>OX421396.1:9155954-10437563 GCA_949126875.1 Lochmaea capreae | reverse complement strand
ACAAGATGAATGAATAAGTCTCGAAACCACTCGAATCAACCTAAAAACGCAAGTAATCGAGCAATTGGACCATTTTCCATCCTATTTCAATCAAATACATACCGAAAACACACAGGAACACTGAATTACAGTATAAAACGATCGGAAACACTCAATACGACGTTATTTCATCCAATATATATCAATTTCACGTAGTTACGGTCCAAAACAGTCAAAGCCGCTTGAAATCTCCCAGAAACCCTCTATTACACTGAAAAGCACACAAGATTACCGAATAAGTCTCGAAACACCTCGAATATACCTAAAAACGGAAGTTATCGAGCAATTGGACCATTTTCCATCCTATTTCAATCAAATGCATACGAAAACCTACAAAAACACTGAATTACAGTATAAAACGATCAAAAACACTCAATACGACGTTATTTTATCCAATAACTATCAATTTCACGTAGTTACGGTCCAAAACAGTCAAAGCCGCTTGAAATCTCCCAGAAACCCTTTATTACTCTGAAAAGCACACAAGAGGACTGTATAAGTCTCGAAACTACTCGAATGTACCTAAAAACGAAAGTTACCGAGCAATTGGACCATTTTCCATCCTATTTCAATCAAATACATACGAAAACACACAAGAACACTGAATTACAGTATAAAACGATCGGAAACACTCAATACGACGTTATTTCATCCAATATATATCAATTTCACGTAGTTACGGTCCAAAACAGTCAAAGCCGCTTGAAATCTCCCAGAAACCCTCTATTACACTGAAAAGCACACAAGATTACCGAATAAGTCTCGAAACCACTCGAATCTACCTAAAAACGAAAGTAATCGAGCAATTGGACCATTTTCCATCCTATTTCAATCAAATACATACGAAAACACACAAGAACACTGAATTACAGTATAAAACGATCGAAAACACTCAATACGACGTTATTTTATCCAATAACAATAAATTTCACGTAGTTACGGTCCAAAACAGTCAAAGCAGCTTGAAATCACCCAGAAACCCTCTATTACACTGAAAAGCACACAAGAGGACTGTATAAGTCTCGAAACTACTCGAATGTACCTAAAAACGAAAGTTATCGAGCAATTGGACCATTTTCCATCCTATTTCAATCAAATACATACGAAAACACACAGGAACACTTAATTACAGTATAAAACGATCAAAAAACACTCAATACGACGTTATTTCATCCAATATCTATCGATTTCACGTAGTTACGGTCCAAAACAGTCAAAGCCGCTTGAAATCTCCCAGAAACCCTCTATTACACTGAAAAGCACACAAGATGACTGAATAAGTCTCGAAACCACTCGAATCAACCTAAAAACGAAAGTAATCGAGCAATTGGACCATTTTCCATCCTATTTCAATCAAATACATATGAAAACACACAGGAACACTGAATTACAGTATAAAACGATCGAAAACACTCAATACGACGTTATTTCATCCAATATCTATCGATTTCACGTAGTTACGGTCCAAAAACAGTCAAAGCAGCATGAAATCACCCAGAAACCCTCTATTACACTGAAAAGCTTACAAGATGACTGAATAAGTCTCGAAATCACTCGAATCAACCTAAAAACGGAAGTAATCAAGCAATTGGACCATTTTCCATCCTATTCAATCAAATACATACGAAAACACACAAGAACACTGAATTACAGTATAAAACGATCGAAAACACTCAATACGACGTTATTTCATCCAATAACTGTCAATTTCACGTAGTTACGGTCCAAAACAGTCAAAGCAGCTTGAAATCACCCAGAAACCCTCTATTACACTGAAAAGCACACAAGATGACTGTATAAGTCTCGAAACTACTCGAATGTACCTAAAAACTAAAGTTATCGAGCAATTGGACCATTTTCCATCCTATTTCAATCAAATACATACGAAAACACACAGGAACACTGAATTACAGTATAAAACGATCGAAAACACTTAATACGACGTTATTTCATCCAATATCTATTAATTCCACGTAGTGACGGTCCAAAACAGTCAAAGCAGCATGAAATCACCCAGAAACCCAATATTACACTGAAAAGCACATAAGATGACTGAATAAATCTCGAAACCACTCGAATCAACCTAAAAACGAAAGTTATCGAGCAATTGGACCATTTTCCATCCTATTTCAAACAAATACATACGAAAACACACCAGAACACTGAATTACAGTATAAAACGATCGAAAACACTCAATACGACGTTATTTCATCCAATAACTATCAACTTCACGTAGTTACGGTCCAAAACAGTCAAAGCCGCTTGAAATATCCCAGAAACCCTCTATTACACTGAAAAGCACACAAGATGACTGAATAAGTCTCGAAACCACTCAAATCAACCTAAAAACGAAAGTAATCTAGCAATTGGACCATTTTCCATCCTATTTCAATCAAATACATACGAAAACACACAAGAACACTGAATTACAGTATAAAACGATCGAAAACACTCAATACGACGTTATTTCATCCAATATCTATCGATTTCACGTAGTTACGGTCCAAAACAGTCAAAGCAGCTTGAAATCACCCAGAAACCCTCTATTCCACTGAAAAGCACACAAGATGACTGAATAAGACTCGAAACCACTCGAATATACCTAAAAACGGAAGTTATCGAGCAATTGGAACATTTTCCATCCCATTTTATTCAAATACATACGAAAACCTACAAAAACACTGAATTACAGTATAAAACGATCGAAAACACTCAATACGACGTTATTTCATCCAATAACTATCAATTTCACGTAGTTACGGTCCAAAACAGTCAAAGCCGCTTGAAATCTCCCAGAAACCCTCTATTACACTGAAAAGCACACAAGATGAATGAATAAGTCTCGAAACCACTCGAATCAACCTAAAAACGCAAGTAATCGAGCAATTGGACCATTTTCCATCCTATTTCAATCAAATACATACGAAAACACACAGGAACACTGACTTACAGTATAAAACGATCGAAAACACTCAATACGACGTTATTTCATCCAATATCTATCGATTTCACGTAGTTACGGTCCAAAACAGTCAAAGCAGCTTGAAATCACCCAGAAACCCTCTATTCCACTGAAAAGCACACAAGACGACTGAATAAGACTCGAAACACCTCGAATATACCTAAAAACGGAAGTTATCGAGCAATTGGACCATTTTCCATCCTATTTCAATCAAATACATACGAAAACCTACAAAAACACTGAATTACAGTATAAAACGATCAAAAACACTCAATACGACGTTATTTTATCCAATAACTATCAATTTCACGTAGTTACGGTCCAAAACAGTCAAAGCCGCTTGAAATCTCCCAGAAACCCTCTATTACACTGAAAAGCACACAAGAGGACTGTATAAGTCTCGAAACTACTCGAATGTACCTAAAAACGAAAGTTATCGAGCAATTGGACCATTTTCCATCCTATTTCAATCAAATACATACGAAAACACACAAGAACACTGAATTACAGTATAAAACGATCGGAAACACTCAATACGACGTTATTTCAACCAATATCTATCAATTTCACGTAGTTACGGTCCAAAACAGTCAAAGCCGCTTGAAATCTCCCAGAAACCCTCTATTACACTGAAAAGCACACAAGATGACTGAATAAGTCTCGAAACCACTCGAATCTACCTAAAAACGAAAGTAATCGAGCAATTGGACCATTTTCCATCCTATTTCAATCAAATACATACGAAAACACACAAGAACACTGAATTACAGTATAAAACGATCGAAAACACTCAATACGACGTTATTTCATCCAATAACTATAAATTTCACGTAGTTACGGTCCAAAACAGTCAAAGCAGCTTGAAATCACCCAGAAACCCTCTATTACACTGAAAAGCACACAAGAGGACTGTATAAGTCTCGAAACTACTCGAATGTACCTAAAAACGAAAGTTATCGAGCAATTGGACCATTTTCCATCCTATTTCAATCAAATACATACGAAAACACACAGGAACACTGAATTACAGTATAAAACGATCAAAAACACTCAATACGACGTTATTTCATCCAATATCTATCGATTTCACGTAGTTACGGTCCAAAACAGTCAAAGCCGCTTGAAATCTCCCAGAAACCCTCTATTACACTGAAAAGCACACAAGATGACTGAATAAGTCTCGAAACCACTCGAATCAACCTAAAACCGAAAGTAATCAAGCAATTGGACCATTTTCCATCCTATTTCAATCAAATACATATGAAAACACACAGGAACACTGAATTACAGTATAAAACGATCGAAAACACTCAATACGACGTTATTTCATCCAATATCTATCGATTTCACGTAGTTACGGTCCAAAACAGTCAAAGCAGCATGAAATCACCCAGAAACCCTCTATTACACTGAAAAGCACAAAAGATGACTGAATAAGTCTCGAAATCACTCGAATCAACCTAAAAACGGGAGTAATCAAGCAATTGGACCATTTTCCATCCTATTTCAATCAAATACATACGAAAACACACAAGAACACTGAATTACAGTATAAAACGATCGAAAACACTCAATACGACGTTATTTCATCCAATAACTGTCAATTTCACGTAGTTACGGTCCAAAACAGTCAAAGCAGCTTGAAATCACCCAGAAACCCTCTATTACACTGAAAAGCACACAAGATGACTGTATAAGTCTCGAAACTACTCGAATGTACCTAAAAACTAAAGTTATCGAGCAATTGGACCATTTTCCATCCTATTTCAATCAAATACATACGAAAACACACAGGAACACTGAATTACAGTATAAAACGATCGAAAACACTTAATACGACGTTATTTCATCCAATATCTATTAATTCCACGTAGTGACGGTCCAAAACAGTCAAAGCAGCATGAAATCACCCAGAAACCCAATATTACACTGAAAAGCACATAAGATGACTGAATAAATCTCGAAACCACTCGAATCAACCTAAAAACGAAAGTTATCGAGCAATTGGACCATTTTCCATCCTATTTCAAACAAATACATACGAAAACACACCAGAACACTGAATTACAGTATAAAACGATCTAAAACACTCAATACGACGTTATTCCATCCAATAACTATCAATTTCACGTAGTTACGGTCCAAAACAGTCAAAGCCGCTTGAAATCTCCCAGAAACCCTCTATTACACTGAAAAGCACACAAGATGACTGAATAAGTCTCGAAACCACTCAAATCAACCTAAAAACGAAAGTAATCTAGCAATTGGACCATTTTCCATCCTATTTCAATCAAATACATACGAAAACACACAATAACACTGAATTACAGTATAAAACGATCGAAAATACTCAATACGACGTTATTTCATCCAATATCTATCAATTTCACGTAGTTACGGTCCAAAACAGTCAAAGCAGCTTGAAATCACCCAGAAACACTCTATTACACTGAAAAGCGCACAAGATGACTGAATAAGTCTCGAAACTACTCGAATGTACCTAAAAACGAAAGTTATCGAGCAATTGGACCATTTTCCATCCTATTTCAATTAAATACATACGAAAACACACAAGAACACTGAATTACAGTATAATACGATCGGAAACACTCAATACGACGTTATTTCATCCAATATCTATCAATTTCACGTAGTTACGGTCCAAAACAGTCAAAGCCGCTTGAAATCTCCCAGAAACCCTCTATTACACTGAAAAGCACACAAGATGACTGAATAAGTCTCGAAACCACTCAAATCAACCTAAAAACGAAAGTAATCTAGCAATTGGACCATTTTCCATCCTATTTCAATCAAATACATACGAAAACACACAATAACACTGAATTACAGTATAAAACGATCGAAAACACTCCAAACGACGTTATTTCATCCAATATCTATCAATTTCACGTAGTTACGGTCCAAAACAGTCAAAGCCGCTTGAAATCTCCCAGAAACCCTCTATTACACTGAAAAGCACACAAGAGGACTGTATAAGTCTCGAAACTACTCGAATGTACCTAAAAACGAAAGTTATCGAGCAATTGGACCATTTTCCATCCTATTTCAATCAAATACATACGAAAACACACAATAACACTGAATTACAGTATAAAACGATCGAAAACACTCAAAACGACGTTATTTCATCCAATATCTATCAATTTCACGTAGTTACGGTCCAAAACAGTCAAAGCCGCTTGAAATCTCCCAGAAACCCTCTATTACACTGAAAAGCACACAAGAGGACTGTATAAGTCTCGAAACTACTCGAATGTACCTAAAAACGAAAGTTATCGAGCAATTGGACCATTTTCCATCCTATTTCAATCTAATACATACGAAAACACACAAGAACACTGAATTACAGTATAAAACGATCGGAAACACTCAATACGACGTTATTTCATCCAATATCTATCAATTTCACGTAGTTACGGTCCAAAACAGTCAAAGCCGCTTGAAATCTCCCAGAAACCCTCTATTACGCTGAAAAGCACACAAGATGACTGAATAAGTCTCGAAACCACTCGAATCTACCTAAAAACGAAAGTAATCGAGCAATTGGACCATTTTCCATCCTATTTCAATCAAATACATACGAAAACACACAAGAACACTGAATTACAGTATAAAACGATCGAAAACACTCAATACGACGTTATTTCATCCAATAACTATAAATTTCACGTAGTTACGGTCCAAAACAGTCAAAGCAGCTTGAAATCACCCAGAAACCCTCTATTACACTGAAAAGCACACAAGAGGACTGTATAAGTCTCGAAACTACTCGAATGTACCTAAAAACGAAAGTTATCGAGCAATTGGACCATTTTCCATCCTATTTCAATCAAATACATACGAAAACACACGGGAACACTGAATTACAGTATAAAACGATCAAAAACACTCAATACGACGTTATTTCATCCAATATCTATCGATTTCACGTAGTTACGGTCCAAAACAGTCAAAGCCGCTTGAAATCTCCCAGAAACCCTCTATTACACTGAAAAGCACACAAGATGACTGAATAAGTCTCGAAACCACTCGAATCAACCTAAAAACGAAAGTAATCGAGCAATTGGACCATTTTCCATCCTATTTCAATCAAATACATATGAAAACACACAGGAACACTGAATTACAGTATAAAACGATCGAAAACACTCAATACGACATTATTTCATCCAATATCTATCGATTTCACGTAGTTACGGTCCAAAACAGTCAAAGCAGCATGAAATCACCCAGAAACCCTCTATTACACTGAAAAGCACACAAGATGACTGAATAAGTCTCGAAATCACTCGAATTAACCTAAAAACGGAAGTAATCAAGCAATTGGACCATTTTCCATCCTATTTCAATTAAATACATACGAAAACACACAAGAACACTGAATTACAGTATAAAACGATCGAAAACACTCAATACGACGTTATTTCATCCAATAACTGTCAATTTCACGTAGTTACGGTCCAAAACAGTCAAAGCAGCTTGAAATCACCCAGAAACCCTCTATTACACTGAAAAGCACACAAGATGACTGTATAAGTCTCGAAACTACTCGAATGTACCTAAAAACTAAAGTTATCGAGCAATTGGACCATTTTCCATCCTATTTCAATCAAATACATCCGAAAACATACAGGAACACTGAATTACAGTATAAAACGATCGAAAACACTTAATACGACGTTATTTCATCCAATATCTATTAATTCCACGTAGTGACGGTCCAAAACAGTCAAAGCAGCATGAAATCACCCAGAAACCCAATATTACACTGAAAAGCACATAAGATGACTGAATAAATCTCGAAACCACTCGAATCAACCTAAAAACGAAAGTTATCGAGCAATTGGACCATTTTCCATCCTATTTCAAACAAATACATACGAAAACACACCAAAACACTGAATTACAGTATAAAACGATCGAAAACACTCAATACGACGTTATTTCATCCAATAACTATCAATTTCACGTAGTTACGGTCCAAAACAGTCAAAGCCGCTTGAAATCTCCCAGAAACCCTCTATTACACTGAAAAGCACACAAGATGACTGAATAAGTCTCGAAACCACTCAAATCAACCTAAAAACGAAAGTAATCTAGCAATTGGACCATTTTCAATCCTATTTCAATCAAATACATACGAAAACACACAATAACACTGAATTACAGTATAAAACGATCGAAAATACTCAATACGACGTTATTTCATCCAATATCTATCAATTTCACGTAGTTACGGTCCAAAACAGTCAAAGCAGCTTGAAATCACCCAGAAACACTCTATTACACTGAAAAGCGCACAAGATGACTGAATAAGTCTCGAAACCACTCGAATCAACCTAAAAACGAAAGTAATCGAGCAATTGGACCATTTTCCATCCTATTTTAATCAAATACATACGAAAACACACAAGAACACTGAATTACAGTATTAAAGGATCGAAAACACTCAATACGACGTTATTTCATCCAATAACTATCAATTTCACGTAGTTACGGTCCAAAACAGTCAAAGCCGCTTGAAATCTCCCAGAAACCCTCTATTACACTGAAAAGCACACAAGATGACTGAATAAGTCTCGAAACCACTCGAATCAACCTAAAAACGCAAGTAATCGAGCAATTGGACCATTTTCCATCCTATTTCAATCAAATACATACGAAAACACACAGGAACACTGAATTACAGTATAAAACGATCGAAAACACTCAATACGACGTTATTTCATCCAATAACTATCAATTTCACGTAGTTACGGTCCAAAACAGTCAAAGCCGCTTGAAATCTCCCAGAAACCCTCTATTACACTGAAAATCACACAAGATGACTGAATAAGTCTCGAAACCACTCGAATCAACCTAAAAACGAAAGTAATCGAGCAATTGGACCATTTTCCATCCTATTTCAATCAAATACATACGAAAACACACAAGAACACTGGATTACAGTATTAAACGATCGAAAACACTCAATACGACGTTATTTCATCCAATATCTATAAATTTCACGTAGTTACGGTCCAAAACAGTCAAAGCAGCTTGAAATCACCCAGAAACACTCTATTACACTGAAAAGCGCACAAGATGACTGAATAAGTCTCGAAACCACTCGAATCAACCTAAAAACGAAAGTAATCGAGCAATTGGACCATTTTCCATCCTCATTGATTTGGATGGAATCGACATGTCTGTTGGTTCAATGGCTAATGTTTTAAGGGAACTAAAATTCAAATGGCTGAATTGCAGTATTTCCAATAGAAACTATCTTATGGAACAACCACATGTAGCTCAAAAAAGATTACATTTTCTGAGAGAATTCAAGAACAATGAGAGTTCTCCTTACCCTCTACAGCCTGTTTTTTTGGAGGAGACCTGGATTTTTAGTAAAGGTAGTTTTCGCAAAAGTTGGCAAGATGGTAGCACTAAGGCAGTAAGGGAGACAAGTGGTGAAGGTGTACGGTACATTATTTTACAAGCAGGTTCTGAGAATGGTTTTGTCGAAAATTGTAGTTTGATTTTCAAAAGTGGGAGTAAATCTGGAGACTATCATGATTCGATGAATTCGAATAACTTAGAAAAATGGTTTGAACAACAGCTCCTGCCGAATTTAAAAGAACCTTCTTTAATAATAATGGACAATGCATCTTATCATTCAAGTTTAGTTGAAAAAATCCCTAATTAATCTTGGACTAAGCAATCTTTAATTAGTTGGTTACAAGAAAGGTGTATACCTTTTCCAGCATCTAGCATGAAAGATGAAATTATGAAAATTGTGAAGAAACATAAAATACCGGATAAAGAATACAAGTATGTAATTTATTGTAGGAGGTAAGGATCAACAGTGTTAATGTAAGCGTGCTGTTTTATAGATTAGATAGACTTAATCACTAATAATGTTCCACTTCTTCAGTTATGGCTCAACTAATTTTGAGTTTCAAAAAGTCAGAAATCTAGTTACAATGTCAACTATTCGGGACGGGGGAAAACCAGAAAACCCGAACAAAAATCAAAATTCAGTTGGAACAAAAATTTCCTATTATTTTAATTATATCATTGTAGGTTACACAAGAAAAATGGAAAAAATATGTTAGGCATACCCAAAACATTATAGAGGAATATTGGAAAACAGCAAAAATTATTGACGCTAGTGATACTTGGCCTGTAATTATTCACTTGAATGAGTCGGAATGTGAATCAGATTGGGACTTATGGGAAGATGACTGCGAAAATTGAACTTTCATAATCCTCTTTTTTTTAATTTTTTATTAGTTGGTTGGTTTCTTGACTATTTACTATGTTTATGTTTGTTTTCTACTGAACGTGTAACTGAAGATAGAATACTCTAGTTAGTGTTTGGAAAGAAGTTATTCAACGGCAGAGCAAGTGGTCGTAGCTTCAAAAAGCTATAGAATAATATCTATTCCAAGAAACTGTAGTATGTGCATTTTTGGACATAAAAGGAGCTTTTAACAACACTCCTGAGACTCTCCTCAGAAACTCAGTAGAAGTAAGGGGGCCCAATAGATCTTTTAGGTCTCAGTGAATGTCAAAATACATACATACATAAATTTTCAATACACCACCTGTACATATTTTAATGAAGACAGTGGCCACATTTAAACAGATAAAACAATGAAATTAACTAACAATAAGAATTATAAGTGAAGAATCCCTTTTTCCATAAAACTTTAGAATAAAATAGGGTTCCATATGGTGCAGACTTAATTGAACAGGCTGTATAATTCTTTTGCAGGACTATATTTACTAATGTAAAGTTATTTTAATATGTAAATTGAATAAACAATTTGTTTTGTTTTGCAGTGTTTTCATATCCCAGGTATCATTAATTTCACATCATTTTCGAATATGGCTGAATACGATCCTGATCATTTTATTTATTAAATTTAAGGTTAGCTATATGTCAATATAGCAAATAGAATAAACGACATGCCTAAAACCCGGATATACGTCACAAACGATGACGCACACCAAGAAGGCTATTATATGAACTCTATGTGTTTATTCACACTATTTGATACTTGAAAATAATACATCCATAGACCAGTTTGCCTGGTCTGAATAGTTTATTAAATATTTTGGCATCCAGAATATTTAAACATGTCAACTCAGCCCACTGCACGAAGTTTTGCTGCTGTCACTAAATCAAATCCAAGAAAACCAACTTCAACACCTATAACATACCCTAATAGAAATCAAGCTATTGTAATAAAGGCACTTCCGGATACAGTTCTCTTCGATTACATCAAGGCAATCGGTGAAATTGTGACTTCTAAAGGAATCACCCATGCTTGCCGTATATCTAACCAGCGGATTTGCATCTTTCTCACTTCTACTTTAGTCGTTGATAACCTCCTCAGAGACCATCCTACAGTTGCCATTAAAGAAGAAATAGTTCCCATACTCAGACTCATCAGCCCTTCTAAAAGATTAGATACTATTATGTAATGTATGTCCCTCAATTCCGAAAATACTCATCGAACAGGCTCTAAAACATGACCTCGGACTTCAACTCACATCCTCATCACCAATATCCGTACTGGCTCACCCGAAGAAGATTATTCCCATATCCTAAGCTTTCGTCGATCTGTCTATATCTTACCGGAGAAAGATAACTATGAAATACAAACCTCCGTTGTAATACACTTCGAAAATACTTCTTTCCGGATCTTTTTCACCTCAGATAAATTGGAATGGTTTCTCTGCCAACAAGCTGGACATACTGCAGATACCTGCCAAAATCCTCAACACACTTCCTCCCTCTTCACTACTACCCTTATCCACAATGATTCTACCGACAACATGTCCACTGATCCCACTTCCTCCCAACCCACTCCTAGTGGTTCAGGTCTCAAACGACTTCATTCTACTGACTCTAGCCTTGAGTCGCCCCCTGTAATTATTTCATCTGTTCCTCTCACACTCAGTCAAGACAATACAGATTTACCATCTAACAACTCCTTTCGTGCCCCCAAGCCTGCCACCAAAAAAAAGACTAAGACTCTTGCAACAACTATCAGCCCCTCTGCACGCGCGATCATTGAAAATTTAGCAAAAACAGACCATAAATCCTTCTCAATTACTTCAGAACAATTAATAGCATTTCTGGAAAACGCTTTCGGTAACCACGATCCATTAACGGAAGCTTACCAATTTACTTCAAACATTACATCCCTCCTTGCAGGTCTTCGTCAAATATATCATGCTATCTCCGATAGGTCACTCAAAAATCGCATTACCCGCATTACAAAGGAAATACAAGGTACCATCAATCCCAAGGATGTAGTCGATTATGATAGCCTCAAATCTTTCAACTCTATTGATAAATTCACGATAATTCAGTGAAATTGCGACGGATACCATCCGCGCCTAGAACGGCTACAGCAACTCATTTCCCTCTACCATCCGAATTTCCTATGTCTCCAGGAAACAAACTTTACATCTTCCAAAATACCTACACCAAAGGACTTTGAAGGATATCATTATATCCGAACCATCTGCTCCAGAGCCAGTGGTGGAGTATCCATATTTGCATCCAAAGATGTTTACTCAACTCATTTGCCCCTTACTACCAATCTTGAACCCATTGCCATAACAGCCTATTGTCCCCAAAAATTAACCATATGCTCCTTATACATTCCACCCGACTACAAACTAAATGAGAAAGAGCTTCTCGACTTGGTTTACGATCTCCCCCAACCCTTCATACTTTTGGGTGACTTCAACGCCCACAACACTATGTGGGGCTTGAGGAGTGAGGCGGATAGGAAGGAGAGAATGCAAACTCGATGGGATGAGGGGCAAAGAGACTGGGAAGGTTGGAAGGAGGTTAGGGATAAGAGATGGGATGGTGAAAAGGGGGAGGGAATAGAGGTGAAGGTGGGAAATCCAACAATAGGAGAGGAAAAGGTTAAAGTGGTATGGGTAACCAAGGAAGATAGTGGAATGGAGAAGGGAATACAGAGGATATTTAGGGATAGGTACCCTATGCTGGGAGAAAAAGGGGAGGAAATGGAGTGGGTGAAGGAGGTACGCACTACGGAAAGGAAAGGGACTCGGGTCAATGCGGAGGAGTTGATCTGTCGGATAGAGGGAGATTGTAGGGATGAGAGGAAGGTGTTTGAGATGATGACTCGACTGTTCGGGGAGGTGGGGAGCGGGACCAGCGTTGGGCTACACATGCTTGAGCATGTGGAGGTGGAGGTGCTGAGGAAGATGGTAGCATGGGTTAAAGGTGATAGGAAAATGAAAGTAGTAGTTTATGCTGATAGGGAAAAGGAATAGGAGGGAAGAAATGAGGCCGTGATACTAAAGGATATCGGGGAAATCAGTCAGGAGGGGATTGAAAAAATTAAGTGGGGGCTGGGGGAGATGAAAGGGGAGTGGGTCGATAGACTCAGGGTTTCGAAAAACAGGGTGGTGGTTATAGAGGCAAAGAAGGGGGTTGAGGTGAGGGGAATTCTGAGGGAGGTGGAAAAGGTAACAGGAGCTAGGGCAGTGGAAGCTGGGAAGGGAACAAAAACTATAAAGATGATAGGGATAGACCCGTGGATGGAGGATGAAGGGTTAGCTAGGGGAATAGAAGCAATGATTGGGAAAGGAGCAAGGGTGGTTAAAGTGGTAAGGGAGAGGAACGGGATGAAAATGGCGGTGGTAAGGACGGAATGGGAAGAAGCGGAAGCCTTACTGCCTTACAGCCGTACTGTAAGTTGAGGAGGATTGAGGGGAAAAGTAAGTGATGGCTATGTAAGAGTGAGGAGCACATGGCCAGGGATTGTCGCCAGGCTTTCCTTTGTAGGGTATGTGGGGAAAGGGGACACAAGCCAGGGGAGACAGAATGCAGTAGGGGAAGGATAGGAGTAGATGAGGACGATGGAAAAAATGGGAGGGACCCTCTGGACCCCTTAGAGGGGATGAGTCTGGTCAAATAGGAGGAAGGGGGGAGCAGGGTGCGGGTAGAAAGATTGTAGGGGATCGATGGAGGGTGTTGCAGATAAATTTAGGGAAATGCAAGATAGCGCATGATATACTGGATGAAGTGATTTTCAGGAGAGAAGTGGATGTGGTGTGTGGTACTGAGATAAATGCTAGGTATGTGGAAAAGCAAGGATGGATTATGGACGATACAGGAGAGGCAGGAATAAGAGTGGTGGGAGATAGAATGAGGGTGGATGAAGTGAGGAAGGGGTACGGATGGGTGGTAGTGCGAATGGGAGACATGGTGGTGTACAGTGTGTATATAAGCCCAAATGTCAGCCTAGAGGAATATGAGAGGAGCATAACAGGATTGGAGGATGATATGAGGGTGTCAAAAGGGAAAAGGACGATCATGAGGAGAATGGTTACAGGGGACTTCAATGCGAAGAATACTGTATGGGGAGGGAAGAAAACGAACAGGAGAGGAGAGATCCTGGAGGAAGTCTTGACAACCAACGGGTTGGCGGTGCTGAATGACGGACTACTGCCCACCTTCATGAGGAGTGACGGTGATTCGTCATTCATCGATATAACGGCATGTGATGAATGGCTGGGGGAAAGGGTGAGTAGTTGGAGGGTGCTGGAAGATGAGGAGAGCTTGAGTTTACATAGGTATGTAGAGACGGATATAAGGAAAGAGAGAAAGAAATTATTAGAAGAGAGGGGATGGAGGTGGACAAAGACTGAGGCAGAGAGTATAAGGAGGATGCTAAGGGGGGAGATAGAAAGGGGACTTGGGCATGATGTGGAGAAATTGTACGATGTGATACAGGGCTGTAAAAGAAAGGGGAAGAGTGGCAATAGACGTGAGCGGAGGGCAAATTACTGGTGGAATGAGGAGATACAGAAGTTGTGGAAGGAGTGTAAGCAAGAACGGAGATGGATGCTGAGGGGAAGGATAAAGGGAAAAGGGAGATACAAGGAGAAGAAGAAGGAACTAGAGCGTAGGGTGGAGAGGGAAAAAAGAGGGAAGTGGGAGGAGTTACTGGGGGAACTGGAAAACAATACATGGGGAAAGGCGTATGAAATAGCGGTGAAAAGGATGGGTGGAAATAGGAACGAGGTGCTTGAGGAGGATTGGGAGAGGGAGATTATATGGAAATTGTTCAATGTGGGAGAAGGAGGAGTGAAGGGTAGGTTTTGGGAAGTCCAAGATACTAGGGGGGTGGAGAAAAAGTGTGGGATAAGATCGGTAGAGAAGTGGGAAGTACAGGAGGGAAGGTGGAACATTAAGGTAAGGAAGGCTCCAGGGATAGATGGCCTGAGAGGTGATATGGTAAAGAGGATGTTGGAGGACAATGAGGAATACTTTTGGGAATTATTCAACAGGGTGCTGAGGGAGGAAGAGTTTCCGGAAGCATGGAAGGTGGCCAGGGTGATACTGCTGAAAAAGGCGGGTAGAGAGGGGAATCGGCCGGGTGACTACAGTATCAGTCTGCTGTGTGGTATGGGTAAATTGATGGAGGGGATAATAAAGAATAGGATTGAGGAGAAAGTTGGTAGAAATGGGGGTTTTAGGGAAAACCAGCACGGGTTTGCAAAGTGGAAATCATGTATCTCGGCTCTGGGCAGGGTGATGGGCTTGGTGGAAAAGGCTAGGGAGGGCAATTGGAGGAACAAGAGATTGGCCCTTCTCGTATTCTTTGACGTTGGGAACGCGTTCAACAGTGTCAGCAAACGGGCGGTGTTGGGTGCGTTGCTGAGGCTTGGAGTAGGGAAAAGGGCTAGTTAACTTAGTGGAGGACTACCTGACGGGGCGGGTGATAGTGGACTCTAGAGGGAGGAGATATGAGACTGGAGCTGGAGTGCCACAGGGCTCGGTTCTGGGACCGACGCTATGGAAATGTGTGTTTGATGAGGTTTGTGGGATAGTATGTGAAGAGGGATGTGAGATTACGGTGTATGCGGATGATGTATGTCTGGTATGTACGGCAAAGGGAGGGGCGGAGATAGAAAGAAAGGCGCGGAGGATGTGCAGGAAGATTGTGGAGAAGATAGAGCGGTGCGGACTGGAAGTGGCGGAAGATAAGACGGTGGGACTGCTAGTGAAGGGACGGAGCAAGACGAGGGAAGTTGTGGTGACGGTGAAGGGAAGGAAAATTCGGATGGAGGAGTCTGTGAGATACATAGGAGTGTGGTTGGATAGCCAATTATCCTTCAAAACACACATGGCAAAGGCGGCACAGAAAGCAAAAGTGAGAGCAGCAAGGCTGGGGAGATTGTTGTGCAATGTGAAAGGGCCGGGAGAGTGGAAGAGGAGGGTAATTGGTAGGACAATAGAGCAGAGTATGCTGTACGGTGCGGAAGTCTGGGGTGAAAGAGCGGGGGTTAACGCGAGGGTTAGGCCACTCCTGCGTTTGCAGAGAGGGATACTCCTGAGGGTGGTACAGGGATATAGGACAGTGGGTGGACTAGCGGCAGTGGTGCTGTCAAGATCCTACTCTTTGGACCTAGAGGCTAGAGCCAGGAACAAACGTTGGAGGGGTGCGACTGTAGAGGAAATGAAGGAATGGATGGAGGAGGAAATGGAGAGAAGATGGGAGAAGTATGAGGGCGTGCTAAAAGGAGCGATTGGGAGTAGGAGAGAATGGATGGACCGGAAATTTGGGGAGGTAAACTACTTCTTGACACAGGTGCTCACTGGGCATGGGTCGAGAGTAGGGTACCTCCACAAGATTGGAAAAAGAGAGACTGGATTGTGCGAGAGATGTGAAGTGGAGGATGATGTGGGGCATGTGTTCAGATGCTGGAAGAACGTGGACGAGCTGGTAAAGTTAGAGCAGAAACTAGGGGAGGCTGTGTATTGGGAGAACATGGTGGAGATTATGTTGAGGGGAGAGGAGGAATGGAGGGAGGTGAGTGACGTAGTGGAGAGAATGATTAGGGGAAGAGAAAAGGAAATGATTTGACATGAGACGTAGGAGTGATAGAAGGGAGAAGATGACGGAGTGTGTGAGGGACCACCGCCCGTCTCGAAGTATGCTAGGGTAGTGATTCCGAGGCGGGAGTAACGGCGAGCTTTGAGGTGGGTTTGGTTGGTAGGCATCCCTTGGGATGAGTCCAACACTGTCTGGGTCATGGGACATGGCCCATTCGAACATGAGTTTCCCATCTCGGCCCGAAAAAAAAAAAAAAAAAAAAAAAAAAAAAAAAAAAAAAACACTATGTGGGGCTCCCCACGCACATTTGGACGCGGCAGAGTAGTTGAGAACATACTAAATTGTACTAATTCATGCCTCCTCAATACAGGATCATACACCCACTTTAATATCGCTTCAGGTACCTTTTCTGAGTGTGATAAAGTTCAGTGCCTCCTTTGTCCTTTGAGATATCAATTTAAAAATTTGAGGGTTTACATTAGTTTTCGCTTTTTAAAATTATTTACAATCTTACAGGGTGTTCCAGAGTCCTGTGCCATATCAAAGTTACCTAATTTTTTTAAATAAAACACCCTATATTCTATTGCATATTTCGGATCAGCTTGACCTCTCCATTGAAATAATATAGGGTTATGATATGTTCTACGGGGTATTCAAAAAATTATAACCAATTTTCCATCATAATCGTAACAAGTTCAATACCCTGTACAATGTAAGAGATATTCAAGAGTCAAAATCTGTTGCGGCCAAAGCATTCGAAAATAGTAGTAAAAATTCTGGAAAATTATTTATTTCGTTAATATTCATTGAATCTGATACAGGGTGAATCAAAATACGAAGACATTATTTTCTAGGTTTTATCAAATGGATCACCCTGTATTTTATGTGAGTATTGAAAAGAGTACTACCAACATACCCCTTTTTTATAAAGCATTCCCTATACCAAAAATTATTAGTTCTTGAGATATTTTGATTTTTCTATGCAAAACACTGATTATATCTAATTATTTAACAGTTAATTATTGTGAGTTGGATATGATTTATTTGTCAAAAACTGATATTTGACAATGACATGACATGACAGTAGGTACATGATTGTGTTTTGATTTAGCGCTTTGGTACATTTTTTTGGCGTTTTGAAGAATTTGAACTAGGGCAAAAATGAATTTCACTATTGATGAAATGCTTTATATGATCCGAATATTGGGAGAATGCAATAAAAACGCCTTTCTATCAGCAAGAGTATACCTATCATGAACGTTTTCCTGAAAGGCGGCAACCTACAAAAGTAAGCTTGGGGAGATTGATGGAGCGGTTAAATCGCACGGGTTCAGTTAATTATGAAAAGCATGAACGATTAAAAACTTCTGTGATAGAAGAAAATGAAATTAATGTGTTGCTGGCAGTTACTGAAAACCCACACACAAGTGTAAGGAGTATTTCTAGCGAACAAGAACTGAGCTACTACGGTGTGCAAAGAATCCTTGACAAAAACAAAATGCACCCTTACCAGATTTACTTGCAACAGGAATTAACTGATGTTGATTTTTAAAGAGGACTAGCATTTTGTAGGTGGGCTTTACGGAAAGTTGATAAACAGAGAAACTTTTTCGACTATGTTCTTTTTTGTGATGAAGCCACGTTCCATAAAAATGGCATAACTTTCACTATTATTCATCAACTAATCCATATCACATTGTGACACACAGTCAAACAAGATGGTTGTTGAATGTGTGGGGAGGTATTGTTAATGAATATTATGTAGTAGGACCATATTTTTTTGAGGAGCATTTGAATGCAGAGATGTATTTAGATTTTCTAGTAAATCAATTACCTCTTTTATTGGAAGAAGTCCCACTTCGTACACGTCAAAGGATGTGATTTTTGCTTGATGGTGCGCCTGCTCACGTTAATCAATGGTGAACTGAATGAACGATTTCCTGGAAGGTGGACCGGAAGAAATGGTCCAGTACAGTGGCCACAAAGGTCACCTGAGTTCAATAAAATGGACTCATTTTTGTGGGGTCACATTAAGAATCAGGTGTACAAAATTCCTCTAACAACAAGGGATGACATGATGGCGAGAATACAGAATGAATTTCGGAATGTTTCTATAGAAATGCTTCATAATGTGAGTAACTCTTTCAATTATCGCTTTCAAGCATGCATAGATGTCTTTGGAGGTCATTTCGAACACTATTGTAATAATCAAGACGTATACGTAAACTGTAGTAAGTCGGATAGTTTTTTATTGTTTCGTTCCTGTAATTTATTTGTAATATACTCGTTTTTTTTGAATGTGCAATTGAACCTCTACAGCAATGATAAAATGTCAGTTTTTGGCAAATAAATCATAGCCAACTCACAATTAGGTAATTGTTAAATAATTAAATCATTGTTTTGCAAAGAAAAATTAAAATATCTCAACAACTAAAAACTTTAGGTATAGGGAATGCTTCATGAAAAAATAAGTATGTTGGTAGTACTTTTCGATACTACGATCCATTTGAAAAAATCTAGAAAATAATGTATTCGTATTTTGATTCACCCTTTATCATATTCAATGAATATTAACGGAATAAATAATTTTCCAGAATTTTTACTACTATTCGAATGCTTTGGCCGCAACAGATTTTAATCCTTGAATTTCTTTTACATTGTACAGGGTATTGAGCTTGTTACGATTTTTATGGAAAATTGGTTATAACCTTCAAAATACCCCATAGAAAACCTCACAACCCTATATTATATTGTAATAGGGAGGTCAAGCTGATTCCAAATAATGCAATAAAATATAGGGAGCTTCATTTAAAAAAAAAGTAACTTTGATATGGCACAGCATTCTGATTGTAAATAATTTGAAGATGTGAAGACTGATGATAGCTATAAACACTCAAATTTTCAAATTAATATCTCAAAGGACAAAGGAGGCACTGAACTTTATCACACTAATCAATTACCTGTATACAAGATCACACAGTTGCAGGAATGCACCACCCACAGAAGGTGGTACTAAAATTAATTGACGGTCATCTAAACATCGGACATGCATTTTATATGAATAATTTCTGTAGTAATATCAAACTTATGTAGCCCACACAGGCTTTAATTTCAAAGAAACTTGAAAAACATGACCAACTGAAGAGTCCTGAAGAGTGCCAAGGAAAGAGACCAACGTGATATATGTTCCTTCACCCTAGATTACACCATAAGTGAGTGGTATTACACCATAAGGGAGTGGCCTCGGAGCACTGTCAGCAATTATTACCGAGCATATAAATTGTAGAACATTGTAATTCAGGTTATTCTAATTTTTGTCATAATATTGTTAAGTTGAATTGTAATTTTGCAATAATAAAAATCTTTTCAAAAACTCTTCGGACGTATACAGTACAGTAATTGGCGCAGTCAGAAGGATAGTTTCGAGACAGTTTTCGTGTGCATAACGTGAACCGTCGTGAATTTCAATTCTTTGGATACGGAACTTACAGTTTTTCGAAAAAATGCAAAAGGACTTAAAGACTTCCTTGTGAGTGCCCAGACGGAGAATACGTCTCGGCATCATTAAAGAAGACTTGGAAATTGGGTGAGCCATCCCATTATCCTTCCTCTATTATCTAAATTTATTACAATTGTTCTTGTGGCAAAATTTTGAACCAGGTGTGAGTAACTAAAGCATATAAATATTCACATTATTTTTTTTCTTTATGTCTCTCGTTTGTTTTCTTTTAAAATAGTAGTGAATATAATATTTTTTTTTGAAGTGAGGGTTCAGAAAACAGAATAAAAATTTTATTAAAGTTTCAACAAAATACAAAAATTGAGGAATTAATTAAAATAGTAAAAAATCTATCATCACAAAATAACACAATGCCAGATAACGAGACTCCTGTACCTAAATTATCAAATAATTAAATTATAGACTGATACAATACCTAATTTTAATGGTAATAGTGGCACTTTAGAAATATTTTTGGAACATTGTGATTGCCTCATAAATCAATACAAAATCTGAATGATCCATTAAACAGCTTTCTTTTAAGAGCCGTGATAGGTAAACTGTCTGGAAATGCTCTTATGTTGGTGGGTTCTAGACCAGATATTAGGGCTTAGAACTCTAGAAAAATTACTTAGGCTTAGTTTTGGGGATCAAAGGAACTTAGATTGTCTTGTTCAATACATAATGATTATGACACCTTTTAGAAATGGATCATTATTCACATTTGGGCAAAGAATTCAGAAAGCCAGAAGCTCGATGGCTTTAAAATTAATATCAATGAATTTAAGTGTAGAGGAAGGTACATTCTGAATTAAAAATTATGATAAATTATCACTAAAAACTTTTATTCGCGGCCTAACAGCTCGTACACAAGATTTGGTTAGACTAAGAAATTCCGACTCACTAGAGTTAGCCATGTCATACGTCATAGAAAAAGAAAATTTCACATTAAGTCAAAAACAATATGGGTTTTTTTTAAATACAAATTCCAGACAACATTCCAGTATCAGACATATGTCCTATAATCAAAACCAACAATTTTCTAAATCTAATCAATATCCAAATCAGAATTTCCAAGATTATGGTAATACTAAATCTAATGGTCAAGATATTCAAAATAGCAATTCCTCAGAACCCATTAATATTCAGGCAAGACAGAATATGCCTGCACCCAAATATTCCACTAATCGCCAAGTTTTTGGACCCCGAACTAGTGAATTCAACCTACGGACCAAACTCCCAAAAATAACCCTGAATCAATGTCTATTTCTACCAGAAATCCCACTACTCAAAGTCATAACTCCAATAGAAATCATTTTCAAAGCACCGATCCCAAAAAGTTAACTCACCAAAAACTCTATAACATAGAAACAGCCCAAAGTACCTGAAACGTCAATTTCAAAGACCAATTCGATAATACTTATGATAACGAAAATACAACCGAAAATGTATATTGCCCCAATGAAGAAACTGATTGCAACGAGTGTCAGTCCGATATGTTGGCAGGTGATATAAATTTTCACAGCTTTACACCACCAAACCAACAAATGTGATAAAAATCAATAATTTATTTGAAACCAAACTACCATCTATTTATATACCTTAAATAAACGCAAAATTTTTAGTAGACACAGGTAGTTCACGTAGTCTAATAAATGCTGAAATAGCTCAACATTTTTACCCCAATTTAAAAAAACGTGAACATTTCCAGATTGAAACATCTCATGATATAACGTTTCATGGCGAAATAGTAATAATACCAATATTTGAAATTTTTAATGTATGCGGTACTCATACATTTTATATTTTCAATTTTAATAATAATTATAGTCGACGTAAACGGTATAGTGCCTTCTTAAAGTTGCCGACTTTTCGTTTGATCCTAATACTAAAAGTATACCGTCATAGCCCAGTCAATGTTATAATTATTTAAAATTCTTATTTAGTTGACGATAAATTAATTTAATGTTATAATTTCAACTAATAATCGTTAATAGTTATTTAATGAACTAGTTTGTTAAGGAAGGCGATTAATAAACGAAACTGGTTAAAGCACGAACGAGCGATAGTTGAGTTTATTAATCGCCCATTAACAAATGAGCTGATTACAATATTTTTTCGTTGACCGTAAACTCTTTTTTTGTGACAAAAATCACTTTTCCACAGACTATTAGGAGACAATAATGTCAACTCTATACCAATGAGTTAGAATGTCAATATACATACATTTTCAATTTCACGTTAAAATCTCGTTTGCTAAAAATCTCAGTTATCATTGAAAAATAAAATGCGAATTGTTAAAAAAGTTGTCATTGTGAAAAAGTTATTGTAAATTTGTAATTGTGCAGTTATGGAGTTAGAAAACACTGCGCAATTACCTGCTGCAGTGTTGGCGAGTGCAAACTTTGGTATATCGTATATATCAAAATGTCATTAAAACGTCAAAATCACAAACAAAGTGCGTTAATGACGTCCATTAACGCATCCTTTTTTAATTGAAATAATTCATTAATATCGATATTAATAAACGGAAAAAGTATGTTTAATAATTTTTATTTGTTAAATAAATGTATCGACTGTCTAACGATTATTTTTAACCCGCAATTATGGAGCGCCATCCTACTTTTTAAGATACGAAGGCCACTTTCAAAAAGGACTGATGATCAGTAGTGTCGATCGGTCTGATCTATTGTTTTATATTTATCATTCACATGTCCGCGTATCATCGGTCACATATAAAGCAATGTAAAACAATGAATCACGACCGATCGTCAATACAAATCATCAGTCCTATCTGAAAGTGGCCTTAGCGTTAATGTATAGATCAAAACACATTCTTTAATGAATCTTTACCTAATTGACGACTCGAGCTCTCTTTTGATGTATTCACGCTTTCTTTCAATCTAATATCTATTTGTTCTTTCCTCTGCTATTTATAACCCGAATACCTATCAAACTTTGCTTTAAACTAAAAAATTTTAACCTATTTATATTTAAAAACATCTTAAACACAATACCAGACTATTAACAATTAACACTACCTTATATCTCGTTTTATTAAGTATATTTCAAAAAATTCATCATTTTTTACATCTTTGACTGAACTATAACTATTTTTGAGAGAGGGTTTATTTATGTTGAGGGTGCACACAGGTGTTCCTTTATAGTCGGTGGTCTGACATCAACAAAGTGTAGTGTGGAAATTGTACGTAAATATTCATATTCATTAGAAATTATATTTTTAGTTAAACATTATATATTTACCATATTGTGGGAAATATCGAGTTCGGTTCAAAATATTGTGTGTAACAACGACGAAAATTTAAATAATAGTGATGATTTTAGTGATAGTGAAAGTAATGAAAACAGGATTCGACGACATTTAAATTTGGAACCACAGAAAATATGTTTCAATGTGTATAAGAATCCACGGGTAAAGTTTGGTTTCCATGAAAAAACAGAATTAATGCAAGCAGTATCTAATTTAACATAAGTTCCCCTGTCAACTATAAATACGTAAAATAGCCAAGAATGGGCCTTATGAAGGCAAGCAGCGATGTGATAAGGGATCGGTCAAACCTTTAGATGCGTCTTTGATGAAATTATTAATAACCACTATTTATGACTGTTACGGAAGAAATGAGTTACAATTGAAATAATAAGAAATAAATTAACAAATACCAGCCGTAATGTAAATTGCTGTCAGAAACCCATTGAAAACTGGGATTCAAATTCAAAACGATTAATAAACGTCAAACAGTCATGGAAAGCAGAAGAATGGTGGGTATGTGGTATACATACTAGGAACAAGTAACTAAGAATAGAGAATAAAAGCGGCCAATTGTATATTTGGACGAAACTTGGTATGATACATACGATACGGTTAAGAAAGGATTGACTGATTGGTCAAAATCGTGTATGCCGACTGGCAGAAAATGATTTACAAAGTAATCAAAATTGAAGATGAGTAAAAGAACATTGGACAAGTCCATATTAATGGGGGAAATAAGTTTAATATTGATTTACAAGACGATAGTGATAGTGAAGCAGATGGTATGGAAGAAGGATTAATAGGATTTCTGGAAGAATAAAGTTAATTAAGTTCAATATATTTTTTATGTTACTTATGTAGTAGTGACAAATTGGAGTTAGGAATTATATTTATTTTTAAAGAATTGTTTTATTCATTATTATAAAATTTCTTTTGTTTGTTATTTTTTCATAGAATTTAGTTTTGTTTATGGCTTTGAAATAATTTCGTTTTCCATAAAAAAATCGAATGGGAGACATAAAGGGCTCAGTTAACGTGTGGTATCCCGTTTAAACCTAACGCTCTTTCAACAATTACGTAACGTCAAATACAATATAGAATTATGTTTGGTAAGTAAGCAGAAATAATAATAATACCTTTCAGAGTCTAGCTCCGCAACATAACTTAAAGGGGATATACGATTAGATAGCTGGCACTATAAGTTTTACGTCGACTATACCAGGATTTAATCGGTATGGACCTATTGAAAAAATTACAAGCTATCATCAATATCGATTTGAAATTATAGATTACACCTCGTATTGAAATACCTTTAATTTTAAACAATTGCTCTAATATAAACAAAAATAATACATTATCAAATAATTATTATAATAACAATTCCTGGAAACACAGAGTCGTTAGACTTCCCGTAAATCAGGAAAATGTATTTGGAAAAGATAAAGTTCGCCAAGAATCTCTTAACTCACACGGGAATTGTGAACAAAAATATTTTTTTTCATTAACTACAATATCAAATTATACTGACAATCCACATTGGATTACTATTTCAACACCTTTTAGTGTGGAAATATTAAATGTAAGTTAATTAAATTATATGCAAAATAACAAAGAATACAGTGTGAATCAAAATGTTGATAAGATTCTGAAAGAAAATTTATCTAAACTAAATTTGAAACATTGTAATTCCGAAGAAAAAGAAGCCATATCTAAGGTACGTTTGGAGTATAGAGATATTAGCCTAGTCAAAGTACATACGTAAAATGCCGCAAAAAGTACAAAATTGTGGAAGTGGCCCTTAAGAAAGAAGCTGCTCAGATGCAATCAAAAAATATAACCGATGTAAATGCCCTTAGTAAACAAAAAAAAAGCACCAGTGCCTGGTAATCATTCTAGTAAGCCGATGGAAAGACAACGAGGTGAACAATCGGAGGAGTTGCGAAGAGTTGGAGCTAAATGCAATAGCTGTGGTAATGGTGGCCACAATTTTAAAACATGCAAGTACAGAAAGTATGCTTGTAGAAAGTGCAAGAAGGTTGGACACCTAGCTAAGGTATGCGTAGATACTAATTTTGTTGAACTTTCAAATGATAGTCATAATGTCAGCTCAAATGAGTTAGATTTCGTAGAAATGTATTTTGTAACTCTAAACCAGTACGTCAAACCTATTAAGGTGAATATGTTAATTGAAAATAAGCCCTTACTAATGGAATTAGACTCAGGGGCAGGAATATCTGTCATACCGGAAGCCATATATTTGAGTAATTTCAAAAATTGTGAAATAAAAAATACTCAGCTGAGATTAAAAACTTATGATGGTAACATCATAACACCAGTAGGTGACAATGGAGATATGTCGGCCCGCTGCAGGCTTATTATAATTAAGAACGGTTTTACACCGTTGTTAGATAGGGACTTGATGAATATTTTTAAATTTCAAATAAAGCCTGAAATGGGAAACATAAATAATATTCATGCTGTTAGCAGTTTAGATAAATTATTAGAAGAATATAAAAACTTATTTGATGATAGTTTAGGTCATTATAAATTGGAAAAAATTGAGTTAAGGGTCGACCCAAATTGTAAACCTATTTACTGCAAACCACGGACAGTGCCTTTTTCTTTTAAAGAGGTTTTAAATAAGGAGCTTGATGACTTAAAGAAAAGAGGGGTAATCGAGCTTGTTGAGAATGCTGATTGGGCTACGCCGTTGGTACTGGTGGTTAAGGACAATGGTAAAATACGGGTCTGTGCAGACTATAAGGTAACAGTAAATAAAGTAATGCAAGATTTTAAGCATCCTCTTCCTCGCATAGAGGAACTTTTTGCAGCCCTACAAGGGGGCGAACATTTTACAAAGTTAGATTTGTCCAACGCTTATAACCAGTTAGAATTAACAGAGGACACAAAGAAATTGTTATGTTGGAGTACGCACCGAGGAATTTATAAACCAAATAGATTACCTTATGGCACTAAACCAGCGTGTAATATATTTCAGAAAACGATGGAAAAGGTTTTGTTAGGTATTCCGGGTGTAATTAACTTTTTAGACGATATTGTCGTTACGGGCAGTAGCAGGGAGGAACTTTTAACTAATCTAGAATTAGTGTTTCTTAAGCTTTCTAAAGCGGGATTCAAATTGAATCTAAAAAAATGTCAGTTTTTTGAAACCGAAATTAGATATTTGGGCCATATCATTAACAAGGACGGGTTACACAAAGATCCCGATAAAATTAAAGCGGTAATGGAGTGTGTCAGCAACCGACAAATATTTCAGAGGTCAGAGCCTATACGGGATTGGTAAATTATTATGGCCGTTTTGCCCCAAATTTATCTTCAGTTATGGATCCATTATATAAGTTATTACGTGATGAGACAATTTTTAAGTGGTCTTCAGAATGTGGGGAAGCTAGCACATTACCTTCTTGTTCATAAAATTGTCCCACTTTGAGGATCTGATCCAAATGCCTCTTCCACACAAGATCTTTATTGTTTACAGGCGAACAAAAATAATGTTAGGTTAGGTTAGGTTATTTTGTCAATAATAACTGCTTTAGTCCAGTTTGGTTTGGTATTACGGTAATCTTTGGTATAAAATACCTCTCCCACCTCTAACTTCAGAACACGGTTGCCTTTATGAAATTTAATTTGTCTTTCCCTGGCCTTAAGAGCTTCAGAGCTTGTTAGAAAATCAAAGCGAGTTTTAATTTTTCTACCAAACATCAATTTTGATGGTGCTTGATTGGTAGTACAATGCGGTGTATTCCGGTATGAGAAAAGATACTTGCTTATGAGGGTGTTCATGTTTTTATTTGAGAGTTCCTCGCTTAACATTTTATTTAGTGCATATTTGAAAGATTTCACCGAATTTTCGGCTGCACCGTTGGTAGACGGATGGTAAGGGGCGGTTGTAACGTGTGAAATACCATTATTTTTACAAAATGTTTTGAATTCTTGTGCATTGAACTGTGTACCATTATCTGAGATAATAGTGTTTGGTGACCCATACCTAGCAAAACAATCTCTTAGTTTATCTATTGTGTGACTAGAGTCAATTTTGGACATTTCATAAATTTCCGGCCACTTAGAGTAGGCGTCCGTAATAATTAAATAAGTTTTACCATGAAAAGGACCGAGGAAGTCAATATGTATCCTATCGAACACATGATTACCTTCTTGGAATTTAATTAAAGAAGCTTTTGGAGGGTTTACTGAATTTTCCTGACAAGCGTTGCAGGTTTTAACAAAATTTTCTATTTCATAATCTAGCCCCGGCCACCAAAGATATTGTCTTGCTAATGACTTCATACGTACGACCCCATTATGAGCTCCATGTAATTCTCGTAACAATTGCTCCCGAAATTTAGGGGGTATAATAACTCTATATCCCCACATTAAAATATCATTGTCTATGCTAAGTTCTAAAGATCTCCGAGAAAACGGTTTCAATTCATCTGGTATATCTATTGGCCATCCATCTATGACATATCGATAAACCGTACTAAGAATTACATTTGCACGAATTTCTTTTTTTATATCCGAAGAGCTAACAGGAATATTATCCTCCACTAAAAAATTGAAGTAATCTAATTCAGTTTCTGAATTTTCCGTTGTCTTCAATGGAATGCGCGAAAAACCATCAGCTCCATTTTCCGAACCTTTAATATGTTTAAAAGTGTACTTGAATCCACTTAAAAACAAAGCCCACCTTTGTAGTCTCCCTGCGGCCATCTGCGGTATTCCTTTGCTTTCCCCATACAAAGCGATAAGAGGCTTATGGTCAGAACATAGAATAAAATGTTTACCCATGAGGTATTGGTAAATTATTATCTTGAAAAACCTTTTGAAATATTTCCAAGCATAAGTGCGCGATCAATACCAGAGACTTCTGGTGTGATACTGTCGGTATGTTCCGAAAACCCATCGATGACAAGGGACGGTGTTCCTAATTCAATAAATGAGTCTGTTTCAGCTGAGTTAAAAACCCCTTTCAAAGCAAATATTACTCCTAATATTCGAGATAGGCCTCGTAGGCAAATTAAACGTCCAGACCGTTTAAATTTATAAATGTTAGCTAGGTGTGGAGGAATGTGATATATATTAACTATTTGTTATAAGGCCATTTAAATATAGCAAAAAGTACACATATAACCATACTTTTCATATGTAGATTATTATACTTTTTGCCCATATGTCACATATACTGTCAGCTAAAATATTAATATAAGTTACGTTCTTACTTCGAGTTTTATTAATAGTACCAGCTGCACTAGCATGTAATATCAATATATTACAACAAGGCTTTGAGAATCGCTAAGAGAGACTCAAGGAGGAAACACTGTGAAGAGGTAGAACAGACCTCTGAATGTGCTAGACTCCATAAGATACTCTCCAAAGATTCTCAAAGGAAAATTAACTCATTGGAGACAAGAAATGGGAGATATACACAAAACGGGAAGGAAACTCTGTTAGAACTTCTCAAAGTACATTTTCCAGAATACAAAATAATTGATGAACCACTGGATACAGAACCACATAATATGGTCTCGAGGACTCCAAACCGGGGTAACAAGGAAAGTTGGAAAGTATCTAGGACATTGGTGAATCAAAGCAAAATTAAATGGGCAATAGACTCATTTAAGCCATATAAATCACCGGGACCTGACAGGATTTATCCAATTATGCTGCAAAAGGCAAACAGTATTATACTCAACAGACTGTGTACGATCCTTAGAGCAAGCATGGGACTAGGGTACATACCAAAGGTCTGGAGAAAAGTAAGGGTGGTCTTTATTCCTAAACCTGGGAAAACAGTTGACAATAAAGCAAAGTCCCTAAGACTTATAAGTCTGATGTTATTTATACTAAAGACATTGGAAAAACTGGTGGACATACATATTAGAGGAGGATCGTTGGTAGAAAGACCGATAGACCTGGATCAATATGCATACAGAGCGGGAGTATCCACAGAGACAGAGCTACATCACCTAGTACAAGGGATAAAGTATGCTCTCGAAAATAAGGAAGTATTATTAGCACAACACAACACCTCTCATGAAGTAATCTCGAGAACAATTCGTCAAAAACAAATTGAAACAAGCTGCAGATGGATATAATGCATGCTGAAAGATCGAGTGATTTTTTCAACCTTGATGGGTGAAACATTATCAGGGGGTGTCCTCAAGGAGGAGTCCTGTCTCGTCCAATATGGAACCTTGTAATGGACGGACTGATAAAAAGACTCAAAAAGGAACACCATACTGTCTTAGGATATGCGGATGATCTGGTCATCATATCACAAGGCAAATTCAATACTACAGTCAGAGAGCGCATGCAACAGGCTCTGAACGTAGTAGCAAAGTGGACGGAAGAGGTGGGTTTAAATATAAGTCCCACCAAATCAAACATAGTGCCTTATACCAAAAGAAGGGACCTGATGGGATTGGGACCACTATACCTTCAAGGTACTGAGATTCCAATTGTGATGGATGTTAAATATATCGGGGTAATTATTGACTCGAGATTAAGATGGTCCAAACAACTGGAAAAAGTAACCACAAGATCGGAGACCACATTAATGATGGCAAGGCGAACTTGTGGAAAAACATGGGCATGATACACTGGATATACAGTGTAGTGGTTAAGCCCACAATAACATATGCGTCTTTGGTCTGGTGGACAAAGACAATACAAAAGAATGCAATGACGAGACTAGGTAAGGTGCAAAGACTTGCTTGTCTCAGTATTGCAGGGTGCATGAGAAGCACGCCAACGGCGGCACTAGAGGCATTATTTGGCCTTCCTCCATTGCACATCGTGATAATGGGAGAAGCAAGAATGGAGTTATTTAGGCTGCAAAATAACCCATTGAGGACATTGTAAGTAAAGCCATTTTAGATATGAAAACAGACTATATGGCCACTAAACTTCTCCCCAGCCCTAAATATGAGGTAGAGATACCCCACAGAAAGGATTGGCAAGACCCAAGCAGACTGAAGTTTCCCCGAGGAGAGACCTGGTATACAGACGGGTCGAAGACTGGGGAAGGGACAGGAACAGGGGTGTATAGTGAGATGGGGAACACAAGGTGATCCTTCTCACTAGGAGTACATGCCTCTGTATTTCAGGCGGAGATTTATGCCATCCTAGAATGTGCCAGAATTAACAAACATAGGACTGACACTCATAGGATAAACATATTAACTGACAGCCAGGCAGCCCTTGCAGCTCTAAATAGCCGCAAGGTTGGACCAGAACCAGTTCTTGGGACCACAAAGAAGGTAGTCCGATAACAAATACGAAAATGAGTACAACGCCAACATAGACTACAGTGGAGAAACACTCCAAAGCAGGTACACAGTAAGACCTTCATAGGTGATATACAGATTGCGTAAATTACATCCGAACCATCCGGATTACACAAGTACGACAGAAAAACAGCTGAAAGAGAGAGAAAGAATAATTATGCGTGGTCATTAAGGCGTGTACTTTGTTTCACCTTAGGGTTGTATACTTATTTCCCGAGACTGGCCGAATGCTCATTGCCCCCTATTTTAACCGCTGTTGCCAGAAGCGCAGATTAATTTGTACGAATGATATTTTTGTCTCGTTATCGTTGACTTTTTTTCGAAGTCATGCACAATAGGTGAAACAAAACACTTTCATCCGGCAACATTGTCTTTTACAGAGAGAACTCACATTCAAGAAATGCTGTTTTATTTTCAAGTTACAATGGCTAAAATAATATCTTATTGTAGTTAGAAATTGTCAACTTGGTCTGAAATGATCATGTTGACAAAAATGAATTTTAAGATGTACAGGTTACGTAATAACGATTGTATTTTTGTATTTCTTTAACACCCTCACTCCTTCCATGTTGGGAGCATACTGAATACAACCAACTAGTGAATTCTCTCTGTAAAGGACCACTCGCCAGTCTCGGGAAATAAGTATACACCCCTAAGATGGAACAAAGTGATGACCGCGCACAATTATTCTTTCTCTCTCTTTTATATATCCTTGTCGTACTTGTGTAATCCGAGGCCAGGGTTCCAAAGTAATTCACGCAATCTGTATGTGTAAAACGGGCTGAAGAACTACTGAATGCTAGTAGGAACAAGCTAAAAATTATTACAGGTTATCTAACGGGTCAGGCCCCGGTGAAGGATCATCTGCATAAAATGGGGCTATATAACGGGGATCTCAGCTGCAGACATTGTGGCATGGAGACCGAGACCGTGACCCACATTTTATCCGACTGTGAGGCATTGGACTCAAGGAGTGAGGGTGTTAAAGGAATAAAAAAATACAATCGTTATTACGTAACATGTACATCTTAAAATTCATGTTTGTTAACTTGATCGTTTCTGACCAAGTTGACAATTAATTTCTAACTACAATAGGATATTATTTTAGCCATTGTAACTTGAAAATAAAACATTATTTCTTGAGAGAACCATAACTAATAAAGTACTTATGAACAACTACAAATCCCTTCCATTAATAAATTAAAATAAGTAGTTACCTACACCTATTCCAAACATAAAATATAAACTTCGAAAAGCCCTTCCGCAATCTTTTTACAAAAATCAGTCTCCTATTTGGGACATGTCGTATCAACTGAAGGCGTGAAACCAAATCCGGATATGTAATATATCGGCTGTTCAAAACTCTCCCATTCCCAAAACACATAAAGAAATTAAATCTTTCTTGGGTTCAATTGGCTAATACCGCGTATAGATTTGCCAAAAATTACAAAACCGTTGACACTTTGTCTTGAAAAGTAGTCAAAAGTCATTTATGATCGAACATTCATTGAAAGCTTTAACACTTGTAACAAAAATTTATGTAATAACCCATTATTGCAATATCCCGAAAAACCGTTTATACTACAGATGCATCGAATGTGGCACTTGGAGCTGTCTTATCCCAAGGCACTATTGGCCAGGATAAACCTGTGGCATATGCGTCACGAACACTTAATGAATCCGAACAAAATTACAGTACAATAGAGAAAGAGCTTCTTGCTATTACATGGGCCTGGAAGTATTTTAGGCCTTATCTTTTCGGTAGACAATTTACTATTATTACTGACCACAGACCCCTAACTTCGCTATTCAATTTAAAATAACCAAACTCTAAATTAGTAAGGTGGCGCCTGAGATTAGAGGAATTTGATTATAAAAAAGCTTATAAACCAGGAAAATTAAATAGCTATGCCGACTCTTTAAGTCGAGTGCTAGTAAACACTTTATAATATCCTATCAGACGTTCAAATAGTTCCCCAAACTATACAGAATCAATTCACAATTATAGTGAACAATCAGATTCTGATGAAACTTCCGTTCACTTTCAAAAGAAATCGCAAATTAAGGTATACCAATTTTAGATGAAATAATCAATAATAAAAATAATCCAATTCTAGTCTATGAACGTGTGATGCCAGTTAAAATTAAGGAAAAAAAATCGTGTTAACGCACAATTTTTTTTGTTTTCCCCAAGGGAGTTGTGATGGAAAAATACAGTAATGTTTACAAATACTTTTAAGTCATATAATAAATAATTAAATATCAAATCGAGTATCAAATCTTTTGAAATTGTTTTAAATATAAAATGCCCAGCACAGATTTCTTCAAATTGTTTTAATATTAAGTAATTAGGTTAGTTATTTGCAGCGTATGAAACATTATGGTAAATTAAATTGTTTAAAAAATATATTGTTAATAAGCGATTCTATCATGAACCACCGAACTGAATAGTATTATTTTTCTACGAACCCAAAGTGATTACAAACGCAACAACCAAAAACTAACAGTCAAACAGTACTTCAAGCAAAATATAATTACGGTTACTTTACCTTTAGAAAATAATTCATATTTAATTATAGATCTTTTGAAAAATTACCTAAAACCCAATTCTACTTATCACATCTTGTAACGAGTTATTTTTTTAAATCATGTTGGATCTTCTTTTATTTTTTTTGCCGTTAGTATATTGCTCATTAGCAAGTTTTATATAACTCGTTACTTAATTCAAAGACTAGAGGACATACGGTATATAAACTATTTTAATTAAATCGAAAACCGTCCAGTATATTAGGAACTTTTTGTTACAAGTAGAATAATATTTCGCTAAGGACCAAAAATTGTAGGGAGGAATGAAGATATAAATTCGAAAGCAAAACGGCTTTGGCTCTCGATTATTACCGTTCGTATTAAAAACTTATAGTACCGTTCGTCTTCGAATTTGTCTCTGCTTCCGTTGAATTTTTCGAGTTTTTGAGTTAAAAGTGCCCGACCTTCTAGATTGCTAATGTAAGTAATTTTAATATTAAAATACAGTGTGAAGTAAAAGTAAGGTAAATTTATTATAATAAAGACACCGAATATTCTTTTCAGTTTAAAACTAAAACTTTGATTTCCGATAACAAATTTCTACCGCATTTTATTAACTGGGTTTTCTTTTCAACAGAAAAAAAAAATTTATTTCCAGAATTTTTTATTATTAGTGTGTTTTTTTGACTAAAATTTTTTTCACAATTAGTTGAATGCTCAATATAAGGCAGATTTAAATTGGATTTTAGTTTTCATTTTCAGATTACCGTTCTTATACCCGTTGTCCTACGTTCCGACCAAACTTAAATTATAAAGTTTTCTTACGATTTTTATTTAAAAATTAAAACTGATTGTGGGGCGAGTGCGAGGCCGATGCCATGCGTTGTCCAACTTTCAGCCGGTACAGTTTCATTGTGTTTAATTTTTTTCAAAGAAATTTTTTTTATAAATTTACGATATTCAAACTTGTCTGAGGCCGATGCCATAGGTTGTTTGAATATCTAGTTGAATTCATTGTATCCCTTGACAGTGGTTGTGGTAGATAGTTGAATTTATTTTTCTCTTTGTATATGCAAAGAAATTGTTTTAAGGATTTTGATGTTTTATGTCATAAAAACATTTTTTGAGATTTTTATTTTTGTATGTCATTATTGATTAATTACAAAAAAGTCAAATTATATTGAACATTTTATTTTGAATTATTAAGTATTTGTGCTGTTTCACATCCATATATTGTCCTTCATTGAAGTATTCAGTCACCGGGTAGGTGAATTTTCGAATATCTAACATTTGGCGACCGTGACAGGACTAAATTGCGCGACTATGGAAAAGGTGAAGAAGGTAGTTGCGGTCCAAAGAGGTTCATTTGACCAAGTTATCAATGATGTCTTGAATATGTTCACCAAAGCAGATACAGATAAGGTTAGCATATTTAGTAAAATCAACCTTCTTGAACAGAAAATCGATATTCTGATGGATTTACACAAACAATTTGTGGATTTTCTGCTAGACGATGATGATGCTTTAAAATTGGAAATATCAACAGCTGACGAATATTCTACCAAATACTATAAGGTGAAACTCATGGTTGACCACCTTTCGAACAAGGATTTCATCGCAGACAATATTTCTCAGTGCTCGAGTAACACGAAAAGAAAATTGAAGTTGCCAAAAATTAAGTTCAAAAAGTTTGGTGGTGAAATTAGGACTGGCTCTCCTTTTGGAGTCAATTTCAACGGGTTGACAATGATGACGCCATTGCTTTAGAAGATAAGTTTCAGTATCTTATTCAAGCGACGATACCTAACTCAAGGGCTCGTCAACTTGTAGACAGTTACCCTCCCAGTGCAGAAAATTATCCAAAGGTAATTGATAGTTTGAAGAAAAGATTCGGAAGAAACGATCTTTTGGTAGAATTCTATGTGCGTGAGTTGTTGAAGATGGTTCTGAACAATATTTCCAATAATAGTAATCTCAGCTATCTTTATGATAGAATGGAATCTCAGTTACGTGCCTTAGAAACACTTGATGTTACCTCAGATACTTGTGCGGCTATGTTATATCCCCTAATAGAGTCTTGCCTACCCGAAGATCTCATAAGAGTATGGCAGAGGAGTAGTTTTTGTGATACCGATTCTACTCTCAAAGACCGCCTAGAGAAATTAATAAGTTTTCTCAGAAAGGAAGTAGAAAACGAAGAGAGAATAACTTTGGCTACGTCAGGATTTGATATTCAAAACAAATTCAAGAAGAAAAATGATATCCCCAAGCAGATTTTGCCAACAGCTTCTGGGTTGATAAACAATGAGTTTCAGAGGAAATGTAATTTCTGCAATGGAATTCATTCGAGTGAAATTTGTACAGAGGCCAAAAAGTGGACTTTATTCGATCGTAAGAAAAAATTAATCGAAAAAGCATGCTGTCATCAATGTCTCAAATATGGACATATTTCTAAAAAATGTCGTGTGAATATTACATGCACCATTTGTGGTGGGAGACATCATGCCATTATGTGTCCAAAAACCGAGGATTCACAATCGAAACCATCTGGAATAACACACATGAATGTAGAGAACAATTTATCGAATAGTTCTTTTTCTGAAGTTTTCCTGAAACATTAGTTGTCAACTTGAATGGTTCCAAGAAATCTAGGTCAGCCAGAGTAATTGTTGATACTGGTTCTCAGAAGTCATATATAACAAAAGCAGTAGCTGAAGACATGGGTTATCATTGTTTGCGACAAGAAGAAATAATTCACGCACTTTTTGGTGGCTCAAAAACAAATGTTGTCAAACATAAATGCTATCGCATCAGAATGAGCAATCTGAAGAATGACTATGCCTGTAACTTTGAAGCACTTGACCAATCTATCATATGTAGCAATGTGGCTAGTGTTCGTAAGGGTCCATGGATTGACAAGTTACAATCTGTTGGTATTGAAATTACGGATTCTCAAGATGGACCAATAGATATTCTGATCGATGCCGATATAGCAGGAAAATTGTTCACTGGAAACCGTTACGAGCTAGAGTGTGGTTTAGTAGCGCTAGAAACACAGTTAGGTTGGACATTAATGGGGAAACTCGATGAAAGCAGTAACGAAAATACGAAATCAAAGATGGTAATGTCAATGTTTCCGAATAATGAATCAATTTCTGATTTATGGAATTTAGATGTCCTTGGTATAAGTGATCCAGCGGAAAAAAGGTCTCAGAAAGAAACCGAGGAATTTGTCATGGCCCAATTTATGAATACAATCACCAGAAATAATGACGGGAGATATGAAGTTTGTATGTCTTGGATCGAAGATCACCCTCCCTTACCAAGTAATTATGGAATTGCCAAAAAGCGTATCGATTTCTTGCTGAAGAAACTCAACGCAGACGGATATCATGATCGATATGATGAAGTATTCAGAGAATGGTTAGATGAAGACATCATTGAAGAAGTTCCTCAATTAGACTTACTATTACCATTAATAAAAAAAAACTATAGCAAAAAGGTCGCCGTTTGGGTAATTAGGGAAAATGGCCAATGCCACCACAAAGATTAGGCCTGTTTTTGATGCCTGTGCTCGAGAGAAGAATCAGCCATCTCTGAACCAGTGTCTGGAGAAAGGAGTTAATCTGATTGAGTTGATACCCTCTCTCTTGATAAGATTTCGTTTTTCAAAGTTTGGAATAATTTCTGACATAAGAAAAGCCTTTTTGCAAATCAGTTTGAATATCAAAGAAAGAGATTTTCTTCGTTTTTTATGGTTTTTGGAGTCACCTGCAGTCCATTCCTGTTAGGAGCAGTAATCGAATACCATCTGAAGCATTGCCTCGAAAATTCTATAAAGGATGGAACAAGATCGATAATTAATCAGCTACTTAAAAGTTTTTATGTTGACAACTGCGTTACGAGTCTGGATAGCAGAGATAAGATTCAGGATTTCATTCAAGTTTCCACGAAATTATTTGATGATGCCAAATTTGATCTGAGAGGGTGGGAGCATACAGTATTTGATGATTCTCCGATGAACACCAATATATTATCTTCTGTTTTGGGATTGTCCTGGAATAAAAACTCAGATACATTGCAATTGAATTCAGAATGGTTTCGAGAAATCAATACCGAAATCATTACTAAACGAGTGATTTTGTCAACCGCTCATCGTCTCTTCGATCCGATAGGATTTTCATGTCCGGTGTCTCTTTACCCCAAAATATTATTACAGAAGATCTGGAGCTTGAAAACGGGCTGGGATACCGAGGTACAGGAAGACATCAAAAGAAGTTTTTTGAATTAGATCGAAGAAATTCCTACATTTCTGAACTTAAACATCCCTAGATGGCTCTTTGAATCTATAGAAGGAAAAAACCACTGCAGCTTACATGTTTTCTGTGATGCTAGTCTACAGGCCTATGCCACCGCAATATTTTTGAGATCCGAAACATGTGACGGCGTGAATGTTCAACTTGTTCAAGCCAATCTAGAGTTTCTCCTGTTAAACGAATGACTATTCCTCGTCTCGAATTGTTAGCAGCTACTATAGGAGCCAGATTATCCAAAACTGTTACTGACACCATTGATCCTACTATGTTAGTTTATTATTGGTCTGATTCGACAACAGTTTTGTCCTAGATAAATGATGATGAGAAATGGAAGCCGTTTGTATAGAATCGAGTGAGGGAAATTCGAAGTTTGACCAATAAAAACGCATGGTATCACGTTCCTGGAAATCTCAACCCAGCAGACCTTCCTTCCCGTGGCTGTTCACCAAAACAACTGATAGATTCAAAGTGGTGGGAGGGACCCCAATGGTTGAGAAAATCTCCAAAAAATTGGCCTAAGCAAAACTACATCAGAGATGAAGAGGCGATCGAATCTGAGAAAGGAAAAAATATCGTTTCAACAAATGTATCCACAGTCATTGATTTTTCTTGGTATCATGAAAGAATTTCAAAATGCGGGCAAATTATTCGAGTTCTTGGATGGATAAGAAGGTTTGTTGCGAATCGTCGTCATACAGATCAGAATATTATAACTGAAGAATTGTCCTTGACAGAGATAGATTCAGCAGAAAAGTGTGTCATTAAATTGGTACAGACTGAAACATTCAATGGACTTGATGATACTCAGTTAAAGAGTTTTTGTTCTTACATCGATGATGACGGTGTCATCAAAATGAGATCCAAGGTTTCGGAAAGGGAAGACTCGTATGATTTTCGTTGTCCGATCATTTTGCCATCCAATCATCCTGTTGTGAATAAACTGATTTACGAGACACATGTGAGATCCTCGCATGTAGGTGTACAGACTTTACTTAGTCTACTGCGAGAAAGATTCTGGATTATTAGAGGGAGAAAAAAATGTGAAATCTGTAATTTCGAAATGTACCATTTGTCGCAAGTTCAACTCCAAACGTGTAGAAGTTCCACCTGTATCACTACCCGAAAATAGAGTACGGCAAGCTTACATATTCGAAATCATAGGCGTGGATCTGACCGGTCCACTTTATATTCGAACTGGGGAGAAAGTGTGAATATGTTTGTATACTTGTGCCATTTATCGAGCTGTTCATTTAGAACTCCTATCGTCACTTTCTACAGACGTCTTCTTACAATCATTCAGAAGATTTGTGGCTAGAAGGGGGAGACCGACAACAGTGTACAGCGATAATGGTACAAATTTCGTCGGTGCCGAAAATGCTTCCTCGCAGTTGAATTGGAAAATGATAACCACTTACAGCTCTGCCGAAAGAATCAATTGGAAATTCAATCCTCCAACAGCTGCCTGGTGGGGTGGTTGGTGGGAAAGGCTGATTGGTATTATCAAAGACATACTCCGGAAAGTTTTAGGTAAAGCCAGTTTATCCTACGAAGAATTATCCACCACTCTTTGCGACTGTGAATCGATAATGAATTCAAGACCACTAACATATTCGCATGAAGACAGCAGGGACCTAGTTCCACTGACCCCTGCCATGTTTCTCAGAGAAATTCCGGAATGTGGAGTACCAGATTTGGATGCTGTGGAGAGTTCAGATTTGAGAAAACATTTGAGATATAGGATGAAATTGAAAGAAGATCTTCGTAGAAGGTTCAGGAGTGAATACTTGGGACAACTGAAATCATCAGCCAAGAATCGTTTCCAAAAAGAAATTAAAGTTGGTGACATTGTTTTGATAGGATCAGACAATTTGAAATGACTAGATTGGCCACTTGCTTTTATCGAAGAGTTAATACCTGGTCGTGATAAAAAAATAAGACTGGTAAAATTGAAAACTGCGAAAGGAACCATTCAGAGGGTCTATCCTTTGGAATTAAATTGCAGCCGTGATTTGGATCTACCATTACTATCAAGCAAAATACCCGAAGAAACTTCTCATTATGGAAAAACTGAAAACAAGCAGGATGGTCATAATGAAGAGAACTCTGAATTACTGCCGATCACCACACGCTATGGTAGAACAGTCAAACCTATCCATAGACTGGGAATATAGTGGATTGAGTTTTTGAACTGAGTTCAATAAACTCAAGGTGGGAGGATGTGGTAGATAGTTGAATTTATTTTTCTCTTTGTATATGCAAAGAAATTGTTCCAAATGAAACAGCACAAATACTCAATAATTCAGAATCAAATGTTCAATATAATTTGACTTTTTTGTAATTAATAAATAATGACATACAAAAATAAAAATCTCAAAAAATCTTTTCATGACATAAAACATCAAAATCCTTAAAACAATTTCTTTGCATATACAAAGAGAAAAATAAATTCAACTATCTACCACATCAATGTTAGATATTCGAAAATTCACCTACCCGGTGACTGAATACTCCAATGAAGGACAATATATGGATGTGAAACAGCACAAATACTCAATAATTCAAAATAAAATGTTCAATATAATTTGACTTTTTTGTAATTAATCAATAATGACATACAAAAATAAAAATCTCAAAAAATCTTTTTATGACATAAAACATCAAAATCCTTAAAACAATTTCTTTGCATATACAAAGAGAAAAATAAATTTAACTATCTACTACATCAATGTTAGATATTCGAAAATTCACCTACCCGGTGACTGAATACTTCAATGAAGGACAATATATGGATGTGAAACAGCACAAATACTCAATAATTCAAAATAAAATGTTCAATATAATTTGACTTTTTTGTAATTAATCAATAATGACATACAAAAATAAAAATCTCAAAAAATCTTTTTATGACATAAGACATCAAAATCCTTAAAACAATTTCTTTGTATATACAAACAGAAAAATGAATTCAACTATCTACCACATCCTCCCACCTTGAGTTTATTGAATTTAGTTCAAAAACTCAAACCACTATATTCCAAGTCTATGGATAGGTTTGACTGTTCTACCATAGCGTGTGGTAATCGGCAGTAATTCAGAATTTTCTTCATTATGACCATCCTGCTTGTTTTCAGTTTTTTCATAATGAGAAGTTTCTTCGGGTATTTTGCTTGATAGTAATGGTAGATCCAAATCACGGCTGCAATTTAATTCCAAAGGATAGACCCTCTGAAGAGGTCTCAGAATGGTTCCTATCGCAGTTTTCAATTTTACCAGTCTTATTTTATTATCACGACCAGGTATTAACTCTTCGATAAAAGCAAGTGGCCAATCTAGTCGTTTCAGATTGTCTGATCCTATCAAAACAATGTCACCAACTTTAATTTCTTTTTGGAAACGATTCTTGGCTGATGATTTCAGTTGTCCCAAGTATTCACTCCTGAACCTTCTACGAAGATCTTCTTTCAATTTCATCCTATATCTCAAATGTTTTCTCAAATCTGAACTCTCCACAGCATCCAAATCTGGTACTCCACATTCCGGAATTTCTCTGAGAAACATGGCAGGGGTCAGTGGAACTAGGTCCCTGCTGTCTTCATGCGAATATGTTAGGTTAGGTCGCAAAGAGTGGTGGATAATTCTTCGTAGGATAAACTGGCTTTACCTAAAACTTTCCGGAGTATGTCTTTGATAATACCAATCAGTCTTTCCCACCAACCACCCCACCAGGCAGCTGTTGGAGGATTGAATTTCCAATTGATTCTTTCGGCAGTGCTGTAAGTGGTTATCATTTTCCAATTCAACTGCGAGAAAGCATTTTCGGCACCGACGAAATTTGTACCATTATCGCTGTACACTGTTGTCGGTCTCCCCCTTCTAGCCACAAATCTTCTGAATGATTGTAAGAAGACGTCTGTAGAAAGTGACGATAGGAGTTCTAAATGAACAGCTCGATAAATGGCACAAGTATACGAACATATCCACACTTTCTCCCCAGTTCGAATATAAAGTGGACCGGTCAGATCCACGCCTATGATTTCGAATATGTAAGCTTGCCGTTCTCTATTTTCGGGTAGTGATACAGGTGGAACTTCTACACGTTTGAAGTTGAACTTGCGACAAATGGTACATTTCGAAATTACAGATTTCACATTTTTTTCTCCCTCTAATAATCCAGAATCTTTCTCGCAGTAGACTAAGTAAAGTCTGTACACCTACATGCGAGGATCTCACATGTGTTTCGTAAATCAGTTTATTCACAACAGGATGATTGGATGGCAAAATGATCGGACAACGAAAATCATACGAGTCTTCCCTTTCCGAAACCTTAGATCTCATTCTGATGACACCGTCATCATCGATGTAAGAACAAAAACTCTTTAACTGAGTATCATCAAGTCCATTGAATGTTTCAGTCTGTACCAATTTAATGACACACTTTTCTGCTGAATATATTTCTGTCAAGGACAATTCTTCAGTTATAATATTCTGATCTGTATGACGACAATTCGCAACAAACCTTCTTATCCATCCAAGAACTCGAATAATTTGCCCGCATTTTGAAATTCTTTCATGATACTAAGAAAAATCAATGGCTGTGGATACATTTGGTGAAACGATATTTTTTCCTTTCTCAGATTCGATCGCCTCTTCATCTCTGATGTAGTTTTGCTTAGGCCAATTTTTTGGAGATTTTCTCAACCATTGGGGTCCCTCCCACCACTTTGAATCCATCAGTTGTTTTGGTGAACAGCCACGGGAAGGAAGGTCTGCTGGGTTGAGATTTCCAGGAACGTGATACCATGCGTTTTTATTGGTCAAACTTCGAATTTCCCTCACTCGATTCTATACAAACGGCTTCCATTTCTCATCATCATTTATCTAGGACAAAACTGTTGTCGAATCAGACCAATAATAAACTAACATAGTAAGATCAATGGTGTCAGTAACAGTTTTGGATAATCTGGCTCCTATAGTAGCTGCTAACAATTCGAGACGAGGAATAGTCATTCGTTTAACAGGAGAAACTCTAGATTTGGCTTGAACAAGTTGAACATTCACGCCGTCACATGTTTCGGATCTCAAAAATATTGCGGTGGTATAGGCCTGTAGACTAGCATCACAGAAAACATGTAAGCTGCAGTGGTTTTTTCCTTCTATAGATTCAAAGAGCCATCTAGGGATGTTTAAGTTCAGAAGTGTAGGAATTTCTTCGATCCAATTCAAAAAACTTCTTTTGATGTCTTCCTGTACCTCGATATCCCAGCCCGTTTTCAAGCTCCAGATCTTCTGTAATAATATTTTGGGGTAAAGAGACACCGGACATGAAAATCCTATCGGATCGAAGAGACGATGAGCGGTTGACAAAATCACTCGTTTAGTAATGATTTCGGTATTGATTTCTCGAAACCATTCTGAATTCAATTGCAATGTATCTGAGTTTTTATTCCAGGACAATCCCAAAACAGAAGATAATATATTGGTGTTCATCGGAGAATCATCAAATACTGTATGCTCCCACCCTCTCAGATCAAATTTGGCATCAGCAAATAATTTCGTGGAAACTTGAATGACATCCTGAATCTTATCTCTGCTATCCAGACTCGTAACGCAGTTGTCAACATAAAAACTTTTAAGTAGCTGAGTAATTATCGATCTTGTTCCATCCTTTATAGAATTTTCGAGGCAATGCTTCAGATGGTATTCGATTACTGCTCCTAACAAGAATGGACTGCAGGTGACTCCAAAAACTACCCTTCGGTGACGATACGTTTCCAGCTCTCCGGTATCATTCAACCATAATAAACGAAGAAAATCTCTTTCTTTGATATCCAAACTGATTTGCAAGAAGACTTTTCTTATGTCAGAAATTATTCCAAACTTTGAAAAACGAAATCTCATTAAGAGAGAGGGTATCAACTCAATCAGATTAACTCCTTTCTCCAGACACTGGTTCAGAGATGGCTGATTCTTCTCTCGAGCAGAGGCATCAAAAACAGGCCTAATCTTTGTGGTGGCATTGGCCATTTTCCCTAATTACCCAAACGGCGACCTTTTTGCTATAGTTTTTTTTCATTAATGATTCATTTTGTTACGATTTTTATTAAAAATTAAAACTGATTGTGGGGCGAGTGCGAGACCGATGCCATGCGTTGTCCAACTTTCAGCCGGTAAAGTTTCATGGTGTTTAGTTTATTTCCAAATCATTCTTTTCTTTTATAAATATACTATATTCAAACTTGTCTGAGGCCGTTGCCATAGGTTGATTGAATATCTAGTTGATTTCATTGTATCCCTTGCCTCTGGTCGTCCCATTTTTCCTAACCACCCTAACTGCAACCTTTCATTTTAGTTTATTTCACAATTGTTCATTTTGTAAGATAGCTTGAAATTAAAACTGATTGTGGGGCAAGTGCGAGGCCGATGCCATGCGTTGTCCAACTTCCAGCCGGTAACGTTAAATTGATTTTCATTTTATTCTAATAATTATTTTCCCCAATTAACGATCTTCAAACAAGTCTGAGGCTGATGTCATAGGTTGATTGACGATCTAATTGGTAGTTCTTCAGTATTTTTTTTCTATTAATCTGGTTATAACTTCCCCGATATCCCGCTTGATTATCCTTACCGCTAAGATACTTCTATTATTTTTTTTTGTTTGCTACTGTAATTTCTTTCTATTCTTTCTTTAATACGGCTCACCGTTTTTTTACGAATTACTTTCACTGCTTTACACTGTCATTAATAGCTAAAATAACCTGCTTACATCTTGTTTTACCGCACCAATTATTATACACGTACTACCGGCAAATTTTGTATATATTATTTTGTTACATTTGCCCTGTATATATTCATTTTGCATGGAACTGCCGAAATAGAAATTTTGATTATTATTAGGAATTGCTAATTTTGTATATTTGTTTTTCTCTGGTAATATACAACCTGACATAATTACTGTTTTCTTAATAACCCGTAGTAGAGCCGTCTGTGGGTTTATAGTTTTATAGGAGTGTTTAGTTCAACGAGACCCCTGGAATTTTCCGCAACCTCCACCTGAGGCTATCTGGAACTCTTGACGCTTAGGGTCAAGGGGCCGTGGAGTAAACGACGTCACAAAATCTGGCGCACGAGCAATTATTTTAAAGATTTTGCATCGAGGGTGTCCAAAGTGACGTGCCCAGTTGGTAGGAACGTCACAATCTATTTTGAAATAGGAGATTTATCACGCAATTTGTACACATTTTCGAAAATATTATTTAAAACTAATTATGTGCACTCGGTTAAAAATTACGATAAAAGACGCTGACGAACAAATAATGTTGGTGAAATTTAGACATGAAGGGAAAACCAATCATCGTGGTATCGAAAAAACACTAAATTATTTAAAACATTATTTTCGGGTAAATCTGAAGAAAACAATCAGTACTTACATAAATGCTTATGACATTTGATAACGAACTAAATATTCTAGGAAACACCCGTATGTCCCTCTAAACAGAAACCGCATCAAAACCATTTGAGATTTTACATGCCGATATTTTTCACTACAATAAAACTGTTTTTTATGCAGTTATCGGCGTCGTGGTCGGCCGGCGTGTGTCTCAAAGAGATTCTTTTCTGGAGAGCTCTCCGAAATAAGTTTTGTCGGCTCCAGATTTATCCATCAGATTTTAGCGGTGATGTAAAACAGGAGAAGGTGGCTTGTTTCGGTTCAGTCATCGAGTTTTCGTCGGTGATTTTTGACGATTAATAATTTCGTTTGGACATAATATTACTTGTGGCACGGTACCTGGGTGACTACTGGATAGAAGAGGGACAGTTACCTAAGTTGAAGCCTGCAGATATCCTAAAATTCCTCCGGGAAATAGGACTAAAGGAGCTCTCCTCAGAAACTAAGTAAAAGTAAGGGGGCACAATAGATCTTTTAGGTCTCAGTGAATGTTACCCCAAAATGCATACATACGTACATACGTGTGGCTGTTTGCTGTTTTTAAATCTTAAGGTAAGAAGAGATTGAAGTAAACGTGTTATTAAATCAAACAATATTTCGAGAGTTTTTTTATTATAATTTGGCTCAGCCACTGGCCAGCTTTCTGACTAATTTTTTTTATCTCTCCAGATCTTCAGAACTGAGCGATGGCAGTAAAAAAATGGCCTGGAGCCCAAAATAGAAAACGTCGATTGAAATTGGAAGCAGAGCGGGATAAACTCAGCGGTTCGATGATCAAATTCCTTCAACCCAGCGGAGAATCCACTTCTGTCAAGAGAAGAACAGGTTGTCGCAGAACCGATAGTTATTATAGAAGATCAGCAGCCATCCACGTCTGGAACGCATATTTCACCTGATCAAACTCCTGAACTGGGTGATCCGGTAAGCGAGAATGAAGAAAGATTTGAGCACATTGCCATTGCTGATATTGATATTGCTGATCCATTTACATGGCCAAATAATTTAAGTCATCGTCTAATCCAATCAATCGTGACAAAGGGCGCTGTTCAAATAACAGAAAATTTTTTTGTTGATGAGACTGGTAGAAAATTCTCAGCAACGCAATATTTTAGGGAGTGGCCAAACGGCGAAAAAGTTAATAGGGATTGGTTGGTGTATTTTAAAAAAATTAATTGCGTATTTTGTATTTTTTGTAAAGTTTTTAGCGCATTGTCTCATCAAATGACCACTGGGTACTCTAATTGGAGGCACCTTTCAATTAATATTTCCCGACTTGAAAATAGTATGGAACATATAAAAGGGGCTCAAAAATGGCGCGAATTAAAATTGTGTTTTAGCAAAGATTGCACAATTGATAAAGAGCAAGAACATCATTACGAAAATGAAAAAAAGACGATGGCGTGCAATTATCAAAAGAATGATTTGTATTGTGCAATATTTGGCCTGGTCGAAACGATTGCCCAATTTGATCCGATTACGATGGAGCACCTGAGCAAGATTCAAAAGTCTAAAGAGTTGAAAAATGCCCCATTATCTAGGCAATCAGTTTCAAAATGAATTAATTCGCCTATTATCAAAAAACATTCTCAGAGAAATTTTGAATTGCCTCAAGAAAGCAAAATAGTATTCAATAATTTTGGATGAAACTCCAGAAGCTAGTCATGTGGAGCAGTTGATTTGTATAATTCGCTTTGTTCATTTTCCTTCAAATGAGGTTGAGATAAGAAAACACTTTCTGGGGTTTTTTAAAGTTTTGGATAGTACAGGAGAAGGGCTTTTCAATCTTTTGAGATATGAGATACTACCAACTTTTTAAATTGATCTTCATCATATGAGAGGTCAGGGTTATGACAATGGTGCAAATATGTCTTGGAATCACGTGGGCATTCAAGCTCAATTTAAAAAGAGAGCTATTTTTTGCCTTGTTATGCTCATACCTCAACTTTGACAGTTAATGATGCAGTTAAAATTTCAGACGAGACTATAGGTATTTTTTCAATTATTCAGGAGCTGTTCAATTTTTTTTCTGCTTCACCCTACAGGTGGAATATAATAAAGGGAAATTTGCCAAATCTATGTTTAAAATCAGTAAGTAAAACTCGATGGGAAAGCAGAGTCAGAGCCATTCAACCTCTTAGATTCCAACTTCTCGAGATTTGTAAGGGTTTACTTGTTTTGGTGGAAGTTAATTCAAGAGACATGGATACTAAACATTCACCGAAGGTACATTTAAAAAAAATTAAAACTTTTAAATTTATTTGTTCCATGGTACGATGTATTGCCAAAGGTCAATATGGTAAGTAAAACGATGCAGAATCCAAATACAGTTGTTAATGAATGCCATAAAGAAATGAAAAGTCTCATCAACTACTTCACTGAAAAAAGGTCAGACGAAAATTTTGATGTTTTTGTGGATGAGGCTAAAGCCGAAGCTGTAAAAAATGATGTAGAGCAAACATTTCCTTCAACTGGAAAACGAAAAAGAAAGCGTCAATATTCTTATGAAAGTACAGATGATCCAGTTCTGGACTCAAAGCGAAAATTGAAGATCAGTTTTCATTTTCAAATTTTGGATACGACAATTCAATCCCTACCAAGTCGTTTCGAGAGATTGAAGAGTCGTTTCGAGAGATTGAAAAGTCGTTTCGAGAGATTGAAGCAATGCAGTGATTTATTTGGATTTTTGAGTTATTTTGAAAACCTAGATTCTGATGTGATTAAACGATCGAGCATAGATTTGGATTTGACTTTGCAAATTCATCATGAAGGAAATGTTTGCAAGATTATTGGTGGACTAAGTCCTCAACCCTGTTAAAGATTCTAGCAATACCTCAGACTCGCCCATAGATATTTTGAATTATATAACCAAGAAAAATTTGCAGTCTTTGCTTCCAAATCTTTCTATAGCCTTAAGGATATTTTTGACCCTGCTGATTTCTATTGCATCTGGCGAAAGAAGTTTTTCAAAGCTTAAACTTGTAAAATCTTATTTGAGAACTTCGATGTGCCAGAAAAGGCTTTCAGATTTAGCTGTCACTTCAATCGAAAATAAAATATGTGAAGCCATAGATCACAATGAAATGATCAATGAGCTTGCATCTTCAAAAGCAAGACGTGTTATGTTTTAATACTACTTTGTTATGTGATAAATTACTTATTAGATAGATCTTGCACATTTTCAAGTTGATGGTTTTGTTTGCGTTGAGTACCGTTGAGAGTTATAACTCAATTTACTCAACTCCTATAATATTAGATTTTTTGTTGATTTGCTAATGGACGTTTCATTTCTCTGTTAAGACCTATAATATTGAACTTTTATAGTCTTTCTTTTATTTGATATTGAGAATAAATTTTTTTGTTATATGTTGTTGTTGTTTTATTTCATTAGGCCCATTTTCATAATCAAACACTTACACTAAATTGACTTTAGTCTATAAGAAAACTATTCAGTTTAAACTTCAAACTAAAGTTGATTATGAAAATGGGCCTATCACCAAAAATTAAGCATAGTATATAGGGGCGCACAAAATTGTTCTTGCACGCAGGCGTTCGCCACCCTAAGAACAGCACTGTATAGGACCCTACACTATAACTAAGTTATTGAATAAGAATAAGGTTGAAATTGTGAATAAAAAACACAAAAATCTGAAGTACATAGTAAACAACTAAGAAAACCTCATTGTTTTCAGAATAAAGAAAATGCTGAAACTCGGGACAATGTGGAAGCTGCAATGTTGACTATAGTTAGCGCCCAAGAAATCAAAGTTGTTGATATAAGTCTTCCTCCTGGTTTACTTCCCTTCAAACTTGGTCCTGCAAACATAGTTACTAGTAAACATATTTTCTTACAAAATATAAACATAAAAGTAGAAAGAAGAAAGTAGAAAATTAATTGTACTGTGTCATAATATAAATTTATCAATTAATCAGGAAAAACTTTCACATGATTCAAATATTCAACCAAAACTCAATCACCTAATGTATATAATTGATGAACTATTGAAAACATTCGATAATACATATTAAATCATCAAACGTTTCAAAACATAAACGCGGACTAATCAATGCACGCGGTAGCATATCCAAATTTTTATTCAGAACTCTAGACGCAACATATGGAGAAAAAATCGAAAATGCTTTAATTTTATTGAAAAATAATCAACAAAAAATAGTCCGGGCAGTGAATGCACAAATCTCATCCCAAAAATTAACAAACAAATATTCATCACCTATAGATTCTTTTGTTAGTGATCAAAAAATAATAACTGAGCAAATCGTAGATTATAATACTTATTTAGATAATCTCACAAATGAACTTCACAAATTTTCCATGTATTCAAATATACTTGACCAAATATTCCTAAATGCCAATACTATCAACACACTTATCGAAAACCTGGAAAACGCCATCACGTTTGCCAAATTACATATACTACAACCAGATATTTTGACATATCAAAATTTGAAGGAGATTTGAAATGAATTGAATGATAATTACAGGAGCAACGAAATATTAAATCTAGATATTAAATAATTTATGGTATTCAGTAATTCATGCAACCTGTTATTTCACTGCTGATAATAAAATATTTGCCACAGAATTTCCCTTCATTCACTCCAATATATTTGAATGCTACCACCTTTACCCTATCCCTACCAAAAGTGACACAATAATTATACCCAAAAAACCTTTTTCTGCTCTAAATGGACGACCCGTGTACCCTACTCGGAAAAAATTATATCTGTCCCAAGTGCAACTAAACGTGAAAACCAAAAACTGTATTCAAGACATTGGAACTTCATGTGTGTACGTACCTATTAATCATCCTTCACAGATATTGAATAAAATTAATGATGAATATCTGATCGTCATCACAAGTGAAAAGTTAAAAACAAGAACCAACTGTCCAGACGAGAATTTCCTCACCATTAGTGACAACTTCGTAATACAGATTCCCAATAATTGCAGCATCGAGTACCAAAACTACAAATTCGGAAACAAGGAAACAACAAAATTTGGCCAACCGTTAATCCTTCCGACCATTGAAATGGACCAAAAAGTCCTAGAAAATATTCCATTGGAAGATATTCGCACATTTCAAAACGATGTAAGAGCAACCAATCCATCATAAATAGAAGATATTGACAATTTAAAATGAGTTGATTAGTTACAATGGACATTTACAATTTTATTATTCTAATATTGAGATCGTCCGACTATACCTAGGGTAAGCAGAAGTATTTTATTAGGAATGAATAAAAGCGTTATGGTTTCTTCTAAAAAAAAAATTAAACTTACTTCACGAACTAAAAAAAGAAAATTAATTAAACTTCGGTATTTTGATAAAATTTTCGGTAGTAGAAAAAATATTGTATGCAATTATGCAACAAGTGTGTAAAATAACCCTTTTTTGACACACATGAGTCAAAAAGGGACTTTACAAACGAGTTGCATACAATATTTTTTCTACTACCGAAAATTTTATCAAAATACAGGCGTTTAATTAATTTTCTTTACGCACTAGTTTAATTTTTGTTTAGAAGAAACTATAACGCTTTTATTCATTCCTAATAAAATACTTTGGCTTACCCTAGGTATAGTCGGAAGATCTCAATTTAAATTTCAAATGTCAGATTCAATGCACGAAGAAATGTCAGTCACTCACAGCCAACTTATAGGTACATACTGTAATATTCTTCTCACTAGAATATTTTAAAATAAATGAAAGGCTCTCTGAAATATTATATTCACACTCTATCTCTTGGGGGCGGTTCCTGATGAAAATATTATGGAAATAAACAAATAAATTTAATGATGAATTTCTTCTTAAAAGATTTTATTAATCAACTCAAAACTTTTAATATTCTCAGATATAAAAATTGAAAAGAAACCAAAATTATTAAATATAAAAAGAATTCAAAAATATTGAAAAGAAACAAGTATTATTATGTATAAAATTAATTCAAAATTTATGTACTCAATTTCAATTGGAAGCTTCCATCAATATTACTTCATTCGTGAATAATCTTATTACCTTTATTTTTATTATTAAAGAAAAATTATTTATTATTTTTTTTTTTATACTTAAATTTTTAACTTCGAATAAAGAATGTTTAATATTAAAATTACTTCTAATTATTTATGAATAACGCTGTTTTCAATTCTAAACCTATCATAAATAAATTTTATACACTAAACCTGAATACGGTACTGTCCAATTCTATTTAGAATCGATACTTGTATATATGAAACATCGAAATACTTTCAAGGTTTCAACCATAGTTAAACTCTAAATACGATAGGTACACATGCTGAACATGCATTACAAAGAATTATTTGAGACACAAATAGTATACAAAGGTAATTATAAGTTTTCTATACTAAACACAACTTATTATCGCATATTTTATCGATAATTATTATTGAACATAGGTTATTTTAACAACTTGTCCAATAGATAAGACAAGTGTTTAAACGAAATTGTTCGATTTTCTTGGTTATAACCACTATACAAATCGAAAAAAGTTCACTGGAAATTCATGATCAGCGAGAAGATAGCTCCTGGCTCCTAGCGAGGGAAATTGATCTGGCAACACCGCTCAACCGTCGATCGTCGGTTATCGGACTCGCCAGTTACGGAGGGAGTATGCAATTGAAGCAATTTAAGCGTGATAATTTGTAGGAGTAAAATTTTTTATTAGTCAGAACAAACCCTCTGGATGAAAAAATATAGAAAATAAATTGATTGAGAAAAAATCTTTTTGCTACTGTAATAATACCGTAATAATATCGATATAACTATGAATTTTTGAAGAAAAATTACAACTTTCTTTTTAGTACTGCAAAGCCATATAAGGATGTCCCTCGTTTAAATTTTGCACAGAGGTTGATAATGTAATAATTTTTCATATTCCATATCCAAAACTCGCTGACAAACGTTACGAGGGTCGAAAAAATTGAATTATAAGCAATTTTGAAAAAAATTACAACTTTCTTTTTATTACTGCAAAGCCATATATCGATGTCCCTCGTTTAAATTTCGCACAGAGGTTGATAATGTAATAGTATTTTATATTTCATGTTCAAAATTCGCTGACAAACGTTACGAGGGTCGAAAAAATTGAATAATAGGGCATTTTAAAAAAAATTACAACTTCCTTTTCATCACTGCAAAGCCATATATCGATGTCTCTCGTTTAAATTTCGCACAGAGGTTGATAATGTAATAGTATTTTATATTTCATGTTCAAAATTCGCTGACAAACGTTACGAGGGTCAAAAAAATTGAATATTAGGGCATTTTAAAAAAAATTACAACTTTCTTTTCAGTACTGCAAAGCCATATATCGATGTCTCTCGTTTAAATTTTGCACAGAGGTTGATAATGTAATAATCTTTCATATTTCATGTTCAAAATTCGCTGACAAACGTTACGAGGGTCGAAAAAATTGAATATTAAGCCATTAAAAAAAAAATTACAACTTTCTTTTTATTACTGCAAAGCCATATAACAATGTCCCTCGTTTAAATTTTGCACAGAGGTTGATAATGTAATAGTCTTTCATATTTCATGTTTAAAATTCGCTGACAAACGTTACGAGGGCCGAAAAAATTGAATATTAAGCCATTTTAAAAAAAATTACAACTTTCTTTTCATTACTGCAAAGCCATATATCGATGTCCCTCGTTTAAATTATGCACAGAGATTAACAATGTAATAGTCTTTTATATTCCATATCCAAAACTCGCTGACAAACGTTACGAGGGTCGAAAAAATTGAATAATAGGTATTTTTGAAAAAAATTACAACTTTCTTTTTGTTTTGGATATGGAATATGCAAGACTATTACATTGTTAATCTCTGTGCATAATTTAAACGAGGGACATTGATATATGGCTTTGCAGTAATGAAAAGAAAGTTGTAATTTTTTTCAAAAATACCTATTATTCAATTTTTTCGACCCTCGTAACGTTTGTCAGCGAGTTTTGGATATGGAATATAAAAGACTATTACATCATCAATCTCTGTGCATAATTTAAACGAGGGACATCGATATGTGGCTTTGCAGTAACAAAAAGAAAGTTGTAATTTTTTTTCAAAAATACCTATTATTCAATTTTCTCGACCCTCGTAACGTTTGTCAGCAAGTTTTGGATATGGAATATGAAATACTATTACATTATCAACCTCTGTGCATAATTTAAACGAGGGACATCGATATATGGCTTTGCCGTATTAGAAAGAAAATTTTAATTTTTTCTTAAATGGCTTAATATTCTATTGTTTAGACCCTCGTAACGTTTGTCAGCGAATTGTGAATGTGGAATATCCAAGAATATATATTATTAGGTTTATTTCAGTTCTCTTCCAACCAAATTCTAAGACTATATTTCAACTTCCCCCCGTATATGAGACTGGCCGCGCCATAAGGCGACCACGATAAACAGACAGTTTGGTGCGCTGTTGCCAGTTCAGACGTTTGTCGCAAATGTACGTTTGGAGCTAGGAGCTAGCTTCTCACTCGTAAATTAATGTAGGTTTAAAAATTTTGAAATCTTCGACAATAAAATACGGCTATAATTATGACAATGTCATAATACTGAATATCTCTGGGCTGGTAATAATTATCTCTTCCTTGTGGATTTTATATGAGTTAATAAAATTGTCTTACCAGGAATAAGTCATGGATTATTAACTGAGCAGGTAAGTGTTAATTTTCTTTTACCATTATTTGTATGTCCATATTTCCTTTCCTTCTGGCATTATATTTTAATATAATCTATTGAATTTTTAATTTATAAAAATATTTTAATTCTAATCTTTACTTTTTACTTTTTATCTTCTCGTTACCAATCAACAACTCCCGTTTCTCAATCGTTTCTTTCTTAGTTACCTGTCTCCAGGTAGTTGCTTGATATATTTTTAAAATTATTCCGCGCTTGTCACTGTCACATTTTTTGTTGACATAACATCACTCGCGTTAATGATATACGAACACTTTTCTATGATAATTTTCTATGATAATTTTCCTTTTCAACTTTCTTATAATATTACAATTATTTAAATTGTTGTTTCTTTCCATATTCTTTTAATTATGATATTGAGTGAATTATATTTATTCAAATTGTATATTGAATTCTTTCAACTTAGTTTGATATCATAACAATTTCCCAAATATACATTTCCAACTTTTTCCTGGATATTTGATCCAGAAAAATTGCAAATGGTAAATTTCCAAATAACAATAACAACAACTGCCTTACTATTTATCTGAATTAATTTATTTGATCATTACTAGGCCAAAATTTATATATTTGATTTATGTTGAAAATTCCTCGTATCCTTTGAGTATAAGGTTTTTTTAATAAGTAACTATTTTTTGCATTTTCATTATCAATTATAAAAGGTCCTTCAAATGGAAGGCTTAATTTAGCACAAATATTATTTTTATGGTTAGACACTCTATGAGCTCTTATAATTACTAACTCTCCTTTCTTGTACGATATATGTTTCTTCATTTTTCTCTTTCTCTTATTTATGTAATTGTCGGCATTTCTATGAAGTCTGATATTTTGATATTGTTCTTTGTTCTCTACTTCCCATGGTCGTTGTGGATTTTCATTTTTCATTAATACTATAGGTGCTTCTAATGTTGTGGTGTTTGGTAATGAGTTCATAAATGTTTGGACTTCTTCTAATTTGTTTTCCCAGTTTTGGTGTTCATGTCCAGTTAATATTCTTAAATATTTTATGATCTCTTTAATGTATCTTTCTGTGGGGTTTGATGCAGGATGTCTTATACTTGTAAAATTCAATTGAATATTGTTTGAACTCATAAATCTTTTAAATCTATCATTATTAAAATATGTTGCATTATCTAATATGCATATTTTTGGTTTTCCCATCTTCTCAAAATAATCTTGAAATATTTGTATTACAGTCTTTGTGTTTGTTCTTCTACATGGTTTCAAAAATATAAATTTGGAAAAAATATCTAATATTACAAAAATATGTGTATTTCCTTGAAAACTTGTAATTATATTTGAAATGAAATCTATGGCTATTAATTGCAATGGTTCCTGGGATGTTATGGATTTTGGTATATTCTGATTATGGTAATTTTTTTCTTTTGTTAGTTGGTATGTTGTACATTGTTTAATATTTTCTTTAACTAATGATAAATCATTTTTGCTGATATAATTCTCCCTGAAAAGCATCCAATTCTTTCTAATTCCTGGATGTCCATAATTATCATGTAGTTCTTTTATTGTTATTTGAGCTAAATCTTTGGATACTAGATATAATTCTCGTCTGCCTTCTTCTTTATACCAAATATTTTCTTTAAATTTAGCTTTTTTCTTTTGCTGTTCTGTTAATTTTTTCTGATCTTCGATAATAGCTTGTTGTGAAAATATGCCCTCTGTATTTTTAAAAATATTTATCCCAATTCTAACTTCTTTAATTTTCCATCCTTGTGATTGCATCTGATACAACATTATTTTTACCAGGGATATATTTGATGTCATATGAATACTCTTGTAGTATTAATGCCCATCTGTGTAATCGATTATTTCCATATTTATTATTTAAAATTGATGTCAGAGCCTGATTATCTGTTTCGATGATAAATTTATTACCAAGTAAGTAAAATCTTAATTTATTGATACAAAAAATAATACTGGCAAGCTCTAGTTCACTTACACTATAATGTTTTTCATGTTTCTGTAGCTCTTGATACAAAACTTATTGGTACTTCTATATCATTTTGTATCTGTACTAATACTCCTGCATACCTATTCATGGATGCATCAGTTCGTAAAATAAATGGAATGCTATAATTCGGATAGTATATTTTTAATTGTTGTTCAAAAATTTGTTTGATATTTTCTAATGCCAATGGTCTTTCGTCTGTCCACTTCCAAGTTATACCTTTTCTTAAGAGTTCCAATAATGGTATTTCCTTTTGAGTTATATCTGGTATTAATCTTTTGTAATAATTTATTAAGCCTAAAAAACCTCTTAAAGTTTTAAGATTATGTGGTCTCTTGTATTCCTTGATAATTTTAACTCTGTCAGGATCCATCTTTATACCTGTTTGATCAATTTTGTAACCCAAATATGTGATTTTTGTCTTATGAAACTGACATTTTTTTGTATTTAATTTCAGACCTGCTTCGTCTAGTATCCTGAATGTTGTCTCTAAATGTATTTCATGTTTTTCGATGCTATTGGAGTAAATTAAGATATCATCTATGTAATGTAGTATAAAGTCTTCATATTTATCCAGAACATGGTGAAGAGCTCTTACTAAAGCTGAACAAGCTCCTTGAAGTCCGAATGGTACTACACAAAAACGATATACCACACCATCTATGGAAAATCCTGTGAAGTCTCTTGAATGTATGTGCAATGGTATTAGCCAAAAGCTGTGCATTAAGTCTAATTTAGAAAAAAATTTTGCATTAGTAATTCTTCCCAATATTGTTTCTACTGACATTGGCGCTTCATATTGAGGTACTGTAAACTTGTTTATAACTCTTGCATCTAGACATAATCTAATATCTCCATCTTTCTTTTGGACTACTACCAATGGATTGATATACGGTGTATTAGCTTTTTCAATAATTCCTTCTTCTAATAGCTTTTCAATTTCTCTTCTCACTTTATCCTTCATTTTGTATGGTACTGGATATGTTTTTGACTTAAATTCTTCTATTCCTCTTACTTCCATACTATGCACATAATTTTTTGCTACTCTCGGTTCCTTCGACACTAATTTCTCATACCTATTCATCAAATTATTTATAATGTCATAATATTTCTCCTCACAATCCATAATAACTCCACTCTTCTTCTTCATAATAATAATTATCATTTTCAATATTATTTCTTCCCTTCATACTCATCATTATTCTTTTTTCTTCACTTCTACTCTTGTTATAAAATTTTATCCAATATCCATTCAATCTTATTCTTTTTTCTTCATAATCTATGATTGCATCATATTTTTCCAGTATATCAGTTCCAATAACTATGTCTATATCTAAATTTGGAGTTACCATAAGTTGACAATTAAATGTTGTTTCTCCTATTTCTATATTTGTGTCATAAAGTTTATTAACCTCGCATAACTTTTTATTGTTTGCACCCAATAAAATTACTTTAGGTATTTTAATAAAATTCTCATTTGTATCATTTAGTTTAAATTTTTCAACTAAGCTCAAATTTATAAGTGATGCTTCGCTCCCTGTGTCAATTATTAATTGAATTTCCTGCTTATTTATAAGACCTTTTATAATGATTAAACCAAACATTTGTTCATTTTTAAAATCATCTATTAATTTTATAAATTCTCTGGGATGACAAATAGCTAAATTTTGGCGCAAGGAGCAACAATTTAAAAATTCTGATTATCTTGTTGATTTGTGTCAATAGTTTCAACTTCCCTTCTGCTACTATTAATTCTATCTAAACTATTATGTCTACTTTCTGTTCTATTTGAATTTTGATATCTATTTCTGTTCTGGCTATCTAAACTTCTAGCTCTATAATTATTTCTATTCTGTCTAATGTAATTAATTCGTCTTCTATTTTCAGGTTCTCTACCATTTACCCTGCCATTCCTATAATCTGATTGATTTTGGTAATTATTATTAAAATTTTGTCTTTGTACATTATTACTATTATTATTATAATTTGGGCCATTGTTATTATTGCAATTCCGTTGAGAATTATTGTTATAATTATCATTATAATAATTTAGATTACGTTGGTTGTTATTAAAATTATTATTAATATTTTGATTTCTGTTGGTGTTATTTTGAAAATTTGTATTATTATTAAATTGTCTATTATTATTTCTTTGGTAATTATTAATTTGTCTATTTCTATAATTGTTATTATTATTATTCACCCATATCGAGTTATTATTGTTATTACTAGTGTTGATATTGTTATTAATATTATTTTTTTGGTTTATATTTCTGTCAATTCTAATTAGATAATTGCTTAAATTTTCCATTGTTTTAATGTTTTGGATAGCAATTGTTTCTGAAATTTGGTGTTTGAAATGTCTGGAAACGTACATTACGATTTCTTCTTCACGAATTCTTGGTTGTAGGTGTTGTACCATCGCACACATTTGAATTGCATATGCATTCATACTATTTCCCCTGTTTTCATCATATTTACCAAAACAAAGTCTATCCCTTATTCTGGATTGTATTTGTTCACTCCAAAAATATGCCATGAAATACCTTTCAAAATCCTCGAATTCTATTATTTCCTCCTCCTTAGTAGAATACCATACTAGTGCATGATTTTCCAGATGTTCCCTTATGAATTCCCTTAATTCCTGAATATTGAACTGGCCTCTCATTTTATTTTTAAGCATCCTTACAAATATTTGAGGGTGGATCTTCTTCAAATCTCCATCAAATTTTAAAGAATTCATAGAGCCTACTGTAACAATTCTTGTATCTCCTTGTCTTCTTTCCATTCGTTTTTTAATTTCAAATTTTCTTCTCTATATTCTTCTTTTAATATCTTAAAATTTTCTTCCATCATCTGTAATTTTTTCTTTGCCTCTTCCTTTTCCATTTGACTTATTTGAGAATTTAAATCTATTCCTTGACCTATTCTTTCTTCCAGCTGTTTAATCTCTTGCTGATGTTCCTGTATTTTTTCTTCACATTTTTGCATCCTGGTATTTATATTTATATTTGTTTTTTCAAATTTTGTGGATATTTCTTGTGCCATTCTATCAGTATGTTGTTTTATTTCCTCTAATCTATTTTCTATAGTATTTTGCAATAATGCTCTATACTCTTTATTCTCTCTCTCCAAATCTTTCTTCAATTCTTCATGTTTATTCAACAATTCTGTCTTTATATTCTTTTCCATCTCTCTCTTGACTATGTGTTGCCATGGATGTATTTTGTGATTCAGAGTCTCCTCTTCCTTGACTGCTCGTTCCTTGTTCTCCTGTTTCTCCAATTTCTTGTATTGTATTTGTTTCTTCCTCTTCTGTGTTTTTGTGATAATTTTTTCCTCGTGTGTTGGGCATTTTATTTTAATTAATTAATTATTCTAATTAATTAATTTTGATGGAAAATTTAAGTATTGATCTAATATGTTATATAACTTATAACATTTAATGTAAAATTAATTGTGAGAAAAGAAGAAAAAAGAGAGCCCCACGTTGGGCGCCATTTGTAATATTCTTCTCACTAGAATATTTTAAAATAAATGAAAGGCTCTCTGGAATATTATATTCACACTCTATCTCTTGGGGGAGGTTCCTGATGAAAATATTATGGAAATAAACAAATAAATGTAATGATGAATTTCTTCTTAAAAGATTTTATTAATCAACTCAAAACCATAGTTAACCTCTAAATACGATAGGTACACATGCTGAACATGCATTACAAAGAATTATTTGGGACATAAATAGTATATAAAGGTAATTATAAGTTTTCTATACTAAACACAACTTATTATCGCATATTTGATCGATAATTATTATTGAACATAGGTTATTTTAACAACTTGTCCAATAGATAAGTGTTTAAACGAAATTGTTCGATTTTCTAGGTTACAACCACTATACAAATCGAAAAAAGTTCACTGGAAATTCATGTAGGTTTAAAAATTTTGAAATCTTCGACAATAAAATACGGCTATAATTATGACAATGTCATAATACTGAATATCTCTGGGCTGGTAATTATTTCTTCCTTGTGGATTTTATATGAGTTAATAAAATTGTCTTACCAGGAATAAGTCATGGATTATTAACTGAGCAGGTAAGTGTTAATTTTCTTTTACCATTATTTGTATGTCTATATTTCCTTTCCTTCTGGCATTATATTTTAATATAATCTATTGAATTTTTAATTTATAAAAATATTTTAATTCTAATCTTTACTTTTTACTTTTTATCCTCTCGTTACCAATCAACAACTCCCGTTCCTCAATCGTTTCTTTCTTAGTTACCTGTCTCCAGGTAGTTGCTTGATATATTTTTAAAATTATTCCGCGCTTGTCACTGTCACCTTTTTTGTTGACATAACATCACTCGCGTTAATGATATACGAACACTTTTCTATGATAATTTTCCTTTTCACAACTTTCTTATAATATTACAATTATTTAAATTGTTGTTTCTTCCCATATTCTTTTAATTATGATATTGAGTTAATTATTTATTCAAATTGTATATTGAATTCTTTTAACTTAGTTTGATATCATAACAATACCTACCTATGCACCCTATTCTATTATTTTCCAGTACCCAATAATTATTTACCAATAATTATTAGGTATGTACTTTACTATAACATTCAATCACTGATTTAAAAAATACTCAGATTTAATATCCGTTTATTATACCTACCTGTATTTTTATAAGACTAGGTATAACTACATACAAATTGGAACATTTTCTTTACGCACTAGTGCGTAAAGTAAAGTTTTACGCACTCGAAAGTGTGTCTAAAGTACGTACTTTACGCACGGTAGCAGAAAAATAACTTTTTAAAAACTCTTCCGACTTATACAGTACGGTAATTAGCTATGAAATTTGATATTATGTAAAATATACGTCTTTTATTATTGTGATTTATGTCAATTTGAGAGATTAATGAATCGTTTTGAAAAAAAAATTTAAAACCCCGATCAGGGAAAAAAGATAGAAATTGAATGTGGGTAGTTATAGTAATTATTATTAGATTGTGGGATAGAGTTTTTTTTGACAGGGAGAAAAATTAAAAAAAAAAAATTAAAATCAAAATAACCTAATAAGTTCAAGGAGAAACTTATTTAACTGGATAATATAAGAAGTACCTGTAAAACAAAAACATTTGAGACAAAAACTATAAGTACTACAAACGATTTACTTGACGAATTGGTAGTATACAGAACAGGAAAAAAAATTCCAATTATTCAAATAACCAATAAATTTGAGCAAATAATAGAAAAAACATTTGGAAATAATAATAATAGAAAATATTTGAAGACCGGAGTAGCATCGAAATTTGTCATAAAGTTTAGACCAGAAAAAAATAGAAATTTCAATATTTGATAGTAATAAGAAATTTTAATTAAATATTTGGAACATAAATCAATTATTATTTAAAATGAAAAATAATTAGAATACCCAATAATAATCAGTTACCAAAGTTTAAGTTTGTTATGTTTAATAAAATTGGTAAAATAAATATTTGAAAATAAACTCGATTTAAAAATAATTTGAATATTGAACCCAAAACCCTGAGATAATAAATTTTTTGAAGTAAATAAAAAAAAAAATATACGTATAATAATACAAAATAGAATATAAACAAATAGAGCAGTTATGAATATCAATATAAAACATAACATTCCAAGAATATGGTGATAAAATGGTTGCAGCAATATCAACAAAAGTTTCCAATATAAGGTCGGGGTCAAGCTGTCTCCCGAAACGGACATTATTACCTGTTTTCGAAAAGGGTTATGTCCGAATTGTCTCCCATTCAATTCAGACTTACTTTCTTCAATTCCAGCATTTTTTGAAATCCAAAAATTAATGAAAAGTATATTTCATTCCAGCAATAAGTACATAAAATGTGAGAACCTTTCGAAGAACAAGTTAATAATTAATTGTGAGGGCACGGAACATTACACGTTAACAAATCAATACTTGGGGCCAGTGGAATGCTGGCAAGTAGTCTTCCTCAAATGAAGTTTTATTAACGGGAGACACCCTTTTCATGAGACAACTCGACCATAATAAAAATTTACCTACCGGTCTTTTCTGCTCACATTATATACGGCTATGGTGCGTACACCAAAAAATTCATTTTTGTATCGCTAACATAAGTCTTTCTTCCATTTCCATGTTTCAAGCATATCAGGAAAAATTTTAGTTCAATAATTATTATGTTCTTTCAACCCAAATACCTTGTGGCTTATTCCGATGCTGTCAGGAGGGGAGAAGAAAATGCGTGATGCTCCATAGCTCCATCACAGCAGCTCATAGACCCTCAGTTCGTCGAGAGACACGATGTCAAATGGAAGTGAGTTTCCAGCCGTATTGGAATTGAATGTCGGCGGAGTCGCTTATACTACGACTTTAAAATCAGTCACAAACCATCCCGATTCCCTTCTGCATGCCATTTTCACAGGGCGGGAACCAATTCTGAAAGATGCTAAAAATCGCTTCTTCTTAGATCGCGACGGAGTGTTATTTCGATATGTGCTAGATTTTTTAAGGGATGGGAATGTGGTGCTACCCGAATGCTTCAGAGAAAGAGAAAGATTGAAAACTGAAGCAGAAAAATATATGTTACACGGATTGGTAGAGGCAATTACCAGCGATAGTAGAAACAGGCCACCCGGGTCTATCACCGTTGGATATAGAGGCAGCTTTCAGTTCGGTAAAGATGGTCTGGCTGATGTTAAATTCAGAAAATTATCTAGGTACGTAAAACATGTTTTCTTCCATAGATACACAAATAATGAGTTTATATTTTTTGTTTATCGCATAACTTTTGAAATAAGGATTGAAATATCAAAAGTTAAATGTATGTGTCATTGCAGCATTTATTATGGAAATCTGATTTCAAACTCATCAAAATCAATGACGGTTTTTAGAATTTCAAGTCGTTATGTAGTTGAAGTTAACTATTCTATTGGTATTTTGATATGTATCTAGATTGTGAATGTCTTGGATGGATTGTTCTTTCTCTCAAAGTTGATGTTATCCAGGAAATGGATACCCCTAACGTCTTGATTTAGGAGCAGGAGCTGCAAGGACTGCTTATTATCTAGGTATGATCTTGTCAAAAGCTTCTATATCTACCCGAAAAAAAAAATGATTCCAGGTATTTCAACCAATAATTCAAATTGAAAATGATAGGAAACAATGTCATCAATCAATACGTTGAATATTCAGCTGTTTGTATTACAAAAGTATAATCACATAGAAATGCTGCAAATACACAGAGAGAAATTTTGTTTAGCTGTTAATAGAAATAGATTAACTGCAAAAAAACTGATTGAAATAGGGGACAGCTAGACGTTTTTGCTGTTTTAAATAGAACTTTTTTTCTGGATATTTCCATTTATTATAAATAAGAAAATGAATGATTGATGGTTAATACGATTTTTCTTGCAGTTTACTCAAGTTACATTTGATTATAGCAAAGATGGCCATTAACTAATAATAGTTCCATATTTATGTTAAATAGATCACATATTAAATGTAAATATGATCGTCATTAACTAATAATAATTTTGTATTTATTGAATAGGTCAGACATTTATGGTTAATATATGACTATCATTACCTAGTAATAACTTCATATTTATGTTAAATAGGTGACATATTTGCCAAAAATATGATTCCTATTAAATAATAATTATTATATATTTGTATTAGATAGGTCTCATATTTAGGGTAAATACATCGGCAGTTCAACCCTTGAGCAGTGGAGGTGAACAATCCTAGAAATTTAAAAAGAATATATCAAGGGTGGAAAATTTTTAAATCAGTATTTTTATAGGCAATTTAACAGTATCAATTTTGTTGTACTAAATTCAGATTTTAGCGCCCTCTTGAGTGAAAAATAGTTATGTAATTCAAATTACTTAACAATTATTATATCACCCTCAATTAGAGGGTGCTAGGATTGTAATTTTGATACTGCAGAATTTCCAATAAAATTACCTTTTAAAAAATGTGCCACTCTTGGTGAATTCCCCATCTAAATTTTACGGTTCACCCAACTCCCCGAGGGTTGATCTGGCAATGCTGCAATTTAGATAATGTTTCCCCCTCCAATCTAATATCAACGGGTTTAAGCAAATAAAAAACCAGAAAATCTCAAACATATTATATTGCAAAAGATAAAAAAATATACAGGTAGGTACATTGTTTCAGTCGATTAAATGTATTGCCTTTGAAATGTCACAATTCTTGTGATATATATAAAATTGAAATTATATTTGAAGAAAAGCCACTTGAAACAGATTCATGTTCCTAAAAGCACTAGATTTTTTTCTTGTCATCTTTCTAAGATATTGGTAACCTACAATAATTCATAAAAAAATATTCATTAGTAAATTACATACCACAGAGATATTTTGGTTCATGTATTCAGACATTTTATTTTGATTCATATATTCTGCAAAGCATTTTTTTAAAATTAATTTGGGTCCAGATTTCTTGAATATAGTTTCAATAGTGATTCGTCTATCAAATTAAAGCTGTGGTCGTCAATTCCTTCATCTAAAAATAACAAAAAATAAAGGTGAAGATTTTAGAAACTATCTATAAAATTTGATATTGTTTTTTAAAGTGAAACACTATATGAGTAAGTTACCTAGCCTATCCACATATTTTGTCAACAACCTAACCGCAGTCAAGTAGAAGCACATATTATCTAAACTGCTATCTCCGTCGGTCTGACCTGACGTAGCTGTGGCTGAGATAGCTAGAGATTTTATTTTATGTACCCATTTTGTGGATTAACCAAACGTTTTAAATAGCTTTTTGCTACATTTTTATGGTAAGTAATATTTTTCAAGCTATTTTTGAGCAATAGCCTAGTAATAAATGGTCTTTAAATTTCTCAATTCTTAATCACGAAAAAATAAATAAATGTACCCTTACTTTCAAAAGCTTCAATATACGATTCCAAATTCCACTCTTTCAAAGTGGTTTTCCAAGACATTTTTACTGAATATAAATAATATTGTCCAAACCGGCACCAATTGGATAACAACGAGAGCCTGCTACTCAGTTTACATCAACACACAGTACAGTTAAATTAAAATGGTAAAAATAATAAGATGCTCTGTTCAAGCTTCTCCCAGATGTGGTCTCGTGACGCTACGGTGATCACTGATTGGTTAGAAAAATATGAGCTGATTGTGAAATTCCGCTTAAAACTCCAAAATAATAATATTTCCATTAACGACTAAAAATAGATTGATTTTTAGTAAATATGTCTTCTTATTAACTTTAACTTGATTAACTGTTAATAGACGTAAGAGTAATGATTACTTTAAGACATGCAACTGTTAATAGGTTCATATTAATTTTTTATCAAATGTTGATTTCCATTTAAATTAAATCAAGTTTGTTATTAATTCCAAAACGACTGACTTAGCAAAAATAATCCAGTTACACTAACAGGACATCTAATTAAAGGATGATATTTTAATATTAACTTGTAATTGAATTCTCGTTATATTTAATAGAAAATTCCAGCAAAAATATCTATTATCCGATTTTTCTTTGTGTATATATTCTAAAGGTAACTACAGAAAAAAAGACCAAGGCAAGTTAACTCAGTTGAATTATTGATTATTGAAATAGTATTCTCCCTTCCAGCTCTTGTAAAATATCCAATATATTTCATGTCACATTAGTCTGACACTGTATAGAAATCAATTGAGTGCCGTTTTGGAAAGACTAAATCTGTTTTAAACTATAGTGCGATGCCTTTGGTAGCTCGATAATTATGAATATTTTCCTGACCAAGTATTTATGATTACAGCTTCCTTCATTATATGTTCAGTCTTAACCATAACTACAAAATAAATGTTGCCCTTAATGCAGATGATCATCATGGAGTAATCCGAAAAAATCCTATATATGTTTTAGGGCAATGGGTGTATAAAACTTCTTTGGCATTACCAAATGTTGAATGGACTTCATATAGCTGCCAAAGAAGGTAATTCAAGTTTTATTTGAGTGTGGCCTTAAAGTACCTATAAAAGTCCGAAGGACCACCGTGTTACCACGGAAATAATGAAATAAAACTATTAAAAAATGTCTAACGATTCATGGTTCAAGAAGTTAGTTCAAAAACAGTACATATAAACGATTAAAAATGTAACAATCACGCACAAACAAATAGTTCGACATAAATATGTTTGAAGTAGAATAAGGAGTAATTCACCTCGCATCCAAATGACCCTCAAGTTGGCAACACCGCGAAAAATTGATGCCGGTGTATTGAAGTATGAAGAAAATGAATATTTCCATCTAAATATATATTAGTTATCCTATCAAATGTATATTTCACTATAACTTTTGGTAGTTTGAAGAAAAATATTTTCTACTAGTTCTCTGAATTAGGAATGTCCTCGATTTTCCAAAACTTCTCAATTAATTCGTCAATTCTAGGAGCGTCCACTAAATTTTTATTTTCTACTGTTAAAAAGGAAAGAGCAAAATTCGTTTTATTGCATTTATCTACGCGCATTTCTGAAACAACACCAGTTACTACATAACCTAAATGAGTGTTCATAAACGTGGGCATGTTATTCCCCATCCTGATGATTTCATCTTTTAGAAGATTGAAGTACACATCCGCCCCAACTAATATTTGAATTTCCCTTGGTTAAAAAAACAAAGGGTCAGCTAAATCCAATTTGACATGATCTGGTAAGCAAAGTTTATCAGGCGGTACAACAAATTAAGGTAATTTATGGGTGATTTGATCAATGACAGAGCAGGTTATATTGAAAACCTTTGAGGGTTCCACTAAAGAGCTAAAAACAACGTCTATGACATTATTACTATGGGTACATCTATTATTACCAAGACCAGAAATATTTACTACGTGAGATTTATAAGGAGTATCCAAAGAATCAACAAGGGATCTTTTAATTATACTCATTTGACTTGCAGAGTAGAGAAGCAGACGAACCATTATGGTTTTACCAGCTTTGCAATGTACATTTACCATAGCAGTGGGTAACAAAACAATTTTATCAAACAAACTAGTTGCGGCTAGTGAAGATTGCTGGGCACTGGAAGAGGAGGCAAAATTATTTACTTGCGAATTGTTATTTACAATGGAATTGCTTTGGGAAGGATCTCTGTTTACAGCATTTGAAACTCTATTACAGTTGGAGCCCGGTCCAGGATCCGGAAAACTTCCAGAGTTACGAGCGGGAGGAGCACTTCTATTCGAAGAACTACTACTATTTGCAGAACGAGAATTAGAATTGACTTCAAAGTGAAGGAGAGAGTGATGAGACTTACTGCAACTCAAGCAACGATGAAGAGATTTGCAGCTAGCAATTAAATGCTGACCACTTAAACAGTTTAAACATTATTTGTTTGTTTTTGCAACTTTATGCCTGTCAACAGGTGAAAGAGCTAAAAATTTACTATAGCGATATAATGAATGAGAGGTATTTGAACAGAATACACAACCAGACCTATTTGATAGAGAGGAAGAAGAATATTGGTTATGGGGTTTATCACCAACACTAGAATGCAAAATGACACGAGGTTTACTATCCTGAGACTTGGGTTCCCTTTTATGTCCAGAGTCAAATAAATTCAAGTTTTCTAACACACTATAGCGTCTTTTAATAAACTCAAGAAATTCAGGAATATTTACTAATTCCATTGGTTTTCTTTCGTTTTGAAATTCTCGTCTAGTAATTAAATCTAGTTTTTGTTCTAATAGGAAAACCACCAGAGTCTTGAGTCTTGAGAGTCTGGCTTTGAATTCAGATTTTTTACTTGTTGTAATGTCTTTTTGGATGCGACGTAGAAATACCTTAACTAGCCGCATTACTCTTAAATAGGTTTTTGATCCAACAATGATGAAAATAAAGAATTTAACAATTTCGATTTATCCTCATACGTATTTTTTAAAATATCCAAAGTTACCTCTAGATTCCGGTTAGTTACACTTAAACTATCTATTAATTCTAGTGGCTGACCACGGAGCAAACTTTTTTGATAATAAAACTTTTCGCTATCACATTGAAGTTTAGGATTTTTCAAAACTAGAGCTGAAAACAAATCAAGAAAGGACGTACATTCTGACGCCAGACCTGTAAATGGTTTGATATTTATTTTGGGTAAAACTACGTTACAATTATCACTAGGGCGAAATGTATTCTTATTAGCTTTGTCAAATAAAGAAGTTAATTTTGCAATACAAAGCTCAAATCTATCAGAAATGAGATCCTCTGGTCCGCTATCTGACAAAGTTTCATCAGAGGTTGAAGCTATACCTAAAATTTCAGATTGAACTATTTGATAATTACTATAATGTACTAATGAATTATCTTTTTTTTTTTTTTTAACGGGGAGAACGCTCATGCTCGCCAGGTACCTGTTCCTCCCTTTTCCTGGCAGTGTGAGACTCTAGAGTGATGCTCTAGCCTACTCACTAAAACTCCCTCGTTACCACTTCCTACACACCGGAACCGCTTGTCGCATACTCAGAGTGTTGGATTGTCTGCTTTCTATCTAACGCGTTATCTGTTTTGGTCTCTTTGCACTTGTTGCCTCTCTTCGGTTTCTTTTTCTTTCATTATTTTCTTGATATATCCATGTATATCGGTCCATGTTTTATCCCTTTCGATCATAAGATCAACCATGTTCTGTGCTGCTATTATTGTACATACTTTTCTATTAATAACTTCTCTGTCTCTTTGCCATCGGTCACATTGAAAAAGTGTGTGCTCTACAGTGTCTACATTCTCACAGTACCTGCATATGTCACTGTTGGTTTTACCTATTCTTTTTAGGTATGTTTGGAAAGAGCCATGCCCTGTCAGAATTTGAGTCAAATAATAATCGCATTGTCTGTGTTGGCATCCTATCCACGCGCTCAAGTCCGTTATAAGCCTTTTTGTATTTTGAGCAACGTCCTCAGTGTCGTTCCATTGGTTTTGCCATGTCTGTATTGTGCGTGTTCTTTCTTGCGTTTTAGCGGCCCCTGTACTTCTATCATCCCGCCTATACAGTTTTCTCCTTTCCTCTATGAGTAGATCTATTGGTGGTATGCCAGTCACCACTTGTATCGCTCTGGCGGAGACAGTCCGATATGCGCTAGCTATTCTCATCAGCATTTTTCTTTGTACTCTTAGCACTTTTGTCTGTATATTCTTTTCCTGGCGAACTCACCCCAAATTGATGCTCCATAGATTAAGATTGACTGGACGATATTGTACAGTAGTTCTCTTTTCTTCGAACCGGGTCCTTTTATGTTGGGCGTAATTCTCATCATCTGACCTACCTTTTCTTCTGCATTAAGAATTGTCCTTTTAATATGCTCTCCAAAATGACAGCTTGTCCCCAAGTGGATTCCAAGATATTTTACACAGTTTTTAGGAGTGATAACTGTTCCAGCGCAAGAAAAGCTAATCGCCTCTCTTCCTTTCCTGCCCTTGAGTATCACTGCTTCTGATTTTTGAGGAGCCAGTTCCAAGTTGTTGTTTTCCATCCAGTTATTAATTTGGTACAGAGCTTCGTTTAATTTCCAGATCAGTTGTCTTTTATCTGTAGCGGTAATGATCACAGCTAGATCGTCTGCGTAGGCTACTGTGCATACTCCTTCGGGCATTATCTCACTTAGTACATCGTCGTAAAGGATATTCCATAAAGTAGGACCTAAGATCGAACCCTGAGGGACGCCTGCCAGAATTTCCATTTCGACATTTTTGTCCAGTTGTATACTCCTATCTTCCAGGTAATTGTCCATACAGTTTATAAGATATTGTGATATTCCCCGTTCCTTCAGCTATTTCAGAATCAAATCCCAGGAAGCTGTGTTAAAAGCATTTCTAACGTCTAGAGTGATTAATGCCGCCCATTTACACTTTTGTGTCTCTCTTACGAAGGTTAGAACCTGTTCCACTGCCTGGATTGTGGATTTTCCCTTGCGGAATCCAAATTGTCTCTCAGATAATCCTCCTCCAGTCTCGATTTCTTTCTCCAGTCGTTCTCTTAGTAGACCCTCATACAGCTTGCTGATGGAGTCTAGGAGACAAATTGGCCGGAATTTCATATCCTCCATCTTGCCTTTCGGTATAAGGACCAGTCTCGCTTTTTTCCATTCTTTTGGGAAGCACTGCTGTATCAATTTCTTATTCAGTAGCTCAAGCATTGCGGTAGGTTTTATCTCTTCTAGTTTCTTTATCGCATCCATAGGAACCCCATTCGGTCCAGGAGCTTTTCCTGTTTTCGCCTTATTCAAGGCTAAGATGTATTCGTCTGGTGTGAACAGTTCAATATCTTCTGTAGGATGGACTTTTTGCCAGCTCTTAGATTGGTTAGGAAACAGATCTTTAGCGATTTCTATTTTTGTCTTAATGGCTAATTCAAAGGGAGCGTATCCTACAAGTTTTTTGGTGGCAATTTTGTAGCCTTTACCCCAGATATCCTCCTCTAGTTCTTGGCAGAGGTCATTCCAGTGTCTATTTTTCGATCGGTTAATTAACACTTTCAGATCCTTTTTCTTTCTTTTATATTCAGAGAAATATGCATTCTGGTCTCTTGGTATCAGTCTTGCCGTCCTTGTGGCTTGTCTCCTTATCCTTAGACATTCTTTCCGCTTGTCGCTAATTTCATCATTCCACCAGAATGGTGTACTAAGTTTTTCTGTTCTCGATAAACTCGCATGATATGCCTCGTTTATTATCTTTTCCACATTTTCCTCCTCTACGTTGTTATTTTCCAGTCTTAGGGTGGCAATTTCCTTGAAAACTGCCCAGTCACATGTAGGTTTGTTCTTTAAATTTGGCTTTTTGTTGTTACAGCCGTAGAAAATATCGAAACTTATATACTGATGATCTGTAATGGTTTCATCCTCAAGCACCTCCCAATTGCTGATATCTTTTTGCAAATTAGTAGTACAGCATGTGACGTCTATGTATGATTTCGTTTGCCCTCTTACAAAAGTAGTTTTTTTACCGTCGTTTAGCACCACTAGATTAAGCGCGGCCATCCATTCGCTCCAGTATTCACCCCTCTTATCCGCCTGTGATGAACCCCACAGTGGAGATTTTGCGTTTATATCACCCATTATAATCTTTTTCCCTAGTCTTCCACTTGCATCCTCCATAATAGTGTCCACAGTTTCCCTAAAGTCCGTCATTCGGATGTTGGGAGAGATATAGCAGCAATATAACTGAACATTTCCTGTATCTATTCTCACGTAGCCTTCTTCAGCGGAAATCTCAACTATCTGTATCTTTTTATTTATAAATAAAGCTGCCACATCTATCCTTTTATCCTTAACCCATTGGGCACTTGCTACAATTTTCTTATTGGGTTCGCCTACTACAAGTACGTCTACGTTGTTTTTAATCGCTGTAGCAAATGCCAGATCTTGCGCAGCTCTCTCCCGCCCCAAGTTTGTTTGGAGAATTCTAATACCCATCACTGAAAACACTATCCGCTCTTGACCTTGCTCTGGAAAGCAGTCTAGATTTATCTCTTATCATACTTCTATATTTTGGGCACTTTGTTTGATCAGCCCTGTGCCCCTCCTCATTGCACAATACACAGTTTGGAACGTTCTTACACTCTTTTGCTTGATGTCCTGGCTTTAGACATTTGAGGCATAGTTCCGACCGGTCTTTTTCTGTACATTTCTCTCTCTTATGTCCAAATAAATGACATTTGTAGCATCTCAGTAGGTTTATTCTTTTTCTTACTCGGCAGTTAACCCATCCAATCTTAATTCTACCTTGGTCTAGCACCTGCGTAGCTATTTCCTTCTTCATAGACACTGTTGCACTCTGATTTCCATTCTGAGTTGGCCTAATAGATAAAATCCTAATCTGATTCGGTTGCGCACCGGCGGATGTCAGCAATTTTTCCATTAGTTCTTCTTCTTCTATGCTGGCGTCTATATCCGTAATGTGCATTACTATGTCATTTGTTCTGATCACTACCTCAGTGTTCTTATTCTTATCCTGAATTGTCCGTTTCAGATCCTGTGCTTTTCCTTTCCCCCCTATCACTTCTAACATGAGGTCGCCTTTATTTGTTTTTTTAATTGCCTTTATCTGGATATCTTGCTCCTCTAAGTTAATCGAGTTCTTTAGATTTCTTAGCACTTCTGCATAGCTCTCTCCCTGTTGAGTTTTTATTATTATTTTTTCTTTTTCTATGAATTTTCCTTTCTTGCGTCTTTCGTGTCTCTCGTCTTCCCATTTTCCTTGTATTGTCATTTTTATTGCAGTATCTCTAAAGATGTACTCTGTAACTTTTCTTACATACTTCATGTTTATGGACCCCATTGAAACCATTTTTATCCGTCTATCTGTTTGGTTTTGAGATGCCTCCTTTAGCTGCGTTATTAGATCGTACATCACTTGAACATCTACTATGCCACCATTATCCACCTCTATAGGTAACGCAAAGGTAGTATTTGAGTAGTGCCCTTGATCTGTTCTGTTTGTGCTACATACGACCTCAAACTGGAGTTTTACGAATTCCATTTTTCCTTCCGTTAAGTTCTCTTGGATTAAGTGTTTTAGAGACGGTATTTGAGTGCCAATATCTTGCAGTTCCTGACTGCTCTTACTCTTGGGATTTACAAACACGGCTAAGTCTTCATCTAGTTCTGTAGTAACTACAGAACGTTTTTGTTCACCTTCCATTTTCGTGACATTAAATATTTCTTCGGGCCATTCATGATCTATTATTTGTATAATCTTGTCATAACTTTTTTGATCTTCGTTCAATATTTCATGGATTTTTTCCTTTATTTTATACTCCTTCTTGGCTAGTTCCCCTTGTATGTCCTTAAAGTCAGCTTGTACGCCAATCGACGCTTGCATTGCTACTTTGTTGTTACTTTTAGTGCATTTTAGGTCCTGGATTTCCTTCCGAAGCTCCGTGTTTTCTAAACGTAGCATTTGTTCAGTTATGCCTCCATCTTCAATGGATCTCCTTGGCCATGTTGTTTGTTTTTGCCTTACGATTTGTTCTGCCTGATATTTGAGGTTGTTACAGATTTCTACCAGCTCATTTTTGGGTTTGTACATATCCTTTAATGTTTTGTCAAATATTCCAATCTGTCTTAAAATTATATTCAAGGATCTATGAAACGCGCTCTCTTCCTTATGTTCATCTTCATTTGGTTCATTCGGGGCCTCTTGTCTTTTCCTCTTCTGCTTTTGCTGATATACATTGGCATCTTCTGATTCATGTTCCCTCTCACTACTGTCTGTTTCACTATTATCAGTCTTCGAGATGATCAATGAGTTTTTTCTTGATCTCGGTGGTACTAATGAATTATCTAATTTGATCTTAAGAAGGTAAGATTCTTCTTCACCTGTAATATTAACTAAAAATCTTCCAAACCGTGTAAGTTGGGCCTTAGCACCGGTTCGTTTATTTTTTAGATGTACTAATTGCGAAGTCATCGTTATCAAGAGTAAGTAACCGGAAACAAATTAAACAAATTGTAAACACAGTAAAACAGTTGGTAAATATTGCAATTACCTTAAATTTTTTTTTTTATATATTAAACACCCCGCAGGGCATTTTTTACATTATAATCTGATCTTATTAGATCAATGAATAATTCTGTTCTAACCTAATTTACTAATGATGCAAAACCTAAGGCTAAGGACTTACTCACTAGAATCCCTTAATTTTTCTAATAACTCACTACACTAATATTATCGTGTACACAAACAAGCACTGTACTCTGCTTTTGTACTACCTAACACAATTTACACTAACTCGAAAGGTTTTATCCTCTTGAGTATTCTGATTTGGTTTGTATTGTCTAGGAGCTGGATGGCCTCTACATTGACATGTTGAAGAAGTCGCTGTTCATGACTCTCAGCAAATTTGTTAATGGTTTGATTAACAGTGTCCATTTCCAAGTCCCTGTGGAGGTCACCATTTCTGCAGTACCAGGGGGCATTGACGATGCTCCTTAATACTTTATTCTGGAATCGCTGAATTATTTCTAAGTTGCTTTTACTGGCGCAACCCCACAGCTGGATTCCATATGCCCATATGGGCTTAAGAATCTGTTTGTACAAAAGTATTTTATTGTATATGGACAGGGTGGAATTTCGTCCGAGCAGCCAATACATTTTTCTAAATTTTATATCTAATTCTAGTTTTTTCTTTTTGACATGAGCTCTCCAGCGTAGCTTAGCATCCAGTGTCATACCCAAATATTTTGCCGTATCAGCATATGGCACTTGGATATTGTTTATGCTAACAGGGATATATTGGTCTCTTTTATTTGTGAAATTGACATGGGCGGATTTAGCCTCATTCAATTTTATTCGCCACTGCTTAGTCCAATGGTTAATTTTATTGACTGATGTTTGAAGATTTGTTGCCGCTTCTTCGTGATCTTTGCCTACAGCCATAACAGCAGTGTCATCAGCAAAGGTGGCTATCGTGTCATGCTCTAATTCAGGAATATCACTGGTGTATATTAGGTAAAGGACTGGCCCCAATACACTGCCTTGTGGTACTCCTGCTTCAATTTCCTTCAGTTCAGAGTAACAGTCTTCCTGCTTAACTCTAAAAGCTCGATTTGAGATATAAGACTCCAGCAATTGTGCAAACTGTTTGGGCAAAAGCTTGCTTATTTTATAGTTAAGTCCCTCATGCCATACTTTATCGAATGCCTGTGCCACGTCAAGAAAGACTGTAGAACAAACTTTTCTTTCTTCCAACGACTGCTCAATTATGGCCGTGATCCTATGGACTTGATCTATAGTAGAGTGGCTGTGTCTGAAGCCAAATTGATGGTCTGGAATTATATTTTTGTTTTCAATAATTGGCTTTAATCTTTTAAGAAGTATTTTTCCGAACAGTTTTGAAATTACAGGGAGCAAGGAAATGGGCCGGTAAGACGAAACTTCATTTGGTGGTTTTCCGGGTTAAGGAATCATTATCATTTCTGCTACTTTCCATATCTTAGGTACATATTTTAATCTAAACGATGCATTTATAAGATAGGTAAGTTTTACAATTGCCTTACGTGGCAGTTGTTTTAGAACTTCCCCCGTAATTAGGTCAAACCCTGGGGCTTTCTTCGGGTTGATGTTTTCTTTAATTTCTGCTGTTATTTCTTTTGGTGTAGCAAGTCTTATTTCACCCTCTTCCAGATTAATATTGTTCCAGTCAAGAGTGTTTTCACCTTCATTTGGCTGGAAGGTCTCTTCAAGATGCTCGGCGAATCTATTAGCTTTTTCTATATTACTTTTTGCCCATGTACCATCTTTATTTTTAATCGGTGGATTCTGCAAAGTTGGCCTTTTTAGTCCTTTGGTGGCTCTCCAAAGTGAATAATCAGTGTTACTGTCATTTGAAAGTTCATTTAGGTAGTCACTAATAGAGTTATCTTTAATTTTTTGTATCTCTCTCTTAAGTTGTTGTGTGGCGTTATTTAATATAGTTTTATCAGCTGGTGATCTAGACTGGTGCCAAATTCTTCGGAAACTTCTTTTTTCAGAAATTAAATCTCTAATTTCTTTAGGGTAATTATTGCCTTTGGTTCGTGGGATAATATTAGGGGTATTATCCCAGGCAGCCTGCTGGATATTATTAACAAATACTTCTGCTTCATTGTCTAGCTGATCTTCGTTTCTTAATGAGACTGACAAATCGATAGCTTCCTCGAGTTGAACTTTGAAGCTCTGCCAGTCAGTCAGTCTATTAGTCAATTTAGGAGCTACTTCCTTTTGTATAACGTTGTCACTCAGGATGAGGAGAATGGGTGAATGATCGGAGTTCATATCCCAACCCTCTTCTACATGCATATAATTTACAGACACATTTCGCGTTATAAACAAATCGAGTAAATCTGGGATTTTATTGGGGTCTGTAGGCCAATATGTCGGCTTACCAGTAGATATTGTATCGCATTTTAGTTGATTAACTGCCTGTAAAAGTTCTTTTCCTTTTGTATTTGTTAATCTAGATCCCCATTGAATATGCTTGGCATTAATATCACCACCTATAATGAACCTATATCCATGACTATTTAGGAATTCTAAATATTTTTCTTTCTTGAGAGCATGTCTAGGCGGACAGTAAACTGCAGAGATAATAATCTCATATGTTTTAGTTTCCACGTTGACAGTGGCAGCTTGGAACTGTTCTGTTTTGTAGCCCATTTCTTGATGGTGTTTAATTGAGTCTTTGATTATAATGGCACTACCACCTTTGGCTGCATTTTCGGGATGTATAGTGTGGTATACTTTATATTCCTTAAATTTTATGAATGATTGAGTAGTAAAATGTGTCTCAGAAATAAGACATATATCAATATTCTCTATATCTAGGACAGCTTGTAATTCTTGTTGATGCTTCATGATTCCATTCGCATTCCATTCCATAATTCTAAGATTACTTGACATTGCGATTTTTGGGAATAGCTCCTTTAGCACTATATTCAAGTCTGCTAATACGTTCATCCATTTTTATTAATTTCTCCATTATTTGTTGAAGAGAGTTTTGGATGGAAACGTTTTCTTCTTGCTTTTGAGTTTGATTTTTATTATTAGTGTTTTCAAACTTACCAGTAACTGCTTGACTGTAGGCTCTTTTTTCTGCACTTGTGTTGGCTACTGGCACTTGTTTGTTATTCCTCTGTGGTTGTTTAGGAAGCTCTGATTTCTTAGTGCGTTTATCTTTTAATTTTTGCATTTCTTTTGCAACTATGCATCCTCTGTAGTTAGCTGGATGCCCTTCTCCGCAATGAACACATTTTGGTTTGTCAGTCTTTGGTTTCTGACATTCCACTGTTAGATCTTTACCAGTACATCTGACACAGCGTGGCTCCATAGCACAATATTTTTGTGTATGCCCATATGCTTGGCATTTTTTGCACTGTGGCACAAGTCTGGACTTTTTTAATGGCAGAATTTCAATCCTGATCCCTAATATATCAGTTATTCCGTAAATCTTGTCAATACTCTCGTCATGCCTGAATGAAAGCATGAACATGTTTAGATGTTGTTTTGTTTTATATTTTAATTTAGAAGTGGCTTCGATAATTTTGTAGCCACGTTTTCTCATTTCTTGGACTATTTTTTCTGGTTCTATGGAATGATACAGTTTGTTGGCCATAACTTTAATTGGCCTATTCTGCTTATTCTCATAGGAATGCCAAGAATATTCTTTCTCGGTTAGTGTTGCAGTAAGCATTCTATAGTTTGTCTTATCCTGTAGATTTATTTTAATATTTTTATCATGAATGACTTTAATCTGGGCTTCTGGAAGTTGGCTCACGACAGCGTGTAGTTCATTAAAATTGTTGTCCACTATGATAGGCGGAGGTGCTTGTATTTTTTTAGGCTTCTCTACGTTAGGCCTATTGGTTTGTTGTTGTGGTTGTTGTGGTGGTGTGAGCGAAGTATCCATTTTTCTCTTCTTCCTAGTTTTTGCACGAATCCACCCTGTCTCACGTGCTAGCTCCTCTTCATCGGTATGGTATTCAACTGTCACTATATCTTTGTTGTTGTTAGACAGTTTATTTTCTATCTCTGAGTATTTCTTGGTCAGTTCTTCATACATTTTATGTATATTCTCCAATTGAGTTTCTAGCTGAGCCACCTTGTATATGGCATTGCTTTTTTCTTGTTCAGATGATTTCCAACTATCATACAACAGTTGGTAATTTTCCTGATTGGTTTGCATTAATGCCGGTTCCGTCGGCGTTGTTGATGACTGATAAAAAGTCATCCTTTTTTCTAATTTTATTCACTTAAGAATTTATATTTCGTCGCGCGATAACTTTAACGACCTCGACACGGTCGCCGGACATCACTCGCCGAGTATGATATCCCTCACAAATATTTACGATAACACAAATATTTACGATAAGACAGCGTTCGAAGCACTTGTTTACTGTTCAACAGTCAAACGAATACTACCTTAAAATAAATACGAAAATATCACAACCATGGCATAAGCAATAATAAATCAAATCAATTATTCAAAAATATCAAACGAGAAATATCAAATTTAAAAGAGAGAACTATACCGATTAGTAAATCAGTGCATTTAGTAATTTCGAATTAATATCTACTTTTCTAAAAAATCAGATTTAAAGCAGTTCTATTCTATAGATGAAAATTATTTTCAATAATAAAACCAATACATTTCTTCTGAAAAATGTCAAGTCAATTGCTGTTCCAACAACATGCATATTAGAAAAACATTATAAAAACAAAGTGTAAAGTTTCATACACAACAGAAAAAACTCAAAGGCGCCGACAAATAGTGTTTTCAAACTATTTTTTCCTTCTGCTGCTGGCGACGCTTCATGCAGGTGCGTTCAAAGAGAAAGGGTAATGCCGCTATCTCTTTTTCAAAAACGACAGTTGAAATACAAGTATATTTCCAATCCCACGGAGCACGGTGTTGCCAAACCAGGTCGTATTTCCCGAGCACTGCTGACGGCACTTCGCGCACAAATTTTATTCTCATCAACGAAATGTAAATATTGTCTTTGCTTTAGCGAATTGAGTATATTGATTATTAGCAATTGCCGAAAGCGAGTCCAGTCAAATGTTCAAAAGTTAAGTGTGCGGAAACTATCCAAGTCTTTCAATTAAAAAAAATGTCAATTTGACAGGTCCAGTTATCCGGCTCGAAGGACCACAAAAACTATGTATGAAACTTCTTTGATATTACCAAATGTTGAATGAACTGCATATTGCTGCCAAAGAAGGTAATACAAGTTTTAATTGAATGTGGCCTTCAAGTTCCTATAAAAGTTCGAAGGACCAACGTGTTACCACGGAAGTAGAATAAGGAGTAATCCACCTCGCATCCAAATGACCCCCCAAGTTGGCAACACCGCGAAAAATTGATGCCGGTGTATTGAAGTATGAAGAAAATTAATATTTCCAACTAAATATATATTAGTTATCTTACCAAATGTATATTTCACTATAACTACTGTATATTTTACATTTTTGTGCCACTATATATTTTGCATTTTTTGCTCCATGTAGAGGGTAGTACTTCGGCTATGAAATCGAAAGCGAGAGACGAGTAGAGCAACTCTTTTGTAACAAAACACAAATCATTGTAATAGTTTAGAAAGTTGAAATAAGTATAATCATACAAACCATACAAATGCATAGTTTTAATTTAATTTAACAAACGTAAAAGGTGATAAAGTGAACCAGAAATGCCACAACAAACTACAACTACTATTCACTATAACTAGGTATTTATATTTTTATTAAAAAAGGCATTGCACCAGAAAATTTAGCATAGAGCATGCTGACGAGTGACGATTCACATGGTGCCGCAGAGGTACTCGGACATGGAATGTTGATTTTCGGTTGGTCGCTATACGTGTCGACGTTCTTCGGGCCGAAGGTGGCCGAGAAGACGGAGGTTCTATATAAACTATTTAAAAATTGGCGGGGTCGACGCAAATGTTAAAATGATTTTAACAATGGGACTGTAAGCATTTTCAATATCAAATGCAATTTTTTTGATCTTCGCACATATATTATTGATTACTAATTAAAATAATATAAAAGTGTAATGAAATGGTTGAAAGAATAAACTTATGAAGTTAGAATTATAGCTACCGTGACAAATTTAAGAGGGGCCTCCTCACAGGTGTATAAACCTTAAAACTTACACAAAACTAGTTACTTATCTAGTAATTTTTAGGTTTAAAATATTTACGAGAGATGTCGCTAGTAGTATTGAATTGGATTTTCATATATGCAACCATTGTCTAAAAAGAAATAGTCTAACAACCATACGGACTAATCAACAGTTTTTCGTAATTTTGGACTAAACGTATAGATGGCGTATTGTGAAAGCTGGACTAGAGCACTGTAGACATAGGTATTCTCGTCCGCCATTTTGGTGCCTTGTTGTACTTTGACGTTATTGTGTTGGTCAAGTATTTGGCATGAGATTCGGTATTTCTACTGAGAGACGTGGCCAGTATCGATTCGTTGCACTTTCTGAATTTTCTGGTGTTAATACTCTGAAGCAAAGTTGGTAAAATAAAATGTTCTGTTTAATATTAAAACATTTTCAACACAATATGTCAACTCGACACATCACAAAACAATAAAATTCATGCACCAAAATGGCGGATGAGAATACTCATCTCTTTAGCATTTTATAAAGATAGGCATAGTAAAACAGAAACAATGTTAAAACCATTTGAGGCAATTTTGCACGCCATCTAGTGACTTTAACGCTCGGTCTTCATCAAAATGAACCGTAACTTCGGGACCTCTAAAATAAACTGCATTATTTTCAACAACTAAATTATTTTTGAAAAGTTCCCTACTAAATGTGAAGTTTCCTTTATCGTGGAATTCCGAACAATATTAATGATGACCAAGGCCTTCGATACATTGTTGCCGACTTTACTTTTCATTACGAAAGTGACACAAATTACCTATTTGATGGGAATCTTTATAATAAGAGCATTGCATTTATACAATGATAATAGATAGATAGCCCGTATTTTGAAATATGTTCATAATAATGTTATAGCAGGTATTCAAGTTATGAACCTGGAGTTCCAACAGAATAGCTGACGTTGCTGAATCGGGAGCGTTCCCCACTTGAAGATAACATTAAACAAAACCAGGCGCAAGCCGGCATTTTTAGCTTTTTAACTTCTAATTTATAAATGATAACTTTTATTGTTTTATAACGATAATAAAGTTCCGCTGTTCTTAATCATTTGAATTTTTTTAAAAACAAACTTTTCACGAGTGAACTTAAAATTGGCGCAGTCAGTACGGTTGCCAAACAAAAATCGTGTCGAACCGGTCTATATCAATAGTTCATTGGCAATAATTATATTATCGGTCGCGAAAAGTCGAAAAATTCAGTGATTGGAAAGTGTTTGCCCAGATGAAGGATCCAAATCGCCAAAGTTTGGAAACCCCGGAAGAAGCCAGCATAGCAGAATCCGGCTAAATTTAAGATAAGTCAGCTTAGGAGGAAGAAACCGCATCGTTCAACCCCTTTGGCACTAGGTAAATGAAGCTAATTAATTTACTCTGATAAGAAATTTTTGTTCTTCCATATTATATTCCTTTTATATTTTTCTGTTGATTTTTGAGGGATTTTTGATTTTTGCATTTTTTATATATGTGTAATTAATTGATGTCAGATATCGAAGACCTAAATGATTTGTATCGATCATTGGATTTGAATAATTCTAATTTAAAAAGGACTAATTTTGGAGATTTATCCTCAGTAGAAGACCAATTAAATTTTGGAAATTTAAATACAGATATGGCCGTAGCAAATGTTAATTATTTACTTTTGAAACTAAACGTGGATACTATACCACAATTTGATGGCAATACTCACACATTAGGAGTATTTTTGGATGCTTGTGAAAGTTTGATAGCTCAATTTGCAGATACCACAAATATAAATGCTTCGAATAATTCTTATATTTTACGTGCAATAATCGGTAAATTAACAGGTAGTGCCTTAAGCTTCATAGGTTCTCGTACCGAATTAACTAGATGGGACGATATTAAAAAATTATTAAATTTAACTTTTGGAGATCAAGGAAATCTTGATTGTCTCGTTCAAGACCTGATTGCTTTACATCCCCATAAAAATTAAACCCCATATAATTTTGGCATGCGATGTCAAGATTGTAGGAGTTTGATTGCATTAAAAATAAATGCATCACATCTTCCTGATCAGGAAAAATGTATTAGATTAGAAAGTTATGATGAATTATCTTTGAAAACATTTATTAGTGGGCTAAGTGGCCAATCACAAAATAATATTCGCTTAAGAAATCCAGACAGTTTAGAAAAAGCAATGTCTTTGGTAAAAGAAGAAAATTTTCTATATAATACTAGTAAAACTAATTATTCGAACTCTCAAAATTTTAGACCAATTCAAAGAATGGCATCCTCAACCTCAAATAAATAATATGTCAACTTCTAGACAATCTTCACCTCCTAACAGACAATTTTCTCCCAATTTTAACAGACATAATTTTAACGATTATAGTTCAGTTCAAAATAATAATAATTTTTGCCAACATAATACTAATACTCAGCCAAATAATTCCAATAATTATAATCGAAGATCTTTTGATGTTTCTCAACAAAATCAATCACCCCCAAAAAGTATTTTCCAAAATTATAACCCAAACTCAAATTCCAATAAATTATGATTGTGAAGGAAGAGCTAATTCAAAAAATTTGATAAGAATAGATAACTATTAACTTGATATTCCGGAAAGAACAACTAAAATTGTTAAGTTACCAGTAAATATAGGGAAAGGTTTAGGATACATGACATATATCAAATTTGATACACAATTAGAATGACCTCAAGCTCCTGTTAATATTGAACATTTTTTTGCATACACATCTATCACAAACTTCAGCTGTGAACCGAAAGTAATAACTGTTACAGGTCCATTTATTATCGAAAAATTGGATCTTACGGAAATTAATTTTGTAGACACATTGGAATCAAATAATGATATCTTTACTAACAATCACGATAAGTTATTGAAAATCAATTCAAATCAAATTCAATTAGATCATTGTAATTCCGAAGAAATACAAAAAATACCTATGCTACGAATACAGAGACATATATTTTACTGTGAAAAAATTCCTCTATCATTTACAAATACTGTAAAACACAAAATTAGACTAACAGACGATACTCCTGTTTATGCAAAGACATACCGATATCCCGAAGTTTATAAAAAAGAAGTTAAACCTCAAATTGACAATATGTTATCACAAGGTATTATTAGACATTTATCATCTCCTTATAATAGTCCAATTTGGTTTGTAGAAAACCGTAAAGACGCATCTAACAAAAAGAAATATCGATTGGTTATCGATTATCGGAAATTAAATGAGAAAACAGTTGATGACAAATATCCACTATCTTGAATTAGTACAATTCTTGACCAATTAGGAAGAAGTCAATATTTGACTACGCTTGATTTAGCTAACGGTTTTTACCAAATACAAATGGAGGAAAATGACATTCATAAGACAGCATTTTCCGCTGAAAATGGACATTACGAATTCGTAAGGATGCCTATGGGAATGAAAAATTCTCCAAGCACCTTTCAAAGAGTAATGGATAACATACTCAGAGGTTTACAGAATGAGACATGTTTAGTTTATCTTGACGATGTTATTATATACAGTACGTCTCTTCAAGAACATATTACTAGACTTAGACAAATATTTGACAGACTAAGAGAAGCTAATTTTAAAATACAATCAGACAAATCGGAATTTTTAAGGAAAGAAGTAAACTATTTAGGACACGTTATAACCCCCTCTGAAACCAAATGCTGATAAAATTTTAGCCATAAAAAACTTCCCAATACCGAATTTCACGAAGGACATTGAAAGTTTCCTTGGGTTAATAGTATATTACCGCAAATTTATTAGAGATTTTGCCAAAATAACAGAACCTTTAACACAATATTTAAAGAAAGGTTCTAAAATCAATCATGATCAAGAATTTATCGATACTTTTAATACTTGTAAAGACTTACTTCAATACCCAGACTTTCATAAAAAATTTATATTAACTACAGAATCATCAAACGTGACTTTTGGCGCTATTTTGTCACAAGGGCCTATTCGTTCAGACAAACCCATTGCTTATGCCTCTCGTACTTTAAATGACTCAGAGCAACGGTATAGCACAATAGAAAAAGAACTATTAGCTTTGGGCATGTTAGTACTCCCGTCCTTATTTATATGGTCGAAAATTCACAATAGTAACTGATCACCGACCTTTGGTATGGCTTTTTAAATTACGCGAACCAAATTGTAAATTAGTACGATGGAGACTAAAACTCGAAGAATTTGATTATGATGTAGAATATCAAAAGGGTAAAACCAATACTAATGCTGACGCCCTTCCTCGAATAAAAATAAACGCTTTAGAAAATGAATCTATTATCAATAATCCCGGAGATATTGATAGTGATACTTTACAATTTCTTAGACAGTTATCAGAACATCCCTTAGACGACACTAATATACAGAATCAATCAAGTACGCAAATATCAATATACTATCTGATGTACAAATTAGACCCCCGACCAAGACTCTGGTGGTTCTACACAACACACGACACCTAACGAAACGACTAACGGAGGAATAAAAATTCTTGACGAAATTATCAATAATAAGGTTAATCAAATTTTAGTTTTTGGACAGATATATAATAAATTAGACGTCAAACAAGAAAATTATGAACACCATAAAATCATAACAGTAGAAATTGCCACAGAAAATAACAACCATTTAATTTTTGTGCGATTATACTATGCACAATAAAACTTATTGTATGTACTTCCATACTGAAAGTTTATATAGACAGTTCAACGAAGTTTATTTGACTAAATTTCCAGAAAAGGTTTCTAAATTAATCAGATGCACGCAATCAGTTAATACAGTGAAAGATAAAGAAGAGCAAATGTTATTAACAAAAAATCATCATGAAAGTAAAACTAATCACCGAGGCATCTCAGAAACTATTGAACGATTGAAGAAAATTTATTATTGGATAGGGATAAAGGAATCCGTCACAATATATAAATTCATGTGATATTTGCCAAAAAACCAAATATGCTAGGAAAAACCAATATTCACCATTAATGCTGACCGAAACAGCTTCTAAACCATTTTAAATTGTTCATATTGATCTTTTCTTTTGTAATAGCAAAACATATGTAACCCTTGTTGACTCGTTTACAAAATTTGCGCAAGCTCACGAAGTAACAGCCAAAACAGCGATTCACATAAGTAATGCTTTAATTAAATATATATCTTCATTTGGTATACCCGAAAAATTAATTTTAGACAATGGTACGGAATTTAATAACGAAGTCGTTCAGGAAATTTTAAAATTACGTAAAATAAAAATACATTTCACCACTGTAGGACATCATGAAGGAAATGTCATAGTAGAACGCTTTCACTCCTCAATAATAGAACACCTTCGAATACTTATGCCCGTCCCAGACACTACGTGTATTTGGCAAACATTTGGTATCCGGCCTTATTCGCGTAGCGTGTGGGAAGTTTACTTTGGCAAATATTCGTCCTTCGTCATTTTCCCGGCGCTGATCGGACACTAACACGAAGTAAAGGACGCGTAGTTCGGCGAAGTAAACTACGTGTACCTTTGCTATACTACGGCACCGTGTGGGAGATCAAGCAAACATTCGTGCAAATGATAAATATTGGCCTATTCGCCAAATACACGTAGTGTCTGGGACCGGCTTTAGAGAAATGTACCCCTAAGAAAATGAAAATCTTATGAATTATGCTATTTTAGGTTACAACAGTAGCATTCACAGTGCAACCAACCCTTTGAACTAACATTTGGTCACACTAATTTTAGGAATCCTAATGAAATATTTTTACCAACAACCTTTTATTCAGATTACGCAGGAAATCATGAAAATAGATTACAACATGTTTATAATAAAGTTAAAGAATCGTTAGAATAAAAAAAACCAAAATAATATGGAAGCATAATGTAAACGGTGACAAAAATGAAGAATTTCAGGTAGATCAATTGGTCTATAGAAGAAATTGTCAATATAGATGTAAGAAGGACAATAAATTTGTAGGTCCATTTAAGATAGTTAATCTATTAGATAGGAATAGGGTAGAGATAATAAATACTAGAAATAATAAGAAAGAAATAGTTCACCTAAAAGAATTAAGAAAAAATTTCGTTGCAGGTTCCTCATAGCCTTCAACATCGGAAGTTACGGACGAATAAATCCAACCTTCCACAGTGTAACCAATAACCCTGGTATATTACCACTTAAATTAGGGACCATTCAAAATATCATTGACTATTGGTCATTTGTAAAAACATTTGAGACGTCAAAGATATTAAACGAATTTAAATCATTACAGTATAACCACATTAAATTACAAAACTTATTTTTAAGCGAAATTTGTAATAACTCCAATATTTCAGCTTTTGACGGAATATCAAATACATTTCAATTAGTAACTACAATCGAAAATAAAATCAATCTTCAAATTAATCAATTAATTCCTACGATGAACCAAGATTTCAGAACAAAACGAGGAATAGTAAATGGTCCAGGTTCAATAATAAAATCAATAACCGGAAATCTAGATAGCAGTGATGCCGAAAAATATGATCAAGCTATTACCCCTTTCACCCCTACCCCTTTAACCCTTTCAACAAATCAAAATAATATTAAAACATTAGTAAAAAATCAAGTAACTATCATAAAAGAATCTATTAATATTTTTAATAGCAGCACTCAAGTCCTAGCGAGAAATCAGATAACCTTGGAACCCAAAATAAATGATATTGAAAATATAATAAAAACAGCACGAACCCAAAACTATTAAATTATAGAGCATTTTTACATGGAAGATGTGCTGTATCAAATAATCACTCTTTATCAAAATATGTACGATATATTTGAGAGAATTGAAACAGCTATCACATTTTCTAAATTAAATACTTACTTTTCATAATTCTATAATAGAGCCAAAAGATCTCTTACACCACCTAAAACTTATTAATACTGACTTATCAAATTCTAAACTGACTTTCGAACCAAATTCAGAAAATATTATTTATTTCAAAAAAGTAATGCAAATTAAAACCTACTGCAAAATGGATAAAATCATATTTATAGTAAAAATACCAATCGTAGAAATCAAAAATTATGATTTAAATCAACTTTTTCCTTTACCCACTACTATAAACAATATGTATAATATAATTAACTCCAAATTCCTTATCTTCAATGAAAACAATTTCATGCCTTTGACAACGACTGTCAAGAAATTAGTAATCAAGAATTTATCTGCCATGAATCGACACCAATATCAGTTGAAGAAGAAGATGTACCTTGCGAAGTACAATATACACTCTCCTTATATATGACTGTATCCATCAAATCCTTTTCTATAACAACCACCAGATGCTTTTTCAGAATATTTATCCATGGTGAGAAATCCAAACTTCTCATCCTTCCAACAGTACGAACAAATGACTTCAAATTTTTGAAATCACATATCAATATTAACATGATCATCATAGATGTGTCTTAAGTTGGTGAAATCTTGTTGAAAAATTATCAAGAGATTAGCAATATCTCGAATTAATTGCTTTGGTATAGCCGAATTAGTTTGACTTATTAGGTAAAAACAATCTGTAGATTTATGTCGACCAAAAGAAAAGTAACTTCGAATGGGTTTTTGGTCACAGGAGGCCACTACATCGTCAAATATAATAATTGAATTAATCTTTATGGCATCTGGAGTAATTATGTCATCAGAATTGTTGAATTCCTCATATCCAATCTATTTCATGGGTTGAATTAAATTACGTAAATAAGCATATTTTGGTTGATGTAAACTCTTTGAATATATGTATAAATTTTCAAATATTAAACCATTAGGATGATCTATTAAGGATAACATAGCATTAGTTTTACCACAACCACTGGGACCGATGATTAATGCTCGTTTAGAGTCTCCACCAAATAAATATCCATGTTTACCTGCATCAGTACGTTGTTCACAGCTCAAATCATAATTTTCGACTGGTAAAGATATAAAATGTTTTGTAATCTTCATTTTTTTTTAAATATATAAATAGTTAAGAACAACACCAATAACTGAGAGTATTTATAGGGTGATCGGACTATATATAGGTATATAAAGAGAACTATGGTTAAACGTAAACAGTTACAATCACGTCGTCGTCGTCGTCATCATCACAAAGGTGGAGATTAAGTTTCGTTAATCAATAAACTACCATTTGAACTTCATTTACCTGGTGGACACAAATATTGTGGACCAAATACAAAACGAGAACAAAGACTACAACGAAATGATAAGGGAATTAACCTTTAAGATCAAGCTTGTAATAACACGATATAGCATACTCAAAAAATAGTAATCTACAGGAAAGACATAAAGCAGATCGGGTATTGGAGGAGAAAGCTTGGAGACGAGTTAAATCCCAGGACGCTACATTAGGTGAGAAAGTAGCTTCTTTGTTTGTCACTGCAGTCATGAAAGGAAAACGTAAACTTGGTATTGGTGTAGGAATTAGTCATCGTCGTCGTCGTGGTGGTGGTAATTTACAACAGAAAAAACCTAAGAAACGTATAATTCAAACACCGACGAAGATAGGTGGATTTTTATCATTAATATTACCACTGTTAGGTGCATTAGGAGCTCTAGGAGGTGGAGCAGCTGGAATTGCAAAGGCAGCAAATGATGAAAAGTATAACAATCAACAATTAACTGAACAAAAACGACATGATATGGCTATGGAATCAAAAAGGGGAAAAGGATTAAAAAAACATCAAAAAAAGCCAAGACAACAACTAAGACATAAAGGAGAAGGTCTTTATCTAGGACCATACAAAGGACAAGGAACAACCAAAAACTGAAATTGCCCCATCGTGGGCTTACCGATAAAGATCTGTGGAAATATGTTAAAATTTTAAAAATACCTTTTTTTTAGAGGAGTGTTCATGAGAGATAATTTACCGAAGAAAATTCATAATAATGAATGTGGTATTTTGAATATAGATACAGTCAGAGGAGACGGAACACATTGGACATCATAGATAAAATCGGACAAGAAAATTGTATACTTTGTAGTAACGGTCCAGTATATACAGGGTGTAACAAAAAGGCAGGTCATAAATCATACCACATATTCTGGGGCTAAAAATAAATCAATCCAACCGAAGTTACCCTAGTACAAATGTGCATGCGAAAAAAGTTACAACCCTTCGAAGTTACCAAATGAAAATTGATAATTTCAAATATTTCGACAGTTGTTCGACATATTATAATGAAAGTTGACAAGTGGCTTCCTTATAATAAGAGCATCTTAAGAAAAAATTAAGGAATTATTGCACCCCGTTAAAAATTTATGGGAAATGAGATCCCTAAACCCCCCCAAAATTTTTGTGTACGTTACAATTTAATGCTTATTGTGGCAACATTATTCAAACACATTATTTTAAAAACTTTTTTGCCCCCTAGTACTTTTTACAATTATTCGAAATGGCCCCCATTTTCTTGAATACACAGACGGCACCGTTTTACTAACGAAAACCGAATATTCTGGAAAAGCAATGGCTTCTGACGATATCTAATTGCAGCCTCAAGGATTCTATTTCTCGGTTGTTGTTCGCTCGTAATTTCTACAGCATACACATCGTCCTTCATGCAACCCCAGACGCTAAAGTCGATAGGGTTCAGATCTGGATCTCTGGGTGACCAAGCAATAGGTGCATCAGGACCCCTTCCAATCCAGCGTCCAGGATATTGCTCACAAAGATGTTGCCTAACTTCGTTAGTGTAATGTGCTGGAGCACCATCATGTAAGTACCACATATTTTGCCTTATTCTGAGATTTACCTCTTCCAAGTACTCTGGTAATTCGTTTTGTAAAAACTGCAATTAATTTTCACCGTTTAATTTGTTTGGAAGAAATACTGGCCCTATTAGATTGTTGTCCACAATTCCTAGCCAAACATTGACTTTGAACCCTCTTTGGTGATGAGTGACTTTTTTCCATGAGGGTTTTTTTCGGCCCAGATGTGTTCGTTATGGTGATTCGTAATGCCATTTCTGTTGAAGGTGGCTTCGTCAGTAAATAAAATATGGTTAATGAAGTTGGCATTCCGAGTGTTTTCCGTCAGCAACCAATCGCAAAATCCCATTCTTTTAGGATAATCTTCATCTAGCAACTCTTGAACGGTTGTTAAATGATAAAGATGAAGCTGCTGTTCCTTTAATCTTCTTCAAACCATCATGTGGGACATATCTAATTACGCAGCTACTTCTCTTGTACTACTTTGAGGGGTTTCTTCAAGTGCATCTAAAATCTCCTCATCGTGTGCATCCACTTTCGGACGACCACTATTACCAGCAAGTTCAGGTCGTAATATACCTGTTTCCCGTAAACGACGATCAATGGGCAGAAATAATTGTCTACCTGGTGTATTTCGATTGGGATATTTTTCCGCATAAAACCTTGCAGCTGCTGCGCTATTTCCCCGGCATTCACCTGTATTATCAAAATTATCGATAAGTATCTTAAATCTTAATTTAACATGACGAAACTTACCCAACATTAAATGCATATCTGCCATTTCTGAAAACGTGTATTCCATTGTTATTAAAAAAGTTAGTTCCTCTTAAACACAAAAAAGTTGAAAGCTTTAAATGTATTATTGACAATTGTTGATCCAATGTCTAATTGTATCCTTAGTAACAACGGTTGTTTACTAAATGGATAGTTAATACAGTTTTTGAAGCATAATGAAAAATAGGCCGTATCTCGATAAAAACTGATAATTGTAAAAAGTACTAAGAGGCAAAAAAGTTTCAAAAATAATGTGCCTAAATAATGGTGCCACAATAAGCATTAAATTGTAACGTACACAAAAATTTTGGGGGGGGGGGTTTAGGGGATCTCAGCTCCCATAAATTTTTAACGGGGTGCAATAATTCCTTAATTTTTTTTAAGATGCTCTTATCATAAGAAAGCCACTTGTCAATTTTCATTTTAATATGTCGAACGACTGTCGAAATGTTTGAAAAAATTAATTTTCATTTGGTAACTTCGAAGGGTTGTAACTTTTTCCGCATGCACATTCGTACTAGGGTAACTTGGGTTGTATCTATTTATTTTTAGCCCCAGAATATGTGGTATGATTTATGACCTGCCTTTTTGTTAGACCCTGTATAACATACAATTAAGATAAACTACAGAACAATACATATAGTTGTGGTCATCACTCACTTCAAATCATACATATATATTTCAATCAATCATAATATTTTAACTTATTGTACATTTTTTTTTAGTTGAAATGCCATTTTCCGTTACACTTAGTGGTGCATCATCTATTCTTAATTATAATTTCAATCCTCCCATTTACTTGGATGATAAATATGACTATGAAGTTGGTTTAGTAAATTTTAATAGTTTCAATACAATACCAAATATTGATGAAACTAACAATAGATTTATTTTTGAAGGTCCTACTATATATCATACAATAATTATACCTAAAGGTGCTTATGAACTTAGTGAAATTATTCATTTTATCAAACAACACATGCTTAAAATAGCATCAGATTCAACAATTGACATAGTCCCAAATTTAAACACATCTTACGTATCAATTTATAGCAACAGAATAATTTCATTTTTAACTGATGACCCGATTGGTAAAGTATTTGGATTTGAAAAAGTTGTGTTGACTCCCAATGTTACACATATTTCCACAAGTCCTATACATATATTACAAGTTAATTCTATTGGGATATATTGTGATATTGCTGTTGGATCATAACTCAATGGACATCCTGTTCACATTATCCATCAATTTCTTCCTACTGTTCCTAGTGGCTATATAATAGTTGAATCTCCTAAAAGTATCTTGTGTTATTCTGTAAGTTTTTAAAACAATTAACAACATAACAGTAAAAATTATTGATCAGCGTGGTAACGTAATAAATTTTCAAGACGAGGAGATCACTATTACTTTACATATTCGACAACAAAAATGGTCTTTAAATTTTCCCATCTTCATCCATATGCTGAAAAAGACTATAAAAGATTGATGAGCAATCCGTCTACAATTAGTTTGTGTGAGAGAATAGCCATTATAACGCCTAAAAATAAACGTTTTTTAAAATCACTCGGTTTTAAGTTATTAATATAAAATGGATATATTACAAGTTACTCATGAGCCTTTCAATGACATGGCTGTGGAGGATTATGAATATCAGACATACCAACCATATATTACCGGAAAGTTAAATTATAATGATGAGATTCGTATTGTAGTGCAAGATTTAAATTGTATAACATATCCGACTGACAGTTATCTTGAGATTGCAGGAAAAATTTTAACCGAAACCAACATAGTACCTACAAAATTGAAATTCATTAATAATGCAATAGCTTTTTTATTCCGTGAAATTCGATATGAACTGAACGGTATTGTAATTGATTCAGTAAGAGATATTGGCCTTGTTTCAACAATGAAAAATTATTTATCCTATAATTCAAATGAAAGTATTTTTCTAAATAATTCTGGATGGTTTCCTAAGGAAAACGTCAAGTTGTCAGACAAACATGGAAATTTTAACGTTTGTATACCCTTGAAATTATGGTCAGGATTCTTTGAAGATTTCAATAAAATAATTTTAAACATAAAACAAGAGCTAATATTGGTGAGATCTAGTGACGATAGAGACTCGGTCACACATACAGACGAAACGGAAAAACCTAAAATTGAATTAACTCAAATTTGTTGGAGAATTCCTCACGTGAGACCGGACATAAAACATGAATTACATCTAAATAAAATTATTCAAAGTAACAAGGAACTACCAATAAAATTCAGATCTTGGCAATTGATCGAGTATCCCAGCTTACCGAAAACGTCTTGCCACACTAGGGCTGTAAAAACTAGTACAAAAGTAGAGACAACTAGACATATTGTAATTGGATTTCAAAATAATGCTAGGGGTAACATAAAAGAAAATATGAGTCAATTTAAACATCTGAATTTGAAAAATATTAAGGTATTTCTCAATTTTGAGAAGTATCCATACAATGATTTACTTTTAAATTTCACGAACAATAGTTTTGCTATGTTATACAAAATGTTTGCTGATTCTCACACTTCTTAATACAGCCGTTCAAACAGTGAACCTATTTTTACACCCAACGAATTTAGAGATACAGCCCCCTTTGCTCGAGGCAGAAGGAACTAATACAGTCTGGATCTATAGTTCTTCGTATAGAATTTGAGTTAAATGCTCCCATTACAAGTGATATTTCTGCTTATTGTTTGATCTTTCATGAAAAACAAATTTCATATAATCCATTAACTAAAATTGTTAAGCAGTACTAATGTGTAAAATAAAAAACATTTCATAACGCGCATGATTGACATGCAATATAAAAGTAGGGTCATTACATATTCTTCATTAGATAAGAGGTTTTCTCGTAGCAATAGGCGAATGCGGGGTCAGTACACACCTCTCAGGCACCTACCACCGTTCCTTCCACTCCCATCCCCTGAACCAAAAACAATCCTTATTCCTTCCAATGTTGGCTGAAGAGGCTCCGGAAAGCCTATAGCGGCCCGCTCCCCTCGAGGGGGGAGAATGAAAATCGATCCTTAATTGCTTCGTTTTATGGCATTTGCGTATGGGGAAATTGTTTAATTTTTAATCAACAAACTCATAAAAATAGAACATAATAATTTTAAAGAAAATAGGCAACGTCGCAATGCCAATGTATAGTATTAAAACTTTGCTTCTTAATAAGATGAAAAGAGAAACACAACTTCTTTTCGTTGCATCTCCGTTTCCGGAAACCATTAATGAAAATGAAATTCACACGTAGGCCGAAAAAGGCGTGACGTAGTGGTCAGGGAAGGGTGCACATATAAAAAGCGCGACTTAAGCAAGTGCGCAGGGACCGAGTAAGTGGTGGAGTGGTTACGCTCTCGACTTGCATTCGGAAGGACCGGGGTTCAAATCCCAGGTCCGCCTGACCTGCTATGAGTTTTTTCAGAGGTTTTCTCGTAGCAATAGGCGAATGCTGGGTCAGTACACACCTCTCAGGCACCTACCACCGTTCCTTCCACTCCCATCCCCTGAACCAAAAACAATCCTTATTCCTTCCAATGTCGGCTGAAGAGGCTCCGGAAAGCCTATAGCGGCCCGCTCCCCTCGAGGGGGGAGAATGAAAATCGATCCTTCCTTTGAATACCCATCAGTATCAAATTGCTCTTAGTCGGTTTCTTTCAAAATTAACACGTCTCAACCGTGACATAGAATATTATGAATAATATAAACAATTACAAATATGAAAGTTGTTTTGGATGTTCAAGGTTTTAAGATTGAAAATAATAAGTTTATCGTTAAAGAATTTGCAGCTTATGATGGTCATCAAGTATGTCACTATATTTCCAAATCACCATTTCTTCTACATATGTTACCTCCAGACTTACATAAACAAGCAACTTGGTTAATGAAAAATCATCATGGCATCGATTGGAATGTTGGTTATACACATTTACAAAAATATTCTAATAGACATTACCGAAAATGCTGACATGGTTTTCGTGAAAGGAAAAGAAAAGGCTAGTTTCATACAAAAATATTCCACCACACCTGTATATGAATTAGATGAAAATTCACCATTAGCAGCCTTGACACCAAAATGATTTAATCATAAGATTAATCCATGTATAACGTTTTTACCTTATATGAATATTTTATAATGGATGAAAAATAAAAGAATATTATTTAATTAACTTGTTTTATTTATTTACTACAAACTGTTGAGTGAAACTTATATTGTGTTAATACCTTAACCATTTTAAGTAAGTTATACATGAGAATAATAATTAATAAAATTAAAACTATTATGTTAAAATATACAATTTATCGACTTTTTCGCTTATGTTTGCCTTGTCCATAGGAATATCATCTATAATAACATTCTGCCATTGGGTTTGATTACCTTCGGAATTGTCATTAGATATTATTAATAATTTGTAACTAAAATATGATAAATTCGTTTCTGGAATTTCAATAAGGTATACAAAGAGGTGACCATTATTTGTTTTTGTTATACTTAACAAACTCCATGTTGTTCAATTACAGTCTTCCCTTGTATCTTTCATATCAAAACATATTGCAACATGTTTTGCATTCTCTGGTACATTTGTGTACAGAATATTATTCGAAACGGCAACCAAAATAATAAAGTTTAAATTCAAGAAAGTCATTTTTTTAGATTTATGTTAATTTCTTCTTATTCTTCTTCTTCTAAGGATGTTGTATGACTGACAATCTTTTAAATATTTTCTTCTAATATTAGGCCTGATCTCGTCATCGTGGAGGTAAAAAATATCCGCTATATATCTCTCTTCCATCCAATGGGTCTAATTCATGAAACCAATTATTATCTATATATTCCGGAAATTTTCTCAGTTTGATTACATTCAGCCGTACACAAACCAATTATTAATTTTTGTTCACAATTCCAAGTTTTTTCAAGTTTAAAACGTTTAAGTAACACTTTTCCACAAACTAAACAAACTATTGTTTCAAAAATTCTACACTTAGGTGGATCAAATAGATTATTCATTCTGCAAACTATTATACTAACATTTTTTTTTGAACAGTATGTTCACAACTTTAATGATTACCTCCACTACTTACATACAGTTAGAGATAACGTAAATTACTATATAACTACAACCAATATAATATTAATTGTATGAATTCAAGATGAAGATCCAAAACCATTTTCACCTCTCTCTGTAAAACTTAAATTGTCCACCTCTTCAATAATCGGGATACAACATTTTTCACAAATAAGTTGAGCGACTTTGTCTCCTCTCCCAAATTTAACTATGGTTGTTGACGAATTATATAATAATATTTTAATTGTACCTCTATAATCAGCATCAATTACACCTGCAAACACTTCTATTCCATTTTTAAGCGCTATGCCAGATCGTGGTGCCATCCTACCATAAACTCCCTGTGGTAGTTTTAATTTTAACCCACTATCCACAAGGAATCTTTCTCTTGAGTTTGGGGGTCCTAAACATTTGGGCGTGGGCCTATATTTGGGTGGGTTAAGTATTCGAATTTGGGGAGTGGGTGGGTGGTTAAATTTGGAGGTCCTAAACATTTGGGGGTGGACCTATATTTAGGTGGGCCAAGTATTGAAATTTGGGGAGTGGGTGGGTGGTTGATTTTGGGGTCCTAAACAGGTGGGCCTATATTTGGGCGCAGGTATAAATAAGAGCTGACAGAGATCGAATATTTACAAATAAATCTAGGGGGGGTGGAGTTCTTATAGCAATAAAAAAGAATTTCAAAATTCTAACTTTTGATCAGAAACGTGCGCACTATGAAGCTTTAAGGGTTGAAATAAAAGCTAGTAATAAATCCAAAATCAGTATTTATGGAGTGTATATTCCTGAATTCCATGAATTTAAGCAACTATATCGAATGTTTAGAGTACCCACAACAAAATATTAATATTATATATTGACATTGACATTGATAGTACATTCATTTTTGGAGATTTTAATATATCGGACATTCAGGGAACAAATATTGACTTGTTGTGTAATGCTAGTCCAAAACTAAATGCTTTGGTGAATTTCTTGAGCTTTAATTATTTTACTCTATTCAATAATATTACAAACTTTCAGGAAAAAACATTAGATTTGGTTATAGGCTCAAGTGAAAATTCAAATATGTGTAAAGTATACCATGAACGGGTACCTTTGGTACCAGAGGATAGATATAATCCAGTTTTGAAAATAGATATTATTTTTAATAAAAAAACAAAATACAAACAAGCGGATGATATGATTGAAAATCAGTATAATTTTAAGAAAGCAAACTTTGAGTTAATGAGTAGGATGATGAGAGACTTAGAATGGAATGATGTCATTGAGCAATGTGACGTAAATGTTGCATTGGATATTTTGTATTCAAAAATGTTTAATGTATTTGATATCACTGTTCCTAAATATGAAACTTACATTAATGTTGATAAATATCCGAAGTGGTTCACACCTGAAATTAAAGTGTTAATCAAGAACAAAAATAATTATAGGTAAGATATGTTTCCACCTATTTTAATGATAAATATGTTGAAAGTAGAAGAAAACTTAAATCCTTAGTAAATGTGGAGCATTATGAGATACTTAAGGCAAGTTGAGAATAATATAAGTTCAAATATAAATCATTTTTGGACTTTCGTTAAGAAAAATAAAAAAAATGGTATTCAGGTAGAAAAATTCAAATATAACAATGGAGACATTCCTGAAAGTGAAGTAGCTAATGAGTTTGCAGAATATTTTTCAACCGTTCATTGTACAAAAAAGTCAGAGTATGACGTTGAAGGCCTAGTGTTAGGTAATAATAATATTTCAAATATCTCACATGTAGATGACATTGATTATGAGGAGGCTATAAAAAAAATGAAGGCTAAAAAATCAGCTTGGACAGATGTTCTTCCCCAATATATTTTGAAAGGATGTAAAGATTATTTAAAAAAGCCTTTATTACATCTTTAATTTAATTTTGCAAAATGCATATTTTCCAGAAAAATGGAAATTATCAACATACACTCAAATACATAAATCCGGTGGGAAATGTGACATAGAAAACTACAGGGGTGTGTCAATATTATGTGCCCGAGCAAATTTCATATTCCCATTTGTATAGTCATGTTAAAAATAAAATTGTAGATCAACAGCACGAGTTTATGTTGGGAAGGTCAATTAATACAAATTTAATGATGTTCACGGAGTCGGTAAGTAATGTATTTGACAATAAATTGCAACTAGATGTCGTTTATACGGACTTTCAAAAAGCATTCGATAAAGTTAACCACGGGGAATTACTGGAAAAATTATGCAATTATGGTTTATCACTGGACTTGTTAAAGCTTTTTCGAAGTTATTCGCACAATAGGCAGTTCATGGTTAAATTTAATGGAAATGCATCAGGTAAATACTACGCAGATTCAGGGGTCCCACAAGGTTCTAATTTAGATCCAATACTGTTTATTATGTTAATTAATAGGCCAATCGATAGGGGTCACAACTACAAGTAATTAGCAATAAGGCTGATTTTTTTTTATAAGTACCTTAAAGTATGTAGATTAATATAAAAAAAGTTTACCAGTCTATCGATTTCCCAAATTTTTTTCGAAATTCTTTAATATTTCGCGCTGGAAGGAAGGTAGAGAAAAATGAAAATTACCACCGTGTAGGGGAAGTGTTTTGCAATAAAAAAGGTCTCCTGCATTTTTTCGACCGAGCAATGGTTTGTCCGGAAAAAATTCGGTAAACTAAGTATGTATTCCGCATCCGCGCGACTCTGCCAGAAAACCTATTTTTTAAAGCGCGGCGGAGTACATTATAAACTATTGTACAGTTATAATGTAATATATAAATAATTGTAATAGGGCGTTTTGAAGAGGAAAGTGTCAGCTATTCTAATCAAAAACCAAGTATCTCAATAAAAATATATTATACAGTGTGGAAACCACTTATGGAATAAAATTCTTTATGTCATTATTTTAGAAAATTATAAAAAAATGCTGAGACACATCAACTTTTGAATTGAGTTGTGCGTTATGTAAACATAAATTTAAATGTACAGGGTGATTCACGCAAGTATGGCATAGTCGGTATTTTTTTTAATGAAACACCCTGTATATATGCATATTTTTGAAATCCTCTTAATGAACCGATTCCAACAAGCTGAATAATGTATGGTCAATTATGAATTATACAGGGTGAAATTTTAAAATTAATAATTTATTACATTTGAAATATTGGTACTTTTTTATATATATATATAAATATATTATCAATAACCCATTTACCATTTTACAATGGTGTAGGGTAAAAGATTTTATTATTTAACAATATATTTTTTCTTATATTTGACCACTAGGTGGTAATATCTTTGTGAACAAATTTTGCCATTCCGTCTTAATTCTTGCTAATATTCTTGCCTAATTCCATGATTTTCCCTTTTCTTGAAGTATTTTTCTTACACTGCTGTCCCATGTTTCTCTCGGTCTTCCACGTTTTCTCTTATTCGCTTTTCTTGCCTCCCATACTTAACTTAACTTGTCTGAAATTTGGCATTCTTTGTAGGTGTCCCCACCATCCCAATTTTCTTGTTTGGATATAGTCTAGGGTCGATTTGATTTCTAAATCCTTTCTTATTTTTGTATTTCATACTTTATCTATTCTTTTGACCACTTTAACTCTTCTTAGATATTTCATCTCTACTGCTTGTATCTTGCTCCTTTGTCTGCCTGTCAATGTCCATGATTCACAACCAAACGTCAGAATTGGTCTGTAGATGGTTTTAAATACATTTATTTTTGTCTTCATGGATATCTCTTTTTGTCTATAAACGCCTGGTTCATTGCATAATACAATTTTAGTGTTTTTTGCACTCTATCGTTTATCTCTTTTTCATTTCTCCCGTTCTCTTGTAGTTCTACTCCTAGATATTTGAAGCTTGTTACTTGTTCAATTATAACATTGTCTATACTTATCTGTATGTTTTTATGCTCGTTTCCTACTGCCATGACTTTCGTTTTATTTTTATTTAATTTCATCCCATATTGCTCCATGGCATCATTCCAAATCTCCATATTATTTTGTAAGTCTATCTCTTTTTCGGCCACTATGACTATATCATCAGCGTATGCCCCTTCTGACATTTGTACCATTTCCATATATCTATATCCTACCTTGAACTTTTCAACTTTCACTTTACATTTCTTTATTACTTCGTCAATATATATTGTGAACAGTGTAGGGCTTAGACCTCCTCCTTGTCTCAATCCTTCTTTTGTCGTGAAAGCGTCTGAAATGCAGTTTTGGTGTATAATAAAATTCTTATTTTCACTGTACATATATTTTAATACTCTGATCATTTTATTTTCTATTCCTCTTTCTGATAGTATTTTCCAAGTTTAATTCTTGGGACTCGGTCAAAGGCCTTTTCCATATCGATAAATCCTAAATACACTTCCTTGCCTTGCTTTATTCTTTTTTCCATGATTTGCTTCAATGTAAATATGTGATCTTGACTACTCCTTCCCTTTCTAAATCCGCTTTGACATTCTTCTAGTGTACTTTCTGTTACTGCTTTAATTTTTGTGTCTTATATCTGTTCGTAGATTTTCATAGCAACATTCAGTAAATTGATTCCCCTGTAGTTATTACAGTCATATTTATCACCCTTTTTATATATTGGTGTTATTAACGATATTTTCCATTCTTGCGGTACTCGTTCTTCATGCCAAATTTTATTTTCACAAGTATTTCTGTTCCGTTTTCTCCTATATTTTTAATCATCTCATTTGTTATTTGGTCACTTCCTGTTGCTTTCCCATTCTTAAGCCGTTTTATAACTTCCTTTACATCTTCTGTTTTTATATACTGTTCACTTGTGTTTTCTTCCACGTGTATTTGTGTTTGTTAGTTTATTACTTCTTCCTCTTTACGGTTTTCATTTACTCCTAGCAATTCTTGAAAATATTCTTTCCACCTATTCATTATTTGGTTATCTCCCGTTATCATTTCTCCACTTTTGCTTTTCATCCTTGCTACCATCTCGGTTTTCCCTTTCCTCAATGTTTTTAATGTTCTGTAGAATAGTTCTTTCCACCTATTCATTATTTGGTTATCTCCCGTTATCATTTCTCCACTTTTGCTTTTTATCCTTGCTACCATCTCGGTTTTCCCTTTCCTCAATGTTTTTAATGTTCTGTAGAATAGTTTTTGGTTAGCTTTACTGTTTGATTCCATTTTATCGCCAAATTCAATCCACTTGTTCCTCTTTGCAGTCGTTATCAATTCTTTTGTTCTTTTCCTCTCTATTTTATATCGCTCATAATTTTCTGTTGTTCTATTATTTAAGTACAGTTTCCACTTTTGTTTTTTGACTTTTATTTGGTTCTTTATTTCTTCAGTCCACCATGCGGTTTGTTTTTTGTAATTAGTTTTTCTACTGCTTCCACAGATTTCTCTAGCTGTATCTAGAAGCACATTTTTAAAATTATCCCAGACCGTGTCCAAATTTATATTTTCGAGTTTTTCCCCAATCTTTTCAAATGTCTTATTCAGTGCTAATCGGTATCTTTCCGCAATTTCTGTGTCTCTGAGTTTGTACGTTTTGATTGATTCATATTCTATTCTTTTTGTTGGTTTTAAATTACTTCCAGTTCTTTGGCTTTCATCTTCTTTTATTTTTGTTACAACTAAATAATGGTCACTTCTAATTTCTGCTCCTCTTCTCACTTTTGTGTCTATTACGCTTTTTCTGTTTTCTCTTTCTAATAACACATAATCGATTATGGATTTCTCATTTCTGCTTTTAACTTCCCTTGAGAATTTATGGATCTCTTTATGTTCGAAAAACGTATTCGTCACAATCAATTGATGCATCTCACAGAAATCTAACATTCTTACTCCATTACTGTTTCTACAGCTTTCTCCATGTGTCCCAATTACTGTTTCATATTCTTCATCTTTTTTTCCTACCCTGCAGTTAAAATCTCCTAATATTATTATTTTTCCTTGCGCTTCTTCTGTAGTCAATGTTAATTGTTCCCAAAAATTGTCTTTATTTTGAACTGTATCGTCTTCATTTGATCCATACACTATTATAAAGGTTTTCTTGTTTTTGTTCTCGTCGCTAAGTTCAATTGATAATATTCGTTCAGACCATCCTCTCCAGTTGACTATCTGTTGTTCCAATTTTTTATTTATCATACATCCAACTCCTCCAGCTGCTCTAGCCGTTTCTGGAACACCACTATATATAAGTATATTGTCATTGTCCATTTTCTTCATACCTTGCCCTTTTTTTTAGTTTCAGTAATTGCTAGTAGGTCTAAACCTATTTCTTCAAACTCTTCTTCTAGCTCTTTTTCTTTACCCGATATACTTCTTATATTTCAAGTACCAATCTTGATCATTTTGTATTTCTTTGTTTTTCTTAAACCTTTACCATATTTTTCGCCATTTTCGATACTGTCATCTCTTATCTCATTATCATTCATTTGCTTACACTTGTTGGTATTCATAAACTTTTCGTCTTTAAATGTTCTTTTCATATTCCTTATTTTTTTTTGTCTTTTCTTTGTATTTTTTTTTGTTATATCTTATTGGTGATTCTTCCCTACTCGTATTCATTTCCATTTCCATTGCCGGGTCTCTTTGAGTCTCTGCAAGTTCTCTTTCTACCACTAGTTTTTTGCGCAGCGATGAGGCTCCAGTGTTTGTTTATTGTAATTCCATTTCCATTCTGTGCCGTCTATTATCAATTTGTTGTATCCAATTTTAATAGTTTTTCCTTTTTCTCTTTCTTGTTTGGCAAACTCTCTAATTTTAGCTCTCTTTTCGCGTTGTGTTTTTGTTAGATCTTAATTTATATATATTTTCTCTATTGCATTGTGTCTTAGTTTATATTTGTTTTTCATAATTTCATCTTTTTCTTCGTATTTTTCGAATACTACAAGGCATGTTTTATATCCTATTTTCTTTGCTGACTTCACTTGTGCTTGCACTCCAATTTCTTTCTGTATCAGATTTTGCATATTATTTTTGAGATCTCCTGTATGTGTATCCATCTCAATTCCTGTGATTACTATATTATTCTTTCTTGCGTCCTTTTCTAACCAATCGACCCTTTTGTTCATCTGCAATAATTTATCATACGTTTTTTTGTTTTCATCTCTTAGTAATTGGTTTTCTTGACGAAGTATTTTGTTCTCTTCTCGGATCTGTTTTATCTCTTCTTTAATTTCGGATTGTCCATTTTTTCTTGTTCTTTTTTTATTTCCTTAATCATGTCTATTAGTATGTCTATTTTTTCTTTATATCTTTCATTTGTTTTTACCGGTGTCCTTGTGTTAATTGTCTCCTCTCTAGCTCTTTTCTTTCTTCCGTCATCTGTGGAATAGTCATCACTGTCCATTTTTGCGACTTTTATGCTAAGTTAGCGTAAAAAGCTAGCCCACCTCGACGGTTCAGAGGCTTTCGCTTTTATCCAACCTTTGCCTGCCGATTTTCTGCACAGTCTGGCAACACCGAATGGAATTCCAACCTGAATCGCCAGCTAAGTCCCAGTTTTTGAGATTATTATAGGCGTAATTTAAAATATGCATTTACCAATTTGTGCTACGTTGCCATCACTTTTTTAAATTAGCTAAATATGGATTTATCAAAAATCTAAACTAACTAATTATTAGACGTATTTGTATATTAAACAAAACCTGCTACGCCCATGAATTTTATCATAAATACCTAAAAATTGCCTAAAAACGCCAATAATTAGACAAAATCGGTAAATAATGTGGATTGTTTTTTATTCTGTCAGTTGTTGATGTGTTGACAGCTTATGCTGAAAAAGTAAAATCTTTGTCAAACACTCTTTCCTTGTCGACATAACAATGAAATATTCAACTGAGACTCACCGAATTGAGATTTTAATGATGATCGGGTATGGGGATAACTGCAGAAGTCAAGTTGAAGTGGCAAACTTATTTAATCACAGGTATCCTGAATTGCCTAATATTTCACAAAGTACTGTGTCTAAAATTCACAAATTCAGAGAACTTGGACATGTCAAACCATTGAAAAGAAAACCACACTTCGTTAAAGATGATGTGAAAGTGGATATTTTGTTAAGTGTCGAAGAGAATACAACTTCAAGTACACGTCAAATTGCCCGTGAAAATAATGTTAGTCATACAACTTTTCTAAGATGTCTTCATAAAGAAAAACTTCATCCCTACAAATTAACTTTTGTTCAGGAGTTAACAGAAGACGATCCAGATCGTAGAATGGATTTCTGCGAAATATTGATGAATAAGCTGAACAGAAATGAGATAGCTTTTTGTACCATTCTTTTTTCTGACGAATCAACATTCACATTGAATGGAGGCACATACTCAGGACCCTCAAAAGGTGAACGTTTGGGCCGGTATCATAGGCGACCATATTATTGGTCCTATATTTATAGATAGAAATTTGACAGCTGAAAAATATTTAAATATGCTTAGAAATGAAGTTATTCCTGCGTTGGCAAACTTATATCCCAACGCAATAGATCCTAGCTTACCGAATGAAAATGTTTGAATCCAGCAAGACGGGGCAACACCCCATTATGCTTTAATGGTAAGAACTTATTTAGATGAAATCATCCCCAATAAATGGATTGGACGAAGAGGTACTATTGAGTGGCCAGCTAGATCACCAGACCTTACGCCGTTAGATTTTTGTCTGTGGGGTTATCTCAAGAACAAAGTATACGCAACACAACCAACTAGCATTGTAGACCTCAAAGACAGGATAACTACAGAAATACGGAATATTTCACCTCAAACTTTAAACAAAGTTAAGGAGGAGTTCTATAGGAGACTGTGCTATTGCCAACAACTAGGTGGAGAACATTTTGAGCATTTATTTTAATGTATTAAAATCAAATACATCAGGTATTTTATGAATGTGTTTAATAACTGTAGAAATAAAAATTTCACCCTGTATAATTCATAATTGACCATACATTATTTAGTTTGTTGAAATCGGTTCATTAAGGGGATTTCAAAAATATGCAAATATACAGGGTGTTTCATTAAAAAAAACAACACCGACTATGGCATACTTGCGTGAATCACCCTGTACATTTAAATTTATGTTTACATAACGCACAACTCAATTCAAAAGTTGACGTGTCTCGGCATTTTTTATAGTTTTCTAAAATAATGACATAAAGAATTTTATTCCATAAGTGGTTTCCACACTGTATAAGGAGGAATTGAAACAATTTTTCGAACGTTGGAAACTGTTATTTAGTAGGTCTCTTCCATAAATAAAATTTAGGGATAATTAATTTTTCTTAATTACGAAATACGACACTTTTCATTATCTTGTAAATTTTAGGAATCTTTAATTTACAAGAAAATATATATATTAAGTACTGTAACTTTAATAAAACTAAAGTAATTTCAATGGGGTTTTACTAGAAATGTTGGGGAAACTTCTAAGATCAGGAATATATAATCACAAAATTAATTAATCTACATACATTTTTGGATTCAATGATTTTTTGTATTATAAGCGAAAATAGCAATTTTTATAGATTCGGGTAGGAACCTTCTTTATTTTTTCAAAATAAAATTTGATATAGTCGACGTAAACGGTATAGTGCCTTCTTAAAGTTGCCGACTTTTCGTTTGATCCTAATACTAAAAGTATACCGTCATAGCCCAGTCAATTTTATAATTATTTAAAATTCTTATTTAGTTGACGATAAATTAATTTAATGTTATAATTTCAACTAATAATCGTTAATAGTTATTTAATGAACTAGTTTGTTAAGGAAGGCGATTAATAAACGAAACTGGTTAAAGCACGAACGAGCGATAGTTGAGTTTATTAATCGCCCATTAACAAATGAGCTGATTACAATATTTTTTCGTTGACCGTAAACTCTTTTTTTGTGACAAAAATCACTTTTCCACAGACTATTAGGAGACAATAATGTCAACTCTATACCAATGAGTTAGAATGTCAATATACATACATTTTCAATTTCACGTTAAAATCTCGTTTGCTAAAAATCTCAGTTATCATTGAAAAATAAAATGCGAATTGTCAAAAAAGTTGTCATTGTGAAAAAGTTATTGTAAATTTGTAATTGTGCAGTTATGGAGTTAGAAAACACTGCGCAATTACCTGCTGCAGTGTTGGCGAGTGCAAACTTTGGTATATTGTATATATCAAAATGTCATTAAAACGTCAAAATCACAAACAAAGTGCGTTAATGACGTCCATTAACGCATCCTTTTTTAATTGAAATAATTCATTAATATCGATATTAATAAACGGAAAAAGTATGTTTAATAATTTTTATTTGTTAAATAAATGTATCGACTGTCCAACGATTATTTTTAACCCGCAATTATGGAGCGCCATCCTACTTTTTAAGATACGAAGGCCACTTTCAAAAAGGACTGATGATCAGTAGTGTCGATCGGTCTGATCTATTGTTTTATATTTATCATTCACATGTCCGCGTATCATCGGTCACATATAAAGCAATGTAAAACAATGAATCACGACCGATCGTCAATACAAATCATCAGTCCTATCTGAAAGTGGCCTTAGCGTTAATGTATAGATCAAAACACATTTTTTAATGAATCTTTACCTAATTGACGACTCGAGCTCTCTTTTGATGTATTCACGCTTTCTTTCAATCTAATATCTATTTGTTCTTTCCTCTGCTATTTATAACCCGAATACCTATCAAACTTTGCTTTAAACTAAAAAATTTTAACCTATTTATATTTAAAAACATTTTAAACACAATACCAGACTATTAACAATTAACACTACCTTATATCTCGTTTTATTAAGTATATTTCAAAAAATTCATCGTTTTTTACATCTTTGACTGAACTATAACTATTTTTGAGAGAGGGTTTATTTATGTTGAGGGTGCACACAGGTGTTCCTTTATAGTCGGTGGTCTGACATCAACAAAGTGTAGTGTGGAAATTGTACGTAAATATTCATATTCATTAGAAATTATATTTTTAGTTAAACATTATATATTTACCATATTGTGGGAAATATCGAGTTCGGTTCAAAATATTGTGTGTAACAACGACGAAAATTTAAATAATAGTGATGATTTTAGTGATAGTGAAAGTAATGAAAACAGGATTCGACGACATTTAAATTTGGAACCACAGAAAATATGTTTCAATGTGTATAAGAATCCACGGGTAAAGTTTGGTTTCCATGAAAAAACAGAATTAATGCAAGCAGTATCTAATTTAACATAAGTTCCCCTGTCAACTATAAATACGTAAAATAGCCAAGAATGGGCCTTATGAAGGCAAGCAGCGATGTGATAAGGGATCGGTCAAACCTTTAGATGCGTCTTTGATGAAATTATTAATAACCACTATTTATGACTGTTACGGAAGAAATGAGTTACAATTGAAATAATAAGAAATAAATTAACAAATACCAGCCGTAATGTAAATTGCTGTCAGAAACCCATTGAAAACTGGGATTCAAATTCAAAACGATTAATAAACGTCAAACAGTCATGGAAAGCAGAAGAATGGTGGGTATGTGGTATACATACTAGGAACAAGTAACTAAGAATAGAGAATAAAAGCGGCCAATTGTATATTTGGACGAAACTTGGTATGATACATACGATACGGTTAAGAAAGGATTGACTGATTGGTCAAAATCGTGTATGCCGACTGGCAGAAAATGATTTACAAAGTAATCAAAATTGAAGATGAGTAAAAGAACATTGGACAAGTCCATATTAATGGGGGAAATAAGTTTAATATTGATTTACAAGACGATAGTGATAGTGAAGCAGATGGTATGGAAGAAGGATTAATAGGATTTCTGGAAGAATAAAGTTAATTAAGTTCAATATATTTTTTATGTTACTTATGTAGTAGTGACAAATTGGAGTTAGGAATTATATTTATTTTTAAAGAATTGTTTTATTCATTATTATAAAATTTCTTTTGTTTGTTATTTTTTCATAGAATTTAGTTTTGTTTATGGCTTTGAAATAATTTCGTTTTCCATAAAAAAATCGAATGGGATACATAAAGGGCTCAGTTAACGTGTGGTATCCCGTTTAAACCTAACGCTCTTTCAACAATTACGTAACGTCAAATACAATATAGAATTATGTTTGGTAAGTAAGCAGAAATAATAATAATACCTTTCAGAGTCTAGCTCCGCAACATAACTTAAAGGGGATATACGATTAGATAGCTGGCACTATAAGTTTTACGTCGACTATACTCCTGTAACATAAAGATAAATATTCAACGAACAGAATGTATATACAGGGTGTTTCAAAAAAAGGTAACACCGTCTCTAGGATAGGTAAAAAACTGAAAAATAATTGGGGTTTGCTTAGTAAAATTTTTTTCTAACGCCATCCGTTTTCAAGATAAAGGGCGTTGAAAAAAATAAAAAATTACACATTTCTTACGATTTTGCCGAAACTACTGGCACCATTGTAATGAAATTATATACGAATATGTTTTGGAAGCTGATATATCCCATGAATTTGTTTTTATAACTAACTCTCATAGAGGGCGCTAGTTACACGATTCATACAACGTATTATTCAACATAACTTTTTTAAGGGTAGAATTATTAGTCAAAACTCCAAGTGAACATAAACATCGTTTAATTTTACACCAAAAAGGTACTCTTGGTAAAACTCGATATTATGTACCGTTTTCGGAATATTTTGATTTGAAAATTATGAAGTAATAATCGCTCCTGGTATAAACTAATGATAAAGTTCGCTTTTCTCTAAGTTTGCCATGTAAAATTGACATTTATTGATTGTTATGACAATAAGTCAACAATAAATAGAGTTTTGAAACCTTGTTATTTGTAAAATTAGATATTGTTAAACAAAATGTACTCAAATGTTGAATACACCGACATGTTATTAACTTTAGGCGAGTGTTTAGGAAACTCTAGTGCAGCTTTTACGCGGTATGCAGAAAAGTTTCCTAGAAGAAACTTACCAAGTAAAAAAACATTTAGAGCAGTTGAACGACGTTGTCGAGAAACTGGGAATGTAAGATCAAAGAAAATAAATTCAGGTAGACCAAGAACAACAAGAACAATTAATAAAGAAAATATTATTTTAAATTTAGTTGATCAAAATCCAACATTAAGTGTAAGGAATATGGCAAGACAAACAAATACATCTTCTTCAACTACTTGGCGGATACTTAAAGAGCAGCAGCTACATCCTTACCATTACAGACAAGTTCAAGAACTCTTGCCTGACGATCTACCGGTTAGAGTCGATTTTTGTGAAACATTGCGAGAAAGGACAGCCCTCAATCCAAATTTTTTAAAATGTATTCTTTTTACGGACGAGGCCACCTTTACGCGACAAGGTATGTTTAACTCCCATAACGCACACTACTGGTGTGATGAGAATCCACAAGCCAAAAGGGTATCACATTACCAACACTCATTTAAAGTTAATGTTTGGGCAGCAACTTTAGGTAACAGATTAATAGGTTATCATATTCTACCTGGAAATTTAAGTGGTGATATGTACCTTGATTTTTTAAATAATCACTTATTTGAGATATTAGAAGATTTATCGATAAATGAGCGAACATCATTATTTTTTATGCATGATGGAGCTCCACCGCACTTTGATAGAAGGTGTCGTAATTGGTTGAGTAACAATTTTCGGAATCGATGGATTGGTAGAGGTGCAGAAGCTCCGATTCATTGGCCTCCTCGGTCATGCGATTTTGATCCTTTGGACTACACAGTCTGGTCGTATATTAAGGAAAAAGTCTATGCTACAGAGGTAAATTCTCGTCAAGAATTAATAGACAGAATTAAACGTCACTTTAATGACCTCATAGCTGATCCCCAACCGTTAAGAAGATTAATGGATTCTTTAGAAAAAAGGATAGACTTGTGTATTCGTGAGAACGGAGGACATTTTGAACATTTACTCTAATTGAATTTTATGTTATGTTCTTTGTCTTTATTTTAATTTCCTTATTGTAAGTTTTTTTAATTAATAAATTTATCATTAACTTATACGAGGAGCGATTATTACTTCATAATTTTCAAATCAAAATATTCCGAAAACGGTACATAATATCGAGTTTTACCAAGAGTACCTTTTTGGTGTAAAATTAAACGATGTTTATGTTCACTTGGAGTTTTGACTAATAATTCTACCCTTAAAAAAGTTATGTTGAATAATACGTTGTATGAATCGTGTAACTAGCGCCCTCTATGAGAGTTAGTTATAAAAACAAATTCATGGGATATATCAGCTTCCAAAACATATTCGTATAAAATTTCATTACAATGGTGCCAGTAGTTTCGGCAAAATCGTAAGAAATGTGTAATTTTTTATTTTCTTCAACGCCCTTTATCTTGAAAACGGATGGCGTTAGAAAAAAATTTTACTAAGCAAACCCCAATTATTTTTCAGTTTTTTACCTATCCTAGAGACGGTGTTACCTTTTTTTGAAACACCCTGTAGTGAAAAGTATCCAGGTATGTAATAAATACCTTTTACAGAATTAGGCTTTAATTCACATAACTTGACAGACGGATTAGATATTGACAGTTCAAAAACGTACAACAGAATTGACAAACATTAATAACAATTAAAACTATACAGTATGTATGATTAATAAACTAACATTAGTATAACATTCACCCGGTACTATTTTCTGAATAATATGTTAAATACTGCGGCTTCTTTTTATTTTTAGTGGATCTACGCAATGACTGATTTTGATTAAAAAAATCTTGATTGCCAGAAGTGCAAGGATCATTGGTAGAATTCTGTTCTTCAACGTTTTCATCGTTTATTATTGAAGCGTCTTCACCTTCTTCCATATTCGGTTGGTGGTCGTCTTCGTCTCGATTGTTCGTTATTGAATTTTCTTCATCATCTTCTGCCAATCGTAAATTGCCTCGAGGCGCTAAATGCTTCGTCGCAACTGTACTTTCTTTTCCATTGTTATATCGTATTAGTGCGTAATCAGGATTTACTTCTAGCAGTTCTACTTCTTCAACAAGCGGATCAAACTTACTTCTACGTACAAACTTTTTAAGTAAAACTTTATCGGAATTTTTAAGCCAGGAAGGAATAGAAGTTCCACTCGTTGATCGACGTTGATAAGTAAATAAACGTTCATGTGGAGTTGATGTACATAATAAACTTCGAATAGAATGTAGAGTATCGGGTAGAACCAATTCCCATTGATTTGTCTCAAGTTTTCTGGATTTAAGAGAAAGGCTGACAGCTTTCCAGATAATGCCGTTGTATTTTTCAACTTGACCATTTCCTTGGGGATTATATGGTGTTGTTAGACTTGAAGCAATACCCTTGGAATGTAGGTGAGTTATGAATTCTTGTGATGAGAAACTGGTTCCACGATCGGAATGTATCTACTTAGGCATTCCAAACAAACAAAACAAGTGGTTGATGCATTCTATTGCAGTTTGACTAGAATTATCTGAACAAGGGAACGCCCATGGAAATCTTGAATATTCGTCTACAACCGTGAACATGTATGAATTTTTAGAACAAGTTGGTATCGGACCCTTAAAATCAATATTCAATCTCTGAAAGGGTGCTGTTGCTTTTATTAAATGTTTGTCTTCATCTTTTTTGTGAAATCTAGGTTTAATTTCAGCACATGTCGGGCATGCGGCACTCATTCGTTTTATTTCCTCCAAAGAATAAGGCAAATTTCGCACTTTAACAAAATGATGCATTCGTGTTACCCCAGGATGACACAAAGACGAATGTAATTCAAACAGTTTGTTTGTAATATTATTACATATTCCTGAAAAAGCATCAGCTGCATCATTCGACTTTCCAGGACGATAGACTATGTCATATTTAAAACAAGAAAGTTCAATGAGCCAACGCATAATTTTTTCATTTTTAATTTTACTTGTATGGCTTGTATTAAACATAAAAGATACTGATTTCTGATCTGTTACTAGTTTAAAGTGTCTTCCAATAAGATAATGTCTCCACTTCTTTAACGCTTCAACACACGTATAAGCTTCCTTTTCGATAGCAGGGTGTCTTCTCTTAGATTCGGAAAGTGTTCGTGAGAAAAAAGCCACAGGCCTTCCAGCTTGACTCAACGTAGCGGCTATAGCAAAATCAGATGCGTCTGTTTCTACAATTGAAATCTCATTTTCGTCGATACTCCACAGAAGCGAATTGGCTATATCAGTTCTTATTTCTTCGAAAGCGGAAACTAATTGTATGCTAAGTGGAAATGTCTTAGCATCTTATTTTTTCAGAAAACTTATTTATCCATTTTGAATAATGTGAGAACATTCCTAACGCTCTTTGAAGACTTTTTAAGTCGTGTGGAGTTGGCATTTCTAAAAGAGGTTTAAGTCTATCATAATCTGGTTTCATAGTATTATTTTCTATTGTATAGCCTAGTATGTTAATTGATTTTTTATTATAGTGACATTTATTTTCATTCAATGTCAGTCCCTATTTTTTAGCAGCACCAATAAATTTTTGTAAATTTGAGTCGTGATTCATTTGGTCTTTACCACAAATTGTTACATCATCTAAATAGGCAAAAACGCCTTGTAGATTTTCTTTTTGAACAATAGAATCTATCACCCTTTGGAAACAGGAAACTGCATTGGTGACTCCAAACGGAATACGATTAAATTGATAAAGCTGGCCGCCTGCTTCAAAAGCTGTAAATGGTTTATCTGATTTCTGAATTGGCACTTGATGGTAAGCTGATTTTAAATCAATAGTACTAAATATTGTAAATTTTGATATTTTAGCAACTAAAGTTTCAATATTAGGCAGTGGATAAGCATCTAAGAGAGTGAATCTGTTTATTGTTTGTGAATAATCAATAACCATTCGACGTTTGTGATTTTCATTTTTGGTTACTAATACTTGGGCTCTCCAAGAAGATGTACTTTCTTCAATGATTCCTTCTTTAAGCAAATTACTCACTTCTTGAGTAATGAAACGTTCATCATCATTAGAGTGTTTACGGGATTTAATAGCTATAGGATGGTAATTTTCTATTAGATTAGCAAACAAAGATGGAGGCTCAACTTTTACTTCAGCAAGACAGCAAATGGAAAGTGGTGATCTTAAACTTCCAAATGTTACTTCGATTCGTTCATGTTGTTTCATAAAATCATGACCAATACTAATATATGTGCAAAGGTTCGAAAGAATTGGGACTTTTGTATTTTCATATTTTTCGTTTTGAATTTCAAGTTTTATAAAGCAATAACCTTTTATTTCAGATGAACACGATGTAGATGCCATTAAAACATGTCCATTTGTTTGAAAAGTTTGTATTTTGTTTTCAAGTACAAAGTCGTAATCCAGAAAAGTGTCAGAGCTTCCAGTATCTAGTAAGGCTTTCGCACTGATTTTGTTAATTGATACGTTAATAATAGCTTGAGAGAGTGAACTTGGTGTTTTTGATGAAGAAGCGATAAAAAATGTAGATGCAGATGTCGGTTTTGTGGATATACTTGAAATTTTCTTAGATTTTAAGCACACTTTAGCCCAATGACCAGATTTTTGGCAGTTTTTACAAATTGCGTCTCGTGCTGGACAGAGAGATCGTGGATGTCTAGGATGTCCACAAAAATAGCATGTCTGAGTAGATATTTGTTTAAACGAAGCTGAATTCACCTGGACTGCGTCATTAAAATTTGAGCATGCTAGATTATTTGCAAAATTTGACTTTGATTTATATGAATCTGACTGCTTTTGAGATTCTTCTAAAGATCTGGATTTAGATACCGCATCAACCAACGATAAATTGTTAAATTCAAGTAATCGTTGCCGGATATTAGCTTGCAAAATGCCGCTTATAAATGCATCTCTGATATAATCGTTTTTATTTTGTTCACTGGAAACAGCTTTAAAGTTACAATTCTTAGCTAATATCTTTAGTTCCTGAATATACTGATCAATGGTTTCATTGATGTTTTGCTTTCGGGTACTTAGAGTATGTCTTGCAAAAATTTCATTTGTAGGTTTAACATACAGGTCTTTTAAAATTTTTAAAGCAGAAGTATATGTTGTAGCTTCATTTATATGTTCATAAACAGTATGTGATACGAAATTTACTAAGAGCATGTACTTATCTTTATCTTCAAGTGGTTTCTCTTTTGACGAGTTACAATCCAGAAAATTTTTGAATGTTTCATACCAGTGATTGAATTCTTTACTAGCAGTTACGGAGTTTGGATCAGCTTCTGGTTTATCAGGTCGAAAATACTTTTCCATTTTCTTTATGTGAATTAAATTGTAATAAATACCTTTTACAGAATTAGGCTTTAATTCACATAACTTGACAGACGGATTAGATATTGACAGTTTAAAAACGTACAACAGAATTGACAAACATTAATAACAATTAAAACTATACAGTATGTATGATTAATAAACTAACATTAGTATAACAAGGTATAAAGTATTTTATAAATGGAAACAGGTATAATAATGTACAAGATGCAGATGATTAATTTATAATTTTGAGATATAATTTTTTGCATACCTTTCTCCAATAAAAATATGTAAAAATTAATTTATCACCTTTTATTTATTATTTACAATCTTGACTCTTACCAAAAATAAAAAAAAAATCTGATTAAGTATTTATATTTTTTCCGCGATTCAGAAAGTAGGTCTTCCGCAGTGCTGCAGAGTCGCGTGGATGCGGAACACATACTTAGTTTACCGAATTTTTTCCGGACAAACCATTGCTCGGACGAAAAGAACGCAACAGACCTTTTTTATTGCAAAACACTTCCCCTACACAGTGGAGTTTTTTATTTTTCTCTACCTTCCTCCCAGCGCGAAATATTAAAGAATTTCGAAAAAAAAATGTTTTTGATTTATTTTCTAATTTGGGAAATCGATAGACTGGTAAACTTTTTTTTATATTAATCTACATGCTTCAAGGTACTTTTAAAAAAGAATCAGCCGTATTGCTAATTACCTGTACTTTTGGTCTAAAATTTTTCCTACCTACTGGGCTATAATGATATATCGGAATGTATTGGTGTTTGCCGATGATTTTAAGTTATACAGACAAATACAAAATGTTAGGGATTGTGTTTTGTTACAAAAGGATTTAATCAGTATAGCCGGATGGTGTAATAAAAATAGATTATGTTTTAATGTTGGTAAATGTTTTGTTATGTCGATATCTCGCAAGAAGCATTTGATTAATTTTGACTAGCTGATAGGTGAAGCACAGTTATCGAGGTGTATTGATATTAAGGATTTGGGTGTAAGATATAATAGCCAACTTTCTTTTGCTGTACATCCCACATAGGAAATAGACGTCTATAGATGATGGTCCATCTTGTGAAATAGTCTAATAAATATCTAATAGAGATTTACGAAAAACAAAATCAGCTTAAATACCGATAACCACCCTAGAAAATGTCTAATTTTGTATATACTTTTATAAAAACCGCATGTGAGATCAATTAATCGGTATTTTCCTTGTAAAATAACAGATCTAATTCAAGTATATAATTTAAGATAACTAGACGTCTGCTAAACAGATCTAATATACATCTAAAAAACATATCAAAGATTTTGGTTTTATCTGGGTCTCACAGTAATCGAGTTGTATTCCAATCAAAATAAATCTCTTCACCCTGTATGCAAAAATTAGAATTTTACGGTCAACGTAACTGTTAAAAAATAAAAAATGTATTTATTTAATTATTAATCTATGAAAAAATAATAGTTTGGTAACAGTATGATTATCCGATAATAGCGACCTTTCAGGTAACACACCTTTAAACATTGAATGGTTTCTCGTAAATTAACTAATTAGAGAATAATATATATATATATGTTAAGTTGGGTAAGATAAAAACTTAATTTTAAACTTTTAACATCCTGTAATGGGAAAAATTAGGGTTTTCTTTATCTAATGTAGATGATTTATTTATCGTCTAAAGGAATGTGTTTATTGGAGGTGTAATGACCTATTAAAATACCAAGCGTGAACGTTAATAAAATATCTAAAAGACGTAGTGAAATATCAACATTACGATATGTCTATTTGACGTTGTAAGTATATATGTATAATAGACGTCAATTACCCAGTAAACACAGGATGGATATCCTATGGATATGGACACAGAATGGGCATCCAATGGATGTCCATTTACTACTAGTACAATGGATATCCGTTTGGGGACATTCACTGGACCTTCATTTCTCGTTCACCACTGGACGTGAATATTTATTTGAGTGATGGACGTCCATTGGACATCCATTATTCATCCTTTGGTCGAATCGAAATATATTCTCATTAAAAATGTACTAGGTCCGCTATATTTTATACTTATACCTTCCATCAGCTACTCGATTAATTTTTTACGCTCGTATAATGAGTACCTATAATATTTTTAGTTCCTTGTAATGAAAAAAAAGGAATTGAAGGTAGCAAAAGCTTAGACAAGTGTGGCTAATGGAAATGGCATTACATAAAATGTCTATTTGTATCTGATTTGGAAGGATGAAAAGTGAATAAGGCTGAACATCTGTGGTTTCATAAAAATAAATAATAATTTGATGTTAGGCTGTGTAGAGAGCTTTTGTAGAAAAGATATCCAGTTCATGTCCTAAATGTTTCCAGTTTATGTCCTATAGTATATTATTCAACAAGCATATACTGATGGCTATTATTCACGATGGTGCGTTTATGTCGTGAACCGCAGATGAGTGAATAATAGCCATTATATGCGAGTAGAACACTCAACGACTATTAATTACCTGTTTAGGTACCTATACATTTTTGGTCAAACTAAAACACTATACTTTATTACAAAAAACTACTAATTGCTACTTATGCTATTCAACAGATTATATATTTATTAAGTATTTAATTATTTAAAATGTCACTTTTGCTTTTGACATACATCATACACACTAGATAAAAAACTGCATATAAAACGATCTACTCGTATATATACCACAGCTTGATAAACTATTGCATGTATCTGCATAGTATGGTGGTTTAATTTGGTAATTTTAAAATAATAAATTGTGGCATTTGTATAAATATGGATAATCTTCAATATATGCGAAGTGAAGTGAAGAAGTACACGTAAATTGTTAAAATTATCAAATAGTCGTGGACAAAATAAATAGTTCGCGTCCATAACATGTCCATGTACAGAACGTATGTATCAAGTTCAGGTCCATGAAAAGTCCATGAGTTCTCCATGGTTTATTTATTATGTCCAGTGAATGTCCATATTTTTACAAGGTATATCCATTCTTAGTACAAATTTTGTGGCAAATGGATATCCAATGGATGTCCATAGGATATCCCTTATGTCCAATGTGGATATCCATTGGACATCCATTGTATGATCGTGTGTTATCTGGGTAGAGTTGATCTAATGGACGTCTTGAAGTAGACATATGAAAGACATTGCAAAAAAGACACTAAGACCTCTAACAGGTGTCTATAGAAGACATCTTTCAGACATCAAGTCATTAATTTGTAGATGTATATTCGACAAATATAATACATCTATTTCCTATATGAGATATTCAACAATCGGTAATAACTGCCAATCGTGCATTGGGATTTATTTTTAGACAGTCAGTAGGTTTTTCAAACAGGTACAATCAAATTATTCTACAATACTTTAGTTAAGCCAAAGCTTGAGTTTGGGTCAGTTATATGGGGAAATCAACCACAGATGCATTTGGATGCCGTAGAAAAGGTGCAAAATAAATTTCTTCGCTATTTATACTCAAAAGAACATCTTCATTGGCCGGACTACACTACTATTAGGACAACTGCTCTGCGGGAAGAATTTGATCTTATGTCCGTAATGAGTAGGCGTAAGCTGGCTATGGTGATGTTTCTATATAAAATCATAAATGGTGTTTTTTCATTTGTGAATTTATTATACTGTGTGCCATTTAAAGTTCCATCAGTTAATACACGTTGCAATATAGTGTTTGGAAAACAATATTAATAATGCAGTAGATATTGACTTTACCGTATCATTGAGGCAATTTAAAAAAATAATGGATTACCTTGAAAACTATGGAGTGTAGTATGACCAGTTTTTGTAAGATTTCATTTCATGTAGATCTCATAAAGATTTAATTTACTTTTCTCCATGTCTAAATATGGGTTTTGTGTCATTAGTATAAACTGAAAAATGATTATGATTATTAAGTAAGTAATATTAGATAACATAATGATTGAATGAGATATTCCTGTAATTAGGTTGTGAAACCTGTTGGAATATTAAATAAATAAATGTTACGGCAGGTTTCACACAAGTGTTTTGACTTGTTTTTTCTGCAATACATAACATCTTATATATATATATATATATAATATATTGGTACACGATACCTTGTTGCCTCCGGTATATGGAAGAGGCGACCTGGCCTCCGGGTCTTCCCATTGACTTACATCCAAAAAAAAGTTATATATGGGGTGGTCAGATGATGACGAATCCGGATCCCTTGAGAGGGGTAAATATATTTAAGTTTTTAACGGGTCATATATAGTCATATATACGAAACACAGAAAGTACTATGTCACCTCCAAAAATTATATATCTTGTTATCTTTGTCGCCTCCGACAGCGTTGCCACATAATCGGAGGTGATAAAGACACCTCTTTATCCACATGGCCGATTTCAAATATATATATTTATGTTATGCGGACATTTGTTTCCATATTTTTAGCAAAGGTAGGAAGGTATGTAAATTTTCAATTTAAACATAAAATCAGTATAACGGAATTATATATATTATATATAAAACGTTTAATTTTGTTGCTAATTACTATTTTTGAAATATTTTACCTAACGTACTGTTTAGTGTATGTAATGTACATACTTTATGAACAGTTAAAAAAAGCTATTAATTTATGACTAATTTTCATTAGCGAATTTTATAAGATGCTGCCTGATTCGATTTACCAATATATTATCGTTTTTCCTTCTTTCTTTTCTTTTTTCAATTCCAACAACCATTATTTTTTTTCTACGACCATTTCTTCTTTTATTTCTTCTAATATTCCTTTGGTTTCTGGATATTCCACTAATATAAACATGTCCCAACCTAATCATCTACTTTCTGTTCCATTATTTTCATTTTATTATCCTGTTCCTGGAATTGCTGTTTTATATTTTGCTCCATACTTTCTATTGATTGCTGATATTTTATAATGCTTTCCTCTGTTTGCTTAGTTTGATCATGAATTTTGTTGATAATTCCTTCATATATTTTATTTAATTCTCTTATTTCCTGTCAGTTTTCCATTTTTAATTCTTTTTATCTGCTTTTGGATCTCTTCGTGTCTTTGAATCACTTCCTTACCCATCTCTTCTATTACTTCTATCTTAAATTTCTCTTGATCTTTAACAAGTTCTTCTCTAATTTGTTAACAGTTTTTCATAATTTGTAATTCCATATTTCTCTCCAACCTATTCTGTACCTCTCCAAATATCTTTTTTAATGTCTTCTCCATTTCTTGTAATTTCTTTTCTGTCTTGGTTTGTCCTTGTTTCATTTTGTTTTTTAATTCATCTTGTCCTTGTTTCATATTTTTCATCAACATATTCAACATATCTATTATATTAACTTATTTGCTCATCTGTCTTGATTCTTCCACTTTCGTTCTTTCTACCATTTCCTCTAATGTCGTTTCTTGTAGTTTTCCATTTGTTCCTACTACTTGTCCTTTTCTTGCATATATTATATTTTAATACATTCATTCTCATCACTTTCCTCACTCATATCTTTAGAACTATTCATTAAACATTTATACCTGGTATTCATTATGATTTATATTTGAGATATGAGTTAATAATAATAATTATCTTCTTCTACAAAAACTGTTTCTATGATTAATTCTGAAAAAATTAATTTTTTGAAATTGTCACTGTTTCGGAACTTCACATACGTCGTTATATAAACAATTAATTCTTAACTAAATTTAAATTCTACTTAGCCCCACCTTGGGCGCCATTTTTTATTGATTTTATATAATTGCTCTATTAGTTTATGATATTTAACTTTTGTTTTATTAATTTTTATATAATTATTAATTATTTTTATTACTTATTTGATTTTAATTATTAATTTATTACAAAGCTCTAATCTCAGGTATTTGGGTTCAATATTTAAATTATTTTTTAGTTCAATTCATTTTCAAATATTTATTTCAACAATTTAATTAAACATTACAAACTTCAACTTTCCAAATTCATTATTATTCTTATTATTTTTCTTTTTTAAGAATTGATTTATGTTCCAAATATTTAATCAAAATTTCTCATTTTTATTAAATATTAAACCTTATATTTCCAACTCAAAAATTCCCTTTCTTTCCTACAACAATACATTAATTAGCGAAAATGAGGAAATCAGCAACATTCTGGCAAAAAGCTTGGAATTAAAATCCAAATGTAAAGTTAATTTCACACCTCCCTCTATAGATAAAGCTCCCTATCCATGCTCTATGACTTTATCGCAAGATAATAGCTATGTTCGCGGGTCACAATCCGAACCAGTTCAGGGACTATTCGCATGCGTATTCTGAAAAGTGGCGTTCGCGGTTAATATAATTCTGAATTTTCAATAATAGTTCGGTGTTCGCGGATCATATCGGATTGGTTCGTTATTGATTCGGAATCAGTCCTAGCAGTTCTCTGATTTTGGTAAGGACTGAAAGTTCGGTTCGGATGCTCATGCGCAAATGATCGATATGTCAGTTGTTTTATTTTAGTTACCTGTTGTTTCACTTGTTTATTGTTTGCTTTGTTGTGTTTCAACGTGGTAAATAAATATCAAACTCTAATTTTTAGCTGTCCACTGTCCAAGTCTAGTGTAAAGTAAACTTAAATTATTTATTTAGTCTATTTTTGTTTTTATATTTTGTTTATTTTTAGTGTATTTTGATTATTTTTCATTTGTTAGCTATCAGAAGTGTGTTTTGTTTTCGTTCAAGTCCTGAAAGGTGATCCGTGGTTCTAAGACCGTTCGCGGTATACTTTAAACTATTTGGTGGTTCGGAACTAAGCATGCGCTCTAGACAATTTAGAGTTAATTCCAGACTGGTTCGGAATCGGTTCGGATAGTGACCCGCGAACATAGCTATTACCTCTCTTGACTGCTTATTCTCCTTCTTCGAGCTTACCTCAGCTCTTAATAGCTGCAAAAGTACTGCCTCCGGTCCTGATGACATCCCGTATATATTTCTTAAAAAACTCTCCAGTATAGGTTTACACAAGCTTCTAGAAATTTACAATTTAATATGGACCACCAACCAATTCCCTAACCAATGTCGTACTTCTACGATAATTCCTATTAAAAAGCCTGAACAAGCTGTTACCTCTCCGAATTCTTTCCGTCCAATATCACTTACCTGCACCATTAGAAAAGATGGTTAATAAGCGGCTTCAATGGTTTCTCTATAATCATAATTTAATCCCGAATGAAAAGTCGGGATTCCGAAAAAATAGATCGACCTAAGACAGTCTGGTTCTTCTCCAATCCCATATCTCTGGTTGGATACCAACAGTGCATTTGATTCTGTTAGCAGACAGGCAATTCTAAATTAACTAACTTTACTAAATATCTCCGGACACATATTTCATCTTATTCGGAATTTCCTAACTTCAAGGACATACGAAGTCTTTACTAATGGAATTTTCTCGTCAACCTACAGCCAGACTGATGGCGTTCCACAAGGGTCGGTTATAAGCCCCACTATATTCAATCTAGCAATAAACGATATTTGCTCTGATCTCCTTCCTCCCATCAAGTATGCCTTGAATGCTGACGATTTGGTTATTTACGGTCATGGAACGACTATTTCAACTACAACTAATCTAATGCAGTTAGCAATAAACACCTTAAGTAAAAATATAAGTCTCTTAGGATTAACTTTTTCTCAAACAAAATCCAAAATTATTAAATTTAGTAGACGACCTCCTTCACTACCCCCCTACTATCCTTATTAACAATGACCGCCTTCCCGTTGGTGATCACTGTAAAATACTTGGTTTAACATTCGATTCTCAGCTTACCTTACATATTCGAGAAATCAAAGGCGACTGCTGCAAAAGACTAAACAGTATTAAAATCCTCTCACATTATCGCTGGGGAGCAGACGAAAACTCTCTTACTAAGATATACAGGGCCATTATCCGATCAAAATTAGATCATGGATGTCACATATATATCTCGGCCGCAAATCCTGATCTGAATCTCTTAAACTCGGTGCATAATACAGCTCTACGCCTCTGTTTAGGTGCTTTTCAATCTAGTCCGGCAAAAAGCCTTTACTGCGAAGCTAATGAGCCCCCTCTTTGGATCAGACGGCAGCAGCTTCTGCTTTCTTATGCAGCCTCCCTATAGTCTAACCCTCTCAATCCTGTCTACCCACTTTCACACCAACTTCTAACACATCTCACAACTTCTCAACCACGTCATTATTAAAACCGGTCCCTTTGATTTTATCACAGCTGCTTGACAGTGTTAACCTCAAACAAACTAGTCCCCTACCTATTCCCTCTACTCCTCCATGGACTATCAACCTTCCTGAATTTAACACATCCCTTATGAGACACAACACTCAAACAATTAATTAAAAACGATTTTATTGACATAACAACTAATATCCAATATGATTTAGTACTATACACTGATGCATCCAAAAATGAAACAGGAGTAGGCTGCGCTGTAACAACGTTACGAATTGTCATAAAATCTTCCCAAATCCCTTTAACTTGTAACGTTCACACAGGCGAACTATTCAGCATTATACAGGCCATTATTTCAATCTCTCCACCTTAAAAGCTCGTTGCCATATGTACAAACTCACTTGCTTCAATATTATCCATCCAAAATATATTCACCGAACATCCTATTGTCCAATCTGTACATGACTCCTACCAACTTATATCATCCCAAGGAATAGCAGTTACCTTAATTTGGTTACCTACCTTCCCACATTGACATCGAGGGCAACGAACTTGCTAATCAACAGGCAAAAATTGCAACTGAAATTACCGTCACCGACAATATAATTATTGGAAAAGATTTGTGATCACAGTTCAAAAGAAAATCCAAAGCAACATGGCAGCAGCATTGGGACACTGTTGACACAACCCTTCGTTAAATACAGAGCTCCATTGGTCATCTCCAACCTAGTTGCTTCGCAAGTCTCTCAAGGCACGACTTCTGCGATAAGAAGAGCAAGAATGGGCCATTCAAGACTTACCCATGCATACCTGATGTCTACTACCCCCAGACCCATTTGTTACAACTGCAACTCTAATCTAACCATAAAGCACATTTCGACCGAGTGTCACAAATATACCCTCCAAAGACAACAGTTTCAGCTAAGCCTAAACTACAAACAAATCCTTAACAACTCTAAACAAATTACCTCTGTACTCCAATTCCTCAAAGATGTACAATCATATTGTATTATTGTAATATTGATCTATTTTATACTTAATAGTTATATTGTAACCGCTCCTGTTGTTCAAATTTATTGGTTATTACCTTAAATAATTGGAATTTTACTTTCCTGTTCTGAATACTGTCAATTCTTCAAACTCGCCAAATACGTCCTTTGTAATATAATTTTGGTCAATTTTTAGGTGTTTTACATGTACCAACTTACTACAGTGTGTACATAAAGTAACGTAACTTGCTAATATTTCAATTTCTATTAGGAACAAATAACTAATCGTATTTAATGAGATGTTCAAATTGTCTACCTTCTTCTATTTGACAGTATCCAAGTCGCAAAATATAGTGTTAAATGCTAGAAAAACATCCTTGTCACCTCTTCTCCAATGTTGCCATTTAGCAGAGGCGGGAAAGTACCTTATGTTATGCAAACATGAGAGTTTATATGATAGGAGGCAATAACGTATCTCGCTTAAACGTGTTGTGCTACACTAGCGCCAGTGGTATATACTGGAACTAAAAACGGTTTTTGGAGGTACTGAGAGTACTTTTTGACCTCCGACAAAATTTTCGTTTTTGGGGCCCTAGATGGTATCTGAGTACAAAACCGATGAAAATATGGGAAAACGTTGTCGCCTCCGAAATCGGAGGCGACAACGTTATATATGAGGTGACAACGTTTCTTCAGTATCTATTTTGGAGGCGACAACATACCCTTCATAGCTATATATATATATATATATATCTTATATATATATTATATATATAACATCTTATATGATGACTGTAGCTTTCGGAATTGTATCTGAAAAATGCATTATTTAGTCTTGGATTGGTTTGTCTGTCATCTCCTGCAGAGATAGCTGATCAGTGCGTCTCCCTTTTCCTCCACGTACAGAGCCAGAATGTACTGATTTTATGCCATCTTACGTTTTATTGGATATTCGAAGGTATTATTCCATTACGTCTTCCCGAAACCGGGAGAAGTGCGTTATCAACAAGTATTAGCTGATTAAGTATCAAAACTGATACCTTGTTGGTATTGAAAAACCGCATTGATGCTACAGCGATTTTTATATTATGACGGTTTATTCCGTTTTGTCCTCGCACCTGGAGCGGCATAAGCCGCTTTGTCCACGAACGTGTTAAATGCGGGTTGTTTTTTATCATTACGTTATATTAAGTACGTGTCTCCTATTGGTTAATGACGTATCAAACTGTGCAAAAATTAGTATTAGAATTAGGAGTGACTTGAGAACTGTTTTATATTGACAAAACTGTCCAAAATGTAGAGTTGTGAGTAAAATTAATTTTCACCGTTTCACATTTTGTCGGCGAAATAAAGAAATCTTAAGTAGAAGCAGAACCTGAAAAGTTCACAGTCCACGTGGAGTACCTAACCCTTCTTGTAAATTTTGCATAGACCAATCGGAAGCTACATTGCACCAATCAGAATCAATTGTTCGCTTGTGGGTAGGTCAAGACACGAAGTGATTTAAAGTTTGTTTATCTTTTCGGCTTTTTAATCCTCAAAAGGACCTTGCCGCATACTGTTATTACAACGTGAAACAGTGCAAACTAATTGTTAAAGCCAGTAAACCTTTATAGTTACTGTATCACCCGGTATATTAAGTGGAATTTTAGTTTTAAAAATGCACTTGTTTTGTAACTCATTTAGAAAAGAAAGTTTATGTTTCGTCCAAGTACCAGCCATGCGACCTATTATCTATTATTTATTGCCGAAGATCAGGGTTCTTCTGGGGGCTGGTGTTTATGACACTCAACAGCTTTTTGAAGCATGATAATTGTAATTATCAATGTTCTACCTATGTGCCACCCTGTGTATATTTATCACCAATTTGTTAAAATATAATTTGGATGTGGTTATTTTCCGTAAGGCAGATTGTACGCCTCTCTTGGATTTTATTTGTAAACATTTAGGGTGGTAACAGCCTTTTTCAGATAGAATAATAGTTGATAGTTGTGAACAATTTTAAGAACTTTAGTTAAATATAAATCATAGTAGGAATATAACGTATTTTTATTTCACTCCGTTACATCTCAGAAGTGGAATAGTTTTTTTCGTTATATTTTTTTTCTTCCACGCGCTTATTAAAATGAGCAGTGATAGTGACAATCGGTCATCAAGTCAAAGTTTTCAACGTTCTAAACATCATAATGAGCGACAAATACATGAACTGCCATATCGCCTTGGATCGACATCATCAGACGAAGAAGTTGAAAAATTATTAGCCAGCTGCAACCCGAATTAAACCCCACTTTCCAAAATTTAAATACCAGTTTAGCGATATGCGATCTGGTTCCCCTTTTCGACCCGGAAATTGGAGATCTTGGTTCAATTCATAACTGGAGCGACGAAGTCCCAGGCTAGAGCACTCCACCTCAGGGAGTGGAATTCGGCACCAATTAAACTATTTTATTCGCTAACACTGGGATGGGGTGTACAATCAATATTAAATTGGACGCCACCAGAGCTTTTTAATCGAACGAAGCAATGAGAAACAGAAGCAAAAGGTGGAAAGCTGGAAACACCTCGTAAAAATTAAAGTTAAGTTACAAAAAAAATTAACAAAATGGAACTACTTATTCCCGAATACGTGTATCCAATTTAATAAATATTGAATAATCAATACAAAAATTGAAGATGTTAAATATTTATTCGATTATCCAAAAAATTGTATAAATTAAATACTCAAAAAAAACAAACGAAGAGGATACCAAGTGTAATATAACACGCCAACTTCAAATCTTACATACGCTAAAGATAAGACGAAGGAACTTATCTTAGAGGGCTGGGATGTTGTGCAGCTCTGGCGACGATGGTGACGATGGCGACGATGGCAGCGATGGCTTAACAGGCGGTGTACCTCGGGAACAGGAAACTTTTAAATTTGCCTCTTAAATTTGCCTATAACTTGCCGGCAGCAGAGCTGCGGAAAAAAGGGAAAAACAGGGATAAGGAACTAGAAAAAACATTAGGGAAGGAACGAATAAATAGAACGGATCGGGTAAAAAGGAGCTTATGCTATAACCCATATAAAACCCGAACTCCACGTGTTAAAAAACAACTTAACAGTGATCTGTTTGATTCTATTCGTTTTGTTCAAAAAATGCAAATTAGCAAATCAGCAATTAACTTAAATGAGCAGTAAGCACTACCCTAGAAAATAACCTAGGGAAAATACAATAATTAACTTGCCAACCAGACGATAAAAATTTGTTCACCAACAATGAATTAAAAATAGTGAATGTCGCCTTGTGAGAGGCAGTTAGAAGAAAAGAAAGAGTTCGAATCGAAACTTGAAATTTCGAATATCTAGAGACAAAAATAAAAGGGGAATTTGATAAAAATTAATGTTTTATTTTGGAGTGACTAATGCGACAAGGAAACGGCATGTTTAGAAATTTAGTAGAAATTTGGGAGGAAGTGACTAATTAGCCACAAAAATTAACTAAATAAAATAGTTTTTAAAACGAAAAACGTAACAGGCTAAACAGCATGTTACATCCCCTCTCCTCGGGAGAAAAAAAAATAATTCACAGAATTACTTTTTTTTTGTAAACATAACAGTCTACGAAGAATGGGAAGCAAAAACAAAAAAACTGTGGTGAACATCCAAAGGAAACGTAGTGCTTACATATGACTTAAGAGAATTAATAAATTGAAAAACATAAACTATTGAATAAAAAGAGAAGAGAAGTGGCGAAATTTGGTAGAGGTGAATGTCTAAAATTTCCACCGGAAAGTGAAATGATATTTCTAAGTTCATACCAGTGATGTTGCCAGTTGGTATCCACGGTAACCATTGGTCATCGCGCAAGCAGAACATTCGAAATAATCCTCACACAGACAAAGCAAAAATTGTGACGATGTATGAATATACTATCTCACTGTAGAGAAATTGTAGTAAATTCTTGACTTACTCTCTTTTTTATTTCAAATTTACATGGCGATCCTGCAAACAATTGGAATTCTGTGAAACGTGGGTGGTAAATCATCGAAGCAAGAGGCCCAGGAAAATGTTGTGGTCAACAGCAATTTCATAGTCCAGGAAGAGAAAATGGAAGCAGACCTGGAGGTGAAGACTCTCATTTACATCATTGTGGTTGTTTTGGTGCTACAATTCGTATGGTCCGTATACAAAACATACAGAAGACAAATGAAAAGGGAGATAAGAAGAAATCCACAGCAAAGCACGCTGAATCTTTAGGATGGTGAGAATCTTTTTTACTTTAAGGGTATATTCTGTTTTGTTGTTGTTGGGTTAATATTTGATATTTTATTTAAATTTCCTCTCATTGATAATGAATCAATTAATTTTAAATGTCCTCGAGTGATGGAAATACAGTAACGTGGGATGAATTTGAGATTAGATTGAATTTAATTCTAGAAGATATACGTAAAAATAGTAAACGAGTTTTAAAAAAGGAGGTTCCTAAAAGTTTAGAAAGTCATATAGATATAATAAATAAGTTGTTTCTCTAGGTTAATAAATCAGTAAACGAAATTCAAAATATATTGAAAAACAAACGTGAATATATTGAATTCAAAAAATTAATAGGGAAATGTTCCTATTAACGGAAGAAAAAATTATAATAAAATAAATGGTTCGAAAAAATTGTATAGAGATCACAATATTTTACTGCAACTATAAAACGGTATTCAGAGGGTTAGCCTCTATTATAACATGAAATGTTAAATATATCAATACAAAGATCAGTATAAGTGCAATAAAAAAACTCAAGATGCTTAACATCTTAACGATAAATAGAGAAATCCTAATTTCTCAACGAAACAGAAAAAAATCACTTGTTGTGATCAAAAATCAAAAATGACAAAATTCATGGTAAGCAATTTTCAACAGGAAAGCGAAAACGCTAACAAATTAGCGATAGCACACATTACAACAAAAACTAGAAGAAATTATTAAATTATATATTTTTTAATCAATCTGAATCTAAACGTGCTGCGATAAGCAACTAAATTATCAGATGTGGAGTTGTAAACCACAAATAGATAGGTGTCTCGAAAAAAGTTTTGCCATCAACTGAGGTAAACAAATATGCTAGAATAAAATACTATAGTATGTATCAGTCAGTACACAGGTGAATGTATGTATGTATGTATGTATGTCTTTTGGGGTAACATTCACTGAGACCTAAAAGATCTATTGTGTCCCCTTACTTCTACTTAGTTCCTGAGGAAAGTCTCAGAGACTAGTAGCTCCTTTAGTCCTATTTCCCCGAGGAATTTTAGGATATCTGCAGGCTTCAACTTAGGTAACTGTCCCTCTTCTATCCAGTAGTCTCCCAGGTGCTGTGCCCTAGGATTCTGAATTGCTGTGCAGTTCGCAAGTATGTGGATGGAGGATTCTTCTTCCATTCCACAAATCCTACAATCTTCTTCCTCCGCTATTTTGAGCTTTTTAAGGTGCCCATTCAGGCGACAATGTCCCGTTAGGATTTCTGGTGAACAGGTGAAAGTAAATAATTCATTAATTTTCGTACAAAAGACAATGTGTTCTCGTATCAAAATATAAGGAAAGCTAAATAAAGCGTATATTGAGAACAAAAGCGCTACCAAGCAAAAAACATCATTTCTCAATATACACACGATAAGGGACTGCTACAAAATAAATTGAATCCACAATTGGCCAAAGCAAGGATTTCAATGTTTGAGCGTAATGGTTGTTCCAAAATATCTGCTGGATTATAAAGGTGCATGAAGTAAGAAAATTCCAGAAAATTTGAAACATTCACGGAAGATTATTCTCGAAAGAACAGGGTTTTTGGCATTTCAAAAACAAAAAGATACGATAAAACACAAACATAACACAAGAACTGTATTATGGACAACGTCTAAAAGATACTAATAAATATGTACTCACGATACAAAATCAAGAGATAACAAAAGAGCATATAGAAGGTAACGGTATTACTGTTCACCACAAAAATATCGTATAGAGGTACTATGACATGTAAATAATAGATAAAAAATGTTTTTTATCTTGAAACAAAATAAAAATAGTCACGTTAATATAATTACTTAATAAGTTATATAACAAAAATTAAGGAAGACCCCAAATTAATCAGAATCACTATTAGATCTGACTCGCAAATTATAATCATCATTAGACAAACCTAAACTATCAGAAAGTTGAACAGAAGGTTTATCATCAGGAATATTTTCATCTACATCAATAAATTGGTTCTTTAAATCTGTAACATGCCAGTTACCTAAATCATTACCAAATAGATCTTTTAAATTGTAAGCTAATTAGGAATAACTCTGTTGACAACACAAGGTATATATTTAGGAGCAAATTTAGCTAAAAAATTATCAGATTTTGACGAAAGAACATAATTCTTTTTCCATAACCTGTCACCAACATGAAATTGCAAATCTCTCTTTCTCAAATTGTAATGTTTTGCATTTTTTTCGTATGCGTTTTTTAACTTTTTCCGAATATCTACAAAAAGTTTAGGAAGGGTTTGAACATCGTTAACCAATTGCAATTTATCTCCAGTGTTAATTATGTTATTCGCGTTTTCGGAAATTGCACCATAAAAATTTCCACTTAACCCATAACCCATAACACCAGCTTTAGGTAAGTTTTGTGTTTTACAAGAACTACAAACTAAACATTTATTAACGTAGCGAGATACAGAACTTCTAAGTTTCGGCCAATAGTAAAGTTCGGAAATACGAGAAATAGTTTTAGATATGCCTAAATGGGCACTCAAATCATTATCATGAAATAATTTCAATAAGTCAATTATATTAGGGGTAGGAACAACAATTTTCCAATTAGATAAATTACTAGAAATTGGATTTGACGAAAAAACATGTTTGTATAAAACATTATTGTCAACCTTAAATGTAGGATATAAATCAGGATTATTGGTGACCTTCTGAATCATAGAAGTGTACCAAGTATCTGGCTTGAAAGTATTTACGTCGATAATAGAAATTTCTGAGAAAGAACGCGATAAAGCATCACTTACCACCATAGTGATTCCTTTTCTGTGCTTAATTTCAAAATGAAACTGAGAAAGCCTAAGAGAAAGACGAGCTAAGCGACCTGAGGGATTCGAAAGTTTCGATAGATATTGCAACGATGAGTGATCTGAAAATGTGTACCTTCAACATAACCTCGGAACTTTTCAACACCAAAAATAACTCCTAAAAATTATTTTTCTGTTGTGCTATATTTTTTTCCAGTTTTATTTAAAGTACGACTTGCATAAGCAATTGGATTCGATACCATCGCAATCTTGAAAAAGGATTGCTCCAAGACCAGTTTCACTAGCATCAGTTTGTATAATAAAAGGTTTAGAAAAATCAGGGCTTGCAAGAATAGGACTAGAAGTGAGACGTTTCTTAACTTCAATAAAGGCATTTTCGGCTTCGGTAGTCCAAGAAATGGATTGACCTTTTTTCCTGCCATGAAAAAAATCAGTGATTGGGGAACGACGATACCAACCAATAAGACCTATGAGACGTTTTATCTCTATAGTATTTTTTGGAGCGAAATATTTCAAAATAGCAGAGACTTTCTCGTCATCTGTACGTGAACCATTTTTATCAACAACAAAACCTAAAAATTTAAGGAAATCACGACAAAATTCACATTTTTTAAGATTGACGGTAAGATTGGCTGTTTTCAACCTAAGATACAATTTGTTTAGAGCTTCCATATGTAACTCAAAAGTAGGGGTAGCGATAATAATGTCATCTAAATAACAAAAACAATACGGTCGAAGGGAAGGATCTATAACCATGTCCATTAGACGAGCCATAGTTCTGGGAGCATGGATTAGACCATAAGGAGTAGTAACGAATTCAAAAAGTCCTACACCATATACAGCGAAAGCTGTTTTCGGGCGAGAAGATTCAGACAAAGATATTTGTAGAAAAGCCTTTTTTAAATCAATAGACGTCAGAAATTTTGCGTCTCGGAGTTTACTAAGAATAATATCAACTTGCGCCATAGGATATGAATCTGAAACAATAACTTTATTCAATTTCCGACCATCAAAACATACACGACATTCTCCAGACTTCTTAGGGACAATCCAGAGAGGTGAACACCAAGGGGAGATCGAAGGTTGAATAACTTTGAGATTTAGCATTTCTTCCACTTTTTTCATAAGAAGTTTTTGCATAGCCGGAGACAAAGGATATGGACGCTGCACAATTGGCTTTGCATTACCAGTATCGATATTGTGCTCTATTAAATTAGTTCGACCAATTTGGTCTGAAGAAGCAAGTGTAGCAAACAAATTGATTACCCTGTCTAGTTCATCTTTTTCAAAAGAGGTGAGACTAGAAACGGATTGAGTTGTGTTAATGACACAAGTAGAGGACAAAAGAGAATACGACAAATTATGACAATTAATGTCTATGTTACATAGACTCAAAAAATCCATACCCAAATAAGAGAATGATTAATAGAAGGTGTAATTAAAATTTTAATTGTTTTAGTGACATTATTCTCGATAACGGGAACAGTGATAAAACCCATAAATTGCTGTGGAACGCCATCAGCAGTTGTGATACTTATTGAAACATCATATTCGATAGGTACATGAATAGAATTAATAAGTGAAAACCCTTGGTTTCCAATAACACTAGAATTGCTTCCAGTATCAACCCTTCAGTATCTAAAATTTTGACAATCATATAAGGACGATTATCATTTGGTTTCTTTACAAACAAAGGACAAACATCGGTAGAAATAGAATTGACATTATTTTCGCATAAAACATTTACCGTAGGCTTCGGTAAAGCATGTAAGACAGATAAAACAGGTAAATTAACATTAGAATCATCTTGTGCTTCCTTAGATATTTCAGCATCCTGTACAGAATTGACAAGTGAAACGGTACGAGAACATAATTGTTTGCCAAGATTTTCAGAACGGTAAGAAGTAACAGAAGATAAAAAATCCTTGACAAAACTAAGATAAGCTTGCCATTAGGTAGCAGTAGGTGAAAAACATGAAATTAATTTCGACTTGTTGAAGATTTGTGTTTTTGATTTTCTGACTTTACTTCTGAAGTAATTTGCACATGACTGGAATCTGTTGTCAGATTTACAGGACCAGTTCGAACCTCGTTTTTTGGAATACAAGAACGACAATTAGGCTTTGTAGTGTTTTTAGCACCACAACCATAACAAAAGATTTACTTAGGAGAACGACACTTTGTGAAACTATGACCAGATCTCCCACAATTCCAACACACGGAAAAAGTTAAAGCAGAAACATTAACAGAAGATTTTTTGTTTGACGAAGATGTATGTGAAACATAAAGACAAGCTAGATCAGGTTTTAGTAAACGAGAATTATTGGAAGATGGTGGTCGATAACGATCAGACCAAACTCTAGATTTTTCAATTCTTTTACAAAGCTCAGTTAGTTCATCAACAGTATTGGGAGTATGCAATGCCAATGCAAAAACAAAAAAAGGTAAAAGATTCCTACGAATGTTTGCAACGCGGGACTGCTCATCCACAACATCCGTTAGACGGTTAAAAAGACCTACCATAGAAGAAATATAAACTGTAACGGGTTCATTTGCACCCATGGTTCGATTTAAAATTTCTAACTCTAAATCTGTTTCATAGCTGTACGGAAGAAAATCTGCTTTCAGTTTTACCTCGTGATACTCTAAGTAATTCAACTTTTTCTAAAAAAAGATGAAGTAATTCATTCTTTCCAGAGAAAGAAACATTCCATTTATACACTGGATCGTATCGAGAATGCGGTACTGTGGGAAAAGATAAAGATGAAGAAGATGCAAGGGGTACGTGATTATTGTGTGACTCTATACTATCTACAGAAATAATTGGAGTTGTATTTGTGTCTAAATCAGATTCAAGTATAAGTACTTCTCTATCTAGAGACATTTTTATTTGTTCCTCATCATCGGAATCAACATTCATTCTATTTATCCTATTGGTCAAATGAATTAATCGTGAATTTATTCTTTGAAACACGGGTTCGCGTATATTACCACTGAAATTGTTTATGATATCAGTCAAATCCTGAATAGTACTACGAATCTCAAAATGATCTTTCTGAAATGTGTAATTGTTCACCGGTAATGAAAAACTACGGTTTGCTTTCTCACGAGCTAATAAACCAGTAAGAACTTTGCGTTTTTCGTCAATTGTATCGGGTAAAGTAACACATCTAATTTCAATTTCATAAGAAAGTTCATGTACTTTCAAATGATTTGCCTGCATATTGATTTTATTTAAAAAAACCAATTAAAATGAAAAGCTTGATAGCTAACAATAGGGAAATTTTAAAAACATTATTAAATTTGTTGAAAATATTAAGAAAATGCTTTAAAATTACAAAGTCAAAGTTAAGAGTATCAAAAATTATTTTAAAAACGTTAAGAAAAGGAAGATTTGCAAATATTTGTTCAATATTGAGTAATATAGAAAAAAATAAATTATAAACCTTGCTTCTATAGTATTATAAAATTCCAAAGTTTGTCAAGTCAGAAAATACTTCCAAAATATATCAAAGTTTGAAGAGATACAAAAAATTTCAAGCTTGAAAAATATTCAAACTACTGAAAAATTAAAAAAAGTAATCAAACCACCAACTACCTAAAGTGATCTTCAAAACATGCACAAAATGTAAAAATAGCAATACCATGTACTAAAAATTATAAACCAAATAATTAATAAACCTGTTAAATTTTTCCTCTACTGAAATAATTAACGTAAAAAAAAACAACAATCAATATTTCAACACTTCAACAAAGCAAAAGAGTAAAAATAGGTGAACCCAAAAAAAAGTTAACTATAATTAACAAGAGGCAAAAGTACCTAAAAATGGAATAGAATAAAGAAAACCAAAAGATACGGAGAGTAGTCAAAAACAAGTTACCTGAGAAACTTATTTAAAAAGAAATCAACAAACTTCAATATTGATTAAACACACCAACTCAGCAAATAGCTAAAATCATTTAATTGGGCGCCAATTTGTAACTTAAAAGTCCCAGGCTAGAGCACTCAACCTCAGGGAGTGGAATTCGGCTCCAATTAAGCTATTTTATTCGCTATCACTGGGATGGGGTGTACAATTAATATTAAATTGGACGCCACCAGCTTTTCAATCGAACGAAGCAATGAGAAACAGAAGCAAAAGGTGGAAAGCTGGAAACACCTCGTAAAAATTAAAGTTAAGTTACAAAAAAAATTAACAAAATGGAACTACTTATTCCCGAATACGTGTATCCAATTTAATAAATATTGAATAATCAATACAAAAATTGAAGATGTTAAATATTTATCCGATTATCTAAAAATTTGTATAAATTAAATACTCAAAAAAACCAAACGAAGAGGATACCAAGTGTAATATAACACGCCAACTTCAAATCTTACATACGCTAAAAATAAGACGAAGGAACTTATCTTAGAGGGTTGGGATGTTGTGCACCTCTGGCGACGATGGTGACGATGGCGGCGATGGCTTAACAGGCGGTGTACCTCGGGAACAGGAAACTTTTAAATTTGTCTCTTAAATTTGCCTATAACTTGCCGGCTGCAGAGCTGCGGAAAAAAGAGAAAAACAGGGATAAGGAACTAGAAAAATTATTGGGGAAGGAACGAATAAATAGAACAGATCGGGTAAAAAGGAGATTATGCTATAACGCATATAAAACCCGAACTTCACGTGTTAAAAAACAACATGACAGTGATCTGTTTTATTCTATTCGTTTTGTTCCTCAAATATACAAAAAATGTAAATTAGCAAATAAGCAATAAACATAAATAAGCAGTAAGCACTACCCTAGAAAATAACCTAGGGAAAATACAATAATTAACTCACCAGACGATAAAAATTTGCTCACCAACAATAAATTAAAAATAGTGAATGTTGCCTTGTAAGTGGCAGTTAGAGGAAAAGAAAGAGTTCGAATCGAAACTTGAAATTTCGAATATCTAAAGACAAAAATAGAAGGGGAATTTAATAAAAATTGATGTTTTATTTTGGAGTGACTAATGCGACAAGGAAACGGCATGTTTAGAAATTTAGTAGAAATTTGGGAGGAAGTGACTAATGAGCCACAAAAATTAACTAAACAAAAAGTTTTCAGAACAAAAAACGTAACAGGCTAAACAGCATGTTACAAAGTCATACTTCATGCAATCCAAGTTATCAGGTATTGCAAAAACATGGTTCAATGGTCTCCAGAATTACGATAAAACAAGGGAAGAATGGAAGGCAGCTGTGTTAGGTGCGTTTCCGTCACACGAAAATTTTGTAGACAGTTTAAAAAAAATGATGGAGCGTAAGAAAAGTGCAAACGAGTCAATGCTACATTATTACTATTCAAAGTGCGGGTTAATCCGGAAGTGCGACATATCAGATTTTAATGCAGTTTCCTGCATTATAAATGGTCTGCCGGTAGATTGCCAAGGAATGGCAAAATCTGCCAATCTTAAGACACCTGATGAACTCTTTCAAGGATTTTTATGTAAGCTGGACGTGTCACCCTCCACGTTGCTAAAAAAACGGGACAAAGCAAGGGACAACGACAACACTCTTAAGTGGGACATCTGGCCAGGAATTGTTATTTCAAAAATGCTAGTGAAGGCATGACAGGTGTTCCAACGAATTTGGGACAATCCGGACAACCAGAACGGAGTCGAGGTGCCTTCCAACGACCATCCGGATTTAAACCGAAGCTGTGCACCCACTGCAGTAAAAGGGGACATCTTAAAGAAGACTGCTGGCATTTGAATTCGGCCAAAGTACAGCTTTTGCAAAGGTAAGTACCCAACAATAACTATATTATTAATGTTTATTCAAACGATATTTTATGTAGAGGGTATTTAGATACCGGAAGTTAAATAAATGTGGCTAGTTGTTTTGCATTATCCAAATTAAATTTGAAACTTTTTCAATCGAATCAAAGGTCCATTTCGTATAAGCCGATATGGGTGACATTGATATCATAATTGGCCAACCAATTATAAATCGTAAAGATGTTATCATGAATATTCAAGGCAATTCTGTAATTTTACGTAAAATAAATAATACAAATAATCTCTGTATAATTTTAAGTGAGTACGTAAAAATAAACCCCATTCGACGGCTATAGTGCCAGTTACCACTAACAGGCATAAATGCTTATTTATTTCTTTAAAAAGTTGTGATTTCACTGAACAGTATTATATCCCGAGTGCCTTGTTAACCGAATCAAAATGTAAACTCAATGTTGCTAATACCGGACCTAATAAATTGTGTTGGCATGCAGGTAGAATTTTAGCGCGGGCCGTCGAGGTTAACTTCCTGAAAATTAAAAAAAAATTATGTACCAGTACCTACATTCTACGACAACGTGGTCTTTAAGCTTAACAGATATTAGGGTAAACCTTGAGGTTCTAGACGAGCCGCACCAATTACAATTTTATAGTATGTTAAATAAATTTCAAAACTGCTTTGCAAAAAATATGTAAAAATGAACCCATTTTCTATAGACCATACAGATACTCAGAACAAGAAAAGGATATAATTCGCAATAAAATCAAAGAGTTGCTGGAAAATGGAATCATCCAAAAATCGCGCTCAAGTTACTCTAGTCCTGCTATTTTAGTCAAAAAGAAAAATGGCGATCGTAGAGTTTGTATCGACTATAGAAAATTAAATTCTATTACCATTAAAGATAGATACCCTCTACCACACATTGAAGATCAGATTGGTCGACTTGGTGGTCGAAAATTCTTTTCGCGATTAGATATGACACAAAGTTATTATCAAATTTCCGTTTCATCTAAATCTATTGATAAATCCGCTTTTGTCACCCAAGATGGCCAACATGAGTTTCTGCGCATGCCTTTCGGCGTAGCCAACGCACCTGCAACTATACAAAGGTTATTAAATCTCTCTCTGATATGCGCTATAACAATGTTACGCTGTACTTAGATGATATCTTAATTTCTTCTAAAACGGTACTTGAAGGGATTGAAATTTTTTAATTTATTGCAATCGGCAAACTTATAATTAAATATTGAAAAATGTTCATTTTTTGAAACAACCATAGAATATCTTGGTTATGAGGTAAGCGAAAATGGTATTCGCCCCGGTCAATACAAAAGAGCAGCAGTTGCAATTTCCCTGTGCCCAAAAATTTGCACGAAGTAAGTAAGTTTCTAGGCCTAAGTTCTTATATTTTAGAAAATTTATTGTGGCGCGGTAGTAGAGTTTGTTTAACCATCCTTTGCCGTTACGTCATAATCGGTGACATATTCTGCTGTTTTACGTTTGTCTTATATTAGTTGAATGTTATTTTACACTTAACCTTAAAATTATAATCAATGACATATGTTAAGGTGTGTTTGTATGAATAAAATGGTAATGCCAAAAATTGTATTTTGCTAGTTATGAACCTGGAGTTCCCACAGAATAGCTGACGTTGCTGAATCGGAAGCGTTCCCCCACTTCAAGATAACGTTAGACAAAACCAGGCGCAAGCCGGCATTTTTAGCTTTTTAACTTCTAATTTATAAATGATAACATCTATTGTTTTATAACGTTAATAAAGTTCCGCTGTTCTAATCATTTGAATTTTTTTTAAAAACGAACTTTTCACGAGTGAACTTAAAATTGGCGCAGTCAGTAGGATTGCCAAACGGAGTGACAACAAAAATCGTGTCGAACCGGTCTATATCAATAGTTCATTGGCAATAATTATCGGTCGCGAAAGGTCGAAAAATTCAGTGATTGGAAAGTGTTTGTCCAGACGAAGGATCCACATCGCCAAAGTTTGGAATCCCCGGAAGAAGCCAACATCGCAGAATCCGGTTAGATTTAAGATAAGCCAACTTAAGAGGAAGAAACCGCATCGTCCAACCCTTTTGGCACTAAGTAGATAAATGAAGCTAATCAATTTACTCTGGTAAGAAATTTTTGTTCTTCCATACTATATTCCTTTTATATTTTTCTGTTGATTTTTGAGTGATTTTTGATTTTTACATTTTTATATATGTGTAATTAATTGATGTCAGATATCGAAGAAATGAGTGATTTGTATCGATCATTGGATTTGAATAATTCTAATTTAAACCCGATCAATTTTGAAAATTTATCCTCAGTAGAAGACCAATTAGACTTTGAAAATTCAAATATAGAGATGCCTGTAGCAAATGTTAATTATTCACTTTTGAAACTATACGTGGACACTATACCACAATTTGATGGCAATACATTAGGAGTATTTTTAGATGCATGTGAAAGTTTGATAGCTCAATTTGCAGATACCACAAATATAAATGCTCAAATTAATTCTTATATTTTACGTGCAATAATCGGTAAATTAACAGGTAGGGCCTTAAGCTTAATAGGTTCTTGTACCGAATTAACTAGATGGGACGATATTAAAAAATTATTAAATTTAACTTTTGGAGATCAAAGAAATCTTGATTGTCTCGTTCAAGACTTGATTGCTTCACATCCCTATAAAAATGAAACCCCATATAATTTTGGCATGCGATGTCAAGATTGTAGGAGTTTGATTGCATCAAAAATAAATGCATCTCATCTTCCTGCTCAAGAAAAATGTGTTAGATTAGAAAGTTATGATGAATTATCTTTAAAAACATTTATTAGTGGGCTAAGTGGCCAATTACAGCATAATATTCGCTTAAGAAATCCAGACAGTTTAGAAAAAGCAATGTCTTTGGTAATAGAAGAAGAAAATTTTCTCTATAGTACTCGTAAAACTAATTATTTGAACTCTCAAAATTACTGCCTTTAACACTGATAACTGCAAAACATTTCTGGGAATTTACTCTCTCTTGATTTTCAAATACAGTATAGTAGAAGTTTAATTGATCCCAAATTAGCATATAAATTTTATAGAAATTACATTTTTCACGAAGATTTTAGTATTCAAACAGCTCATAGTATCAGTTTTCACAATGAAGTCATGGAAATTCCTCTTTTTGATATTTTTAAAGTTAAGGAAAAGCACAAATTTCACCTTTTTTAATTTTAGTAAAAAATATAATGGACTTATAGGTATTGATTTACTTAAACAATTATGCGCATCTATTGATATACATAATAAATTGATTATTACACCTAAAACTCAAATTCCAATAAATTATGATGTAGAATATAAAGAGGGTAAAACCAATACTAATGCTGACGCTCTTTCCCGCATAAAAATAAACGCTTTAGAAAATGAATCTATTATCAATAATCCCGGAGATATTGATAGTGATACTTTACAATTTCTTAGACAGTTATCAGAACATCCCTTAGACGACACTAATATACAGAATCAATCAAGTACCCAATCAAATATCAATATAGTATCTGATGTACAAATTAGACCCCCTGACCAAGAGTCTGGTGGTTCTACACAACACACGACAGCTAACGAAACGACTAACGAAGGAATAAAAATTCTTGACAAATTATCAATAATAAGGTTAATCAAATTTTAGTTTTTGGACAGATATATAATAAATTAGACGTCAAACAAGAAAATTATGAACACCATAAAATCATAACAGTAGAAATTGCCACAGAAAATAACAACGATTTAATTTTTGAATTTTTGCGCGATTATACTATGCACAATAAAACTTATTGTATGTACTTCCATACTGAAAGTTTATATAGACAGTTTAACGAAGTTTATTTGACTAAATTTTCAGAAAAGGGTTCTAAATTAATTAGATGCACGCAATTAGTTAATACAGTGAAAGATAAAGAAGAGCAAATTTTATTAATAAAAAATCATCATGAAAGTAAAACTAATCACCGAGGCATCTCAGAAACTATTGAACGATTGAAGAAAAATTATTATTGGATAGGAATAAAGGAATCAGTCACTAAATATATAAATTCATGTGATATTTGCCAAAAAACCAAATATGCTAGAAAAAACCCATATTCACCATTAAAGCTGACCAAAACAGCTTCTAAACCATTTCAAATTGTTCATATTGATCTTTTCTTTTTTAATAACAAAACATATGTAACTCTTGTTGACTCGTTTACAAAATTTGCGCAAGCTTACGAAGTAACAGCCAAAACAGCAATTCACATAAGTAATGCTTTAATTAAATATATATCTTCATTTGGTGTACCCGAAAAATTAATTTTAGATAATGGTACGGAATTTAATAACGAAGTCGTTCAGGAAATTTTAAAATTACATAAAATAAAAATACATTTCACCACTGTAGGACATCATGAAGGAAATGCCATAGTGGAACGCTTTCACTCCTCAATAATAGAACACTTTCGAATACTTAGAGAAATGTACCCCAAAGAAAATGAAAATCTTATGAATTATGCTATTTTAGGTTACAACAGTAGCATTCACAGTGCAACAAATTACACACCCTTTGAACTAACATTTGGTCACACTAATTCTAGGAATCCTAATGAAATATTTTTACCAACAACCTTTTATTCAGATTATGCAGAAAATCATAAAAATGAATAAGAATAGGTTTATAATAAAGTTAAAGAATCGTTAGAATCAAAAAAATCCAAAATAATATCGAAGCATAATGTAAATGGTGACAAAAATGAAGAATTTCAGGTGGATCAATTGGTCTATAAAAGAAATTCTCAATAGAGATGTAAGAAGGACAATAAATTTGTAGGTCCATTTAAGATAATTCATCTATTAGATAGGAATAGGGTAGAGATAATAAATACTAAAAATAATAAGAAAGAAATAGTTCACATAAAAGAATTAAGAAAAAATTTCGTTGCAGGTTTCTCACAGCCTTCAACATCGGAAGTTACGGACGAATAAATCCAACCTTAAACAACGTAAGCAATAACCCTGGTATATTACCTCTTAAATTAGGGACCAGTCAAAATATCATTGACTTTTGGTCATTTGTAAAAACATTTGAAACGTCAAAAATATTGAACGAATTTAAATCATTACAGTATAACCATATTAAATTACAAAACTTATTTTTAAGGGAAATTTGTAATAATTCCAATATTTCAGCTTCTGACGAAATATCAAATACATTTCAATTAGTAACTACAATCGAAAATAAAATCAATCTTCAAATTAATTAATTAATTCCTCGATTAATTCCTACGATGAACCAAGATTTTAGAACAAAACGAGGAATAATAAATGGTCTAGGTTTAATAATAAAGTCAATAACCGGAAATCTAGATAGCAGTGATGCCGAAAAATATGATCAAGCTATTGAAGCCCTTTCAACAAATCAAAATAATATTAAAACATTAGTCAAAAATCAAGTAACTATCATAAAAGAATCTATTGATATTTTTAATAGGAGCACTCAAGTCCTAGCGAGAAATCAGATAACTTTAGAATCCAAAATAAATAATATTGAAAATATAATAAAAACAGCACGAACCCAAGACTATCAAATTATAGAGCATTTTAACATAAAAGATGTGTTGTATCAAATAATTACTCTTTATCAAAATATATACGATATATTTGAGAGAATTGAAACAGCTGTCACATTTTCTTAATTAAACACTTTTCATAATTATATAATAGAGCCAGAAGATCTTTTACACTACCTAAAACTTATTAATACTGACTTATCAAATTCTAAACTGCCATTCGAACCAAATTCAGAAAATATTATTAATTTCGAAAATGTAATGCAAATTAAAAGCTACTGCAAAATGGATAAAATTATATTTATAGTAGAAATACCAATCGTAGAAATCAAAAATTATGATTTATATCAACTTTTTCCTTTACCCACTCCTAAAAACAATATGTATCATATAATTATACCAAACTCCAAATTCCTTATCCTCAATGAACAAAATTTCATGCCTTTTGACAACGACTGTCAAGAAATTAGTAATCAAGAATTTATTTGCCATGAATCGACACCAATATCAGTTAAAGAAGAAGATGTACCTTGCGAAGTACAATTGTTAAAATTTTCCAAAAATCTGAACAACTGTCATATCATTCTAGTTGATATCAAGGAAGCTAGCATTCAAAAACTTCAGTCAAATAAATGGGTTGTTGTTTCTCCTCAAGCTGCAGTGGCGGAACAATTGTGCGGTAATAATAAAGACAAAGTGCTCCTGGAAGGAACTTTTATAGTAGAATTAGTTGAAAATTGCATAGTTAAAATAGGAAACGTAGTGCTTCGTAATTATAGACTGGAAAAAAGTGAATTGAAAATAATAGAACTTCCAAAACTAACCATACAGAACTTTGTGAAAGGAAAACCCTTAAAATTCAACACCCACATACTAGAAAGTGTTGATTTAGATAGACTCAATAACCTTAAAGACTCTTTAGATTTTCAGAGTGAAAACTTTAACGAAATTTTTCAAAATCCTGTACATGTTAACAATATTAGTGTATGGACTTTAGTTTTATATGTTTTAATTGCTATTATTGTACTTTATTCTGTTTACTACTACTTTGGATATTACAATAAAGAAAATATGGAACCAGCTACGAGGGATGCAGACGTATCGAATCCAGTTGCTGCACCCCGGATTCTCATCTAAGGGTGAAGGAGTTATGAACCTGGAGTTCCCACAGAATAGCTGACGTTGCTGAATCGGGAGCGTTCCCCCACAAATTTATTGTGGCGCGGTAGTAGAGTTTGTTTAACCATCCTTTGCCGTTACGTCATAATCGGTGACATATTCTGCTGTTTTACCCCATTCGACGGCTATAGTGCCAGTTACCACTAACAGGCATAAATGCTTATTTATTTCTTTAAAAAGTTGTGATTTCACTGAACAGTATTATATCCCGAGTGCCTTGTTAACCGAATCAAAATGTAAACTCAATGTTGCTAATACCGGACCTAATAAATTGTGTTGGCATGCAGGTAGAATTTTAGCGCGGGCCGTCGAGGTTAACTTCCTGAAAATTAAAAAAAAATTATGTACCAGTACCTACATTCTACGACAACGTGGTCTTTAAGCTTAACAGATATTAGGGTAAACCTTGAGGTTCTAGACGAGCCGCACCAATTACAATTTTATAGTATGTTAAATAAATTTCAAAACTGCTTTGCAAAAAATATGTAAAAATGAACCCATTTTCTATAGACCATACAGATACTCAGAACAAGAAAAGGATATAATTCGCAATAAAATCAAAGAGTTGCTGGAAAATGGAATCATCCAAAAATCGCGCTCAAGTTACTCTAGTCCTGCTATTTTAGTCAAAAAGAAAAATGGCGATCGTAGAGTTTGTATCGACTATAGAAAATTAAATTCTATTACCATTAAAGATAGATACCCTCTACCACACATTGAAGATCAGATTGGTCGACTTGGTGGTCGAAAATTCTTTTCGCGATTAGATATGACACAAAGTTATTATCAAATTTCCGTTTCATCTAAATCTATTGATAAATCCGCTTTTGTCACCCAAGATGGCCAACATGAGTTTCTGCGCATGCCTTTCGGCGTAGCCAACGCACCTGCAACTCTACAAAGGTTATTAAATCTCTCTCTGATATGCGCTATAACAATGTTACGCTGTACTTAGATGATATCTTAATTTCTTCTAAAACGGTACTTGAAGGGATTGAAATTTTTTAATTTATTGCAATCGGCAAACTTATAATTAAATATTGAAAAATGTTCATTTTTTGAAACAACCATAGAATATCTTGGTTATGAGGTAAGCGAAAATGGTATTCGCCCCGGTCAATACAAAAGAGCAGCAGTTGCAATTTCCCTGTGCCCAAAAATTTGCACGAAGTAAATAAGTTTCTAGGCCTAAGTTCTTATATTTTAGAAAATTTATTGTGGCGCGGTAGTAGAGTTTGTTTAACCATCCTTTGCCGTTATGTCATAATCGGTGACATATTCTGCTGTTTTACGTTTGTCTTATATTAGTTGAATGTTATTTTACACTTAACCTTAAAATTATAATCAATGACATATGTTAAGGTGTGTTTGTATGAATAAAATGGTAATGCCAAAAATTGTATTTTGCTAGTTATGAACCTGGAGTTCCCACATAATAGCTGACGTTGCTGAATCGGAAGCGTTCCCCCACTTCAAGATAACGTTAGACAAAACCAGGCGCAAGCCGGCATTTTTAGCTTTTTAACTTCTAATTTATAAATGATAACATCTATTGTTTTATAACGTTAATAAAGTTCCGCTGTTCTAATCATTTGAATTTTTTTTAAAAACGAACTTTCCACGAGTGAACTTAAAATTTGCTTTATGCGTTGCGTACTTTTTTACATAATTTAGTTTTGTTTTAACTGGAAATCCCCTTTTTTTTAACTAATTTGTTTCAAATTTATAGCTTGAGGATGTTTAACGCCCCTGAGCAAGATTTTTTACTGAATTTAAAAAATTCCGGACCTATAATATATATTAAAAATGTATTATACGATTATATTTTTGGGGTGAACCCAAAGGTTAGGTATGTAAAATTAGATAGAATATCTATATGCTCATATTTTTGTATACTAATTATTATTGTCTATGACATTGTGAGAAACAATTTCGTAAGTATTCCTGAGAAATGCAAAAAACACATGTATGGGAGAAAACAGGCAATAAATAAATTTCTTTCAGAAAAAAACTCCCAATAAAAACAGGAAAAAGGAACGAATAGACTACTAAAACCAGTAATTTTGGTCTTTATTATCCAGGGCTCCTGGATCAAAGCTATTGCATCCTCCAATACATCAAGGTGCCGACATAGTGTTGCCGTTGCTGCCTTTTTGTGTTGGAGGTTGCATTGTATGATATTTACCTTTTTTCCAACGTCCTTGCCCATGAGTAGGTTGGTTAGGTTGGTTGGTTTTCTTTAGAGGTCCATCCGCTCCTCCGCTAGGGGAGAGGTGACCTCGCTGTTTTCGGGTACCTCCTCCGTCAGGTCATCGACTGATTCGACGTCCTTTCCGGAACCCGTGGTGGCCTTGGAGTCAGTATCCACTTTAGGTGGCTCGTCTACCAAGGACCTCGGGTCTTCAGAGGTACCCCCTGTTTCCTTCCTTGAAACCCTGATGGTCAATGAGGTGAACGCATAGCTCATCCTCATCGACTTCTTCTTGAGGACCGCCATATCTTTGTCTCCGATCCCGAAGACGAAGAGGTGTCCTCCTGGGTTCACCTTAACCTCATGGTGGAAAGTGCACCATCTCGCCACCGTCAGATCAGGGTTCTGCGCCCTAAGCCGACCAAGCACCCTCTCCTTTTCCCCGGATGTCGTCTTGTGGACGTCCTCCGGGATCCAGAGCGAGGCCTTGGTCAGCTTAGGGAGCCCATCCACGCTGACGACCGCCAGTGATGCTTCCTCCCACGGCTTGAGGTTTTTTGTGGCTTTTTTCAGCCACTCTAACGTCCCGTCATCATCGCAGACCACTCTGATGATTTCACCAGAGTATGTCCACGATTTAAACGTGGGCGTTTTGCTGTTGCTGCTGGAGGCGGAGAAGATGATCTTGTCCAGTTCCTCTAGCAGTTGGTTTTTTATGATTCTTCCCCGTTCTGAAGTAATCTTACCGTACGGGTTAGTTTCATCTATTATAGCAACCTTGAGGTGTCTCAAGGCGGCATCCGCAAAGGTCTTAGAAGGGGCAGCGACATTTCTGTCGGTACGCGGCTTCTTCAGCCTTCGCGGAGTCCCCTCCGTGGAGGTGCTCTGGTAAAGGCGCTTTCCTGCAGGGGCAGCCTGTTCCTTGCCTTTATTCAAGGCGGAGCTCTTGGCGCCCGCCGCAGGGAGTGCCTTTGCTTTTGGAGGTGGAGTGACGGAGGAGGGGGGAGCACTTATAGTTGCTGCCACCCCTGATTCCCTCGCTCTCTTCCTCCTTTTGGCTTCGGCGCCGCAAATGCGCTTCCGCCTTTGTGTTTTATCCCGAGGTGATCTTCCGCGTCCAGCCTCGTTCTGTGCAGTATTTTGGGGTGGCCATTTCTGTTCATCCCCAGTTACTGCTTTTGATCGAGGTGAGCACTTCTGTCCAGCCTCGGGATTTGTTTTTGTTTTGTTTTGGTTTGGTGTTTCCATTTGTGTTCCCACGAGTAGCAAGGGAAGGGTTGGTCACCTCTGGCAGAGCCCCGCATTACCAGAGGAAGGCTAATTACAATGGGGTTCCGCCCGGTTCCCCAAGGGGATCGTTCGTGACCGCATAATACCCTGCGGCCATTCAGCTGTCGGCACGATTCCTTCCACCTTAGCTTGGGTAGGCTGGTCCGCGGTGGCATGTTCAGCAAAGGCTTTTGGGGAGGTTTAGCTCCCCTCACCCTACTTATTCTGCCACTGACCAAGGGACCGGCGACAGTCCCTTGGCCGTTCCCCTATCCGCCACCTGGGGACGCGCCCGATAGATAGCCCAGTCCACGGGAAGGAACGAATATAGGTAGATACTTACGTTTTAGACTGCATTTAACGGTAAAAGCGGCATTCGTATGAAAAATTAATTGAAAAAGGCGAAAATGACCAAAAATGCGAACAAATCAAAATAGGACAACTGAACTGTCAAAAGTAACAAATAGAATTTACGTCGACATTAGTTAAGAAATATGTTAATGACGTCATAATTCCGTCTCATCCATTTCATGAATGAGAGATAAAGCTGGACAATGTATGACGTAACGGCGAAGGCCGGTTAAACAAACTCTAATACTTCTAACAAAGAAGTGAATAGAAAAACAACCCACAAATTTGGGATGCCTTTTAAAATAACAAAAATTCTGGGAAATGACCGATATTAAATCACCTCTTCAAAGGGTATTAAAGGATATAAAAAATACACGGCTGCAGTACCAGTTGATCAACTCAAAGGATATACAGGGGGAGTGATAACAGAAAGCGAACCAGACAGCGAGGTTGACAGTACAGACGAGCTAATTAAGGGTTGGTTCACTAAAAGTTACTTTTTAAAAAGACTTTATTATAAATAATGATAAACCCTGTTTTACTTACAAATACGAACTAACTAGATATTGTATTACAACTTCGTTTATATAGTAATATAATATGATGATAAAATATTTATCAAAAACAGTTTAATAAGCTAAATATTTTCGACTAGCCTAAATAAAGAATTAAGAGTATTGGTAATGTATATATTCAATAACTAAGAATTAACGAATATAACTTCTCCATCCCCTGAGGAAGTTTTGTAAGGGACGAACAAAACTGATGGTAGTTCTTCCTGGGAGGTATTTGGTTCAGTAGTTTGGTTGGTCCTTGATAGCTGGTACTTGTAGTATCCGAATAGTAGGCATATAGTTACCAATATGTATACGGGGGTCGTCCAAAAGTGTGTGAGATCCATTGGTGGTTTTTCAGAGAGAAGAGGTTGCAGCTGTTGCTCTTCTTGGGTTAGCTTATGTAGTTTGTTTAGAGGAATTTTCTCCAAGTTTAGTGGTCTGGTTTTGATTGGCTGGTTTTGGTGTTTTGTTCTAATTTTTGGTAAGGTAAGGACCTCTTCCTTTATCGTTGTTCTAAAATTTATAAAGTAGTCATCATGGGTTCTAAACTCGCAGTCGGTCGGGAGTTCAATCAGATATGTTCCTTGGAGGACCAGTATTTTAGATGTTAGGCAATGTGTTGAGATTTTTGTAGGTTGCGGGAGCACCACTATGTAGAAGGCTCCGGACATCTCTTGGATAATGGAATGATGGACAGAAACCGGAATATGTTTACATGGAGCCTCTTCATTTGTGAGTTGCAGAATGTGATTAATGCAATCCTGTGTTTGCACGGTGTTTCCATGTATTGGAAAATTTCGTTATTGAAAGCCAAATAAGGTGCAGGTGGAATTATTGTTGTTTGGTTTTTTGTAGGAATTGAGAAGAGATGGTAGTAGGAAAATGGATCAGAATACAGTAGTGGAAAATGTAAGATGAATATTATGGAATGATTTGCGTAATAAACGTCAACAGTTAGTATGTCGTAGTATTTAAAAAGATCTTCTTCATGTGTGTATGGCAGTTGGTTTTGAGAATGATGGTCTATCATCTTCTGAACTACCCATTTTAGTTCTTCAGGTTTGATCAAGCTATTATGTACGACATTTATTCTTGCGAATGTGATTGCTATTTCTGGGTCGTTTATAATCTGGTTTACGACTTGTAGCGCTAGGCTCAGCTGATCAAGTATGTTTCTTACTTCCATATAGTCGTTGAAATCGAATACAAATGTGTTGAATTCTGAATATATTCTATTCGTTTCCTTGGCAATCGTTTCTTGGTTATGAGTTAATAGTGAGACTGTTTTATTATAATTAGCCGTAATTTCTTCATTTAGACTAATATGACGATTTATTTCAGTAATTATGTTATCTTGGTTATTCATTAGGGTGGAGATGGCTTGGTTATATTTCTCAGCATCTTCTTGGTCCAAGTTTCCAGATATGCATTTAATGATACTTCCCAGTCCGTTAATAAGTCCTCTTTTTTGTTTAAAGGATGGATAGATAGATTGGAGTTTCTTCGTTACTGTTGCTAATGTATACTGTAAATTTTGATCAAAATTTTGTAAATTTTCAAAATAAGGTTGGTCCTTTGTGAATGGCTTTCGTAACTTCTTGATATTGTGTCTGTAGAATTTCTATTTCTTCGGCTATAGAACGTAGCTGGATGTAGTGAATAAAGTAATGTGTGCTCGTCTGAACTCTGGCTACTCCTAGCTTGAGGGGTAGAATCCCTGGGTTGTCCTGGAGGTTCTGGATTCGGACCTCTTGAGCCATGCTGAAGGTACATCTGTAATATACGGTTGTGGTTGGTTATTTTACTAGGTTGATGTCTTATATTTTTCTTGTGTACAGTCGTGTTCGGTGTATCAATTGTTACGACGTTGTCTTGTTTAATGGTTTTTGGGGAGAATCTAGGGAGAAGTTTATTTCTGTTGACCATTTTCTTTGTATATATTCTAGAAGATGGTTTGTATGATTGAGGCGCCTGACGTTTTTCATTTCTTTTTTTGATAACCTTTTCCTTTTTGTCTTGAATCTTTTTGTTGATATCTTTGTAAATTTCGATTATCTTCTTTTTGTGATCGTGGGTGTAGTGGTTTAGTAGATTCCTTTGAATGTCAATGTCAAAAGGATCTTGAGAGTTTAGATGGCCATTTAAAATTTCTATAGGTCGATGTTGAGTAACAGAGTGGATAAAACTGTTGTAGCCAAGTATAGCATATAGCATTTGCTCTCTGATGTTGAGAGACTTCTTCTTTTCTCTAAGTATTCTCAAATGCTCCAGTATTGTCGAGTGAAAACGTTCGATCATTCCATTTGACTGTGGATTGTCTGGAGTGGTGTAGTGGATACTGATTTTGTGTGTATCTATGAATTCTTGCATTAGCCCATTTTTGAATTCAGTTCCATTATCTGCTACGATCAGTTGAGAAAGTCCATGATGGGTGATGAAGAGTAAAAATGCATTTAGTACATTAACTGCGTTGGACCCTTCTATTGGGTATGCTTGGCCGTATTTCGAGAAGGCGTCAATGACGGTGAGAAACTTTTGGCCATTTGCTTGGAGTGTATCTACGTGAATAATCTCTAGCGGTCTCGTTGGTGTTGGTGTCAACATGAATTTGGGTTTGCTGGGATGTCTGTCATATTTACTTACTAAGCAGGTATCGCAGAGATTTATTATATCTTCTATGTCCTTTTTCAGCGTTGGCCAATAGTAGTGTTTCCGGATTTCCAGCTCAGTTTCTTTTATTCCTCTATGATTGGTCCTTCCCTCATGATAATCTTTTATAATTGCCTTTTGGGTATTAGTGTTATCAATATCCTTTAATAGACTAGATCATAGGCTGAATTTTGAAAAGTTTCTTTTATTACGTTGCACAAGACTGTATATGTGGTATCGTCCTTGCAGAGTAGTGCGTACTTCTTTTTAGGATCTAAGTATTCCTTGAATGTCTTGAAGATGTCATCTTTGATATTTCCCTTGTCGAGTTGCACATGAAGTCGTTTCTTGTTAACAAATATTTCTTCCATTATTGGTTTTGCTGGACTATGGATAACAGGACTGAAGATAATTTGATTCTTATAATGGTTTAAAGGGTTCTCACTTATAGGGATTCCCAATATAGAGTTTTCTTGTGCGGTGTGACTAGTTTCGGCATCTTCTGTGTCATTTAATTTTTGACTCAGATTCGGAGAGTCTTATCGCTTTGTTCACTTGGTTGGCCTTCTTCAAGAAATTCTTCCAATACAGTCAAATCTTCTGGGTGCAGTTGACTTGTTTTTTGTCTTGAATTGTTTGGATAAGTAGTCTCGATAAGAATTTCGTCTATGATTTCTTTTTCTTTTGCGCTTAACTGTGACAATGGTTGGCTTGTAGAAATTTCTGTTAGATCTTCCAGAGAACCAGGGTGATTGCACATTGAGATTTCGTCGAAGTTTTTGGTGACTAGAGCGTTAGTTATATTGTCAGGATGTTCGTTTAGATTATAGGTTTCTTTCGTATGTATTTCTAATCGGGAAAGGGCGTCAGCGTTGGTATTCGCTTTACCTTTTTTATAAACGACTCCGTAATCAAATTCCTCTAACTTCAGTCGCCATCTTACAAGTTTGGAATTTGGATCTTTGAGAGAAAATAGCCATTGGAGTGGTCGGTGGTCTGAGAGAATTTTGAATTTTCTTCCAAATAGGTACGGACGAAAATATTTGGTTGCCCATACGACTGCCAGCATCTCTTTTTCTATCGTTGAGTATTTTGATTCTGTTTCGTTGAGAGTTCTTGAGGCATATGCTATCGGTTTGTCGCTACCTACTGGCCCTTGAGATAGTATGGCTCCTATAGCGATGCTGCTGGCATCTGTTGTGAGATTAAATGGCTTTGTGAAGTCAGGGTATTGAAGCAGAGGCTCGTTTGTCAAGAGATTCTTGCAGGTCTTGACACAGCTAAGAAATTCGGGTGTGTGTTGTATTTTTGCATCTTTTTTCAGGCACGAGGTGAGAGGTTTGGTTATTTTAGCAAAGTCTTTGATACATTTTCGGTAGTATCCTAATAATCCAAGGAATCCCCTGACCTCTTTTGGTGTTTTTGGGACTGGGTAATCTATGATAGCTTTGATTTTGCTTGGATTGGGTTTTATTCCGTCTGCCGTGACGACGTGGCCTAGGAAATCAACTTCTTTCTTTAAGAATTCACACTTATCTAATTGTATTTTAAAGTTAGTCTCTCTTAATCTCTGAAATATTTTAGTAAGATTAACCATATGTTCGTGAAGAGATGTAGAAAATATAATTATATCGTCCATGTAGACCAGACATATCTCTCCTTGAAGGCCCTTGATCAAACGGCATTCTAACATATTCGTAGTGGCCGTTCTCATCGTTGAAGGCTGTCTTCTTCTGCCATTTCTATTTGATGGAATCCGCTTGCTAGATCAAGTGTTGAGAAATATTGACATCTTCCAAGTTTATCTAGGATATCCGTGATATTTGGTATCGGGTATCGGTCATCAATGGTCTTTTCATTGATCTTGCGGTAGTCAACAACGATTATCCATTTTCTGTTTCCGGAGGCGTCGGGTTTCTTTGGAACAACCTAAATTGGTGATGACCAAGGTGATTGGCTTGGCCTGACTATTCCTTGGTCTAGCATTGATGACACTTGTTTTCTAACTTCTTCTTTGTGAATATGTGGATATCTATATGACTTTGTGTAGACTGGAATTTCATCTGTTATTTTGATCTGGTTAGTAAAGGTTAGCGGAGCATCAAAGTTCCCGTTTTCATATGGCTCGTTGATGTCATATCCATAAGCTTCATCGTACTGTTCTATGTTGAATAATTCTTCGGAAACAGATCTTGGGGTATTCTGTTGTATGGGCCTGCTCTTGTATTGGGATGTTGTTCTTGACGTGGTACTCATCGGGGTTGGCTTAGGAAAGTTTGTTGGTGATTGCCTATTTGTCCATACATTAGTTTGTGGCTGGGACGCCCTGTATTGTTGCTGGTTGGGTTGAAATCTTGGTGGTTGTAGGAGTGGCCTTGGTCTCTTCACATGCTGTTGCTGTCTATAAGTGTTTTGCTGCCATTGTGGTCTGAATGGCGCTGGCTGTGATTGTTGCTGCCATTGTGGTCTAAAGCGTGCTGGTTGCTGTTGCCATTGAGATAACGTACTGGTATGTCAAAGGCTTGGTTGTTCTGTTTGGTACTTGCGATGGTTGTTGGGAGCTATTTCCTCTTTGAAGGTATCGTCTTATGTTATTTTCCTCTTGAATGAATTGAATAGCATCGGCTAACGTTGTTGGTCTCATGGCTTTTATCGTAGATCCAAGTGGTTCTCGTAGACCAGCTAAGAATGTCGTTAATGCTTGTTGGTGAAAGAACTGCTTCTTGCTTTGTTTAATATTTGGTTCATCATTATGCAGTTCTATGTAGTTAGAAATCGTGTTCAGAAGTCCCATAACCTTTTCATAAAACTGTTGCGCATTTTCATTTGGCTGTTGGCGTAGATTTACTAGATCCCAGTTGTAAGCATCTGGTTCTGGCGAAGCATTCTGGTTCGGTGACATTCCAGTAGTAGTTGAGGAGTCTGATGCCAACATCTATGAAGTTATACAACTCATTTGGATTTCCGTCAAATTCCGGGAGAACGGAAAGATATTTGATATCGAAATCTGGCATTGTTGTTGTATGGTTGTCAAGGATTTGACTTACAGGAATTTTAGGAGTTGTTACTTCAAGTCTAGGAATATTAACTTTGAGCACAGGTGGTCGTAGAGGAGAGCGATTGAGGGTAGCGGGAGAATTTACTCGTGGAATGGGAATGGGATGGTTTTGGAGGTTTAGAGAATTTAGTCGTATCAGTAGATCTTCTTGTTGGTCTGAATTTGACATAAGTATTCTTACAGTGTGATGATGATGCTGAGTTGCTTACTGTTGGTCACTAATTTCTTCTAAGATTTGCACTCACTTTGTTTTAAACTATTGCGGCACTTAATTTTTATTATTTTTAGCACCGTATTCACTTTGTTTATGCTGATGAAATATTTATAGAAAACAATTTAATAAGCTAAATATTGTCGACTAGCCTAAATAAAAAATTAAGAGTATTGGTTATGTATATATTCAATAACTAAGAATTAGCGAATGTAACTAGCTCCTTGATTTATTGGAGGGCTAATGATTTATTTACTTTCCTCGTTCTCTAAATGAATTAATAAATGTTATAGTTAGTTTCTAATAAAACACAAAACTATATCATTAAACCTATAAAATGTTGAGAGCTCTAGTGAGCATAAAAACAAAGTTAAAAGAACTCTGGCGAGCATAAAAATAAATGAAAAGCAGAGCTCTAGCAAGCATAAAAAAAAGAAAAGCTCTATTAAGCACAAACAATATGAAAAGCAATGTCTAATGCAGTAAAAAAAGTACAGCTTAAGTGAGCATGAAATCGTAATGAAAAGCAGTATATAGAAATGTTACACACACGAAAATTTTACTTTTAAAATAGCTTTAATTTGAACGAAAATAACTAATTGCAATAAAATGATGAAATTTTTATATTGTTTATTTTATAAATGTTGTAAACGTAATCAAACAAGTAAAAAGAACAAGATACACATGTTTCGTTCGAATTTATATAAAAAAATAGTGTCGATGTAGCATCTTCTTCTCGTGACGTTCACATTTCTCCTCCCTCCTTTGGATTGATCTTCGTCCGCGAAGTCTCAGGGGTATTTTCGATAATTTCTTGTAGAATTTGAACTTGGGCAGGTGACAATTTCGGTCCAAAAAGGATTTTAGATATTCTCTTTCTTTTCTTCATAAAAATAGTTACCAAAAAGACTGAAACAAATATTATTAATAAAAGTGCAGTAATGCTGACTCCGGTTGGAATAGGCGGTAAAACTTCGGTTTCTTCTATCGGACGTAGTTGGCCATGGGTTTCGGGAATTTTCAGTTTTTCAATGTCTAAACTATGGTCGGGCATCAATTTGATGGGAACAATATCTGGTAACGATATTTCGTGAATAGTCTTTTTGCCGTAAATAATTCCTTCTATTGTTATTGGCTCGTTGGACATTAGGAGGCTGCTGACTTTAATTTCTTGATCTTGAATTTTGGTTGTGTGAACGATACCTAACAAAATCGCTCTGCTAGATTCCCTATAAAAGTTTTCAGTTACAATGGTTTTCGTGCAATTTTTAATATTGGGTAATTGACATCTGGATTTAATGAATTTTGTACAGACTATGTATTCCGCTTCTCCTCTACATTCTTCGTACCATTTATTATTGGCGTAGAAAGATGTAGGTGGTATAATCATAACGTGTTCATTATTAGGGATGGGGTAAATTCTATGGGTAAGAAAGGTATTGGTGTGGAAAATTGGGATTTTTATTATTATGAGCATTGTGTTCAGAGTTACACAGACTAATGTCTTGGAGGATTCTATTAGTTCGTAGGGGTGTTCGTCATTTATAAGTAGGGCGTTTCTAGAATAGATTTTAATAAGTTCAATTTTTAGTGTTTCAAGTTCATTCAAAGTAAATAGCTAAATATTTGAAAGATTTAATTGAGATAAAGTAATGGTTCGAATGAGTTTCAATAAGAATTCATTAGTATTATCAAGATTTATAATTTCATTATGAAGAATGATGTAACCATCAAAATCAGCTGATAATTTATTAATTGCAGCTGAGATTACAAGATTATTATTATTAATTTTTTTTAAAAAGTTATTGAATCTCGTATCAAGAGATTGACCAAAGGATATTTGATTATTGAATTTTCTTATTATTTCGTTTTGTTTTAATTATATAGCGGTTATATGTGTTTTGAGTAGGTCTAGGTCAGTGTCGTCTGGATTACCGGTGACGTATTTTATTGCAGTACCTAGGAAGTTGAATAAACCTTTTTTCTGTTTACGCGTGATTTTATGCAAATTATCTTTTGCTTCTTCGAGTAAATGGGAATATTGGGAAATTAATGCTGTAAGCGGGCTATTTTTTAGGGGAATTTTAAAATAAGTTTCAGGATTTGCGGATAAAATTTCTTCTAATTTATCTAAGTCTATGTGTAAAATGTGGCGGTGATAGTGGGATATTTCTCTCGAAAATCCGATTTCTTCAGCATAGTAACCATTGTTCGGGATCTCATGGATTTTGAGAGGATGTCCCAGGGATAGGATTGTCCTCCTGCAAAAATTTATCTCCTTGAGAATTTTTATTCCTTATTTTACGTAATCGTTTCACATATTTTAAATGAGTACTAGTTTGGTTTCGTTTGTTTGTTTCACCTATAATTTTTGTTTTGTTTTGTTTTTTAGTATGAATTTGAGTATAGGGGGCTTGTAGTTTCGATTTGTGTTTTTTCTTTGTAACGTATATGGTTTGTGAAGTATTAATGTCGGGTATAGGTTCGGCTTTTTGATTCTATTTATCTAATATTTCTTGCCTTTTTCCTTTTTGTTTTTGGTATAAGCTAGCTAAAAAGGGTTGTAATTCGTCCTTATGTTTTTGATTATATGTTTCGTAAAGGGGGAGATCAAAATCAAAATGTATCTCTTCGGCATAGGGTCCATAAAGGATAGAAAACGGAGAGAAATTTGTGGCACTATGTATCGATTGGTTATAGATTAATACAGCAAGCGTGAAAATATCGTCAATGGGGTCTTGGGGATTTTGTTCATGTAGAGTTCTAAGTTTTTCTATAAGTGTTGAATGGAATATTTCAACGGGCGAGATAGATGAGGAATTGTTAACTGTTGTAAAGTGATTTTCTATTTTGTGAAGCTTTAAAAACTCTTTTATTACTGCAGAGTTAAACTCTGTTCCATTATCACAAACGATTTTTCGGGGGTAATTATGGTGCGAAAAGTAATGCTTCAATTTACTTAGAATTGAAATTGATGTTTTATCTGGAACTTTGTAACACTGAGCGTATTCAGAAAAGGAATCAATAATTGTAAGAAAAATATTCTTATTGCAATGAAACAAATCTAAGTGTAAGATGTCGAAAGGTTTTTGACCAAGAAGAGGTCCTAATTGGGGTAATTTATAAGGATGTTGTTTCGGGCTGGTTGATGTAGGCACTTTTATTTTAATAATAAAACCTTTGTGGACTGTATTTCTTTAATTTTAAAAACTTTAATAGTTAAGACGTGCTGCTACATCGAGAACTTTTAGAAGACTGGCACGGCAGTGCTGCCACATTAAAACTATTAAAAGACGCACGGCAGTGCTGCCATAACATTGATTCAAATATAACAAAATTAAAAAATAAACTGAAACATGTAATCATGGCACTTATAACCACAACATTCCGCCGGCCTTGAAAGAAAGAAGTTCTTGCAAAATAAAAACTGAAATAAATACATAAACTAAACATATTTATATATATAAAAAAGAGTTATTGGCACTCGGGTTCACTATTAATGTTAATATTGTTGCTGCCATTGTGGTCTAAAGCGTGCTGGTTGCTGTTGCCATTGAGATAACGTACTGGTATGTCAAAGGCTTGGTTGTTCTGTTTGGTACTTGCGATGGTTGTTGGGAGCTATTTCCTCTTTGAAGGTATCGTCTTATGTTATTTTCCTCTTGAATGAATTGAATAGCATCGGCTAACGTTGTTGGTCTCATGGCTTTTATCGTAGATCCAAGTGGTTCTCGTAGACCAGCTAAGAATGTCGTTAATGCTTGTTGGTGAAAGAACTGCTTCTTGCTTTGTTTAATATTTGGTTCATCATTATGCAGTTCTATGTAGTTAGAAATCGTGTTCAGAAGTCCCATAACCTTTTCATAAAACTGTTGCGCATTTTCATTTGGCTGTTGGCGTAGATTTACTAGATCCCAGTTGTAAGCATCTGGTTCTGGCGAAGCATTCTGGTTCGGTGACATTCCAGTAGTAGTTGAGGAGTCTGATGCCAACATCTATGAAGTTATACAACTCATTTGGATTTCCGTCAAATTCCGGGAGAACGGAAAGATATTTGATATCGAAATCTGGCATTGTTGTTGTATGGTTGTCAAGGATTTGACTTACAGGAATTTTAGGAGTTGTTACTTCAAGTCTAGGAATATTAACTTTGAGCACAGGTGGTCGTAGAGGAGAGCGATTGAGGGTAGCGGGAGAATTTACTCGTGGAATGGGAATGGGATGGTTTTGGAGGTTTAGAGAATTTAGTCGTATCAGTAGATCTTCTTGTTGGTCTGAATTTGACATAAGTATTCTTACAGTGTGATGATGATGCTGAGTTGCTTACTGTTGGTCACTAATTTCTTCTAAGATTTGCACTCACTTTGTTTTAAACTATTGCGGCACTTAATTTTTATTATTTTTAGCACCGTATTCACTTTGTTTATGCTGATGAAATATTTATAGAAAACAATTTAATAAGCTAAATATTGTCGACTAGCCTAAATAAAAAATTAAGAGTATTGGTTATGTATATATTCAATAACTAAGAATTAGCGAATGTAACTAGCTCCTTGATTTATTGGAGGGCTAATGATTTATTTACTTTCCTCGTTCTCTAAATGAATTAATAAATGTTATAGTTAGTTTCTAATAAAACACAAAACTATATCATTAAACCTATAAAATGTTGAGAGCTCTAGTGAGCATAAAAACAAAGTTAAAAGAACTCTGGCGAGCATAAAAATAAATGAAAAGCAGAGCTCTAGCAAGCATAAAAAAAAGAAAAGCTCTATTAAGCACAAACAATATGAAAAGCAATGTCTAATGCAGTAAAAAAAGTACAGCTTAAGTGAGCATGAAATCGTAATGAAAAGCAGTATATAGAAATGTTACACACACGAAAATTTTACTTTTAAAATAGCTTTAATTTGAACGAAAATAACTAATTGCAATAAAATGATGAAATTTTTATATTGTTTATTTTATAAATGTTGTAAACGTAATCAAACAAGTAAAAAGAACAAGATACACATGTTTCGTTCGAATTTATATAAAAAAATAGTGTCGATGTAGCATCTTCTTCTCGTGACGTTCACATTTCTCCTCCCTCCTTTGGATTGATCTTCGTCCGCGAAGTCTCAGGGGTATTTTCGATAATTTCTTGTAGAATTTGAACTTGGGCAGGTGACAATTTCGGTCCAAAAAGGATTTTAGATATTCTCTTTCTTTTCTTCATAAAAATAGTTACCAAAAAGACTGAAACAAATATTATTAATAAAAGTGCAGTAATGCTGACTCCGGTTGGAATAGGCGGTAAAACTTCGGTTTCTTCTATCGGACGTAGTTGGCCATGGGTTTCGGGAATTTTCAGTTTTTCAATGTCTAAACTATGGTCGGGCATCAATTTGATGGGAACAATATCTGGTAACGATATTTCGTGAATAGTCTTTTTGCCGTAAATAATTCCTTCTATTGTTATTGGCTCGTTGGACATTAGGAGGCTGCTGACTTTAATTTCTTGATCTTGAATTTTGGTTGTGTGAACGATACCTAACAAAATCGCTCTGCTAGATTCCCTATAAAAGTTTTCAGTTACAATGGTTTTCGTGCAATTTTTAATATTGGGTAATTGACATCTGGATTTAATGAATTTTGTACAGACTATGTATTCCGCTTCTCCTCTACATTCTTCGTACCATTTATTATTGGCGTAGAAAGATGTAGGTGGTATAATCATAACGTGTTCATTATTAGGGATGGGGTAAATTCTATGGGTAAGAAAGGTATTGGTGTGGAAAATTGGGATTTTTATTATTATGAGCATTGTGTTCAGAGTTACACAGACTAATGTCTTGGAGGATTCTATTAGTTCGTAGGGGTGTTCGTCATTTATAAGTAGGGCGTTTCTAGAATAGATTTTAATAAGTTCAATTTTTAGTGTTTCAAGTTCATTCAAAGTAAATAGCTAAATATTTGAAAGATTTAATTGAGATAAAGTAATGGTTCGAATGAGTTTCAATAAGAATTCATTAGTATTATCAAGATTTATAATTTCATTATGAAGAATGATGTAACCATCAAAATCAGCTGATAATTTATTAATTGCAGCTGAGATTACAAGATTATTATTATTAATTTTTTTTAAAAAGTTATTGAATCTCGTATCAAGAGATTGACCAAAGGATATTTGATTATTGAATTTTCTTATTATTTCGTTTTGTTTTAATTATATAGCGGTTATATGTGTTTTGAGTAGGTCTAGGTCAGTGTCGTCTGGATTACCGGTGACGTATTTTATTGCAGTACCTAGGAAGTTGAATAAACCTTTTTTCTGTTTACGCGTGATTTTATGCAAATTATCTTTTGCTTCTTCGAGTAAATGGGAATATTGGGAAATTAATGCTGTAAGCGGGCTATTTTTTAGGGGAATTTTAAAATAAGTTTCAGGATTTGCGGATAAAATTTCTTCTAATTTATCTAAGTCTATGTGTAAAATGTGGCGGTGATAGTGGGATATTTCTCTCGAAAATCCGATTTCTTCAGCATAGTAACCATTGTTCGGGATCTCATGGATTTTGAGAGGATGTCCCAGGGATAGGATTGTCCTCCTGCAAAAATTTATCTCCTTGAGAATTTTTATTCCTTATTTTACGTAATCGTTTCACATATTTTAAATGAGTACTAGTTTGGTTTCGTTTGTTTGTTTCACCTATAATTTTTGTTTTGTTTTGTTTTTTAGTATGAATTTGAGTATAGGGGGCTTGTAGTTTCGATTTGTGTTTTTTCTTTGTAACGTATATGGTTTGTGAAGTATTAATGTCGGGTATAGGTTCGGCTTTTTGATTCTATTTATCTAATATTTCTTGCCTTTTTCCTTTTTGTTTTTGGTATAAGCTAGCTAAAAAGGGTTGTAATTCGTCCTTATGTTTTTGATTATATGTTTCGTAAAGTGGGAGATCAAAATCAAAATGTATCTCTTCGGCATAGGGTCCATAAAGGATAGAAAACGGAGAGAAATTTGTGGCACTATGTATCGATTGGTTATAGATTAATACAGCAAGCGTGAAAATATCGTCAATGGGGTCTTGGGGATTTTGTTCACGTAGAGTTCTAAGTTTTTCTATAAGTGTTGAATGGAATATTTCAACGGGCGAGATAGATGAGGAATTGTTAACTGTTGTAAAGTGATTTTCTATTTTGTGAAGCTTTAAAAACTCTTTTATTACTGCAGAGTTAAACTCTGTTCCATTATCACAAACGATTTTTCGGGGGTAATTATGGTGCGAAAAGTAATGCTTCAATTTACTTAGAATTGAAATTGATGTTTTATCTGGAACTTTGTAACACTGAGCGTATTCAGAAAAGGAATCAATAATTGTAAGAAAAATATTCTTATTGCAATGAAACAAATCTAAGTGTAAGATGTCGAAAGGTTTTTGACCAAGAAGAGGTCCTAATTGGGGTAATTTATAAGGATGTTGTTTCGGGCTGGTTGATGTAGGCACTTTTATTTTAATAATAAAACCTTTGTGGACTGTATTTCTTTAATTTTAAAAACTTTAATAGTTAAGACGTGCTGCTACATCGAGAACTTTTAGAAGACTGGCACGGCAGTGCTGCCACATTAAAACTATTAAAAGACGCACGGCAGTGCTGCCATAACATTGATTCAAATATAACAAAATTAAAAAATAAACTGAAACATGTAATCATGGCACTTATAACCACAACATTCCGCCGGCCTTGAAAGAAAGAAGTTCTTGCAAAATAAAAACTGAAATAAATACATAAACTAAACATATTTATATATATATAAAAAAGAGTTATTGGCACTCGGGTTCACTATTAATGTTAATATGAAAGTCATTCTTCTGTGGGTAAGACACATATTTTGTTAACTGAACGTCTAATCTCACCCTTGCTCGTTTTTAAATCAACCACACGAACTACACCATCTTGTCCAGGGTGCAACTGGATTATTCTTCCTAGCTGCCAATCGGCGACGAAAGTGTGATTATCTCCTTGTACCAATACTAAGGAGCCTATTTTCAGGAGGGCTGGACCCTTGGTTTTCCATTTCACACGATACTGGAGTTGGGATAGATATTCCTTCTGCCAACGGATCCAATAATGGTGGACTAATGATTGCAGATGTTGGAACCTTTTTAATCTATTCATTGGCACTTGCAGAAGAAACGGTTCTGGTATTGATTGGATGTTTCTGCCTGTCAGAAAATGCCCCGGAGTGAGAGGGGTCAGATCTTCTGGGTCAGCAGTAAGAGGGGATAAAGGTCGAGAATTCAGGATACCTTCTATTTGAATAAGGACAGTAAGATAATCCTCGTAAGTAAGACTATTGCTCCCGATGACTCTTTTTAAATGTGATTTCACGGCCTTAATACCTGCTTCCCACAAGCCGCCGAAATTGGGAGCTCGCGCAGGAATAAAATGCCATGTTATGCGACGCGAACTTAAGTCATTGGCTATGTTTTCTTGATGCTCCTCAAGAAACTTATACAAATGTGACAACTCTCTACTAACGCCGATAAAATTAGTTCCGTTATCAGAGTAAACGTTTACAGGTTGTCCCCTTCTACTAATAAACCGCTTAAATACAGCCATGAAACCCTCAGAAGTAAGTTCAGTGACAAGATCTAAATGAATTGCCTTTGTGCTCATGCATATAAAAAGGCATAAATAAGCTTTAATTAATTTGGGAAAGCGAGTTATTCTATCTTTTATTAAAAATGGACCTCCGAAATCAATTCCTACGTTCATAAATGGAGAGAAGGCATTGATGCGAACGTCAGGGAGATCACCCATCAGATATGTAGCCACTTTGGGTCGGGCTTTAAAACAAATAATACACCTTTTTACTATTCTTTTGACCGCATGCCTAGAGGAGATAGGCCAATATTTTTCTCTAACGTTAGATAGAATCAGTTGGACGCCACCATGAAACAATTTTTTATGCATATGAGTTATAATACGGTCGGTTAGAATATGGGATCGTGGAAGAATTATAGGGTGTTTCTTATCAAACGATTGATTTGACTTAGTCAAACGGCCGCCTACTCGGATGATTTCGTCGTTTAAAAACGGATTTAAAGAAAGAATCGAACTTTTCTTAGGTAAGGAAACATTATTTTTCAAGCATGTATATTCTACCGGGAATTGAAATTTTTGAACCTCTTTTATCAAAAAATGTTCTGCGTTTTCTAATTCGCAAGGCTGTAAAATTTTAGTTTCTTTGATAGTACTGTTTCTAACTTTTGCTTTAAGGTTGTCGCAAAACCTTATTATATATGCCGTGACTCGTAGTATCTTTACAAAACTAGAAAACTTATTTAGCAAATTATCAACCAATTCATTTAACATAAAGGTTGTAACCTTATTACTAATAACCTTGGATTCTGGTATTGTCACAGTATTATCAAAACCATCAGACAAATTCCAGGACGATATATCAGTAAAAAACCAGGGTGGACCATTCCACCATAACTTGCTAGATATGAGACTACTCATCGAGCATCCGCGAGATAAAATATCGGCAGGATTTTCCGCGGATCTAACGTGGTACCACTTTGATTTGTCAGTTAAAGTTTGTATCTCGCTTGTACGATTAGACACGAATGTTTTCCACCGATGTGGCTCTCCTTTTATCCACGCGAGTGCTATCGTGGAATCAGAATAACAATAAATCTTGTCGAAATTTACATGTAGAGCAATAATTATAGTTTGCTTGAGTTGGGCTGCTAACAAGGCTGCACATAATTCCAATCGCGGCAACGATATCTTTTTTAAGGGTGCTACACGAGTTTTCGCACAAAGCAGATTACTCGATATATTCCCGTTTGCATTTACACAACGAATAAACGCGCAAGCGCCATAAGCCTTCTCAGAGGCGTCGCAGAAAATATGGAGTTCTATGCTACTACAATCAGAAAATAAGACTTGTCTAGGTACTTGTAAAGTCTTCAAGTATATTAAATCATTTTTAAAGTCGTTCCATTTTGATTGCAAATATGTTGGTATTATGGTGTCCCACGAAATATTTAAAGACCACATTTCTTGCATGAACATTTTTGCTCGTATTATAAACGGTCCCAACAACCCCAAAGGGTCAAATATTTGACTTATAGCCGATAAAATTAATCTCTTCGTATTATGAATTTGCTTATTATCAGTTATTGAATACATAATACAATCGTTTTGCGCATTCCAAAAAATTCCCAAGGTTTTGTTCAATTCGTTTTCTCCGAACGGTAAAATGTTCATCTCTAGACCTTTATTATTTTTTATATTTTCTAATATATCTAAGTCGTTACTAAGCCATTTTCTGAGATCAAAACCCGCACTACTTAAGATTTCTATTATATCTTTATGAATTTTGAGTAATTCAATCTTTGAATCCGTTCCGGTCAACAAATCATCGATATAAAAATCGTTTTTAATTACTTTACTTGCTGCAGGATGTGAATTTACATGCTGTTCTGCTAAAGAATGTAAACATTTTATGGCCAAGTACGGTGATGCCGCCATGCCAAATGTTACCGTATTAAGCTCATAGACGTCGATGTTTTTTGACTGGTCCGGTCGCCATAGTATTCGTTGAAAACTACGCTCATTTTCATCAATTAACACCTGACAATACATCTTCGAGATGTCCCCGGTTAATACGAAATAATATTTTCTAAATCTCAAAATAATTTCTAATAAATCGTTTTGTAGTTTTGGTCCCGTATATTGAGCGTCGTTGAGACTGACCCCCGTATCTGAGTTCGCTGAGGCGTCAAAAACTACGCGCAACTTAGTAGTTAAACTAGATGTTTTTATCACAGCGTGATGCGGCAAATAAAAAACTTTTTGTGAATGGTTGTCGTTATTTTCCGTGATTTTTGACATATAGCCTTGTGTGGCATAATCATCCATAAATTTAATATAATCTTTTTTGATGCCGGGATTATTATTTAATTTCTTTTCTAATGATTTGAATCTAGTTATCGCCATCTCCCTAGAGGCACCTAAAGTTTGTATTTTTTCGTTGAACGGAATTTTTACAACGAACCGACCGTTTTTATCTCTACGCGTAGTTTGGTGGAAATACTTTTCGCAATATTCTTCCGAAGGAGATAATTTTGGTCGATCCCCTTGTATTTCTTCTATGTTCCAGAACTGAACAAGTTGTTGGCTCAAAATTTCAGAATTTACATTTAAGCACGCTACTGTTTTATGTTTATTGTTATTGGTTGTAGCTAACAAATTTCCCGCAACTATCCACCCAAATTGGGTATTCCTTAATATAGGTAAGTTAGTACCTAATTCCATTTGACCCGTACATAATAAATTCCAAAAAAGTCCCGATCCTATCAAAATATCTACTTCGCCATTTTTATTAAAATTAGGATCAGCTAATTGTACGTCCGGTATATTTAGCAATGTTTTATTGAATGATACTAATGGTAATTTATCTGTAATATTCGGTAACACGAGACAATCCAACTGAGCTTGAAAATCATTAAAACACGAGTGTACTTGAATTTGAATTTGTTTGTTTATATTTTCGAGAGCTTGACCGACTCTTTTTACGGCGAAATCCACCGACCGCGCTGTAATTCCTAATTTACGATACATTTTTTCCGATATAAAATTACTTTGAGAACAACTGTCTAACAAAGCCCTGGCCTGAATAAATTCGTTGTTATTATTTTTTATTTTTATTATGGCAGTCGGCAATAATACTTGTGATGTATAAATACCCTTTACTTCTTGACTAACTAGTGATATTTGTTGGTTTTCATTTTCAATAGTTCCGCGCTGGCTAGACGGAGACGGATTATCTTCGTTACCATAAAAAATGTTTTGACTACTTTGACTTTGTACTTTTCCGCCGATACTGCTGACGCAGCTATTGCTAGTCGGAATTTCAGAGGGTCCGTTACTGAAACGAACTCTTCCACCCGTGGTAATATTTGATTTTTCGTTGTGCAATAAAGAATTATGGGGTTTATGACATTTTGGACATCCTTTAGATTTGCATTTCCAAAACGGATGATTTGGTTTTAAACAATTGGTGCATAATTTACTTTCTTTGATTTTTAACCACCGTTCCTGAGTATTCATTTTTAACAATTGTTCGCATTTATATATTGAATGAGGTTGGTGACACAAATGACATTCTAAAGAATTTGTTAGACTGGAAGTTGATGCAACAAATGAAGCTGAAATTTTTCTTATATTCTGTTTACTGTTTTTATCCGCTGACATCTTTTCTAAAATTTCACATTTATTTTTTATAAACGTTTCTATATCCTGCATTGTAGCTTTTGTACCCGCAATTTTGTAAGATTCCCACTCTCTTTTCGTAACAACGTCAAATTTAGATACGAGTATATAAATAATAAGTCTGTCCCATGCTTTTACCTCCTCGCCTAGTGCTTTAAGAGCAGATAAATTGTTTGTTATTTGTTCGTACAAATTTCGCAAAGCGGTGGAAGATTCTTTTGATATTGATGGACAATCAAAAATTTCTTGAATGTGATTATGCGTTATTAAATTTTCATTTTCGTATCTTTCTACCATTTTAGACCACGCAATTACATAATTTGCATCTGTAACTTTAAGAGACTTGATAGTTTTGAGGGCTTCAGGTGATAAAGCCTGACGAAGGTAATAAAACTTTTGATAATTCGTTAATTGAACATTAGTGTCTACTAGGCCCACAAACGCGTCCCTAAATTCGTACCAAGAGCTGTACTGTCCATCAAAACGCGGCAATTGAATCGGGGGCAATTTTACAGATTCCCGATATGTCACATTATTATTACTATTATCTATCACTGAACCTACTGCTAAAGATCTATTTGCTGAATGGGAACTACTAGAATCCTCAAAATATTTATCTATTACTGCTTTTATGTTACCTACTAACTCGAAATAGTTATCTTCAAATTCTTGGATTTCCTCAGAATCCTCCCCGAACTCCTCCTCCGTAAGTATTTGAATATTCGTATCAATCTCTAAAAATTCATGATAGACGGGTTCGAACTTTTCCAGTCTATCCTGTAGACTCTTACATATACCGTCAGATAATTCATTCGTATTAATACCCTCAAAATAGGTTTTAAATTTAGTTAAACGAGTCTTAATTACTCTTTTTTTTGTTCTTAACTTACGAAGCTCATCCTCCATACCTAATTTCAAATAGAAGACAAGAAACAAAGGAAATAATAGAATAAAACGAACTTACAGGTTAGGTTAGGGTGATAAACTGCTGGACTTCCACTTGATAACACTGGTGGAATAGAACAGCAACCTGAGCGAACTTGCCGGTATCACTTAAATTTTAACTGCTAACTGCTGTATTTTAATTTCGATATTCAAAATCTTCTTGTTGATATATTATTTGGCTCGATTGGACCATGTTTCGGGCTGGTTGATGTAGGCACTTTTATTTTAATAATAAAACCTTTGTGGACTGTATTTCTTTAATTTTAAAAACTTTAATAGTTAAGACGTGCTGCTACATCGAGAACTTTTAGAAGACTGGCACGGCAGTGCTGCCACATTAAAACTATTAAAAGACGCACGGCAGTGCTGCCATAACATTGATTCAAATATAACAAAATTAAAAAATAAACTGAAACATGTAATCATGGCACTTATAACCACAACAGATGTCTTTCGTATTTATTTTTTAGACAGATTTCGCATTCATTAATGAAATCGGAAATAGTAGTTTGCATAGATGGCCAATAAAGTTGTGATTTCAGGTGTTTATAAGTTTCTACAACTCCATTATGATTATCGGTGTGATATTTCCTAACACATTCTATTTGTTTTTCCTTATCCTCAATATCAGATAAAATTTTATTACAAAATATAGCTTTGACAGTTGAATTAATGTTTTCCCTAAAGTAATTACAAATAAAGGTTTTAAAATCATGGGGTGATTTTATTGCAAATTTTTGGCTAGGTTTTGAAATTTGTTTGAAGGCATCTGTAATTTCTGATTTCCAGTTATCTGTAACTGTTATAACGTACCTATGTTTATTAAATATTTTTTTGTAAATTATTTCATAAATTTGAGATTGTGGTGTTATAATAATTTGATTATTGGATAAATTTATTGGTTCTTCTGAAATTTGAATTCCGGTAATTGGGTGTTCAATGTCAGAATGTCGTGTATTATCCGTAGTTATTCTGTAAAATTCGTCCAAAAATTCGTCTGCGTCAATATCGATTTCATCTGGGGGTTCTGCTTGGTTTGAACTGATTGTGTCCAATGCGTTAATTTGTATGCGAGAAAGGGCGTCAGCTACTTGATTTTCTTTACCTTTTCTGTATTTCACTTCAAAATTATAATCTTCAAGTTTTAACCTCCAGCGTGCTAAGCGGGAAGTTGGGTCTTTAATTTTATAAATCCATACTAGGGGGTTGTGGTCTGTTTCTACTATAAATTTTTGGGAATATAGGTAAGGACGAAAATGCTTGCATGAATCAATTATGGCTAATAGTTCCTTTTCGACTGTTGAATAATTTTGTTCAGCGGAATTCAATGTGCGTGAGTAGTACGCGATAGGGTGATTATTTTGTGATAAAACAGAACCGATAGCAATGTTTGATGCATCGGTAGTAAGAGTAAAGGTTTTTGAGAAGTCAGGGTATTGAAGAACTGGGGCATTACTTAACAACTGTTTGCATTTTTCAAAACATTCTAGATATTGAGAGTTATTAATATCGATTACAGCTCCTTTGCGGGTGCATCTGGAAAACGGGGACGTAATTTTTGCAAAGTTTGGGATGAATCGGCGATAATAGCCAATAAGTCCTAAAAATGATTTGATTTCTTTAATTGTTTTTGGAAGCGGAAACTTTTGGACGGCTTCTAATTTGATAGGGTTCGGTTTTATTCCTTGAGGGGTGACGATGTGACCAAGAAAGGCAACTTCTTTAGTAAGAAATTCAGATTTATTTAATTGTACTTTGAGATTGGTTTTTCGGAACACTTCAAAAATTTTGGCATAATGAAATAGGGTAGTTGGGGGCAATTTTTGATATTATTCAAACTTATAGAGGAGGAGGATCGTTGGTTGGACCTATTTGAAAATCCAAATCCAGAATCTCTTCGTCATTTTCAGAATTATTTATAGAAAATTTTGGTTGTTCCTCTGTGGTAGTATTAACATTAAAATGGTGAGTCCTTCTGGTAGAAGTACTCATGGGTTCATTTCTAGAATTAATGGTTTGTACTCCACTCATCGGAGAATGGTATGGATTAATTTGGGGGTTCGTGGAGTTTCTATGAAGTGGAGAGCGATTGAAAGATTGAAAATCATTATTTCGAGAATTGTTGGGTTGAAAATTATTTCTAGGAGCATTTGTATTGTTGCCTGGGAAGTTTGTATTATTTCTATAAAAATTTGTATTATTTGAAGGAGCGTTTCGGAATGAATTGAAATTCGGTTGAGGATGACTGTTGAAATTTCGTTGAGTATTATTACGAGAATAGTTAGGTCTTAAATTTGGTGGTAAAGCTAAATTAATAGGTTTGTTTGTTGACGAAAATGGTTTTTTATTTTGTTGACCTTTCAAAAAATTCATATACTGCTGTTGGTTTTTGTGGTTATCATAAGCAATACATTTTTGAAGGGCTTCTTCTAGGGAAGTTATTTGGAAGTGCGATAAATATTCACAATAGGGTTCGTTAATTCCCGTACAAAAGGTTTTCAATGCAATATTTTTGAAATAAGGAGTTTTGAAATTCACAGTCGGTTCATTGTCATTTAGTGTTATCTGCTGCAATAAGTCATTCAAATTATTTGATACTCTCTGGTGGTATTGGTCATAGTTTTCGTAAGTTTTTTGAACAGTCGTAGATAGTTGTGTAACTAGTATGTCTTCGGATCGTCTGTCACCGTATTTAGAAAGTAAAGCGGGTCTTATGTCAGCCCAAATAGTTTTATTCGAATAGTTTAGAAAATTTCTGGGTTCACCTTTGATACGAGAAACAATGTTTGCATTTAAAATGAATTCTTGGGGTGCAGTTAAACTTTGATCAATGAAAAACGCGATTAAATTATCAACAGATTTAATAAATGTGGAAATATTATCGTCTTCTTTGGAAAATTCTGGAAGAGTTGCACAAAGGCTAGCAATATCACTATTAGTTACAGGCATTTCTTTACAATTAATGTTTCGAGATTCTTCAGAAAATGATTCTTCAGTAAATTTTTGAGAAAATCGAGAACTATTTGTATTTTCAGAATTGTTTAAACTAATATCAGCTAATAATAAATGTAAAGTTTCGTCAGTAATGTCGTTAAAAATGCTCATTAATAAAAGGAAAATTAGGATAAGTACTTACAATAGGATGAACACGAATGTTGCCCTCTGCATGCCAATTTTCACTGAGTTCGATGAATCTTCGTTAAACAACTGAAGTTGACCAGGAAACGTAGGGGTTTCTGTACGAAAATCCTGTTCGCAGCGCCAGAAATGTTACACACACGAAAATTTTACTTTTAAAATAGCTTTAATTTGAACGAAAATAACTAATTGCAATAAAATGATGAAATTTTTATATTGTTTATTTTATAAATGTTGTAAACGTAATCAAACAAGTAAAAAGAACAAGATACACATGTTTCGTTCAAATTTATATAAAAAAATAGTGTCGATGTAGCATCTTCTTCTCGTGACGTTCACATTTCTATATATTATGTTTTGAATAAATATGAAAATAATGATTTAATTATTTTTTTGGGTAGTTTTGTAAAATTCACTGTGTGTATTTTGTTTTTAATTTTTTTTAGGACATGGAATCAAGCCAATCACAGAAAAGGACGAGGACGTCTAAGTAATCAGGATGGCCGAGTGTAATTATCAATATTACACCTATGTGCCACCCTGTGTATATTCATCATCAATTTGTTAAAATATAATTTGGATGTGGTTATTTTCCGTAAGGCAGATTGTACGCCTCTCTTGGGTTTTATTTGTAAACATTTAGGGTGGTATGTATGTATGTATTTTTGGGTAACATTCACTGAGACCTAAAAGATCTATTGTGCCCCCTTACTTCTACTTAGTTCCTGAGGAAAGTCTCAGAGACTAGTAGCTCCTTTAGTCCTATTTCCCCGAGAAATGTTAGGATATCTGCGGGCTTCAGCTTAGGTAACTGTCCCTCTTCTATCCAGTAGTCTCCCAGGTGCTGTGCCCTGGGATTCTAAATTGCTGTGCAGTTCGCAGGTATGTGGATGGAGGATTCTTCTTCCATTCCACAAAACCTACAATCTTCTTCCTCCACTATTTTGAGCTTTTTAAGGTGCCCATTCAGGCGACAATGTCCCGTTAGGATTCCTGTTAAAACTCTTAGTGCAGTTTTGCTTTGACTTATGCATTCATTTGATCTCAACAGGTTGTAATCACCCAGAAGAATCTTTGATTGCCTAAGCCCTACTAGATCTTTCCAATTGTCAGATCTTCTCTTTTCTTCGGCTTTACCTATTTCTTCCAATATTACATTGGAGCTGATTCCGCAAAAAGGTTCCGGTCCCCAAAAGGGTATTTCAGTCCCCCTCTTCGCTAGTTCATCTGCTATTTCGTTTCCTTCTATTCCAGTGTGTCCTGGAATCCACAGTAAGGTGACTATATTGTACTCGCCTAGTTCATTAAGTTTGCCTAGGCATTCCCACACCATTTTGGAACTGATTACACAAGAACTCAGCGCTTTAATGGCTGCTTGACTATCAGACATTGTGATAATCCTTTGCCTTTTATATTATTTGTCAATATTGAACTGGGCACACTTTCTTATTGCGCGAATTTCCGCTTGAAAGATACTTGGGGTTTTTCCCAAGCTTTCAGAGTGTTAGGTGCCGGGCCCGTACACTCCTATCTCAGTTCCTTCTATTGCTTTTGAGCCGTCTATGTACCATTGAATGGCATTATTTCCAAGTCTGGTAATGGTATTTGGATCCCATTCCTTTTTGTTGCTCAATTCCGTAACGAATTTCTTTGAAAAGTTATACTTTTTCATCATACCATCTTGTGGCATGTCCCAGGTTGTCTGATTTCTAAGAAGTGAAGAGGTGGTTTTCTTTTTAATGATTTCCTCTCTACTTAGTCTGTATCTTGTTCTTTCTGCAACACTCTCCACCACCATATGTAATGGTGTGAGGTTGAGAATCACTTCCATTGCTGCCGTTGGGCATGTACTCATTCCTCCTGTTATGCATATACAGGCTAGTCTACTACTCCACGCAATGTCTCCATAAGTGATAATTGGTCTCACTATGGCAGTGTACATCCAGCTCAGGATTTTTGGGTTACAACCCCAGTTTCTCCCTGCCAGATTCCTGCACACCATTAGAGCCATTTTTGCTTTGTATATAATCTCCTTCTCGTGTTTGTTCCACAGGAGTTTGCTGTCTAGAGTCAAACCTAGATACTTGACTTTTTGTCTCCATTCAACGTCGTTCCCATCAAGTTTAATGGTTTTGAGGTTGAGTTTTCTTTTCTTAGTGAAGGCTATCAAGATGGTTTTGGTGGGGTTGATGCTGAGTCCCACTTGCCTACACCAGCTATTTGTATAGTTCAGACCCTTTTGTACGATGTCAGAAAGGGTGTTTTCAAATTTTCCCCTGACTGTTATGACAGTATCATCGGCATATCCTTGGCAGGATATTCCAAGGTCCGTCAAACCACACAGGAATTCGTCAACCGTCAGACTCCACATTAATGGGGATGCTACTTCTCCCTGTGGGCATCCTCTGGTTGTGCAGATGGAGACAATGTCTTTGCTCGTTCTCGTCTCCGCTACTCTGGTGGTGAGCAGTTCCGACATCCATTTGGATGTTGTGCTGTCTACACCTCTTCTATTTAATGCTCTCTTGACAGCCTCATATGGAGTGTTGTCAAAAGCTCCTTCTATGTCCAAAAATGCACATACTACAGTTTCTTGGTTGGTAAAGGCACCTCGGATATCCTCCGTCAGTTGTACCAGTGCAGTCTCCGTAGATCTGCCTGCCCGGTAAGCGTGCTGATACGGGTGGAGAGGTAGTCTCTCTAGGATTTCCGTTCTAATATAGTTGTCAATAGCTTTTTCCGTCGTTTTAAGCACAAACGATGTTAGGCTAATTGGTCTGAAGGATTTGGGGTTTGTTGTGTCCCTTTTTCCAGCTTTTGGGATGAAGGTTACTATTGCCCTTCTCCATGCTTCTGGTATATAACCCAGTTCCAAACTACTTCGACTAATTCTAACCAAATGTGGAAGAATTTCGTCTTGTCCTTGCTGGAGCAATGCTGGGAAAATCCCATCTGCTCCAGGTGCTTTGAAAGGTGATAAGGTGTTCATAGCCCATTTCAACCTATCGTTACTACAAATGTGCTTGGCCATTGTAGTACTTTCTCTCGAAGGCCTGTTATGACCTTCGAGAGGATTATCTCCTCTGTTTGGGGTACTTCCAGGAAAATGAGTTTCTAGTAAGAGTCGCACTCTTTCCTCCTCATTTTCGGTATATTTGCCGTCTGGCTTCCTCAAAGCCATATCTGTGTTGACCCTACTTTTCGCCATGACTTTGTAAAGTCTTGCCGCAGCAAGTGTTGTGTTTATATCTTCACAGAATTTCCTGAAGCTATTTCTTTTAGCTTTTCTAATTTCCTTGAAGTAGGTGTTTCTCACCTCGGTGTATCTCTGCCAGTCCCCGGTGAATTTTGCTATATTAAAGAGGTCCCGGGTTTGAGATCTTAATTCTGACAGATGTTTATTTCACCAGGGTGGATCTTTGCTGCTTCGTTGTTCTTGAAGAGGGCAGCTCGATTCAAATGCATCGATTATTGCCCTGTTCAGATCCTCAAGCTCATTTTCCAGGTCGAGATGGTGCTTAGCCCTCCCTTTCCTCTGGATATGTGCTAGAGTTCCTTTCAGACAGGTGTTATAGTTGTCCCAATCTGTTTTTCTTGGTTTTCTACGGAGGCTTACCTCAGGTATGCCTAGCTCTAACTTGAATGTTATGATACTATGATCGGAGAGAGATGGTTCACCCGATACTCTCCAATCTTTTACTATATGTTTTAGATTACGAGTTGCCAGTGTGACATCTAAAACTTCTTGCCTCACCCTTGTTACAAATGTGGGGGTATTCCTATATTGTGAATATCAAGGTTTTTATTAAGGATATATTCTAAAAGTTGCTCACCTCTTTGATTGGTGTTGCTGCTGCCCCAAACGGTGTTGTGTGCATTGGCATCACGTGCTAGAAGTAGAGGTAGTCTCTTCTCTTCACAGTACTTCACCAGCCTTTGTACCTCTGGGGGTGGTGCTAGCTCATCTCCCTCGAAGTAGCATGATGCTATTACTATTTCCTTGCCCTCCTTCTTATGTTCGAGGTGTGCTCGAACTGGAACGAGGTCCCGAGTCAGGTATTCTGAAAGATAAAAATAGTTAATATTCTTCCTTATCATATTACATGTTCTTGGTATATCACTACCAGTGTGATATACTATTTTAGCATCTTTACATGCTAATCCTCTTACCTGGTTATTATTGACCCAAGATTCTTGGATCAAACACATCCCCCATTGGTCCTTGGTGAACAATCTTGTGATCACCGCCGAAGCTCCTTTGGCATGGTGAGCATTAACTTGAGCTAAGTTAATTTCCGCCATCCTGTTGGTTACCTTCTTGGGTATTTCCCTCCTTCGTCAGGGTGATGTCCCCTTCAGTAAGAGCACTGTCCCTTCCTCCGACACAATCTCTATTTCCTCCTCGGAGAGCGGCGACTCTTCCCCAAGGAGTTTGGTAATGTGTAGACTTTCTACACTACCTGAGTCGCAACTGGCCTTGGAGGAAATGGAAGCCTTCTCCAGGTCTCCTTCCTTTTCCTTTCTGAGGCCATGTACGGGGATTTTCCCAAACCGGTAATGGATGGTGAACCCGTTGTTCTTGATTTTTTGGCAGGATAGATTGTCTATTCCTGCCCTCAAGACTAGACCTTCTTTAAGATTGAGGACCTTCCACTGGTCTGTTTCCAAACCATCATTCTGCGCTTTGATCAAGCCTACGCATTTGCTTCTTGGGAGGAAGATCGTAGCGGTATGCATTTTTGGGATGTCGTCTCCCTGGCACACCGTCAGTTCTACTCCCTTCCAGCTTTCCAGCTGTGGTAGTATCAGCCGGAGCCATTCTGTAGTCTGTGGTATTTCACAGTCGATTAGAACGACTCCTGGTCTGAAATGTATGCCACTTAACTGGAGCTTATGCTCCCATCCAGCATACATCTCTTCTATTATTGCGTTCTCCAGCAAGGTTTGGTCGTCCGCACTGAGGGAAGTCTCAGGGTAAGCCCTAGGGAGAACTGCCATTCTTACTAGCTTTGCTGCAGCTGCATAGCTGCCAGCTGAAGAAGGGATGGCTATTCTGTCCTCCTTTTTCTTCTTCACCTGTACTTGCGGTGCCTGGGCTGTCGCCACTTCCCGCTTTCGTTTTTCTCCTTTAGGAGGGATGTTTTTCTCCTCTCCTTGTTTTTTGCGCTCTGTGGCCTTCTTTCTTGCTTCTTCCGGTGCAATGCCCTGTTCAAGGAAGTGAAGATACCATTTTACCCCCGCTCCACTAAGTCCACGCCTTAGTGGGTCGTCCCTTCCTCCGGGTTTTCCCAGTTCAGGAAGTATGGGGGTCTTCTTATTTTTTGTCCAGGGTTTTTCCCGGACACTTTCACCAGTTGAGGAGGTTGAGGGTATAGGTGCCCCTGCCTTTCTCCTCTCCTGCCTTTCTCTAGCTTCCTCAACACGAGGTTTTCTCGTGTGTGAGGAAGATGCTGTATTTTTGGGCACTGTGGATACACTGCTCCGACTTGTGCCCGAATGCGGTGCTTGCCCGCTTGACTTCTTTTTTTTTCTTATCCATGGTTGATCCCACGAGTAGCTAGGGAAGTATAAGGTCCACTTATGCAGAGCCCCGCATGCAGGAGTAAGGGTATTCAAACTGGATGTCCCCAGGTATCCAGAGTCCGCATATTAGCGATCAAGCTTCCCCTTGACCACGCAGTCCTCGGCATATGCTGTTCCACCTTGACTTAAGGGGTTTTTATTGTGGTCTCCTTCCACTTGGCCAGCTGTTTAAGGCAAGCCCCACATCTAGTGAATATTCCTCATCAACCACCTTCCACTAGATACGGTTTATATCAGGCAGGTTTCCACAAGCAGTCTACTGCTCCGACGACCCCGCTGACTCAAATCAGTTGAGCTGTCCTTGGTTTCACGTATTCCTCTTGAAGAGGAACAGCTACTAGGCTCCCCCACCAACGACCTGGTCTCACAGCTCCTTTAGGGTGGTAACAACCTTTTTCAGGTAGAATAATAGTTGATAGTTGTGAATAATGTTAGGAACTTTAGTTAAATATACCTTTTTGCGGAATCAGCTCCAATGTAATATTGGAAGAAATAGGTAAAGCCGAAGAAAAGAGAAGATCTGACAATTGGAAAGATCTAGTAGGGCTTAGGCAATCAAAGATTCTTCTGGGTGACTACAACCTGTTGAGATCAAATGAATGCATAAGTCAAAGCAAAACTGCACTAAGAGTTTTAACAGGAATCCTAACGGGACATTGTCGCCTGAATGGACACCTTAAAAAGCTCAAAATAGTGGAGGAAGAAGATTGTAGATTTTGTGGAATGGAAGAAGAAACCTCCATCCACATACTTGCGAACTGCACAGTATTTCAGAATCCTAGGGCACAGTACCTGGGAGACTACTGGATAGAAGAGGGACAGTTACCTAAGTTGAGGCCTGCGGATATCCTAAAATTCCTCCGGGAAATAGGACTAAAGGAGCTACTAGTATCTGAGACTCTCCTCAGAAACTAAGTAGAAGTAAGGGGGCACAATAGATCTTTTAGGTCTCAGTGAATGTTACCCCAAAATACATACATACATACATACATACATAAATATAATAGATCATAGTAGGAATATAACGTATTTTTATTTTACTCCGTTACATAATATAATATATCGATTTTGTAAATGTGTTTTTACTTTTAAGTAGGGTAAGAAACCAGAATTTGTTTTTTGGCACTTTGTTAGATATACAGTACTTCACAGAATTCGAAAAGAATCGGAGGCAGATTTGGGACGTATATTTTTTATTAAATACGGGAAATTAATATTCGAACTCTTCTGGTTCTTTCACGTATAATCATTATTTGAATATATCTTATAAGTATAGAATTTATTATCGCGCTGTTTTATATAGCTTATTGTTAAATATTCAATTAAAAGGGTTGAGATTACTGATTAAAAGGCTGTAAACTTAACACGGCCATTTTCTTTATTTCGAACCGACGTGTTGCTAAGACGGGTAGTTTTAGTGACGCGACATATTTTAGTTCCTCCCACCTGATGCCTGTTTGACACTTTAAACCGGCCTCATCAAAACAAGACAGTTAATCGAAATATACATTTTTTCCCTAACAAGAATGTATCGAAACGTAGTAAACATACTCACATGTACCTTAAACCTCGCAAACTGTAAGTGAAATTGTAATGAAGGTTTAAACAAAAAATTTTATTGTTTTATTTCATAGTTAAGTATGAATCTTCATCAAGTAAAAGCGTCATCTATTCAATTTTTGTAAGTAAAATACTGAACAAATAAAACAAACAACAATTTTTAGCAATAAAAATAGACAAAATCCTAAACCTACTGTAGTTAGTATGAGCTACACTAAGTTGTACATTCCGAACGCATCCTAAATGACGTGAAGTATGACATTGAGTAGTAGAGGAATGGTTACTGACTTGTATAAAATAATAAATTATAAATCGACGAACATCTGGCTAAATGTTAGTGTAAATAAATGTAAATATATTGTATAAAGTTGTAAATAAACAGTTACAAAGTAAACCAACGAGTATTACAACTACAACAATGGAATCTTATACCATACATATATGCCTAATCTTTTAGATCTAACTTCGCGCCCGCTCTGCGTCACTGTCGATTTGTCGGCGGGTACTCTGCTTTTTACCACTCCCGAACTCGCGGCACTTTTTTCCCCGAGGACTCCCACAATCTTCCCTGCAACTGTTGTATCAGGTACGAAATTTTTCACAGTGTCGTGTGAATCGGAACGAATCACTTCATTTCCAACCAGGTCTCTTGCGGAGTTCAAATAGAAAGGTTCGGTACACTCCAGAGGATATATTCGCTGTATGGGTCGTAAGTACTGACCCTTACTTGTGGTAACCTTGACAAGACGTATCTTGTTGTCTTTACCATGGACCATTTTCGTTACTCTCCCCGTCGGCCAATCTAAACGTTTATTCTGATCATTTCCCATGAGCACAACTTCTCTCACCGATATCTTCCGACTTCCGTGACGCTTTTGTGGCAGATGTAGCTGACCCAAATATTCGTTGCGAAATCTCTTCCGCAGATCTTCCCGTGTTTTCTTCTGTACCGGATCAGAAATACCTAGAGTCTCCAACTTCCCTAAGGATGCTAATGAAGCGTCATTGACAAATAAAGACAAAACTGTCATAGTTCTGGCTCTACATTCTTCTTGTGGTATCTTCTCCATTAATGTCCAGCCCAAAAATGTTTCCATTGCGACTAGCCCACAAGGCAAAATGTGCCTTCTACCCGTGTACAGTTTTCCTGGTACATCAGATCCAATTAATACCTATAGGTGTCTCATCTGACGTATCGGAGAGCGTTATTCCTAGCTGCCCTATCTCTTCCATCCAAACTCCATTAAAAACCGGAGAAACCGAGTTGCAAATTATATCCTGATCCAGAGCTTCGAAAGTGTAGCTATAACTATTATGTCGAAGGTGAATATCATAACAATTATGTTGCCGTACTATCTGACTTCCCCCAAACAATCCGTGCATTAAATTAATTTTTTGTTTGAGGCTGTAAACTAAACTCTTGGCTGTAGGTTATAAAATATAGGACTTTTGCGACCCCGAGTCAATTAAGCCGCGTACAATTTTTGTGCACCCTGTACCTACTAACTGTATACGCAAAGTTTGCAAAAATACATGGGTGTTCGTACTATTCGCTAAAGTTTGATTTGCACCTAAATTTGAACAGTTGACATTAGTAACAGGAGTAGATTCAACCTGTGTAATTTTTTCTAAACTACCTGGACATATTATTTCTGCATGTGGTTTACCGCAAAAGATGCAATTTTATTTCAATACGACATTTTCGCGAAATATGACCAACTTTCAAACAACGAAAACAAGCACCTTTTTCGACTGAAATATTACGTTTTTGTTCACTACTCAATTTTTGCGCTTTAAAACATTTTGCGCTCTCATGAGATTTGTTACTAGAGAAAACGCATGTTGGTTCACTTATATTATTATTTGCCAAGCCGGTTGCAGTCGGTATGGAACTAGAAATAATCCTATTACTATTAATAACATGCTTATTTCCAATATTATATCTATTCAAACTACTCTTTCCTAAACCAAAACCTTCTACAGCTAAAGAAATATGTTGCTCATTTTCGACCTCATTTTTTAAGAACAACATTAGACTTTTGAGACGAGTTCCTAAACCAGATTCTCCACTACCCTCACTAATATCCACGCACGTCGAACGTTGCCAAATGCGGAGGAGGTCCGACGGAAAACAGGATTGAATTAGCGAAAACAACATAGCCGCGTATTTAGCCGATGTTATAGAGCTCATATAATAGCCTTCTTGGTGTGCGTCATCGTTTGTGACGTATATCCGGGTTTTAGGCATGTCGGTTATTTTATTTGCTATTTTGACATATAGCTAACCTTAAATTTGATAAATGAAATGATCAGGATCGTATTCAGCCAAATTCGAAAATGCTATGAAATTAATAATACTTGGGATATGAAAACACTGCAAAATAAAACAAATTGTATATTCAATTTACATATTAAAATTATTTTACATTAGTAAATATGTTAATGCAAAAGAATTATACAGCGTTCAATTAAGTCTGCACCGTATGGACCCTATTTTATTCTTAAGTTTTATGGAAAAAGGTATTCTTCACTTATAATTCTTATTGTTAATGAATTTCATTGTTTCATTTGTTTAAATGTGGCCACTGTCTTATTGATGTTTTTACTGACCTCCTGTACGTGATGTTCATTGAAATATGTACAGGTGGTGTATTGAAAATGTATGAATGTATGTATATTGACATTCACTGAGACCTAAAAGGGGCCCCCTTACTTCTACTTAGTTTCTGAGGAGAGTCTCAGTGTTGTCAAAAGCTCCTTCTATGTCCGAAGATGCAGATACTACAGTTTCTTGGTTGTCTCAGGTACCTCGGATATATATTTAAAGTTTAACAAAATAGATATTATTCTATAGCTTTTTGAAGCTTCGACCACTTGCTCTTCCGTAAGATAGCTTCTTTCCAAACACTAACTAGGGTATTCTATCTTCAGTTACACGTTCAGTAGAAAACAAACATAAACATAGTAAATAGTCAAGAAACCAACCAACTAATAAAAAATTAAAATTAAAAAAGAAGATTATGAAAGTTCAATTTTCGCACCAAACCATTTCTATTGGATTGAACTGGCAATGGTAGGGAGGTAGTCATAAAATACAATGACCATGCTGAAGAGCCAGTCTATCTAATCTATAAAACATCACGCTTACATTAACACTGTTGAGCCTTACCTCCTATAATAAGTTACATACTTGTATTCTTTATCTTTATTTTCATAATTTCATCTTTCATGCTAGATGCTGGAAAAGGAATACACCTTTCTTGTAACCAACTAATTGAAGATTGCTTAGTCCAAGATGAATTAGGGATTTTTTTAACTAAACTTGAATGGTAAGATGCATTGTCCATTATTATTAAAGAAGGTTCATCTAAATTCGGCAGGATCTGTTGTTCAAACCATTTTTCGAAGTTATTGGAATTCATCGAATCATGATATTCTCCAGATTTACTCCCACTATTGAAAATCAAACTACAATTTTCGACAAAACCATTCTCAGAACCTGCATGTAAAATAATGTACCGTCCACCTTCACCACTGGTCTTCCTTACTGCCAACTCTTGTGAAAACTACCTTTACTAAAAATCCAGGTCTCGTCCAAAAAACAGGCTGTAGAGGGTAAGGAGAACTCTCATTGTTCTTAAATTCTCTCAGAAAATGTAATCTTTTTTGAGCTACATGTGGTTGTTCCATAAGATATTTTCTATTGGAAATACTGCAATTTAGTCATCTGTATTTTAGTTCCCTTAAAACATTAGCCATTGAACCAACAAACATGTCGATTCCATCCAGATCGATGAGTTTTTTATTCAGTGTATGTAGAGTTACATGTTCACATAAAATAAATAAGTAAACAAACAAGATTAATGAATAAATAATATAAAAACACTTCTTTAATTACACACTTTTATTAGGAAATGCACTAAAAAGTAAACAATAATCTTTTTTAATTTCTCATTTACTCTTTCTCACTATGATTAAAGTAGGTGGCGCAATCTATAAAATGTGACTACTAGTTTTAAGCAAACATTTAATATGAGCTCTCGAATATTTTACTTACATACCACTCACTTTTATTTTTAGTGAGAAGTAATGAAAGAAACATTTTCTAAGCTAATTAAAAAAAATAATTTTTTAATTTTTAGTGCATTTCCTAATAAAAGTGTAATTTGAAAAGTTTTTTTTATATTCTCTGTGTTATACTGTTTAGTGTTAGGCTCTTAATTCCATTAAATTTTTTGATCCAAAACTTTCAAAAATGTGATCGTGTTCAAAATTTGAATGAAATCGGTTAGGTGAAAGAAGGTAAAAAGTGGATTGCAAGATTTGATCTAGACAAATAGAGAAGTGAAGTTAAATAAAAGTGTGTAAAAATGGTTCACTCATCGGACTAATTAAAAATGTCAGATGCATAGAAAACAGTTCTCTACATACCTTCACTAAACATTCTCTATATACGCGTCCTAATGGCATGCTCGTGTTTCTCTCGGATTGTGGGACCCTTCGACATTTTGAGAGACTTACTCATTTTAGTGGTATACTCTGAATTACTGTGAATGCCATTTTTTGCCAAATTTGCTACAGTCGGCAAGGATATTCCCAATGCATCTGAAGCACCCTGAAACAGAATAGATAAAAATAAAATATTTAAACAATCCTAATGAAATAGGATTAACTTGATTTATATTAATTTCACTTATTGTTATAATAAAAATACTTACTTGGTGCACTGAAGTTAAAGGTATCAATGGTTTACCAGCTTCTTTTTCTAATTGAAAATATTTGATTACTTTCAAAATAAGATGATGCTCTTTTTCCGTGTATCTAGGCATATTTTTGTATTATTTAAATACATAAAATGCTAACAATAAGATTAATATTCACTTTTCATAAATAATAATTGATCGTAAACAACAAAGTACAGACCTGACGAGAACTGTCAGTGGGACATTAGAAAAAGGCGTAAGACACATTGGAGCTACGAAGGGAACGTCTACATCCTATTTTGAACGATATAAATTCGCCCGATTGATAGGTCGCGCTTGCACGTAAACTTAACATCAACCAATCAAATTTTTCTGTCAAAGATTAGGGTTAACGTTTGTAATACGTTTAAACAGTTCATTATTGTGATCTTTTGATTAGGATTAATCACAGACTTTTTTCCATTTTTTCCAACGTAATGTGTTAGAAGGAAATTAACAATCAATGACGCACACCAAAAAGGCCATTATATGAACTCCACCGAGTGTTTCTAACGCACGTAATTGTGTCTCTATTCTGTCATACAATAAGGAAAGCTTAATTTTATCGTTAGACGTAGCGTTCCCTACTATCAATTTCAGTAACTCGCGAACGTAAACTTCTATTTGTCCACTAGTTGTCGTGCTCGACTACCCGCCACCGTCGCCTGAATTAAGTATTCGACCTTGTCACTTAAATCAACATTAAGATCGTCGTGAATTTTCTTAAATTGTGAGCAAAAGTGTAGCCAGTCTTTAATAGTCCCATCAAATTTTTTAAATTCCAACAAATGTAACTCAAATTTACGCTTACCTTGAAGAACGTTGTTACTGATTTCGGAAACGCTAGATCTCGCCTCGATTGCTTGTGGCCTCAAAACTTCACTACCACGTAAGCTCAACAAATTACCTCTATGGCCGTAACTGTCGCAACCCTCCATCTCTGCTAGTAGATCATCTTCCTTTGCATCTTCTTCCAAAAGGAAATTGTAGATTTCGCTATCTACCAGCTTCAGCTCGTCCAACTTTTGTTGCACAATGTTCATGGAGACTTGAACCAACCGTGGTTCCGTCACTTGACCCGATAGCATACGTTCCAATTCATTAGCTACCTTCGTAAAAAAGGCGCGAAGCACTTTGCGATGTTTCCTTCGTTGATCCATGTTAAATAAATAGAAAACAATACTGTTAAGTACTTATGCAAATATCTTGGACTTTCCCGGATAATGTGCTCAATCGCGCAACATTGCGTTTTTTTGTAGATTTCTGACCTGACGGAAAGAAAAAAAACAACTGTCAAACAAGTCATATATTTGTAACACCGTAATTGTAATCAGCATAATATTTTAATAAAATGTCCTTAATTCACAACAAGTGAGTTTATATTCAAGTATCATAAACATTTAACAAAAAACATTACATAAAATTTGGTCCTATCGAGCTGCGGATGTTACAAAAAAGGCGAACTAGAAGTGTATCAAGCATTGACGTTTAAAGTTGGTACATGATAATTCGTTCCCATAATCAGAACAGAAGAGCAGGTGATAGCAACGATTCCAACAAGAAAATAAGGTCAGACTTTTCCATGTCTTCAAACTATTTCCTTTAAACAATTGGATATTTACGCATGATTTGCTTCACGTGCCAAGGTGTGACATTTCTCAATTTCTTAACAAATATCGAGCCAAAATAACACAAAATCAATAAAAATCATAAGAAATTGTTAACATATAAACAAAAAATAAAGAAACTAAATAATTTTTACATATTTTAGCATACAGTAACAGTTTCAGCATACGTTAACATAGTACATTCCATACAATTATTCAAACAATTAATCGCAAAAAGAGGTCTAATTAGAGGAAAACTAACTAGATTTGAAACGTCAATTCAAACTTTTATTGACAACAAAATATCATTAAGTCAACTAAAATTACGCGTAGATCATATCATTTCAGTTTTAAAAGAATTTGAGGAGCTACAAGATCAAATTGAAATACTAGCGTCATGTTATCCAGAAATGTTAAAACTTGAGGAACATCATGATGTGATAATTCAATTTGAAAACGCATATTTTAATCATCTCGCCACTGCACAAGGTGAAATAACAAAAGCTGAATCTTCATTCACAGACATTTCCGAAAATAAACCCAACACTAAGCAAAATATTATATTACCTCAAATAGAATTACCAATCTTTCACGGAGATTATGACAAATGGGTCTTCTTTCGAGATATGTTCGATACGCTAATAGACAAAAGTAATTTACCTGACATTGAGAAACACTATTACTTGTGCAGATCTGTTAAAGGCGAAGCCGCTGAGGTAATTGCATCCCTAGAGGTGACAAACGAAAACTACAAAATTGCTTGGGATTTATTAAAGCTTCGATTTGAAAATAAAAAAGCAATTATTCATAAACATCTTAAGTCTATTGTCGATTTTGAAATTATTAATAAAGAATCGTGTAATCGTCTAAAGGGGATTCTCGATACCTTGAACAAAAATTTAAGGGCTCTAGAAGCACTTAAAGTCTCTACCCAAGATTGGGGTCCATTACTTAATTTCATTATTTCTAAAAAACTACCAGAAACTACCCAAAAAGAGTGGAAAAAATTCACGCAAAAATTAGATATGGCATCTGTTGAAGATTTAAAAACCTTTTTAAATCAGCGAATTCAATTCTTGGACGATTACGAAACTATAAATAATTCATCATCATCATATCAATTAAAAAACCCTTCTAAACATTCTTACGAACGAAGTGATAAACAAACATACAAAAAGAATTATTCATTCCTGAACAAGGACACAAATAAAAATTCAAATTATACATGCCCTATTTGCAAAAATTGTCATTACATATATCAATGTGAATCACTTCAGGCCATGTCTACAAAAACTAAGTTTGAAACTTTACAAAACTTGAATATTTGCACTAAGTGTCTAAGGTTTGGACACAACAATAAATCATGTAATTCTTCAGGTTGCAGAAAATGCAACAAGAAACATAATACTTGTCTACATGACAGCAATTTTAAAGGTTTCCATAATCAAAGGTCAAATGAAAAGGTTGCTAGCGTTGCCACATCTTCGGAAATGACTCAAAATTCGAATATTCCAGAGAATACACAAAATAGTTCTTTTTCTGCAGTAGTTGAAAATGTACTCGAAAATAATGATCAAGTACTTTTATCAACTGCCGTTTTATACATATTGGATAAAGAAGGCAAACCTCACGAAGCTCGCGCGCTCCTTGATTCAGGTTCACAAATGAATTTTATTTCCCAGAAGTTGAGTGATGAGCTGCAGCTACCATTTGAATTATCTGAACATTCCATATCTGGAATAAATCAAGTTAAAACCAATACTTTATGCAAAACAAATGCAGTTATTCAGTCTAAACATACTTCTTATCGGTCAGCCCAATCTTTTTTCGTTTTGCACCAAATTGCTGACACTCTTCCATCAAACTTCATTAACATATCTCATTTAAAACTTCCTAACAATATCCAGCTTGCTGATCAGACATTTTATAAACCAGGTCCAGTTGATTTGCTTCTCGGTGCTTCTATCTTTTGGGATCTTTTATGCCCTAATCAAATAAAACTTAATGCTCGATCTCCCATTTTACAAGAAACCCAACTTGGATGGATTTTATCTGGCGCAATTACTCAACGTAAATCAAATCAATCACAATGTTATTTTTCAAACATGGAACTACATAAGCAGTTGGAAGCTTTCTGGACCATCGAAGAATGCCTACCAAGCACACTTACTCCCGCATATTCCGAAGAAGAAAAAACATGCGAAGAGCATTTCACATCTACTCATATAAAAGAGCCCGGTGGCAGGTTTCAAGTATCATTACCATTCAAGGAAAACCCAAATGTACTTGGTAAATCACGAGACTCTGCACTTTACCGATTGACATCAATGGAAAGAAAATTCTTCAAACTACCATACTTAAAAACTGAATACAGTAACTTTATGCAGAAATACATTGACCTGGATCACATGGAGATGGTAACAGAAAAGGACGACAAAAAAATGACGCATTACTTACCCCATCACGCCGTTTTTAAAGAAGAAAGTACTACTACAAAAATAAGATGTGTCTTTGACGGTAGCCACAAAACATCTACTAACCAATCTTTAAATGACATATTAATGGTTGGTCCGGTTATTCAAAGAAATCTCTTTGCCATATTGTTAGAGTTTCGACAACATCAGTATGTTTTGGCGGCCGATATTGCGAAAATGTGCAGGCAAATTAATATTAAGCCTGAAAATCGCGACTTTCAACGAATACTATGGCGTTCCGATGTATCCGAACCTATAAAAGAATACAGACTTAAAACCGTCACATATGGTTTAGGTCCATCATCGTTTTTAGCTACACGTTGTCTAAAACAGTTATCTTTGGAAAATCAGGAAAGGATGCCCGATGCTTCAAATGCCGTGTTAAATTGTTTTTACGTAGACGATCTGTTATGCGGAGCATCCACTTTAGAAAAAACCTTACAACTAAAACATGACTTAACTTCAATTTGTGACCAGGGAGAACTTCCGTTGAGAAAATGGAGGTCAAATCATAATTCAATAATTACTTCTAACACAGATGATCCATCTTTAAAAATTTTGGACACCAATGTTGATTCCAAAACTTTGGGAATTTCTTGGCATTCTACGGAGGATGTCTTCTTTTACTTTTACAAAGTTAAATATCTTAATTCTACTTCGTTCACGAAGCGTATGATACTGGCAACGATCTCCCAGATCTTTGATCCTATTGGCATGTTGGCTCCCATAACAATCAGGGCCAAGATATTTATGCAAACTTTGTGGAAACTTCAAGTAGATTGGGACGAACACATACCGGACAATGTTTCCCAAAAGTGGAAACACTTTCAATCACAACTCAAATGTATAAACAAGCTCAAATTTCCAAGGTTCATTGCTTGTCCCAACACTGTCAATATACAGCTTCATGGTTTTGCAGATGCCAGTGAACTGGCGTAAGGTGCTGTTATATACCTCCGAACTACAAACTCAGAAAATCATCACTCTATAAGCTTAGTTTGTGCTAAAACCAAGGTTAGCCCCATTAAAACTCAAACAATTCCTCGATTAGAGCTTTGCGCAGCCCTTTTGTTAGCCAAACTCTACCACTCTACAATAAATTCCCTTAGTCTACACATTAACCAAGCACTCTTTTATACTGACTCCAGCGTAGCACTCTGTTGGATAAAGGGTGAACCCAGCCAATGGAAAACATACGTCAGTCACAGAGTATCTAAAATCCATGAAATCATGGATCCAGACTCATGGCGTCACATTTCGACACACGATAATCCTGCAGACCTATTGTCTAGAGGAACAACCCCAGACCAATTATTACAAACACCCCTCTGGAAAAATGGTCCCTCGTGGCTTTCTCTTAATGAAGATGAATGGCCTTCACACGAAATTCCATTAAATAGAGAAATTCTCGAAAAAAGAAAAGAAAAACAAACGTGCTTTAAGGTTTCCGAAATCTCTGATTTTAACTTATTCAATAAATACTCTTCCTTTGCAAAATTACAACGAATCACAGCATACATATTTCGATTTAAAACATTTCGAAGATCCAACCTTGTATTACCCTCTTTCGAGCTGTCCGAATTGCAACACTCTTCTAACATGCTTGTCAAGCTAGCTCAATCACAATGTTTCTTCGATAAAATCAAGGCCATCAATTTGTCAAAAACCATCTCTTTTAAAAGCAAAATTCATTCCTTGAAACCCTTTCTTGATGAATTCCAATTGCTCAGGGTGGGCGGAAGAATCAAGAATGCAGCGGTTCCTTTTTCACAAAAGCATCCTCTTATTCTACCAAATAAACACCCACTCACTGATTTAATAATTTCCCATTTCCATAAAAAAATGCTACATGCAGGCCCTCAAGCTTTACTTGCCGCTATTAGGACAGAGTTTTGGCCCATACATGGCAAAAACAATGTAAAGAGAGTGTTACGAAAATGTACAATTTGTTTTAGGTGTAGCCCTCGTAGTATCGAAACCTTCATGGGAAATCTACCCCGCGAGAGAATTACCCCCTCTAGGCCATTTTTAAACAGTGGAGTTGATTATGCCGGCCCACTCACTATTAAAATGCATAACACGCGCACAAAAACATTTTTAAAATCATATATTTGTGTTTTCGTTTGTCTCGCCACAAAGGCAATACATATAGAAGTGGTAAGCGATCTCACGACCCAAGCATTTTTAAATTCCTTTAAGCGATTTATTTCACGACGAGGCTTGGTCGCAAACATCTATTCTGACAACGCCACAAATTTTGTAGGAGCAAATAATGAGATCGGTAGCATTTATGATTTTTTGAAATCAACAAATAAAAAAATCTTCGATGAATTGTTGAAGTTAAAAATAACGTGGCATTTCATACCACCCCGTTCTCCCCACATGGGTGGAATTTGGGAAGCATCACTTAAGACGCGTCATCGGAAATCAAATTCTTACTCTTGATGAATTGCACACTTTGGTATGTCAGGTCGAATCTTGTGTAAATTCACGTCCTATTTCTCCAATATCCGATAATCCCGATGAACTTTTACCATTAACCCCAGCACATTTCCTCATTGGAGGCCCTTTTTATACTCTGCCAGAGCTTGACCTAAATGATCAGAACATTGGCAAACTGACAAGGTTCCATATGTTGTCAAAGATGTTCCAAGATTTTTGGTCCAGGTGGACCACAGAATATCTCCATGGACTGCAGTCCCGAAACAAATGGTGGAGGAAGTCATCTGACATCGAAGTTAATCAACTCGTCATCATTAAGGAAGACAACCTACATCCCCTTCAGTGGACCATGGGGCGCATAATTGATACTCATCCCGGTAGTGACAGTGTTGTAAGAGTTGTTACAGTGAAAACCGCTAACGGCACATTCAAACGCTCCATAGTTAAAATCTGTCCACTTCCCATTGAAAAGTGAAATATGGACACTGTAGAACTTTTTTTCTTAAATTACTTCGTTCATTTTTAATTTTAAATACCTGTTTATTTACTCACTAACTTATTTGTTTATTGAAACCATTCAACGGTTTCAAGGTGGGCGGTATGTTAAGTACTTATGCAAATATCTTGGACTTTCCCGGATAATGTGCTCAATCGCGTAACATTGCGTTTTTTTGTAGATTTCTGACCTGACGGAAAGAAAAAAAACAACTGTCAAACAAGCCATATATTTTGTAACACCGTAATTGTAATCAGCATAATATTTTAATAAAATGTCCTTGATTCACAACAAGTGAGTTTATATTCAAGTATCATAAACATTTAACAAAAAACATTACAAATACCAAACCGTTAAAACTAAAAAAAAACAGTCGAAAACGCACGTTTGCTTTCGCAAAGTTCACTGAGTACAGCACTAATCACTTATTTGGATAATCCAATATTTATTACACGAACTAGCTTTCGATTAAACTAAAAGAGCTGAAACACTGTCCTGTCACGGTCGCCACTAAAATATATCGCGTCACTAAAACTACACGTCTTAGCAACACGTTGTTTCGAAATAAAGAAAAAGGTCGTGTTAAGTTTGCAACCTTTTAACCAGTAATCTCAACCCTTTCAATTGAATAGTTAACAATAAGCTATATAAAACAGCGCGATAATAAATTCTATACTTATAAGATATATTCAAATAATGATTATACGTGAAAGAACCGGAAGAGCTCGAATATTAATTCCCCGTATTTAATAAAAAATATCCGTCCCAAATCTGCCTCCGATTCTTTTCGAATTCTGTGAAGTACTGTATATCTAACAAAGTGCCAAAAACAAACTCTGGTTTCTTACCCTACTTAAAAGTAAAAACACATTTACAAAATCGATATATTATATTATCATGCTTCAAAAAGCTGTTGAGTGTCATAAACACCAGCCCCCAGACGAACCCTGATCTTTGGCAATAAATAATAGATAATAGGTAGTATGGCTGGTACTTAGACGAAACATAAACTTTCTTTTCCAAATGAGTTACAAAACAAGTGCATTTTCAAAAGTGAAATTCCACTTAATATACTGGGTGATACAGTAACTATAAAGGTTTACTCGCTTTAACACTAATTCTACTCACAACTATACTGTTCTCCAATTAACTATATGATTAGAATAATGTAATTTTTTAATAGAAAAATGCAGCATTTATGTAATATTACAGAATGCTTTTGAAGTAAGCAGCCAAATATACAAGCCAAATATTCGTTTTTTATATTTATCCATATATTACTAGTTCAGTACCCACTCATGCTTGTTAATACTTTATATTATATTGTGATGATTGATTAGCCTAGTCAAAGTACACATAAAACCTTACAAAAAATACAAAAAACTTGAAAATTCAAAATTGGGTATTTAAAAGGGTTTTGTTTAACATGAGAAAAACTTTACGATGTTAGGCTTTGTTTCTTCTACTGAAAAGTTTTTTCTGTAAATTAAAAAGTTTACGAGATAAAATTAATTTCAGTGGTAGTCAATTCGTGGTTACGCGCGATCGGCCCGTGAGCCAAATTTATTAACCGCTCGACTTAAAAGTTAATAATTTTGGGCTTATAACATTCTGAAAAGATAAATAAACTCATGTAATATGTAGAGAAAGATCTCAACTTTTAGATAGAAATACTTTCAAATTTAAAAAAGTAGATTTTCCAACTGTAAAATCAGTTTATTTATAAAAAAACTAGAGCCAAAAAGGCAATAAACAATGATAATTCCTATTTAATGAATACTTATCCCAGCATAAAACATTATTGTTATAAATGCAAAGCCATCAATATTTAAAATTTCAAACAAATGCTTCTTAAAAATCTGTTTTTTTTGCATGCTTAATTTTACTTGCTTTTTTAGGCTTCATTCAATAAAATTATATCTTTTTTTGAAATCAATATAATTCAATGAAACTTTACCACTAAACACTTTGAAGCATCAACTTTCGAAACTACTAACAGTTTTTCTATAAATATCAAATTTTTTAAATAATAGACAATTATTTATAATAAATACTTAAATCAGAGGTCTTTCAGCAAACTTTTTATACCGTTTATGATATTATCTAAGAATTTGTAAACTTTATAATAAACCTATTTAAAAGTGATCGCGATACAAAAGAACACACCTATTGGTCAGGTAAGAAAGAGAGGGAGCATAAATAAAGGTGAAAAAGCAGGTGAGAGAGCGGCTTAAAAAAATAATAATAATAAAAACAACAATAATAATAATGAAATATTAACTACAAAAATATTGAACAAATTACATTAAAAATAGAGGCTGTGTGGGGTCAAAAAAATGAAGGTTCACGTGGAAAATCGAATGTATCTTTGTGAAAAATACAGATACAAAAAAAGTTACAATAAATTTTAGAGATTAAACCATAATCTTTGAAGTACGTTATGTTATATAATTTAATTTTTTAATTTATTAATGTTAATTAGAGGAATTTGGTAAAAAAAATGACTTTTTAGTAGAGGTTTACGTGGAAAATCGATGATAATACATCAAAAAAAATTTTTTTTAATGTATTTGTAGATACCCCATTTTAGAACAAATTTCATATGAACATTTTTTTTTCTAAATGTCATTGTTTATTTACTATCGTAAAATTAAAAACATGAAAATTGATGATGTTCAAAAATACTACTAGGGAAATTTCGTATATCTTAAAAACTAATGCTTATACAAAAAAAATGTTCAAACAAATTTTGTAGATAAATGTATTAGCTACATTTTTTGATTTCAACATTTTTCTGTATTTTCATTATTTAAACAATTAGAGTGAAAGAACAAAAAAAACAAAAATTTACTCAATGATTTTCCGGAAAATCGCATTCCTAACATCGTAAAGTTTTTCTCATGTTATCACAACCCTTTTAAATACTCAATTTTGAATTTTTAAGTTTTTTGTGTTTTTTGCGGCATTTTACACAAATACTGGTTCAGGACCAATGAATGCAGCCTCAGACCATAGCTTTGATAGGATGCCTGCCTTTTCATTTCCTACAATGCTCTTGTGCCCCGGGACCCACTTAAGAGTAATTCTATTATGGTTAGCCAGGGTTATTAGTTTTTTTAGACAGTCCCAGACCAGTCTAGATCTGATCTGAGGACATGCTAAAGATTTTAGTGCTGCCTGACTATCAGAGAGAATAAGGATCTTTTGGCCTCTATACCCCCTTTCGATATTCACATGTTGGTAGCGTAGATTTCTGCCTGGAATACAGAAGCAAGATTCCCCAACGATGCGTGGATATTGCACCTGGGTCTAGTACCATGGACTCCAGCAACTGTTCCAATGTCTTAGATCCGTCTGTGTACCACACCATCGTTCCTTCCTGACTGCCAACCCATCCCAGTTTATCTGGATATGGTATGATTGAGAGTCGTTAATTGTGGCCAACATGTTGTCATTTCTCATAGTAATAAGAAGCGAGTTTGTGCACCGCACCACTATGTATAGAACGAGGTTACATCACTACTGGTGTGACTTAAGGGCGATTCGGGTGGCGCTATCTTTCCAGTAACAGCGGAGACTTAGACGGTGGGCTGGGCCTCAACATGAATGCGGTGCTGTAGTTAGTGTAGCATATCATAATAGTGATCGTTCTGCTACATTCTGTTTTTAGAAACTTTGGGTATAGGGAATGCTTCACAAAAAATAAAGTTACATATAATCGAAGATTCTATTTTTGCTATAAAATACAGGGTGTTCCATTTGAAAGAAAATGACAGGTTCGAGTTTCCGTCCACCCTGTATACAAAAAAAATAATTAAAATCTAATACAATACGGAGATGTTGCATTATATTACGAAACTCTGTTAGGCAAAATAAAATTTTTTTCTTCAACGTACAATAAGCTACAGAGCGTTGATTTACCTACGATTTTCACCTAAACGTGTTTATAGCTTTTAGTAAAAAATGTGAACAATCCGAATTCGGTATAATATACAGGGGTTCTCATTTAAAAAATCATATGTTTGGTTTGTAACGGAGTTATGCAGCACTCTGTATAGTTCGAAATAATTTGAAAATATGGACCTTAAAGACATCTACTATTTTTGATGATAACATTTTTTTAGATCTCTTAAAATAACCCACATATCGAAGTTAGGTTAGGTATCCCAAGTAGCAATTTTTGGCAAATCTCGGACACAATTTACTCGTGCCTGGATTGTGTCGACTCTTTTTGGAGTGCTTCTATCACATTGTGAATTCTATCTAAAATGTTCAAGTTTGTGTCGACACATTCCGAACTTATTGCGTCAAAAGGATGAGCGAGTCTAAATAGCAACACTAAATAGACTCAAGTTTGTCTAATTTGTTTCTTAACAAGATGTTACTATTATGTTACTGAAATGAGTTGAGTAGACACAATAATTTCCATTTGAGTACATTTTAAACATAGATTTTCATCATTGTTTCTACAATGCGTCGTCCGGACACATACCTATTCATATAGAAACATCTTACCCACATAATTTCTATTTTGTTCCTTCAATGTGTCTAGTCAAAGTGTTAGTGTAGGTAGGTACTCAAAATGGCGCGTCGAATAGAGCGAACACGACTTGTTGGCGGTTTTTAATGACCCAATGTCTGCCTCCTTTACACTGCAAGGTATTTTGTCCCAGTCTATTCGAGGAACAGATTCTGAGTCTCTAATTAATTTCTCGCTGTCTTTACAAGATTTTGTTGGCCAGTATAGAACACCATTTTTCTCCCGCGCTGTTGGGACAATGCACAATTGCACTGTATCATTTTCTATTGTTTTAACGATTTTAAATGACATTATAAATATTCGGAAGTGAAAATAACGTCCATGTAAATGAAGCACTAAAAAGTAAGGTTATGAGGTACACGAGTCTGTTCGAATGTCGGCCGCATTTCAGACACAAACATTCCGAACTGTGCCCACTGCTAGATAAAGACGACGAATTTTGGACATAATGAACTTCGGTGACTAATTGGTTGCTAAAATGTGTCTGTGTGACCTTTTAGTAATTATTCAGTGAATTTTTGGTCTCTATTCAGAAACATTACTCTGAATTGTTTCCTCTATCTGCAAATGTTTCGAGATGGGCAATTTGTAGCCAAATTTTATTCACTTTACCGAAACATGATCTCGTTTAGACACCATCCATAAGTAGGCCATATTTCAACAAGTACTTTGTCGTTATATGCACTTGAGAAAAATGGCGGATTTCGCAAATATATTTTAAACTGAGGATTTTGGTAATATTTATTGCTAAACTGTACTGAATATGATATCCTGCATGATAAAATACCATCGTGTTTTGATTTTGTAGAGAAATAAAAAAAAATTTAAATAATTGAAAATAATTTAAAAATATAAACAAATTATAATTACTTGGTATTATTAAGGACCGTTTAATTTTTAGAACTACCATGTCAACTATCTTCAGTGAACTTTAGTTCGCAAGTGAACCTACGCGAGACAGACAAAAATACTCAAGATAAAATAAAACCCTCTTATGATTTCTAATTAGGTTGATAAATACTCAAAAGTAAACACCTTCAGTTTTCTGTTCATGATTATCCAGAATGGATCGAGAAACAATATAATTTTTGTCTATTTGGATTAATTTTGGTGCACAATGAATATGAGTTAATAATTTCGGTAAAAATTCAGAACACCATGTGCTGGTTTTGTGGCTCTCATCAGAGCACAATATCAAACACATTCTGGAAACATCGTGTCTACCTACCAGGCACATGCAAAGTACATTTTGTACACATAATGGACACACATTTTGCCCAAGTTAGAAACAAAATAGACAGATTGTGAACTCATTAAGGTTCAATTTCAGGTATATATTGGAAACGAAAGACACAATCCGGACACATTTTCGGAACAAAATTGTTACATTTCAGACTCACTATTAGATGAATTTCAGACCATAATCAGTACACATTTCAATCACCATTTTGGTCACATTTCCCACTTTTGATGGTCCAAAAGTCTTGTGTCTTGAAAATGTGTCGTGTCCAAATTACAGTGTCGACACTTCGCCCAAAATGAGTCAGAAATTGTTACTTGGGATATATATATATATTTTTTTTTCCGTTCACTTTATTAACGTTCACAATTTTGAAATGCGGCTTGTTGCAATCGACAGAGTAAGAATCGTAGTTTAATAAACAATATAAGCAGAATTCTTGAAATTCTATTCAGATGTTTCTGCAACGCATTAACTGAAAAGAAAATTTCATTTTATTGTTTCAGAATTCTGATCTGTGGGAAAGTCGACCTTTGCCGAAGTGTCTTTGGTGAATCTCTAAACGAAAGTCGTGATCCAGATCATGGTCAGTCAGAAAGATACACTTCAAGGTAATTAATACAAGTTTACAGTTTCTAGGAACTTTTTTTAAATCGTACACTTTGTATCAAACTCAATTGTAATAAAAATAAGGCTGTTATATTCGATAAATAAATATATTCATTTGGTTAGGTTCATTGGTGAAGCTATTACCAGCTTTTTCGGCTGAATGGCACCTCGATTATTATTTCCATTGTATAAGTACTCTGATTGATTCTTGGTCGACTTAAGAGAATTGCAGATTTTGTCTTTTGAAAAAGTAGAAGCATAAATAATGTTCACGCCAATCCCGGATTTTTACTCCCCCGGTACTGCCGAGCGCCTAGGGCTGGAGGAGAAACCAGTCGTCATACTCGTCATCGAGAGCTCAGAGAGTCAGGAACAGACTGGGCTCAATGTAAAAATAAATTTAAATTTGTACTGTCATAATATTTAGAGGCATAGACAGAATTCAATAAATATATTCGTAAACACATTTGTCGAAGTAAAATAAAGCTAAGTATTTCGCACTTTGCCGGCCTATTCAAGTAAGTAAGTAAGTTGCCTGTCAAGTATTAGGGCAAAGTATTCATTTAAGTTCTCGTTTTATGATAATAAATTTGTCGGAATAGCATAAACATTGGGTTTATATTTTTTTATATTGGTATTGGTATTTATATTGTGGTATTTTCTATTACATTGGGTAAATTATTTGTGTATCATTGCTGGCAGGGGGAAGTTGGGGCATTGCCGTACATTCGGTATAATTTGTGTAATTTAATAGACATTGGCGTTAAGAAGTTGTTACACGAATGCCACTTTATTGGATTTTGGTTTTTCAACAGATATCGTTAAAAAAATACACCATTGAGGCTGTCAGTTTATAATAATAGCATCCCATCCGTTTTCACCTTATGGTAGGTATTTGATTTCGTAATTATTTGTAAAAAGTTTAAAAACTGTTTTATTGTGTCGTTACCCATAATAATAACCGGCAGATCGAACAGTCGGTGAAATTGCAAAGTTAGTTGCCCGCAGAGGCCAACTTAAAGGGTTACTCGTTTTTCGAGATTTTTAAACGAATTTAAATATTGAATCTCATAGCGTCACGGTTATTGCTGTTTGGTTAGATAAAATTGAAGCCATCTGGCCAGAATTTGGAACTATTCAATCGCTATTACAAATTGTAAATCCTGTTGAGCACAATATTATTGTCGGAGAGAATTTGAAAATAGTTACTTTAAATTGGTGTGTCTAGCAAAAGACTTGATAGCCGATTCTTCCAGTATTAACGATAGCGGTACACGCGCCAATTCTCAACCGGAACATATTACTCCTACTCATTCGGTCGGGGTAAGCGGTACAGTCACGACGCTCGTGGACAGCGCAGTTCAGTTACCGTCAATAAGTTTTCCGGAGTTTTCCGGTAAGTACGAATAATGGAGTACATTTTCCGAAACATTTCAAGTACTGGTTCATAATAATCCAGCGTTATCTAACGTAGAAAAATTTGTTTACGTAAAATCCGTACTTCGCGGTCAAGCTGCGGATATTTTGCATTCGTTACCAGTAAATAACTTGAATTATACAACTGCTTGTTGGCAGAACGATTTGAAAATAAAAGATTTATTAGCCATATGCATATAAAGGCAGTGTTTGAGCTGCCAGTCAGCAAGAATTATTCAAAATCGTTTCGTAAACTTGTTGATGAATGCAAGAGCTCATCCATATCTCAAATGCGGTTTTAAATCCAAACAAAGTACAAAATTTTATCCAAATGAAACACTTAATAGAATCACAAAATAAGTATAGTTACCTTCATGAAACTTATACAACTGGAAAAATCATAGGTTGTTGTCACCAAAATTATTCATTATGATATTAAAGTCAGATCCCTGAATGAAAAAACCAATCAAAAGTGGTATGGAAAACAAGAAAAGAAAATAGAAAATTATAGAAGACACTAATATATAGAAGTTTTCTCATGAGAAAACTATAATAAATCTAAGAAGAAAAAATTTTAACTATACTAATATTATGGGACAAACCCAAGGGGATGGTTTCTTATGTATAAACCGAACAAACTGAAAAGTAATTACATGGAAGTAACAAAAATTCTTCATAATTCAAAAAATTATATGGATCTATATTCACTTTGAAGGATCCATCAAACAAAAAGGGGGTAATAAATGGAAATTGTAAACAAATCCGAGAAAATTTGCAAATAGCTTCTTTGGGACCCTGGCTATTTGCTAAGTTATAATCACCAACCTGGCAACAATCAGTTACCAGCCTTGAGAATAAAATGATTATTACAACCGTAACAGTTGTAACCATAACCCAAAACATGTTGAAATTGATAATAATTAATCTCCATTAAAAATTAAAATTAATTAAAAGACAAATCAACCACTAGCACATGTGATGTATTTAACACCGGAAGTAAAATGGATTCTTGACAACTGACAAATGTCATTTGACATAGAAACTAAAAAAATGAAACTTATATAGTTCTGTGAATAAAATTGACAAAACCACATAACCCATACAATTGTTAATGTTTCATTTACATAAAAGAGAAGAAGAATGAATAGATTCAACTTCAATAATAACAATAACCTAAAATTAAAACCCAAAAAACATTAAACATCCAACCCCCCATTCCGAAATAATTATACAAAACAAAACGTAGTCAATTATTAAAACCAGCAGAAATTATATCCTTAGGTAGGTGTAAGAAAATATAATTTTCAGTAGAAGAAATCGGTTCATTCAAGCAAGTGATATCACTATCTAAAAAAGTATTATGAATTTCAATATTCTCCAGTAAATTCATTCTAATACCTTTATTACAAGTATGAAGCATTTCAACTTCAAACTTATCTGGAGAATGAAGTTCATTGAAAATATGATAAGCAAAAGCAGAAGGAGAATTATTAAAATCAAAGTTGGAATATTTCTTAATACAATTCCTATGCTCCATTACACGGTATTCAAGTCTACGGCCACTCTGACACATATACTGCATTACAATAATAACAAGATATTTTATAAACTCCAGATTTATGCAATATATATATAGGAGCTCTATATCTTTGTTCTTAACAAAAAGATGTTTCAATGACGAATCTTTAAAGCAACTGTCACATTATATTTTCTGAAAACTTTAGCAATTCTATAAGAAATATCTCCAAAATACAAAAGTGAACCTGTAACGTACCATACAACTGGTATAATATTCTATGGTTTCATGTACCACGGACCAGTGATAAAATCAATAATAGTGTGATGTCTGTCATGTCACAAGTCACAAGAGTCAATTGTCATTCATTCATTCATGTATGCACGTGGTCGTGTCTACGACAAAACTTATTAATTGTTATATTTCTTTTACAAAATCAGTGTGTTTTGTTTGTGCCCATGAATAAAGAGTAATCCACTTGTCAACCGGTTATTTACATACCCCTCATCCCATCAAGTAGAAAGAAACCCTACAACTGGCGCTCAAAGTGGACCTAACCTAAGTTGACAAGTGCCAAGAAACGAAGCTTTCTTCTATTGTATGTTCATTACTTCATAGCTTCTTGTGCGAAACAGATGGGAACAGTGTCTTCCAGACGTTCTTGCAGCCAAGAAATTATAGGTAAAACCACACGAAGCCTGTAAGTACACTTTTCATTTCTGCATGAATCAAAGTAACAGTACAGCTTCTCGCTACAATCTACGATCTGTACGATCACAATCAACAGTAATAACTATGCCAGAGGATAATCCTGTAGGTAAAGACAATGACGTGAACGCGTTTATAGATGCTGTCACCATATACAAGGACTGCTCACAAGTGTCGCACGAAAACGCGTTAAAAGGCATACCTATGCTATTAGACGGTTTCGCAGCAAACTGGTATCAAGGGGTTAAGTCAACGGTAGATACGTGGGACGAATTTATAAGCCTATTGCGATCTACTTTCGGTCCTCAAAAACCTCCTTACCGGGTATATAAGGAACTATTCGAGTTTGAACAAGACTCTCAAACGGCATCGGACATATTTATATGCAAAGCGCGTTCGATTTTAGCGCAATTACCCCCTAGTACGCTAACTGAAACGATCCAACTTGATATGGTTTACGGTTTACTACATAGACGTATCAGAGAAAAAGTTCCTCGTGATAAAGTTACTACATTCAGTGAGCTGCTGACTCAAACACGGTTAGCGGAAGAAACTTTTGAATACAACCAAACAGTTAACAAAGAATCCTTACGAACCAAATGCGCATATTGCAAAAATCCGGGACACTCGAAAGAGGAATGTAGAAAGCGAGCGGCAGCAAATGCCAAAGAATCTGAAAATAAAACAAGCATTCCTAGTTCATCTAAACCACCTTCTCAAAATTTCAGTACGCCAAAAACGCAAACAAATAACACGCCGGTGCATAAACCTGTTATTTGTTATGGCTGTAACACTCCAGGGTTTATTAGAAGTAACTGTCCAAGATGCTCAAAAAAGTCCGAAACGCTTTCTGTCGAGTTTGGATCAGTAGAAACTATAGATAATAATGATATATTTAATGTTGAGTTACAACACGCGACGCAATTGAAACCAATAGTTCAGGTTGAGATTGGAGGTTATCTCGGTTACCCTTACTTGGATTCTGGTGCCCAGTGCAGTATCGCAGGTTCTAGGTTAAGGAAAATTTTGTTAAAAGAGGGAACACCATTTGTCAAAAAGCCCATGCTAATGACTCTAGCAGATGGCAACACTACTCCAGTTGAAGTGTTAGTTTTTAATGTAACCATTACGTTACAACATAGGTCACACGACATTTCTTTAATTTCAATCCCCGAACATTCCCAGAGTAGAACTTTGTTGGGCGCAGATTTTATAAAGAAAGCCGATATAATATTAGATATTCCCAGAGATTGCTGGTTTTATGGTCACAATCCCAACTCTCGTTACCTCTTCTCTAGGGATCCACTGATGGCTGAAGTTCATGCGGCCAATTCAATAACTCTTGCTCATATAGAACTTAGAGACGACGAAGCAACTTCCCTGTCTGCTCTGGAGAAGACTGTTGTAAACGACCTAATCGAAGAAAACAGTGACGTATTCGAACATAACAAAGAGCCAACCCCATATGCAGAGCATTCCATCTCTCTCAACGACGATATACCGATCTCTGTCCCTCCATATCGTATGTCAGATGTGAAAAAAGAACAGCTTCGTAGGGAATTGGATAAACTACTAGAGGAAGGCATAATTGAAGAATGCGAATCTCCCTACGCAGCTCCTGTGGTCTTGGTTCCGAAGAAAGATGGCGGCATCAGATTAACAGTCGACTACAGGCGATTAAACGCCATAACACGTGCAGATAGGTACCCATTACCAAGGATTGAGGACATTCTCCACGCCACTAAGGAACCCCGTTATATGACCACTTTAGACTTAAGAAACGGTTACCATCAAATCTCAGTCCGTCCAGCTGATCGTGACAAAACCACATTTGTCTGCCCCTTCGGCACGTTCCGGTACACTCGAATGCCATTCGGAATGTGTAACAGTCCCGCCACCTTTCAAAGGTTGATTGATAAATTCAGATCCGGTCTACAGGACATCAACCTGTTAGCTTATCTAGATGATCTTATTGTGTTGTCTCCCTCTTTTCACGCCCATATCAAAGATTTACGACGCATCTTTAGCCGACTACGTACCTTTAAATTATGTCTCAACCGTAAGAAGTGCTCATTCTTCTGTCCGGAAGTACACTACTTGGGACATATTATTTCACCTCTCGGCCTGAGACCCAACGACAACAAAGTAGCAGCTATCTTGCACATGTCTCCACCTTCAAATGTTTCTGAACTACTCACTTTCCTTCAAACTTGTAGTTGGTTTCGTAGGTTCATCGAAAACTTCTCCCATGTCGCTAAACCCTTATCAATATTAACTAGGAAGAAAGTCAAATGGACCTGGGGACCAGAACAAGAGGAGTCTTTCAACAAACTAAAATCCTTATTGTGTTCCGCACCTATCTTACGACAAGCCGATAACCGCCTACCTTACACTCTCCGCACTGACTCCAGTAACTACGCCCTCGGAGCATGTCTATTACAGGGGGAGAAAGAAGATGAACGTCCGGTAGAGTACGCTTCAAGGTTACTGACCCCTGCCGAACAGAACTACAATACCACAGAACACGAACCTTTAGCAGTAGTTTGGGCCGTTAAGAAGTTCAGGGGTTATCTGGAAGGAGCCACTACATAGTAAAAAGCGATCATCAGGCACTGAAATGGTTAATGACCCTGAAATCACCCACAGGACACCTGGCCAGATGGGCCCTAGAACTAATGCCTTACGATTTGAAAGTAGAGTTTGTACCTGGCAAAAAGAACGTAATAGCCGATACCCTCTCTAGACCTCCCTCTAACGGTGACTCGGTTAATTATATCGAAGTAAATTTTGCATCTATTGATTTTCCCACGCTAAGTGCAGCGGATGTCCGTGCTGAACAGATGAGTGATCCTGATATATCGAAAATCATTAACTGTCTAGAAGATTCTTCGTCTACCACTGACGTAGACTTCAAAAAGTGGGCTGAACGAGGATACCTACTCTCACATGGTATATTGTATAGATACATACCGGAGGTAGATGAAGAAGAGCCTCAGCTAGTGGTAGCCAAAACCCGGATTCCTCATGTTCTATATGAATACCACGATTCCGAAACTGCTGGACACTATGGTCTCGAACGGACTTATCAACGCATCAACAAGAGGTACTACTGGCCTGGGATGAAAAGAACGATCAGCGAACATGTCAGTAAGTGCATTGAATGCCAGCGCTATAAACTCTCCAACTTAAGACCATCAGGACTCATACAGACACCCGTCCAAGCTCAGCGTTTTGAATCACTAGCGATTGATCTATTCGGACCTTTACCGCAAACACCCCAAGGTTACGTTCACATATTCATAGTGGAGGACACAACTAGTCGTTGGGTAGAATTGTTTCCCTTGGAATCCGCTACCGCCGCCGTTTGTGCTCGTTGCCTGATTGATGAAATAATTCTGCGATTTGGAGTACCCCGTAGAGTGATCAGTGATAACGGACCTCAATTTGTCAGCGCCATTGTGCAGCAAGTAGCTCACTGTTTAGGGTACCATCAAACGTTAACCCCAGTGTATCATCCCGAGTCAAACCCCGTAGAGCGCAAAAATAGAGACCTTAAAACGCAATTAGCTATTCTGACTAAAGACGACCACACCTCGTGGTGTGATAAACTCCCTGCAGTGCGGTTCGCGATGAATACAGTGAAGTGCGAGTCTACCGGCCATACCCCCGCTTTCTTAACATTTGGTAGAGAACTACGTACCCCGGACGACGTGAATCGAGACTTCCGTGCTATCATTGAAAGCGACACTTTCGTGGCTCAAATAACCCCATACTTGCGCAGGCTGAGCCAGACACTATGCCGCGCCCGCGAAACGCACGAATGCACCCGAGACCGACGTAACGCTTACATAGACTTTCATCGACGCCCGTGTGTGCTAAAAGTAGGTGATCTTGTACTGGTAAAATCGCATCCCTTGAGTGACTCGTCTAAGAAGTTCGCGGCTAAGCTCGCACCTCGTCGCGATGGACCCTACGTGATTACCAAAGTGATTTCTCCGACTACCTACGAAGTTTCTCTCCCGAGTTCAAAGGACATTCCCGCCGGAAAGTATCACGTGTCCGCCCTCACCCCCCTGCGCGGTGTTTCCGACACGCCACTGCCTAACCCTGTGCAACCCCTTCGTAAACGAGGTCGCCCACCGAAGTCCATTCCTGACAGTTCTTCGACTGAAGCAGAGACAACCAACTTGTCTCTGACGAAGGCACTCACCCAGACTCAGCCCCAGAAGCCACGGATTTACCTGGGCCCTCTCCTTCAGCCTCATCCACAGAAGCGCTTACTAACACGACTGCGCCGGATCACAACATCATAGCAGCCCGTCCTGTCCGTCGTCGCCGACCTACGAGTTGCCCTTGCTGTCCCGAGGATCAGCCCCCCGAGTCTTCTATTGCTCCTCTCGCGGGACGCCAGAGCCTCGCATAGGGGGAGACTGTAACGTACCATACAACTGGTATAATATTCTATGGTCTCATGTAACACGGACCAGTGATAAAATCAATAATAGTGTGATGTCTGTCATGTCACAAGTCACAAGAGTCAATTGTCATTCATTCATTCATGTATGCACGTGGTCGTGTCTACGACAAAACTTATTAATTGCTATATTTCTTTTACAAAATCAGTGTGTTTTGTTTGTGCCCATGAATAAAGAGTAATCCACTTGTCAACCGGTTATTTACATACTCCTCATCCCATCAAGTAGAAAGAAACCCTACAAACCTATAAAATTTTTATTGTAAGAATCTAATTCTTCAACTGTAGGAAAGGAAAGTCTAAGTTTATAAAAAATTTTTAAATAAATTCTTTGTATAACCTCCAAAGGAAAGTTATTATTAATTGCCAACGGTTTAATCACATTTATTTCATTTTCAAAAGCTTGTTTAGAGAGTGGTAATGAAAAACATCTATGGAAAAAGCTATTAAAAGAAGCTAATTTATGTGACATTGGGTGGCAAGAATAGTAATCTATTAAACAATCAGTAGTAGTTGGTTTCCTATAAGTATCAAAATAAAGTGATTGGTTAGATAAGTCTCTAGATATCAATAAGTCCAGAAAAGGTTTTCTACCATCTACTTCTAACTCAATTGTGAATTTTATTCTGGGATGTAAAGTATTAATGAAATTCAGAAAACAATCAATAACAAACTTAGTACCCTTAAAAATCAAAATACAATCATCAGCGTATCGATAGTAAAATATAATAGGTATTATTTTTAAAATCGAAATTCAAATATAATTTCTCCAAATTGTTCATGAAAACTTCCGCAAGAAAAGGTGACAAACTCGAACCCATAGTAAGACCAGAAGTCTGTGAGTAAAATTAATCATTGAATTTGAAAAAATTTTGTTCCAAAGCAAGACCTAATAAAGAACATACATCTAGTATAGTATGTGTTGGGATATTATTATTGAACATCATATTATCTCTAACTAAAGCTATACAATCAGCAGGGGGAATACTTGGGAAAAGATTGGATAAATCTAAAGATAGCAAAATAGAATTACTTGGTACTTGTTTAAATTGTAATCATTTCAACTGAGTACTGATTCCACTGTTTCAAAGCACCCATGTCTTTAGTTTCTCGTTTAAAACCGTTCCCGAATTAACCTTAATTAATCGCTTATTTTCTCATACCTCAGTCACCCCAAACAAAAATCGTAAGACAAACGACCTTTTGTTCATGGTCCTTTACTCGCCGTCTACAAGTATACTTATATGCTAGGCGACCTATGAAGATGATGTCCGCTGATCGAAGTAAAAGTTATGTGAATACATAGTGATGGTCCTTCGTTTGATGTTTCAAGATTTATTAGTGATGTGTCAATTGTGTACTTTCCTTTATTTGTCCCCCTGTGTTTGGTGTTGAAACCCTTTGATTTCGTCGTTTTCGCCGAAGTGCCCAAGGTGAATTGTGGAAACTCAAGTTATTTAATGTAAGGTAAATTTTTAAAACATTTTATTTGTAAAAAGTCTTTTTCATATTAGAGCAGCGACAGGCAAATTTGTTGTTAAGTTCATAGACAGTTCAGAGATCATTCACATAGGAAATGAATTTTAGTAATCTCAGAAAAAACAGCAGGCTGGCTTTCTATGTTTGAATTTCCATTTACCCTTTTTTTTATTCATTTCAGTTGGGGAAGGTCAAATACCGGCTACAGTTTGACCTCTTAACTTAACTTACAGGTTGTCGTCGTAGCCGAGAACTTCGAGAGAGTCTCCGAGGGCAAATCTAATCTCGATAGCCCCTCCAACGTATTTAAAATATGAAAACAACCCTGTGTGTTTTATTATTTGTATGATGAATGTGTATATAAAATTAGTTTCGAGAAAAAATTGTCACGCCTTGCTGATGTATATAGAAAGAACAAAAATATATTTCGTATATTATGTATGTAAACGAACAATGTTTCTAGTTGAGATTGTACATTTAAGGATTTTTTCTTTGTCGATAAATATCAATCGCATGTATATCAAATATTCTGTAAAATAATTTAAACGCTTAAGAAATTTAGCATATTATGTTCCTCCTTTTTCTTCATATGATAAGACGCATTTATTCGAGGGATAAAAAAATCTTCTCTGACTGTTTATAAATACTTAAACGATGGAATCTCTCAAAAAGCAGAGAAGTGTTTACAAAGTACTTATCACTAAATTATCAAATTTTGTATGTCACTAATGAAAATATCACAGATAAATTTCAATTTAAAAATAGGCTTGAAAGTTTAGAAAATCATTACTCAAAATATTGTGAAGCCCAATCGGCGATAGAATCCCAAACAGATCAAATTGACGCAGAAATTGATGATAGGAATGCTCAGGAAGAAAAATATATTGATTTAAAATGTAAATTACAAATTTCTTTTGAAAAACTAGATGTTGCTGTGCCCACGGTAAGCACAAACCGTGTTGAAAATCACTCAGAACGCAATATTAAATTACCAAATATTGACATCCCCATTTTTTATGGAAATTGTTTGCACTATAGAACATTCAGAGAATTATTTGATGCATTGTGTGTGTGGCTATGTGTAGTGTATGGCTAGAAAATCTTGTGCTCTTGTTTCACTGATGTAAAAGACAGTAAGAATACACAAAAAATTGCTTACCTGTATATAGTTAGTTAAGTAAGGCTTTTAAGCATACATCCTGATAAAAATCCAAACTCTTAGTAACAAATTTAAACATAATACATACAAAACTAAATATCAAAACAAAACAATTTCGTTCTTGAATATTCGATATCAGTAGATATAAGAACTAGAAATCAAAACCGATATTATTCGAGAAATAAAGGTGACCATACACTTAAAATGTCACAACCAACAAACTCTCAACTTTTAGACGAGATTAAAAAGCTAAGAAATTTTGTTGAAGCTAGCGAAGTAAGAATATTGATGCAAATTGAATCGAAATTAACAGAAAAGATCAGGACATTAGAAAAGGAAAACTCAATTTTGCAGGAAAAAGTAGAGCTACTAGAGAGACAAAATAAAAAAAATAATATTATTATATTTGGCATCAAGAATACTTTACCGGATATATCAATTACAAACATATGCAACAAATTGAACATTCTCCTTAATCTACAATTGACAGTTGATCAGATAAATAACTCCTATAGCTTGGGCAACTCACCACAAGCACCAGTTAAAGTAGAATTTATATCGACGATCACAAAATTACTAGTTCTGAAAAATTGTTCAAAACTAAAGGGTACTAATATTAAAATTTCACACGATTTAACGACATCTCAACGTGAAGTAAACGACATACTTAGAAGACATTTAAAAAGAGTCAAAACTTCTGCAAATAGGTGTTATATAAAAGGTGCCAAACTATACGTCGATAACGAGATTCTCTCTGCTGAAGACATACTAGCCTATGAGGGGACTGAAACTGATAGCTATAATACTGTCCATACAAACAGCGCTCCCAGTACACCCACTGTAAATAACTTTGAAAATCATTCAGCACCGATCTTGCAAACTCAACCAGTACCAAACTTAGAAAAACCCAAGAAAGGAGAAAATTCTAAAACTCAAACGAAGCAGCCAGACTCTACTCCTAAAGCAGAAGCATACAAAAATAACAGTGGTAAAGCCAGAACACGGTTTGGTTCTACAAACTCTAATAAATAATTGATTTTTAGTGTTTAGTGGAAAAAAAAAATAAAAAAAAAATAAAAATAAAAAAATGAATGCATATATTCAAAATTATAAGCATAATACTGTAGACACTAGGGTCGTTAAAAATATCTCTGAATTCAATACAGTATATTTAGAAAAGACGGTTGGCAAATTTAATATAATTCATTTAAATATACGTAGTCTCAGTAAAAATTTTGATAGTTTATGTATATTTTTAAATAATTTTAAACTGGAATTTGATATAATCGTTTTAACAGAAACCTTCCAACTCGCTGATTCTTTAGATGTATTTTCACTGGATGGGTATGATATTCTATATAATAATGGAATAATAAATAGAAATGATGGTATAATTATTTATATCAAATCTTCATTAAATTATAAATTCGAAACCACATTAATCGCTGATCATAGAGCAGCTGAAATGCATATTTCTTTAAGAGATTGTAACCTTTTTTTAACTGCAATATACAGATCACCAAATTCATTTTCAGCGCCAGATCAGTTCAACTTGGAGCTACTGAGATATTTAGAAAAAAACAAGAAACACCAGACACATGTTATAGTAGGTGATATGAACATCGATTTGCTAAGTAGTGAGGAACATGTTGAAAATTATAGAAACTATTTAAACATCTACAATTTCGAATCGTATATAAATAAAATTACAAGACCTGCTAGTAAAACATGTTTAGATCACTTCTTCTTTAAAACAAATAGATATATAAAAGGACAGCATAGTTTTATTTTTGAGAACGATATAACGGATCACTTTCCAATAGGATTAACTATACGTATTGACCAAGGAACTCCAAATGAAGAAAAGTTAAACTACAAAAGCTATTTAAATCATGTTAAACTAAAAACCGATTTACAAAATGAAAAATGGGAAGACATGTACAGATTAAAAAATGTAAATGCAGCATTCGACTCTTTCGTGAATAAATTGAAGTATCATATAGATAAAAATACAAAATTGGTAAAAATAAAAAAAAATAAACAGTTGGTAAGAAAACCATGGATGACTAAAGGTCTAGCGAATTCCATTAGGGAAAAAAACAATCTGTACTCATTAACTTTAAAAAACCCTGAAAATAAAAAATTAAAAGAAAGATATAATAGATATAAAAGTAAAATTAAATCCCTAATAAACATAAATAAGAGGAATTATGTAAATACGTTAATACAAAAAAGTGAAAACTCCTCTTCAGCTTTGTGGGACTGTGTGAACAAAATTTGTGGAAAGAAAAAACCTAAGCCAAAAATCGAAAAATTAACAGGAAATGGGCAAGTATTAACAACTGCTATTGATATAGCAAATAACTTCAATAGCTACTATACCGAATTGGGACAGAACTTGGCAAACAACATATTACCTCCAGATGACTTCGAAGAACATTTGGACAATATCGATAATACTATGTATATACATAATACAACTGAAGCCGAAGTAAAAAATGTAATATATACACTAAAATCTAAAAAAGCACCTGGTTGGGATAACATCAGAGTTGAAACCATTAAGGAAATAAAAGATGAACTTTCACAACCGTTAACCTATCTAATAAATAAGAGTTTTAATGACGAATGCTTCCCAGAATGCCTCAAAATTGGAATTGTTAAGCCACTATATAAAACTGGCGACAAAACATTGACACAAAATTATAGGCCAATATCGCTGCTGTCAGTTTTTTCGAAAATTCTTGAAAAAATACTAAAAAATAAAATAACCAAGTTTTTGAATGAGTTTCAAGTACTGAATGATAATCAATATGGGTTTAGAGAGAAAAAATCGACAGGGGATGCAATACACGCTTTAATCTCTCAACTATACAATGCTTTAGATACGAAAACACCTGCAATTTGTATCTTTATCGACCTCTCTAAAGCTTTTGATACGGTGTGTCACAAGCGTTTACTGGAAAAGATTAAATTTTATGGACTACGTGGAAAAATATATCGTATAATAGAAAGCTACCTAAAAAATAGAAAACAATATGTGGAAGTGGATGGAGTATTTAGTGAACCAAAAACAATCACCTATGGCGTACCACAAGGGACTGTACTTGGACCTCTTCTCTTTACCCTATATATTAACAGCCTGATGGCAGTGAATACAAAAGGAGAAATAATAAGTTTCGCAGATGATACAGTCATAACATACAAGTCAAGAAACTGGCAAACGCTCAAAATGGAAGTTGAAGACGATTTTAAAGCAGTTAAAAAATGGTTTCAACTAAATAAACTAACGTTAAATATAGAAAAAACTAAATATCTGCCATTTACATCTTACATAAATAATTTGCCGAATCTTGGTGCAATATATGTTGATGAAAATACTCAAATTCCCGAAGCCTCATCAATTAAGTACCTAGGTATTATTATAGATAGGCATCTGAAATGGGATCTACAAGTGAAAAACATTACTAATAAACTCAGAGGGTTGCTACATAAATTTAAATACTTACGCGACTTTTTAGATGAAACCCAGTTGAAAACTTTATATTTGTCCCTGGTACAATCGCATCTTACGTACGGAATTGTTGGTTGGGGTGGTGTGGCAGATTGCCATTTGAAACAGTTGGAAAATATACAGAAATGGATAATAAAGCTAATTTTAAAAAAACCAGTGTTTTACCCCAGCGATGCGCTTTTTATGGAGAGTACTTTTTTTGACGTGAGACAGTTATACTGCCAAAACATTCTAATAAACATCTTCAAAAGAAATATAAATATACTTTTTCCACAACATAATTACCCTACTCGACGTAAATGTACTTACCTCACAATGAGCTCAAAGACCATTGGACAACGATGTACGACTTATTTTGCACCAAGACTCTTCAATATGCTACCAAATAATATTAAGGAAATAAATAAACTGCCACGTTACAAATATTCTGTAAAAAACTGGATATCTAGTAAAAACAGACATATTTTTGATGATCTAATTAATTTAAGGTATCTAAAATAATTTATTTATGTTTATTCAATTTTATTTTTGGAATATTACAAAATTTTATCCCAATTTCAAAATTCAACACAAAGCTAAAACGCTTATTACCCGATTAAGACCTTAACTCCCGACTTTGACCACAACTCACTATCAAGACCTATAACTATATACCATATTATCACTAAATTATGTTGTTTTATGCTGTTTTATATTATTTTATTTTTATATGGTTTATACATGTTAATACAAGTTTTATAACTCGCGCACAGGCATTATTATGCCTCAGCGATGTATCAATGTTTATTCTGGAAGATTTGAAATTGTTTTAATCAAATTGTATTGTATTTTATGAATAAACATTATTATTATTATATTATTATTATTAATTTTAAAAAATACTCGTTTGTCTTCCAACACGGAAAGATTATTTTACTTAAAATCTTATTTGAGAGATGAACCTCTAGCTCTCATTTCTCAATTAGAGGTAAACGATTTAAATTTACCTGTCGCTCTAAAATTGTTAGATGATATATATGATAACCCTCGACAGAATGTGTCGTCGCACATTACTAAATTGTTTAATATACCCTCTGTAAATAAAATATGTACGGCTTCACAATTACGATCATTCACATCAGACTCAAAGTCAATCGTAAATTCACTTTTAAATTCAAATTTGAACAAATCACAGTTGTTTGATGCGGTTATAGTTCAGTTGATCCTTAGCCAATTAGATTTTCAAACAAGAAAGCATGTTGAGGAAAGTGATAAAACTCAAAATCTTTTTTCATGTGATAAATTATTTCAATTGTTAGATAAACGTTGTAATGTTCTCGTTAATTTATTGATTCAAGATAATCGCCCGGAACCGTTGAGAAATTCAACTCGCGCATATCCCGTTGCATCTAGTACTCCCAAACAAAATCGCGTTGCTCTTTTGTCAAATCAAGAAGTTCTAATAAATACGAATAATTCGTCTTTCTCATTTTCGGCATCAGGAGCCTCGGGTCGAAACATTTGCTCCCTGACTGTATTTCTTTCAGGTCATGTTCAGTATGTGATCGCAAACATCACACATTGTTACATTTATCATCACAATCATCTAGACAGAATGTCGCAATTCAGTCTTTTGATAGATCAAATCATAGCAATAATAACTTCAATAATGCTACTCCAAAAATGCCCAAACTGCTTCATCCTCTCAAAATAGAAGTAACTCTACGTCAAATACTTCTCATAATAATGCTACTTTTCATCAATCACAGCCTTCTCACTCTCAAAGCAACCCCGCTCGTACTAATGTTACTATGCTTAATTTAAACGGTAGTCATGTACTTCTCGCCACTGCTAAAGTGAAACTATTCCCAAAATTCGGTACCCCCATAATCGCTAGAGCGCTGCTAGATCCTGGCAGTTAAAATTCTTTTATTTGCAAATATCTTGCTCAACAATTGGGATATGACACTTACCCCCACCCCCTCGTAGTTTCAGGAATATTTAATAACAATCAAATGGTTCACTCTATGACTGATGTAACACGACACTCGCTGGTAGATAGAAACTTTAATTGTGAAACTAATTGTGCAATTGTAGACACAATCACTCAAGATTTACCCCAAGTACGCATTAGTTCGGAGCAGGTGCCAATACCACCCCACATTTGAAACAATTCATTGGCTGACCATGATTTCAACATACCCTCTCCTGTTGACTCGGAGCTGACACATATTATTCTCTTTTGAAGTCAGGTTTGTACAACCTTGGAAAGCAACTACCCTCATTAATTTCCACTCACCTCGGGTGGGTGCTATCAGGAATTGTATCCCCTCAATGTTTAGAATCAAACAATAATTTATGACTATCTAAGTCACTCCACGTATCTTCTTCTCAAACCTCTTCCCCAGAAAGTGATATAGAAAACCTATTAGAAAACTTCTGAACTCAAGAAGAAATTTCAAATGTTCCTCCAATGTCAGATGATGACCTTAAAGCAGAAATGATTTTCGCTTCTTCCGTTTCAAATCTGCCAGATGGTAGATTTCAAGTAGATCTCCCCTTAATCAGCTCAGATTCTCATAAACGCTTAGGTGACTCTTTCATGACCGCGAAACACCGTTTCCTCTCTCTAGAAAAACGGTTTTCAAGAAACCCCGCAATCAAAGACGAATATAAACGATTACTGTTTGAATACGCAGAACTCGGACACGGTAAATTCGTCCCTCTTTCGTCACGTCCATAAATATTTTGTTCCCCATTTGTGTGTGGTAAAAGAAAACACGGCCAGCACAAAAATTCGCATAGTTTTTGATTATTCAGCAAAGTCCTCTACTCAAACCTCTTTAAATGATATTTCCTTAAAGGGACCTAGAGTTCAACCCGAACTTTTAGATATTCTGATACGGTTTAGAAATTATAAATATGCCCTCACCGCGGATATCGAAAAAATGTATAGACAGGTACAATTGAACCCCAAATTTCACCACCTTCAAAGTGCCCTTTGGAGAGATTCTCCCTCTGACAATTTTGTATGTTTGCAAATGTCCATTGTGTCTTTCGGACAGACTAGTGCCCCTTTTCTAGCTTGTCGAGTTTTAAAAGAAATTGCTCTCCGAAACCCTCAATTCCCTGAAGCGCAAAATGCCCTAATGTATCAAACTTATATAGTAGATATTTTAAGCGGTGCTCACACGCTACCGGAACTCAAAAATCTATATACCTCATTAAATAAAATCCTCTCCGAAGCTGGCTTTCATCTCCATAAATTCTGCTCGAATTCAAATACTCTTCGAAAATCATACTTTCCGGAGTCGTCTCCAGAAAAGAATCTCAATCTCGACGACAACCCCAGCAAAATTTTAGGAATTCAAATCCTCAAAATGATTTATTGCAAATGTCTACCCTTACGTCAGGTATTCAATCCTCTATTACGAAAAGACAAATCATGTCTATAGTATTCCAATGTTTCGATCCCCTTGGCCTAAGCAGCCCGATCATTGTTCAAGGAAAACTCATTTTGCAAAAACTCTGGCAGTTAAAGACAGCCTGGGACACCCCCGTCCTCAACCCCATTATTCTTAAAGATTGGAAAATATTCCTCGAAAGTGTATATAATCTTTCCTAATTAAAAATACCCCGATATATTTTTTTCATGATAAAACCACAGTAACATTAGAACTCCATGGTTTTTGTGACAGTAGCATGTTAGCATATGGAGCCTTCCTGTATATTAGAGCATTATATGCAGACGGCTCAGCCTCTTCTCAACTAATTGTTTCGAAATCACGTGTAGCCCCGTTGAACAAGCCCCTTACAATTCCCAAATTAGAATTATGTGGTATGGTATTACTTTCACAATTATACGCCCGTGTGAAAGGCATTTTAGAGCCCCAATTAAAAATCTCAAATGGACCGATTCACAAATCGCCCTCTCCTGGATAAAAAGCTCCCCTACTAGATGGGCAGTTTTCGTATGCAATCGCGTTAGCCAAATTCATGAATTAACCCCCGGAGTCACGTGGTGACATATTCGTTCTCACCTCAACCCCTATGACTTGTTGTCACGAGGCGCTCCCTTGGAGTTCCCCAGTAAATTTTGGTTCTCTGGCCCTTCATTTCTCTATGACTCAAATAAAGACACTCAATGTTATGACACATTTGGCCCCGTAAGCACCCTACCTGAAGAACGAAAAAGGCCTTAGTAATATCAGCCCCCCCTGCATCAATATTCCGCCCTAATTAGTAGATCCTCCTCATTTTTAAAATTAATAGCTTATGATTTAAAATTTGTAAATATACTCAAAAACCGTATTAAAAGAAATAATCCCCTAACTAGCAGCGATATCCATCAAGCTACCAATTATTTAATTGAGCATGTTCAAAAACAATATTTTTCCCATGTAATATTCGCCCTCCAAAACAATCGTCTCATCTCTGACAAAAAACTTGTTTCCCTAAGTCTATTTATAGATCCGAGCGGTATCATTCGAATAGGTGGTCGCTTGAATTATTCAGATCTTCCGTTTGAACAAAAACACCTCGTCTTATTACCCTTCCGTAGTTACTTCACATCTCTTATTCTCAAACATGAACATCGCAGATTAGGTCATAGCGCACCTCAAAATGTCCTAGCCAATATTCGATTACGATTTTGGCCGATAGACGGTCTGAGAGAGATTAAACGCATTATCCACAATTGCCACATGTGCCATCGGTTTAAAGCCATTACAGCTCAGCAGATTATGTCCTCTCTCCCAAAAAGTCGCATCTCCCCCTCCAGACCCTTTGAAGTTGTCGGTATCGATTACGGTGGCCCTTTTCTAATAAAATGGTCCCTTCTTAAAGAAGCCCCCATTACAAAATGTTACCTCGCTTTATTTGTCTGCTTCTCTACTAAAGCGGCACATCTAGAACTAGTCTCTGACCTCTCAACTGATGCCTTCATCGCAGCACTAAAACGTTTTGTCTCCCGTAGAGGAACACCCTCAGTCATACACAGTGATAATGCCACGAACTTCGTAGGTGCTAACAACCTTCTCAAAGAATTGAAGCAATTTCTCTTGAGCAAATTTTCCCCCATTTATGACTTTCTACTCTCTTCCTCCATCGATTGGAAATTCATTCCCCCAAGGTCCCCTCATTGGGGAGGCAGGTATCAAATGTACCAAATCCCTATTATTAAAATTGTTAAAAGACTCATCGCACACTTTCGAACAATACGCCACGATACTCGCTCAAATAGAAGCAATTTTAAACTCCCATCCCTTGTTTTCACTCTCTTCAGACCCAAATGATCTAACCCCTTTAACCCCCGGGGATTTTCTCATTGGGGCGCCTTCAATGGCATCACCCGAAAAAGACGTTTCCATCACCCCAGTCAATAGATTAAAGTTTTGGCAACACTGCAGTCGCATTCAACAAATATTTTGGAAAAGATGGACTGCAGAATATTTAAATATATTACAACAAAGACCAAAATGGTCAAAACCCAGTTCAGACATACAAGTGAATGATATGGTATACTCGTAAAAGACGATGACTCTCCCCCGTTACGATGGCCCCTAGGTCGTATTTCGGACGTTTTCCCCGGAAAAGACAGTAAAATCAGGTCAGCCCTCTTAAAATCAGGTCAGCCCTCTTAAAAACTTCTACCGGCAAATTCACTCGTCCCATTGTAAAATTAATCCCCTTGCCCACAAATGAATTCCCCTTCTCTCTACCATAAAAAAAATCGTACGTCCCCTTGTATATACATATTATTATGTTCATTCTAACAAACCCTCCCCGATATTAGAAAGAGTTCAATTCTCCTTGTATATAAACCAAAACCAAAATAATTGTACATTTTTCTGTAGGTTTATTTCACTTACTCATTCGTCAAAACAGTAAACAAGTTCATTTTTTATTTTCTTTTTCTTTCTCAAAATTCTTCCGGGAAAAGAACCACGGACGAATAAAGTTTGTTATGTAGGTATAGTTTTATGTAGTACTTTGAGCAATTACTAGCGTAGATTCCGCAGAATATAACTGTGTTATTGAAAAAAAAAAGGGTCTTTCAAATAACTTGTAAATAATCGCTTATCTCAGTCCTGTTAAAATCAAGGTACTAGGTCAGTTAGTTTATTGAGCTGGTCAGTAAGACAGTGGCGTGCTAATGCAAATTTATGTAAATAATAAATTAGATAAGTTACTTATTTTTTTTATCTTTAAGCACAGCTTTTCGCGCGCTTTGAAATAGCAAATAGTGCTGTTTTAATATTTGCTCACAATAGCTTCAAGTAATGTGATTTTGCTCAAAAAGTATAACGTAACGATTTTGATTGAAAGGTATCAAGAAGTTAGTGAAGTCCTTCCTAATCGTAGATTTAAGATAATTATAAAACTTGACTCTAGGATCAGAATTAATTTGAATTATAGAAGAATCTGAAGCAAGAAAATCCTCAACTTTAGACAAATATTGTGTTTTATCCAAAATCACCAAACAATTGCCTTTATCAGCCTTAGTAACAATCAAATTTTCAGAAGTAATTCTCTTAGATAACAATTTAATATATTTCATAGAAAACTCCAATTTATTATGAACAAACGACCAAAGAGATTGTGAGTATATCAGTTTATTCAAGAAAAAATTAATGTCATGTAATATATCTGATATTATAGAATCATTATCGAGTAAATCACAATTTCCCAAAATGCTTTCACAATCAATTAATAACTATTTAATGTTGTTCTTATTTTCACTTTTAAAATTTGGTGGGTTAAACTTTAAGACTTCAATCCCTTATTTAAAATTTCCATTTCCTTAACTGGAAAAATTGAAGAACTAAGATTTAAAACTCTTTCATAGAATTTAAAGTCTGAGAAACTATTCAAATTACAAGTATTGTCTGGAACATTCAGATTCTTGTTACATAAAATATTTAATTTGTTCTTTAGGTTACTATATATGTCACAACCAATATCCTCAACCCAATCCCTTATATCTGAGTCCAATATACAAAATTCTAAATAATCTAACTGTGAAGTTAATAAGAAATACAAAAACTTTAACATTAATGAAATTTAGCCTATTATAGTGACTCTTAATCTCACAATTTACCAAATCCTCTTTGCTTTCAACAATGTATGTGTGGAAGCTCTAGTGTTGACTCTGGTGTGTAATGAAATTGACTTCGGGAAAACATTAAAACGTTTGCAACTTTGCAAAAACCAAATCTTCAGTAAGATCTTCTCCCTAAGAACCATAGCTTTGTTGTAATGTTGGATGATAGATGCTAGACTAGCTGACTTTAACTCCAAGATCTCATCCAAATCTCAAATGTGGTTTTTAAATTATAAAGAATTTTTGTTACTTCCATGTAATTACTTTCCAGTTTGTTCGGTTTATATATAGGAAACCATCCCCTTGGGTTTGTATTAGTATAGTTAAAAATTTTTTTTCTTCTTAAATTTATTATAGTTTTCTCATGAGAAAACTTCTATATATTAGTGTCTTTTATAATTTTCTATTTTCTTTTCTTGTTTTCCATACAGAATTAGATACTAACAATAAAAATTTTACAGGTTCACTTTTGTGTTTTGGGGATATTTGTTATAGAATTGCTAAAGTTTTCAGAAAATATAATGTGACAGTTGCTTTAAAGACTGATTCGTCATTGAAACATCTTTTTGTTAAGAACAAAGATATAGAGCTCCTATATATATATATATATATATATATTGCATTGTAGTCGTTCGTGGCTTCCGTATATATATGACCCTTGTTGGCATCCTCCCAATATACACCATGTATATTAAGAAGAATTTCAAGATACTTATAGCGACTTTAGTGGCCTCTGTAAGTTTGACAACATTGTTCGGTTGGAATTGCGTGAAATATTACTAGTTTTTGTAAAAAAACAGAAATACTGAGCTACTTCCATGTATACATAAAGGTTGCCTTGGCATCCACAATATTTTATATTAGGAACAAATAAATAAAATCATTAACTTGAATCTGAGGGTTAAGAGTTAAGACTTTATTTTTTAATATTGAATCGATCTTCTACATAGGTACAAATTAAATTTTCAATTATTCAATTTGCACTTTGAATTTATCAAGTGAATACGATAAAATAACTTTACTGAACATAACATTAGATAATACTTTTTTCTGGTAAAATGTGAAATAAAATATTTCATTTTATGACATTCTAACGATATGTAGTCCACTAGAAATGGAATCCAGTGAAGTGCACGTTCCAGGAACGGTTTTTATTGGGATAGCGCTTTTTTTTCGCTTATTTTGGAAATCTTGTTAATAAAAACGCGTTTGCTGTTACTTTTTTGGTGTATGATTATTTTTGTTTTCAAAATATGTATAACTCAGTTTGGTGATTTTGTGTATTGAAGTGTGTATCGATTAACAACCATTCCAAAGATAAATCATAAGAAAACCTGGAGAAAAACTTATGATGCTATCCTGATAACGCAGGTAATTGATCATTGGAAATTTCTCTTTCTTACATTGGTAACCAAATTTGACTACATTCGGCTGAAATACTAGCTTCACATTTACCTGCATTTAGTTGTATTAAAGCACTTTCTTTGATTTTTCGTCTTTTATTATTGGACTCTTGTTATTATTATCATTTTTGTCGAATCCCATTGAATTTTATTTTATATTAATCGATACACACTTCAGTACACAAAATCACCAAACTGAGTTATACATATTTTGGAAACAAAAATAATCATACACAAAAAAAGTAACAACAAACGCGTTTTTATTAACAAGATTTCCAAAATAAGCGAAAAAAAAGCGCTATCCCAATAAAAACCGTTCCTGGAACGTGCACTTCACTGGATTCCATTTCTAGTGGACTACATATCGTTAGAATGTCATAAAATAAAATATTTTATTTCACATTTTACCAGAAGTGTGATCTACTATGAATGTACCTTAATAAAATTAGACAACAAAGTTTTGTAGTCTTAAACTTCAAAATATTATCGATTGTCTAGTTGTCAAATTTTTTCGTTGTGTAGGATAGGGACCAAAAAAATTATTTCCATACTAGGTTAGGGTATATATTCCTCTTAGGCCCAGCTGTGTAAGGACGTTATATACATTTCATAATTAAACATTGAATGTTGAATATTTTAACATAAATTAAATTGAAATTTTGAACAAATATAAATTAATAGAGAATCCTAATATACGAGTGTTTTTTAAATTATAACTAGAATATATAATAAAAGGGTCTGGTAGAAACCTGCCCAATAAAATGTACGCCTTTCGTGGCATCCAATATACAGAACATATACATAGAATTGTCTTCATGCCTTCCATAATTGTAAATGACTATTTGAATCATCTAGTCTTTTTCACGTATTTGTATGTGTTAAAAAAAGATATAATATGCCTTTGCCAGCGAAATCTGGTAATAAGTGGAAGTAATACCCACTCCTACATAATTTGATTTACATTTTCCAGCGATTCAAATGATTTTTTAACACATATTACACGAAACTATAATAATTTTTATTCTTACAATTTTTTTAATTTAAGCCGAGATAAAACTAATTTTTTTAATATACCATTTTTTAAGAAACTGGCTTTTCAAAAAACTAAATAATGGACATAATGTAACTATTCCTGAAATTTCAACTTTAAAATTTTTTCTATTAAGAAGTTACTTCCCGACTTAATATTTGATTTATATTTCTCAAGCGATTTAAATGAATTTAAAATATAAATCAGATATTACTTCCTCTTAATAAAAAAAAGTAAAAATTTGAAATTTCAGAAATGGTTACAAAATGTCGGTTCTTTGTGGGATATACAGGATGATTTCAAAGTTAAAAGTTCTTTTTAACTGTATTTTTTTTTTTTTTTTTCAGTTAATTTTACTACACACAGTTAAAAAAGAAGGATTCACTTTATGATTACATTGTATATTTCTATCCTCTGTCATTGTTTAAGTTCAACTCCAGTCCATTTTCTAGTATACCTTCCATTTTCAACATTTTAAACAAGAAAATAAAAAAAAGAACTCCTAAACAAATCGATTTTCATTCTAAGGGGAGCTTTTCATCATAAATTAATTTTCCTCCCCACCGACTCTCTAATCAATACAATTTAAATAGGGAATGTACCAAAAACGACACATCATTAAAAAGGTAATTTTATGAGGAATTTAGCAGTACAACTGTTAATTGCTCTATTTTTAAATTTAGCGCTTCTAGAGAGATAAAGAACTGTTTACAATAAATTTTTAAATTCTGACACTTCATTTGAAAGCGAATTTCATTAGTAATCGAAGCCCAACATGACAAAACATAACACGGGTCAACACCAAATTTGACTTTGACTGCAAAGCATACATTTTCGATATTTTAGATCGTAATTAGACGAAAAAAAAATACATGGCATGAAACAGTTTGCTTTTGTGTTTAGGAGAACTTTAATAAATTGACCACATATGAAACAAAATGCATCAGCATCGTATTTACACTTTCGTGACATTTTAAGTTTTTCTGGGCTCGTACAAAACACCTGATCGTTGTTTATGACTCGAGTGCCATCTAGTGGCACTGTGTAAACGTAAACACCCCACTCTTATAGCGCAGTTTTTTTGAAAGTATTAAAATTAATTAAAATTTATAAAAAAATTGAAAAATGAGTATTATTACTATAATATCACAAAAGCAAACTTTATATCAAAAAAAGGTATTTTATTTTCGTTTTTGTAAATAATTAACCGGAAAAACCTAGTATAAACGTTAGGACAAAGAACGAACATTTTTTTGTAGAGTTGTGATAATTGAATGAAATGTGAACTTAAATATTTGTATGTTAAGAAATACATACAGTGTGGCCCATTTAGATAGGAATCACCCCTGTGAAATTTGAAGTTATTATTATTTTTTAAATGTCAAGTAACAAAAGATCTACTTTGGGACAAAATTTAAAATGTTAGGGAGCACTCTGCATCCAACGGCGTATTAATTTTTTTTAGTAAAAAAATCGTTAATCACAAAGTAGTCTTTTATTACTTGAAAATTAAAAAAATGGTTGAAATCGGTTAATATCTTAATATTTAACAGGGGTGTTTCCAATCTAAATGGGTCACACTGTAGGTAAACAATTTAACGTTAATCACCCAAAATAAGAAATATATGCTACGCATTAAATTACTAATAAAATTAGATCTCAAATAAAGTGCCACACTTTATAATGGTAACCGTTTTTTTTTATTCCTCTAGAGGACGCTAAAATCAAAAGTAGGTAATACAATGAAATAAAATAGATCAAATTTACTACTTATTTATAAATTATGCCTGAAAAAGTTGGCAACATACCAGTAATCAAATATTTAAATTTCTAAAATATTTTTTGGTATACAGCGAAAATAAAACATTACACAGCTAAATAATCAAAAATTATTTTTGTGGCTGTGGAGGTCAGTACATGTTTACCATATGTTTGTAGGGTCGTTGAAACCATTTGACCATGTGACTGTGCAATGTCTTATTTTCCCTGTATATCACTAAATATTTTACAAATTTGATTATACCTACAGGGTGTTGAGAGAATGTTATGAAGAAAATTTAATGGCAGATTCTACATCTAAAAATATGAAAAAAGTTCATATAAACATGAGTCCGGAAATGCTCAGTTTAAATGTTTAAAATGTTCCGTCTTAACAGTTTATCCTCCATTTATCGATAACCCGTTGAGATATGGAAATTAAGTCTTAGTACACGCAAATATATCATGAAAGGTTATCATGAAGTTATTATTTTTTTTTAAATGTCAAGTAACAAAAGATCTACTTTGGAACAAAATTTAAAATGTTAGGGAGCACTCTGAATCCAACGGCGTAAAAAATCGCTAATCCCAAAGTAGTCTTTTAGTACTTGACATTTGAAAAAAATAGTTGAAATCGGTTAATATCTTAATATTTTATAGAGGTGTTTCCAATCTAAATGAGTCACAATGTAGGTAACCAATTTAACTTTAATCACCCAAAATAATAAATTTATGCTACGCATTAAATTACTAATAAAATCAGCTTTAAAATAAAGTGCCGTTTTTTTTTCATTCCGCTAGAGAACGCTAAAATCAAAAGTAGTACAATGAAATAAAATAGATCAATTTTACTACTTATTTATATAGTATGCCTGAAAAAGTTACGCATTATACGAGTACCTCTACCGTCTTATGAAAAATACGACTACCACGACACGAAACTGGATCTGTTTAACAGTTTAGAAAAAAAACCGAATAACTTCACATAATATACGAATATTATTCACCTTTTAAAAAATGGGATAAATATCTCCTATTTCAATTACTCGGAAGAAAGTCACAAAGGTCTCCTTAATTGTGTAGGTATATGATAAAATCTGTAGAAATAACATATCCCTAAATCATTAGCAATCATAAGAGCTGACAACCGTGCAATGGATGCCACTGAGCCGAAAATGGAATATACGGAAGCAACCAGATACCTAAAATAAATAAACATATCTGTTGATGCCACCATCACCTTTGAATTGATCCCGGAGTATACAGCTCGCGAAAGTGGCGGTCTTTGCGGCCACTGCTTGAACTGCCATGTATAGAAATATACAAAAATAGACCGATTTGGCATCCTTTTAATATTTTGCAGAGAGATAGTAGGGCTAGGATCCTTTCATTTGCGATGGGTTTAATCGAAAATCCCCGTGGCGTCCGTATATCGGATGCCACGGGGACGTGGAAGTCACTGCAGACGTATTTTTAACATGGGGGGATGCCATCAATGCCTATAAATGAATATATATATATATATATATATATATATATATATATATATAAATATGTTATATAGTTATATTTCTCAGTGTAGCATAAATTAATTGTTTAGTTAGTATGTTTTATTTCAGCTAACTTTGTTTTTGCTTATGTTTTATTTTTAATACTAGTAATTGTTAAACTTTATTATTCAGTCTAGAATCTACTTCCGATCTTGTAACATATTATTATATTGTTTCAATAAATACATTTTTCTAAAAGGCCTTTTCTGTGTGTGAAAAGATAAGTGGCTCAGTCAGTAGAATATGTTAAACGGGCGTTAGCGTAAATAACCACCGGTTCGTATCAACGATTTGTTAACATACCTAAAAAAAAGTGAAATTTGGGACTCTTAGTTGAGTGAACTGAGTAGCTCAGCTAGAAGATAGTTCGACCTTTTAAGAAGAGGAATTCCAAACGAATATTGCAAATTCCGTGCTTACAAGTTCGACTAGATGGAGAAAGCAGTCCTGTTTCTGATGTAAGTACCTTATGTCGTATAGAGATAATAATAAATTGTTCAATTCAGGAAGCTCTGAAAATTCTGATTCTGATTCTGATTTAGATTCTGACTCGCAAAATATTTTAAGTAAAGACATAATTTTAAAAATTGCTAAACCTGTGATTAATTTAAATACAAACTTCAAAATGTGTAGTTTGTTGTGGCATTTCTGGTTCACTTTATCACCTTTTACGTTTGTTAAATTAAATTAAACTATGCATTTGGGTTTGTATGATTATACTTGTACTACCCTCTACATCCCCTCCATCGCCAAGCAAGCGAAGTGGTAATGGCACCGGCAAGCTCGATACACCATGGAGCAAAAAATGCAAAATATATAGTGGCACAAAAATGTAAAATATACATGCCCCCGGCCTTGAAAGGCCATGGTTTTCAATACATGAGAAAATGACCTGTAGCTGCGAACATAAATAACATCGAGTAAAACAAAGCTGTCAGTAAATAAAATGAAACAATATGGCATTGAATACAAATAATAGTTATTAGAGTGTCGGTGACATACACTAGTATCGCGCGCACTCACTAACTAATCACTAGGTTCTTGCAGTGGTAGCGGACACAGCTTGGCAAAAGACCGATTGATTGGTTCCGTTTGATGTTTTCAGTTCTGCTACCCTGGCCACACCATCGCTTCCTGGGAACAAGTTCGTTATCCGCCCTAAACTCCATTTTAGTGGCGGCTGGTTGTCTTCCTTTATTATGACTAAATCATTAACTTTAAGGTATGGTTTTTCTGATTTCAGCCATTTCTGCTTCTGCTGCAACTCCGAAATGTATTCGAGAGACCACCTCTTCCAAAAGTGTTGCTGCATTTTTTGCAGCTGCTGAAAGTGGTCTAATCTATTTGTTGGGATGTTTGTTACATCTGGATCAGCGGGTGACGTAATTGGTCGGCCAATCAAAAAATGTGAGAGAGTTAGAGGAGACATATCGGTAGGGTCATTAGATAAGGGAGAAATGGGATGGGAGTTTAACACTCCCTCGATTTGTGTGAGCAAGGTACTTAATTGTGCGAATGTAAAATTTACATTTCCTCCTACTCGCTTAAGGTGGTGTTTTGTGGACTTAACACCCGCTTCCCACAGCTTTCCGAAGTGGGGAGAGTGGGCAGGAATAAACGACCAAGAGATCCCATCGTTTTCTAGTGATTCAGTTAAATGTTCAGAGCTATGTTTTAGAAATTCTCCTAGCTGTGCTAGTTCAGAATTAGCCCCTATAAAGTTCGTTCCGTTGTTCGAGTATATTTTATTTGGTCTTCCACGCCTTGAAACGAAGCGCCGTAAAGCTGCTATGCATGATTCCTTCGTGAGATCAGGCACTAATTCGAGATGAATCGCGCGGGTAACAAAACAAACAAATGATGAGATTTAAGCTTTACTGATTTTACAGCCTCTCCCATTCCTATCTTTGACTAAAAACGGTCCGGCGTAATCAACTCCTGTTGTAAAAAAGGGCGGAGCAGGACTAATCCGATTCTTTGGCAGGTTGCCCATGATTAGATTGATACCGCGAGGTTTCGCTTTGAAACAAAGAACGCATTCGTGGACAGTTTTTCTAGCTAGATTGCGCCCCGCTAACTGCCAAAACTGCTCACGTAATGTAAATAGTAGCGGTTGTGGGCAAGCGTTTAGTAGCCGAGTATGCTCCTTTCTGAACAAAAGCCTTGTGAACGGATGCTTGGCTGCTAATAAAATGGGATGCTTTTTCTCATATGCAAAATCGGACTGTGCTAATTTACGTCCCACTCTAATAATTTTATCACTGTCTAAAAATGGCGATAATTTGGCAATTGATCCCTTTAGTTTCGTGTTTACTTTAAGAGGTACTTGTTTGAGAGTTTCCATTCCTTTGCTGAAGGATGCTGTTTGAGAAAGTTTAGCGAGTTTTAAACAAGCGTTTGCGATTTCATTTCTTTTGAGGGAACCGATAGCTCGGTCGCCCTTTTGTTTTTGACAGTTTTCTTTAAATCGCAAACAATATGCAACTATTCGCTCTAACCTGCTAAGATCGGAATATTTTTCAAATTGCGTGTATGGATCTACATTACAAATGTGTGACTGTATGCTCTTGCGCATATCAGAAAGCTCAGATTCTGACGGGGGTAACATTGGCCAATAGGAATGCTCATTTGTGAGCCAGTCTGGCCCGTTCCAATAATTGTCTAGAGAACCTAAGTCAGAGGGCATTACACCGCGAGAAACATGATCGGCAGGGTTATCAGAGGTAGGTACATGGCGCCAATTATTCGCACTGGATAGCTCTTGTATTCGGGCTACCCTGTTCGCGACAAATGTTTGAAGGATATTTGGCGAAGTCTTCAACCACCCAAGAACTATCGTTGAGCCACACCAATACGTAATAATTTATAGACGCAATGACCTTTTGCACTAGCTGAACTAGCAGAAGCACTCCCATAAGCTCTAAACGAGGCACAGTTTGTGTTTTTAGTGGAGCCACTTTCGATTTGGAACGAATAAGCGATACACTTAACTTGCTATCTAAATGCTTGCATCTGATGTAAACGCAGGCCCCGTAAGCCTTTAATGAGGCGTCTGAGAAGCCATGAATCTCTACATCACTGAACCTTGTGGTGGTTACGTCGTTTTATATTGAGCTTGTTAAAAGAACGTAACTCGCTGCGGAATTGTAACCATCTCGTGTGTAAAGAGTTTGGAAGGCTTTCATCCCAGGACAGTAACTAATTCGTAAGTATCTAAAGGATTTTCGGGACTGTCACGCCATAAAATGCGTTGTAATGAATGCTGCTCAGGATTAACCAGACACATCCTGTACATCTTTTCGATATCTCCTGCGATAACGTAATTGTATTTTCTGAAACGAATTAAAGCCGCAAGAAGGTCAGGTTGGATAGTAGGACCCACCATTTGTATCTCATTGGGAGAGTATCCGCTGCTGTTGTTACAGGATGCGTCGAAAACTACACGTAGTTTGGTGGTAAGACTGCTTTGCTTTATTACCCCGCGATGCGGGAAGCAGTAAGACATTCGTTTCTCGTTGTTTTCCGTAACCCGCACCATGTGACCTAATGCGATGTACTCGTTTATGAATTTCGCGTATTCTGCCTTGAAACTAATATTGTTTTTCCAGGGATGAAAAACGTTTTTTCGCATTTTCGTAAGAATCTCCTAATACGTTGGGATTTTCCTTTAGAGGAAGAGTAACTATGAATTGGCCTTTGTTGTTTCGTTGCACGTTCTTGACAAAATGATCTTCGCATTGCCTTTCTTCCTGAGAAAATGTTCTTATTGCGGAAACTTCCTCCAATTCCCAAAAACGCACTAACTGCTTATCTATGTCTAAATTTGTCGAAAAATTACAGCGGATGACCTGTGAATGATTTGTAGCACCAATTGTACCCGACACGATCCACACGAATTTGCTTTTTTGAATAAGCGCTCCGTGATTTGAGATTTTTATTTGACCTACGCACATGACCTCCCAAAATTGATCAGCGCCCAAAAGCATGTCGACCCTATCAGGTTTATAAAAAGTTGGATCGGCAATATTAATATTACTGGGAATTTCCAACGAGTTGGGATCCACATGAAAATTTGGCAGATTACCGGTAATTTCAGGTACCACTAAACAGGACATCTTTTTTGTAAAGTTATTATAAGGAGATTGAATATTAACGGTAGTTTTATGCTTGATTTTGGATTGGGTTTGATTTAGACCGCAAATTTTGATGTCTATATTGGATAAATCTAGATTCAATTTATTTGTTAAGTTTTCACTGACAAAACTACTCTGACTTGCGCTGTCTAGAAGTGCGCGTACGGTATGTTTTTTATTTTGCTTATCAAAAACATAGACTAAACGGTAGATAATAAAACCTGATTATTAAAGGGTCACTTCGCGATGAGCACACTATACTATCTTGGTTCGGATCAGCATGCGGTACCTCTGTACTATCAGAATTCAAACTAGGAATATGCAAAAGAGTATGATGTCGACCCTTACAAATTTTGTACGAGCTAGAGCGACATTGCTTAACTAGATGCCCTCCCCTAAAACAATTTATACAGATTTTCAAATTTTTTACTCCAGCTAATCTATCGTTGATTTTAAGTTTTTGAAATTCCGAGCAATCTTGAGTGTAGTGATCTTTTTTACAAAAGCCACAACTCGTCCGAGTGGTCACAAAGGCCTTTGTTTTAAATTCTGTTTTGTTTTGTCTAACAAATTTCTTTTGACAATTGTTATTTTCTAAAGTCTCTAAAATATCTGCTCGATCTTTCAAAAATTGTTGCAAATTTTCAAGCGTTGGCTTGTCATGAGAAGCCTTTTTTTGTTCCCATTCGCGAGTAGTGACAGAGTCGAGTTTTAATGTTATTAGATATATGATAAGGGTGTCCCAGCTCTCCGTGGTTTCTTTCAGAATTTTTAATGCACTTACATGTGTGCTTACACTATCCATGATTTTTCTAAGGGCATGCGAAGACTCCGTCGTGATTTTTTTCTATGTTATGTAAGGCTTCGACATGATTTTGAACCAATATACGCGTGTTATTATACCGTTTAGTGATTAAATCCCAAGCTACAGAATAATAAGGGCTTGAAAATTCAATGCTTTCGATAATTTCCAAGGCTCCGTGTGACAAACTAGCGCGTGAATAATGGAATTTTTGTATTTCGCTGATAGAATTATTTTTGTGTATCAAAGAATCGAACGAGTCCCGAAACTCTAGCCGGTTATTATAATTACCGTCAAATTTAGGAAGTTGTATGACTGGAAGCTTAATATTAGATTCAAAACCAAAGCGCGAATTAGGGACGGATCTCTCGGACTACTTTCTCTACTTTTCGTACCACCCCGGTATGTATGATGTGCAATACTTGTGTTGCAAAGCGTCTTTGACCTTGCACTAGCCGCGTAAAATTCGTTATCGAATGTTTCCTTCTCGTTGAGGTGTGAAACGTCGGCGTCTTCACTAAGTTGCTCGATTTCGCTTTGTACTTGATCGAAATCGTCTAGAACCTGTAAAAACCTTCCACGACGCTCTTCTAATTCGTTGAGTAGGTTATCATCAGTGATGATTTTATCGGGGAATTTGTTTTCTACCGAATCTAGAAATTTACTGGAATTTGTAACTTTAGCTTTGACGGCTCCCCTTTTGCGTTTTAATTTATCTAGTTCTTCCGGCGTTATTTTAGCTTGTGTTATATTATATAAATATTTAAATAAGTATACAGAACTACTAAAGACAATCACTTGCTGTTTTCTAGTTTTTTTTAAAAAACAAAACAAATACTCTATATATATTGTGATGGTTAAGGTAAGTATGCTTTTTATATAAATTTAATATGTTTTTTTTTTTATTATTATTATTATTTAAAATTTTATTTATATTTTAGTTGGGCGCCATTAATGATTATCTCGACTATTTTATGCGACTCTTAATTTTTATTTTATTATATTATTATTTGTGTATTTTTTTTTATATACTCTCAGGGAATATTTTATTGTGAGGTCAAATTAAAATTTTTGAAGACCGACTCTGTTCTTTGGCCTTCGTGTTGAAAGTTGGCACTAAGGTATATTACTGCAATTGAATCATAGACATTAAACAAAACAGCCACCTGTACTATTGGATAAGTGTTTTATCTTTTATTGCACTATTATTATTGGGTTTTTTTATATAATAAAATATTCAAATTATACAATTATACAGTTATTCCAATTCTTATTTATCTAAATTTTCATTCATTCATCTAGGCACACTATTTAACTATACTCACAGAACTAAATTCAGTTACGTGGCTATGTGACCTTAATTATAATAGACTATTTATCCAGTAAAAAAAAGAAGAAATTTATTTACTTTGTTCTTGGAATATGACTGTTATGAAACTTAATGAAAACGTTAATCTAACGAATTGATTTTATCAAATGTTCTGTAAGTATTTTTATCTAATTATATCTAAGCAAACAATTTAATTCTAATAAGCAAACAATTTATACTACATAAAAAAAAACTTAAAATTAATATGAACAGTAGGTAGGTACCTGAATGTTTGTTAGTTTATACTTTTATTCTCTCTTCAAATTCGAAGGTTTCAATGGGTTGGAAAATGTGGGAAAGGCCTGCAGAATATACAGACTGTCAGCTGTGGACCAAATCCGGTATCTTCCTTCTTCAAAAACGGTGGACTTTACACAGTCTGTTCGTTGTGGAAAATTTCTTGGTTATATCGACAAAACTATGCCAGATATATCAGTTCGTCTTGATTAAAATTATAAATTCAGAGGTAGATGTACGCTTACCGGCACTTTGTAAGTATTCTTACTTATTTTACTTTTATTAATTATAGGTATCACTGACTCCTTATAATTATGTTTATATAAAGAATATATTATTAATCTTGTGAATATTTCATATAGTTTTATTAAGATTTTTACTTTTAATTTCAACTCAAATTTTTCTACCTCTTTCTCCTTTGGAGAAATTTTTGCAAGTTTTTGATTTTTTCATTTGTTTTCTAAACAAACTTTCTTTTGTTTTATTTCAAGCAATGAAATTCATTTTAAAAGTTTGTTACTAAATTGATATTTCCAATCTTTAAAATTATTGTAAGTTTATTCAAATGAAATTATGTTTTAGTTATTATATGGTGTTTGTTTCATTTTTATGTTATTGTTTTTATCATTGCAGTGGTCAAAAATTTGTATTTATATCTTTTATAACCTTAAAATTTAGGTTGGTATTTTACACGATTTGCTTGAAGTTGGTACTCCTGTTTTTATCTGTCAATTTATAGCTTAAATTCTTCGATTATACAGGGTTTATTAAAATTGATTAATAATTTAGAATATAGTGCTTGCCAAAACTTATTATAAAGAATGTTATTTATTTTTATTAATATTATCAGTTTTGCATGTTTTAATTTGATTTATTTATTAGTTTATTTCTATTATATTTCTTTTATTGTGATGAATTTATTTAACTAAGTAACCAAATAACAGAGTTGGTCGTATTGCCTTATGATTATTTTTAAATGATTTATTTTGGGTATGTTCATACCATAACAATATATAAGCAAGTAACAGGATATGTAACTATTTATAATATTTATGATAGCGAAGTACCTATAGGAAGAACCAAATCTACGAATGTTGCTTATTTCAACTTTCTAAACTATCACGATCATTTGTGGTTTGCTATACAAGAGTTGCTCTACTCGTCTATCCCCGCTTTCGAGTTCATAGCCTCTACATCCCTCTACATCCCCTCCATCGCCAAGCAAGCGAAGTGGTAAGGGCACCGGCAGGCTCGATATACCGTGGAGCAAAAAATGCAAAATATATAGTGGCACAAAAATGTAAAATATACAAAATGTCTACAGATAACGTAGTACCACAATTAAAAAAGGAATATCTGGATATGATTCCTGATTTCCATGGCGATAATGCCTTATTACCTAGATTTATCGAAATTTCAGAAAAATTAGTAAATACATTTTAGAGCCCTGTAGATATAGGAGATTTTCAAAACGAATACTTGATGTCTAGCATTTTGTCAAAAATTAAAGGTCAAGCAGCGATAAATATTTCTGCATGCAGTATAACTAATTGACAAAATTCGAAGGATGCTTTATTGAATACTTACGCAGATAAAAGAGATGTGTATACTCTAAGCATAGAAATTTAAGAATTAACACAAGGAAGTGAATCCCCTTTTGAATTTTACAACAGAATACAGCATCTTTCAAACTTGCAGACATCATTATTAATGACACGTTCAAATGCCAATGGCAATTATTTCAGGAATTTAGCACTATGTATGTATGTATGTATGTATTTTGGGGTAACATTCACTGAGACCTAAAAGATCTATTGTGCCCCCTTACTTCTACTTAGTTTCTGAGGAGAGTCTCAGATACTAGTAGCTCCTTTAGTCCTATTTCCCGCAGGAATTTTAGGAAATTTAGCACTAAGAGTATTGTTACGTGGATTAAAGGAACCGTTAGGCACTTTAATGCGTACCAAAAACCCTAGTGATTTAAATACAGCATTAAATGTTCTAACGAATGACTTTCAAATATATTTAATAATAGTAATAATAACTATTCAAAAAATGCATTTATTAAGCCCAGGCAAAAAAAAATAATCTTGTACCACAAAACAAAGATAATTTCCAAAATAATCAAATACAAAGACCCACATACACTCCAAATGTACAACCAAATTATCAGCCTCAATTTAATAAAAATTTTAACTTGAGTAATACTCAAACTCAGGCACAAGTTAACAGAGGTTTTAATTCAAATAATTTACCTAGTACAAGTAGAGCAACAAATATTCAAACTAGGGATACTAACGTTTTTAAACCAAATCAAAACCAAAATTTTCCAAAACCTACTCCAATGAGTATAAGTACAGCAAATACATATATGCTCAAAATAGAAATAATGGGCAAAGGCAAACACAATTCTGAAATCAAAGAAAAAATTTCTTATCCGAAGAATCACATAATATCGACAATACTGAATGTCATATTGAAGATGAAAACCGTTTTTTAGATTAAATAGCCTCGGAGACAACAGAAACGTAGAACTATTTAATTTTACTCATTCTGAAAGTGAATTACCGTACATTATATTTCCCGAACAAAATTTAAGAGTTTTAATAGACACCGGCAGCACAAAATCTTTTGTAACTCCAAAAATTGCAGAAATTTTTTTTTCAAAATCTATCATGCAAAAACCCTTCAAAGTATCGTCAGCTCTCGGTACAAGTCAACAAAAATATTGTACAACAATTCCATGTTCAGAAATATTTAAAATGGGAAATAAAATTAGGCTAGAATATTGTATATTTAAATTTCACAATCATTTCGATTGCTTATTAGGTTTAGATAATCTTAAAAAACTTAATGCAGCAATTGATTTTGTGAATAACGTTTTAATTACGCCTAATAGTAAAATTAAAATAAATTATTTCAAAATAAACTGTGGAAACACGAATTGTATAGTAGTGGCTCCACGCACAGAACAAATAATTGAATTAAATATTGAAAATACCAATAATGGCGATATAATTATACCTTATACCAAAATAGAAAAACTAGAGATTCCGGAATGTCTCACTAAAGCGGAAAATAGTTAAGCTTTATGCACTATTTTAAATCCGTCCGAGTCATATTTTGAAGTAGATTTAAGTGCTCCAATAGAAGTAGAATTGTTCGACGAATACGAACAAAACTTCAGTCCAAATTTTAATGCAATGTATGCGGAAAAATTTAAATTTGATATAAGAAAGGTTCGTACAGAACACATGAATAAAGAAGAGCGCGACGCTATCCTTAAATTAATAAAACAGTATTCCGACATATTTCATGTCGACGGTAATCAGCTAACATTTACAAGTAAAACACCGAAAAAGAACTACCAATGAGGTACCTATTTATTCTAAGTCTTATAGGTATCCCGAAATATATAGAAAAGAAGTTCAAAGTCAGATCAAAAATATGTTAAATCAAAATATTATAAGACCTTCATGCTCACCTTGGTCAAGTAGCATTTGGGTTGTTCCAAAAAAATTAGATTCTTCAGGTAAACCAAAATTTAGAGTTGTTGTAGACTATCGTAAGCTTAATGAAATAACCGTAGGAGATAGATATCCCCTACCTAACATAACTACCCTACTAGAAAAACTAGGTCGTTGTCAGTAATTTACTACCTTGGATCTTGCCTCTGGATTTCACCAAATTGAGATGGCCCAAGAAGATATCCCAAAAACGGCCTTTACTACAGAAAATGGCCACTGGGAATTTTTGAGAATGCCATTCGGTCTGAAAGGAGCGCCTGCAACATTCCAGAGAGTAATGGACAACATTTTAAGAGGTATTCAAAACGAAAAATTTTTAGTATATCTCGATGACATTATAGTTTTTAGTACAAGCTTACAAGAGCACATTAATAATTCAAAAGAGGTATTTAAAAGATTACGTGAATCTAATTTAAATGTCCAAATTGATAAATCTGAATTTATAAGAAAAGAAGTCGCTTATTTGGGACACATCGTAACACCAGGCGTTAAGCCCAATCCTGATAAAATAAGTGCCATTCAAAATTTTCCAATTCCAAAAACTATTAAACAAATTAAAGCATTTCTAGGATTACTTGGATATTATAGAAAATTTGTAGCAGATTTCTCAAAATTAACTAAACCATTAACTAACCGTTTAAAGAAAAATGCCGTAATTAACATTAACGATACTGATTATATTAATTGTTTTGAATTATGTAAAAATATGTTAATGAATGACCCTATATTGCAATATCCGGACTTTTCTCAACCATTTAATCTCACGACAGATGCGAGCAACTTCGCTCTAGGCGCTGTCCTCAGCCAAGGAAAAATCGGATCTGATTTACCTGTAGCATATGCTTAACGATTCTGAAGTAAATTACTCAACAATTGAAAAGGAACTCCTTGCAATTGTTTGGTCCGTGAAATATTTTCGCCCCTATCTTTTTGGTAGTAAATTCACTATCGTGACTGATCACAAGCCGCTTCAGTGGCTATTTTCCTTAAAAGACCCCAATTCTAAATTAGTTAGATGGCGTCTGAAACTCGAAGAATACGACTATGATATAGTTTACAAAAAAGGTGCATTAAACACCAATAGTGACTGTCTGTCACGAATACAACTAAATATAAATGAAGTCAATTCTTCCGAAAATAACCCCAAAAACTTATTAGGAAAAATTTAATGACAAATTTGCAAGTACTTCTAAAATTAATAATTTAGAAACCGAATCACTTATCGTAGAAGCAGAAGAAATAAACGACGATATTGATGATGAAAACAATACTATTCACACAAATTTGGAAAATCCTGTAGTAGGAATACCAATTTCGGAATCTTCAGTAAATGTAGGAAAAAATCAAATAATAATCTCTGAAGTGAATTTTGAACCCGCAGCACCAACGATTATTAAGCTATACGATTTAAAACAAAGAATTCTCGTACAATTTTCCAAAAATAATTTTGAACAAGATAAATTTTGTAAAAGATTATGTTGTGCCAAAATTAAAACATGATATCTACTTTGAAGATCCTTTTTATGAAAAATTTAGTACAGTTTCACAAACTTATTTTAAAAATACACAGATTTTATTTATTAAGTGTAACAAAAAGTTAATCGATATTCCCTTAAACGAAATAAAAGAAGTAATCCAAAATTATCATGAAGGTAAACGAAATCATAGAGGATTAGACGAAACTGAAAATAATATAAAAACGCGTTATTATTCGCCAAATCAAAGATCGTCTATTCAAACCTACATTAACGAATGCGAAATATGCCAAGCAACAAAATATGATAGGAAACCTTTGAAACCGCTTTTTAACGTAACTCCAACAGCCGTCAAACCTTTCCAAATAACTCACTTAGATACTATAACCCTAGAAAAGACAAAAATTTTTCTATTATAGACTCTTTTTTAAAATACGGACAACTTTATAAACTAAACTCTGCTCAACAGAATTAAAAAATAGCTTAGTCAAAGATTTATTAGACACTGATAAAATAAAGATACACTTTATAAGTTCACAGCATCCGGAATCAAACGGCATTGCCGAACGATTTCACTCGACAATTATTGAACATATTGGACTTCTAAATAATCAAAATGAATTTAAGAAAGAACCCATTGAAATAAAAATGAATTATGCACTTTTAGCATATAACAACAGCATCCACTCTACAACCAAGCTAAAACCATACGAAATTACTACGGGACATTTAAAAATTAACTCCTCTTTTGACTTAGATATTGATAGGCAGCTAGTTAATAATTATATTCATACTCATAGAGAAAAAATGAAATTACTTTATTCTACGATAAACTCAAAATTACAAGAGACTAAAGAAAAAGTTATCTCAAAAGCTAACGAAAATAGAGAAAAATTGCCAAACCCAATACCTACAAAGGTATTTATCAAAAATAAACAGATTCAAAGTAAAACAAAAAATAAATACCGACCTGAACAGATTAAAAGTACTAATAAAAATCGTAAAACTGCAAAAATTGTAACTTGACACTTCAATACCACTGAAGATATTCACTTATCAAATATAAAATGACCTAAACAAAAACCATATACTTTTATTACAGATTCGTCTTAATTGGACAAGCAACAGTAGAAATTAAAGACATCAGTCATAATCTAGGAATTTTACCAATAAATCTTGGCCCTGCTAAATTGCAAAAATCAAGTCATATATTTGTGCATTTCTATAACTTGAACCCATTATTAAAAGAGTATAACTCTTTGAATAAACATTTTGAAAGTATTACACGTGATATCTCAAATAATACATTTTTCATAGAACAGACTGGAAATCTTGTTAACATTATCCAAAATGTTAAAAACAATGTCGATGAAAAATTTAAAAATCTAAATATTCACTCCACAACAATTAGAAATAAAAGAGGATTAATAAATGGATTTGGTTCTTTGATAAAAGCCATAACCGGCAATCTCGATTCTCAAGATGAAGAAAGAATAAATTCAATCTTAGAACATTTAAAACAAAATCAAGCAGATCTCGAAAATCAAATTAAAATGCAATACAGTGTCAGTAATCAAATAATAAAACTATTCAAGATATTCAAAATAATGAAATACTGCTCAAGTCAAAAATATTGGAAATAAAAGATATGTTAGACTTTCAAGCCGAATATGAGAACCTCATATATCTCAAGAATATGATTAACGAACTTTTAATTATCTATAACGTAATTTTAGATGTAATGGAAACAGTAGAAAATTCTTTAACATTTTGCAAACTAAGAACATTACACCCAAGTATTATTAAGTCGAAAGAATTATTTACAGAATTGCGAAAAATATCTTCATATTACAAACTGCAACTTCCGTTGGAAATAAAGTATGAGAGTATTTTAAACTTTGAATCAATTCTAGATATAACATGTGGACTAAGAAAAAATCAAATACTTTTTATCTATTCCTATCAATTTTAATATTGAGTTTGAACTATTTTATTTATTACCAATACCCACTAAATTAGAATCAGAATTCGTAACAATAATACCAAGCTCCAAATATTTGTTAAAAACTGAAAATCAAATAAAATATCTAAACGACATTTGTACACGAAGTGAAACTTTTCAATGTCCTTCCTATCTTCAAGACAATAACAAACAGCTATGCGAAGAACAAATATTGTTAACAGGAAACTCAACCAGCTGTGAATACTCAAAAATCAAAATTTTAAAAAATCATTTAGAAGTTATTCCAGAAATGAACCAGTATTTCGCAATATTTCCAATCGAAGCAAGGTTAACAATCAAATGTACAAAAGACACAGAAATTAAAAATTTAAGAGGAATTTACTTAATCAAAAACTCTCCCTGCAAGATCATTTTCCAAAATAACGAACTCACATTTCAAGAAAAACTTTTGGCCAACCTCTCTTACTAAATAAGCTTCAGGCAAATTTCAACAAAATTAATATGTCCCCTATGGAAATAAATTTGAAAAATTTGAAATTGAAAGAAATATCTTCTCAAGAATTGACACCGATACTTAAAGAAAAATTCAACCTGCATATTCCCAGCGTATGGACCATCTTTTTATACTTTAGAAGAAAAAACCGAAGACAAGGGTACCAGAAGAAATATCCACAGAACTTCAACAAAAGAAAATTCAGCTTCCAGAAGGAGCCTCATTCTAATGGGGAAAGTGTTATATAGTTATATTTCTCAGTGTAGCATAAATATATTGTTTAGTCAGTATGTTTAATTTCAGCTAACTTTGTTTTTGCTTATGTTTTATTTTTAATACTAGTAATTGTTAAACTATATTATTCAGTCTAGAATCTACTTCCGATCTTGTAACATATTATTATATTGTTTCAATAAATAAATATTTTTTTAAAAAGCCTTTTCCGTGTGTGAAAAAATAAGTTATATATATTGTTATGGTTTGGTTTTTATTTTATATTTATTATATTTATATTTATTTTATATAACCATAATCATTAACAATTTTATACTTATGAGACTCTTATTTTTATTTGATATTAAAACTCTTTATTAAATTTTTTTAATTCTCAGGGTATATTTTTATTATGAGTTCAAAATTGCAAAATTTGAAAACTGGCTCTGTCTTTTGTTCTTCTGGTTGAAAGTTGGCATTTTACTACTTACTGTAATGGTGTCATAGAAGTAAAACAAACAGCCACACATAAACCCTGACAAACTTGCATTTTATTCAACAACTGCTTGTAATTTCTTTTATAATAAATATTCAAAAACAAAATTGAATACTCAACTTATTTACAATATCAAATTTCTTACCTAAAATTCATTCATTTATACATACAGTCACACTAATTCAAAATTTGTACTCACAGAACTAATTCAATTACGTGGCTAGGAAATTATTATATATGATATTCTATTCTATAAAAAAAAAGAAGTTTTATACTTTGTTTCTTTGAAATGGAAAATACATTAAATGAATTTATTTATCAAATGTTCTGTAAGTACCTTTTTTATTTATATCTAAAAATTTTAATTTAATAAACAACAATTTTTAAACTATATCATTTATAAACATAAATTAATATGAAAGAATGGACAGTACCTGAATGTCTATTAGTTATAATTTCTTTCTTCAACTTTGAAGATTTCAATGGTGTGGAAACATTGAAAATAAGGCCTGCAGAAATTACAGACAGTCCTACGAGGATTGACTCAGCTCCTCTCTTCGTCAATTGGATATTTCCATGGCTCGTTCACAGTGGATTGTTTTTTACTCGGTTTCAATTTCTTCTATAGTGATATTAGTTCGGTGAATTCGATGTGATATTGGCTTACCGGCACTTTGTAAGTATTCTTTTATTTTTATATTTCACTTTTCATTTATTTATATCACTGAATTTTGTTATTAGAGTGATTTTAATACATTATTATAACCTTTTGAATATTTATCTTGGTTTTATCTGGATTTTTTCTTTGTTTAAATTTCAATAAAAATTTTTTCAATCTCTCCTTTTTAGATTTCCTCAACCAAGTTCGGATTCTTTCATTATTAAGGTAAGTCGCATTATCCATTATACAGTTCTCTGGTATACCAATTTCTAGGAAATCATTTGTTAAACTTTGTTGCACTACCTCTGGGTTTGTTCTTTTTGTTGGATATAATTTTATATATTTTGTAAAATTATCTAAAACTATTAAAATATGTACATTACTATTGATTTCACTCGGAATTAAATTTGACATGAAATCAATCGCTAATATTTCCAAAGGTTTTGTTACTTTTATAGACTTAGGCATGTTTTGATTCTGTATGTTCTTTTCCTTTGTTATTTGGCAAATTTTACAACTTCTTATTATATTTTTTATAATGGATAAATCTCCTTTTGATATATAATTTCCCCGAAAAGTTAACCAAGTTTTCCTGCTTCCGATATGTCCATACCTTTCATGTAATTCCCTTAAAATTTCTTCTGCCAATTTTCTTGTAATTAAATATAACTCTGTCGTTCACGATTTTGTAAAATAATGATTTTCATATAATGCCCTTAATTTTTCCTTTTTTGTCAATTTTGTCTGGTCTTCTAAAATTCTTTTTGTCGAAAAGAATTCTTCTACTTCTTTCAAAATATTCAATCCAATTTTAATTTGTCTTCCAGTATCTCTTGATTTTTCTTCCATTCTGGTAATGGCATCTGGTACCACATTTAACTTTCCAGGAATATATTTAATTGTCAAATCATATTCCTGTAGTAACAATGCCCAACGATGGATTCTATTATTACCATATTCATTATTCAAAATAGACGTCAAAGCTTGATTATCACTTTCTATGGTAAAATGATTTCCAAGTAAATAAAATCGTAATTTCTTTATGGCAAAAATGATGCTGGCAAGTTTTAGTTCACTCACACTGTAGTTCCTTTCAATATTTGTTTGATGTTCTAGAAACAAAACCAATAGGAACTTCTCCTTCTTCCTGTTCTTGTATCAATACTCCAGCCAATCTATTAATAGATGCACCAGTTCTTAATACAAATGGAATATCATACCTTGGATGATAAATCTTCAAGTTTTCTGCAAATTGTTCCTCAATTTCTTGAAAAGCAAGTTCTCTTTGTTCCGTCCATTGCCATTTTGCATTTTTCTTCAACAGCTCTATTAATGGTATTTCTTTATTACTTAAATCAGGAATCATTCTTTTATAATAATTTAGCATTCCTAAGAATCCTCTTAAAGTCTTTAGATTTTTAGGTCTGACATATTCTTGAATTATTTTTATTCTTTGAGGATCTAATTGTATAACATTTTGGTTTATTTTGTATCCCTATATTATCTCGTTTTTGTAAAATTCACATTTTTCTTTATTTAATTTCAGGCCTGCAGAATCAAGATCTTTCAAAATGGTTTCAAGATGAAAATGATGTTCTTCTGCATTCTTGGAAAAAATCAAAATATCATCCACATAATGAAGAACAAATGATTCGTGCTTATTTAATATTTTATTTAGTGCCCTTACTAATGAACTACATGCACTTTGTACACCAAATGGCACAACACAAAATCTATAGATTTCTCCGTCGATGGAAAAAGCTGTTAAATCCCGACTATCCTCATGCAAAGGAATTAGCCAAAAACTATGTTTTAAGTCTAATCTTGAAAATATAGATGTTTTTGTAATACGTCCCAAAATAGATTCAACTGACATAGGTGCTTCATATTGAGGTTTAGAAAATTTATTCATATTTCTTGCATTTAAGCAAAGTCTCAATTCTCCATTCTTCTTCACTACCACAACAATAGGATTAATGTATTGTGAGTTGCTTCTTTCTATTATTTTATTTTCTAATAGTTCTTCTATGCATTTTCTCACTTGATCTTGATATTTATATGGAATAGGATCATTTTTAGCTTTGAAATTCTTAATATCTTCATTCACTTCTATTTTATGTACATAATCTTTCGCAATTCTATTTTTCTTTGAAAATAAATTATCATATTTATTCATTAACATTTTTATTTCTTCTTTTCTGTCCTCCGGACAATCCATTACAACTTCATATTCCACTTCTTCTCCATCCTCAAAATTTTTATTCATTTCTTCCTTGTACATATTACCAATTATTTTACCTTCTTCTTTCAAAGCTATTATTTCAAAGTTAATCCATGTTCCATCCAATTTTAATTTTCTTTCTTCAATATCTATTATTGCTTTATGTTTTTCTAGCTCATCACATCCTATTATTACTTCAGTTTCAATATTTGGAGCAATTAATACTTGTAAACTAAATTCTTTTCCCTTAATATTAGCTTTTATATTCATCAATCTATTAATTTCACATATTTTCTTTGAGTTAGCACCTATTAAATTAATTTTTGGGATTTTAATAATATTGTTTGTAGGAATATTGAACTTATCGAAAAAATTTGGATTAATTATAGATGCTTCTGATCCAGTATCAATACGTATTTTAGCTTATAAATTGTTAATTAACCCATTTATAATAATTAAACTATTGTTCCCATCTATGTCTATATTTTCATTCACTTTTATAAATTATTTGGATCTTCATATTTACAAATATATAGATTTTGTTTATTTGATGTATGCATATTTAAAAATTTTCATTGTCATTTATTTGTTCAGTTGTCTGTCTTATATTTTCTTTATGTATTTGTGCTGTATGTAATCTTGTATCGTTTGTATTTGTTATTTCATCTCTGTTTTCTGATCTGCTCCTTCTATTTTGATCAATTCTTTGATAATTTACTCTTCTTCTTTCGTGATCTCCATTTCTCCTTTGCATATTTCCTTCAGAATTTCTTCTCTCCGTTTCTCTATATTGTCTATTGTTCCTGTCATTGTAATTGTTTTGTCTGTATGAATCATTATTGTGTGTATTGTTAGTGTTAGTATTGTAGTTTCTGTTATTGCAATTATTGTTATTTTTTTGTTCGTGGTTATTATAATTTCTATTATTATTAAATCTATTATTTGTCCAATTGTTATTTTGATTGTTGTTGCTTCTTTGATTGTGTCCATTGTTAACATAATTTGTTCTTATATTTTGTTGCGAATTTTCTTGTCTGATCAAATTTCTCTCTACTTTTTGTAGATACATAGATAATTGATCCAATTTTTTTATGTTTTGTATTGCAATGGTTTCAGCCAATTCTGCCTTGAAATGCCTTGCTATGAACATAACGATTTCCTCCTCAGGAATTGGTGGTTCTATTGTCATTAAATTTTCCGAAGTATAATTGTTCCCTGATGGTTGATTGTGCATTTTCCTCCCAGAAATATTGTAAAAATGCCGTTTCAAAATCTTGAAATTCTGGCATATCCTTTTCCCTGGCAGCAAACCATATTAACGCATGATTTTCCAAGTGGTCTCTTATTATTTCCTTTACGTCCTCAATACTATTTATCCCTCTTACTCGATTTCTCAAAATTCTTATAAATATTTTTGGATGCAGTTTCTTGATATTTCCGTCAAATTTTTGACTAGTTGCTCCATAAATTGTTTTTACTCCTCCAACATATTCCATATTCGTTCCTTTTTCCTCGATTTGTTCTACCTTTCCTTGTATGTTCCTTATTTCCATTTTAAATTCCCTTTTTGTTTTATAATTCTCTTCTTCTGCTATCTCAAATTTCATTTTTATTTCTTCATTCACTTCTTCCTTCATATCTTGTATGTTTTTATTTGTTTTTATTATTTCTCTTTCTAATTTCCTTATCTTCTCATTATTTATTTCTATTTTCTTATTATTCCTATTTCCATTTTTAATTCATCTTCGTTTTTCTTCATATTTTCCATTTCTCTGGATTGTATTTCTTCCACTTCCATTAATCTTCCTAACATTTCATTTCGAATTTCTTGTTTTGTTTCTTGTATTCTTTCTTCTGTGTAGTTTCTTGATTCTTCCAATTGTTTTCTCATATCTTCTATTTTTTTTCCATTCTTTGACTATTTGTGTTCATTTCTTGTTTTATTTCTTCCTTATTTTTCTCCAATTTTCCCTCAATATTATTTATATTCCCTTCAATCTTATCAAATTTCTTATTCATATTTTGTAGCATTCCCATCACAATCATTAGTTCGCTTTTATTTCCACCTCCTTCTCCTTGATTTTGTATCACTACCTCTTCTCTACTTTCTCTGATTTCTTCTGGTTCTTCTATTGGTTCTTTTACTTCAGTTCCCTCTGTTTCTTCATCATTCTTTTATTCCATGTAATGTACTCGAAAGTCGCCCATTCCATGTCTCCTTTTTTCTTGATCTGATTCTCCTTCTGCTCTTATTTTCTTACCATCTCTGAGTATCATTCTTTTTTCCATTTTTCTCATTTTAATTTGTTATTAACGTCAATTCTGTTATGTTTGATTTTGTTATGTCTAATTTTGTTGTGTCACGTTTTCGAAAATTGCTTTTTTAGAATGCACTTTATAAATTGCTTTTTCTGAATGCACTTTATAAATTGCTTTTTCTGAATGCCCCACGTTTGGGCGCCAATTGTTATGGTTTGGTTTATTCTATATTTATTTCATTTATATTTATTTTATGTAACCATAATCATTAACAATTTTATACTTACCATCAATTTTTTTAATTGGGCGCCATCAGTGATTACTGAAATTTTATATGTTTGATTATGAGACTCTTATTTTTATTTGATATTTATTATTTATCACCAATACCCACTAAATTAGAATCAGAATTCGTAACAATAATACCAAGCTCCAAATATTTGTTAAAAACTGAAAATCAAATAAAATCTCTAAACGACATTTGTACACGAAGTGAAACTTTTCAATGTCCTTCTTATCTTCAAGACAATAACAAACAGCTATGCGAAGAACAAATATTGTTAACAGGAAACTCAACCAGCTGTGAATACTCAAAAATCAAAATTTTAAAAAATCATTTAGAAGTTATTCCAGAAATAAACCAGTATTTCGCAATATTTCCAATCGAAGAAAGGTTAACAATCAAATGTACAGAAGACACAGAAATTGAAAATTTAAGAGGCATTTACTTAATCAAAAACTCTCCCTGCAAGATCATTTTCCAAAATAACGAACTCACATTTCAAGAAAAAACTTTTGGCCAACCTCTCGTACTAAATAAGCTTCAGGCAAATTTCAACCAAATTAATATGTCCCCTATGGAAATAAATTTGAAAAATTTGAAATTGAAAGAAATATCTTCTCAAGAATTGACAAAAATACTTAAAGAAAAATTCAACCTGCATATTCCCAGCGTATGGACCATCTTTTTATACTTTAGAAGAAAAAACCGAAGACAAGGGTACCAGAAGAAATATCCACAGAACTTCAACAAAAGAAAATTCAGCTTCCAGAAGGAGCCTCATTCTAATGGGGGAAGTGTTATATAGTTATATTTCTCAGTGTAGCATAAATATATTGTTTAGTCAGTATGTTTAATTTCAACTAACTTTGTTTTTGCTTATGTTTTATTTTTAATACTAGTAATTGTTAAACTTTATTATTCAGTCTAGAATCTACTTCCGATCTTGTAACATATTATTATATTGTTTCAATAAATAAATCTTTTTTTAAAAAGCCTTTTCCGTGTGTGAAAAGATAAGTTATATATATTGTTATGGTTTGGTTTATTTTATATTTATTATATTTATATTTATTTTATATAACCATAATCATTAACAATTTTATACTTATGAGACTCTTATTTTTATGTGATATTAAAACACTTTATTAAATTTTTTTAATTCTCAGAGTATATTTTTATTATGAGTTCAAAATTGCAAAATTTGAAAACCGGCTCTGTCTTTTGTTCTTCTGGTTGAAAGTTGGCATTCTACTACTTACTGTAATGGTGTCATAGAAGTAAAACAAACAGCCACACCTAAACCCTGACAAACTTGCATTTTATTCAACAACTGCTTGTAATTTCTTTTATAATAAATATTCAAAAACAAAATTTAATACTCAACTTATTTACAATATCAAATTTCTTACCTAAAATTCATTCATTTATACATACAGTCATACTAATTCAAAATTTGTACTCACAGAACTAATTCAATTACGTGGCTAGGAAATTATTATATACGATATTCTATTCTATAAAAAAAAAGAAGAAGTTTTATACTTTGTTTCTTTGAAATGGAAAATACATGGAATTAATTTATTTATCAAATGTTCTGTAAGTACCATTTTTATTTATATCTAAAAATTTTAATTTAATAAACAACAATTTTTAAACTATATCGATATGCTAGATCCCATTAGGTACGGATCGTTAAGTCTTAATATCTATTTCAAATTTAAAATGTGTTTTTTGTCATCATTTAAAATGTGATAACAAAACTTGTAAAAGTGCTGTCTTCCTACAAAACTGGTAAATATTCTTTCGATTTATTTATTGGTGTTGGAAAACAATAGGCCAGTCATTGAGTTATAGACTGTCTTCTGAGCTATTTAGATTATATCTATTGTTTGTGATTTTGGCATCCAGGATCACATCAATATGTCTAACCCCTCACAACCACTGCTATCAAATACCACCACTTCCCAAACCCTTAATAATCAATCTACCACGATAAACTCTAACTCCCCAAGATCACCGATATCTTATGCTGCGGCTACTTCAGCAAGACCTCCTCCTCCCCAAGTACCATCTCGTGATCAAGCCATCATTATGCCTTCTATCCCCAACACTGTACTATTCGATTACATCAAAGCTAAAGGTAACATTGTTTCTCCCAAAAACGTTCATTTCGCTTCCAGAATCTCTCATGGCCGCATATGTATATATTTATCATCTACCACTCAAGTCGATGAGCTTCTAAAATCACATCAAAACATCTCAGTTAATTCCAATGTAATTCCTATTCGTCGCCTTATTTCCCCCACTAAAAGAATCCTTATTTCCAATGTCAGCCCATCCATTCCTCACCCCGTTATTGAAAAAGCCCTTCTCGACCTTGGATTAACACTAACTTCTCCAATTTCATACGTCAAATATGGCTCGCCTGATGACGAATACGCACATGTCCTCAGCTTCCGACGTGTAACTTACGTTCTGCCCACCAGTGATGAATTTTCACTTCAAACGTCGATTCTTGTTACTCATGAAAATACATCACACAGAATATTTATTTCTACAGATAAAATTGAATGCTTTCTTTGTAAACAGGCTGGACACACAGCTGAATCTTGCCCCAACTCTTCCCACGACCTTCCTCCCCTGTTAAACACATCTGTCACTCATGAACCTTCCTCTTCAGCTGTCCCTGCTACTACTTATACCACTTCAGACAATCCTAAATTAACTTCTGAAGTACCACTCGCTCCCTCCTCTCCTATACCTGGCAAAAAACGTCCCCGCTCAAGAAACAGCATTCTTGACTCTCCACAATCTTCATCACCATCCAACACTCCTCTCGATAATTCCAATTCAATGCCTCCTCCAGAATTCACAATACCTAATCCGAAAAAACCTGCCAAAAAAAGACCAAAAAAATCTAAACTTGCTGATGATGATTGTCGCAGTCTAAGCCCAGAATCACGTTCTATCATACAGAATTTCCATGACGAGTCTCCAGAGTCCTTTTCTCTTAGTAGCACCCAGCTTATTGCATTCCTCGAAAATACTTACCGAGTCAGCGACCCTCTTCCTGAAGCCAATAAATTGATCTCCGATACTGCTGCCCTACTGGAAGATTTATCTTTAGTGTATTCTAATGTCAACGGAAGATCCTTGAAAAATCGCATTACTCGTCTGACCAACAAAATAAAACTTAAACTTCACCCCGAGCAAAACATTCATCCTGGGGAACCTTTTTCTGATGACAGTAGCTTCTCTGACTCCTCTGTACGATCCCAGTAAATAACCTCATTATCTTTCCTTTAATTAATACTATTCTCTCTAATACAATGGAACTGCGATGGATTTTATCCTCGCCTTGAAAGAATTTAGAAAATCATCTCTCTCCATACCCCTGACTTCCTCTGTCTCCAGGAAGCCAATTTTAAAATGAATCATCAGCGTAATCTAAAAAACTTTGAAGGATATGATTACATCCGTACCAACTGTGCGAGAGCCAGTGGTGGTTCTTCTATATTTGTATCTAGCGACATATACTCATCTCATCTCCCTCTAACCACAAATTTGGAGGCAATTGCTGTCACCGCTTGGTGCCCTAATAAGCTAACCATTTGTAGCATTTACATTCCTCCTGACATCCCTCTTAATGAAGAAGACCTAACCGACCTAATTTTTCAGCTCCCCCACCCTTACATCCTTGTTGGTGACTTTAATGCACACCACACCTTATGGGGCTCCACCCGTAATTGCTCTAGAGGCAAAGCTATAGAAAACGTATTAAACTCCTCCTGAACCTGCTTGTTGAATACAGGACTCAAGACTCACTTTAACATATCCTCCGGCTCCTTCTCTGCCCTTGACCTCAGCTTATGTGACCCCAAAACTGCACTTTCCCTTTCTTGGCAAGTTTCCGATGATCTTCATGATAGTAACCACTTTCCCATTATTATATCTAATCATTATATTAAAGAAACTATCTCTAGAAGCTTCTGGCACTTAAAAAATGCAAACTGGCCTGAGTTTACTTCTCTTTCTCAAACTTATTTATCCTCATTAACCATTTCTACAAATATAAATGACACTCTAAAAATGTTTACTGATAGCATACTTGCTGCTGCCGACACTCACATAGGTAAAACAGTCACTTCCTCGGCATATAAAGCAGTGCCTTGGTGGAATTCAGCTTGCGAAAATGCCATCCGCGAGTCCAAACACGCACTTAACAGGTTTCGACGATATAGGACACAAGAAAACCTTCTCCTACACAAAAATCTAAAAGCTAAAGCAAAGTACTTAGTCAAGCAAAGCAAAAAATCCTCTTGGCAAAACTATACCTCCTCTTTGGATCATAATACAAATCCCAGTCAAGTCTGGAAAAAAATTGCTCAAATTCAAGGCAAAAAAACCAACACCAAAATTCCCTCCTTAATACTTAATGATACTGTTATCTCCGAAAACCAAGCAATTGCCGACTCCCTCGCTCAAGTCCTTGAAGACAAATTTAATAAACGTATCCCCATCTCTATCTCCCTCAATTCACATATTCAGCCTTCCTCCTCTCTTCAGTCAAATCCTCGTGATGTTGCGTCTATCAACGCCCCTTTTAACCTAAACGAACTGAAATCTGCATTGTCTACTTGTAGAAATTCAGCTGCCGGCCCTGATGATATTTCTTACATCTTTCTCAGAAAACTTTCCAATCCATCTCTCTCTAAGCTTCTCGACTGACGCATGGCGCAAATCTATAATCATTCCAATAAAGAAAGCAGATCAATTCACATTATCGCCTAATTCCTTTCGACCGATCTCACTTACTTGCACAACCTGCAAGCTCCTGGAGAAAATGATCAACAGAAGACTCTTTTGGTTTCTTGAAAGGTACAAAATCATTCCCAACGCCCAATCCGGCTTCCGGCGACATCGATCCACTCGCGACAACCTTGTTCTTCTCCAAACACACATTTCTACAGCAATACATAATCACCTAGACGTCGTTGCAGCCATCTTTGACATCGAAGGTGCCTTTGACTCGATATCTAGGACTGCAATTCTAAATAAACTTTCCCAATACAATCTCCATGGTAACATTCTATCGTTCATTAATAATTTCCTAACTTGTAGAACATTCAGAGTTTCTGCTAATGGTAAACTCTCCTCACCTCACCCACAAAATGCTGGAGTCCCTCAAGGATCAGTATTAAGCTCTACCCTATTTATCCTCACAATAAACGAACTCTGTGACAATTTTCCTGCACCCATAAAACACGTACAATATGCTGATGACCTAATTGTGTATTGCCATGGTAAATCGATCTCAGCAACTTGCAAACTTCATCAAACCGCAGTAAACCTTTTACAAGATAGATCTACTCACCTTGGATTATCCTTATCCCAAAACAAATCCAAAATAATCAAGTTTTCAAAAAGAACATCTTCTCCTTTACCTCGCATTTTCTTCAATGACATACTCCTACCCATTGCGAATCAATGTAAAGTTCTTGGAATAACCTTCGACTCTCGACTTAACTGGAAAGAACATATCCATGAACTCAAAGACATCTGTATAAAGAGACTAAATATACTTAAAACCCTCACTGGGGTTCCGACGAAATCGTATTATTAAGAGTATACAGAGCTCTCATCCGCTCAAAGCTTGATTATGGCCAACGATTATATACTAGGAAGGATAGTCTACTTTGACAAATTTGTTTGTGTGCGATGTTGCAGCTATGACGTCACCACAGGACCTCGCGTATATTTAAATACATTTGTTTATACTTACTTAAAATGTGTTTCTATTATAAAAATAAAGGTTGTTCGGCTTTAAAACTAATTACCTTTACCATATTAGAACACTATATTTGCTTTAAAAAAGAAAACACATTTTTTTTAGTTTTATTTTATTAATATTTATTGTATATCCTTACAAAATAATAGGAATATCGAGACAGTTTATATCTACAAAAGGAATTCATATAGTAATGTAGCTAGAAAATATTTACAGAATATAATAAAAAAAAAACACTTTTTATACAGGAGGTTTAATAAAGTTCTTATTTGGGATTATGTAATTATGAGAACAGCTAATTTTCAGATATTTGGCTAGAAGTAGTACCTACCTATTGTAATTAACACAGTATTTAACTTTTAAAAGTTACCTATTGTCAATTTTACGAATGTTCCAGAACTTAATCAAAGAACATTTTAAAATGTGTTTCCTATTTTTCAGTTAAGATAAGCTTAAAAATATACATTTTGGTCTTTATAAATAAAATAAATAGTTTTTGATTGATATAAAATGTACAAAATTATTATAGATGAAGATTTTCATTATTATACAGATTTTTTTTTATTAGATAGGTACTAATAATTTTTGCTTCACATCAATATTTTGTTTTAAAAATAAATATTGCTACTACATGGTGCAGTTTCCAGTATAGCAACACCTGTTCTCAAAAAATGTTAAACTTTAATGTAATAAAATTTTTAATAGAAAAAATAAAATTACTAATCAGTTTATAATTCTTTTTAATTTCTTGCTGTTGGCTCTACGATTGTTCTCATTAGCTTTTCTCTTTAAAGTTTTATCAGATTCCATTTTATAATTATTATATTCAATTCTTATTATTGTTCTTAATTTACAAAAATCAAAAATTAATTTATATGGGATGTCCTCTTTATTTTTATTTATTTTATTTGCCAATTTTTTAACAATTTGAGTACCTGGACGAAAAGAATTTCCATGATGAATTTAAAAAAACTTATTCCATTTTTTCACCTTTTCTAACCATTGCTGACTGGGTTTAATAAGGCCTCCAAATGACAATTGTTGTACCCAAGAGGGAATATGATAATCACGTTCATTTATGAATTTATAGGTGGGCACTTCTTTCTTATATTTTTTTGCAAGCCATCCTGCTATATATTCTAGTGTATCTTCAGTCGTTTCTAGCGAGATTTCTTCAAACAAAGATGTACTACCAGTACTACCAGATTGATCAGGAATGCTTACTGAAGAAAATGAACTACTAGAATTTGACCCAAATGTATCTTCAAAAGGTTTTGGGTCCGTCAATTGAAGTTCTGCTTTTTCTAAAACTTGAAGAGTTATAAATTCTTCATTAACTTCTTCTTTTGTGTTAGTTCTTGCATCTAATATCCCAGCATGTTTTCCCAATAATAGCATCCTAATTCGATAAATGGCTGCCAGTGGAGAAGGGTGCTCATTTGGTCCTCTGCATCGAATTTGTGAAAAAAAATTCTCAAGTGCATCCTGGTTTAACTTATGGGTGCATATATAATGTATGTCAAATCTTGTTTTCATATCTTGAAATAATAATTTTAAAGATTTGATAGATATTATCATTCCCTTTTGGAAAATCTGTAGAGTTTCCTTTCCAATTGGTCTCATTTCAGATATTTGACAAAGCACTTTTGATAGGTACTGATCCATGTTCGACATAGCTGTTAAAAATATCGAACGATTTGTTAATATCACCAACAAATTCTCCTAAATTAACAGCAAGTTTTTTATCATTTCCTGGTTTATATCTCAAAATAGCTGTAGATACTGAATGAGACATAAGTTGAGCAGCTAACTTAACTTTCTGTCTCTGATTTTTTTCACAATCAAGGTGATTTTGAGAGATTTTCCAACAGGGATTAATTTCCTTATTATTTAAATTGATTAAACTCTGAAGAGCCTCTTTAGTAATTTTTTTATTTCCATATAATATAAATCCTTTATCTAGCAACCAATTCCGAACAAGTTTTAACAAATGTGGTGCATCAGCAAATACATAAATATTGTTACCTGTATTTGAGACCATAAACCAATATTTCCTCCTCCACAGTCACTCACACAAGCTACCACATTATATGATATATTATGCAGTTCATTTATAATATTCGATAATATGTCCTTTGTAATATTTTGATCGAAAGCAATATATACAGGATGTTTCCATTTTTTGAATAGACCTCGAGCTTGTACTACTTGCATTTGTCCATAGGGCCCCAGCACTTGGTCCTTGGCAGCATCATATTCTTGCACAGATTTCACTTTAACTTCATCAAACTGTAAGATAACAGTTCTTTCACAATCAGTGAAATTCTCTCCAGCCAGTTTCATCAACAATAACACATCTTTTAGTATTCCTGTACTAACATCCAATTGAGATGCCCACCGCCTTAAACTTGATAAAGAAGGTGAAGGGTAATTTAACTGGTTTCTTAAATATAAATAGCAACTTTTGCTATAGTGTCTTAATGAAAAGGCTACAGATATCTCTTCTCGAGTCCAGTGAACAATTTTTTTTCGACCAGACAGTAGATCTATTTGATTTTGTGTTAGGACCATTCTTAATATTTTTTGGGCAGTCTGGATTCTTTTACTTACTGTTACTGAGAGTCCATAACATTTATTTTTGTAATATTTTAGCAATGTGTTAACACTGTTGACCTTTTTGCCTGATTTTTCCTTCAGATTTTTGTATTTTAGTAACAGCTCTTCATATTTTATTTTATAATCTATTGGTTCAGTTTTAGGTATTGGAATCTTGATTGGAGTAGTTTTTTGAATATTTATGTCATTTAAATTTTCTATATTGGAGCAAGTAGAACCACTTATTTCTTCAACAATGTTTCTATTCGTTTTTTTTTTTAGCTCTTTTTGCTCGAAGTGTCTCTCCACTCTCTTCAGAAGATTCAAGGGCTCTTTTTACTTTAACAGTTTGGACAGCTGTCTTCTTCAAAATCTTGCGTAAAGATAACTCTGAAAATAATGTAGGAATCTTAAGAAAAATTATTTATTTTTAATTAAATTATAATTAAAGAAAGATGCAGATTTATAATTGATTTGAAATAAACCATAGAATACACTAAAAAATTGTATAGTACTTACTTAACAACTCTTTCTGTAAGTCTCTTCCATAATCATTTGGTATAAAGTGTTCAGAACCAATTGTAGACGTATCTACATTAAAATTATCTGCCCTTCTACAACGCCTAACCCATTCTTTGCGAAGTGGAAGACACTACATCGTTCCCTTTTGGGAAATAATGAAATATAATAGGAATGCCTTTCTTTTTACAAATAATTTGGTTGTTTTTGCACGTAGCAATAGCACTTATTCTACCAGGCATGCCTAGACTAAAATAGAAAAAACAACCTTAAAATAATATTTCTACCAAGTCATAAATCAATTTTACCTTGAATATAATAGTACAAAAACCAAGTTTTCAAAATAAAATAAAACGAATTATGATTAAAAATCACTAAAACTTTACCAGAAACAGAAAAATTCTGACAATATAATAAATGTAAACGTAAACCACTATGTAAACAAACTGACTGTCTGCTATTTAGGTCCTACTGTGACGTAATAACGCATGCGCAATTGCGATCTTGTTTTCAAAATGCTTGAGAATAGGAACTAGTCCATCCTTAGTTAGTATATAATCGTTGGATTATGGCTGCTTTATTTACATGTCTGCCCCCAAATCTGTCACAGATTCACTGAACTCTGTACACAATACCGCTCTTCGCCTCTGCCTTGGTGCCTTTCGCTCTAGCCCTGCTGATAGTCTCCGCATTGAAGCTAATGAACTACCCCTACCCCTAAGACGCCAATCCCTACTCCTCTCATATGCTGCCTCAGTATCCTCCAATCCTCTCAATCCTGTTCACTCACTTTTCATTTCAACGACTAATCCCCCTACTCACCCTCGAACAATTATAAAATCTATCCCCCAAATGCTCACTCCTTTACTCAAAGATACCGACCTTTCTCTGACCTCTCCGCTCCCTCTACCTTCTTCTTCACCTTGGACCAAAAATATCCCTACAATCGATACTTCACTTACCATTTATAATAAGCATGAATCTCCCACTGCACTTATAAAGAAAGCATTCCTAGAATTACTACAAAAAAACCGTATGATTTAATACTCTACACAGACGCTTCCAAAACTGACTCCGGTGTTGGTTGTGCAGTTTCCACGAAGTATGAACTCATAAGCTCCGTCACCCTACCTATAGTGTGTAGCGTTCACACAGGCGAGCTACAAAGCATTTTTCAAGCTTTTAAAACCATCCACCTACCACACAAAAATATTGCAATATGCACTGACTCCCTTTCCTCCATTCAGTCAATCAAGTCAATCTTCACTGACCACCCAATTGTCCAGAATATACACGACATCTATCAAACTCTCGTTGCTCAAAATATAACAGTCTCTCTCATCTGGCTTCCATCTCACATCGGCATTGATGGTAACGAAACTGCGGACCGCCACGCGAAAGATGCTACCACTAACAACGACCCAACACACATTGTCCAACTCGCAACCGACCTGAAGATCCACTTCAAAAACGTCACTCAAGATTCTTGGCGACACCTGTGGCGCAATAGCACGACAGCACTTCATGATATCCATCCATCCACTTCTCCTCTCTCCCTGAACTTCTTAACCCGGAGAGAGGCTACTACAATCAGAAGAATCCGAATAAGTCATACCAAACTCTCACACGGATATCTGATGTCTTCAGGAAATCGTCCCGTTTGCCCTAGCTGTAACGATATTGTGACCATTAAGCACATACTGACGGACTGCAAACAATTTTCTGTTATATATAAACAACTTGATCTTAGGCCCAACCTCAAGGAAATGCTCCACTGCCCTACCGAAATCAAGAAAGTCTTACAGTTCCTGAAAGCTACTAATCTATACTGTAAAATCTAATTTAAATATTTGTAATAATTGTGTAAATATCTGTATTTATTTTTTCTGTGCCAATGACCAGCGCTGTCGAGGCACGTTAAGCTAAAATAAAAAAAAATAAAAAAAGCTGTATCATTTACAAACTTAAATTAATATGAAAGAATGGACAGTACCTGAATGTTTATTAGTTATAATTTCTTTCTTCCACTTTGAAGATTTCAATGATGTGGAAACATTGAAAATAAGGCCTGCAGAAATTACAGACAGTCCTACGAGGATTGACTCAGCTTCTCTCTTCGTCAATTGGATATTTCCATGGCTCCTTCACTGTGGATTGTTTTTTACTCTATTTCAATTTCTTCTATAGTGGCATTTGGAATTATATCAGCAAAACTATGTTTGTTATATTAGTTCGGGGAATTCGATGTGATATTGGCTTACCGGCACTTTGTAAGTATTCTTTTATTTTTATATTTCACTTTTCATTTATTTATATCACTGAATTTGGTTATTAGAGTAATTTTAATACATTATTATAACCTTTTGAATATTTATCTTGATTTTATCCGGATTTTTTCTTTGTTTAAATTTCAATTAAAATTTTTCAATCTCTCCTTTTAAGAATTTCTACCAGTTGTTGATTTTTTTCATTTTGTTTTTTCAACAAATTTTCTTTTATTTTATTTTCAATCAATCAGATTCATTTTAGAAGTTTGTTACTAAACTAATTTTTTAATTTTTGAAAATATTGTGACTTTATTCAAATGAAATTGTCATAGTCTATATATGGTATTTGTTTCACTTCCATGTAGTTAATTTTAAAACTGCAGAGGTCAAAATTTTGTATTTGTAGTTTTTATAACCTTTAGTTTCTTCTTCTTCCTTTTTTGGGCTATATCCTGAGGGATAATTTACCCAGTTTTACATATGTGGGGGAAACCAGTCTTGCTCTTGGCAATATTTCCCTCCCTCTAGAGTGGATATCTTCCTTAAACAAAGCTGCACTACTTTTAAGCATAGGAACTATTAATTATTTCATTCATATTACTTATAGTGAGTATTGGGGAGTTAGTAAGGTAAGACTTCACAACACAGGAATTTAACTTTTCTCGCTTGGGGGTAGCGGCCAAGCTTGGACACACCCAGAAATGCTACCTCGGATTTAGTTAGAGAACCCAGGTCTATAAAAGAGAGGATTAAGTTAAAGAGATTTCTTAAACGTTTTTATAAATTGGTTTATTATTGTTAATCGTTCATCATTTAGATTGGCTAAGATTGTACATATATCAAATGGCGCGCTAAGTTTAGTTTTACATAGCTCTATATAAAGGTTGAATTGATTTGTTATATTAATAGGGCATTCTAGTATTATGTGGTTAAGTGATCCTATTTGCCCACATTCACAGAGTGGATTATCTTCAACTCCAATTCTGAACATATGGAATGGAGTTAAGCAGTGTCCTGTTCTCATATTTTGGTAATTGTTCGACAACTTTATAGTAGAACGATTTTTTATTCTGCTTTATGAGGTTCCATTCATTGTTCCATTTGGCCCATATGCTCTTCTTGATATCTGGAAAGTAGTTTTGGTAATTCAGTTTTATATTCGCTGGAACTGTAAGGGAGCAGCCTGTTTTGGCTAGCTGATCAGCTTTATGATTTCCTTTGATATCGGAGTGACCTGGGATCCATGCTAGTACAATATTAAAGCCGTTAGTATTTGCTAGTATAATTCCTAGTTTTGTTAGAATTGATGCGTGCTCCGTATCTTTGGAGAAAGCTGGTTTACATATTTTTTGTAGCGCAGTTTTCGAGTCTGAGAAGATTATGGCTTTGGTTATGTTAGTTTTTAAAATGAATTGTGAATTGTAGTGCATGGTTGATAGCAGTAATTTCGCTTAGCCATATTTGTGTGAGTGTTGGAAGCCTAGATGAGAATGCGTAATTCAATTGTTCACTATAAACTCCAAATCCTGCAGTCCCTTCAGAATAGCGAGATCCATCTGTAAATATTCTTGTATGATCCGGGAATTTGGATAGAATTTTTTGGTACTGAATTTGTGCTAATTCATCGGTTTTGTTAGATTGAAGATTTGCCACATCTTATGGAGCTAGCTGAATTTCCAGTTCAAATTCATAGCAGGGTAATGTTTCTTTTTTGTACATCATATTGGTAGATGGTTGAAGCCGTTCAAGGATTTGAATTAGAGTTGGTTTTTCTTTGTTGTTCCAACATCTTGAGCTTTTGCTAATGTTATTAAGTTTCTTCAGAATATTAATTATGGGGTTATTTGATATTGCCAGGTTTTTAGTAAAGTATTTGGAGCTCAACCATTCCCTCCGATATTTGAGGGGCATTTCACCGTTTTCTGATAATAAGGCTGGGATTGGTGTTGATTTCATGTTGCCTGTAACTATTCTTAATCCCTGATTTTGAAGTTTGTCTAAAATTGCTTTATTTTTTTTTGTTAGTGTGAAAATCTGGCTACCATAGTCCATGTGACTTAGTACTATTGCCCTGTAGAGTATTCTCAGTGTGAGGGGATCACAGCTCCACCAAGTACCACAGAGAGCCCTCATAATGTTTAAACCTTTACATATTTTTGTTTTTATGTATTGAATATGAGCATTCCATTTTAGGTTTTGTTGAATGCATATACCTAGGTATTTAACTTGGTCCACCCATTCAATAGTTTCTGAGTTAATTTTTATTTTAGGGATAGATCTTTTTATATTTCCTTTACTAAACATTACTGCATGAGATTTATTGGGAGATAATTTGAAGTTATGTGTGTTTAACCATGTGTTGAATGTGTTTTTTATTAGTGATTCTAGAACTTTGCCCACACATGAAGTTAGAGCGATTGGTCTATAGTTCATTGCTAATGATTTATCTTTGGAGGGCTTAATGAGAGGGAGAATAATTGTTTGCTTCCACGTGTGCGTGATGGTAGCAGTTTGCATGCATTCATTAAAAAATTGTAATAGATCCTTAGACATAGATGTTGGCATGTGTTTGATCATAGAATATGTAATTTGGTCCATACCTGGAGCAGAGTCTTTTTTTGACTCTATTATGAATTTATATTCCTGGTAGGAGAATGGTTCAATTTCTGTTGATATGGATGTTTGTATGTTTTCGGCAATGATAGGTGGACATAAGGAGGATAAAATTTCTTGAGCCAGTATGCAAGATGGGAGTTGATTTGATAGGTTATTGTGAGGTGTACGGTTTGAAGCTTTATTGATTTTATTCCAAATCATTTTTAATGGAGAGTTGCGGTTTATTTTTGCACAGAAGTTGCGAAAACTGTTCTTTCTTTTGGACTTTAGAAATTTTCTAGTGGAAGCAATGTTCCTTTTAACTGCTATATAGTTGTGTACAGTAGGGGAGTTGGTAAATGTTTTAATTGCAGTTATTCTGCAATTGATGGAGTTATCCCACCAGGGGATATTGTATTTTTGGTTGTGTTTTATTTTATGAAATGGTATTGCCGCATTTGCTGCTTTTATAATATTATCTTGGAATGTTTCATAATGAAAATGAGTTATGGGTTGTGGGGTTATGCAGAGGTGTTCATAAAAGGTGTTCCAGTAAGCTTTCTTAAAGTTTCTTTTTGTGGATAATGTTTGATAAGGGGTTGTCATTATTGTTAAAATAAAGTTTGCAGATGGTTGGGTAGTGGTCACTACTACCAGAGTCTAGGAAAACTTCCCAGGTGGCATATGGAGTTAATTCGGATGATATTAGGGTAACATCTACCACAGATTTATCCTCACTTGGTGAAGATAATCTGGTAGCATGTCCATCATTTAGATATACTAATTGGAGTACCTCTAAGGAGGCGATAATGTTTCGGCCGTTAATACTTATTCTATTACTTCCTCATGCGGAGTGGTTGCAATTTAGGTCACCCATGATAAGTAGAGGTTTCTTGAATTGCTGAATAAATTGGGTCCAGATATTTACTCTGAGTACTGAGCTTGATGGGCAATATATATTTAAAATATTAATGTTGTGTTGTGGTAGGTGTATTGCCTGTATTTGAATATTTATATTATCAAAGTTACTTTGGTAGGTTATTGGGATAAATTTGATGGAGTTTTTTATTAGAATAGCTGTTCCTCCATAGCCATCAGCTCTGTCGTTTCTAAGGATTTGAAAGTTTCTGCATGAAATATTATAATTTTGTTTTAACCATGTTTCATTTAGTAGGATTATATCAGGATTATAGTTTCTAATGATTACTTTCAAGTTATCTGAGTTGGAGTTGTATGAGCGTATATTCCACTGGATTACAGTTAATGGAGCGAATGCGAATAAAATGAGAATATTGCACAGGAGATTATTAGAACATGTCTGTATCAGACAAGTCCATATACTCTCCTAAAGCATTTTGTTTTTTGGAGCATGATGGTGAAGGTATACATGTTTGTGCTGTGTTTATTTCTGTTGGCTGTACCACTTTTTGCTGGGGTGTAAGATAGTTATTTGAAATCATATTTCCTATAAACGTTAACACAAGCTCTCTGTGGGATTCTGATAAGAATGATATTGCTTGTACTACATTAAGTTGAAGGTTTTTTTCTTCCTCTTTTCTTGTTGGTTGTTGAGACTGTTCACTATGAGTTTTGTTTCCTATTTCTGATCTGCCATTTGGATTGTTTAGGCATTTGGTATGTGAGGCTTTGTCGTAGCCTGTTGGTCTTTTTCTTTTGCTGCTTGGGGAAGTTATGGCTACTTGTACATAAGATGCTACTTCAGGTGTTGAGGGTATTGTTGCTAATCTTCTTTCATGTACTTGAATTGAGTTGGTCTGTTCTTTTGAGTTTTGTTTTTTTAAAGTTGGAAAGTTGTGTAGATCATTTTTTGGTGGGCTACTGGACTGATTTGATGGTATTTGTTGGCTGGCTTCGTAATAAGAGATGTTTGAGAATGCCATTAGTTGTTTAATGTCTTTTTGTCTTTTTTGTTCTTTGCAGGTTTTGTCCACTGATGAGTGATCATTATTTTTGCAATAAATACAGTAAGATTGCAGCTTGAGTCTTTTTCATGGCTTTTGCTACAGGTTTGGCATTTTGCTTTGCCTCTGCATTGGTTTGTGCTATGTCCATAAAGTGAGCAGTTGTAGCATTGGATAACAGGGCTTATATAAGGGTTTAGTAGGGTTGGAAGGCCATAAACTTCCACTTCTCTTGAGATAATTTTGCCTGCAAACGTTAGACACACTGTACCTGTTGGGATGTACTTTATATTTCCATCAACAATCGCTCTTCTATTCATTCTCTTGGCATGAAGTACTTTATAATTACTGATGTTTGTAGTAGTGAATTGGACTATTTCTTGTTCTGTAAGGGTCGTATCTACAAATCTTACAATACCTTTGCTGGATACATTGTGACTTGGTATATATACCTCATAACCCAAATTTTCCCAGTCTTGTTCATTAATAAAGTTGTTAGCAGCTTCTGCATTTTTGAAAGTTACACCCATTCGGTTTTTGCCCTTTCTGGTGAATTTTATTACCTCCTGTAGTTTCAGGTTGAAGATAGTTTTGGCTATGCTCATAATATGAAGGTTGCCCACATTACCTGACTTACCCTGAATGTATACTTCAAACGGGGGAGAGCTATGTGGAGTGTATAAGATTTGTCTTCTATTAATTTGTGAAGAATTTTGATCTTTATCATTGTTTTTGTCAGGAGGTTCGGGAGGTTTATCTCCCGCGATTTTACTTTTTTTAATATAGGTAGTATAGGTTTTATATTTATGTATACTTTAAAAATCAATTTATATTTTTTACTTACTCAGGTCAAGGAAAAGGATTAGGCACAAAAAGTGGTTAGTAAAACCTTCTTTTGGACAAGGCCAATTTTTCCTTGTTGGTATCACATATTGCATTGTCTTTATTGGTGGCAAAGTAATGGATTTTGTAATGTGTGGTAGGTGGTGTGGGAAAATAATGGTAACAAAAGTGACATTTAAGTTCTATTTTCATAGGAGTGACAAACTTATGAATTTAGGTTTTGAATGTCACAAGGGCCATGGTTTTTGTTGATAAGATTGTTACGAATAATTTATTGTGGTTATGTTATTGTTCTGAGATATAATGACAATTATGAAATTACAATATATTTTATTATAATTATTTATTAACCCTAGTAACATTTTTTATTAACGCTACTTACAATAGTTATTGTTAATTTTGGCTATCTTGGTGACATAGCCATTTTCTTTCTGATTGGATATCACATATCTTTGGTGATGATTCATTATTAAAATTATTTTTATTCATTGTAAGTAAAAAGGAATATTTAATACTAGAAGACAGGAGCCACGAACATCCATAGAAGTTATTCAACAACAAAATGAAAATATATTAGTAGAAATAATTAATCATGTCACAATTCCATGCGTCAAAGATCTTTCGACAAAAATAATTAATGCTTTTAAAAATGAGAGTAACATAAAAATAACGCACAAATATAATAACACCATTGGTAAAAATATTTTTTCAAAACTAAAAGCTAAAGATGACATTTTAAACAAATCAGGTGTTGTATATAAGATACCTTGTAAAGACTGTGATAGAGTATACTATGGTCAGAGATCTAGAGTACTTAGAAGTCGTGTTACTCAACATCAAAGTGATATTAGGTTAGAAAAACAAAGTTGTGCCTTGGCCGAACATAACATTTTATTAAAAAATAATGCCAACTTTGAAGACATTTCAATTGTATATAGTGAATCACATAACTTTAAGAGAAATTGCTTAGAGATGTTTCAAACAGTATCAGATATTAATTCCTTAAATAAAAAGAGAGACACACATCATCTAATACATACTTATTCCTTTTACTTACAATGAGTGAAAATAATTTTAATAATGAATCATCAGAGTCAATTTAATAGTCCTGTTAAAGCCAGTAATCCTTTATAGTTACTGAATCACCCGGTATATTAAGTGGAATTTCAGTTTTAAAAATGCACTTGTTTTGTAACTCATTTAAAAAAGAAAGTTTATGTTTTGTCTAAGTACCAGCCATACGACCTATTATCTATTATTTATTGCCGAAGATCAGGGTTCGTCTGGGGGCTGGTGTTTATGACACTCAACAGCTATTTGAAGCATGATATAATTGTTGTGTTCTTTTTACAGTATTCTGTTCAGCACTGTTGAGATAATTTTCAACCTGAGCGGGTGACTAAAGTGAGCAGAAAATCCTGAAAAGAATGCGCAAAAATAATAAGTGGAGGAAAGAGGAAAGTGTATTATTAAATGGTGATGAAATTATTGGTGTTTCCATATAAGTGCTCACACATTTTGAAACCGCTTCAAAATAAATCAAGTTCTGGTTGTTTTCCTTATGGTTTGAGGCTTAGAGAAATGTTATATAATTTTGTCTATGGTTTGAGGTTATGATCAACTGAACAGAGCAAGTAATCAGAACCGAGCCCCCTCTAGAGGTAGTGCAGTTAGGGGCAAGGGGGGAAGCGATAGTTCAGCTCTGTTCAAAACGAGCGATTAAAAAGAATACGTAAAATCATTCAAGTAAACAGAGCAACTGAATTGCTCGAGCAAATTCTGTAAAAAGAACACACCAAATATATCGATTTTGTAAATGTCTTTTCACTTTTAAGTAGGGTAAGAAACCAGAATTTGTTTTTTGGCACTTTGTTAGATATACAGTACTTCACAGAATTCGAAAAGAGTCGGAGGCAGATTTGGGACGAATATTTTTTATTAAATACGGGAAATTAATATTCGAACTCTTCCGGTTCTTTCACTTATAATCATTATTTGAATATATCTTATAAGTATAGAATTTATTATCGCGATGTTTTATATAGCTTATTGTTAACTATTCAATTAAAAGGGTTGAGATTACTGATTAAAAGGTTGTAAACTTAACACGGCCTTTTTCTGTATTTCGAACCGACGTGTTGCTAAGACGGGTAGTTTTAGTGACGCGACGTATTTTAGTGGCGACCGTGACAGGACAGTGTTTTAGCTCTTTTAGTTTAATCGAAAGCTAGTTCGTGTTCAAGTAAGTGATTAGTGCAGTACTCAGTGAACTTTGCGAGAACAAACGTGCGTTTTCGACTGTTTTTTTTTAGTTTTGGAAAACAGTTATAGTTTTAACGGTTTGGTATTGTTTCCTATTTTTTTAAACATGAATGAACGAAGGAAACCGCAAAGTGCTTTGCGCCTCTTTTACGAAGGTAGCTAATGAATTGGAACGTATGCTATCGGGTCAAGTGACGGAACCACGGTTGGTTCAAGTCTTCATGAACATTGTGCAACAAAAGTTGGACGAGCTGAAGCTGGTAGATAGCGAGATTTACAATTTCCTTTTGGAAGAAGATGCAAAGAAAGATGATCTACTAGCAGAGATGGAGGGTTGCGACAGGTACCGCCATAGGGGTAATTTGTGAAGCTTACGTGTTAGTGAAGGTTTGAAGCCACAAGCAATCGAGGTGAGATTTAGCGTTTCCGAAATCAGTAACAACGTTGTTCAAGGTAAGCGTAAATTTAAGTAGCCTTTGTTGGAGATTAAAAAATTTGATGGGACTATTAAAGACTGGCTACCCTTTTGGTCACAATTTAACCCGCGATCGGTGACGCCCTCCAAAATCCTACTATCGGTGACGTGTTAGATGTTATCTAACATGTCGGATTTTATGAAATTTTGCTCAAATCATTGACTCTTATTATAACATTATTCTTGAAATTGAAATAGTTATGATTCCAGATGGAATTTATTTATTTCTTGATGATATAAGTAAATAAGCTATGACAGTTCTGGCCCATTTTGGCCATTTTAACATGGGAATCTCCATAAGAAAATCTAAGGTTCATTCTGGCAAATTTTAGCTCTTAATTAAGGTGGGTTCACACCAGCGGTATTAATGCGCATGCGTTAGTCTAAAGGTGGGTTCACACCAGCGGTATTAATGCGCATGCGTTAGTACACTATTTCGGGGTATGTCACATCTGAATGATGAATATTGTCCCACCCAAATATAGACCCACCCCCAAACGTTTAGGACCCCAAATATAGGCCCACCTGTTTAGGACCCCAAAATCAACCACCCACTCCCCAAATTCTAATACTTAACCCACCCAAATATAGGCCTACCTCTCAAATGTTTAGGACCCCCAAAATCAACCACCCACCCACTTCCCAAATTTCAATACTTGGCCCACCCAAATATAGACCCACCACAAATGTTTAGGACCCCCAAATTCCAATACCCCCCTGTTTAGGACCCCCAAATTTACACTCACCCACCTTTGAATAATCATCATTATTTTTTAAATTGAAAAAACTTTTGCCGGAGTCTGGGCGTGAACCATCAACCCTCACGCTCAAAACAATGTGTCTAACGAACGTGGCTATTAATTTTCATCAGATTAGATTGATAGGAGAGGTATAAAAAAAAATAATATGATTGAGCTTGGCTTGAAGTGAAATAGACTATACATGATATTAGGTAATCTCTAGTATGCATAGGTACAATTTGACATCTACATGCGGAAGGCGGGATCAAAAGGCCTTAGCGTCTAGTATCTACGTAATATTAGAAAAAAATTCCAGCTACCCCCCTTCATCCCCCACACAGCACCCCTCGTACTAAGAGTCATCCAATCAGAGCAAACAACGTCTCGTTCGAAAGGCCTTAACGTCTAGATTATACGTAATATTAGAAAAAAATTCCAGCTACCCCCCTTCATCCCCCACACAGCACCCCTCGTACCAAAAGTTATCCAATCATAGAAAACGTCGCCGTCGTCTCGTTTGAAAGGCCTTAACGTCTAGATTTCACATCATCATTATTTACAATTCGATAGGAATATATACCCGGCTGGCTAAGTATAACATCCCCATAAAACCCCCAACTAAATGAATAAACAAAAAAATACTGAATTATTTTTTAATTTATATTTTAGAAAAAACTTTTTATGCATCATCATTGTTTTCAACTGCTGATGATATATTGAAATATACCTGCTAGGTTGAAAATAACTTTTACATTTTTCCTTTAGCGAAATGAAACCACAAAGGTATTTACGGGGAGATATATGAAAACAATAGACACTTGTAATTATTTTTATATTATTGATTTTATTTAAACATCAACATTGTTTTCAATCGCTTCGATATATTTAGTATGTCCATCTTCTGCGGCTTTCTGCTGTACCTATAGAAAAAGTAAATATGATCAGATACTACTAATAATGGTCATCAAATTTACATAATAGTTCTGAAAAGATAAATGTAACATATAACATAATCGGCTTGGAATACTTTGAGCATTTTGTCTATTTCCACACCACCTTTAAGCCCCCCTTTAAAGACTTATGAGGTAAGACAACGGCGCGTAGCCTTTTTTATTTGTGGAAAGGCAACCCCAATAGGCCTACGGAAAACCACTTCCACCCCTGTTCAATATAAAAATTTTTATTAGCTATTATTACATAATATATAATCAAGACGGTCCAAATAGTTGAGGAGCATCGCAGAATTGATGTTCATGTCAATTTAAAGACTCGCAGTTGTGGGGTATGTCACTCTATATCAACTTTATTATCACTTATTGAATAGTGTCTCCAGGGTAGGGTGTTATCCGTTCCAGGAACCAAGTAACGTTTATCATCCTCTGGGCTGAGGGCAACCTTATGTTGGACAGTGGAGTACACCTGATGTACAGTTTTTTGTTTCCACATATCGAGACATTCTTCATAATCTTCATGTGTAATTATAGTTTTCACAACAGATGACTTTACTCCTTTAGCTTTCTTTGTCACACCCAGGTTCATGAGTTCAGACTCTATTCCATCCTCATCATACCCTTCATCAATTAACCTTTTCTTTTTCTTAGCAATATTATCATCAGTTACTAAGATTCTGGTCGAGTAGAGTTTAGAACGAAGGCCCACATACTCAGTCATTGGAACACCACTATTCTCATCCTTCATCATTCCCAAGACTTTTTTTATTAACCAGAGGAATGTCATATATATTTTCAAGAGCATAGTCGCTTGTATCAAATCGCCTATGACAGTCACGCTTCATAACTTCATAAGGGTCTTGATGGAGCTCATAAATTAGAGAGTCAGTGTCCGTATACATGACTGAGCAGCAGGGGAAAGCATCAATCATGTATCCATAGTGAAAATCATAAATTGTAGTTTTAGCAAGATCTAGGATTGTCTGTCCTACATATATAGGCTTGTTTAACCAGATCTGAAGCTTCCGCAATTCTACTGCAACTAGATCGGGCTTTTCACTAAAAATTGTGCTATTCTTAAACTCGGGCTTGGTGATGTAAGCCTCCGCACCATACCTTCCGTTAACACGGAGTTAAAAAACGAATATTAACACTCTTTCTAACGTTTTTCATTGTTTTACCTATAACAAAGGTTACAATAATATTTTGGATTTATCGTTAATATTAGAACTCACCAAACACCGCATTGTTCATTAATTTGAATAGGTTCTTTTCAAACTCATTCGTGGCCTTCGTTCTTAACTCAGTGTTAAGATCTATGTAAGACTTCAACCACACTGCCTGTTTGAATTTGAGAACTCGGTGGATTTTCTTCAACACCAACCCATAATGTATAACATACTTGGTTTTAATGTGGAGGGTAGCCATTAATTTGGTCAACTCTTTAACATCCTTTGGAGGTTTCATCGTCTTGGGATTTAAGTGTTGAGGACAAAGGGGGATATCTTTATGATGATCATGTAAGTGTGTGGGGTACTCCAAATCTACTTCTAACATATACCCAACATCAGCATCATCGGATACTGTGGTGACATCAATGTTTGTATCACACCATTCAAAACCACCATAGGGAAAATACTGGGACATTGCCCAACCATACTAAAACAAAAAAACCATAATAAATTTCTCACTTTTTTTTAGACGAGGAGTAACAAACCTGATTATTTATGTCAAAATACATCATAAATGTCGTTGGCTTAGAGGGATCGTAGTTGTTTACAGAATGGTTGTTAGCTTTGGCTCTCCTCTTACTGCAAACTTGACTAAGACCGCCACGAATACCACGTTCAACGAAGAGAAACATATCCAGGTCCGTTAAAAGCTCCAATTCAACACCGGTACATTTTAGCATGGCATCCCAAGTGTAACCGGGCAATGTAAAATAGTGGGCAGGATCGAGACCATGTGATTTGAGGGTGCTACTGCGAAACATCTCAAAGACATCCGCAAGAAGGAGAATATCTGTCTTCATATATAGGTCAACGTAATCACCTAATGTATTACAGTCGAAGGTACTCCATACTTGGTGAGCACGCTGGTAGAGAGGGCAAGGCTTATTTTCCAGTTTGTTGAAAAATGTATCCTGTGCTGGTAAGGATATTTCATTGAATCGTTCGAAAGAGTCAATATAATCATAGGGCATCACACCCTTTTTCGTTAACATATTAAAATGATCTTCAGGTTACTCTGGGAACTGCGATTTTAAATTTGGAAATTCGGTTAGATAAGAAGCTAATTTATCCAGGCTAGATGCCATAAATCTAAAGGAATCGATAAACCTAAATTGAACTGGATAGTCATCAATGTGTTTGGTGAATGAAATATACTTTTCCTTTGTGATAGGGAGTAAGTCTACGGTTCCCTTCATCCTAGTAGCTACGTCCTTAACGATATGATGCCCATCGTACCCCGTTAAGTTATGCCAGACAACTGGCACCACGTGACTATCCTTATAGTTAATATTACATGATTCATGAGCTGCTCCACGATAGTTGTTTGTGGGGATTAAATGGTTGTGATCACGCACTTTCTTATCTTCCTTTGTGAAGATTTGTTGACATATGTGGCAGTGTGTAGCTCTTCGGTGCTCAACTTCCTGCAACCATGACATATCCATATCATACGGACACCAAAACACAGTAGCTATATCCTCAGCAAGACTGCTCATCTCATCTGCAAACCAGCTCATACAGTCCTGCCCTCGGTATGATCGGTAAAAAGAGAGGGTATCATCATAGCTACATTTGAGATAGTACCCAACGGCAGCTGGAACGTGGTGTTGCGGCTTTTTCGGATCTTCAAATGACTTCAAGACGCTCTCCAAATCGGCATAAACAATAAACGGTGCTTTTTCCTTGTTCTTAAAATTTTTAAATTTTAAAATGTTATTACCCGGCTCAGGAATCTTGATGGCAGTTTCATTCATTTTCACACAATCTTCAATATGCGTATTCAACTTATTTTGTGGTATGAAGTAATGAAGACAACGGTCACAGAAGAATTTTTGGCCATAATGTTTACTGAGTTGTTTAGAGAGTAGGTGTGACAAACTTTTAATCCAGACGTAGTGGTATCTAATGGGTTCTTCAGCATCATCGTATCTATCCTGTATCGTCAATAAATTTACATGGCGTTCCTGTTTATTTTTAGATAAATACGTTGGTAAAGTATCAAAAGATTTTTTGGTCCTTTCTAGGATGTATACATTAACTGACACATCATTCTGTTTCTCAAAACTAGGGATTTGCCTTGCTGTCATCGGGAACTGGATACCTTTAAGCTTCAAAGCAGAAGAATAGTGGGGGTATGACGATAATCGATCAGAATGTTTTTCACTAGGATACAATGCTGAGCTAACGGACCAAGCAAAACATTCATCGTCATAGTTCTTAACATTGATGCATGCATGTTTATTTTTGATTTTGTGTAGGCAGCTCGATATAAGAGGAACCGATCTGAGGAGTATATTTGTTAATGTTTACCCCTAGATTCACTACCTTTTTCAGTGCCCAGCCGCTATCTCTTTCCTGAAATTCACTCAGTTCCTTCATAATGGGATCGGTCACTTTATCATCGAACCATGCATTAAGGTCGGTGTTTCTGTATATTGGAGAGTTTGAAGTAGTGAAGTACTTATACTCTTTAAGCACACTATCCCCCTTCATCACCTCAAATTCACCACAAAACACAGCGTTCACCTTGACTGCCGCATCTTTCTTTAAGACGTTTTGAATGCGGCGTTTAAATATCAACTTGGCATCAATCAGGAAACATTGAGAATCTTTATGCTTCAAGTTCGATATTACGCCTAAACTGATGCGTGACTTAAATGCCGAGTCCAAATCCTCCCATCGAACACGTCCCTAGCACCTTCAGGACGCATAGTACGCCCTGCCCCCTTCCTCTGAGCCGCTTTGAATTGAGCTCTAAGACTTTTAATGTTTCTTAAGCAGGCCTCCAAATGCTGCTTCTCCCCAATTGTTTTAGCACACTTCATTGCATTCCGAATTCTTACGATCCCTTTATGACATTCAGCCCTTCTCGGATCTTCACATCATCGTGCTTGGCTTCTACCAATCCCAACAACGCTGCAATGTAGCGAACCAAATCGGTGAAAAGTCTCATACTGAAAAATGAAAATAATGAGTGAATACCCTCAAACTTACTTCTAAATTGATAAAAAAAACTTTTTGAATAAAATAGGAAGAGCTGCTAGACGATTGAACGCTTCAAAGTTCTGAAACAGAATGGAAAAAATAGTTATTTATAGGTATAAGCTATAAGCTGAATGTAAGTAATATCTCACTTTGAATACTATATTATTTGGTGTTCGTGTTATAATGTTCACACTTTATTTAATATTTTAATTACAGTAATCTTATCTATAAATTAATAACATATATTTTTAGTAACCGATACATGTGTTTGTTCGTCGTTGGTTGTCGCTTGTTCCCCCGAGGTCCGCGCTGTCGTCCTTCACTTGTCACTTGTCCTCCACTATTTTCCGCACTTCCGTTCTATCACTAGCACATACTACATCTCCCTTCTTTACTGTATTTAAACCTACTGTACATTATTTACAACTAATTTGTAACAAAGTCATTCAACCGTTGTGGTTGAGTGGTTTTGCGTTTGGGGCGCTTAGCATCTGAAATAGTTGCTTTACAATCTAATTTGGGTGCTTCTTTATTACTGCTGTCTTTAATTAAAAACTTTCTGTTTCTTTCAATGACACTACCATTGTCCATTTTAACTAGATAAGTTCTAGGCTTTTCTAATTTTCTAATTATTTTACCTGCAGTCCATTCAGATTTATCTTGTTTCTGAACTCGGACCTTTTCTCCCTCTTCTAAACCTTTCAATTGTTTTGTATTTTTATCATAATTAATTTTTTGGTTCATTTGTCTCTTTTTAAAGCTTTCTAAGACTGATGTATTCCCTTTTGAAAAAATGTTAAGTGTCGGTAATAAGCTTTTGATATTTCTATTAAAAAGTAAGGTAGCTGGAGAAGGTATATTGTTATCAATTGGCGTGTTTCTATACTCTAATAGGCACAGATATAAGTCTTTATTGTCATGTTCAGCTTTTTTAATTAAGTTTTTACATGTTTGAATACATCTCTCTACCATGCCATTAGATTGGGCATTGGTTGGACTGGATGTAATGTGATTTATTTTCCAATTGTCAACAAAATTTTTGAACATTTCTGATGAATAGTTTGTCCCGTTGTCTGATCTTAATACTCTTGGTATACCATGTCTGGCAAAAAATGACTTAAGCAATTCAATTGTGTGTTTGCTGTCTAGTTTGTTTAAAACTCCTATTTCAATGTACTTAGAAAAATAATCAATTACCATTAAATAATTCGTACCTCCTATGTTCCTACGATTTCCCATGGATTATTTGTGATTTCTGTTTGAATTAGAGGTTCATTACTGTTTGAATTTCTAAAATTCAGACAAGTCTCACAGTTACTTATATAATTTTCTATATCTTTATTTATGTTGGGCCAATACAGACATTGACGAGCTCTTAGTTGACACTTAGTTATTCCCAGATTATTGTAATGTATTATTTTTAGCATTTCATTTCTTAATTTATGTGGAACGATAATTTTATTGCTCTTGAGCAATACATCATTTAAACTGATTATTTCATCTCTATAATCCCAATATTTTTGCAACTCACTAGATAAATTATTTTTTTCTCTTCTTTTACTATTTTCATTAAATTGTTCAATACACTATCATTTTTTGTCTCTAGCTGAAATTCTTTAAATTTTTCATCTGATACTGGCAAAACTTTTTCTATTAATTTTATTTGAGCTTCAATATCTCTAGCATTAGATGTATCTTCTTCAGTTATTTCATTTAAAAAATTTCTGCTAAGACAATCTGCAATATATAACTGTGAGCCTGGTTTGAATTTAACTTGCATATCATACAATTGTAGTTTAATTAACATCCTTTGTAGCCTCAAAGGAGTGTTTACCAGTGGCTTTCCATGAATTGAAATTAGTGGCTTGTGATCACTTTCTACTATCACACTCTTGCCATAGATGTATTGATGGAAACGAGTACACCCAAAGAGCACAGCAAGCAGCTCCTTCTCTATTTGGGCATAATTTTTCTCAGTTTCCGACAATGCTCTAGAGGCATAAATTACTGGCAAATTGTCCTGCAAGAGAACTGCGCCCAATCCATTTTTTGATGCATCGACTGATACTACTACAGGCTTATTTACATTGTAAAATTGTAGCACTGGCGTTGATGACAAAATTTGCTTCAATTTGTTTAAAGACTGACTATGATGCTCTTCCCATATAAAATGTGTGTTTTTATTTAACAATTGTCTCAAGTCATTTGTTAATTCAGACAAGTTTGGAATGAATTTTGAAACGTATGTGACCATACCAAGTATCTGCTCCAGTTCTTTTCTATTTTTTGGCAATGGCATGTTTAATATGCTTTTAATTTTCTCACCATCTACTTTAACACCCTCACTACCTATTATGTGCCCTACAAATTTTATTTATGTTAGATTAAATTTACTTTTATTTTTGTTAAATTTTAGATTTTCAGTTCTAGCCCTATCTAAGACTGCTTTCAAATTTCTATCATGTTCATTTTTGTTTTTACCATAGACTAAAAGATCATCCATATATGACACTTGGCCTTTTATGCCTTCAAAAATTTGTTTAAATTGTTTCTGAAATACTTCTGGTGCTGACACTATCCCAAAAGGTAATCTAGAATACATGTATCGACCAAAAGGTGTTGCAAATGTGCATAACCTCTTGCTGGGCTCATCCAATGGTACTTGATGGAATCCTTGGTTTGCATCTAGTAAACTAAATACTTTTGCCCCTGAGAGCTCTGTCATAATCTCTTCTATTGTTGGGATTTGATAGTGCTCTCTTTTTATAACTTTGTTTAATTCTTTTGGGTCAAGACATAGCCTAATTTTTCCATTATTTTTTCGAACTGTTACCAAAGGATGCACCCAGTCAGTTGGTTCAGTTACCCTTTCTATAATTTTTTGTTTTTCTAGCCTATCTAATTCTCCTTTAACTTCAGTTTTAATGGACAATGGTATTTTCCTAGCATTAAAAACAACTGGTACTGAATGTTCTTTCAAGATAATTTTATGTTTTAGTTTTAAGCAACCTATTCCAGTGAAAACATCTGCATATTGTTCTAATACATTGTCTGTAGATATTTCATTTACTCTTTTAATAAGCCCTAGCTGTTTACAATGTTTCAACCCTAAAATTGCTGAATTATTACAATTATTATGTACAGAATCTACAATTATAAAATTCAACTTTATATCTTTCATGTTTTTATAGCTGCAAGTTAAAGTACATTTACCTATATTATTTATGTTACTTCCACTGTAACTAACTAGTTTGGTACTACAATGTTCTAAATTTACATTAGGTATTTTTTCAAAGATATATTTAGGGATTATGCTTGCCTGTGCCCCTGTGTCTAATTTGAATGTTATAAATACCTTCGGCTTGTTGTGCACTTGAATTTGTTCAGTCCAGTCCTCTTCAATTATGTTTTCATTTCTTCTTCCAATCGTTCCAATAAAAATCTCATCTTCATCTGATGTTTGTGAATCATCTTTTTCTCTTGCCACTTCCTTGATTTGTTTTTGTTTACACATCTTTGCAAAGTGGTTCAGTTTTTTACAGTTTTGACATTGCTTTTGAAAGGCAGGACATTTATTTATATCATGGTTGTACCCACATCTTGAACAGGTCATTATTGGTTTAATCATATTTTCTTTCTTTTTGAACTGACTTCTTTCCCGATCACTCTGTTTATTTATTTTATTTATGCCTGCTTGTTCATTTGATAGAGATTTCACATGGGTTTCTGTCGACAGTGTGGCTCTACACATATCTATGCACTTATTTAAAGATAAATTTGGTTCAATTAGCATTTTTTCTTTTAATTTGTCATGTTCTATGCCACTGTCTCGTATCAAACTTTCTTTTAGTTTACCAAAATCGCATGTTGCAGCTAATGATTTTAATTCAGTTACATAGTTATCAAAGGATTCCCCTGTTTTTTGATTTCTCATAAAGAATTTGTGCCTTTCATAGGTCACATTTATTTTGGGAACAAAGTAATCGTTGAACTTATTTATTAACACATCAAACTTGTCAATTTCTGAGGTTTTCCATTCGAAAGTGTTATATATATCCAGTCCTTCTTGTCCCATGCAATGGAGTAAGAGGTTGCATTTTCTTCTATCGTCCGCATCTAATGCTGAAGCGACGATGAACACTTCAAAGGATTGCTTGAATTTTGGCCATACATTAGCGGCATTAGTTTCACTAACCTTGAAAAAGGGTGGTTTGAGGTCCATGTTCCTTGCTTACTACGTTGACTGCGCCATATATTATTTGGTGTTCGTGTTATAATGTTCACACTTTATTTAATATTTTAATTACAGTAATCTTATCTATAAATTAATAACATATATTTTTAGTAACCGATACATGTGTTTGTTCGTCGTTGGTTGTCGCTTGTTCCCCCGAGGTCCGCGCTGTCGTCCTTCACTTGTCACTTGTCCTCCACTATGTTCCGCACTTCCGTTCTATCACTAGCACATACTACAAATACATAACCTCAAATATTATGTAAGAGAAAAATAATTAGTGACTGATAGTACAACATAGCCTTGAACTTACTTCTAAATTGATGAAGAACTTTTCAAACAAATAGGAAGAGCTGTCAGACTGAACGCTTCAAAGTTCTGAAACAGAATGAAAAAAAAATAAGTAATGATCGGTATAAGGTTCACTTTTAGTCGAACGGAAAAACTGAATGATTGATAAATGTCTTTGATTACATAACCTCGAATATTATGTTGGAGAAAAATAATTAGTAATTGACTTAACCTCAAACTTACTTTTAAATTGGTATAAAAACTTTCTAGATAAATAGGAAGAGCTGTCAGAGAACACGATAGAACGCTTCAAAGTTCTGAAACAGAATGGTAATTGTTAATATGTATAAGGTACACTTTTAGACACATGGAAAAAACTGAATGTCCCACATTGAATACATAACCTCAAATACAAACCAATTATTATGAAGAGCTTTCAGAGGATTCGGTTGAATGCTTCAAAGTTCTAAAACAGAATAATTATTGATGGTATAAAGAATATATTAGTCAGACTAAAAACTGTAGGATTGATAGAATATTTATATACATAACCTCAAATGGTAGAGAAAAAAATAATCAGTGATTGACATAACCTCAAACTCTCTTTTTTAAATTGACAAAAAAAACTTTCCGAATTCTTAGGAAAAGCTATTAGAGTATACGGCTGAACGCTGCATACCCCTAGCAAGACAGTCTCTTTTCATTCGATTCGATAACGCGATGGTCACGGTTTTCGATATTTCATATCAGGACTGAATAAGATATTTCTCAGTGTAGAACTTGCACTATATTTTACGTTTTCATTGAAAAATTAAAATAAAACCTTTTTATAAAAAATAATCTAAAACCATCTGAAAATATTCAAAAAACATTCAGACACCTGCGAAAACTTTAGAAAACTTTAATTTTCACTTTTAATAAAAACTCTTCAATGTGAATGGAAAGGTATTAAGGCGTTGATCAAAATGTTTAAAAACAATTTAAATCATGAATATAATTAGAGACACCTGAGAAACTGTAAAATTTGTAAGAGATAAACTTTGTTGTAAATCATAATTGTATAAATAACTATATTTAAATAGTATATATATAATATATAATACATTAAATATATAAAAGCAAATTGAAAATATTAACAAATGTTAAAATAATTTTGAAAAAGTATGTTTGAAATATCTAACATACGCTGTATTTAAATAATATAAATTGAAGGTATTGTCGTTTAGCGGTATAAATTGAAAATATGACAGTATCAAAAAATATGGAAAATAAATAGTTAATAGAACCCAATCAATTTTAAAAAATAAATAGCACCCACTGTATCTAAATAGTATAAATTGAAGCATTAATTTGAATAATTTAGCTGTATGAACTGAAAATATAAAAATAAATAGCATACATTGTATTTAAAATGATGAAGATTCAGTTTTTTCAGTAAAAAATAATCTGAAACCATTTGAAAATATAAAAAAAAACATTCAGAGACACGGAATCTTAAGAAAACTAATAAAAAGTATTCAATGTGAATGGAAAGATATTAAAGCATTGATCAAAATGTTTAAAAACAATTTAAATCATAAAAACAATTAGAGACACCTGAGAAACTGTAAAATTTGGAAAAGATAAACTTTGCTGTAAATCATAACTGTATAAATAACTGTATTTAAATAGTATAAATTGAAAGTACATATAGAATACTATAAAGAAGACTTACTTTTATAAATATATATCACTTTTCTACTTGTTGGTACTGCTGCAACGATTTATCAATTTGATGAATGGTTTAAATGGATTTTTTCAGCTTGCATTATCTAAAAAGAAAAAATACTTGAATATTAAAAAAGTATGTTTGAAATAACTTACATACGCTGTAATTAAATAAATTGAAGGTATTGTCGTTTAGCGGTATAAATTGAAAATATGATAGTATCGAAAAATAGGGAAAATAAATAGTTAACAGAACCCAGTCAATTTTAAAAAATAATTAGTACCCACTGTATCTAAATAGTATAAAATGGAACAGCATTGGGAAATAAAAAAAAGTATAAACTGCAGGTATTGCAAGAGCATGAATTGGATCAAATTAGTGGTATAAACTGAATATGGAATGAGGTAGAGAAATCTAAAAAATAAATAGCACACACTGTATTTAAATAGTATAAATTGAAGGTTCATGTAGACTACACAAAATGAAAAACTTACTTTTTATATTTATATCACTTTTTTTCACTTGCTGCACTTGCTGCTACGAATTGTTAATGCGACCTGCAGGTGTTGAATGAAAATAAATTCTTCGGCTTGCGTTAGTTTATGCATCAGTTTTGAAATTCAAGAGAAGTAATTATTTTAAAATAACGAGACGATAAGAATTTCCGGTTTGTATAAATGTTTTCTTATCAATCACTATTAAATTGTTCTGCTGGTCTAGCGACATTGGAAAAACGATAACTAATTTCCTGTTTCTATTTCATCATCAATTCTGAAAAAGGATTATTGAACGAAATTAATCAAAAATACTTATTGTTAAATATTGTATTGTTGAAATGAATGTTCAATGAGAATGAAACACTCCGTGTATTCTTCGACTTTTATATTACATGTAGATTATTAACGTGACACGTATCTAGATGTCCTTTTCAGTGATATGTCACTTGTCATGATTTATCACATTTTCTTTGTACTCTAATTTTTTGCTTCACTATGTATTCTGTTTAGTACCAAGCGAAGAATGTGTAATTTTCCAGGTAGTCTCACATGATTGATTGAATAAGAATTAATAGATTAACGCAATGCAATATGAAGTTTCAAGAGTACCTCCTAACTAAACTTGATGTGTTTGAGCAACATTGTGCAATATGTATAGGTACAGACAAAAGATGATGGTGGTGTTAGATATCAAGTTCTAACAATTACAAGCGTCCTGTTGCACCGGCTCGAATATAATTTCTGCAGCAAACATATTGCCGCTTTTAAAAAAATTGTACAGATAATGACAAAACGCTACAAGAATCAATAACAAGCAGCCCATCGTTTTATAAAAATTCTGACCAGTTGTGTACTTACCAAAATGTATTCCTCGCGAGGAAAGGAGCTAAAATTATAACCCACACTGTTATTCAGGTCGCAGGTTATGTTTACCGTATAATAACTACCCTCTTCAAAACGATCCCAATCCCATTGATCGAAACGATGTTCATTAATATAAACATTATATGTAATTACATGGTTTCGGTTGGTATAAAACTGGACCTGGACCAGATCACCTTGACAATAATTTTCCCGCAACACAACATCGTGGAAAAACCGCCAGTTGCTCACTTCGAAATTAATGTAGACTCTATCATTCTGTTGCGAAGGTTCGAATATAATTTCCATAGCAAACATATTGAAACTTTGAAAAAGTTGTCTAGGTATGTGAAATTTTACTAAATATTCGCAAGGCATATTGGCAAAACGCTACTGACCCAACTAAAGATAAACCACGATAAACTACCTGATTCCTAGCTCATACAATACTTTACCACCGGCGAATGTCTAATTGTTGCCATAAATCTAAGATTTTTTTCCTCTAAACTACGATGTATTATCAGTTGAGATTGGTATTTGCCTCGTCCGTCTGTAATGAAATCATGTAATGTAATGAAATAACGAGTGAATGAAGGTTAGAAGAATGCCTCCCAATTAATTTTGGGAAACTGTGTATTCACGCCTTTACAATTATTTCGAATTGTACACCCGAAATCTAACAAAGAAATAACGAGTGAATGTTAAAAGAACACCTCTCAATTTTGGAACACATCTTAAGACATAACGCCGACGAGGATATGAGAAACGCAGTTTTCATACTACTTAACCGAATTACGGTACACCTCCGAAAAGAGTTGGCCAGGGTTGGCCGTGGAAAGAGGTGTAAAATTATGAAAAAATCACATCTTGTGACCCTATGTTTTTGACACTCATTGTGGGGTGTGTCTAGCTAGTTTAATTTTCCATGAAGTAGCTGCAAAATATGGGATAACAACCGAATTATGTCTAGGTACAAAGGTCTATTCGAATGGTATAAAAATTACGCCACATTTCTGGAAAGAACACAATGACATAATTTATAATCCCTCCCTATACCTCATAATCTAGACGTGACTTATAGAAAAGATGAATTTGAGTGCAAGACTGCCGAACACCTAGTCATGATTGGTATTTTCAAATTATAAAAGAGAGCGCTCCTCTCCGCACACGTTTGACATGACAACGCAACGTTTGACGCGACAACGTGACGTTTGACGTAGCACGTGACGTTTGATGTAGCACGTGATGATGTGACGTTTGACATGACAACGCAACGTTTGACGTGACAACGTGACGTTTGACGTAGCACGTGACGTTTGATGTAGCACGTGACGATGTGACGTTTGACGTGACAACGCAACGTTTGACGTGACAACGTAACGTTTGACGTAACACGTGACGTTTGATGTAGCCCGCGACGATGTGACGTTTGACGTGACACCGTGACGTTTTGGGTTGGGCAGCAATTTCTAAAATCTTTCAACCAACCTGATATATTGCAGAAAATCACATAACAGCATATTTAAAAAAACTCCAAGTTACTTCCAACCAACGTGGTATGATATGCAAAAATTATGTATAACTACTATATCTCATTATTTTGACAACAGAAAATCTCTATATAATCTGAAAAAATTTTTCTAATGCCCTTATGAGCTTATAGAAATTATTATTATTATACATTTCAGGAACTATAAGATGCATCCTGTGTGAAATATTTTCGCAAAATCATACAGTTTTCATCAATTATGTTATTTTATAATTTAAAATATTAATTGGTTTAAGAAAGTTTTCCATAACTCATCTGGAAAAATCTGCGAGTGATATGAAAGGGTGTCGTAATCAAATTTATGATATTTCATCGATTGGATACATTGTATCATGCAAATATTGTTGAGATACATTGTATCATGTAAGTATATGTTTTAATTCTAAATTTAAAATATTTTCCGGTAGAGTGGGAAGCGGTATGTATATATATTGTCATGATATATATTATTCAAGAAAAAATAGAATTAATTTTTAACATTTAAAAGTTCTAACTAATTACCTAAATGGTTTGTTAAATGTTTGAGTTTAAAGAAGTTTAAGTTAAGTTTGTTACGTTTGTTTCGTATAGCTTATAAAAAAATTTATACTATAAAATACATTGAAGTTTTTAAGTTTTCATTTGGTAATGTACAATTAAAAAGAGACATTATTTATACTTACGAATCAATAAATTTAAAGGTTACACTCAGATAGACAATGTGACAGTATAATATTTATAAAATTTCAATTCAAATGATAATGGGAAAAATTTCAATGTTTGTTTATTTTGAGAAAATATAAAAGATGTAAAAATTATTTATTTGTCAAAAGTGACAGAATTATTGAAATATTGATAATTATTTGACAAACTCATAAGCGATGGTCACATGAAAATTAAATATAAGTAAATAAGAAGAAAATCAACCAATATAAAGATATGGAGTGACAAAAATTGATTGGTTACTATATAAAAAAAAAAAAGATTTTGTTGGGGAGAGAAGTCAAGAAGAAAAAAAGTCAGAAGTTAAAATATTTTTTTAAAATTTTGAGATATAGTAGAAATTATATAGATAAAGAAGAGATTTATGCGAACAAATCAACAAAATTTGGAAAAGAAAGAACAATAGAAATTATATAGATGAAGAAGAGATTTGTGTGAACAAATCATTGAAAATTAGAAAAATTTAAATTGTAATTTTGGAAGATTATATGTTAAATTGGTTGGACGGTGAAGAAGTTTTCATTTTAAACAATTTTTGAAAGTAAAAGTTTTTTTTGGACTATAGTAAGAATTTTAATTTATATTTTTTTTAAATTGTCAAAAATTACATTATAGATAGTTTGCCTATAGCTGTTTTCTTTTAGTGTGAACTTGCTCCTTTAATAAATAAAAAAATAATTATAACAAAATAAATATAATAAAAAATAAGTTAAAGTAATTTTATTTATATGTGGTGATTTGAATAATAATAATTTATAAAATTCAGTACATATAAATAATTGGCGCCCAAACGTGGGGCGAGAAATGCTTAAAAGGAAACAGTTGATATTATTTGAAATTTGAAAAGTATTTTTTTTGTATTGTTTACCGTGTGAATAATCCATAAAAATTAATTCTATATAATTAATAATTATATTGTTTGATCCAAAACAATAATATTTGAATTGAATACGTATAGAACATATAAATTTCTCATCTTATATTTTGGTACATATAATTCATTTTAAAATATAATTATGAAGGTAATAAATTAATTTTGGATAAAATTTGATAACTATTGGAATTGCTTTGATCACATTAAATTGAGTTTGGATAGTTAAATTAAATTTTGAAACATTGAATATCTTTGAGAATGGATGCAATAAGCAGAAGAATTCAAATGGAACAGGATAATGAAGGAAGAATACAACAGGAAGAAAATTTGGAAGAAAGGCCAGAAATAGAGGTACATCATTATATAAAGGAAACAGAAACGGATAAGAATGCGTTAGCTTTTATCATACAAAAGATGGAAGAGATGAACAAAATGATGAAAGATAATCAGAAAGAAATGAAGAAAACAATGAAAATAAATAAAGAAGAGCTTACAGGAGAAATCAATAAAATAAAAAAAGAAATCACGGAAAGTGTCGATAGAAAAATTGTGGAGATACATTTGGAAATAAAAAAAGATAAAGAAGAGATAATGAAACAAATGGAACATACTAGACAAGAGATGAAGATATCTCAACAGAAGATAGAAGAAAATATGAATAATAAAGTGAAAAATATGATGGAAGATCAACAAATTATGGAAAAAGAGATTGTGGAAGTTAAAGAAAATTATGAAATTATTAATGGCAAATTTCAAGAAATTAAAAATGTAACGGTTTCACAAGAAGTGAAAATAAGAAATTTGGTACAACAAGCTATAGAACAGGATGATAAAATCACTGAGATTGGAAAAGAAGTAGATAATATCACGATAAAAATACAATCTGGAACAATACAAAATAGAATGTTGGTGGATCATCAAGTAGAATGGAATTTGAAGTTTTTTGGAGACAATAGAGTACATCCAATTGTATTTATACAGGAATTGGAGGAGATATTGGAAGAAAATAAAGAAAAAAGAAAATTTAAAAGTTATATTAGAAAATCATTGAAAGGAATGGCAATAACATGGTATCAAATAATAGAAGACCAATGTCAAAATTTTGAACAATTTAAAGGAAAATTTTTACAATATTACTGGGGAAATTCTATCCAGAATAAAGTACGAGAAACATTATATACTGGGAAATATCGAGAAGAATATGGTACTAGCAGAGAAATGTATGCTATGAAAAAAATTAGTACTGCAAAATATTTGGAACCAAAATTAATAATGTCAGAAATTATACAATATGTGTCAAGGCATTTTGGTTATGAAGTTGAAGGTTACGTGGGTATAAATAATATTGACAATGAAGAAAGATTTTTAGGATATCTTAGGAGAATGGATGATATTAAAGGTAGAAGATCTCAACAAAATAAAGTACAAGTGAATCAAAATGGCAGAGACCAAGGACAAAATTTTAATAGAAATAATCTCTCTCAAAGAAAATTCGTTGATAGGGAAAATGATAAAAGTTCATATAATAATCATCAAAATCATAATAAACATACGTATAATCAAATAACAAATAAACAGAATGAAAAGAAAAATGAAATTTATAGAAATAAACATGAAAATTCAAATAATAGACAAGTAAATAATGTTAATCAAATAAAACAACTTATAGTAGAAAATGAAAATGATGAAAATGAAATAGTTGTTTGTGCTGATATTGAACCAATTCCAACCAGATATCAGGATTTTCATTAAATAGCAGACTAAATGAAATAAATTATGTCCATCCAAAAGAATTTATTAGTATAGAACCAGAAATAGAAATTGATAATTTTTTTGAAGTTAGTTTACCGTACATACAAATTAAAATTAAAGATATTAATATGATAAGTTTATTAGATACGGGTGCTCAAATTTCTCTAGTGAATGAAAATATAATAAGGCAAAATATCGATATTTTTCGTGAAAATATTTCAAAAATAAAGAAAATTCAACTAATAACTGCTAATGGGAAAAAATTAGCGGAATTGAATCATATTTTGAATATAAATATTGAATTAAACAATCAATTGATTCCTATGAGTTTTGTTATTGTTCCAAATTTGACGACAGATGCTATATTGGGGGAAGATTTTCTCAATGGTGTTAAGGCTATCATTAATATAGGTAGTGGAGAACTACATGTAAATGATGAAATAATAAAAATAATCACATTAAATGGACAAGAATTCCAAAATGTGAATGAAGTTGGACAGAAGTCCCAAAATATGAATGGGGAATTGAATATAAATGAAATATTTATAGAAAAGGGAAATGGGAAAAAACAAGCTTTAAAACCTAGTGAGGTTATCTGTCCTAGCAAATATAATGAATTTGTTTTCAAATTGATAAGTAAACATGAAAATCTTGTAAATTATGAATCAAGAATTGTTTTAACATATATTCATAAAATAGACGTTCAAATAGATAAACCATTTATATGCAAAAGATATCCAATTCCACATAAATTTAAAGAAAAAGTAAAACAAGAATTGATAAAAATGGAAAAAAATAATATAATAGAAAAAGCTTATACTAATTATCTGAATCCATTAGTAGTAGTATTAAAAAAAGATGAGAGTATTAGGTTATGTTTAGATGCAAGAAAAATAAATGAAATATCAAAGAAACAATATGATAGTCCACAAAATATCGATGTTTTGATTACTAAGATTGGTAAGAATTCTGTATTTTCTAAATTAGATTTGAAAAACTCATTTTGGTTAGTTCCTTTACATCCAGAATCGAGAAAATATACTGGATTTAGTGTTGACGGACAAGTTTATCAATTTAAAGTAGTACCATTTGGTCTGCAATCGAGTTCAGCTGCATTAATTTGTGCATTAAGAAGTATTTTAGATTGTTATGAAGATTTTTGTATTTATTATGTTGATGATATAGTAATATTTTCAAATAATCCAGATAGACCATGGCAATGTGAAATAAATAAAGTTACAGAAAAAATAGAAAAATATACACAAAAATACAAGATGAGACAAAATAAAAGGATAAGAAAACGTATTCGATTTAAAGAAAATGATTTAGTTATAGTGAAAGCACATAGAGTATCAAATATAATGAATAATAAATGTGCAAAATTTATATATCCATACAAAGGACCATATAAAATAATTAAAGTCATTGGTAATAATACATATCTACTTGGTGATATTATTACTGGCTTAGAAATAGGAAAATATCATATTGAATTATTATTTAAATTTGAACCAAAAAATATATCAGGTTTAGAGAATGTTTAAAATGGGAATAATTTATATCATGCATTCAATTTTATACATTTAATTTGAAATAATTTCGGAAATAAATGTATGGAGGGGATTATGTCATGATATATATTATTCAAGAAAAAATAGAATTAATTTTTAACATTTAAAAGTTCTAACTAATTACCTAAATGGTTTGTTAAATGTTTGAGTTTAAAGAAGTTTAAGTTAAGTTTGTTACGTTTGTTTCGTATAGCTTATAAAAAAATTTATACTATAAAATACATTGAAGTTTTTAAGTTTTCATTTGGTAATGTACAATTAAAAAGAGACATTATTTATACTTACGAATCAATAAATTTAAAGGTTACACTCAGATAGACAATGTGACAGTATAATATTTATAAAATTTCAATTCAAATGATAATGGGAAAAATTTCAATGTTTGTTTATTTTGAGAAAATATAAAAGATGTAAAAATTATTTATTTGTCAAAAGTGACAGAATTATTGAAATATTGATAATTATTTGACAAACTCATAAGCGATGGTCACATGAAAATTAAATATAAGTAAATAAGAAGAAAATCAACCAATATAAAGATATGGAGTGACAAAAATTGATTGGTTACTATATAAAAAAAAAAAAGATTTTGTTGGGGAGAGAAGTCAAGAAGAAAAAAAGTCAGAAGTTAAAATATTTTTTTAAAATTTTGAGATATAGTAGAAATTATATAGATAAAGAAGAGATTTGTGCGAACAAATCAACAAAATTTGGAAAAGAAAGAACAATAGAAATTATATAGATGAAGAAGAGATTTGTGTGAACAAATCATTGAAAATTAGAAAAATTTAAATTGTAATTTTGGAAGATTATATGTTAAATTGGTTGGACGGTGAAGAAGTTTTCATTTTAAACAATTTTTGAAAGTAAAAGTTTTTTTTGGACTATAGTAAGAATTTTAATTTATATTTTTTTTAAATTGTCAAAAATTACATTATAGATAGTTTGCCTATAGCTGTTTTCTTTTAGTGTGAACTTGCTCCTTTAATAAATAAAAAAATAATTATAACAAAATAAATATAATAAAAAATAAGTTAAAGTAATTTTATTTATATGTGGTGATTTGAATAATAATAATTTATAAAATTCAGTACATATAAATAATATTATTCAAATCACCACATATAAATAAAATTACTTTAACTTATTTTTTATTATATTTATTTTGTTATAATTATTTTTTTAATTATTAAAGGAGCAAGTTCACACTAAAAGAAAACAGCTATAGGCAAACTATCTATAATGTAATTTTTGACAATTTAAAAAAAATATAAATTAAAATTCTTACTATAGTCCAAAAAAAACTTTTACTTTCAAAAATTGTTTAAAATGAAAACTTCTTCACCGTCCAACCAATTTAACATATAATCTTCCAAAATTACAATTTAAATTTTTCTAATTTTCAATGATTTGTTCACACAAATCTCTTCTTCATCTATATAATTTCTATTGTTCTTTCTTTTCCAAATTTTGTTGATTTGTTCGCACAAATCTCTTCTTTATCTATATAATTTCTACTATATCTCAAAATTTTAAAAAAATATTTTAACTTCTGACTTTTTTTCTTCTTGACTTCTCTCCCCAACAAAATCTTTTTTTTTTTATATAGTAACCAATCAATTTTTGTCACTCCATATCTTTATATTGGTTGATTTTCTTCTTATTTACTTATATTTAATTTTCATGTGACCATCGCTTATGAGTTTGTCAAATAATTATCAATATTTCAATAATTCTGTCACTTTTGACAAATAAATAATTTTTACATCTTTTATATTTTCTCAAAATAAACAAACATTGAAATTTTTCCCATTATCATTTGAATTGAAATTTTATAAATATTATACTGTCACATTGTCTATCTGAGTGTAACCTTTAAATTTATTGATTCGTAACTATAAATAATGTCTCTTTTTAATTGTACATTACCAAATGAAAACTTAAAAACTTCAATGTATTTTATAGTATAAATTTTTTTATAAGCTATACGAAACAAACGTAACATACTTAACTTAAACTTCTTTAAACTCAAACATTTAACAAACCATTTAGGTAATTAGTTAGAACTTTTAAATGTTAAAAATTAATTCTATTTTTTCTTGAATAATATATATCATGACAATATATATATATATATATATGTATACATATATACGTATACTAAAGTATAGTAACGTACAGTACGTATAGTAACGTATATATGTATACATATATACGTATACTAAAGTATAGTACGTATAGTAACGTATATACGTATACGTAAATACGTATAGTAACAGTCACGTGATGGTAAAGCTCCACCGTTTCTACTGTATGTATCGTGTATCGTTCCCCTTATACCGTTAGGTGTCGGGGTTGCGGGTTCCGCAGTATATTTTCCATCTTCTCCTATCTTCTGCTATTTTCTTTGCTTCCGCCCAAGAAGTTCTTCTTTCCTTCAGTACGTCACCTATTTCTTGATTCCAGTTTTTCTTAGCTCTACCTATTTTCTTCTTTCCGTCCCAACCTGCCTCCCAAATTTGCTTAACATGTCATCTTCGTCCATTCTTGTCAAGTGTCCGAACCATCTCAGTTGAGTTTGCTCTATTTTTGATATTATAGGATCCACCTTAAGTCTAGCCCTAATTTCTTCGTTTTTTAATCTGTCTAGCTTCGTTACTCCTTCTATTTTTCTCAGTATTTTCATGTCCATTGCAATGATCTTTGATTTTAGTTTTTGGGTACGTATCCATGATTCACTTCCATACGTTAAGGTGGGTACAAAAACAGTTTTATAAATCTTTATTTTAGTTAATTCATTAACCTCTCTTTTGTTTAAAAATACTCCTTTCAGTGCATTGAATAATTTAGATGTGGCTTGTATTCTATTATTTACATCTGATTCCAAGTTGCCATTACTTTCCAATATTGCTCCTCAGTATTTCAAGCTTTCTGTTGCCTTCATTTTTCCACGCTACCTTTTTTATTTTTCTGAGTGTCTTTATTTCATTGTTTCACCATGAAGTTTGTTTCCTTTTACTTATGTATCTTGTTACTCCACATGCTTCCCCGGCAGCTTTGATTAGCGTTTCTTTACAAAATTTCAATTTATTTTCCATGTTTCCATTTTTTTGTTTATATCAATGTGCTTCTGCTTCTACTTTTATTAGATTTTGATATTTCAGTCTTATGTTCCTCTGTTGTTATTTGTGGCTCTTAATATTGCTTATTTTTTCATTTTTCATAGTTTGTTTTGTATCTACGGTGTTCATTCCTTCGAGCTTTACTTCTACTAGGTAATGGTCCGTGCTGACTGCGTACCCTCTCTTGGCTCTAACGTTTTTCAATTTTCCCAAGCTTGTCCTATTCACCAAAACTATATCGATAATTGATTTTTTGTTTCTTGATTTAATTTCCCTGGTGAATTTGTGTATTTGCTTATGTTCAATGTATTTTTTGCATTTTCCTCAAAACATCCAACAACTCCCTTACTTGATATCGCGTCATTTCCTACGCTACCATTGATGTCTCCAATTATTATACAATATTCATCTGTTATCCTATCTACTTCCTCTTGTAAACTGTACCAAGAATCCTCCTTCTCTCCTTTTTTATCGCTTTCGTTTGGTCCGTATGCTACTATTGGGGTTGACGTTTCTTTCCTCATTGATTTAATTGTGACCGTTATTATTCGTTCGGATATCATGTTCCATTCACTTATATTGCTAATGAAACTATTTCTTATTCTTATTGCTACCCCGGCTTCCGCCCACATACTGTTTGGTACACCGCTATACAGTAGTGTATGTCGATTTCCAATTTCAGTCACTCCTTGTCCTTTCTTTTTTGTTTCAGTAAGTGTTAATATTTTTATATCCGTTTTTTTCAAATTCTGCTGCTAGTTCCTCCTCTTTTCCATTAATTCCTCTGATATGCCAAGTACCTATTTTCCATGATTGCCCTCTTTTTGTTTTGCATTTTCTGTACCCTTTCATAGCCATAGCCATAGCCATAGCCATAGCCTTTGTCGTTTCCCGTTGCATGTCCTTTGTTTCCCGTGTTCCTAGTAGTTTTTTTGATTCCGGGTTTTCGATATCTCCAATACTTCGGCTCTTGCAAGTAAAGTGAATTAATGTGTAAAATATTACTCCGTTGTAAAACTCAAATTTTCGGGCTGCGACGAGTCTATTTTACATGAAAGTCACACACCAAATGAACGAAGTGCCAACAAGTGGAAAACTGTAAAAAAGATAAGTAAATTCATAATAATAACAAAAATAACAAATTTTTGATAGTCACTGGATACATAACCTAAAAGGTCGACTCCGCAGTGACTGAAAAATAGGCAACACAAAATACGTTGAATAAACTGATTAAGGAAAGGAACAGTACCGGCTTAAACTAATTTTGAGGAAAATGCCCCTTGGTAGTGAAACTAACACGGACGAAGAGTACAAAACGAAAATAAGAGAATCAGGCGATAGTTTTGGAAGAAGTAAAATTACTAAACGTTCACCTGCTTGTATACGAAGACAAAGAGAACACAATGATTTCAATGGTGAAGGATCTCATGTCAAAAAACAATGAACTGATGGACGAGATCAAACAAGTAAGGAATAAAATTAGGGAAAACAACGTACAGATACGCGAAATAAAAAAAGAAAATGAAGAATTGAAAACAAAACTAATAACTTTAAATCAAAAAGTAGAACTGCTTGAAAAAATCAACAAAAAGAAAAATTTAATAGTCTCTCGTATAAAGCTAGAGGCATATGATGATAAAACACTGAAAGCAGAAATGGAAAACTTTTTGGAGAGAGAGCTGCAAGTGGCAGTCTAACTACGAGGGGCTCAAAAAATTGGAGGAAAAGTTTGTATAATTGAAGTGGATTCTTTCACGGACAAAGTAGATATACTAAGGAATAAAAACAAATTGAAAAACCTACGGGATCGGATATTTATTGACTCTGATCTCACCTAGAAAGAACAGGAACTACAAAAAATAATAAGAACGAGTGTAAAAGAAGAAAGAGACAAAGGAAATCAGGCAAAAGTGGGTTACAAAAAATTAATTATCAATGGAATATGCTGGAAATGGGATGATGAGCAAGGGAACTTGGAGATATGATAATATATATCCACATATATGCTTACAGAGGTGTTAGTTAAAAATAAAAATAAAAATAAAATATAAATATATATATATATAAAGATACGAACAGAGACAATATTGATAATAAAAAAAAAGTGTCACCAATATCCAGCTGTAACCGGCGGTTGAAATTAGCTGTGAGCTGATGAAATGAGATATCGAAAACCGGAGTAGCTATCAGCCACATGTCACATTAAACTAGTGCTGTCTCCTCTGAGTCCTTTCTTAAGTGTATCTACTATTTCTCTCAGAGAATTTTCAGTAGTAATCAAAACCCTGGCTTTTCCAGTCAGTCTCGTTTTCACGAATAACACAGCATTTCTCTCATGCTCTGCTGCGTATACTTGTAGTAAGCTAACCGCATCTACAAAAGATTGTAGTTTGCTTGTATCTCCATTAAACTCGTTTGGTAATATCTTACCAGCTAAATTGAAAAAATCACTCATACTTAATGCCATTTTATCCTCTTTATCTTTGCTTGTTGTCTCTAATACTTCTTTAATAATTAAATTATCACGCGTAATTAATTGAGACGGAACTTTATACTGACAATCTAACACTTGAAATGCTTTCTCTACCTTATCCCTGATTTTGTCAAAATATAAAATACATGTACCCTGCTGATTCTCATCTAACTTATACCAATTCTTATTTATTAACCTAGAGAAACTATTAAATGAATCACACAACTTATTTATTATATCCATATGACTTTCTGAGCTTTTTGGAACCTCCTTTTTTTAACACACGCTTACTATTCCTACGTATATCTTCTAAAATTAAATTCAATCTAATCTCAAATTCATCCCACTTACTGTATTTCCATCACTCGAGGACATTTAAAATTAATTGACTCATTATCAATGAGAGGAAATTTAAATAAAATATCAAACAAACAACAAAACAGAATATACCCTTAAAGTTTACAAAAAAAAGATTCTCACCATCCTAAAGATTCAGCGTGCTTTGCTGTAGATTTCTTCTTATCTCCCACTTTATTTGTCTTCTATGATTCTTATATATAGACCATCCAAATTGTAGTACCAAAACAACCACAATGATGTAGATGAGAGTCTTCACCTCCAGATCTGCTTTGATTTCCTCTTCTTGTACTATAAAATTACTGTTGACCACTCCATTTTCCTGGACCGCTTGTTTCGTTGATTTACCACCCATTGTTACAGAATTCCAATTGTTTGCAGGATCGCCATGTAATGTGTGTATCCTAGTATGGATACTGCGAGTATTAGAATTGTAGAAGGGCCTCTGAATAGGTGGTGCTGCTGGTCACTCGGTGGGTCATCTTACAGGAATAAAACAACTACCTTTATCACTGGGACATGTTCTATTTATTACTTAAACTTTACTAATATACATTAACTACTAACACTAATATGGATACTACTAGAATACTAATTAGAATGAATCGCATGAATTGAACTGAATTGTAATGACCTCTTAAAATACTATCGTTACATATTTATACGAAGAGTCAAGTTCATCATAAGTAAATATAAACAATACTAGTTAATATTTATTCACGCTTTGACATTGACTCGTACGTGCAACCTTTATATTTATCATTTATAAAACAATTCGTGGTTTATTGGAATTAGCTGAAGGGAATTTATTAGATAATAATTTAAATAATTAATAACTTAATATTTAGGCCAAAAGGCATCACACGGGAATAGACTCTCTGGTCTGTACAAGAACTTGTAGCTCGTACTCAAAGCCCAATATCCAGCTGTAGCCGGGCGGTTAAAAATAGCTGTGAGCTGGTGGAATGAAATATTGAAAGTCGGAGTAGCTATCCGCTACCTGAAATAGGCTTTCTGGCCTGTACAAGAACTTGTAGCCTGTACTCAAAACCCTAGAATACAATCAGTACTAATTAGGCTACCAATCATAATAATAAAATGTTGTAGGAACACTACAAAAATATTACAATAATTTGACAAAAAAAAGAAAGAAATGTAATGGAAAGTTACATAAGCTATCGAGTGTAACAATAAACTGTACATATCTTAAATTAACAAAAAAAAACATATATATTCTTGAAGTCTTCAGCCAAATACAATAAAAAAATTAGAAATTAATTGAATAGAATTCTTCGAGAAATTCTTGCAACAATACATCAGCAAAATTTAAAAAATAATTTCTCAGAAACATATCTAAACTTAATGAGGTGAAACAAATACATGTTTACAATCCTACAGCTAAATTAGGAAATCGGAAACATAATTAAATACTACAATAATTATAAACATAAAAAAATTAAAGATACTCCAAGTATAGTGTGAATGAAGCAAAATGAGTAATTTAAAATCGCATAATGAGAAAATCAAAAATTTATTAAGTAGCCTAGCGTAGGTACAAAGTCATAGAGAATAAATTATATATGAAACTAGAAAACTGTGTCCCAATAGAAAATGATATTTAGTACATGGTAAAAAAAATATCACCATTGTTTCCACGAATAATAAAATATGTTTAATAATGCTGACCAGTAATAAATAATAGAAAATGAATTTAAGTTTATTTAAATCGAAACGAGAAATAATAAAGAAAATGCTCTACTTCTAATTATCCCACCCAACACGTGTCAAAACTAACCCAAAAATTGATTATACAGAAAATTAATTAAAACTGGAATAAAAAAGAAACAAAACGGAATTATAATAAATAATTATGAGTACAAGGTATTAGAATGAGTGAAAACGAAAGTAATAACTTACCCTGAGACGGTTTAAAGGGGTTACTTTTAAAGAAATGTGCAGTCGGTGGCTTAAAATCCTGATTTTCAGGTGAATCTTCTGGTATACAACAATACCTGAACGTACTAAGACCAAACTAGTCATGAAGATCACTTCTTGAGAATAAACCCAAAATCCACAAAGAAATGACCAAAATAAGGGGTCTTAAATCTCCAACTTAGATGGCAAAAACTACTCCGCTTGGCAGCTATCGAAGGTTTATAAATGAAAGTGAAGGCCTATACACACGCATGGTTTCAAAATATAATTTTATTATAAAACCCTTCGTTTTACCAAATTATTTCATGAAAATGTAAATTTCAAAAAAAAACAATACCATTTCTGAAATGATTTGGTACTGAAGCCGGACCTGTTCTTTCTTGGACGCGGCAACAATACTTTTCATCTAAGCAGCTAGTTACGGGGACTAGACGGTTTTCTGCCCTTTTAACTACTGTAGAATTTGATACAAGTGGACTGACTTACGTTTCTTTGTCGTAGATCCCATTCTTCACAAATAATGCACAAATTGTAAATTTAACACATTTATTTAGACATTCTGAAAGAAGTTAACACTTTTTGTATAAACTACACTAACATGGTTTACATTTAAAATTAGTAATCACTCAGAAAGCTTTAAAATTATTTAACATTTTTTGTTTGTAAAAAAACGGAGAGGTTGAGGAGTTTTTTAAGTTTTTCCCTGCGCGCTTGCTTAAGTCGCGCTTTTTATATGTGCACCCTTCCCTGACCACTACGTCACGCCTTTTTCGGCCTACGTGTGAATTTCATTTTCATTAATGGTTTCCGGAAACGGAGATGCAACGAAGAGAAGTTGTATTTCTCTTTTCATCTTATTAAGAAGCAAAGTTTTAATACTATACATTGGCATTGCGACGTTGCCTATTTTCTATAAAATTATTATGTTTTATTTTTATGAATTTGTTGATTAAAAATTAAACATTCTCCCCCCGCGAAAAGAGGCAGAGAATTATGAACGAAAAGAAAGAAAAAAAAATTATTTTTTTTGAATAGTTTGGGTTGTCACCCTATATTTTTTAACGAAATTTAAACTAAATTAAATTGTACGAACGATTTGTGATTACTGATTAGGTATCACCAAGTCATGTTTCTTGTTTGAAAACCAAAAAAAAAATCTTAGCAACATTTGCAAACATTGAAACTATAGGCATTGGCTTTTCCCAGATCTGCTGGCAGGAATATCCCAGATCAATTCCTTAGCCCTCTCTCTAAAACGACTACCCCAGCCTAAGGTAACTCTTTCCACAAATGAATGCTAAAATAGTACATGAATGTTTGAATAAAAAATGAGTAAAATTCGCAAGGGTATGCTATCACCCTATATGAAAGTGAAATTGTATGAATATTTTTTAAGAAATGCTTATAATTAAAAGTGGGAATATTTTCCGCTTGAGGGAATCACCCTGTATGAGAGTAGAAATATTAAAAAGTGTAGGCACGAAATGTCCTTAGGGTATAATCTATTTGGAGATCACCCTGTACGAAAGGTTTAAAAAGTTTGGGAATATTTTCCGCTTGAGGGAATCACCCTGTATGGAAGGAATTATTTAAAAATGTGGGCACAAAATATCCCTAGGGGTAGTTTCCCCCGTGAAACCCCTTGGACCTATTATGATACCAAAGGGAGATGTCTCACCATAGAGATCATCTTCTACGAAAAAGCATGAAAAGAGCCAAAAAACGACTACCCCAGCCTAAGGTAACTCTTTCTACAAATGAATACTAAAACAGTACATGAATATTTGTGTGAAAACGAGCGAAAAGTGCCAAGGGTATGCGATCACCCTGTATGAAAGCACGTAAATGTATAATAAGCGTTTTAGCGAAGATCACTTTTTGTAAATTGAAATGAAAATGTAAAAGAAAAATACGAAAATATGGATATTTGTATCCGAAGGGTATTCGATCACTCTGTATGAATGAAAAAATAACATATGAAGTTTGAAAGGGTTTGCCTGCTCTCAGCATAATGGCACCCTTTCGTAAAAAACCCTAGGAGCTCCTTGACCACCGGTCTGAGCCTCCTATTAAAAAAAAATATATATTCCCCAATAGCCCCCAGGTTCGGGTATTAAAATTTAAAGTAAATACCCACCATGGACCTTTTTTAAATTTGCGTAAAAACGCGGGTGGATCGTCACCGACTGCCTTAGCCGCTGCACGTCCTGCATACAGACAAATTTGTTACATATCCGTGCGTAACCGCCGTAGGAATTTTCCTACAACTTTTAGCTAATGTAAAAAAGATGTTGTATTATAAGTCGATGGGGTTTGGAAGGAGAGACAGGAAAGAACTCTAATTTGCGGTTATATGCATATTTAACAAAGCGAAAATTAAAACTAAAGTGTTTATTTTACGGTTGATCTATGTCATTGCCGAAAATAGGGACAACTTTAGAAATCGGTCTTACGTAATTACTGCCGTTAGATAAAATTTTGATTGAACGAACATTACCATCTTTGTCAGGGTAGGTTTCAAGTACTTTGGCCAGAGGCCATAAAAGCGGAGGAGTTTCTACATCCTTTATGAATACAATGTCATTTATTTTTAAATTAGTTTGAGGAACTATCCACTTGGGTCGATTTTGTAAGCGATTTAAGTAGTCTTTTGACCATTTTTTCCAAAAATTCTGCTGTACCTATGTGTGTACATTTTTGCCAAAAAGAAAGTCGATTTGTCGGTAAATTAGAAATATCTTTATCTGGAAAAGAAGTTAGTGCAGTTCCAATCAAAAAGTGACCAGGAGTCAGTGGTAGCCCGTCTCCTGGGTCATTTGAATTAGGGTATAAAGGTCTGGAGTTTAGAATGGCCTCGATTTGAGTTAAAATTGTTGCAAGTTGCTCGAAAGTGTGGGTATTATTTCCTATAATTCGGTGATATTTTGCGCTTTTAATAGCGGCTTCCCAAATTCCACCCCAATGTGGAGCTTTAGGAGGGATAAATTTCCATTGGATTTCATTCATTGATAGAAAATCACTAATAGTTGAAGTATATGATTTATTTTTAAGAAAAATATGAACATCTTTGAAATAGTTACTTGAACCTTGAAAATTGGTAGCATTATCGCTATAAATGACAGAGGGGTTTCCTCGTCGGGAAATAAAATGCTTAAGAGATGCGAGAAATGCCTCAGTACTGAGGCTGGAAACTAGTTCAATGTGTACGGCCTTAGTGACCATGCATACAAAAATTGCAATATAGCATTTTGAAACTGGAGCTTTTCTTAAATGTGAGGTTTTTATGAGAAAGGGACCTCCGAAATCAACTCCTACCTTTTGAAAAGGTCGAGATACTGTGACCCGATCAGCTGGCAAATCAGCCATTATTTGCTGAGCAGTCTGAGCATTAAATCTAAAACATATGATGCATTTTGAAATGATTCTTTTAATTTCTCTTGAGGCATTTAAAGGCCAATATCGAAGTCTGATATTGGACAGAACATTTTGAGGACCGCTATGTCCTAGTCGAATATGTTCAAGGGTGAGTAATAATCTCACCACATGACATTTGGAGGGTAAAAGTGTGGGATGTTTTTGTGAAAAATCAATGTTGGCTTGTGACAGTCTGCCACCGACCCTGATCACTTTGTGATGATCTAAAAAGGGTTTTAACGAAAGTATTTGTTTATTAGCAACGGTTAATTGATGTTCTAATGTGTGAATTTCTTTTGAAAAATGTTTAGTTTGTTAAATATTGATTATGAACGTCAAGGCAGAATCTAATTCTGTTATGGATAAATTTCCAGTAATTTTGTCATTTTTATTTATAGAATTGTTTTTATATCTAAGAACATATGCAATGGTTCTCTGAAGTTTAGAAAATTTTGAAAATTTTAAAAATATTGAATACCAAAATTCGGTTGAATTGACTACGAGGTGAGTTGAAAGATTAGCGACAATAGTAGATTTTTTGTTTTTTGAAGGCAGAACGACTGACTAAAAATTGTTACACTCATCTATATTAAAAGAAGGGTCCGTTAAAAATTTAGGCCCTTTGTACAAAAAATTTAAAAATTCTGAATTAAGTATTCCTCTAGATAGCATATCTGCTGGATTTGATTTTGAATCAATATATCGTTAAGTAGCGTTGGGTACGAGAATTTGAATTTGGGATACACTATTACCGACATACGTGTCCCATTTTGAGGATGTGCTTGAATCCAAGATAGCGCAATCTGTGAATCAGACCATAAATTAATTGATTCGAATGAGAATTGTTTTTCAAAAATATGTAAAATTTTAGCAGTTAACTCGGCCAATAGCTTCATGGCACAAAGTTCAAGCTTTGGAATAGTTATTATTGTTTTAATAGGTGCTACTCGCGATTTTGCTGATATTAGGTTACACTGAATATGATTTTTGTAAAAAGAAACAAAATAAATGTTACAGCCATAAGCCAATTTGCTGGCGTCGCTGAAGCCATGAAGTTGAATTTTTATGATGCTATTGCCATTTGGATAAAAAATCAGTGTCTGTTATAGACTGGTCCCAAGAACATTTGGACAACCATAGAGTTTGCATTAAAAGCTTCCCTGAAACAATTATAGGGTTAATTAAGCCTAAAGGATCATAGCATTTAGCAATAGTAGATAAAACAATTCGTTTAGTGATTTTAGTAAAAGTTAAATCTGTTGGAGTTGAAATGTAAAAAAGATCAGTTTTTGAGTTCCAGTGTAAACCTAGTATTTTTTCAGAGTGTTCGTTGTCTCAGTTAAGATTTAAAGTAGTTGAAACAGTATTTTGCTCTGAGGAATTTTCATAGTTTATATTAGTTTTTATTTTATGTAAGGTAAAATTATGTTTATTTAAAATTGAATGTAATTCAGTTTCCAATTTGGATAAACCTGAAATAGTTTGAGGTCCAGTTAAAATGTCATCAACATATGTTTGATGCAACAATGAATTTGCGGCTAAATAAAATTGTGGATTTTTGATTGCAATATCTCTAAGCACGCGACAAGCGAGAAAAGGTGAAGATTTGTGACCGAATGCCACTGAATTTAATTCGATACACTCAAAAGATTCGTTTGGTGAATCACGTCACAATAAAGTTTGTAAAAAAGTTTGATTGGGGTTTATTTTAATTTGGCAATACATTTTTTGGATATCGCCAGTAAGTACGTATTTAAATGAGCGAAAACGATATAAAATATCAAACAAAGGTGGTTGCACCTGAGGCCCGCGAAAGGATATGTCATTTAGTGACAGATTTGTAGATGATTTAGCAGAAAAATCAAAGACTACTCGCGTTTGAGTTGTACTATCGTCTTTGAACACACAAAGGTGTGGGACAAAATATTCATTCGAATCTGAACTATTTGTTAAAGCAAAGGGGACTTCTTTAGCTTGTCCTAGTTGGATATATTCCAAGTGTTGCTCACGATAGAGCGTAAAAAGTTGAGGGTTTTTATGTAGCCGGTTCTTGGCCGTATAGTACGAATTGCCAAGCGAAGTAAATGCAAATTTGTCGATTAAGGGTAAATCTACCTGATATGTACCATTTTCTAAAATAATAGTAGTATCTAAAAATATTTGTTCAGCAGTTTCGTCATCGGACGATGAAATTGAATTAGAAGGATCGATCTCCTCTTGTTTCCAAAATTTTTCAATAAGACAATGAGTGTCTTCCTCTGTTGAGGGTAGTTGCTGATTAATAGCTAATAATGAATGTACTTGTTTTCCTGTAGTTTGTACAGTTTGTAAGCAATATTGAGGGATTGTGCCTGATAGCAGCCAACCTAAATGAGTATTTATTAATGTAGGATGGCCCCTTCCTAAAGTCCTGAAACCACCCTGTTCTGAACAGAAATAACTAAACTTTCAATACATGAACTTTATTCCACATAATTCAAGATAATTAATGACAATGTAGAAAATTATTATGTCAAGTAAAAACATTAGCGACAAATATTAAAACTAAGTATGTGTTCACAAGAACTCTAAAAACGCTAAATAACCAGCTTATCAGATATACTACATTTTCCCCCCCTTTGTATTAATGACGAAATCTTGTAAATTACTAGGCATACGTCGATCTCTATTAGATTTTCTCAGTTCAATTACCGGGGCTTCAGTCGTTTTAAAATTTGTAGGTTGTTGCGGTATTTCAGAAGAGTCGGAGGTATTCGGAGACTGTATTATATCATTCGCAGTAGATTCTGGGTAATTGGTACCACCTTGTGTTTGAGAATCTGCTTCAGTTTGATCGTTATTCGTAGCTGTTGGTACTTCTTTTCCTTCACCACATGGAGCTAAGTGTTTCAGGGATACTGTCAGTTCTCGGCCATTCTGAAGACGGACAAGAGCATGATTAGAGTATGCTTCTAATAGATCTACTTCGTCGACGAGTGGTTCGTATTTAGATGACCTCACTTGACGACGCATAAATACTTTTCCGGGAGTCAACAACCACGATGGGATCGACTCGCCATTCGGTGACCTCCGTGGATGCTGAAACATGCGTTCATGTGGAGTTTCATTAGTGGCAGTACAAAGAAGTGACCGGACACAATGAAGGGAATCTTGAAGAACAATTTCCCATTGAGAGGTCTTTAGCATACGGGACTTGAGTGCCAACGTAATAGTCTTCCAGATTGTACCATTATATCTTTCCACTTGGCCATTTCCTTGAGGGTTATAAGGTGCAGTGCGACTGGTCGCCACGTTAAACTTATTTAAGTATCTTTTAACTTCATCAGATATGAAAGAGGAACCTCTATCAGAATGGATGTAGGACGGTATACCGAATACAGTGAAAAGATTATGTAAATTCTGTATTACTGTCGCTGCTGACACATCAGAACATGGGAAGGCGAAAGGAAATCGTGAATATTCGTCAATGATCACTAGTAACTATCGATTCTGTGATGTGGAAGGTAGAGGTCCCTTGAAATCGATATTAAGCCTCTCAAACGGTGCTGTCGCTTTTATCAATTTTCCTGATAACTTGACGAATCGTGGTTTCAATTCGCAGCATATCGGACACATATTTGTTATTCTCCTTATTTCATCTATTGAGAATGCCAAATTTTTACTTCTAACATAATGATATAAACGAGTAACTCCAGGATGACAGAGAGTAGTGTGTAATTGTTCCAATGTTTGTCCGCTAGCTGCTAGATTACAGTGAATTCTAGTAAATGCGTCTGCCACAGAATTGAATTTGCCAGGTCTATATATTATGTCATACTTATATTCGGATAATTCTAATCTCCATCGCAGAATTTTCTCGTTTTTGATTTTGCTACTTTGTTTAGAATTGAACATAAACGAAACTGATTGTTGATCAGTAATTAACTTAAATTGTCTATTCAGTAAGAAATGTCGCCATTTCCTTAGTGATTCGATTATTGCGTAAGCCTCCTTCTCGATGGCAGAGTGATTTCTTTCCGACGGGGATAAAGTTCGGGAGAAAAATGCCACTGGGCGTCCTTGTTGCGAAAGTGTCGCAGCTATTGCGTTTTCGGATGCATCAGTTTCTACTACAAATTCCAATGATTCGTCGATGCATTTGACAGCTGAATCTGCAATCGATATTTTAAGATCTTCAAATGCCTCTTTAGCTTTGTCGTTTAATGGAAATGTCATGCAGTGAGCCAACGGTGCAATCCGTTCAGAAAATCGAGGCACCCATTTCGAATAATGTGCAAACATACCAAGTACTCGTTTCATAGCATTAAGATTAGTAGGGAGAGGATAATGCAGAAGAGCTTCTAGTCGAGACGGATCAGGTCGAATAGTGTTGTTTTCAATAACATATCCCAGTAGTTTAATATGCGTTATTGAGAACTTGCTTTTTTCAGTATTTAAGGTTAGTTTATATTGCTTCGCGACCTGAAGAAAATGTTCTAAATTTCGATCGTGATCAGCTTGATTGATTCCACAAATGGTTACGTCATCAAGATAAGAATAAGTGCCTTGTAACTTTTCAATTTCGATTATCCGGTCGATAGCTCTTTGAAATTCAGAAACGCCATTCGTAACACCAAATGGGATCCGCCGGAATTGATAGAGTTTGCCATTCGCTTCAAACGCAGTATAAATTTTGTCACTGTTCTGTATCGGAATTTGATGGTAGGCTGATTGTAAGTCGATAGTACTAAACACCGTATATTGAGCTACTTTATTCACTAAATCCTCGATCCTTGGCTGAGGATATGCATCTAATAAAGTGAATTTATTTATTGTTTGCGAATAGTCAATGCACATCCTCTTCTTTCTATTTTCTCCGGATACGACAACCACTTGCGCCCGCCAAGGTGAGTTGCTCCGCTCTATAATACCTTCATGTATCATTCGTTGAATTTCATTTTCGATAAAGTCACGTTCTTGATTTGAAAATATACGGGATTTTATCGCTATAGGTTTCGTATTAGGCGATAAGTGCCTAAACAGTGATGAAACGGGTACTTTAGCAGCCGCTAGGTTACAAATAGTAAGAGTCGATCTATATCCTCCAAAATTTACATGTAGAGCTTCATGTTGCTTCAAAATATCATGTCCAATGATGACATCGGCACAGGCTTTTGGTAATATTGACATTTTAATATTACTGTAGATATTCCCAAACATCTGTAGGTCAACTTTACAGCTATTGTTTATTGGGCATGTCAAAGAGCTAGATGCCATCAAAATGTTTCCATATTCAGGGATTAAATCTATTTTTAAATCTTTGGCAAACGATTCATTTAAAAAACTCAGAGAAGAGCCACTGTCGATCAAGGCCGTTGCAGGTTGAGAATTGATAGTTACATCAATTAAAGTCTTAGTTAAGCAAGTAGGTCCTGTAGCGGCTAAGAAATAATTTTTCCAAGTATTTGTCAATGTTTCTTCTTCAACGGGTAAACTGCTAGCAATTATTCTTTTTTTAGACGAGCGACAGACATTAAAGAAGTGCCCCTTTTTGTTACAATTTCTGCAAAGTGCTTCACGTGCAGGACAAATATTACGAGGATGTTGGGACCTTCCGCAAAAATAACACTTACTAGTTGAAGCCACCGAATTTACTTGAGGTTCGATGGCGTTTTCAGGAAGACTGTTTTCGGATATCACATTCAAGTTTATAGGTGACGTGCCAGAAGTAAACGAAATCGACTGAAGAACTGCCATCTCTAACGCTCTTGCCTGAGAATAAGCTTGATCAAGAGTAAGAGTTGTATTCTCTAAAAGCCTTTGTCGAATTTTCGGGTCGCTTAGCCCTCTTATAAAAGAATCTCGTATATACGCATCTCTATTCTCGGATGCCGTTACATGTTTAAAGTCGCATTCTTTGGCCAATGAGTTTAATGCACACAGATATTAATCAACTGATTCATTTGGTATTTGAGAACGCGATGCAAGTTTGTGCCTGGAATAAATTTCACTCACCTTCTTGACAAATATAGCTTTAAGGGTACTGATTGCTGTGTCATAATCCGTGGATTCGCTTATGTAAGAGTATACTGACGATGAAACATGGTTAACAAGTAAATCCAATTTTATCTCTGGAGTGATCTCATTTATCGTTCCAACAAAGTTTTCAAACGTTCTCAGCCAATAAATCCATTCCTTGGCAACAGTTGGAGATGAAGGATCCACTTCTAATTTCTCCGGTCGGAGAAACCGATCCATAGTTGAAAATTATGTCGAATAAACTGTTCTGAACAGAAATAACTAAACTTTCAATACATGAACTTTATTCCACATAATTCAAGATAATTAATGACAATGTAGAAAATTATTATGTCAAGTAAAAACATTAGCGACAAATATTAAAACTAAGTATGTGTTCACAAGAACTCTAAAAACGCTAAATAACCAGCTTATCAGATATACTACACACCCTTAAGAAGTTTGTAATATATATCCACTCCTGCCAAAAGGTCAATATCTGAGGGAGCATTGAAAGATTCGTCAGCTAAGTTTTTAACGTAATATTGAGGTATGTTTAACCTTTTTATATCAATTGCAGCTTGTGGCAATTGTTGAGTAATGTTTGGAACAATAGAACAAGAAATTTTAAATTGTTTATCAGTTTTACAAGAAAAGATAGTAACGTCGACGCTTTGTGAAACTTGGCTTGATTCATTAAGAATCCCAGAAATATGCAAATTGTTTGTATATGATTTGTAACCTAATTTTTTAAATAATGAATTTGTGATAAACGTTGTCTAAAAGCATTTTAATTGTTATTGATTTGCCATGTTTTGTTTTAATTTGTACCTGTGCTGTGGCTAATAATACAAGATTGTTTTGAACAGCCGTGGCGGACAAAGCGCTTTTATTATTCTGTGTAAACGTAGCCGCTCCATCTGATGTCTGACCCTGAGTGGTCGAACTGCGTTTAACATCGAGATAATTTGAATATGAATTTTGAGAATTATTATTTTTATGTTGAGTGAAATTATTCTTAGATTCGTTAACTGGAAAATGTAAAATTGTGTGATGTTTTCTTTCACACGTGCGACAAGTATATTTAGAAGTGCAATCTTTCAAAATATGTGTTTTTGATAAACAGTTTAAGCAGGCGTTACAACCCTTTATAAAATTATACCTTTCTTTGACCGAAAGTTGTAAAAATGTCGGGCATCGTGACGTTACATGATCATTATTTTTACAATATGCGCAAGAAAAAAGAGAGTTTGTTGAATGTGTAAATGTATTGTTTTTCGAAGCTTGATTTGTTTGCAAAAAGGTTTTTTGATTTTTATGAGTGTTTTTATTAGTCGAGTTTGACGTGTATTGATTATTATTTAATTTATTTTGAGCGAAATTAATACTAGCGGAATTCTCGAAAGAGACACATCTATCCTCTAGAAATTCAAAAAAGTCTGTTACTTGTAAAGTATGATTTTTATCAATTGATTGTTCAAATGCTTGCTTAGTAAAAAAATCTAGTTTTCCCTCTAGAATATTTATGAGAAATGAATCTAAAATTTCACCTGGTGTTAATGCCAGGTTAGCCAAAGAGTCTATTATAGTTCTTGACTGCGTAATGTACTTCCTGAGTGAATGAGGATTTTGTTTATCAATATTATTTAACTCCAACAACTGAATAAAATGGTTATTTAAAATTTGTCTAGGATTATTGAATCTTTTGTTTAAAAGATCTATTGCAATTGTAAAATTCTTGTTAGTGACTGGCAATTGATTAATTAGTCTAGACGAGGAGTTTAAAATGGTGTTAAATCGACATACTAATGCTAAAAATATGTGTTATGGCTCATTCGATAGGGAATCACGTCTAGAAAATTGTCCATGAAAATTGGATTAGCACATTAAAAATTTCAAAAGTTATAAACAATTAAAGATGTTGAAAAAGTAGTGCTTGGTTTTTCGCTTGTAATTCGTAAACAAATAATTTTTTTGGAATTTGGAAAAAAGATCCTGAAAGAGGAAGAAATTTCCTATAAATAACTTCCAATCACCGAAACTGTACCTTTATTATTAATAATTTTAATTTAACGTTGAAAATTGCCGTCCGCGCGCCATTCTTAGGTTGCGCGCATGCTATAGAAAGTCAGTAAGTTATAATAAAAAATTTTTTGGAACCATATCGTTGAATCTATGGATACTAAAGAATTGAAGAACTGGAACACTGGACGGAATTCTGGAACTATTCCTGGATGCTGAAGATCGCTGGATATTTGCTGATTGAAATCCGTGTCGAAGGACCATGAAATGATTTGGTACTGAAGCCGGACCTGTTCTTTCTTGGACGCGGCAACAATACTTTTCATCTAAGCAGCTAGTTACGGGGACTAGACGGTTTTCTGCCCTTTTAACTACTGTAGAATTTGATACAAGTGGACTGACTTACGTTTCTTTGTCGTAGATCCCATTCTTCACAAATAATGCACAAATTGTAAATTTAACACATTTATTTAGACATTCTGAAAGAAGTTAACACTTTTTGTATAAACTACACTAACATGGTTTACATTTAAAATTAGTAATCACTCAGAAAGCTTTAAAATTATTTAACATTTTTTGTTTGTAAAAAAACGGAGAGGTTGAGGAGTTTTTTAAGTTTTTCCCTGCGCGCTTGCTTAAGTCGCGCTTTTTATATGTGCACCCTTCCCTGACCACTACGTCACGCCTTTTTCAGCCTACGTGTGAATTTCATTTTCATTAATGGTTTCCGGAAACGGAGATGCAACGAAGAGAAGTTGTGTTTCTCTTTTCATCTTATTAAGAAGCAAAGTTTTAATACTATACATTGGCATTGCGACGTTGCCTATTTTCTATAAAATTATTATGTTTTATTTTTATGAGTTTGTTGATTAAAAATTGAACAATTTCCCCAAACGCAAATGCCATAAAACGAAGCAATTAAGGTATTTAAAAACAAAATGATAAACAACTATTTAGTTGCAGTAGAATGTGAACTGGCCATAATAACCAGTCAGCTGTGGATATATCAACCAGAAATTTCGCTTAAATCTACCAAAATCATACTAAAATGATAAGAATTATAATTCATGTATACGGGGTGGCTCAAAAATGTTTAATGTTGAAATCAAACCGTGACAACTCCCCCTCTCCATAGGAAGGAGGGAAACTTCCAGAAGTTTAACGATGATAAGCCATGAATATGGCCAAAATAAATTCAAAACGATAAAAAGGGTAGCAATAGGAAACTTGAAGAGATTTAAATTGAAATATAATTATACCATTATAAAACAATTAAAAAAAAATAGAAACAATAGAATCAAAGGAAATAGACACGTAAAGTGTGAAATTAAAAGTAGCGTGCGGACCAAATTTAAAAAACAAAATAAAATTATCAAAATAAAAATAAAATTATTGAAGATACCTAGCTAATGAAATGAACTTAAATTTACTAAGGTAACACTAATACCAAGATAAATATAAATTATAGATGATTAAAAAAAATATCCTGGTCTAATCACTAATCAGAATTCGCATAGTTGTGAGATGGATTATACGATTTGAGGTCTTGCACATGCCAAATACCCTTACTTTGACCCAACTCATCCTGTAGTTCGTAAGTACACGTACCAGTTCTTTTTTTAATGATGAAAGGACCTACAAGAGGCGGAGCCAATTTGGCACTATAATAATTGACGGCATCGGAGTGACTTTTGTTCTCACGCCAAACTACCTGCCCTTCAACATACTGCACTGGACGCCCCTTATAACGGTGTTGATTTTTAACTTGAGCCCCTTGAATTCATGACCTAACAGTTTGATAAAGTGATTGAAGTGTGGCTTGCCTTCGCTCAACAAGGTCTTTAGGCTCTAAATCTGTAGTGGGCTGTAATGCCCCTCGTATAATGTATTAGGTCATTGACGAAATAGCTTAATTAATACTTTTATAAATATGTCTATCAGCAATGATATAAAAGTATTAGTAAGCTTAAATAAAAATAAAACATAGTTTTGGACATTTTGATGAGACGGGGAAAAATATATTTATAATTAGATTAATACAATAGACTTCAAGGAGGTCAGTTCGATACCGATAGATCAACGTAATTTGTACTTAGAATTATTGAGTTGTTTAATAAAGATATAAGTGACTTTTACTAAGTGTTTAATAACAACAACCCCACAACTATTACATGGCGATCCTGCCATTTTGAGCTAGACTAGTGTATGGTGAGCAATTATCATGGGGAAATCCTATTCCACGCATGAAGATGTACAGGAGAATGGCGTAGTGAATTCCAACTTCATAGTACAAGAAAGCCAAATCCAAGTATCTGGAGAAGCTCGTGTTTTGATGTATGTACTAACAGCAGCAGTAGTGGTGAAACTGATGATTTCCATCTGGGAGATGTACAGGCGCAACATGAAGAGGACCATCAGAAGGAACTTGACGCAGTCCAGAACCAGTGTAGTGTAACAAGTGGTAAGATTATATATAATTCCTACCGATTCTTATGATTCCTGATTGCTGTGCCTATATCTTTTATTATTATTATTATTATATTTCTTATTATTATTAATTGCGAATGTATCACGAGAGTTTAAATGTGATATTATACTCGAAAATTGCTGCTCATTTTACACTAACTAGACTAGATGTCTGTTGTTCCAGGAAAATTAGATACAGTGTTAGATAAATTAACAGAGGAAATAAAGAATCAATCCAAACGGGTTTTGAAAACAACAGTACCAAAAAGCGAGTCAGTCAGGGAAGAAATTAAAAATAATCTGATTTCGTTATTTAATGAATTTACTCGTAACATAGCTCTTTCATGGGATTAACTTGATAATAATTACAAAGCAAAGTGCAATTCGAAAATTTATTAGTCAGGGACAGGGTAGTTGGGTCGCCTTCCAGGTGCTAAAGTTGAAGTATAAAATACCTATTTCATGTGTTCAATTAATTGACACAAATAAATTTGGGGAGGATATAGAGAGCGAAGAGAGCGAAACCTTAGACATAATGCCTTTGTCACAAGTAGATTTTATTAATTTAGCATGTAAACTCATACCCCAACAATTCGATGGTTCCTTCGAAAATTTATTTGGGTTTCTGGATGCATTGGAATTGTTAAAGACTAATGTTACTGAGAGTTATCAGTCACAGCAGTAGCTTTTGTAAAGACTAGGTTGGCAGGCAAGGCCAGAGCAGTGATAGCTGATGAAAGTACTTTAGAGGGAATAATAACCGCTCTTAAGAGTAAGGTAAAAGGTGAAAATTCAGGATTGTTGGCAGCAAAATTAAATAATCTGAGGCAATACAACAAAGACGCTGTGAAGTACACAACAGAGGTGGAGAAGCTGGTCGAATCTCTTAGGAACTCGTACATCTCGGAAGGAATGCCGAGATTGCTGGCAGAAAAGTACACCTAGGAAGCGGCAGTCACGGCGTTAAGCAAAAATGCAAATCAGGAGAAAACTAGGTGGATTTTAGAGGCAGGTAACTTTTCCACGGCAGAAGAGGCCCTTAAAAAATTCGTAGAGGTGGATACACGTTCTTTTCAGCTAACTACAGTCCTTAGTTATGAGAGCAATAGGGTAAATGGGCGCAGAATTAGTAGCAATGTTGGGTCAAGGTACAACCAGGCCAGGAATCATAATGGAAGATTTAATGTAGACAGCCGGTCAAATAATTACATTAGGAGGAATAATAACTTTAGAGGTAATCAATACAGGGGTTACAATGCAAGGGGTAGCAGCTGGAGAACCAACCATAGGAACAACAACAATGCTCAGAATGTTAGATGCATTGAGGCAGCTGAGGAGTCGGGAAACTTTCCGGACCCCCAGTTACAACAGGGGGACCATTAAACGTAACGAAAAATATATTCCACATTGACTTGACGCTTTCCAACTTTGTAAAATTATATACTAACATATCGGACAAACTGTGCACATTCATAGTGGATACTGGCGCAGATATTTCAATTTTCAAAGAAACTAGTGTCAATAACCCTCAGTTTATAAACAATAATCTCACTATTAATATAAAAGGTGTAACAGCTGGAATTACAAAGTCCATGGGTACAATCAATGCCACATTATTTCAAAAAAATAATGAAGTGTCGCATAGATTTCATGTAGTGTCAAAAACCTTTTCAATCCCGGCTGATGCAATTTTAGGCAGAGATTGTATTTCAAAATTTAAATGCAATCTAGATTACTCACGTTGGTTAATGACAATAAATAATTTCAATAACTATTTTTCGGTACCAATTTTTAACAGCCCCATAGACAATACTCTCTCAATACCTCCCAGATGTGAGGTAATGAGAGTTGTATATCACTTCAAAGATTTGAAAGAGGATGCTGTGGTAGAACAGCAAGAATTACAACAGGGCATATTCATAGCCAGAGGAATAGTTTCTAGAAATAGTCCATATGTTAGGATATTGAATACAACAGAGGAAAGCGTAAATGTATCTACTACTAATATATTCAGTATCAGTATTAGCAATTTCAATGTATACACGATGACCGGGAAGTCGGAAGTAAGAAAAAAAGAATTATTAGAGGCAATAGATCAAGATATGCCACATTATATTAAAGATGAGTTAAACAAATTATGTAGTGAATTTTCTGATGTATTTGCTTTAAAAAACGATCAAATAACGTCAAATAATTTTTATTCACAAAAATTGAGAGTCAACGACCACACTCCGGTATATATAAAAAACTATCGCACACCTCACGCACATGTGTCAGAAATCAATAGTCAGGTTGACAAACTATTAGAGCACGGCATAGTCGAGCCGTCGCGATCTGTGTACAATAGTCCTGTACTATTAGTACCTAAAAAATCTCAAAATTGGAGCAAAGCATGGCGTATGTGCATAGATTTCAGACAATTGAATAAGAAGTTGATACCTGATAAATTTCCTTTACCTTGAATCGATAACATTTTGGATCAATTAGGTAGAGCAAAGTGGTTTTCGGTGGTTGATTTAATATCGGGATTTCATCAAATCCCTCTGGATAAAACATCCAGAGATTACAGATCATTCAGTACAGACAAGGGAGCATTTAGGTTCACAAGGCTACCCTTCGGGCTAAATGTAAGTCCCAACAGTTTTCAAAGAATGATGACAATTGCGTTTGCTGGACTAACTCCAGAAAAGGCGTTTTTATATATGGACGACCTAATAGTAATAGGTTGTTCTGAAAAACACCATTTTGAAAATTTGAGAAAAGTGTTTGAAACATGTAGAAGTCATAATTTAAAATTAAATCCACAAAAATGTAAATTTTTCCGTAAGGAAGTTACTTACTTGGGTCATAAAATCTCGGACAAAGGAGTTGAGCCTGATGAATCAAAATTCGTAGTAGTAGAAAAATACCCTACACCAGTTAGTGCGGAAGAAGTGAAAAGATTTGTAGCATTTTGCAACTACTATAGAAGGTTTGTCCCGAAATTCGCGGAGATTTGTTTACCATTAAATAAACTAACACGTAAAAACGTAAAATTTCAATGGACAGAAGATTGCGGGATTGCTTTTAATAAGTTGAAACAGTCACTCATTAAACCGCCAATCCTGCAATATCCTGATTTTGCCAAACAATTTGTTTTAATAACGGATGCATCCAATTTTGCAGCCTCCGCAATATTATGTCAAAATCACAACGGGACAGATTTACCTATAGCATTTGCGTCAAAAAGTTTCAATAAAAGTGAGCTTAATAAACCAATCATATTAAAAGAGTTAACCGCCATTCATTGGGGAATAAATTATTTTAAGTGCTATTTATACGGAGCACCTAAATTCTTAGTGAAAACTGATCACAAACCATTACAACATTTATTCGCAATGAAAGATCCTTCTTCTAAACTAACACGAATTAGATTAGACCTTGAAGAGTATGATTTTGAAATAGAATACATTAAGGGTACGTGTAATGTATCTGATGCTCTTTCCAGAATAACTATATCAGACTTAAAACAAATGCAAGTAGAAAATTCACAAATACTAGCATTAACAAGGTCAATGGTCAAAAATAACTTAGTAACTGACAAAGAAGGTATAAAAACGCAAAAAGCAGAATCAACTAATTTAAAAGTTATTAAAATAAATAATAATGTCGAAGTGCTAAAATTGCCTAATCTACAATTTACACAATGGAATTCCACATCATTACAAATGACTGTAAAACATAAGGGTAAATTGCTGATGAAGGAACAAATATTGCAAACTGTAGGAAAGAACCTTAACCTAGGCCAAGCGTTGTACCGACTAGATAGGTCGGCAGTTGTAAATAATGTTAGGAAAGTTAAACTATTTACAAATGATTTTATATTCAAAAAATGCACTGAACAAGAATTCAAAAGTACAGGTAATGAAGTTTTGAAACACCTGTCAATTGCGTTATGTGACGCACCAATACTAATTACAAACACAGATGAAAAACTTGATTTAATCAAGAGATACCACAATGATCCACTCTTAGGAGGGCACTGTGGACAAAAAAGGTTAATAAAAAAATTAAAATCTGGTTATACATTGGCAAACATGTCAAAGGAAGTAGCCGAATTCATAAAAACTTGTCATAAATGTCAAATAAATAAGGCAAAGATAAAGCATGTGGAACCGCTAGTAATAACTAATACTCCTCAACAAGCATTTGATATTGTATGTATCGATACTATTGGTCCATTCACTAAATCAAATTCGGGAAACTTATACGCGGTAACTATTCAATGTGAACTCTCAAAATACGTAGTAATGATTCCTATACCAAATAAAGAGGCCGTAACAGTTGCCAGAGCCTTTTTTGAAAAATTCATTTTGATATATGGACTCATGAAAGAAATAAGAACAGACATGGGACTAGAATATAAAAATGAAGTCTTAAATAATATTTCAAAATTACTATCAATTAAACGCAGTATTTCTACGGCTTATCACAGTCAAACTATAGGTGGCTGTGAAAGAAATGTACAATGAATATGTTCGGAGCTATATAAATGAAACTCATACAGACTGGGATACGTGGTGTCAATATTACGCCTTTTGCTACAACACCACTCCCAGCACTTATCATAACTATACTCCCTTTCAGTTAGTATACGGTAGAATTGCAACACTACCAAATGAACTACAAGGGAATACAATAGAACCGATATACAACATTGATGCTTATGAGCAGGAAATTCGATATAGATTACAAGTAACTCATAAGAGAGCTAGAGAAATTTTAGGTAAAATTAAAGTAGACCGAAAAAAAACGTGGGACAAAACAGCCAAGTATTTAACATTGGATAAAGGAGATCTTGTTCTTCTGAAAAAAGAGAACGGAACTAAATTTAGTGAGAAATACAGTGGCCCGCATGTAGTGGTAGAATTCGCAGACCCAAACTGCACAGTAGCGTTAGGAAATGGAAAACATACCACAGTACATAAGAATCGGCTGGATATATATAATCCAGAACAGTGACTTTGACAATAAACCAGGAACATTTTTCCTGTATGTGTATATTTATATTTTTTCTTCCTTTCAGCTCCAATGTATGTTATCTTGTATTTTTTTTTCTCTGTATATATGGTTTTGCTGCAAAAGGGGGGGGGGTGCTAATGGCTAACCCTCACTATTAAAATAAGTACCTAGTGGAGGCGCCCCACAGGTACAATTCATATTATTATTATTATTATTTTTCTTATTAATATTATTATTATTATTAATTTGCTTATTATCATTATTTTATTATTACTATTGTGGTAACAGGAAGTAACCATCCATCAAAGCCAAACTACTACGCGTTTGAAAATTCCCTTAGATAAATGGTTCAAGGGCTGGCCAACCCCGAAACCATTCTCCCCAGGGGGGGGGGATGTAATGCCCCTCGTATAATGTATTAGGTCATTGACGAAATAGCTTAATTAATACTTTTATAAATATGTCTATCAGCAATGATATAAAAGTATTAGTAAGCTTAAATAAAAATAAAACATAGTTTTGGACATTTTGATGAGACGGGGAAAAATATATTTATAATTAGATTAATACAATAGACTTCAAGGAGGTCAGTTCGATACCGATAGATCAACGTAATTTGTACTTAGAATTATTGAGTTGTTTAATAAAGATATAAGTGACTTTTACTAAGTGTTTAATAACAACAACCCCACAACTATTACAGGGCATTTCATCTAAGAAGTCTTGTCCATAAAGCTTATGCTCCCTACCGAAACTCAGGAAATTTTTGTTTTATAGCGTTTACAAAGGTCTTGAAACTCCTTGGATTTCATTTGAACTCCGTTATCACACATAAGATGTTGAGGGACACCAAACATAAGAAATATTCCTTCTTCAACATGTTTTACAAGAGACTTGGCTGTGGCTGACCTACATGGAAACATTACTGTGAACTTGGTAAAATAATCAATGACTACTAATATATAACAGTTTCCAGATTTTGAACGTGGTCCAGACTAATACACTGCCAAGGTTGGTTAACAATAGGACGTTCACCTATTAATCCGGCAGGAGGTTTCTGTTCAACTTTATGTTGGGTGCAGATTCGTCATGTCCCTACATAAAAGTCGTAAATGTTGTTCGAAATCCTGGGAAACCAAGACAATGTCGACCAGATAGACCATCACTGAAAGTTGAAGATCAGCACCAAGCACAGTGTCTACTATACAGACCAAATGGCATGCGGCGAAATTGGAAAAGACCTTTTCCGGGGACAGTGAAAGCAGTATATTCGCGAGAGGAATCGCTTAAAGGCACAGTCCAGAAGGCAAATTTTATATCTATTGAACTTAAGTATTTGGCGTCCCTCAGGCGATCTAAAATAACGGAAATATAAGGAATTGGGTACGCATATTTTTTACTAACAGTATTCAATTTTCTGAAATCTACGCAAAAACGATAGCTGCCACCTTTCTTACCCACTAGACAAATTGGACTGGACCAAGCACTCTTGGAAGGTTCAATGACTCCATCTTCGAACATTTTTTTTAATTCCTCATCAATAATTTTCTATTTGAAATGGGATACGGGATAGTACCTCTGTTTTATTGGTTTAGTACGTGGTTCGACCTCGATGACATGTTCGACAACACTAGAATAACCAAGACCAGTACCCATGAGAGCAAGTTTCTCCTTTACGAAACTATCCTTACTAACCTATCCAGTGCAGTACGCTGCAAATCAGTCAGTGTGGTTTCATCCTGGATACTACATTCTTGCAAAGTAGCTGATTCGTCTGCAAAGTGCCAGATATCCTGATTTAAATCTGGAACTATCTCCATAATTTTCCAGAAATCTATTCCCAGAATAAGCCTATGAGAAAGTTCTGGAAGGACCAGCACGTCTATTATACGAGTTTTCCCCATCAAACAAAAAGGAGCCTGTAAATAACCTATACTAGAGCAACTCTGACCGTTAGCAACTGTGCAAGATATTTTATTGAGTATTAAACGCTGCAACATATCCATGAAGACCAATGATCGTACGAGTAGCACCAGAATCCAGTAAGCCCCGAATTGGAGTTCCCAGGACCTTTTGCTTTTAAATAAGGACGTTGATCACCCTGAGCATGCCCTATTATAAAATCTAAGAGAATTTGTGCAGGAAAATCTGAATCGTTGGTCGATGAAATTTTATCATTGGGGGAAGCCTCACGACCATTTAAAGATTCCCCGGGATGCGTTTCCCGAATTCGAACATTTTGGACAGGAACGAATAGTTACATCAGGAGTACCACAACGATAGCAATGAGTTCTTCTGGGTTTAGGACAATCACGACTTAGATGGCCCTTCATCTGACAGTTCCAGCAAGTGATATCTTTTCTAGAAGTAGAGGGTTGAATGAGATGTCTAACCTCGTTAACGACTACAGGTGATATAGGAACTTTAGGTAGGGCCTCCTCTATATCTGAAACAAAATCAAAATCAGGCTCCACAAATGTTCAGCTCGATATTTCTTGGCCTCTAATTTCAAACATTCCTCCTCCAACGAACTAACTACGGGAAGTTGGGTGTTATAGAATGGGGCTAAATTCCTTGTAGTGATATACAGTTTGAGATCATCAGACATGGGACTATATCGCCGGAACAACGTCTGCATACAAGATAAATAATCTACTAAACTCTCACTAGGATCCTGTGTACGATCTAAGATTTCCTTGAATAAACGAGGACGATATTCAGGTAGTTCAAAATGCCTACAGAGTAAATCAGACAAACTTTCCCAATCGTTGAACCTGAAACGATTCGCACGAAACCAATTCAAAGCTTTCCCAGCAAAAAAATGTATGGCCGACTCAAATAATTCTTGATTCGAAATGTTACGCGCTAGTTGCAATTCTGCTACTCTTTCAAGAAAACTGTGAACAGACAGGGTTTTGGAATCTGCAGTAAACTTGATTCCCCACTTCTCAACACGATGAGATCTAAGATGATAATTAGGCAGAGCATGTGGAGTTGAACCAGGACGTCGGGTAATAGGATTCTCGTCACCCGATGAAGCAACATCAGAATCTCCAGCGCCTTCTACAAAAGGCTTAAATTGGAATCTTGTTTTGAAATACTTTCCAAACTATCAAGAGCTGATAAAATATACACCAACAATTTGGTTCGAATGTCAATTTTCTCAGGTTTCAAGTTATCAGATGAAATTCGATTAACACGGTTCAGAAAATGAACTAGATGAGTTTGATTTCTCTCAAATTTAGCTTTAGCATTGTCGCCAGAGGTAGGCTGGATGGAAGAAATTAATTTTCCCAAAGAATCTTGCACAAACTCTATTTCTTTGTCAACACCGAAATTATAGGAAGGATAATTTGAAGATTTACTGTTCATCTCCATTTGAAGTAATGGACGCAATGCTGATCTAAGCCTTTCGACAGTACTAGAATCATCGGCCTGAATACCACGAACGCAAAGCTCATAAATGAGCATATCTTTCTTAAGATATTTGACTCTCAAATTGTAATCCATCTTACTTATATAAGCGAAAAGATTAAAAGCTAATAATCAATATACCAAGTCTAAACACAAAAAAATCCACTAAATGTTTCAGAATTTGAAAAAAAATTTTTAAATAACTTGTAGATCTTTTACCCACTTTGATGCGCAAACCATCTCACCAAAATATAAATGCAATATTAAATATATATGAAATAATGATCATAAACGCACTATTTACAATAGTAACAATCTATAGAAAACACTATATAAAAATAATTAGATGAAAAAAAAATACCAATCGGAAGGAAATTAAACAGTATAAACCATTTAATAAGTGGTGTTAGTAATGCATACTGATGTCATTTGTTGTCACCAAAACCTCTTGCAATAATAAAGTTAATGCCCCACGTTGGGCGCCAAAAATTGCCACGCGCTTTCTTTACGCCAAATTATTGCAAAGAAAATTAATGAATGTGAAGTTAAGAGAAATAATACTTGAAATAAATGAACTATAGACAATAGAAAGTAAAAGTTGAGCTGATAGATCGTAGCAAAGTGAGCGTGCAATTATGCCAAGCTACTCCAAATGCCGGAGAGTAGGGGTGAGTTAAAATTAAAAAGGCGCCACTATTTTATTATTGCCAAGCCAAAAAAAAACCTTCCAAGTTGTCCTGGAACTCACTATCATTTAACGTATCAAAATATAATAATTATATGGTTAAATAAAATATTTGTATTGAAAAAATAAATAATAATAATTATGAACTCTAAACTATGTAAAATAGAGGTCTTGCGACAAACAAACGAAACAACAGAGTAGTCTGATCTATTTAACTATATGATGATATATATCTACAAATATGGTTAGGAAATCGGAAACATAATTAAATACTACAATTATAAACATAAAAATACTCCATACTCCAAGTATAGTGTGAATGAAGTAAAATGAATAATTTAAAATCTCAACCTCATAATGAGAAAATTAAAAATTAATTGAGTAACCTAGCGTAGGTACAAAGTCATAAAGAATAAATTATATATGAAATTAGAAAACTGTGTCCCAATAGAAAATGATATTTAGTACATGGTAAAAAAAATATCACCATTGTCTCCACGAATAATAAAATATGTTTAATAATGCTGACCAGTAATAAATAATAGAAAATAAATTTAAGTTTATTTAAATCGAAACGAGAAATAATAAAGAAAACGCTCTACCTCTAATTAGCCCACCCACCACGTGTCAAAACTAACCCAAAAATTGATTATAAGGAAAATTAATTAGAACTGGAATAAAAAAGAACCAAAACGGAATTATAATAAATAATTATGAGTACAAGGTAACAGAATGAGTAAAAAGGAAAGTAATAACTTACCCTGAGATGGTTTAAAGGGGTTACTTTCAAAGAAATGTGTAGTCAGTGGCCTCCAATCCTGATTTTCAGGTCAATCTTCTGGCATACAACAATACCTGAACGTACTAAAACCAAACTAGCCATGAAGATCACTTCTGGAGAATAAACTCAAAATCCACAAAGAAATGACCAAAATAAGGGGTCTTAAATCTCCAACCAGTCGAACACAATTTCTCTAGTGAAGTCAAAGTAAAATTCCTTAAAATTTTCTACTAACTGACACCGATAAAAATAAATCCAAGAAAAAAGGCATTAGATGGCAAAAAGCACTCCGCTTGGCAGATATTGAAGGTATATAACTGAAAGTGGAGGCCTATGCACACGCATGGTTTCAAAATATAGAATAGAAATATAATTTTTTTTAAAAACCCTTCGTTTTACCAAATTATTTCATGAAAATGTTAATTTCAAAAAAAAACAATACCATTTCCCTATACGCAAATGCCATAAAACGAAGCAATAAAGGTAGTTAAATTACAAAATGATAAACAACTATTTAGTTGCAGTAGAATGTGAACTGGTCATAATAACCAGTCAGCTGTGGGTATATAAACCAGAAATTTCGCTTGAATATACCAAGATTAGACTAAAATAATAAGAATTATAATTCATGTATACGGGGTGGCTTAAAAATGTTTAATGATAAAATCAAACCGTGACACGTGCTAGTCTAATGTCTTCATCAACTCCTGCCATAATACCAGAATACTCACTCCAAGGGGACTCCGTGTCTCGCAATAACGTTGGTTACAAAAACCTTTGCTACTGTAGTCGCTTCTTGATTAGGAAGAGGTGCTATTTCGGGACACTTGGAAAAATAATCCATTACAATCATCAGGTATTTGTTTCCTCTTTCTGTCAAAGGAAGTGGACCGAGAATATAAAATATTTCAAAAGGCTATCCGGAAAGATACTGTGCCATTTTCCTTGACTTCTTGTCTTAGGACCTTTTCTACTATTGCACAGATCACATTTATTGCACCAATCTTCTACGTGCCAGTCTTCTTTTAGTACCTAAATGTCCTCCTGAGTGGCTGCGATGAAGTTCTTTTAACACACTTCTGATCTGTGATCTTTGCAGTACCAATTGGTGAACTATACGTACTCCATCAAGGCTTTCCCATCTTCGATGCAATATACCATCATGAAGATACAGTGAATTCTACTGAGCCCAGTACTCTTTTGAGCTTCCACTGTATCTGGCTACCTCTTGCCAAGTCGGTCTGACTCCATTTTAAACCATTCTCTTATAACTTTCAAGATGATTCTGATTATCATCACTTTCTGGCTTGATTGTGGTTATCTGTAACTTCTTTCACTAGGCTCTCCTTTCCGTCAAGTCTTTTACAGTACCGGCATTGTCGTTCTAAGCAGAGTCGCCTGGAAAGTATATTGGCATTGCTTTGGAGACGTCCTTTTCGGTGTACTATTACAAGGTTGTATTGCTGTAGTCTTTCTATCCACCTAGCAGCTTGTCCTTCGGGCTTCTTCAAATTCATTAATAGCTGTAAAGTATTTATGTTCACTTCTTATAATAAAACTTTTACTATAAAGGAAAGTATGGAAGTGTAAGGGCTTTGATAATAGCCAAAAGTTCTTTTCTGGTAACACAATAATTTTTCTCAGCCTTTCCCATGGTTTTATGAAGTATTTAATCACTTTTACTCCGCCTACGCCTTGTTGGGATGCATCACAATCCAAAATAAATGTTAGTTCCACCCATGGGTAGGCTGATATCGGTGCTGTGGATAATCGTTTTTTCAATTTTACGAAAGCATTTTGACAATCCGGCGTCCAGTCAAATTCGAAGTTTTTTCCAGTTAGTCGATGAAGAAGCTTAGCAATTCGACCAAAGTACGGATGGACGGAAATGTGTACATGTTTTTTATAATACGACTTCTTTAACATACATAATTACCTATCGAACCATCAATATTCAGCTTTATGAGAATTTCTGCAACTGGAATTGAGTGTTTTCGTTGAACCAAATGATATGCATATTTATCAGGGTTTCACTTGAGTTTCACAACTTTTTCGTAGAATAATATAAAATATCCAATTAGGTATACGAAGTAGTAAAAAAATACCTGTAAATGTTTAAATATTTAAAATATAGAAACCGAATAAAATTTTTATAATATCCAGATTTGTTTATTCCAGCTTCACTAGTGAATTTGATGTGTTTACTTATGACTCAAGTACTCCAAAAAGATCTGTTTTACACGCTTCAAAAAGTGAGAAAGTGTGTCCATATCTTGCGAATCCGATACTTTCAATGGTTGAAAAAGCATCGAAAAAAAATTAGTCTAAATTTTTTGCTTAAGGATTGATTCTCAGCTGATCCAAAGTTTAACTTACTGTATCAGTAGAAATACGGTACGTCGGGAGAACCCTTCATCATTTTGCTGCCAAGAAAGTGTGAAAAATATTAAAAGTTAAAAATGAAATATATTGCATTTGATAGTAAAAAAGTAGTTTGTATGAACTGTTCAGTTTACATTAACTTGTATTTGATACCATATATAATGGACAATATTTGGTAGCTGGAAAAGTTATCAAACCTCCTGATTTCAACCAAAGATCGAGATCCTCAACAAGCCCCAACAGTTTTCTTGAATGTGCTCTTGAACAAAGTAAACATTCTTAGTTACAAATAATTCCTATCAAATTTTCATGAGTTTTTATTGTCATAATAGTTACTAGTTTTTTATTTATCCTAATTTTTGTTTTAGATTCTTTCTCAAACATTCCTTCTTGGAACAAGCGTTCGACATGCTAATCGAGCAAGGATTTAAACTGGCAGGTAGTTGTGGGTCAGGCACATCTGGAGGCGCTACTGACCTCAAACCAGGAGTTGATGCAGAAGAAAATCGTTGGAATCATTACAATGAGTTCGTATTTGTCCGAGAATAGTGTGTAAATCAATTAAAATAGAATGTAGAACATTTCATCGAAAATTAGTAAATACACTCTACTGAAAATTGAAATGTTTAATCGCAACTTATATTTTCTCCTTGTCTACTGTGAATATATTCGATATAAATACTGTGAAATATTAGAGAATGACTTATAATACTAAATACACTTGCGTTTGACATGATTAAATAATAGCAATAGGATATCTATAAAATCTACATGCAAACTATAAAATAGTATCTCGAATTTGGAATTAAATGGTAAATTCAAAAATACAACGCAATAAGTATACCATTAAATCACCAAAAAGATTGACCATCAGATAAAATTACACGTGACAATACAATTTGAAGAAACCCGCAACGACCGAAAATAACATCTGTGACTTTACTTTACTTCGAAATTTCTGCATAACCGGATACAGCTTACATTTAGTTTTAAATTCAAAAATATACTAAAATAATTTTCACATATGCCCCGCAGTAGATAGAATAATACGGATTCCCGACCACTACTTCGAAAAATCTCCGCTGGGTGGCGCTGAGTGTGGTGCAGCAAATTTGAATTATCACATTTAAATTAAAAAATTCGGATTGTGTGAAAATCGATCCATCGATCTCATTGTCCATAGTCCGGCTACCTACACACTGGGCTATCAGCTTACATACGTTAGAGAGAAAGAGAAAACGGTGACGAGTGAGAAAGTATTCGAATCGATAGTCCGTTGCGATATGAAATAGTCAACCTTCACGCGCACACCGTTCGCTAAGTTGCTGTAACGTGTGACGTAATCGAGAAGATTCCTTACGAACAAAGTTCGGTTGAAAAATAAAAAATAATTTAAAGGGTAAAATAATGTCGAGAAGTGCTGCGAATATAAAATTACACTGATAAGCCGTGAAACTTTTATTTCTAATCAACCACAAACAGGAAATGGAAAATATCAAAAATAACAACTCACCACAACACTCGGAAATTCTACAGAAACTGCAAAATAACAACTCACCTAAAAACGGAAATTCTACAAAATTGATAAGTTAGTTCTCAGACCACAATCAGAAAAATATATTAACAACATTGTAAAAATAATAGTTTACCACAATTCGCGAAATTGATATGAAATCCTTCAAAACGATATAAATATAATTCAGTAACGCGACAACGGTAGTTCCATATCGACAATCAACGAGTTTGTATTTTGAAAGCTATACAGCTATCAATAGTTTCTTTTAGTGAAGTTTTTTAGAACAAAGTAAGTTTTATTTTCATAATTTCAGTTCTGTTTGCTCTTTTACATTTAATATTAATTTTTGAAAAAAAATTTCCCAAAGATAAAACTATTTCAAATATTTAAAGTTTTATTTGTTATAAATTTATTGGAGGAAACTCTTTATCGACTGGTACCTATAACAACAATGATCATGTTCATTTCAGATGAGTTTTATCAATGAACTAAATACCCTCTCTACTTCCACAGAGGTAGCGAACAAACCAATTATAAAGCTGAGAAACATTCCTGAAAACGTCCCCAAATAAATAAAGAAAGTTAAAGTCGTTCGATCCAAATTTTGTGGAATTAGAAGAGAGCGTAACTTTTCTCCCCCGAAGGGTAGTCGACAAATATAAAAAATATATTGCAGATATCAATAACGAGGGGAGCTACAGTTTAGTGTTTTTGGGGTTACAAGATATTTCGAGTGGATACCACCCCAGAACATTATTTAAAATTGAAGAGAACCATTAAGCGGTAAGATTTTTTCTTTAATTTCAAAAATTTTATTAAAGTGTATAGTTCCAAATTCATGAAGTATGCTTTTGTTAGCACACAATTGTTTTAAAAATATTCCAAAAATTATTTTTTTTTCAGCCTGAAACACACTTGGAAGCGAACGACTGAGAACAATTTTTAAAATTTACAGAAATTCAGAAGTTGACATCAGCAGCCGAAGATAACTTTAGAAAGGTTAAGAGTTAAGACTGGTGAGTACATTTTTATTCATATACTCAAGAATGTCGAACTTTAGTGTTACTCTACAGCAAATTGATTAAATTTTAAATTCTCTTAGCAAAATTAAAACCTTCTCAAATAGAAGCAAATGGATTTTAATGATTAATAAACACCTCAGAAAATGTAATCAAACTTTAAAAACTGTCAAGTTTTCGATCGGAGTAAAACATAAAATTCATACAAAAATAGCACATTTGAACCGTATGCGATGTTTAATCAAAGTTGCTCATGTCGGTGAAGGGCTTGAGAAATCTAGTAATAGGGTTAAGTGGGAAAACGTTAATGCTGCATTTGAAAGTCGATTAAAAACAGAAGTTATTATAAACTTATCACATAAAGATATCAAAGCATTCTTTGCAGATGCTTCCAAAATTTTTAAAACAAAGGTTTTAATCATTCTCTAGAAATCACAAATTTTAAAAGTGAATACTACTTTTTGTGGTGGTTTTATTTAGCAATCAAAAGACTCTGAGCTAGTAGACCGCAAATATTCTGGTACTCCCAATGTTGTATTGGACATTGGGGATGATTTATATGCGTGGTTTAATATAAATATTACTGATCCTATTTTTAACAATTTATCGGAAATTGCTGAAAAATAAAGTGGGTGTGCATCATCGCGAATACATTTTTTGGAAGTTGCGATAAACAAATATGAAATAGGTGTAGGCCCATCTTTCATTCCACTACCAGAACAAATTTCTCGAAAGAATGGCATTGTTAACGTTTGCAACATGGATCGAGCTTGTTTTTTCTGGGCAGTAAATAGTTTTTTAAATCCTGCTACTAATCACTCGAATCGTACTTCATCATATCCACATTACTTTGAAGTTCTAAATATAAAAGGTTTAAATATTGAAATGCAACAATCCCAAATTACAAAATTTGAAAAAATAAATAGTACGTATACTCTTTAGAACTAAATCACTCGAATTTTACACAGTAGTTCCTACTAGATTAACTAAAAAAAAAAACTTGAAAGACATATTTTCAATCTATTGCTGGTCCAATCAAGTATTATCCTAAGTTGAATGATTATGATGCACCTCCTGTAGACGATATGAACGAAAACATTAAGTACCACTATTGTCGGATAAAAAATGTATCTAGATTAATTTTATCTCAACTTAATAGATCTAAATTTAAAAAATTCATTTGTGATAGGTGCTTGAACTATTTTCACAGTAAACAAATTTTGGATAAGCATGAAAGTGATTGTAAAAATATGCATGAGTCAAAAAATTTCTTTTCCCAATTATACTCACGATGATCAGATTTCATATTATAAGTGTCATCAGGGTGAAGACTGCATAGATTGGTTAACCAATCAGTTGTCAGATGTGGCAAAATTTGTACAGTCTAAAATTTTAAACATAATACCCATTAATGTGAAACCTAACTTAGTGAATGCACAGAAGTGTCACATTTGTGAACATGAATTTACAGATAAATATATCGTCGTTGAAGATCATAATCATTTCACTGGGGAATTTCGTGGATACGCACATCAAGCATGCAATTTGAATTTCAAAAAAGTTTTTGTTGTTCCAATCACTATGCCTAACTTGAACGGATATGACTCACATTTTGTTATTAGGGAAATTGCAAAACGTGGTAAGGTTTCCATACTACCAATAAATTAGGAAATATATAAGTTTTACCCTAGATGACTCTGAACCTAGCATCAAGTTTAGGTTCATAGACTCCTTTAGATTTATGGGTGCAAGTTTAGACGAACTGGTATCTACACTGAAAGAGGATGATTTTGAAAATTTAAAGCATGAGTTTCATGATTTAAATGACCAGAAACTGAAACTTTTGTTAAAAAAAAGGGTTTTTCCATACGATTAGATCGATCGAATAGAAAAGCTCAACGAAGTAGGATTACCGTCCATTGAAAATTTTCACAATAAACTTTATGATTCAAATATTTCCATGTAACAATATAACCATGCAAAAAATGTTTGGAAGTGTTTTGATTTTGCTAGCCTGGGGGAGTATAGTCAGCTATAGATGAAAACGGACATACTATTATCAGCAGACCTTTTTGGGCAGTTTCGAAGTAATTGTCTGCAAACGTATCAGCTAGATCCTGCGTGGTACTACACTCTTCCTGGGTATAGGTGGGATGCAATGTTAAAGTATACTCAAATAAAATTAGAATTACTTAGAGATATTGATATGATTATGTTTATTGAGAGGGGTATTCGGGGAGGAATATCTGTTTGCTCAAATCGATATTCCGAAGCCAACAATAAATACATGGAGGAGGAGTATGATCCCCAAAAACCCTCCAAGTACCTTATGTACCTAGATGTGAATAATCTTTAAGGGAGGCGATGTCAGAATTCCTCCCTTATGCAGACTTCAAATGGGTAGATGACACCAACATTGACGTCAATCAAATTGCTGACGACTCTCCAGAGGGGTATATTCTTGAGGTAGACCTGGAGTATCCTAAGTAGCTACATGATCTACATCAAGATTTCCCTTTTTGTCCAGAACACAGAACGCCCCCCAATTCCATATTAAAAAAGCTCATGACTACCCTACACAATAAACATATTTGTCGCAACCACGACTATGTATATAAATGTATGTAATGATTAACTGCTCTTCTTTCATTAGTATGTGATATGATTAAACGTCCAGGAATACTATTGTAGGTACATAAATATAAAAATGATAACTCAAAACCAACGTAGTATTCATTCTCTTACATGAAAAGTCATTCTGACATTCAACAACTTAACTATGTACATACAGATTGCGTAAATTACATCCGAACCGTCCGGATTTCACAAGTACGACAGAAAAACAGCTGAAAGAGCAAGAAAGAATAATTATGCGTGGTCATTAAGGCGTGTACTTTGTTTCACCTTAGGGGTGTATACTTATTTCCCGAGACTGGCCGAATGCTCATTGCACCCCTATTTTAACCGCTGTTGCCAGAAGCGCAGATTAATTTGTACAAATGATATTCTTGTCTCGTTATCGTTGACTTTTTTTCGAGGGCGAAAATACAGCACGTTTGTGCCAGCATTACGCCAAATAATCTTAGAGATATGAGATCAAATCTTTATCACAGATTTGGTTATTATCTGGCACAGGAAGGTGGTTTATTTGAGCACTTAATTCATTAAAATTATGTTTACCTTTAGAATGGATTTTTATTTTTATTTTTTCAGGAAGTTTATATTTTATGTTTAGAATAGGTGTAGGTACACCTACTTATTTTATTTTTTCAATTTAATTTATTAATGGAAGGAATTATCAGTTTATTAATTATGGTTCTCTCAAGAAATGCTGTTTTATTTTCAAGTTACAATGGCTAAAATAATATCCTATTGTAGTAAGAAATTGTCAACTTGGTCTGAAATGATCATGTTGACAAAAATGAATTTTAAGATGTACAGGTTACGTAATAACGATTGTATTTTTTTATTTCTTCAACACCCTCACTCCTTCCATGTTGGGAGCATACTGAATACCACCGTTATACCACCAACTAGTGAATTCTCTCTGTAAAGGACCATTCGGCCAGTCTCGGGAAATAAGTATACACCCCTAAGATGAAACAAAGTGATGACCGCGCACAATTATTCTTTCTCTCTCTTTCATATATCCTTGTCGTACTTGTGTAATCCGAGGCCAGGGTTACAAGGTAATTTACGCAATATGTATATATGGCGTTGCTAACCTGAGTCAACGCATGTGATTTATATAAATAAGTCTATAAGATATAAATATTATTCATGCTACGACAAACCACTCATTTATTAGTATTAGCACAAAGCACATAAACATTAGTACCCAGTTGATGATTTTATTACTATGAAATCCCAACATACTGGGGGCTCGACAAAGAAAAAAATTATAAATAATAAAGTAATTAAGTGATTTTTTTTATAACCAAATAAATTCCAGCTAATTTAATTAAATATACTAATTTAACAAATAATGCATACTCAAGGCTCAACAAATAATATATGTATATTGAAGTGGACTGTATTTCAATGAGAAGCAAAGTAAGGTAATGTTGATGAATGGATTCACTCATAATGGGAGAAACTAAAAAAAAATCCCTATCAGCCGAGGATGATGAACTTGGAAGTATACTGTTATCTGAGGTGTTACCTTTTAGCATCCACAGTAGCCTTTGGTCACCGTGCAGAATATTCATTATACCAAATCATAAACACCGCCGCAGGCAATGATCATTAATAATTACACCAGAATGAGTAAATAAATGAACAGGGTAAATTATAACAAATTACATTATACAGTGCTATTCAAAAGTCCCCTTCCCCCCCTCGTATCTTTTGATCGGCTACACTTACATTAATAGAATTTGGAGGGTGCAAAAAAAGTGTTGAAAACTTCTCTACGAATGGTAACAGGTGACGTAATAGTAATAGATGACTTTACAGTGCCACTTTGGCCAATAATTTTAAATAGGACCTCATGGCAAGTGATATCTCGTTTGAAAGGCATTGACATTGGCTACATAGCCATATTAATTTTGTTTGGGCTTAAACTAATTTTGACGGATAAATTAAATAAATACCAAAATTATTGAAATTATTTTTTTAAATTTAATTAATCAAAATATCAACAATGGATTCTTATAGCAAGTGTTCGAAATGTGCTCCGTCTACTTCCTGATAGTAATACATCCTATTAATAAACTCTTGTCGTACTCGTTCGAATGTGTCAGCTGAAATTGCATTGCATTCTTCAATAATTCTTTCTTTCAAAACGCCAATGCTATCTGGTGCCGTAGTATAAACCTTGGATTTCAAGTACCCCCATAGAAAAAAATCTAATGGTGTCAGATCTGGTGACCGAGGTGGCCATTCTGTAGGACCTCGCCGGCCGATCCATCTACCTCGATATTCTTCATCCAGGTAACGTCTCACTGCACCATAATAATGTGCAGGAGCACCATCTTGTTGAAATGTTATTTCCAGATGGCCGAATTCATCTGGATTATCTTCCAGAATTTCAAGAATTAACGGCTCAATTGCATTTTGTAACATCTACAGATACACTTCACCGCTTAAATTTGAATTTAGGAAAACAGGACCAACTATGTGGTTTTCCAAAATACCTGCCCAAACATTGACTTTTTCTGAAAATTGGGTATGTTGTTCACGGAAGGTGTGAGGATTTGTGCCACTCCAATACCTTACATTTTGTGTATTCACAAATCTTCAATATTTAAATGTGAAATAATAATTTTGGTATTTATTTAATGTATCTGTCAAAATTAGTTTAAACCCAAACAAAATTAATATGACTATGTAGCCAATGTCAATGCTTTTCAAACGAGATATCACTTGCCATAAGGTCCTATTTAAAATTATTGGCCAGAGTGGCACTGTGACGTCATCTATTACTATTACGTCACCTGTTACCATTCTTAGAGAAGTTCACAACACTTTATTTTCATCCTCCAAATTTTATTAATGTAAGTGTAGCCGTTCAAAAGATACGAGGGGGGGAGGGGACTTTTGAATAGCACTATATATCAGTATTAGTTTCCTCATGTGCATGTTAATTTTCACTAATGGAAAGAGGCGCTATTTTTACTATAGGCGTTATATAAGTACCAGAAGACGTTCGAACCTGGACATCACGAATCTTTCCATCCTTCCCAGTTATAATATCCGTTATTCGTGCTAATGGCCACTTTAAAGGTGGCGAGTCATCATCTTTGACTAACACCATTCCGTTTACTTTGAGATCTTTACACAAGACTTGCCATTTTGGCCTATTCTGAAGTTGGTTTAGGTAATCTACTGTCCAACGCTTCCAGAAGGTTTGTTGGACTGAAGTGCAGTGTTGCCAAAACTTAAGTCTGTTGTCAGGTATGGACGAAAAATCTTTTTCGGGAAGACACATTAAAGATTGTCCGATTAAGAAATGACCAGGGGTCAAAGGAATTAAGTCAAAGGGATCGGTGGATATGAGGAAAAGCGGTCTAGAGTTCATGATTGCCTCAACCTGAGTGAGAATTGTAGAGAGCTGTTCAAAGGTATAAACAGAGTTTCGAAGTATTAGGAAAAGATGATGCTTAGCATTTTTAATTGGAGACTCCCAGATCCCACCCCAATGGGGAGACCTCGGAGGAATAAACTTCCAATTTATGGAATAAGTTAATAAAATTCGGTTATAAAAGACAAATAATTTTTTAGAAACATCTGTAATTTTTTCAATTGATTCTGAGCTCCAACAAAATGTGTACCATTATTGCTATATATGATAATGGTAGCCCACGTCTAGATACAAATCGTTTAAGAGATGCTACGAAGGCTTCAGTAGTCAAGTCAGAGACTAGTTCCAAATGACCTGCTTTCGTAGTAAGACAAACAAAAAGTGAAATGTAACATTTTACAATAGGAGCTTTTCTTAGATTATATGATTTAACATTGAAGGGTTCACCAAAATCTATTCCCACATGATGGAAGGATCTAGAAGGGGTAATTCTGATCTTAGGTAAGTCAGCCACCCTCTGTTGAGCAGTTATGGCTTTGAAACGGTGACAAGTAATGCAATTGTGTATTATTCTTTTTATTTCCCTAAGGCCGTCTAATGGCCAATAGTTCAATCTGACACTGTAAAGTACGTTTTGTGGACCACTATAGCCAAGTCTTAAATGTTCTTTGCTTAGAAGTAATGAGGTGAAGTGATTTTTAGCTGGTAATAAAATTGGATGTTTTTGGTTGAAAGGTAGATCAGCGTGGTAAGACGACCACCTACTCTTAAGATGTTGTTTTTGTCATTGAAAATATTCAAGGAAGCCAACTTCTTACCTGACAGACTTTTATTTGATCTGAGGGTTTTGATACTATCAGAAAAGAAGGTTTCTTGTACTTGTTTTACTAAGAATGTGATTGAATTATCCAATTCTGTGGGATGAAAAGGTAATGATGCTTTATTTAGTGACCAAGTGTTACGAATAAAACGAAGTACATATGACATAGATCTAATTAATTTGGTGAAAGAAGAAAATCTGATAATGATTAACATCCAGGGATTCATAGGATTTGTTGTGGTTACTAAATATGTTTTTTCTTTCTTTTGGTGACATTGAGTGTCCTGGTATGATTCCCATAAAAAATTAGGTCCAAAAAATCAAAAAGTTGCAGGGGGATCCAAAAACTTACCCCTGGAGAGTAAGGATTTGAATGAGACAATGTGTCTCCAAGATGCAGAAGACGTTAATTGCTGTACTTGAGCAACCCTATTACAAACAAAGACTGCCCATCTATTAGGGTTTCCTTTAATCCATGATAATGCAATCTTCGAGTCGGACCACAGAATTGAGTTGGAAATATTAAGCTGTTGAGTGATGATGTCTGTGATACGAGAATATAATTTGGCAAGGAGAACCATGGCACAAAGCTCAAGTTTGGGAATGGTTATATGTTTGTTTAAAGGAGCTACTTTTGATTTTGAGATTAATAGTTGAGGAGAAGCAGTATTGTCAACATAAATAGCTCGTAAATAAATACAACCCCCATATACTAATGAACTAGCATCATGGGTATATCTGGGACTATAGACTCTACAGGCTAAGTAAGGCGCACTTTTTTCACCAAAGGACACAGTCTGAAGCTGCATACAAGAAAAAATATCATTAGGAGAATCTCTCCATAAAACATTTTGTAAAAAATGAAATTTAGGATTAACTTCAATCTGCCGGTACATTTTTTCAACGTCCGCAGTGAAGCCATATTTAAAGCTTCTAAAACGAATTAAAATGTCTATAAGTTCAGGTTGTACTCTGGATCCTTTTAATAACACATCATTTAATGATAGTCCTGTAGAAGATTTAGCTGAAAAATCAAAAATAATTCTGACCTTGGTACTGGTGCTCAGTTCCCTGGAAATACATAAATGAGGCAGGAAGTAATTGTGTTCATTTTCTAAATTATGGAGAGAAAGTGGCACCATTTTTCCATGGCCTTACTCAATATATTCGAAAAGCGAATTTCTATATTCTGATCTTAAACTATGGTCTTTAGAAAGTCTTTTTTCTAAACATAAAAAACGATTTTTGGCTGTCACAAAAGAATCTCCTAATTCTTTGTGCGCATTCGGATTTACTAAAGAGGTCAACTTGAAATCTTCCATTTTTTTAATTTTCAAAGTTGATTTAAAAAAACTTTCTGTCATAATGTCTTCTTCTGACTTGTGTGCAGCAGGGGTAATTTCTTCTTGTACCCAAAATTTTTCCAACAGCGCATCCACAGACAACTCTTCTGGGGGGCACGATGAAGACATATGAAAAGAATAGGTATGATAAGTGGAAGTAGTAGGTGTTTTGAGACAATGAGGAGGAACTATACCTGAAATCACCCATCCTAAGTATGTATCAATTAAAATAGGTAAATTATTTCCAAGTTTGTGAATATGTGGTTTTAATAGAGAGTAGTAGATGTCTGCTCCCAGCAGAATATCTACGTTGGAAGGTTTAAAAAATTTAGGATCTGCCAGGCAATTTGAAAAGTGCTTAGGTAAGTGGAGTAAATTCATGTCCACGTGTAATTGAGGAAACTGTTGAGTTATTTTATTTACTACTGCATATGATGTCTCAAAACTTCTCGAAGGATCAACCAATGAGTGAAATTCAATATCTGTCATCAAATTTATACTTTTAGATTCATTGAAAATACCTGAAATTTCTAATGGTTGATTATAGGTATTACACTGCAACTCATCTACTAATGAAGAACAGATAAATGAATTTTGACTTCCAGAGTCTAACAAAGCTCTAGCTATAATAGGACGTCCTTTATGAGAGTATAACTGAACGGTTGCAGTAGCTAAAAGAACAATACTACCATTTAACCCATTAATTCCCAATGTACTTATTTGGGTACACTTCAATAAAATGACCCTAGTACCATATATAGGGAAATTTCAAAAGTTTCGACTATCTAGTCGTGCGATGGTAGGTTTCGTTTGCTCAATTCATGAATGGTACAGTTTTCTGTACAAATTCTAATGTTGTAAAAAATTGTTTGGACAACAACATTACGTGCATGATTACAGTGTCATAATAAAAAATATATTATACTACTTGCTGACGGTAAGTAAGTGTCTTCTATATATTCATCTTTTCTAAGTGTTCTTATACTATTTTAGACTATTTAGATCTTATGCAAGTGTTTTATCAAAACAGTAGAAGCCTTTTCTTTCGATCGTACTCGATTGAGTACACTGGGATTTTCAGATCATTTTGTTTTTATATAAATAATGGATGCTGATCAACTTGAACCCATACCAACGAAGAGTTTTTATGGAGTAAAAAGGTATAAATATTTGGATATGGCATTGGATGATTTAGAAGCATCTGAAACACAGGATTCTGTAGACATTGTTGTCTTGCCACCCAATGTAGATCCTCAAACGGACGAGGAAGGTGAAGACGATGACTACATCCAAGAAAGGGAAAATACACTTCCCAGGAATGTAGCAGGAGAAGTTGAATTACATTTTGAAGACAACGATAGTGGGAGTAATTATTCGGATGGTAGTGGGATGATTCGGATGGTTCAGATTATGATTCGGAAGACAATGTTAGTTCCGCAGAAGCAAATATTCGAAAAAATGTTTGACAATGTCATTTTTCAACATATTAGAGACCAAACAAACTTGTACTCTACTCAGAAAAATAATCATGTTTTTTTTGTATCAACGGCGGATTTTAAGTTGTTGCTTAGTGGATACCATAAGCTACCACGCGAAGATCTTGGTGTACCCTTTGTTTCAAACGCTATGTCACGCAACAGATTCCAAGAAATAAAAAAATACATTCACTTGGCAAATAACGATGAGTTGGACAAAGACGATAAAATGGCAAAAATTCGACCACTAATGAAGTTACTGAATCAAAACTTTCAACAGTATGGAGTATTTCATCAAGAACTTTTTATTGACGAAGCCATGGTCAAATATTTTGGCCATCACTCAGCAAAGCAGTTCATAAGAGGAAAGCCTGTCCGGTTTGGGTACAAAGATTGGATGTTGTGCGGATCCACGAGCTATTGCTACGCGTTTGACACTTATTATGGAGCAAAAATGCCAAAAAATAATACAAAAGATGAAAATCTCCCTTTAGGTCCCAAAGAGGTTTTGAATTTGTTGGAAACTGTCGCTTTTCCATCTGACCATATTGTTTACTTCGACAACTATTTTACCAGCCACGATTAATTGAAAACCCTGAAAGAAAAAGGTCAAAAAGCCACAGGCACAGTGAGAAAAAATAGAACAAGAAAATGTCCACTTTTACCAATCAAATCATTTCAAAAAAAAGGATGGAGGCTATTTCGAACACATACACTATAGCGACTCTCTATTACTTTTTGTACGTTGGAAAGATAACAATGTGGTAACCATGGATACAAATTATGATTCTGTTGAGTCAATGGGACAAGTCAGACGGTGGTCGACAGCTGCAAAAGCGAAAGTTCAAGTCCCACAGTCCAAAGTGTTTCAAAATTACAACCGCGGTATGGGTGGTGTTGATTTGCAGGACCAAGCTGTAAATAACTATCGCATCAACATTCGAGGAAAGAAATGGTGGTGGGTTTTGTTCACACACATGATGAATGTAGCAATTGTTAACGCTTGGCGGCTACATCAATTGGCTTAGTAGATATAGTAGATCATTACTGGAGCCGGAAATGGACTGCGCATGTACAAGACTCCGTTCATTCAGCTCCTACTGCGCATGTGCAAGACTCCGCTCGTAACGTTGCAGACTTTGCATTAAATTTTTGCCGCCATTTTGGCCGACGCGACAGTCCACCATTTTTAATCCGTAATTTTAAATTATTAAATTATTGAATTATTAAAAAATTTTCTTCTGGGATCGAACCCAGGTCCTTCGCATTCATAGCTATACGCCTAACCCACTCAGCTATGGAGCTCTCCGAATATTAGATTCGAAAAAAGGTAGTGTTGCTGCACGCGCGCTCCCGTTGAATCGAGCCGGCAGCGAGAGCGATCTCACTTGTGTATAGGATGCGAAGAAATGTATTATATGCTGTAATAAGTGTGACAAAGAAGGTAGGAGTTGGACAGAGAAAGTATTCGCATCGAAAGATCCCATAACGCGCGCACCGTACGCTTCTTGCTGTAAAATGTGACGTAATCGAGAAAGATCCGTTAGGATGATAAGGTGGCGCGGTCGATTTAATAACAGCGCGCGCACCGTACGCTTCTTGGTGTAAAATGTGACGTAGTCGATCGATTTAATAACAGCGCGCGCACCGTACGCTTCTTGCTGTAAAATGTGACGTAGTCGAGAAAGATCCGTTAGGATGATAAGGCGGCGCGCTTCGGTTCATACCGGGGGGGGCTTAAAAGTAACTTATGTTGAAATATTACTAAGTAACGAATTTCGTAATATACCGGGTGGCCTTAAAGTAACATACTATATTTGAACTGAAATATGCGTGACACGTCGCGTGCTACGTCAAACGCAACGTGTCACGTCAAACGTCACGTGTAACGGTGAACGTTACGTACTACGCCAAACGTCACGTGTCACGTCAAACGTCACGTGTAACGGCTAACGTTACGTACTACGCCAAACGTCACGAGCTACGTCACGTGTCACAAGCTACGTCAAACAGCTCATTTGTAATATGGCTTCGGAAGAGTACAGTCATCGAATTGAAGAGTTTATTAAGAAAATTGGTAAATTAAATGAAGAAATTGCTTTTTATGAAGATAAAAGTGAGGTTATGAGGCAAATAAAGAATCTCAGTTTATCTGGTGGGGAAGAAGAAGTACGACAGACGTGGTGCAGTCTTAGTATAAACTGGTTACCTAAAGAGCTAGCATGCAGACAATTACCGCAAATCACTTATCCGTTAAGACGTATTCAACCATGTTCAACAGAACAGAAAAAGATATAAAAAATGAAATTAATAATGTTTTTGTCATGTCATGTGTAATATTAGCGGCTGTATTTGTTTTAATTTTAAAAATTGTAAAACGAAAATTCCAATCTTCATGTAATATAAAAGTTGATGAATATACAGGGTGTTTCAATAAAAACCTATATTTCTTTGAAAACTTTATTTATAATGGTAATACAGTATTTGAAAACCAGTGGCGGAGGCGTTGTACATTTCTTTCGGTTCACGAATATAACCCAGTGGCGTGGCAGGGGTTTGGATCATGGACAAAGTTTCCTGTTGCACACGGCGTACCATCAAATTTGCAAACGTCAATAATATGTGGAAAAATACCGAAAATGTAACATTTCTTTTTGTTGTCCTCGAACGTAAATGTAGTCTGCGGCATACAATAACTTGCTTTCTAATATTTCATTTACTTTAGAATATTGTACATCTCCTGAAGAGTATCGAATGCCGTGCACATTTCTTTCCAAGTATGATGTGGTCTTTTTGTCCTCGTTACTTAATGTAGAAAACGGTTGCGGTGGTGAAAATATGTAATGTGAACTTTTGAAGCCAATTTCTATGGTGAGCTCTTTGGCAACGAAGAGCCCATCAACGACAAAACCTTGAATGTCTACAAAAGCTACTCTCATGTTGACGTCTGCTCGAACACTAACTCATATCAACATCTAGTTCAAGCTTTTAACAATTTCGGTGAGAGGGAAGTATTCCATTACGCAATCGTGAATTATGATGCAATATACTTTGGTATTTTCGGGAAAGCCTATGTTTGCTTCAATGTCAAGTTTCACATCGACTGTGGACGCCTTCATGCTTTCCTCCTGTTTCGAACAATCGATAACAAACAATGCCCGTTTCTTGAAAGAAGAATAATCCAGCAGGGGACGCTTCTGTGTGGAGTTTGAGTAGTTGGGATAGAATTCAGTATAGTTGAAATATGCCTCATTGTAGTCAGTTTCAGCGAAATCCAATTGCATTCTTTCATTAGGCCAATAGTCACCATTAAGTAACAGTCTTATACTTTGCACGTCGGCATTGTCAAATAAAGTAGGATCGGCTGTAGTCACGTTACGTTTGTCGGTTTGGAAGAAGACAATAACAAAACGGGGTCGTTCAACTGAAGTGGATGTCTTAACAGCCCAAACTTCACGTCTTGCACCTTTAGTAATTGAGGGTAATTCGTGTAACTCCCACTTCCTAAATGGAATAACTATAGGTTGATCTTTTTGAATGGATTTCATGAGATTCAATTTTATATCGTCATTGGGAAAGATATGTTTAACTTTTAGTTCAACACTTGTAATGTTAATTTTAGCAGTTGTACTAGAGAGCTTCCCAGAGACATTCTTTTCAGTGATATATATGCAATCATTATCATTTCGTGCTCGAACTAATCGTATCGTTTGTCGACCCCATGTAATCATGGGATAATCGTTGAAAATGTTGAAAATATGTTCGAGAGGTATTTGAAGGTTGAAGGACTTGTCGCTACCATTCAGAATAGGATCTTTCGGGTAATTCCAGCGGGCTATAGCCACATGATTGGAATCTTCTTGGTTATAACATGTCATAACACGTACGGCGCTTACTATTCCAGGATCCCGCACTGTTTCCATTTCCCTGGCACTTTCACTGTACGTACATGAATCGAATAGAAAGGCTCCAACATTATTTGCTAATTTTACATCGCCATCTCCATGTGTTTCAAGCGAACCTTTAATGCATAGCAAAGTTTCGTTCATTGCAAAAAACGAATCAACTTGATTAATGCTAAACTCCACAATGTCACTGCAATTGAATGATTTTATAAATGGAGCATGGGTTCTATATTCAGCCTTTCTAATTGAATCATCAAACATCGGCTTACGATAGATATCAAACATCGAAGGCATGTTGTCGTTTTGGCGAAGACGTTTTCCATACGTGGTTGTCATTTTTCAATTTAAACCTCAGCGATTTCAGAACCAATTTGTTTGCGAACGTGAGCTGTTTTAGCTTTGGCGACTGCTTAGCTAATGAAGTTGAAAGATCTGCAGACTGTCTTTTATGATTGATTATTAGTCCCATCTGCTTCGCACTCTAAGCTCCAACACTAAAGTACTAAGTTCTATACGAAAGTTTACAGGCTGGCCGTCTTGGTCTAAGGCGATGACGGTGATATTGGTTATTTCACGTTGTGGTATAACGGGTAAGTAGAGCAAATTATGAAGAATTTCGTCGATGGAATATCCAGGATCTACTTGTATGACGAATTCGTAGATAGTATGAGCAGGTCTGTTTGCATCGAAGGCTCCAGTGGTAATGTTACAATCGAAGCGGATACTGGATACTTTAATGATTTTGACGGGGAGATCTGAAGAGTGCGTTTTGTTAGCGTCAAGTACTTTCGGTGAAAATCCCAATCTTCTCCCAAGACTATCAGTTTGCATAAAGGAAATTTTGTATTTACTTGAAATTTCACATTTCAACGTATTGTGATTGGGTTTTAGTGAAAATACCGGTCTAGTTGAATTGCTCGCACCCAACTTATCACAGATAAACTCTTCAAGGTCAGCAATTTCGTAACATCCTGTGGGAAAATCAAAACTTTGAAGCTTGTCTTTGGTATTGTAGTAGTAAAACGTACAATTTTCAATGTTTCGTATACTGTGATATGAATGGAAAGAACGTAATCATTCTTTGGATCAAGGACAATAGGGGTAGGAGGTTTAAAAGTGAACACGTGATTGGTGCTGTTAACTCTCAGCAACTGTGACATGATGACTAATGAAATTCGGGAGATGTATGAATTTAAATAACACACGACATGTTCAATTATTTATTTTTACAAAGAAAACATGTGGCTTGAGAACTCGAAGGGCCGTCACAATGCGTCGTCCAATCAGGTCGGTTGTAATGGATGAAACAAGGCAGTCGTATTTGTAGTTCAAAATTTGCTCGATATTCATTAGGAAGTTTATGCCACATATCAAGCAATTCAGAAGGTCTTACACACTCTATTAGATGCTCAATGGGAAAGTGCTTTAGTTCTTCGGCAGTGAAACTACTCAATGTTTTTCCATGGTAGATATGTTGTAGTAATAGTTCCGTCATTGTTGTAGAAATTTTAAACACAAATGACCGCAATTGATTTGATCGTAGTTTTGATATTGGGTATTGTTGTAGAAAATTCTCGCACTCTTTCCAAAATATTTAACAACTTCTTTCGGCGGCTTCAAGTTACCAAATAAATCGAAATACTCTACATTGTTGTTTATCTTTCTGTAAGCTACCCAATGACTTCCGCTATTCTTAGAGGTATCCAAATTAACCACTGCGCATTCTTGTTTTCGGGGACCGGCTTTGGGGAGAGTGTCTCGCATGAACACTCCTCGAAAATGTGGTATTTTACGCAATTTTGCGTAATGTGCTATGTCAAAGTCGGATACTGCGTGATTGGGTAGCTTTATTAGTTTTTTTTAAAATACAATCCAAAACCGCCTTTTGGGTACTTTTTCAGATACAGACCAGATCCTACACGTTCCATAGCCTTATTATAACGTACATCTTCTTCCAATTTCTTTTGCGCATGCTTTGCGTCAATGACAGTTTTAGCAATCCCAGCAGCACCACCTGACAAAGCTCCAAGTGCCGAAAGTCCAGCAAACAAAGTGGTAGGAAACCTTCGGATTTCGCTACAGGTATTAGTCGAGGAACCTCCACTTCTTTTTTCCCACTAAATTCTTTAATAAGTGCTTTGGCGGCTCGTAAGGCAAACGTTGCAGTGTCTTTCAAAGATGCCCCTTTTTTCATGGACTTTCCCACTTTTAGAATGACATCTCGATGGAAAGAACGGCGTTTGCGGCGACATCCCATCCCCAGCTTTCTTTTCGCCTTCATTCCGCCTGTCACAAGTAATGCAGCAGTTTTCTCTGAGAGAATTTAAGAGACCTTCTCCTTCAAACACCAACATTAAGACTGATACACGTAAGTGGCGCGACACCTATTTTTATAGAGTAGCACTAAGAAAAAACGACACACACTATGAAGATAATTCAACAAGAGCAGACGATACCCATTGAAAATCTAGATTTCACCTCAACGCCATCGATCGGCAAACATGGTAAATTGTTACCAAATTCTTTCCGTGCCATTATATGCGGTCCCAGCGGGTGTGGAAAGACGAATGTCCTGCTGGCGATCCTATTTAATCCGAATGGCGCGAAATTCAAAAACGTTTATGTTTATTCAAAAGTACCAATTGCTGCAAGAAGTTATAGCAAAAGTCAAGGGCGTTGGCTATTTTCCATTTAAAGACAACGAGGCAATAATAAGTCCAGATAAAGCTCGGTCTAATTCTGTCTTTTTATTCGATGACGTTGCATGTGATTGTCAACAGAAAATTCGTGAATACTACTCCATGTGCAGACATAAAGATATCGATGCTGCATATCTTTGTCAAACATACTCAAAAATACCGAAACAGCTTATACGCGATAATTGTAATGTAATTGTGTTATTCAAGCAAGATGAGGTGAACTTGAAACATATATTCGACGAACACGTATCTCCAGGCATGACATTTGACACATTTAAAAATATGTGTTCAACGTGCTGGTGTGACCGTTATGGTACTTTGGTAATTGTGAAGGATTTCCCCTTCAATGATGGTAGGTATCGCAAAGGATTCGATAAATATATAAAATTGTAAGCTGCGCCTTTAGTCTATACCAATATGTCTGATGATAAGGTTGCTACTGCATTGCGCAAGAAAAAAGTGTCTGAACTTGCCAGATCGATTCGCAAAAAATACTTGGCGTTGAAATTGGGTAAATCAGAGAGATGAGTCTATCAATAAACTATTCAAGCCAATATCCAAACCACTTGAAGAAATTGTGCAATCCTCAAAGACATTACAAAAAACGATTACAAATTTAAATCCAAAAGAGAAAATAAAGAAGGAAGAAGAGCCTTTGACAGATGATGTGTTCACACCTTTTCTCGAAACGGAACCGGTGGCCGAAACCGATGAATCCGGCAATATTACACGTTCTCCAGAACAGATGCGTCCCGAAATTTCTCAGGAAGCTTTCGCAGACTATTTGGATCAATATCCTGCCATCAGTCATCAGTTCATTGAAGATTACTTCCAAAAAGATGATAAAATTGATAAAAATTATGGTCCGATATACAATGATGAAATCGGTTGGTCATTAGGCAAACGTCGAATTGCGTTTGATGGAAAAACCGGTAATATAAACATACTACCTAAGAAAAACAAAGGAGGAAGATATGTAATTGGAACACCAGGCTTGTATGAGCTTTTATTTTACCGAGACCCCAGTTACAATGATCAAGATTTACAGAACTATAAAAATCTTTTGACAACAACTGAAGTTCATTTAGACACGTTAGATCGTCTTAAGGGCTCAAGTACTGAAAAATATCACTACATCATAAAACCTTTATTCAAAACAAAATCTCTAACGACGAATAGATCGTCTCAGGTATTGACTCGTCTAAAATCGATTCCTTTAGCAAAAGGAAAAGGTATCGATCGTTTAACATATGATGATAAACCTATGGAGTATATTTATTGGGACGATGCCAATGAATTAGTGGATCGTTTGAAGTTGTTGATTGCTTCGAAAGATGCAGGTAATACGTCACACGACAACGAAATAGTAGCAATTATCAATGAGCTCAAGGAGGCTGATATAATAGAATAATACAAGTTGAAACTTGTTCATTTCAATTATGCCAGTCGATAAATTCGGACAATACCGTTAACCGCATTAACAGTCTGGAGCTGAAGCTAGCTGGTAGTAAGTCATAATATGTATTCTAAAGAAAAAATTCAGCTTGTAAACGAGCTCCACAAACCGATACGGAAAAAATTCCCTCGGAGACGCACTATCATTAAGGGCCTTGACGATCTTTGGCAAATGGATCTTGCAGAGATGAGAAATTTTGCATCACAAAATAGGAATCATAAAATGATACTAGTCGTTATTGATTGTTTTTCAAAGTTTGTGTGGACACGCCCACTAAAGACGAAGACCGGAGAGGAGATTACTCGGGCATTCTCGGACATTCTCGTTCACACTAGACGAATACCAAAAAATCTACAATCTGATCAGGGAAAGGAATTTTACAACAGCAAATTCCAAAATTTAATGAAAAAACATGATATAAATCATTATAGCGTATTTAGTATAATGAAAGCTTCTATGGCTGAGCGTGTTATAAGAACGCTGAAATCGAAACTCTACAAGTATTTCAGTTTAAATGGCACCTACAAATGGATCGATATTCTCCCGAAAATTACTCAAGACTACAACAATACCAAACATTCCACAACAAAATATAAACCTTCTCAAGTCAATAAATCTAATGGGAAATCCATTCTGAATAACACCTATAGCCATTTGAAAATAGCAGGCCCGCGAAAATTTAAAGTTGGCGACATTGTGCGCATATCCAAGGTAAAACATGTCTTTGAGAAAGGCTATACACCCAATTGGACCACAGAACTATTCAACATTATTAAAGTGAAAATAACCAATCCCGCTACGTATTTACTCGAAGACATGCAAGGTACACCAATCAGCGGCTGCTTCTATGATGAGGAACTGCAGAAAACATCGAATTCAGACATTTACTTGGTGGAAAAAGTTCTCAGAAGAAAGGGCAACAAAATGTATGTGAAATGGCTTGGACTAGACAAAAAACACAACAGTTGGATTGAAAACAAGGCCGTTTTGTAGCACTACTTTTCGCTTCGCTGCGAATGAATACAATTTCGAAGAAGATGGCTGACCGCAAAGAACGAAAACTATAAATTGAAGAGCGCTTCAGTACTTGAGCTTAGTTAGCAACGTGACTTTTCAAGATAGTGGTTCTTCTTCTTCTTCCAGTTACTTCGAATCCTGACTGCAGTACAGAGTTGGATAGAATTTTGGAAAATTATGAAACTGCTGCAAAGTCCGAAAATGTATACCTACTTTCAACACAATATACAATTTCTGGTTATGAGATGAAATGTGGAATAAGTCCTGCAAGATCATTTACGCCTGCTGTTATTCTATCCCAACAGCTAAAGTGCAGCAAAATATCTTTCAGCACTTACGAATGGTATACCTTTATTTCAATAATGACGCAACAGATGAATGCTTTCTTTCATGCCACAGACGACGCCGACAAGTTCCAACCTGATTCGTTTCCATGTGGAGAGTACTGCACCATTACTCCATTAAATTATGACGGGTCTAAGTTGACTTTCGTCAAGAAATATGGAGTTGAATATTATATGGATGAAGAAGAAGTGTCCCAAATTTTAGAACTAAATAATTTGATTTTACAACGTATAGCTATGTTGGAAAATTCAAATTTTTGTCAATATTATTATAATGTTTTGGATTTCTGTAAAAATGTCGCCTCTGAAAATTTAAATCCTCTACAAATTTTATATGCATTTTGTTCTATTACACCTAATGATATGTTAAACAATGCTCTTAGATAATTTGTATACTTTTGTAAACTTAGTTATCAATGATTTAAATAAATAGTTATATTATTGACATGTGTTTTCTTGAACTTACCAAAAATACACAAATCAAACCCATCATTTTTCTTGAGGAGTTTCTCATGTAACCTAACTCCTTCAATAGGTGGATAGCAGGAAAAATAAAAAAACCTATTGAAATAATATTTTATTTTAAACAAAATTAAAAGTGATGTAAATTTAAAGCAACACATATGTAAATTTAAAGCAATGCATACATAAATTTAAGTAATACACAAAAAAGAGAGAGTCATATTCCTATCAATATTATATTACCGCCGCTTAGCATTCACGTGAAATGTGTAAATTTTAAATACTTTGGATGATTTCAATTAAATCCAGGAATATCCACCACCACCAAACAAAAACAGAAATTACTTAAAAATGTTTATTTTTCAAGAAACATATAAAATATCAGAGAGAGTAACAAAACATATAAATAGGTAACACAATTGTAAAGCTAAGTACTAGAAAGAGTAGCAAAAATGTTATTTTTCAAGATAAATACAAATACAAGGTAAATACAATAGTAAAGCTAAATACTAGAGAGAGTAATTTTTGTAATTTTCAAAGCCAACCTTTACATTAATTCATCGATTTCAGCCTCGCTAGCTTCTGAATCGATGAACCTGGTGCTTTTTGGATACGAGTGAAGTGAACTCACGCATGACTCCACATCCTTTATATCACACAAAACATGGATAAAACAGCTCTGACACCAATAAAATTGGGATTGAAACACATCTGTAATGATGCGGTAATCTTCATATAATTCATGAAAATGATCGAAAATAACAAACAATGACTTTTGTTGTGAATTGTGGAAAATTTTTATATTTGAAAAACATGTCATACAAACCCAAAGGTTGTAATTTTTTATTTTATAATAATTTGTCCAAACACAATATTCGGATTCATCAAATTCGTGACTTGTTTCATCCGCATTTAAAAGAGTGTTTCTCATCGCTGTTCCTATAAATTTTGAACAGCCGATGAATTGTATGTCTGCAAATGGTCCTAGTTTCGCTTGTTTATTTATCGCTCTCCACCTGTAGAATGGGTACTTTTTCACGATTAATTTCATAAGTATCTCCGGTAATAGAGATAGCTCCATTAATTCGGCTAAATTAACAACATTTTTGCAAACAGTTCTTATGCATAACTCTTTCAACTTTACAGGCTGCTTCATTATCTACGATAACAAAAAAAATATTAGTTTAAGCTATAGTGTCCCCAAGGAAGCGTATCAAATGTACCTGGCATTAAATGACGTTTATCGTCATGCGTCATGAGTCATAATTTGACCCTTTGACTCATCCTTTAAAAGACCAATAATTTTTTTATTAACTCGAGGCATGCTATATAAGTTATTTTCAGCATAGTCAGAAGTATCAAATTTAGATAAATCAGCATTTATTACTTCTTCATAAGCATCTGCGCACTGCAATTCGTAGACAAAACTGTCGGTATCCATGTACATTAACTTGCACTTGTTGGCACCTAATTTTGGTAGCATGTAGTTATAATGCAAATCATACATGCATATCTTGGAAATGTCTAGAATTGCCATTCCTATATACAGCTTTAGCTTTAGTTAATTCAATAGCTACCAGATTTTCATCTAAAATCGTTCTGCTATGAAACCGAAAACCATTATGTAGAGGCTGCTTCAAATTTCTATAATGCATAATATATTTTTCTTTGTTATAAAGCGTTGTCAGTAATTTTGGTAATTTTGATCCTGACGGAATGCGGTGTTCAGCAGCAAATGGTAAATCTTTGTGAGTATCATGTAATTCGAGTGGGTATTCGAGGTCAACTTGGAAGATATAACCTTCTGGTGAATCGTCTGGAATCGACAAAATATCTATGTACCCAGAACATGGTTCAACGCTGAACTTGGTATCCACCCATTTGAAGCCTTCGTAGGGCAAGGGCTCACTCATAGCCCAACCATACAGGTTATTAACATCCAAGTACATAAGATATTTCGAGGGCTTTGTTGGGTCATAGTCATGCATGTATTTATTGTTAGCTTCCGAAAATCGGTTGCTACATACAGATATCCCGCCTCTGATACCTTTTTCGATAAACATGATCATATCTATGTCCTTGAGTAATTCTAATTTGCATTTAGTGACTTTAAGCATACAATCCCATGTATACCCTGGCATAGTATAGTACCATGCAGGATCTAAATGGTATGTATCTCGACACTTTTGTCTGAATTGTTCAAAAACATCAGCAAGGAGCAAAATATCTGTCTTTAAATAAATGTCTGAATATTCGCCCAAATTTTTACAATTAAAAGTATTCCAAACTTTTTGCGCATGACTGTACTTTGCCTCACCAATATCGTCATCGCATAATTTATTGTAAAACTTATCAATTGGCGGTAAACAAGTTTCTTCTAATTTAGCTAAACTATCAATATAATCATAGCAAAAAACACCTTTGCAAGATAGTAATTTAAAAGCTTCATCATCTGCACCCTGAAACCCTTGTTTCAAGTTTTTTTTCTCTTTAATATCTAAAATTGATGCTAATTCATCGAGTGAAGCTCCCATAAATCTGAACGAATCAATAAATCGTAATTTTATATCATTTTCATCGGAATACAGGGTAAAAAAAATATATTTTTCTTTATTAATGAGAAGTACGCTCAAACGGCCTCGTTTACACAGGTCAACAATCATGAAATTACTGTCATATCCACTTAAATTTTTACGATTATTTGCGGTAAGTCTAGCTGGTGCTACTACGTAAGTAGTTTTTTCTTTAACTAAATTCAATTCTACTGCATACACGTTAACTGAAATATCATTCGCTTTTTCAAATCTAGAAATATTTTGTAACGATATTGGAGCTTCCAAGTTTTCAGTTTGCAAAACTGTGCTAAAATGAGGATATGACGTGGTTCGGTTAGAGTGTGATTCAGAGGGATATAAACAGCTAACAATAGCCCAATAGAAACAATTCTGGTCATAGTTTTCCACATTTATACAAGCATGCTTTATTTGGATTTCCTTATGTAATTTGATAAATGATGAGCCATTACCCATTTGCAGTTTATTTACATTAACTTCCAATGAGATCACTCGGCATAAAGCAGTCCCAGAATCTCTTTCTTGAAAATTAGATAATTTTGTGAAAATTTTATCTTTAACATTATCATCAAACCAACTATGTAAATCGGTAGACTGATCTATGGCAACATTTTTGGTGGTAATATAATATAAATCTAATGTTTCCTCATCCCCAGACTTTTTGATAAATTTCCCACAAAAAGCAGTATTTACTTTCATAAACTTGAATGAAGTTAGACATGATACAATTTTTTCTTTGAAAATGACATATGCGTCATCCAAAAATTTTCCTAAGTCCTTATGATATAAATTTACAATGATTCCCGTTTTAATTCTGCTAGTAAAACTCGATGCAATATTTTCCCATTTGACCCTACTACGTAGTCTAGAATATAAACCTAACCCTATGTGTCTATTTAAAATTAGTTTGCGAAAATGTTTGAAATGGCCAATATTTGCTTGCAGTTTTCGTCTAGTTCCGACACATAAACTGGTGTCTTTTATACGCCTACTGCAAGCCTTAATGTATTTATTCAACCGTTTTAACCACAGTTCTGCATCTCTTGCAGTGAATTTATCAAAAACTGTTTTATGTGCGTTTCAAATAGCTACCAGCAAATCATCAGACTGTTTAATTATGCTTGACATAGCTTTGAAAATTGAAAAATTCACTCACCCTCTCTTTCTTTCTTGTATCTCCTAGTTTTCAATAATCTCGAATGATATCAAGGGGTTGAGCTTTCCAATGTCCACCAATCCTTTCAGAACTATGGAATATTTCCCATCCAACAAATATGGGATTGCTTTCTGGTATTTTTCCGTCACTCGAATTGGCAGGAATGTAACTTTATTATTTAATTCCAAAAGAATGGAGTCTCCAAAGCGTCCTTTGGTAAGCTTTGCTGCCAGAATTTTCTCAGGCACATCAATTTGGAGGTCCTTCAATTTTATGATCGGTTTCCTTTCTGCAATTACAGAAACTTCATTCAATTTTTTTAAATCCATCTGAAAATAATAATAAGCAATAATCTAAGCAATCAAAAACAATTTGCTTTGAAAAATATTGTAGTAAGAGAAAAAACAATTTGCTTTGGAAAAGATTGTAGTATAAGAAAAAACAATTTGCTTTGAAAAATATTGCAGTATAAGAAAAAACTTACCTTTTTGATTGTGTTGCTGCTGCTACTTTACTTTGTTGCTTCTTCTGTTCGACTGTGTACTGCGTGTGCTGCTTTCAGCTTATTTACACAATCACCTCCCACTTATGAGATCGTCGGTTATCAGTATGTGACGTTAGTGTTTTTGTTCTAGAACATTCGCTGTTTAAACGTAAATTCCGATTTGGTTTTATTTTTGCGATTTTAGCCAACCTCACGATAAGGTGACTTCCCGTATTTTGCTAACATAGTTTTATAATTGCGATTGTGGACAACCTCACGATATGACGACTTCCTGTATTTTGGTATTGTGGTGCTACAAACTTGTTATCAGTTTTTGCGACTTCCTGGAATTATTATATTATCAAACCGAGGCTTCATCCGGTTCTACTATTCGACACATTCAATTTTTAATGCAACGTTCGTAGGAATTTCAGAAAAACAATTTAATTATTTGCAAAGTTTATTTCAAAAATATTATTGATAAAAAGAAATTATTTTTGTTAATAAAGTCTTGAGATGATTTAAAAGGTCTCCATTAGGACATGGGATATCACCCAAGTAACATTTTTAAGTCAAGCAAGTTTTATTTATGTTTTATTAGAGTTTTATAAAAGCAGAATTATATACCCTTGTTTTAAAAAGATTATGATATATACTTTTATGACTTAAAGGCAATATTGTTTTATAGTATAGCTTTAAGAAGAACTTTAAAGTACAGTCTTAAATCCAAATGATCTTAAAAATATTGTATTCTTATTACTCTCCTATTAGTATCTTACAACTTATAGCGATAGGGCAGTTTACTCTTATAATACTCCTAGAGATCATTTTGTTTTAATAACGTTAGATTCATTGTAGTTCCCTTATGAAAGTTTTAAAAGCTAGTTTTAAAAAGTGCAATATGCTTAGTTTTCTAGATAATCAACACTTAAGAGTTGTAATCTTAAAACTGGTATAAATAAGTAAATTATAAGAGGTGAATACGGCAGTATGGTTTTAAAAAGTACTCTTCAATAGGAAACCCAACTTTTTAAGTAATAGAATAAGTGAATATGTTTTTATACCATATCACAAAATGGCAACGTTTTTAGATAAATGGCATTAAAAAAAGTGGTAACTTTCACCGTAAGTAGAAAGAAATTAAAAAACAGTTTTAAACCTAAACAAGTCGTAAAAACGTTTGTAAATACAATTTGTGATCTGATGTCTACTGATAATTTAAATAACGATTTTGAACCACTGATTGTAAATAATGCAATTTCGAATTGTGAAAGAAAAAACTGGTTGTTCTCTTGATTTAATACATTCTTTTCTTAGTCAAAATTACCTTAAAATTGCATAAAATAAATACATTTTTAGAGTAAATAGTTTAAAGAAGGTTTAAATTTATGCCAAATGGTTTTTACTCGTTCTGGCGTTACAAGGTTGGGAGTCGACATTTTTTGTGGTAGTGGCTATTGCTCCCAACTATTGTATTTTAGAGTTATTTTAATTTACCGTTATAAAATCACAAATTTAAAATCGTTCATAAGAGTTATACATATTGCTCAAAGAGAATAACTATTATGAATATTATTCTATGCACGCAGAAGACTATTTATTTTCTGTACGATTTTATGACAAAAGTTAATCTTTATAAATTTTTCTGCTTATTTTTATAATAAGATAATAGTCTTCAGGCCCATGCCTTGTAAGAATATTTGTATTACCTACTGTTGAAACTTCGGTATATGTGTTTTTTTTATGTCGAATTGTACTACGAGAAAATTTTTAGATGGGGGGCGGCTTTTAGGGGTGTCGGAATGTGGAAATGACCGAATATATTTTTCGACATTTTTTTTAATAACAAACACTTCCGATTAAATTACCTTCCTCCTCTCAGTTTTAACGACCATTGACAAATATTTATAGTTCCGTCAGATTTCTGATGATTTACTAGCCACTACTAATAATTTCTTCAGTAAAAAATATTTCAACTTTTTATCAATTTTGATTAAAGAAAACAGCAAAAATAGTGTTGCAACGTAAATTAGTTGTAAACATACATATAATATAATATAACATAAGTAAATAAACAGAAATACCTGCAAAAATATTAGCAGTAAAAAAATGTTAATGTGGAAACTTTTTTTTTAAATTTTATAAAAATCAATATTTCACCGGGCGCGTCAAAATATATGTCCCATCATATTAAGTTTTAACAGAAAAGTAGTGTTCGTTTAAAAATTTATGGAACCAGTGAGCTTTTGGAAATAATTTTAGCAGCCATTTATGTTATCGAATACATTCTTCAAATAATTTGTTTATGTTCAGGACATCTTTGGAAATAAACTGGAGATAAGAGTACCATAAAACCGAATAACATTATGAAAGATTTTTTAAAACTATTTTAAGAGCAAACACATTTATAATTTATAAATTTAGTCTTATGATGCTCTTATCGTTCAGCTTTATCATACTCCTAAAGCAGTTCTGGTATTTGTTACTCTTATAAAAGTTTGAATAATAAGTTTTATGGTTATTCTAAAAACGTTATGCAAGGCTTCAAAATTCAGCTAGTAGGTTTTAAAAAGATCTTTCAAATTACTCCTAAAAACCCTCTTAGGATTCTCCCTTTTTTCTTAAAGCCTACTTGTGACAGCTTTATAAGTATCCTGTAGAGAAAAAAGTTTTAAGAAAATGGAATAAAATAAGCTTTATAGGTATCCTGTATACCAAGTTAAAACTCAAATTGTTACTTGGGCAAATAGGTTCCAATTAAAGGGTCCGGCTGCAACAAGTTTTTTGGTAAACTCATTATATTTGTAGTATGTGGTGTTTTTGAAAAAGTACATGTGTCCGTCAATGTACTGGAATGCTCCTGTAACATCTGTGGGTAGTCCAGGGAGAATATCTTTAATTTGTCCTCTATTCAAGGCATTTTTTAAGTTCTTATCATATTCAATATAATTATTGTTATTATAAAATACATAAATTTTTCCGTGGTTGCTTTGAAACATTGTGTTTATTTGAGAATTTTTCGGTATAAGTAAATTACTTTCCTCAAGTATTCGCAAACCTGGGAAATCTGCTAAATATTATTTACGAACATCTTTATTGACTGCTATTAAATTACCGGAAGAACTTTGAAAAATCTGAATTATGGAGCCCACTTCTTCGGGTAGATAATCATCGAGTATTTCTGGTTCTGAGGGAATAAGTTTCGAGTTCAAATCAATTTTCCATAGAAAATCTTTATAAATAATATATAAGTGATAATTTTCAAATGCACCAGCCATCGCAGTAAACATATACTCCGGCGTTATGTCGCATAAATTTTTATTTGGTGGATGGGGCCTATGATGACCTGTAGTCGGTGGCGTAGGTTTGAAAGGATTATTTACATATTTATTGATTGGTCCATAAAGAGCTTCAAGGGCCATCTTGGATCTTCATCCAATTTTGGGGCCACGTTTCGTTGATACCATGGATACATTATTGCTTTTTCATTATCACTATGAGATATACCTAGGATATGTCCAATTTCATGAATTAATACCATAAGTAGACTAGTCCTATCATCTGAACTTGATCCATCTAAACTTAAATCCCACTTTTCATCGGCATCAATATGAAGTTCTATACAGCTGTTGCCATTTGGGAAATGAGCATGTGCCAACACCTTTCCAGGGCCATCAAATGTACTGGGGCATTCAATTCTACCTTGGCAATCTGCACGAAAATAGTGTTTTCCATGTACAACAGTGATAGTTATATCGGGAGCATAAGGTCTTGTTTTGTGTATTAATTCAAATTTGAACTTTGAACTGTTACTCCACACTTCAAAAGCCTTTTTGATTACATCAAGATATTCTTGATTTGCCTGAGGGAAGAACCATTTTAAATCAAATTTGGTCCATGTTGATCTAACTCTAAAAGAATGATCATCGTCGGAAGCTGCTTCACTTACAGAACATCTTGGCCTATCCAGAAGTTGTATTGTATCTTCATCTAATTCTCCCGTTGCAGGAATATTATATTTTTCTTGAAAACTCAACAAATAATCCTCAAGTTTAGTCAAATCATTTTCATTTGTGTATCCGAAGCGTTGTAAATACTCCATAGCATACTGCTGGTCGACAACACAAAGTGCTGGACATAGCGCTGCAGCTAATATAATTATTAACATGATCTTGTAACATGTCTATCGACCTGTTTTGATTTGGCGAAATAATTTTGATTTTACCGCTCGCCGTCATAGTAACCACTTCCAATATAGTTCTGTGATCTAAATTTCTCCTACTATCGTTGACCGTTAAGACAATTGACATATGATGTCAACGCTCGATTCCATAGGGTGGTTTCATCCCTTTTCCGTTACCGACCCTTGAATAGCAAGGACGTACCGTCTACCGTCTCTTAAATTTGTTTAAGTTTTTTCTCAAATTGCTGTGGTAAGTCCAAAATTATAATTTATATTTATCAAGCTTTTTCTAAAGTAATGGCTGATATAATTTTTTTGTGCATTTCTTTTTTTTTACAGAGATAGACGAATATACACATACCACGTGGTCAACTACATTTCTTTTATACTTGTACATTACTTTTGAACTAAATCTTTTATCATAAATCATTGTTACCTTTTTTAATGCAAACATTTGCTAGATTCTCTGTTGTAGAATACCTAATTATTTTCAAAGATAGATAACATTTGCATTTTAACCTTTTCAAATATTCTCTTATCATAAAAACCTACCACATTTCATTAAACAATTTATTTTTTTAGAAAGGGTTTATTCATAACTTTTTGCAATAATTAATTCTTTAAGGTCATTAGTACTTTTTTAATTTGGCTGATAATTTTTACTGTTTTAAATGGGACATATATGTTGGAAAGCTTTCAGTAAATTTAAATTTCATTATTTCAAACAACTGCCTTCCTTTTTTACCTGAAAAGCTAAACCAACATTATGTGCCCCATTACATTCAAGTTCCTACATATCCCTAATCCACCTGAACTTCTAGGTAAGCACAGCTGCCAGGTTGCCCCCACCAGGATACCGTTTACATGCCAGGTTAGCCTGCCAAGCCAAGCCTTATTTTCTCGTCGATGTCTAAAAGGTAGTGGCGCCCTAAGTTCTTATAGTCTGTGAACCCTCTGGCATACCTAGTGTTGCATTAACATGGAGTCGAACCACCCTTGAGAGAGTCTCTAGCCGGGATCTGTCTCTTGAGGAGAGAACAGTGTTACAATCTTCACCCTTCTGTTATCCTCAAGAAACTAATCCCCAAACACATTATTAACAACATATATATTTTTTAAAAAACCTCCCAAAGACTCAACGTTCCCCGTTACACGTTGCGTTTGACATAGAACGCGACGTGTCACGCATATTTCAGTTCAAATATAGTATGTTACTTTAAGGCCACCCGGTATATTACGAAATTCGTTACTTAGTAATATTTCATCATAAGTTACTTTTAAACCCCCCCGGTATGAACCAAAGCGCGCCGCCTTATCATCCTAACGGATCTTTCTTTATAACGTCACATTTTACAGTGAGAAGCGTACGGTGCGCGCGCTGTTATTAAATCGACCGCGCCGCCTTATCATCCTAACGGATCTTTCTCGATTACGTCACATTTTACAGCAAGAAGCGTACGGTGCGCGCGCTATGGGATCTTTTGATGCGAATACTTTCTCTGTCCAACTCCTACCTTCTTTAGTCACACTTATTACAGCAATAAAACACTTCTTCGCATCCCATACACAAGTGAGATCGTTCTCGCTGCCGGCTCGATTCAACGGGAGCGCGCGTGCAGCAACACTACCTTTTTTCGAATCTAATATTCGGAGAGCTCCATGGCTGAGTGGGTTAGGCGTATAGCTATGAATGCGAAGGACCTGGGTTCGATCCCAGAAGAAAGTTTTTTAATAATCCAATAATTTAATAATTTAAAATTACGGATTAAAAATGGCGGCAAAAATTTAATGCACAGTCTGCAACGTTACGAGCGGAGTCTTGCACATGCGCAGTAGGAGCTGAACGAACGGAGTCTTGCACATGCGCAGTCCACTTCCGGGTCCAGTAATGGCCTACTATATCTACTTGACTTCACAAAAAAAATGGATCTGTGGCTTTTCAAAGAGACATAGCACGGAACTACCTGCTAATGTTCCAAAAAGGAGAGTTCTCAAAAACTAGGCCCTCAGGATCAGTACCTGACAGCATAAGACTCCAAGAAGGTGGCCATTTTCCCTCCAAATTGAATTAAACAACTGAGATGTAAGAAGTGTCACATGAGAGCTAGATGGTTTTGCGCAAAATGTGGAGTTACCTTATGTATTGAGCGGGATTGTTTCAAGATTCATCATTCTGAATAATTGAACACTTATGTTGTCGTAGTGTCCAGTGTACTCGTTTAAGTACATATATATAAGTCTCTTTCTGTTAACATTAGAATAGTACTTTCTTATATCATTTTGTTTATAATAAAGTTATCAATCTGATCCATAGTTCAGAACTTTAATTTAAAACAAAAAATGGCCATGGGACTTAATGGATTCCTGCCACCTCGTTTCCGTATCTATGGATATACAGTTAACAGAAGCAAACAAGAGCCCCGGAAAATATGCCAACTAAAAGAAAGGTCATCGCAACGAGCCAATCAGGAGCTAATGTTAACGATTGTACATTAGTAATTGTTAACATAATCGAAATAATATGACCGAGTGTATCAGTGTTGTCAATGCAAGGATAATAATTATGCGATTTTCACATGAAATTTGAAAATATAGACATTTAAGGCTGATGGTAGTTTTATTTTTGGTCCAATATAAATTTTTTTATTAATATTTAGATTTAAATTTTTAGCAAGTTTGACTTTGTTTACATATCTCGACACTCTTGACATTTAACACTTATGGTATCGATATTTGGTTATCGATTCAAAATATCGATTGTTACTACAAAAATACAACTACAGCGACATGAACACGCCCACCCTGGGCTCATGTTTGCTTCTGCCGAAAAATGTCTTACTTTAATTTTCATGTCTGTATCTAAAAAAATGGCTGAACAATCATCAACAATTATCAGCTGGCGAGTTTTCCCTTGCCTTACAGCTAGCTGATTTTTTTCATTATTTACTAGAGTATCTTAACAATCCTCATCCGGGAGGAAATAACGTTTCTTAAGTTATTCGGCAATTATGCTTGATTTGAAAGTTTTGATAACAAATATGAAGTTTAATAATTGAAGAAATGTTGGTATGAGTAAATTAATTAATGAATAATTTATTGTAGCATATTTTTTCAATCGATTCGTTTTTTTTCAAAAGACACAGAAAGGTATTACGTTCGGTATGTTTATTTTACACTGAACTGTTACTATACTAATAGCCCAGGAGCCAGTGACAGATTTTCATGACCAAGTCCCGGGGTTGGCTGCCTTTGCTCATTGTTGCACTGCTTGAGCTACTGCTTGCTGCTTTTGCATGTATGTTAGCTTAGGTTATGGAATGGTGCTGTTATTCTTTGACTAAATGACATCCCAACGGTTTTTGGCTTAATCCTAAGGTGTGCGTATCCGTGCCGAGGGGATGTATGACAGTGAGCCTATCATTTGTCACTAACGGAACCTTCGAGATACTAGGCGCCCTCTCGTCGTAAGTAAGCCTTGTCAGGGTAAGGCAGGGCTCTGCCGTGATGGACATCTTTTCCCTAGCTACTCGTGGGACTTTATGGAAGAAGTAACAAAAAAAGACAAAAAACATTTAGAAACTACAGAGGAGATGGAAGTCGACCTATCGACTCCAACTGACCTCCCTGTAACCTCTGATCAGGAGCGAGAGCTCCTCAGTTCTCCAACTCCTGAAAGCAATCCTAGGAAACTAGGAGGTGCAGCCAGGAAGCGACTCAGTCGCCTTCTCTAGTTCGGGGTACCGTACCAATCCGCCTTGAACCAAATTCTAGAGCAGCGGAAACAGGATCAGTCGCAAGAGGTGAAGAATATTCCGTCTGTGGCTGGTTCAAGCAAGCGTTTACGCTCTAATGATGACTCACCCGGACAAGAAGCAAACCCTCTTATGGGCAGGCTGTATCCGGCATCAAGGTAGGAATATTACACCTTGAACATCCCACAACCTCCATAACGACCAACCAACTGGAACTTCTTGAGTACGTTATTATGGCCGTTGTAGAGGATATTCCGGAAGGTGGTCCACAAGTGCAGTTCCAGAGCTGAACATTCCGGCCTGGATGGCTGCAGGTCACCTGTGTAGATCAGGAGAGTGTTTCGTGGTTGACTGGAGTAGTCAATACCCTTCAACCAAAGCCACACATCTGCGTGGCTTACATACCTGATGAGGGCAGTCGTAGACTAACCCCTGAACAGGTCCTCACTAGGCTGAGGTAACTGAACCATGGTCTGTTAACCTTGGAGTGGACTATTCTACACAAGGAAGTTACAGGCCCTGGCCAAACATGGACCTTCGCCATTGACGATGAATCTATGACCGATGGAAAGGGTGGGTTTTAAACCTTACCTGGGTTTTGGGCAGGTTGTTTTCCGCCCTAAAACCCTGTCTTCCTCCCAACAAGCAGCAAAACCAGGTCCCTCGAAAGGATCTGAAAAAATCCACGACCGGAAAACTCCCTGCGGCAGTGAGGAGAACCAAAACTCCTCACAAGTTTAGGGGTAGTGTACCGCCGGCACGTAGCCAAGGCATCAGCCAACCAAAAGCTGGGAAAGCTGGATTTCCAAATATGAAGACGGCTATCGTCTCCTCTAGGAAACCGGCAAAAGAGACTGGACCTGGTGTCCTGAAATCGAAGACCGTCATGGCCTCGACAAAGGCCGGCGACCAAAGGTGATCAAACCTCGTCGACTGCACCAAACACAGCCTCACCACTGGCAGGAGCAGATGGTGGCGTCTTAATTGACCCACCGACTGATCCTTCCAATATTTGAGGAGATATAAGTTTGCCTGCGGCACTCAACACTCTGCCATATTCAATTGTTTACATGCAAACTTACAGCATGCCAAGGCCGCTTCTTATATCCTTGGCAAAAGGTTCAAGGACGAATTAATCGACCTTGCCTTCCTGCAAGAACCATGGACAGGAAACATAGACCGAGTAACCGGTCTCAGCAATATTCTTGGTGAGGTAATAGTCTGCCTTGGGGTGAAACCTAGAGCATGTCTACTCATCAGGAAAAATATTAATTATTTTTTGCTTACAGGCTTTTGCACTCCAGATGTAGTAGCCATCCAGATGTAGTTACCGGAGAAGAATGGTATGACAAACATAGTCGCCTGCTCTGCATACTTCCCAGGAGACATGGATACTGTACCTCCTCTTGCTATACGGCGATTAATCGACTATAGCAAGAAGAACAGACTTCAGTTAGTCATGGGCTGTGACGCCAATTCACACCATACATAGTGGGGCAGCACGAATATAAATCGCAGAGGTGAGTTACTCTTTGATTATATACTAGGGAAGGGTCAGGGCCAGGGCCAGAGCCAACATTTGTAACTAGAAACAGATCAGAGGTGTTAGATTTAACTATCAGCTCAAACTTTCTGAGCAATAAGATACAGCATTGGGCTGTATCTACTGAACCTTCGTGTTCAAATCATAGACATATTCAATTCAACATCTCCTCCTATCATGAAAACTGTCCACTCAAGACCAAAAGAGATAATCGCAACTCTACCTGGTGGAACAAATGCCTAGAAAAGCGAAGAAAAGAAGTTCGACGACTATTTAATCGAGCTAAAGAGTCAGGCAACTGGGAGCTTTATAGAACTACTCTAACAACTTATAATAAAGAAATCAGAAAGGCAAAGCGGGAGTCTTGGAAAAAGTTCTGTGAGAGTATTTCTGATATACCTCGTAGTACTAGAAATCACAAGATTCTCTCTAAAGAGTCGATTGCCGAGATTGGGTCGATGAAGCGACCTGATGGCACTTTTACGACCTCTAGAAAAGAAACGTTAGAGCTTTTGATTAAAAACCACTTTCCTGGAAGTTTGACTCTGGATAACAATCGACCTCCACTCTTTGAGGGCGCAAGGCGGCCAAAAAAGATCGATTGGGATGCCGCCAAGGAAGTTATCACAGCACCGGCAGTTGAATGGGCAATCAAATATTTTCAGCCGTTCAAATCTCTCGGTGAGGATGGAATATTTCCAGCTCTGCTTAAAAACGGACTGGAATTACTTTTACCCATCCTCATTAAACTGTACAGAGCTAGCCTGGCGTGGAATTACATACCACCCAGTTGGTTGGCGGCTAGGGTGGTATATATACCGAAAGTGGGCCGCACAGACCCACACCCTAAATCGGTCAGACCAATTAGCCTAACATCTTTCCTGCTTAAAGGACTTGAAAAAGCACTGGATTGCTACATCAGGCGGGTAGCTTTATATAATTCCCCCTGAGCATCCACCAATATGCTTATCAAACTGGAAAATCAACAGATTTAGCGTTACACAAGCTTGTTGAGAAAATCACACAATCCCTTAACAACAAAGAGATTGCGGTGGCCATATTTCTTGACATTGAAGGAGCATTTGACAATGCACTACCGACCTCCATTGGTTAAGTTTTGACTGAAAAGGGTATCAAACCAACCATTTCCGGTTGGATATATGCCATGCTCACTAATACTCAATATCTCTTCAGGACGAGACCATTAGCTTCAAGGTTTCCAGGGGCTGCCACAAGGCGGAGTACTATCTCCCCTACTATGGTCACTCTTGATGGATAACTGGCTTAGCGCTCTCGAAAGAAGAGGGGTAGAGCTGCAAGCGTATGCAGACGACCTTGTCATCTTGGCAAGGACCAAGTCAGGAAGGGTAGCTTATAATATCCTCCAAAAGACGTTGGACGATGTCCACAGTTGGTGTCAGAGGAAACTGATGTCTGTTAGCCCTGGTAAAACTGTAATAGTTCCCTTCACTAGGAAAAGAAAGTTGGAGGATCTTCCACCACTTTCCTACAATGGTGAGGTTATTCCATTTGCAGCGGAAGTAAAATATTTGGGGATTATCCTAGATATTAAACTTACTTGGAACGCTCACTTGGAAAAAGTTATCCATAAGGCCAGACTATCCTTGTGGACATGACGTAGGATCTGAGGAAAATCTTGGGGCATGGGACCCAAACAAATCTATTGGATATATGTGATGATCTTTAGACCAATGATCACATATGGAGCTATTGCCTGGTGGCCAAAAGCTTCACAGCGAACAGCCCAAGCAAAGCTCTCTGGTTTACAGAGACAGGCTTGCCTGGCAATTACTGGTGCTATCAGCTCCACACCGTCAGCAGCCATGGAAATCCTTCTGGATCTACCTCCTCTCCATATATTTTTGGAAAGATAGGCTAGATGGACAACATACAGAATTGCGCATATTTCTAAATGCACAAATCAGGCTTATGCAGAACGAAGCAGAATGCTAGTGGACACTGAAAGTCACAGTATTCTGGGAATGACCTCTGACATAATGCCTCTCGTTTGAGAAAGCTACTGTGTCACTAATTTATATTGAACGTTGAATAATTATGGACCTGCCATTATAATGGTCATTGTTATATTATGGTTAATAAATAAATTAAATAAATATTTCCTCCCGGACGAAAATTTATAAGAGGATTGTTAAAATACTCTAGTAAATTATGAAAAAAATCAGCTAGCTGTAAGTTAAGGAAAAATTCGTCAGATGATAAGATTTAGAAGGTGATAGATGCTGTACCGTTACACCTTTCAAGGTACCAGCTGACAAACTTTCCACTGAGATACAGCAAGCTGACATTAATTTTCATTCATAGTAGCATATAAACGATCACCAGGTAAATTTTTAGTCGAGAGGAAATCATTGAAAATATCAAATTTTTTTTCATGTTCAAGCAGCCAGCTGACGTATAATCCACTGTGTTATGGTCAGCTGACTTTGTTTTTCTTTCAAAATACTAGGTAAACTATAATCTGACAAATTTTCAAATGAGAGGATATGACTGAAAAAACTTTTTTCATCTCCATGCGTGGAAGGCTGCCACTGCCCGCCCCACCCGCGGAGTCCTAGCTGACGGTCGTGAGTGTTCATAGTATAAGTCCCTAATGCATTTTACCAAGTTCCTCTCGAGAAGAAATAATTGACCGAAAATGTACCTGGCTCCTAGTCTATAAGGGGTCTGAGGTTATTCCTTCCCGAGATACAAGGTGCTGAAGTTTGAAAAAACCAAATATATGTTTTTAACTGTTCAGCCATTTTTTTAGATACAGACATGAAAATTAAAGCAGTGCCATTTTTCGTAACGACAAATAACAATATGATAGTATACCTATTCAAGGTATATGTCTCCACTCACACCGTATTGAATAAAAACCTAAGTAATTGTCCCTTTTCTTTAGTATCGTCGAACAGTATCTGTCTGTAATTAACGTAATATTTGGTTACATTCATTCAGTCCATCTTTCCACAAAATTGAAACCAGTAGATATAATCTATAAAGATAATGAAGAAAAACCGAAATCTATATGGAAAATTGAATTAAAACCTTACAAATAGGAACAGAGGCAATAAAAAAAAAATAAACATCATGATCACTCATCCATTTTTGAAGTCAATAAAAACTTATTTTTATACGATTGTGTCTAAAAATGACGTTTTATGGTTTGGGTATTTGGACGACTAGGATACGTTTTCATTAAGGTATCAAATAATATCAAAATTTTTTTGAACGTTATTATCAGCTTATTTCAAATTTTGTATAAGCTCTTCCATATATTTCCTTAGATTGTAACATAACTTTATTGACAGTTTCTTGAACATCTGGTGGCGTACATACAAGATCTTCACTATCGCTTTCTAATTTCATTTTAGGGTTTTTCCGATTTTAAAACTCTCGTCTTATTGACAAAACGTCAGTTGAATTTAATTATTTGTTACATAGATACGGAAACGAGGTGGCAGGTTTCATTTATTTTTCCGTGCAAAATTAATTGTATTGATTTACTATATATATACATTTAGTCATTTGGATAAAAATTAGTCGAATAAAAAATATCGTATGTAATATGGACGAAACATGTTTTTTCGACATCGTCCGACAAACTTCATTTTCCGTCCTTATAACATAATATACTATTATCAAACCAGTAAAATTATAAGCCAAACGAGTAGATTAATAATTTTACACTTTCTAATTTCAATATAATAAAAATTTTCCGAGTCTGTAAGATTTGCAATGTAATTGAAACGATTCTAATATTTGTATTAAAATGACTTCTAAGATTCAAAATGACAGAGTAATGTTATCTGAATTAAGTAATTATAATTTGAATTCATATTTCAAAAAATCATCCAACTCCAAAGCTCCCGTTTCTGAATCACTTAAAATGTCAAATTACTTGAGAGCTCTTGTATGGTATAGGTATCAAATCACCAATGCTGTAATTCTTCATCTATTTAATAAAAAACTATAAGAAGGAGCTTACTCTGACCGTTTAAGTGATGGGGTACCCAACTGCGGCAGTGCCAAAGCTATCGGATACTATTTTGAAATATAAATATAACCTAAAATGTATATTAAGCTTTTAACCTATCGCCATCTAGAAATATACACGCGCACTACAAAAATATACAAATTCCAGTACTAGCGCCTTCTAAAAAATATGCCAAATCAATCTAGACATAAATATAAGGTGGCTGATGCTTTCTTTAGTACTTGGTAAATTTTACCGCGGAGCTCACTTATACCTCACATCATCTATTTACAAATTTGAAACCTAATGAAAAAATTACGGGACATTTAAATAGCAATATACCTTTTGATATAGAAATAGATCAGCAACTAGTTAATAATTTATTATGTTCAAAACCACATAGAAAAAATGAATAAAAAAAATAAACAAAAAATTACAAGGGAAAAAGTCAAAAGTAATTTCTAATGTCAATAAAAACCGCGAAGAATACCTACAAAGGTTTTTGTGCGTAATAAACAAGCGCAAGGTAGAGTTCATATAATAGCCTTCTTGGTGTGCGTCATCGTTTGTGACGTATATCCGGGTTTTAGGCATGTCGTTTATTTTATTTGCTATTTTGACATATGGCTAACCTTAAATTTAATAAATAAAATGATCAGGATCGTATTCAGCCAAATTTGAAAATGCTATGAAATTAATAATACTTGGGATATGAAAACACTGCAAAATAAAACAAATTGTATATTCAATTTACATATTAAAATAACTTTACATTAGTAAATATAGTCCTGCAAAAGAATTATACAGCCTGTTCAATTAAGTCTGCACCGTATTATTTTATTCTTAAGTTTTATGGAAAAAGGTATTCTTCACTTATAATTCTTATTGTTAGTGAATTTCATTGTTTTATTTGTTTAAATGTGGCCACTGTCTTATTGATGTTTTTACTGACCTCATGTACTTGATGTTCATTAAAATATGTACAGGTGGTGTATTAAAAATATATGTATGTATGTATTTTGACATTCACTGAGACCTAAAAGATCTATTGGGCCCCCTCTCAGGAGAGTCTCAGGAGTGTTGTCAAAAGCACCTTCTATGTCCGAAAATGCACATACTACAGTTTCTTGGTTGTCTAAGGCACCTCGGATATGTTGAAAATTTAACAAAATAGATATTATTCTATAGCTTTTTAAAGCTACAACCACTTGCTCCGCCGTTGAATAGCTTCTTTCCAAACACTAACTAGAGTATTCTATCTTCAGTTACACTTTCAGTAGAGCTACATGTGGTTGTTCCATAAGCTATTTTCTATTGGAAATACTGCAATTCAGCTATCTGAATTTTAGTTTCTTTAAAACATTAGCCATTGAACCAACAGACATGTCGATTCCATCCAGATCGATGAGTTTTTTATTCAGTGTATGTAGAGTTACATGTTCATCTAAAATAAGTAAGTAAACAAACAATATTAATGAATAAAAAATATACAACACTTTTAATTACACACTTTTATTAGGAAATGCACTAAAAAGTAAACAATAATTTTTTTAAATTTCTCATTCACTCTTTCTCACTATAATTAAAGTAGGTAGCGCAATCTATAAAATGTGACTACTAGTTTTAAACAAACACTTAATATGAGCTCTCGAATATTTTACTTACATACCACTCACTTTTATTTTTAGTGAGAAGTAATGAACGAAAAATTTTCTAAGTTAATTAAAAAAAATAATTTTTTACTTTTTAGTGCATTTCCTAATAAAAGTGTAATTTGAAAAGTTTTTTTTATATTCTGTGTGTTATACTGTTTAGTGTTAGGCTCTTAATTCCATTAAATGTTTTGATCCAAAACTTTCAAAAACATGTATTGTTACCGAAAATGTGATCGTTTGCAAAATTTGAATGAAATCGGTTAGGTAAAAGAAGGTAAAAAGTGGATTGCAAGATTTGATCTAGACAAACAGAGAAGTGAAGTTAAATAAAAGTGTGTAAAAATGGTTTACCCATCGGACTAATTAAAAATGTCAGATGCATAGAAAACATTTTTCTACATACCTTCACTAAACATTCTGTATATACGAAAAAGCTCTTAAACGAGGGCGAAACAGCAAAAATTATTTTAATTAATTTTTATCATATAAATAACTATATATTATATATATGTATATAAAGTCGAAAATGGATGTGGAGAAGGTATAGGTATTACAGCCACTACGCAAGAGGTTTGTCTTGTTATACATAGATGGCCGACCAAACTTTCCTGGTCTTTCTATCACCAACTCCACTCATGTCTAGTAGACAAAAGAAACAAATCAAAAATGAAGTCAAAAAAATGTGTTTTTAAAAACTAACTTTATTATAAAACAACTTAACAATTTGGATTCCAGTTCTAGACCGATTTATACAATACAAAACTGACTTAATAAAATAAAATACAACTAAGCATAAATGAAATGGAAGACAACAATAAAATGATTACTAAGCTAATTATATGTGCAACATAGGGTGAACGAATACGGTAACACTTCCCCCTTCAGAATGAAGCTCCTTCTGGAAGTTGAACTCCTTCTGTTGGTCCGTTGTTCTTCTTTCCTCTATATTTTGAAATAATCTTCCTATATACTATACAACTTAATATTATAATTATACCAATATAAACAAAAACAGTCCATACACTTGGGATATGGAAAATATTTCTTTCATATGGTATTGATTCCATTAATGGCGGTGAAATATCTTAAAATTTAAGAGTTTTTAAATTAATTTTCATTGGTGAAATATTTAACTGATGATAATCTAAATTAAGTTTATTAACTTTAAATGGTTGTCCAAATGTCTTGTCTTGAAATGTTAATTCTTGATTTTGGAAAATTATTGTACAAGGTGAATTTTCTATTAGGTAAATTCCTTTTAAATTTCTGGTTTCGCTTTCTCGTGCACACTTTATTATTAATTTTTCTTCCAATGGAAATATAGCTAAGAATTGATTAATTTCTGGTATAATTTCTATGTGATTATTCTCAATATTAATTTTTACGTACTGACACTTTGAAGAATTTCCGTTTAATAGAATTTGTTCTTCGCAGAAATGATTATTATTATCCTGGAGATGATTGGGACAATGGAAAATATTACTGTGCGTGCATATGTCGTTTAGAGATTAATTTATCAGACTTTAATAAATATTTACTATTAGGTATAAGAGTTACAAATTATGATTCGATTTTGGTAGGTATGGGTAACATATAAACCAAACCAAACTGAATATTATAATCTATAGGAATTGATAGGAAACAATTTATTTTATATTTTTCTACTTTGCAAGACTGATTCAAAATTTAAAATATTCTCATAATTTATTTCAAATGGCAATTCAGCTTTACAATGAGACGATATTTTTCGCAATTCTACGAATAGTTCACTTGATTTTATAATACTCGGATGTAGGATTCTCAGTTTACAAAAAGTTAGCAAGTTTTCTTCTGTTTCCATGAAATCTAGATTTACGTTAAACGTTATCAAAAGTTCATTTAACAATTCTTTTAAATAAATAACATTCTCAGAATTTGCCTGAACTTGTAAAGTTTCTCTGATTTAAAAATTTTTTGCTTTTAATATAATTTCGTTATTTTGAATTTCTTCAATTGTTCTGTTAAAATTTTGTATAATTTGATGGCTGACAGAGTACTGCATCTTTAATTGATTTTGCAAGTTCCCTTGATTTTCCTTTAACTGTTCTAAAATTGAATTAATTTTATCACCATCTTCAGAGTCTAAATTACCAGTAATGGTTTTTATAATTGATCCAAAACCTCTTTCATTTCTATGCATCATAGAATGAATATTAAGATTACTGAAATTTTCTTCTTTACTATTCCTAGTTAATTGAATTTTATTTACAATGTTATCTATCTTACTTCTGTACGAATTTCAATTAAAATTCGCACAAAGCGGGTCCGCATGGTCCTTCGATTGTTCTCGAAGATTCTAAAAGTTATGGAGATAATCTAATGTACAGTCCAATAATAGATCTCAATAATGTATTCCTTTCCCTCTATAATTTTATTAGCCCTTTGAGCCGGGTATTTCTAGTTATCTGTCAATTTGACATTTCATCTAATGCCTGCCTTATTTCATCTATACTTTGTTTAGATTCCAGAAAAAGTTAAATTTCTGGCCCTTATCAAAACTACTATTCTACTACTTTTCTCTACTTCCAGCAGTTTTATCTATAAACTCAGTGACTTTATTTTCGCCGTAATAAAATAGTTAAGTGCGAAGGATAATTTCTCAATAAATTAAATTCTGGTATACGTTGAAATCGGTGAGTGATTGGCAACGCTGTCAACTGTAATTTCGAATCGTCGCCGAACGTTCCTTGGAGTGTCAACAAAAACTGCCGGTAGCCTGTTTTTCATGTGTTTTGGTAGAAAAGCTACTTGTTTGTCTCGAAGAATCGAGGCATGCATCGTCACCCGGTATCGGGGGTGAATTATCAACTATAAAATTGTTTTTTATATGTTTCTGTACTTTATATTGCAACTATTTCTCTGATTATCGCTGTTTCTTGAATTTTACAAGCTCTATTATGTGTATAATATCGGTACTGTCGCCGACAATTAATAGCTTGTGAATTTATTTCATACATTTCTATTTGAATATATTTTCGTTTATAGCTCTTGTTGATACTAATGATCGGAAAATGATTTATTTCATTAAAAAATTTAGTAGGTAATAATTGCTGTAGTTTACATTTGATTTATTTGGAAGCCATCATTGGCTTATAATTTCTACTTTATAATAAACTGGTTCATAAATATTATAAACGAATCATTGTTGTAATATTCTATTGCTATCTCGCTATGTTCTTGCACTTATGAATTTTATTTGTATGTACCTATCTCTTTAAATTTTTCTCGAATTGGAATATATTTATCCATATGTTATTGTGTATTGTGTATTATGAATTTCTCATTTCAATTTGTTTGATAGCTTTTATACATTGTAAAGAATTAGCTTCTTGTACTTAACAATTTTTTATAAACGTTAAATTTGTCATTCTTACAATCTATCGACGATGGCTTTGGTCAATTTGAAAAATAAACGTCGTGGATGTAAAAGTCAATTAACCCGAATTGAGAGATTTGTTAAAGACCTTAATGGTGATGAAGAATCTTATCTTTTAAAAGTCAAACTTGATAATTTAACTTCTCATTATGAAACCTATCAGTAAGTGCAATTGGAAATTTCTTCTTTAACTAAAGTCGACAATGACATTTTATCTTCAGACGGTATTGTTGAAAACATTGTTGCTGATCGGTTTGAATCCGCTATTGATTCACTCACAGCTATTGTTGAGAAGAAAACTGCTTCTCAAAATAATGATATTTCCAACGTTGTATTACCTAAAATAAACATTAAACCTTTTACAGGGTTGGCCCAAGAATGGCCTGCCTTTTTTGATTTGTTCTCTGCCGTCGTTTTAAAAAATTCCAAATTAAAATCCAACGGGGAGGGCACCGCGGTATACTTGAAAGAATTTTATATATTAGCCCAAAAATCATTTGAATTAATAAATAATCTTAACTTTGTAACGTGCTCTTTTTATTCTTTTACAGTTCCATTATAATTATACGTCTGATAATATTCTATTTCTCAAGTACTCGTAAATAGTGTTGCATACCTTAAGTTACAAGTCAATTGGTTGCTGTAAATAGTGTCGCATACCTTATTTTGGCAAGATTCGTTCGTTAATGTCTAAGGCATTTTTATTGATTACTGGAGATTGAGTAAGGTGAGGCTAACTATCAACACGGACGAACGCGATTTTTAGTGTTGAATGTAGACTCGCGAATATTCTTGTGGGAAGTCAGTTCCGTGTCATTTTGTGATTTCCGGCATTGGAAGAGGTTGTTGGTTTTTGGAGGTGATGTTAACAAGTGAGCTGAACTCCACGGTTTTACTATCATATCTGGCTGTATTTGGGCCATCTTAATTGGATTTTGAAGCAAAACCATTTTATTTTTAACTTGACCATTCTGTCTTACTTCAGTGGTTGATATTTTTGGATTTTGGTGTCAAGTTAGAATTACCGCTTGCGGGATTTATTTGAGGGAAGCCATTGTCGATTAGCAGGTGCCGTTCCATAACCAAACAGTGTTTGACTTAAAACCCTATAACATCTAGGTGCGTCGATTATTTTGTCTATATTTCATGTGTACTATCAACGTAATTGCTGTGAATCAATTAATTTCGATCATTTTAAACTATAAATTCGTGTCTACTATAACTCTCTTTAAATTTTCATTTTTTTTAAGTAAAACGTTAAGTATATTTTATTCTATCAATTTTCACTGTAATTCACTCTTACTTACTTTGTATTGGAGATGTAAGTATTTACTAGTAACTTCCGTAAGCTCTTCAGTTTATAAGTAAAACTTAAGGTACTTTATTTTATTGGAAATTTGCAACGTTATTCGCTTTGAACACTGTTATATTACTTTACTGTGATTTGATCTGTATGTAATTTTAGTAGTAACTTTTACTTTGGTATATTATTTTGGTAACTGAATTTTAATTCAATTTTGACTCTTGATTGTTGTTAAAGCCACTTTAAAATAGACATTTTGTAATTTTCCTTTCTAATCAAATTGTGAATTTTAATTTAACTTTGGCTTTTAAGTGTTGTTGAAGTTACTTTCTTATTGATTTTTTTTGTAATTTTCTTTTCTAATTAAATTGAATTATCTAGGGTTTTTTTTTATCCTGGAGGATCCATCCCTGTATTCATCAGGAAGATCTACCTTTTCCTAGTTATTGGAGGATCCCAACTTCAGCAGTTTCATCTGAAAAGAAAAAGGAAAAGAAAAGGTTCACACTCCGAAGTGACTTCAGAATCAGATAAGCTTATCTAACTATAATTTTATTTATTTGGTAAACTAAATTTAGTGTGATCACACGTACGCTATATACGAATTATTTTTTTTCTTCTATCCTATAGTATTATCTCTTTGTGCGTAATATTGTATTTATGTTGACTTAATTTTGTTTTAAATTTGTTAGACCAGTTCAACTTCACTTGATCAATTTGTTTTGTTAAGTAAAGTAATTTAACGTATTTCAATCATAGTTTTATTTATTTGGTTCACCATATATTTTTATATTTTTTTTGTTTTTTTTTGGGTAACTTATCTTGTGGCTCTGTTAGTGCCTACAAGACCTAGGGGTTTCCGGCTTGAACCGTCTAAGCCGGTGGCGCGGCTCACTTTTCTTTCTACCCTCTACGGCTGAGCTCGGGCATAATTTGCCAGTAGAGAGACCGCTAGTGGGGTCTAAATAGGGAACTACAAAAAAACGTGGCAAATTTTTGGCGCCCAACGTGGGGCCGGATATTTTTTTTGCGGGTTTATGTAAATTTCATTTTATTATCATTTATGGTGAACTAAGTAAATTTTATAAAGATCTATCAATTTAGTAGCGCATTTATTCATATATAATATTATTTTTCGGATTACATTTGATAACTTATTTACTTATTGCTAACTTATTGTCGATTTATATATTTACCTATTGCGTTGGGTTTAGTACATTCTCTTTCCTTATATAAATATTTTTTTTTATTTCTCTTCGTAGTAGGGTTATTCGTACTGGTTTTGATTTGTTTGAATTTTTGTTTCGTCGTAGTTTTGAACAGTTCTTCTTTGCACATCGAGATGGATTACAAGATGGACGTTAGTTATTTGAAAAAGGAAATGCTCATCTATGAACTTGTTGTCCGAGGTATTGCGGCTGATTCCAATCTAACAGTTGATCGGTTGAGAGCAGCTCTGAGACCCGTCTTACAGATGGAGAAGAGGGGATCCTTCACTCCACCCCCGTATTCTTTAAAATTTAGCGATGAAAAAGTTCAAATTAAGTCTCTTTTAGATCAGGTTAGGGAAACTATTTCCACCATTGATGCTGGCAATTCGCAGCAAAAATATCATTCTTCTCTCTCTAAGTTGGTACATCTTAATCACCGTGTCCAACGGATTCCGGAATCGGGGTTGACCCCTCAAGAGATTTCGGAGAGAGCTAATCTGCAGATGGACGTGCTGAGTACATTGGATTCTTTAGAAACCGCCGCTAGAGGTAATCCCGAACTTAGTGTAATCCTTCATGAATCTGATGAGGAGCTCCATTACTCACCCAATGTTTCGCGATGTAACCCTCGTCCTCAGGCTACGTCGTTACAGTCCAGTTATAAACCACCAAACCTGGAGAAGTGGAATCTCAAATTTACGGGAGATGCTAAATCGTCTGTACATAATTTTCTTGAGAGAGTTAGAGAACTGAGTAGGGCTCGTAATATTTCGGAAAGTCAGTTATTCGATAGCGCGATAGATTTATTTACTGGTAAGGCTTTGAATTGGTATCGAGCCAATATCGATAGGTTTAACGATTGGCCTAGTTTGTCTGATTTACTTTGTCGTCATTTCGAACCTCCTGATTATAGATCTCGTCTTTTTAAAGAAATCATTGAACGAACTCAAGACACTTCGGAAGGCATAATTGAATATCTTTCTTGTATGCAGGCAATGTTTAGACGCCATGGTGGTCTCACTGGAGAAGTCCAATTAGATCTTTTGATTCGTAATTTGTCACCTTTTTATACCACGCAGCTTCCTGTCGTCCAAACCATTGAGGAGCTTGAAGCAGAGTGTCTTAAGTTAGAGACTAAAAAGTATCGTGTCGAGAACTATGTTCCCTCTTCGCGTAGGAAAAATCAGTTTGTGGAACCTGACTTCGCTTTTGTAGACGTATTACCCACGGCAGCAGATCCGCAACACCTTTCAAATCTTGACAATAGCTCTGTCGGCGTTAATAGGATCGATACACCTGATAGTAGTCGTCCGAACAGGAATATCGTTTGTTGGAATTGTCAGAATACGGGACACATAAACCGGAACTGTCCAAATCCCCGGAAAATACATTGTTTTCGTTGTGGAACGCCTAATGTTACAGTCAGGGCTTGTCCGAAATGTAGTAATTCGGGAAACGGAACAAGGGAGAATCGTTAGGTCGTGACTTTCTTTCCCTAACAACATCAACGACCGACTATGTTTTTCCTAATAAAGTACTTTTAGATTTCGTTATCTCACACGCTCAAGGTGATCAGCGTCCCTATCTTCAAGTTGATGTATTGGGCTATTCTATGTTAGGTCTTCTTGATTCTGGTGCTAGCCGAACTATAGTAGGATTGCCAGGGTACGAAATACTTTTAAGTTTAGGTCTTAAACTCATTAAGCACTCTTTTACCTGTACAGTTGCGAATGGGGAGACTTGTCACAGTATTGGTTATATACAAACACCTGTCACTTTATTGAACAAAACTAGGATTATAGATATTTTAGTACTTCCTGAACTTTCGCATAACATCATTTTGGGAATAGACTTTTGGAGGGCAATGGAGATTATTCCGGACCTTAAGCAGGATGTGTGGCGTTTTTCGGAACCTTCAGCTAACATCGATGTGTCGTTTATTAAGAGTGCTGATAGCTTAAACCAATCAGAAAGGCGTGCCTTAGACGAAATGGTTACCCGTAAAATCTCGGAAATAGGCACTGGTCTTGGTTGTTGTAAAGTAGCAGAGCATGACATTATTTTAGAACCTGGAACCAAGCCGATTAAGCAACGTTATTATCCGGTATCCCCTTTTAAACAGAAGATTATCGACGACGAGGTTACTGAAATGCTGAATTTAGGTGTTATTGAAAGGTCGAATAGTCCATGGTCTAGTCCAGTGTGTCTTGTTCGTAAGAAAGATGGTTCGTATAGATTCTGTATCGATTTCCGTAAGGTGAATTCAGTGACTAAAAAGGATGCATATCCAATTCCTTATATCTCCACCATCCTAGATCGCTTGAGAGATACTCGTTACATTAGTTCCATCGATATCAAATCCGCTTTTTGGCAAGTACCGCTTAGTGAGTCATCTCGGGAGTATACAGCTTTTACTGTTCCTGGTAGAGGTCTTTTCCAGTTCCGTCGAATGCCCTTTGGACTTTCAAATGCTCCTGCAACCTGGCAGAGAATCGTAGACACCATTTTAGGTCCTGAACTCGAACCAAACGTCATGGTATATCTTGATGACATCATTATTATTACGAATAACTTTTCTGACCACTTACGACTCTTGGGGGAAGTTCTTGATCGTTTGTGTAAGGCCGGTTTAGTTGTGTCGAAGGAGAAGTGTAATTTTTGTAAGCCGCAATTAAAATATCTTGGCTACGTAGTTGATGATAAAGGTCTGCGTCCGGATTCTGAGAAGGTAGAGGCTATAGTGAATATTCCGCCACCTCGTAATGTTAACGAAATACGTAGGTTTGTAGGGACAGCTTCTTGGTACAGACGATTTGTACCCAACTTTTCCTCTCTATTAGCTCCGATCCTTAAATTGACCAAGAAAAATGCCAGGTGGCATTGGACAGCAGATTGTCAACGTTCGTTTACCAACCTTAAGGAATGCTTAGTGTCTGCTCCTATTCTAACTTCTCCTGACTTTGAAAAAACTTTTTATTTGCAAACTGATGCCTCTAATTATGGTCTTGGTGCTGTTCTAACCCAGCAGTATGAAGAAGGCGAAAAGGTTATCTGTTATTTGTCTAGGTCTTTATCTAAACAGGAAATGAAGTTGTCAGTGACTGAAAAAGAGTGTCTTGCTGTTATTTGGGCGGTTGAAAAACTACGTCATTACTTAGATCATGTACATTTTATTGTTATCACCGACCATGCGTCTTTGCTGTGGCTCCATCGATTGAAAGATCCCCAAGGTAGGCTTGCACGTTGGCAGTTGCGCTTGCAGCAATATGATTTTGAGTTGATTCACCGTAAAGGTAAAGATCATATAGTTCCTGACTTTCTCTCTCGATCAGTACCTGTTTCTGTCGATTCTATATCCGTTTTAGATCCTCCCATGACCACCAACGACAAATGGTACTCATCAATGCTTCGATCGGTTCAAGCAAATCCATTAAAATATCCCTTGTGGCGAGTAAACAATGAAACTTTATATTATAAACTCGTAAAACTATCGATTCCTGATCTCTCGTCACCTGCTGATGACTGGAAAATAGTAGTTCCCAAGGACAAACGGTTGTCTATCCTTCAACGTTGTCATAATTTACCCTCTGCTGGTCATTTAGGTGTCTTTAAGACTTTTGGGAAAGTCCGCCAAAGCTTTTACTGGCCTAAGATGAGAATGGATGTGGCTAAATATGTGAAGTCTTGCAAGAGTTGTGCTCAGAATAAGGTAGAACAGAAGTTGCCTACAGGGTTGATGGGGGAACGACCAGAAGTAACCGAACCATTCCAAGCCATTAGTCTTGATTATATAGGACCACTTCCACGGTCGAAACGGGGTTACCAATATATTCTTGTCGTGTCGGATTATTTTAGTAAAGCAGTCTTTTTATACCCTTGCCGAACAGCTACAGCTAAATCTTTGGTAGAAATTATGGAGAGTTTCTTTCTTTTGTACGGTACCCCGATGACGTTGACTTGTGATAACGGAGCTCAAATGAAATCCAACGAATTTCGTAAATTGTGTGAGAGGTTTAACACTCAGATATTTTTCACAGCTTCTTATAACCCTCGAGCTAACCCCACCGAACGTCATAATAGGGTAATCAAAAAACAATGTTGCGTACCTTCGTAAAACAGGATAATCATCGAACGTGGGATGAACATCTGAATGAGATAGGTTGTGCTATTCGAACTTCGCCTAGTGAAACTACTAAGTATAGTCCGTATTTCGTTTTATTTGGTAGAGAGCATAAACTTTATGGTACTGACCATCAAACTAAATTTCCTTCCAAGTCAATCCCTTTAGATACTTTCGTTAAAAATCGCTGTGAAGGATTTGTTAAATTATATCGTCAAATACAGGGGCGCATCGAGACTACACAAAAGAATAATGCTAATCGCTATAATTTACGTCGACGCCCACTTTCTTTTAAATGTGGCGACAAAGTCTGGCGAAGAAATAAATCTTTATCTGATGCGCTAAATTATTATAGTGCGAAATTAGCTCCGGTATATTTAGGTCCTTTCATTATCAAACGTAAGTGTGGTACTTGGTCATATGAACTCCAAGACGATTCGGGTAATTCTAAAGGTGTTTGGCATGTGCAAGATCTAAAACCGTTCTATGAGTCTCCATCCTCAGATGTGGAATAACACACCCAGTTCGCTTAGTATATTACTTTGTACTTTTGCTAGTTGTATTGTCTCTTTGTATCTTTTCTTTTCTTAACTTCTCGTTTCCTTTTTTTTTGGTGTTGGTGCCCTGTGATTGGGGCTTGAGAATTCAATCACCCGGGGATTGTCCAGGCGGGAAGGTAGGAGCCCTCCAACCTAACCACATTTTGGCCACACTATCATTTGGTTGGGATTGGTGCAGTTGGTTTTGTTCCAGTATACGTTTCTTAGTTCTTTCGCTCTGTCAGATTTGTAGGTGAGTGCAGCCAGGGTTGCTCGTGCCTTAGGGACCACCTTGTGTGAGTACGAGGCTCTGAGCTGTTCTTTTAAACCGCATCTGCAATCTGCAGAATGGCTGAATTATGTGTTGTTTCGTTGAATACCTTCTTAGCTTCCAGCACCCACCCTATAGAACGCCAGTAGGTCATGTATGTTGTTCGGGTTGTCCGGTACCCTTTGTAGAAATCTGGTCATGTATGTTGTTCGGGTTGTCCGGTACCCTTTGTAGAAATCTGGTCATGTATGTTGTTCGGGTTGTCCGGTACCCTGTGTAGAAATCTGGTCACGTATTTTGCATCTACCGTTATTTCTTCAAAATTACGTGTAGTTTAACTTGCCTATCGTTTTATTTTTTTTTATTATTATAACCTCTCTTTCCCAGGAACTTCTTTTTAGGAAGCACTCATTGATATTTTGAGTCATCGTCGCAAATCTTTAGGAAGATTTCCTCCTTTCTTTGGAGGGGGGATGTTGTAACGTGCTCTTTTTATTCTTTTACAGTTCCATTATAATTATACGTCTGATAATATTCTATTTCTCAAGTACTCGTAAATAGTGTTGCATACCTTAAGTTACAAGTCAATTGGTTGCTGTAAATAGTGTCGCATACCTTATTTTGGCAAGATTCGTTCGTTAATGTCTAAGGCATTTTTATTGATGACTGGAGATTGAGTAAGGTGAGGCTAACTATCAACACGGACGAACGCGATTTTTAGTGTTGAATGTAGACTCGTGAATATTCTTGTGGGAAGTCAGTTCCGTGTCATTTTGTGATTTCCGGCATTGGAAGAGGTTGTTGGTTTTTGGAGGTGATGTTAACAAGTGAGCTGAACTCCACGGTTTTACTATCATATCTGGCTGTATTTGGGCCATCTTAATTGGATTTTGAAGCAAAACCATTTTATTTTTAACTTGACCATTCTGTCTTACCTCAGTGGTTGATATTTTTGGATTTTGGTGTCAAGTTAGAATTACCGCTTGCGGGATTTATTTGAGGGAAGCCATTGTCGATTAGCAGGTGCCGTTCCATAACCAAACAGTGTTTGACTTAAAACCCTATAACATCTAGGTGAGTCGATTATTTTGTCTATATTTCATGTGTACTATCAACGTAATTGCTGTGAATCAATTAATTTCGATCATTTTAAACTATAAATTCGTGTCTACTATAACTCTCTTTAAATTTTCATTTTTTTTAAGTAAAACGTTAAGTATATTTTATTCTATCAATGTTCACTGTAATTCACTCTTACTTACTTTGTATTGGAGATGTAAGTATTTACTAGTAACTTCCGTAAGCTCTTCAGTTTATAAGTAAAACTTAAGGTACTTTATTTTATTGGAAATTTGCAACGTTATTCGCTTTGAACACTGTTATATTACTTTACTGTGATTTGATCTGTATGTAATTTTAGTAGTAACTTTTACTTTGGTATATTATTTTGGTAACTGAATTTTAATTCAATTTTGACTCTTGATTGTTGTTAAAGCCACTTTAAAATAGACATTTTGTAATTTTCCTTTCTAATCAAATTGTGAATTTTAATTTAACTTTGGCTTTTAAGTGTTGTTGAAGTTACTTTCTTATTGATTTTTTTTGTAATTTTCTTTTCTAATTAAATTGAATTATCTAGGGGTTTTTTTTATCCTGGAGGATCCATCCCTGTATTCATCAGGAAGATCTACCTTTTCCTAGTTATTGGAGGATCCCAACTTCAGCAGTTTCATCTGAAAAGGAAAAGGAAAAGAAAAGGTTCACACTCCGAAGTGACTTCAGAATCAGATAAGCTTATCTAACTATAATTTTATTTATTTGGTAAACTAAATTTAGTGTGATCACACGTACGCTATATACGAATTATTTTTTTTCTTCTATCCTATAGTATTATCTCTTTGTGCGTAATATTGTATTTATGTTGACTTAATTTTGTTTTAAATTTGTTAGACCAGTTCAACTTCACTTGATCAATTTGTTTTGTTAAGTAAAGTAATTTAACGTATTTCAATCATAGTTTTATTTATTTGGTTCACCATATATTTTTATATTTTTTTTGTTTTTTTTTGGGTAACTTATCTTGTGGCTCTGCTAGTGCCTACAAGACCTAGGGGTTTCCGTCTTGAACCGTCTAAGCCGGTGGCGCGGCTCACTTTTCTTTCTACCCTCTACGGCTGAGCTCGGGCATAATTTGCCAGTAGAGAGACCGCTAGTGGGGTCTAAATAGGGAACTACAAAAAAACGTGGCAACTTAACCTCTAAAGAAAACTTTGAGTCTTTGATTGTATTCTTATTGGAGCAGAAGCTCGATTTTAATTCTAGGAAAGCGAATGAGAATCGGGTAAGATACCCTGCGTAGAAGCGTTTTTTGATTTTTTAAAGAGAAGACAGTCAGTTCTCGAAAATTTTAATCTTTTTGACCCCCATAATTCTAAATCTCATGCGAAAGAAATTTGTCGTAGGAATAATGTCACGCTTATATCTACAAATAAATCCAGCTGTTATTGTTGTTCTGCATATGGACACTCCATCTATGGATGTTCCAAATTTATTTCACTAAATCCTCGGGACAGGTATCAACTTGTTAAAGCCAAAAAAGGTTGTTTAAACTGTCTTAGTTTAAATCACAGTCTTTCTGACTGCAAGTCCTTAAAGCGATGTTTATCATGCAATAAATCTCACCACTCCTGCTTGCACTTTGAAAATCAAGCTAGGCCAGGCAACGTTATCCCTAATAGAAATGTCCCTGGCACTTCTCAAAATAGAAGCTCTCCTCGTAGTAATGATTCTCCTGTAAATAATAATGTCTCTGGCACTTCTCAAAATAGAAGTTCTCCCCATAGTAATGATTTTCTTGTAAATAATAATCAGAATTATTCTACTGCTAATGTAAATAGTCCAAGCACCTCTACTTTTGTAAATACTCATGTTAACAGTGTAAATAAGGTCTTTTGATAATCTGGAACATGTTTCGTCTAATCCCGCTACGTTAGCGACTTTGTCTACTGCACATAAAGTTGTTCTTTTACCCACAGCCTTAGTGAAAATTGAATGTCCAAACGGCCGTTGGATAATTGGTAGAGCATTGCTTGATTCTGCTAGCCAAATGAGTTTGGTGACTCGTTCATTTGCACGAAATCTTAATTTAACTTCCAAACGTCAAACTTTGAACATCTCCGGTTTAGGTAACAATAATTGTACTCAGAGCACCGAAGTTATAAATCTTCACTTCAAATCACTTGTTTCACCCAATGAGACCTTCAGTATTATTTGTTCCATAATAGAGAAGATTACTAATAATCTTCCTCAGTTTTCTATTTCTCCTGAGGCATTTAAACTACCTACTAATGTCAAACTTGACTTAGCTGATCCGTACTTTTTCGAGAGTGGCCCAATCGACCTGCTTATCGGAGCCGATCTCTACTTTAATTTACTCAAACCTAACTCAGCAAACACAAAAACATATTGAATACATTTATGTTATGTAATTTTTGAAATATAAAAGTCACAGTTATATAAAACTGAAGTCACAACTAGATAATATTTATGTATTGAATACTGACAAAGGCCGTCACAGCTAGAGAACAATAATGATATAAAAGATACATATTCATATTACATATCTATTATGTAAATTATATTACATCTCAAATATGTCCATATCACTATGTAATATAAATGTAAAAATGAGATAATATCTAGAGAATATTTATTTATTAAATATTAAATAATATAGATGTAACAAACGTTACCTATTTTTATTGTTGTCTCACCCCTTACCTAAAATATTTTATTTCATTGGATCTATGAAAAAATTATTTGAGAAAAATCTGTTAAAACATTATTTTCCATAGATGAAATACAAGTACAATACAAATACAATATTTTTAGTATGGATGAGGGTCAAAAGAAAAAAGGAATTATTGTAACTATACCTATTATTCAATACCTACCTTATGAATATTTCAAACATAATAAAGCAACTGAATATTTATATATTGTAAATGGTATTTATCTTTATTTGGAATATTTAGTAGCTGGTGGATGTTTTCTTGGTTACTAAAAAAAACAGCAAATGAATGCATATAAGTACATTTATTTCATTAACATAATTAACATTGACAATACAATACTGTAATAAAAATATTGCAAAACAAAATCTAAAAATACTCAAAAACTAAATGATAACAAAATATCAATGTTTAAAAATAATCATTATTTTTATTTCACAATATTTTATAATATAAGTTTTACAAAAAACTTAGACCCGACAGGTTTCAATGTTTATACATCATTTTCAAGGGGTGGAATGAAAACATTTTTTATTATGTAACTAAGAAAATGGAAGGAATACTTTTAGGGTAGGATAGTAATAGGTATCATATAGATAGTGAAATTAAATAAAGTAAACAAGTGTATTATTAGCTAAGTTAAAAGGTGTATATATGTACATATTTTCGCAATGAGCAGAATTTAGAAAAGATAGGTGGATACACATTAAAATATATCGGTCAAACAGTCTAACAAAGGAGATTGTAAAGTATCTATTTGCTCATTTACAAGAGTATACTGAGGATAATAAGTTAAACAGAAATAATAATATTTAGGAGAAATTTCAAATGAAATTTCAGAAATTATTTCAAATGCTATTCCAACATCTAATGCAGCGTTTAAAACATATAAGAACGTTGGTTCAATTTTAAGTAATGTTAAAGAGAAGACGCCCTCACTTGAGAAATCTGGTGTCTATAAAATCAACTGCTCTGAATGTGATGCAGTATATATTGGTCAAACAAGAAGAAATCTTAATATAAGGTATAGTGAGCATCTTGGAACCTACAGAAACAACCACCCTGACAGATCAAATTACGCAAAACATTTGTTAGAACAAAACCACAAACCAAATTTGAACAATCAAATACAGTTACTACATGACTGTCAGAAGTAAACTTAACTTTTTAGAGTCTTTAGAAATAAGAAGGTACTCCAATGATCCTCAGTATACTCTTGTAAATGAGCAAATAGATACTTTACAATCTCCTTTGTTAGACTGTTTGACCGATATATTTTAATGTGTATCCACCTATCTTTTCTAAATTCTGCTCATTGCGAAAATATGTACATATATACACCTTTTAACTTAGCTAATAATACACTTGTTTACTTTATTTAATTTCACTATCTATATGATACCTATTACTATCCTACCCTAAAAGTATTCCTTCCATTTTCTTAGTTACATAATAAACAATGTTTTCATTCCACCCCTTGAAAATGATGTATAAACATCGAAACCGGTCGGGTCTAAGTTTTTTGTAAAACTTATATTATAAAATATTGTGAAATAAAAATAATGAGTATTTTTAAACATTGATATGTATGAATTTCACAGTGTAAGGGTTGAAACTATCAATTTATTGATAACAAAATATAAAAAATAATAGCAAACTAATACTATCGCTTACTGTTTCACCTTTTCTTTTCCCTCTGGAGTCTCTGCTTACTCAGCCTTATCCACGTGCCTGCCTGTTCTAAATAGTAAGAGACATATCTCTGATAATAATAATATAATAGTACTTACATAATGTATTCTTCAATCCTCTAAACACAAGCACACAGACAAAAACGTTATTATACTCACAGATCAACTTTTCAATTATTAATAGTTGCGGTAGCATGGGTGTTACAATTTAAAGGTTATTATTTTCTTCTTCTTTTTCAAGACAAGACGAAGTAGGTACGTGTCTGGCGATAGCAAATGTTACGTAATAAATATATATAATTTTTTAAATATATTTATGTAACAGAATTTACATCTTGAATACATATGAAATTAGATATATCCAATGTATAAAATATTTTATAATATAAATATTGAGAATATATAACAAAATTTATAAAGATTTTGTTACATGAATACTACGTAAAAAATATATAAATGGTTTATATAAATGGTTTATATAAAAATCGTTCCTCCTCTGTTATGTATTTTTATATAATATATACATTTGTATTTGCTGGGAATGTTATTAATTTAGGGGCTAATTTACCCTCTTTCGTAGATACCAAGCTAGGATACGTTGTTTCCACTTTCCTAACCGTTTTTGATGAACAAGCTGACAATGAAAAATTGCATGATACAATTGAAAAATTTTGGGAGAGGGAAGAACTTCCAAACATGGAAAAATCTCTCTCCGACGAACAATTTGTAGAGAAAAAATTCTTGGACACAACTGTGATCCTTCCTTCAGGGCGGTACCAAGTCGATATGCCGTTCCTTGAAATTAATAAGAAATTAGGCCAATCTTTCTGCATGGCACGCCAGAGATTTCTTTCTCTTGAAAAAAAGTTCTCTTCTAACAATAATTTTTTTAATAATTACAAGTCAGTGGTTGATGAATATCTTTCGCTTAACCACGCGAAAGTTATCCCATTTTCGCTTTACAATTATCAATTTGATGAATTTAATTATGTCATTCCTCATAGGGCAGTGTTGCGTGAGGATGCTACTTCTACCAAGACGCGAGTCGTAATGGATTTCTCTGCCAAAACCGACTCCGGCTACTCTTTAAATGATTTAAAATTCAAGGGATATCAGGTACAGGACAACCTGTTTAATATTCTTTGTAGATTCCGATGCTTCAAATTCGTGATCTGTGCGGATATCAAAATGATGTACCGTTACATTAATATTAACCCGTCGCAACGACATTTCCAAAATATTCTTTGGAGGGATCATCCGTCCGAACCTGCGCTCCTTTTTTGGCAACCCGAGTTTTGAAGGATATAGCTTTGAACAATGATCAGTTTCCTAAGGCTCAAAATGCTCTGTTATTCCAAACGTATATGGATGACATATTAACAGGTACTAATACCCATAGTGATTTAAAGCTAATTTACTCAGAGTTAAACACAGTCCTAGGCAAACATGGATTCCATCTCCATAAGTGGCAATCCAACTCTTCCAATTTTTTATGTTCCATTTCATCTGCTTCCAATAGCGAACTTGATCTAAACCTCGATGGTACCCCTAGTAATATTCTAGGTCTAAAATGGAACCCTGTTTCCGATTTTCTACTTATTCGAATAACTAATTTGCAAAACCCAACTGTTTTGACCAAACGTAGAATTCTCTCCATCATATGTAGTGTCTTCGATCCTCAGGGCTTAGTAAATCCTTTAATTGTTTCAGGAAAACTAATTATGCAAACCCTTTGGCAAACTAAAATTTCTTGGGACGCACCCATTACGGATTCAAATATTCTCCTAACTTGGAAAACATTTTTTGTAACCCTCTCTGAAATCTCGAATTTTTCTATTCCAAGATATTTACATTGTGATAAAAAAGTATCCTCTATTTCCATGCATGGGTTTTGCGATGCAAGTCAATTGGCATATGGAGGTTGTTTGTATATTGTTACTTCTTACGCAGATAATTCATTCTCCTCTCGACTAATAGCTGCTAAATCGCGAGTAAATCCTTTGAAGAGCAAACTAACCATTCCTAAATTGGAACTGTGCGCTATGGAACTCCTTGCAAAGCTTTCCTCTCGAGTTTTACATATTTTGAATAACTGTATTTGTATTGACTCTGTTAATTTATGGTCAGACTCCCTCGTTGCCTTAAGTTGGGTCAAGCGTAACACTAATGATTTTTCCTCTTTTGTTGCGAGTCACAGTAAAGGTTCAACTTGGAGACACATAAAATCTATGTTGAATCCTGCGGATTTGTTATCACGGGGAAATTTTTCTGCTGATAGCCGTCCCTTCTGGTTTGAAGGTCCTAAAATTTTGTGTGAAGGAAAAGACTTTGATTCCCTCGATTCCTTTGAGTTCGTTGACCAGTTACCTGAATGTAAACAGGTCAATATATCTTTAGTGTCAGTAGAAGCAAATTTTTGGGATACCTACTTCTCTAGGTTCTCGAAGTTTCGAACACTACAAGGCTCAGTTGCGTTTATATTTAGATTTGCTAATAAATTGCTTAAAAGATCTTCAGAACACCTTACCCCTCTAACGGTGGAGGAACTTCATGCCTCTCATGACTTCATCGTTAAACAGATTCAAGCTAATCACTTCAGTAAAGAGATTAGTTTATTAAAACAAAATAAACCCATCCTTGACAAACAATTATTTCCTTTAAACGTCTTTCTCGATGACAAAGGACTGCTTCGTATCGGTGGTCGTTGTCCAATTTACATTTCGATAAAAAGTTCCCTATATTATTACCACAAAACAATCACGTTGTAGATTTACTTTCACTCCAAGAGCATAGACGGGTTGGTCATACAGGTGCTCAAAACGTACTCGGTAACTTTCGACAATGATATTGGCCTCTTAACGGTGGCAGAAAAATTAAGCAACTAATCAAGAAATGTACGGTCTGCTTTCGATTTAATGCTCAATTTGCATCGCAAATAATGGCTCCTTTACCGCTTGATAGGATACAAGAATGCCGTCCATTTTCAAAGACTGGTGTTGATTTTGCCGGACCAGTTACAATACGATCTTCACGTTTAAGAAAAGCTCCAAATTTGAAAGCTTATATTTCTATACTTGTTTGTATGGTCACCAAAGCCATACACCTCGAATTGGTGTCAGACTTGTCCACCGAGGCTTTTATTGCCGCTTTGAAGAGATTAGTGAGTGGACGAGGTAATCCGGAAACTATATTTTCTGACAATGGGTCTAACTTTGTCGGTGCCCGAAATCAGTTGAAGGATCTCTCTGCCTTTTTTAAAGATAATGATAATTTTCTACAAATCAATCCATTGCTAGCTTCTACGAAAATACGGTGGAAGTTCATCCCCCCTCGGTCCCCACATTGGGGCGGTATTTGGGAAGCTGCCGTAAAAAGCGTTAAATCCCATTTAGTAAAAATTCTAGGTAATTCGTGCTTAACCTTTGAAGAACTCGCGACGATCTTGACCCAAATAGAGGCTATTCTAAATAGTCGTCCTCCATTTCCGCTGTCAAACGACCCCAACGACCTCCTACCTCTCACTCCTGGTCATTTCCTGATCGGAGCCCCCCTCACAGCATACCCCGAAAGAGATGTCTCTGCAGTCCCATTAAATCGACTTTCCTTCTGGAAACACTGTTCTAAACTGCAACAAGAGTTTTGGAGGAGGTGGTCACTCGACTACCTTCCCCAGCTGCAACACCGCCCTAAATGGCAACGCCTCTGTGAAAATATATCTCTCAATCAACTCGTCCTTATTCGGTCCGAAGACCGCTCCCCATTGAAAAGGCCCCTTGGTAGGGTGATTGATTTACTTCCAGGCAAGGATGGCAAAGTTCGCGCTGCCAGAGTCAGAACTGCTGATGATGAGTATACTCGCCCAATCGTTAAGCTAGCACCTCTTCCAACTTCGGAATAGATTTATCCATTGTTACTGTCTGCACAATTTTCCTTTCCAATTTTCCCCCCTCTTCCCAGTATGTACGAATTTCAATTAAAATTCGTACAAAGCGGGTCCGTACGGCCCTGATTATACTGTTTATTTTTACCCTTACGCTACAACGACCAAAGTTCCCCTTTGGCGCGAAAATTAGGCGATGTTAGCCGATTCTCCTAAAAACCGTTAAAACAATACCCGATCAATTAGTCGTTACCATGGCGATATGCCGAGTGGAACCCAGTGCTTCGCTCTAATATTTTTTTATTTCTCACCCTAAAAAATGTGTTTTATTATATTTTATTCAGTTCATATAAGTTAGTGATTATTTTGAGGATTACTGTAAGTACAGTTACTTGTACATTTAATTTGTTACTCTGAGAGATTACCTATCAAGTTTTCACGTGGTTCCAAAGGGGAGCCATCTATCTTACACAGTTGTCAAATCGTTTCTATTTGAAATTAACCATATTTTATTTTCGCTGATCACTTCAGACTATTTGCTAATAATATAATATATTAACTTCAATAGTGAACTGTAAATTGTGCGGTTGTTTTCTTTAATTTAGTGTAGACTTTAAATAATACGGGTCATAAACTTTATACCTATTAGGAACTTCAATAATTTGTGTATATCTTCTTTAGTGTTAATTAAGTACTTAGACAATTTTCGACTATAGTTTTTCCAGCTGTTTATTTAAATAAATAGATTTCATTTATCTCAACTGATGCTTTATTTATTGGAGTCATTTCTCTGGCTTTGGCTTAAGTTAAGAATGACAAGGTCCGATACCTCAATATCGGTGGTCCTTCGTTTGTTCTCGAAGATTCTAAAAGTTATGGAGATAATCTAATGTACAGTCCAATAATAGTTCTCAATAATTTATTCCTTTCCCTCCAACTTCTCAAAAGTGTATCACTAGAGATATTAATTCTAATGCACATGTACTGCGAACTTAACTTATTATATTCTATGAATACTTCACTTAAGTCATAAAAATGAACAAAAGTGTGACGACTTCTGTAATTTGGCAGGTCCTAGATTAATAGGAAGCATGCCCAAATTATGGGTGATGTCCTGTTGCGTCTCGGATGGTGACGAACCTGAAATAAATTTACACGGGGTCTTTTTAGGATGTTTTTTATTCGACAAATGAATATTCTCAGTAGTATTTATATGTTTTGTGACAATTTTTGCAGTTTTAAGTTTAGTATTTTTACTTTCAATTTCTTCACTCTTATACTTATTTTTAGTTTTACCTTGCGCTTGTTTATTACGCACAAAAACTTTTGTAGGTATTGTCTCTGGTAATTCTTCGAGGTTTTTATTGACATTAGAAATTACTTTTGACTTTTTTCCTTGTAATTTTTTATTTATTTTTTTTATTCATTTTTTCTCTGTGGTTTTGAACATAATTATTAACTAGTTGCTGATCTATTTCTATATCAAAAGGTATATTCCTATTTAAATGTCCCGTAATTTTTTCATTAGGTTTCAAATTTGTCACCGAATGGATACTATTATAAGCTAATAATGCATAAATAATTTTATTCTTAATTGGTTCATTTTTAAAGTCAATTTGGTTATTTGATAGTCTAATGTGTTCTATAATAGTAGAGTGAAATCTTTCGGCAATTCCATTCGATTCTGGATGTTGTGAACTGATAAAATGTATTTTTACTTTATGAGTTTCTAATAGTTCTTTTACAACAGAATTCTTTAATTCGGTACAGTTATCTGAAATTACTTGTTCTGGTACACCGTGATGTGTGAAATATTTAATTAAATCATGGGCTACTTCGATTCCTTGATTGGATTTCAATTGATAAAGTTGACCGTATTTTGAGAATGAATCTACTAACGTCAAAAATTTAGTATTTTCTAATGTTATGGTATCTAAATGCTAAATTTGAAAAGGTTTCATAGCTGTAGGAGTAATATTCAAATACGGTTTTATAGGATTTCTGTCATATTTTGTTAATTGACATATTTCACATTCATTTATAAAAATTTGTATTGATGCTCTTTGATTGGGCCAATAATAAAAAACTTTCAATCGATTTTCAGTCTCGTCTAATCCTCTATGATTAGTCTTACCTTCGTGATAGTTTTGAATTACTTCTTTGACTTCGTCTATCAGCTTTTTGTTGCATTTAACCAAGTCAATTTGAGAATTTTTGAAATAATTTTGAAGTACTACACTAAATTTTTCGTAAATAGGGTCCTCAAAATAAATAGAATATTTAGCTTTTGGTACCACAAATTCTTTTACAGATTTAATTTCATCTTTCTCAAAATTATTTTTTGAAAATTGTACTAAAATTCTTTATTCAGTATCATATAGTTTTAGTAGGTGCGGCTGGTTCAAAATTCACTTCTGAAAAAATTAACTGATTTTTTCCAATATTTACAGCTGAATCTGAAATTGGTATACCTATTACAGAGTTTTCTATGTTTGTATGAACGGTAATGTCATCTTCGTCTTCATTATTATTAATATTATCATTGCCTATTTCAACGATTAGGGATTCAATTATTCAATTATTAAATTTTTCCATATAATCTAAGAAATTTTTAGAACACTGGGGTTCTTGTACATAAGTTTCATTAATATTTAATTGTATTCGTGATAAACAATCGCTATTGGTATTTAGAGCACCTTTTTTATAAACAATATCATAATCATATTCTTCTAGTTTCAAACGCCAACGAACGAGTTTGGAACTAGGATCTTCAAGTGAAAATAACCATTGAAGTGGCTTATGATCTGTTACAATGGTAAATTTCCTACCAAAAAGATATGGGCGGAAATATTTGACTGCCCAGATAATGGTGAGAAGTTCTTTTTTTATCACAGAATAGTTGCATTCTGAAAGGTTTAGAGTTTTGCTAGCGTAAGCCATCGGTAAATCAGAACCTATTTTACTTGCATCTGTGATGAGGTTGAAAGGTTTCGTGAAGTCAGGATATTGAAGTATTGGTTCGTTTATTAATAAATTTTTACACGTTTCAAAACATACTTTACGTTTCTGAATCATTTATGTTAATAACCGCGTTTTTCTTTAACCTAATGATTAATGGTTTCGTCAATTTTGAAAAATCTTTAATGAATTTTCGGTAATAGCCTAAAAGTCCGAAGAATGCTTCTAATTCCTTTGGATTTTTTGGTATAGGGAATTTCTTTATCGCTATTTTTTATCTGGATTGGGCTTTACACCTTCGGGGGTGACAATGTGCCCCAAATATGCTACTTCTTTTTGCAAGAATTCGCATTTATCAATTTGTAATTTGAAATTTGAATCTCTTAATCTGACAAATACTTCTTTCAGATTACTCAAGTGTTCTTGCAGACTTGTACTGAACACAATTATGTCATAGAGGTATACCAAACATTTTTCATTTTGTATGACTCTTAAAATATTATCCATGACTCTTTGGAAAGTTGCAGGAGCTCCCTTAAGACCCATGGGCATGCGCACATACTCGTAGTGCCCATTTTCTGTGTTAAATGCTGTCTTAGGAATATCTTCCTCAGCCATCTCGATCTGGTGGAAACCAGAGGCGAGATCTAAAGTTGTGAAATATTGACAACGTCCTAGCTTATCCAGTAGCGTTGTAGTATCTGGTAATGTGTAACGATCACCAATCGTATTAGCATTTAGTTTTCGATAACCGATAACGATTCGAAATTTAGGTTTCTGAGAAGCATCTAGCTTTTTTGGGACCACCCAAATATTGCTAGACCAAGGGGAACTTGAGGGCCTTTAATAGAAACGTCATATATCAATCAAGATGATGATTGCATAAATAAAAAAGCAGACTTGAATAATCTTAGCGTAATCTATGCGTATCTATTAGAATTTGAAAAACAACAAATAAAAAAATAAAAATTTTTAAATTCCACTTATATGTTTAGAAAAACCTATTAAATTGAATTATTGATCATAACATCATAGTATGATAAATTAACAAAATTGGATTAACTTAACAACGTTATTTTTAATGTCTATATATATGTTTTTTGAAGTTTATTTACTTTTTTGGAAGATATTTTGAATGATTTATTACATATACCTATATTTATTTTTACTTTACAACTTTACCACTAATCTCGTTTAATAATGTAAGTATTTTATATATGATATTCTTTTTTAAAATGTTACCATAACTTCGATTTTTAATTTTAGTCCTTGAAAATGAATACATAGTGTTCGAAAGCTCGGAAAATAAATATTTAAAAGAGTACACTTTGGTATTTATTGCCATATACCCAATAAACATAATCCTATATATATATATATATATATATATATATATAGTTATGGTAAATATTTGCCGAATAATAATGTACAAGGACAGGAATATTGGGGAAGCGACAAAAATTGTAAAAAGAGTATGTTCAGATTCACTAAACATTCAATTGAATATATATATATATATATATATATATATATTCCTCTACTGTAGTTTAGTGGAACCGGATGATAGTGGTGCCGACAGACGGATGATAGTGGTGCCGACAGGTTAGGTAGTAGTGGAAAAGTAGGCGGAGCTATGACCTCTCTTTTGGGTATTGATTTATATATATATACTAGTCGTTCCTAGATGGCGACCTAAACCAAGTACTCAAAATATTTTTTATCCAAATAGAAAACTGTCGTCATTGTAATGTAAAATAAACTAATATAACATTTAACTGAGATTTAGGTGTATTTCCTATACATATATTATAACGACAGTTATATCAAGTAGTACATATTCTGAAAGTTATATATTGTTTTTATAGTTTCAGTAGGACCGAACTTTGAAAATAGCCCTTAAAGGCCTCTGAGCTGGAATCACATAAACAACATTTTTCTTAACATTAACCTTTGTATTATTTCAAGTATTTGCGTTTGCGCTCACATTTCAAGTATATGTGTACCAAAAATCAGAAGTTGAGATTAAAAAATAGAAATAATAGAACAATTGATGTTAAGAGAAATGTTGTTTTTCGAATTCGAGCTCAGTTGCCTTTAAGGGCTATTTTCAAAGTTTGGCCCTACTGAAAAAAGTTGTAGAATTCCATTTCCTATGCATTAGAGGGCCCTCTCCAAGATGATGTAGGTTTCATTTAGTTATATCTTTGAATCACAAACCCTCAGAAAGCAGACAAACGATTTTAAGCTCCTAAAAATTGAGTAGTGTTTTAAGAAATGTAGATGTATTTTTTTTTCAAAACTGATAGCAATATATTCACACGTTGGAAGAAATGAGATATAGTTTAATCATTGTCTGGGTTAATTAATCAACGAGTTTGATATTATTTTCAACAGAGTAGGACAAATAGGGATAATCATATTTATAAAAATTTGATTAGTTTTAACAAACGCTAGTTAGGTATGTCCAAAGAGGAGTTATCTCGAAAAAAATTCTGTATGTTGTATACAGTATGTCCCAAGAATTGAGAATTCTTGTTCGCATCTAGTTTTTATGACTTCAAAAAAGAACTGATAAAATTTTAGGATATAGTTGTTTAATAAATAAACGAGAAAAAAGTAAATTCTTTCAATCAATATTGGTTGTTTACAAGATTGTTATACATGCCTTATCTATATTAGTTATAGTATGTAGCGAGAAATTATGAAAACTACAAGAAAGTAAACTTAGATCAAAACTTAAATTTATTAAAATAATTAATTCAGTTGACGGTAACTCAAATGGTTTTTATATGCTATTTTCAACTGAATTTTTATTATCAGAATCAGATTAATCAAAACATTGTCTCTTTGTAATTGGAACATTTTTTTACACGATGTAGAGTATTATTTTTAATTGTTATTTAAAATGGACTTTGAATTTGTATTGAACTTGGTACATTCAAGTGATGATTAGCAAATGTATTTTTATACTATGAATTTTGTTAAATGAACAAAAATAAAACTAAATCTGACTGTTCAGCGTTAAATGTCTATCTGCTATTTATTTATTAAACCGCATTAGATTAAATGAAGTTTTTTATGTAGCCCAATTCATTTCAACATTTGATAGGGTAGTAATTAAATTTCATAATACAACTTCAAGATTCCTTGACGTAAACAAATGCACAGGAGTGAATTGAAAATTTTGTCAGGTGTGGACTATGGTGTAACATGGAAAATGTAATATTTCTATTATTTTTTATTAAATTAGTTGTCTAAGTATAAGCTATTAAAAAAAAGATGGTAATAAGTTTACAAATTAAATAATTTGAAATGCAAGGACCAGAATAATGAAAATTGTAAAAAAAACAGACAATAACTATCTTTACTGGATTACAGTTTCCTGTAAAATTGTCATAGTAAGGTGTGTTATCAATAGAAGTCAAAATAATCGTATAAAACTATTAAAACGCCTTACAAATTAGAAAATCATTATCCAAAGGGTAGACCGTTCACTAGGAAACAACATCTACTTCTCGGGCTATATGCCCCGCAGACAATGAATTACACTTCCAAGTTAAACGGGGTTGGTATATATGAAAACATAGAACCAACCGAAACCGGTCTGCAAGTGATATTGTCCCTTCTAGTGAACGGTCTACCCTTTGGAAAGTAATTTTCTAATTTGTAAGGCGTTTCAATAGTTTTATACTATTATTTTGACTTCTATTGACACCATATCTTTATTAATCGGTAACATTATCACCAAAAGCAATGCTGTTATTTATAGTAATCATAAGTGGTTAAATTATTTGGTCAATAATATTTTTTGTACTTTTCTGGAGTACTTAATATTCAAAATATCCTATTGAAAATGTAAAAGTCCTATTTTCTTTGGCCACAAATTGTTTCACACTTTCCCAGATAAACACATATTTTAATTCGCTTTTTTAAACGTTTTAAGTTATTTCTTTCGTTTCAATATCAAAATGATTTCTTGTTACCTTTTCCTTGATGGTCTAAATGTAGTTAATTTTTAAATTTATACTGAATCAGTACTGGACATTGCGGAAATTTTATTTAATATTTAATTTCACACATAGTACCTCTAAAAGAAATGAAAACATAGAATTTGAAGCAATACCTATATATATACATATACTTCTTCCAATGTTAGTTTGAAAATTCATAAAAAATGAAGACAAAATCTTGAAACGAAACCGACCAGTGGCTAGTCGGTTTCGTTTCAAGATTATCCCGGCATTGTTTTATAAATTTTTAAACTAACATTGGAAGAAAATAGATACCGTTATTTGCAGAAATAAAAATATCTAAATTATTTTCACCAAAATCCATAAATAATTCACATTCGGACAATAGACAACTTCTTTAATGTTTTATTAAAATACGGTGAAATGATAATTATAAACAAAAAACATTTAAATCAAAACATTTTATTGCTTGACTAATAAAAAATAATTTCTTTTACTTGCTTCTTCGAGCAATATACTTAAAATCGTGCTGCAAATGACTTCGCATGGTTTGAATGGTCTTTTCATGAAATTCAGGTACAATCTCAATGGCTTCCTGTAGTTCAAGTGTAGTAGGATATTTCTGTTTTGTCTTGCTACAATAATAGTCTTTAAAGTATGCTCTACATTTTAATTTCTGCGGCGTCGTCCAGCCTTTTTTGCCTAGGACAATAAAATGTAGTATTATTATTTAATATAGATATAATGAAATAATCTAAAGCAGAATATGTATAGAATGTATAAAGATTATTTCATATTTCCATTTTTTTACATTTTCACGTAGAATTTGGAAATATTTTAAGCCCTTTTCATTGTATACATTTTCTCCTTCAAAACAATTAGTCGTTGGATGAAATGATGAAATTAAAAGTACGCACCTTTCTGTTCTCGTTTTATTTCTTCTCTTATCCAAGCCTGAATTTGTTGAATGGAACGGGAGACAGGTTTTAGTTTACCAGATAATTTTTCTTCTTGAATAATGTTCAAATCAGGTATTTCTCCTCTATTAAAATGGTCTCTAAAACATTCTCTTAACATAGTTCTCTCAGGAGTAGTCCAAGTTCTGCTTCCAACATTAATGAAAGGAGTCGCGATACATTGTTCAGTGGGAGTTACAAAACCTCTTTCAATAGGAGTCATATAATTATTTATAGTAGGAGTAGCAATGGTTGTTGGACGTTGGACGGAGGAAACAACATTGTTACATGTAGAATTACCTTTGTCAGATGTATCAATTAAATCCTTGTTTTCTTTTATGATTAGAGGCAGATCTCTCTTTCTTTTTTCATTGGTTGCCAAATTAGTTAGCTCTGGCTCAGACTCACTGCTATCATCTACCCATCGTGGTGGTTTTGAACTTGACTGCTGGGTGCTTGGTATGTTACATGGGAAAGATGATTTTGTTAAGCCTGAAGCGTCCGTTAACACCTGACCCATTACCATAATATCTACATAAGCATCCCTTTGTTTATAAATATTATTATGTATATGTTGGCTATGTCCCATAAATTCACTAATTACCGTTTGTTTGTCATTCGATAATAATGCTGTGTCTGTGGCTAAGTGTTTGCGCAATTTAGTAGCAGTGAATTTTCCATGAGGAACACCTTTGTTACTACAGTATTCTTTCAAAACCTTGTCGGCCTCGTAATAACCCAGCGTACTAAAAGGAGCAGCAAATAAATAGTTGTTGGATGGGGAAATTTTGGCCTCCTCCCTAAAGGTTAGTAGAACGTCAATGGCATCTCTGACCTTGATAGATAATAAGATGGAAGAGCTTTTATTAAGTTTGCCTCTGGAAACATACCTTGCAAAATTTGAAGCGTGTTCCTTTTGATCTTTTGATAGATTACTACAAGAATTTTCGTTTATTGTTTGTATTGTTTTATATTCGACAATTTCTGTTCTCTGAACATCTCCAGGTCTTTTTCTGTTAAATACCATAATATATACCAAAGTTAGCTTACACAAATTAACCCAAAACTTATCGTTGAACCCCTTTTTTAACTCATTTAAATTAATAGTGATATCTGCCTCCAAAGATGATATTAAATAACTTATTTCGCCTGTAGTTGGAATAAGTTCCACTTTACTTCGTTGTTTCTTAGTCCTTGACTCACTGGCACTTTTTGTCATATCAAAATTCTGATGAAATTGTAGAAGATAAATGAAGTTTTCAACATCCTTCTGACCCTCATGGTCATTTTCTTTTATTTTTTGACTCTTGACAAAGCCACCAACTTTTTTGTATAAAATACAACAATGCTGTGCAACTGTTGGAGAGTCAAAATAGCGACCATTGAATTTAGCTAGAACTTTCACCGCTTCAAATAAGATTTCATACTTTGTAGGATGAAAGACGTCTTTAAGTTCTTTGATTCTGGAGTCCTTTTCCTGCATAACCAGAAAACTGTTTCCCAGTAGTCTCATTTCGGCAGTGACCATCTTTACGTTATGAAGTGAAATGTTGATGTATAGTTTAGCAATTGAGTTGCCATATAGAATAGCCGTTTTGTCCGACATCAGAAATTTTAATATTTTAATATTTCTTATACTAGGAAAAACATGATCTTTTAGGAGATCAGATGCGGATTCGTGAATGAATGCTCCTCTAACGATGCCCAAGTTGGAAAGATTTCTTTTGTTGCTCTTGTTACCTAAACAATACTTCCTTATATGATGACGTAAGTTTTTAATAGAGTAATATCCATTACAATGTACACATGGTATATATGCAGTGTGATAGGGTTTAGTAGACTCTCTTGTGACGATGCATGTTTCTGGATTCGTTTTATTGTATTTGTAGTCACCTTGTTTTCTTATTTGTTCCAGTAAGTTTCGTCTTTCCACTGAGTCTGAAAACAATTAGGTTAATCGTAAAATATTAAAAAGAAATACACGAAATAAACTTATATATTTTCATACTATACATCTTATATTTCTATTGCTTCACATTTTTATGACCAAATGAACAATCCGAAGAAATGAAAAAACATACAAAAAAAGGCTGTGGTAAATACTTTTAACTATGAAATAAAACAAAGAAAATTTTTTTTGTTTAAACCTTCATTACAATTGAACGTTTTATTTCATAGTTAAGTATGAATCTTCATCAAGTAAAAGCCTCATCTATTCAATTTTTAAATACTTTTAATTTAAACAATTAGCGTCTGTTTTCTTTTTACAAAATTATTTTTTTATGTATAAGTATCTTAAAATAGAGATGTCCTTTGAGTATTTCATATAGGTAATATTATAAGATTAACTCTGTAATTAGGTCTATTTTATTATACAACAAATGACTATGGAATGATTATGGAATTTATATTACTTTATTTATAGATATAGATGGTGTTTCATAAGGAATGGTACATATTTTAACCATAAGATCGGGGCCTTGAAGTATTAATATTTTGCTGAATAACACTAGGTCAAATGTTAACTTCTATAGATATACAGAGTGTTGAAGTTAAAATTTATTATTAATTTGTTTGAAAAATTTTCGTTATTATTTAACATATTAAATTGAAATTTATTAGGAATATATTTCTGGGCTAGTAAATAATAAGCGTCTTATCAATTTTGAGATTACATAGAGGCATTTCTAAATTTTTTCAAGTCTGTACAAGAAACAAACAACAAAACAAAAAATGTAAACTTATTTTATTAACATAAATTCATCCCATTTCGAAACATTTGCATTAAAAATGTTCTAGACAAAGTATCTATTTAATTTACTTTGAAATATTTCATCATAGTAGGCCTTGCAATTCGTGAAAAAATAATTTTTTTGTACACAACTCAAAAAAACTTGACATTTCTGTATCTCTATTGATGCGTAGTTGTTTACTTTTTCCACTGCCAAAATAATTCACAAAATAAACATGAAATGTTTAGATTCCAAATATGTCCTCAAGTGATGAAAATGAAATGTGCACTCCTCCCGAAATTAGATGGAGAGCAAAAATGACCACAAATAAGAAATAAATGTATAACTTTTCCAAAAATGTATGGACTGGAGTGCATTTTAAGGTTGTTTTTAGGTTGGTTGTAATAAAAATTATTAAGGTAACATATATATAAATATATATAACACTTTTAAATCTGTCATTACTTTGAAATTGATTACAAACGTCAATTATTATTTAAATAACGTTGTTTAAAATTTGTAGTAGTTATTTTTAATCGTAGATAAAGTATAGTACCTAACACGAGTTGTGAGTGAGAATTTTTCCACTCGAACTGGCTACTTAAAACTCTTGATATGTAACATACTATTATAAATGTATAATAATGTATCAAAATTGATAACACGTTATTGACCAAAAATATAAATATACCAAATTTCAACTCAATACGTGTAATGTAGCTGCTTCTGTACAAGATATTTTTTGAATTCTCAGCCCCATTCGGTAGGTTTTTTCTTATTTCCAAATCATTTAGGTATGAACAGGAGAAAACGTCTTGAACGAATGTTACCTGCAGTTGGTAACTTCTCTAATTAGATAATGTCTCAGGGTCACCTAAATTAGGTTGTTGTTTGAGACTATCTTCGACGGAAGTCATGAACGGTGAAGATAGTTTGGAAGCCAATTGATTTTTGAATAATCTCTTTAATAAGTAAAAACAGTCAATTAAAGTATTTATTTAGATATTTCTCTTGGTCATCTATAACACGTCTCAACGTACTTATATGAAACATCGTAGTGTGTAAGTGGGCATTTGACCTAGTGTTATTTACCAAAATATTAATATTTTGGGGTTCCGAATCTATGGTTAAAATATTTACCATTCCTTATAAAAGACCCTCTATAACATTGTCAAGAGAATAATCAGAGTGGTCAAATGTTGTTAGAAGTTAAATATTTAAGATTATATGTGATACTTTTTAAAATGAATGTTTGAATTTTGTTCAATATATTAAAACACTTACTACGTCCATAATCGTACGCCTTTTTCACATCAGCCTCTTCTATATGTTTTCTTTGAAGATGCCTCGGTAATGTTACTGTTCTAATTCCACAGTAAAGACAGCTGTGTATCTTGTGGATGCCACTTTTGGAAATTTGTACTAAAAATATTGTTTTATTTAAAAAAATATTCTAGACAAATCATGAAAACTAAATTGCCTAAATTATTGTTAATTCTAAAGTTTTATGTTGCTATTAAGAAAAATTAGATTATATCGACCGAAAAAAATACACTTACGAATAGTAGAATTTTCCTGATTATTATTAACAGATTCAGTACTGTTACCAAATTTCTCAGAAAAATTTGTATCTGTCCAAAGTATACTATTTACACTTGTAGAGGGATTCTCTTGTGAATGGGTTTCCAAAACAAGTTCTGTCTGATTAGAACGAGTTTGTAACTCAAATTCTGTCTGACTGTGATTTGAATCATTAAATGTATAAGTAGGCTGTTTGCAATATAAAACTGATTGATCATCTACATCACTGGCAGCCGCCGCTAAATGGTCATAGATCAGGTCATTCGAGTACTCCGTTTCTGAATTTATTTCCTCTAATTGCGATTGACATAAGTTACTAACACTGGTAGAAGCTTGTTGATTGTAACTTTCACTTTCATAAGTTACACGTAGCAGTGTGTTATAATCACAGCTTTTCTGGTTAACTGGATATATACCTGTATAATCCAAAAATGCTTGGTAGAAATTATCATGTAGATCATCATTTTCAATGCCTATAAAAACAACAAAGAATATAAATTGCTACACGTATTTCTTCAACGTATTCTTACCAGGTATGGTTTGCAGTAAACCTACATTTGCATTTTTTGCCACTTCCACTTCTTGTATTGAAGTAATTGGGGAAGCTGAAATAGTTTCTGAAGATGTACTTGAAGGTACTGTAACCATGTTTATTGGAATTAATGAAACCATTTGAGGCGAAGGTGAGAAATGGGGACTTAACATCCTCTCAGGAGAAGGTATGAAAGGAGGAGTTGTAGGTGGAGTAGATGCAACCGTTTTAGCTAACTGCACATGTAGAGATAAATCTAAATTTGCATTTTTTGCTACTTCCACTTCTTGTAATGAAGTAATTGGGGGAGCTAAAATAGTTTCTGAAGAAGTACTTGAAGGTACTGTAACCATGTTTATTGGAATTATTGAATCCATTTGAGGTGAAGGTAAGAGATGGGGACTTAACATCCTTTCAGAAGGTATGAAAGGAGTAGTTGTAGGTGAAGTAGATGCAACTGTTTTAGCTAACTGCACATTTAGAGATAGGCATTTATCAGAAGGTGTCACAAATTTTGAATATTTTGGTAATGAAACAGTGGGCCATCCAAAATTTATATTATCTGCGAGATTGTTGAGAAAAATATGTTCTTTGTGCTTAGCCAGTATGCGAACATTGTAACTTGCACCATGCCATTTTGTTACTGTTACTCCATCTATTTCCTTTATATCGTTATACTTCCTTACGTAACATTTATCAGATCCTTCAAAGGTAAATAGCACGTGGACTGGAATAATAATATATATTATATTCATTATATTCTTCATAATCACACATTACTTACGGTTTTCCATTTCTGCTAAGCAATCCTAGAACAGAATAAAAGTCAAAAAGTATAATGAATAGAATAAAATACTTTTTTTAAAGAAAAAAATTTTTAACTTTGGTGTTAACGACTTCGATAATATCTGCCGTGTTTATTGTCACACACGAAATGTTAAGACTTAACTACTTATTACATTTACAACGGATTTTTTGAGCCTGAAGGTACGTTTACATTTGACAAGTTAACTGATGAAAAGTACTTGCACTTGCAGCCACTAAACTTGCTTCTTGTTTTGTGTTCACATATTTTCTCTGTGTGTGTCAGAACAATTCCTGAAGGAGTTATCTTCTGAAAACTCCGATTCCTATCTTATAGGAATTTGCTAAGGTTATCATACGAAAAATTTTAGGAAGTTAAAACTAGTTTTCTTTTTCAGTATGTTTATGTCAATTTTTTCAAATCCTGATTCTTGTAACTCCTTTAAAAATTTTTCAAGTGCGTTATCTCGTCTTAATGTATTCATGTGTTCTTCCAAATTGACATTCCACAATATTTCATGTTTTTCGTGTAATGTTTAATAACGAATATATCTGATTTCCATCCCACCTCATTGTTACGAACTTTATTTCACTTGAGGAGCGATTTAAACTATGAAAGTAGTGAACAAAAATCGTCAAGTCTGTAAGTAAACTAGCCATTGCTTCAACCTTGGCAAGCCGCTTGCCCGCAAGTACCAAGTGAGGTTTACACAATATGACAAGTTTAATGGCTATGAGTACTTTCCGTCAGTAGACTTGCCAAATGTAAGCGAACTTTGAGAAATAAAAATAGTTTAAAAAAACACCCTTTTGTAACAATGTGAACTAAAACGTGAAAAAAATTAAGATTTTGTTTAGCAGCGACGAGAAATCCCTCAATAAATATAATATATATTTTTAATGAGTTAAAAATGATAATAAGGTGATTGACAAAAAAAAGTGAAATTGAGATGGCACTTATAAATTTTAAATAAGGAAACTTTGTATTGAGTGCATAATTTAAAATTTTTTATATGCAATGCGCTTTCGACTTCCGTCATCAACAGTGCTTCAACTCCGTTGCAGAAAGTACAAATATGAGCTACATCTTGTTTAAATCGGTTTTAACAAGATGTATCTTATTGTTATACTTCCTGAACCTGACTTGAGCACTGATGATGACGGAAGTTGAAAGCACTTTACAAATAAAAAATTTCTAATTTATACACTTAATAGAAAGTTTTTTTATTTAAAAAAAATAACGCATTTATATATTAAATATAATAGTTTTGTTAATTATGTTATTGCCACTAAAAAATAAATGAATTATATCGAGTTGAGAGACTTTTTATCGCTGTTGACCAAAATCTTTATGGGTATTTTTCAGTTCACATTCCTACCAAAGCGTATTTTCTCAGTTTGTCAAACCACAATTTTATTACTTTATGGACTTTATACACAACTACTCATCATTAGGGTAAAATAGAAAAAATATATCTTTATTCCTATTTAAATTAAATTACATTTCCTGAATTGGAAACTTTTTGGAACCTATGTATTATCTAATAATTATTTTAAAACAGTCACCTCTAAAGCAAAGCAAGTTGAAAAAGTAGCACTTACCTTTAACGAAACACTAAACGATCTCTTTAAACTATAAAGAACTAATAAAAGAACTAATGAATGAATATTCTCATCCTATCATATATAAATTTATAAAAAAATTCCAACCTAATCTTGAAACGAAATCGATCTAGTATGTTTAGGAATAGGAGCGGTAGATCATCTGAAAAACAAAATATCGCCTTTCGGTTTTTGCTAAAGTGTGACAAAAAAAATACTGGGACAACCATAACACAATATTTCTGGGCTTCCCACCTTGATGAAATTACACCTCACAGCACATTTAAAACCACAATTATAATATTATTAATGTTACTTTTAGGAGGCAGGAGTTGAAATAGTACGAACAAGATATGTTACTTCGATAACGATTCTTTCCCAAAAGACTAAATTAATTATACAAAATTCCCAGAAATTTCAGTTACATTTCTGTCCCTTATTTTCTTCTCTTCTTTATCATGGTTTATACTATATACTTAAAACAAGAGTAATATTTATCACGTACTCGTATACAACTAAGACTATTAACAAACATTATATAATATTTATTTGATACGTTCTGCTATTGAAGACAAAAGTATTAAGATTATTTTTTGCTTATTTGCTTATAATTAATTCTAAAATATAAGCGCTCGACGAGCAACGACCCGTGGCTATGCAAAATTAAGTGCAAGTAAGGAGGTACCGACATCCTGTATCACGGCGCTAACCGCTAAGTCACCAGACACTGACCAACGGCATTGATGTTTTACGCAATAAGTTTGGACAAGTGAACTATATTATATTTTTTTCGTAATCTTTGATAAGAATTCAAACACAAAAAATTCAAGTTGTTTATAAATACTATGAAATAAGCAAAACAGACATTATACTTGTTCAACTCCAGTATATTTTAAGAACTACTAATAGACTAGGAGCCAGGTACATTTTCGGTCAATTATTTCCTCTCGAGAGAAACTTCGTAAAATGCATCAGGGACTCATACTATGAACACTCGCGACCGTCAGCTGCGACTCTGTGGGTGGGGCGGGCAGTGGCAGCATGGAGAAATAAAAAGATTTTTCAGTCATTTCCTCTTATTTGAAAATTTGTAAGATTATAGTTTACCTAGTATTTTGAAAGAAAAACAAAGTCAGCTGACCATAACACGGTGGATTATACGTCAGCTGGCTGCTTGAACATGAAAAAAAAATTATATTTTCAACGATTTTCTCTCAACCGAAAATTTACCTGGTGATCGTTTATATGCTACTATGAATGAAAATTAAAGTCAGCTTGCTGTATCTCAGTGGAAATTTTGTCAGCTGGTACCTTGAAAAGTGTAACGCTACAGCATCTATCTACAGAAAGCTGACATTAATTTTCATTCATAGTAGCATATAAACGATCACCAGGTAAATTTTTAGTTGAGAGAAAATCATTGAAAATATAAATTATTTTTTCGTGTTCAAGCAGCCAGCTGACGTATAATCCACCATGTTATGGTCAGCTGACTTTGTTTTTCTTTCAAAATACTAGGTAAACTATAATCTTACAAATTTTCAAATAAGAGGAAATTACTGAAAAATCTTTTTATTTCTCCATGCGTGGGAGGCTGCTTCTGCCCGCCCCACCCGTAGAGTCGCAGCTGACGGTCGCGAGTATTCATAGTATAATTCCCTGCTGCATTTCACGAATTTTTATTATTCTTATAATCAATAAAACAAAGTTAATAGAGTACTTTTAAATGACTTTTAAAAATGATTGCAGAAAGTAAAGGTCACTATTTTTGTAATTCTCAAGCTTTTGTACGTATAGTTTTTATATTAGTTAATAAAGTAATTAAGTAAATATGGCTGAGGTTTTATTTGGCCAAACAAGTGAAATGACAAATACGAGGAATAGACAACGTACAGCATAACGTAATATTAGTGTTACGTTAAAACAGACACCTTATTATTTAGGTATTATTATCTTTACAATAGGTATAGCCCATTGCTTATGATTACCCTGTATAAGTTGTTTCATAATGCGGTTGAAACTTCTTTTATATAGTGTTCAATGATATGTATATCAAAATTGAGACTAAACAATTGACGTTGTGAATAATTTTGTAATCTTCCTTCATTTAATAATGAAAAAATTATTATAATAATATATAAGTAATTGAATAACAGACGTCAACTCATATCAGTATATTATTTTACAGAAGACAAGAAAAGCAACACAAATATATAGACTCACTAGCTTGAACCCGCGACATCGTCCACGTAGATTGTAAAACAAAATATGTAGATCTGTAATTTATTTTGTTTTTTTGTTACAAAAAAAATTAGTTGCATATTTTTTATTTCAGTCGCTTCAGCCACTGAGGTTATTAGCAACATGGGAGACATTATATTTATTATAAAGACAAAAACTACAATAACATAATATATAAACCGGTGTCCTTTAAGTAACCTATTGTATGTTCGACGTTCATGTTTTGACCTAGAGTCTCCGCTATATTCGCTGAAATGTGGTACTTCTTTCTTGTAGCTTCATATTGTTTACACTTGATTAATATGTGTACTAAGTCTAATGTGACAGGTTTCACATATTGGTAACTCAGTTGTGATGACATATGTATGGGTTAGTTTACTATGACCCAGTCGTAAACGTGATATTCGTACTTGGTTTGATCTGTTCGATAATGGTTGGGTCCAAGGATTTACTGTTTGTTTAATTTCTTTCAGTTTAGTTTGTGTTGCACTCCACGCACTTAACACTTTAGCTTTAATTTCAGCTTTCATGTTATAACAAGAAACTTCGTCTATTTGGATAGAGTCCTGGTCGTTTGGTGCAGATCGGGCTAGTTGGTCTACTTCTTCATTTCCTTTTATACCGGAATGTGACGGTACAAACATAAATTCGACAATGGCATCTTCATCTTTTAAATACGCTATTTCTGTTTTGATCAGTAAGGCAATTGGATTTTCGGTATACAAGTGTTGGACTGTTTGGAGTGAGCTGAGTGAGTCTGTTATTATTAGGGATAGGGACTTTTTATGATTCTTTAATATTGATGAGTGCTTGTAGTATTGCATATAACTCTGCAGTGTATGAAGAAGTGATTGATTTGAAATTAAATTTTATAGATGTATTTGGAGTGAGGATGGCTGCTCCTACACCGTCTGATGATTTGGAAGCGTCGGTGAATATCATATAGTGGTTTTGGTAGTTTTCTATTTCTTTCAAAAAATATTGTTTAATCAGGTTAGTTGGAAATTCATTTTTTTTAATGTATTGCGGTTGGTATTGATTCTGGGTATGGATATTAACCAGGGTGGGGGAGTTTGGATATTTGTTGGGAGAAAGTTGGGTAATTGAAGCTGTAGGTCGTTAAGGTTTCTTCTGACTCTTTCGTAAAATGGTGGGTCTACTCTTGTTGTGATGTATGTTTTCTGAAAGCGATCTGTGATCGTATTTGTATAAGTTGAGTACTCTTTATTGCTAGCGATTGTGGAAGCATATGAAATACATAGCTGTTTACGATGTAAGCTTAGGGGTGGAGTTGCATTTTTTAAATTCAATATTTATAACGAAATAAAATGTAATATTTCGCAAAAAAAGAGAGCAATATGTGTGTGGTGTGGTACGTGAAAACTGTAGTAGTTCGATTGAACAACTTATTTCTGACTAATTGTTTTTCCTAATAATTCAAACAAATTTCATATTTACAACGATAGAATTATTTTGCGGAAAATTCAAAATAAATAAGAGATTTTTATACAGTGTGGTATCTGAAAACTATGTAAAACATCTACCATAATTGTAGCCATAAAAACCTTTTTCCGAAACTGAAATGTCTTCTATAGGACCCGTTTCCAACTGTTGTAAACGAACAAAAATAGCCTATGTCCTTCTTTATGGTCTATTGTATGGGCCGATAAAGGTTTATCAAAATTATTCAATCCTTTTTGGTGATTATCCTGAACAGACACACTCCAATTTTATATATTAGTATAGATACAATTTTTTGCCAGGAAAATCGACAAAATTATATACAGCGTGACCAGGGATGGGGTATCCTATAGATGAGAAATGTTTAATTATTAGTTTTATTGAAAAATGTCATTCTCGATAAAAAATTTTGCTTCTTCTGAAACCCCATAAAATGAAATAAAATTCAAGTTTTTCTAAACCCGTCTCGTTTTATAACCAGTTTTTTGAAAATATTCATTAAAGAATGACAATTTGAAAATTATTTATAAAAGTTGACAGTTACTTGGTACATCGTAAACGGCACTCTCTAGATTAATACATTATTTGAACTTGGTGAAAATTAATACGGTTTTCATAAAACTGGCTATAAAATGTAACGGGTTTTGAAATACTTGAATTTTATTTCATATTATGGGGTTTCAAAATACGCAAAACTTTTTATCAAGAATTACATTTTTCAGTAAAACTAATATTTAAAGATTTTTAACCTATAGTATACCCCATCCGTGGACGTATATGATTTCTTCCTCAATTGAAGAAAAGAGAAGTAATAGGTTCATTTTCTGAATTTGTACTACTTGAGTATTTCACAGAACTTTCTAAAAATTATAAATTATCGACATATTACTCGATGCTCGAAAGTACCATTAGGGAATAAATATTAAAAAGTGTATTATATGAAACTGTAAGCATTACTAAAACTCAGAAACGAAGGGTTTTCGATCTAAAAAGGCAATAATTTTTTTAAAACACAAAGACAAAGTGCATTTATATTAATTTAATATTATTCGCCTGAGCCTGAGCATTTGATTGAGTTATTTTAAACGGTAGAGAAATATAAATTTTTGGAAAAATATTTTATTATTATACAGGGTTGTAGCAATCTTACGACAAACTTCGGAATATGGGTTATTTTAAAAGATATCAAAAAATGTTACCAACAAAAATAGTAGATGTCTGTAAGGTCCATATTTTAAAATTATATCGAACTATACAGAGAGGTGCATAACTCCGTTACAAACCAAACATATGATTTTTTAAATGAGAACCCCTGTTGTACATTATACTGAGTTCGGATTGCTTACATTTTTTCGAAGCTTTTGATATGAGGTTTTGCTACGTTATACAGAGTCCTTCAAAAGCTATGGACGCGTTTATAGGTAAATCAATGTTCTGTAGTTTATTGTACGTTGGAGAAAAAAAAATTTATTTTGTCCAACTGAGTTTCGTAATAGGATGCAATATCTCCGTATTCTATTGAATTTTAATAATTTTCTTTGTTGTATACAGGTTGGACGGAAAGAATCTGTCATTTTCTTTCTTCTTTCAAATGGAGCAAAAATAGAATCTTCGATTATGTAACTTTAATTTTTGTCAAGCATTGCCTTTACCCAAAATTTATAGAAACAGTTATTTTGTAATATTTATTGTAAACTATAATTATTGACCTATTTTGTGAAAGCAATAAACGTTGTATGTAACAAAAAATCCTAAATAATAATAAAAAATTTTAATAAACAATTCATTCTTAACAAAGAAGTCACCAAAAGTATAGTCCTAACTGTAATATTAAATTAAATGTTCAAAGTGTTCACCGTTAACATCAATGCAATGCTGTAAGAGGGGGCCCAACTGATTGGCCAGCTCGGTCTCCCGATTTAACAAAAGTGTATTTCTTTTTTTGGGGTCTTATAAAAAATGAGGTTCTTAAAACTCCACCGGTTATTAGAGATAACATGAAAGAGAGAATCAGTGCGACATTTCCATCTGTTAACGTTGATATGCTGAGAAATGTTAGTCAATCATTTGATCTAAGACGCATTGCGTTGATGTTAACAGTGAACACTTTGAACCTTTAGTTTAATATTACGGTTAGGATTATACTTTGGGTGGCTTGTTTTGTTTAGAATAAATTGTTTATTAAAATTTATTATTATTTAGGATTTTTTGTTACATTCAAAGTTTATTGCTTTCACATAGGTACTTAATAGGTCAATAATTATAGTTTCCAATAAATATTACAAAATAACTCTGTTTTTATAAACTATGGGTATAGGGAATGCTTGACAAAAATTAAAGTTACATAATCGAAGATTTTATTTTTGCTATAAAATACAGGGTGTTACATTTGAAAGAAGGAAATAAATGACAGGTTCGAGTTTCCGTCCACCCATATTACGAAACTCTGTTAGGCAAAATACATTTTTTTTCTCCAACGTACAATAAGCTAAAGAGCGTTGATTTACCTACGATTTTCATATAAACGTGTCCATATCTTTTGAAGGACTGTGTATAACGTAGCAAAACCTCATATTAAATGCTTAAAAAAAATTGAGCTATCCGAATCCGGTATAATGTACAGGGGTTCTCATTTGAAAAATCATCTGTTTGGTTTGTAACGGAGTTATGCAGCACTCTGTATAGTCGTTGATTGATAATATCAATCAACGGTATAGTTCTATATAATTTCATAATATGGACCTTAAAGACATCTACTATTTTTGTTGGTAACATTTTTTGATATCTCTTAAAATAACCGATATACCGAAGTATGTCGTAAGATTCGTACACCCTGTATACTATTGTGAAGGTGAATATAATTTTCGCAATTATACATATTCTCACATGTAGTAGTGTGTATGCAACATAAATTTAGTTTAGCTCGTAAGTTTAAAAAAAATCCAAATACGTATAATATAAATTATTAATGTTATATGGTATATTTTGATTTGGAAATACATGCAAGAGTTAAATATGTTTGTATAGAGTATGTATATTATGGAGAACTTGCACATTTTGGGTATTGGTAATTAATATTATCAACACTCCCTATGAAACGAACTATTCGTTGCTGCTGGCGTTGTTGCTGTTGTAAGCGGACACCGCACTCATAAATCATATTTACGGCTTGCTTTTTTTGTCAATAACGAGACCGGTAGGTTCCAAAGCATTTAGAAAAGTTTATTTCATTCTAAGCTATATAGGAGTAACTCGAGAAATGTATAATATTTAAATTAATACGAATTATTAATTGTTTTTTTTTTATATGATATTTTCAATGCTAATTATTATGATAAGATGTGAATTTGAAAAGGAAAGTTTAGTTATGTGAGAAATACATTTAAACTTTTAAAATGGATCAATTGACAGTTTTTATCCAACATTGTAGTAGTTTTGTGATACTTATTAATGATCTAGCGGTTATTTATACAGAATATCACCACACACATGCATTTTAAATCCATTATTATAATATTAATGTTACTTTTGCAAGAATGGTGTTAAATTGTACCTAATACGAACAAGAAAATTTACTTCCAGAACTTTTCCCGAAAGACTACATGAAATAAGTATACAAAATTGCTAGAGATTCTAAGCACATAATATATTTCTTAACATTATTCAGTACGCCAATATCTTCCGTATTACCCGCTTCCCATTTTATATAACAGATTCAATTGTTCAATGCTTAAAATTATGTATTTACTTAATATACTAACTATACAAATTTTCAAATTGGAGACATGAAGTTTTTCATTAAAATTTAACAAAAATTCAACAAACTATTCTATATTTTAATGGGTGTGTCGTCCAGGTATATGAACAAATCTGATTAGTAACCCAAATGTTTATTATCAACATGAGTAATTGAAAAATCTATAAATGTATAACAAATAGTATGCATTAATTCATAAATAAAAACATTGTTTAGTTTCTATTGCGCTGCCCATGTTTCACAAAAGTACCGACTATTGCATTGGGAAAATTACCCCTGTTAAGCTAGCAGAACCACTTTGGAATTTTCAACTCTTTTTTATGCCATAATTTTAGGCTATTTTTAGGCTAATTTATTACCCTATTGAAAAATTTTTTGCTCTTCAATTGTGGGAGAAATCGCGGGTTCTGCTAGCTTAACGTTAAGCTGGCAGAACCAATGAGCTAATCGAATTTTTATGGAAAATTGGATTACACCATAATTTTAGGCTCATTTTAGGCTCACGTTTGCACCCACTGCCGATTTTCCTTATGCACGTTTTTTGAATAAAAACCTGGGTTCTGCTAGCTTAACCGTAAAGCCAGCAGAACCCAACCGTTAAATAACTCCGCAGAGAAGATCCAATTAGACAATAATTTTAGGCTTAGTTCATTTCTGTTATTTACGAGATATTGTGTTCTTAGATGTTGCTGGTGATTGAGATTTTGTTTTATTGACAAGAAACTATTTTGTTGGTAATAATCAAAATTATGGCTTTTTGGCGACCATTCGAAGATGAAGATATTGTTATAGGCCCCGAACAATAAATATACTAGAAGAGTAAACAGACGTGGTTGGTAATAAACGAGCAATTACCTCTCAAACACATAAAGCTTCGATAGGTCTTACTTAACTTGGAAGGGGGCTCAATAAATTAAAAATAATTTGATGTATTTGACATATATATCTTTTTCTTGACAGTTTTTTTTTTCAATAGCACAAACAATGTGACGTTAGAAATCGAACATAACTCCCGCCTTGGACGTTTTCCGCGAGAAAACTTTAACTTGAACAAAGCACTTCGCTTCAGAGAATTTAGGCGCACAAGACAGTACAGCTAACTCAAAAAAATAGAACAACTAAAATAGCTAACCTAATGACAAAGTTTTAAGATTTAACAATACACAAATCTAGTCATCATCAGGAAGACGTAAGAAACGTTCCATTTGATGTTTTGACTGTAATTAAAAGTCCCCATGAACTCCAGTGATTCGCACGGAAACCCACTTAAGAGGAGACAAGTTATCCTCCTTTAAAAGAACTAATTGATTAACCATTTTGACCTTTAAAAATGGACGATAAACTGAAACCCGATCTTTGGGAAGGTCTGCCATGATTTGCTTGGCACACTTAGCTTTTAATTCAAAACAAAGGATGCACTGGTGAATTATGCGTTTAACAGTCTAAGTCTAAAGGCAAATAACGTTGTTTAAAATTACTTAACACGGTTTTAGGACCGGCATGAAATAAATTAAGGTGCTCTCTCCGTAGCATCAAATCAACAACGTTACCTTTAGCAGGCAATAACACTGGATGCTTTTGTGCAAATGGCAGATCAGCATTTGACAACGTTTAACGATATTATGGTTTGGTCTATGTTTCTCATGGTATCTTTTAGCAAAAACACGGCAGGTTCTGTCCATTATCCTGTTACACTCACCATAAATTATAACTAAAGTCAAGAGATCATCATTTGAATACTTTTTTAAATGAGCCATTATTATTTACAAAGAAAATAAACTACGAACTGTCATTATCTGTCAGGCAGCTTATGTATTCCATAGGCTACTATTCATTCAGATTTATTGTCAAAAAAATAATAAAAATGGAATTACCGGAAATCTACATGAGATAGGTATAATAATACAGATAGAAAGCGGATAATGTATACCTTTAGTCTAATCAATCATATAGGTACAGGGTGTTCCATTTGAAAAAAATGAATTATGTGAATATTCAAAAACAAACGAGTTGTGTATTGTCCCTCTTAGTGACGTTGCCAAGCTGGATGATGCGACTAAATAATAACTTTCAAATGTAAATATCTAGTTTCCTGTTGCAAATTCGAAAAAGATTCTTCAAGTCGATTATGTAGATCTATCGATTTTATTGAAAAATATTTTTTTAACTATTACGGTTTTCGAGATAATTTCAAAAAAGTGGTTTTTGGGGTAATTTTTTTTACAACCCTTCCCTACTCCATTTTCATTTTTTTACTATTGTATCTTGATATACACATAAAAATGAATACTTGACCAAAAATATTTATAATTTCAAAAAATACATTTATCTACGACCACATTTAAAATTGGGCATTTACGAACCAAAAAACATGTGTGAAGTCATACATTATACATACGTTAAAAAGCGTGCGTAAATGAACAACGCTTTTTATATGGGACTTCCATTATAACACCCAAAAGCGTGCGTAAATGACCAATTCTTTTTAAATGGGGTTTTCATTTTAACACTGTTTTTTAACTACGTAATGATCTAGTTGCCTTGAATTTAGTCGTTTGTTGTATAAACTTTTGTGCTGTCAGTAAATTTGACAGAAGTGTCAGACATAGTAAAAAATATAATTATATTGAAAATTCATTACAAAATAAAAAAGAAACTACAAAAAAAATTTTCGGAGCCGAAAATCAAAGCTCTGAAGAAACGCCGTTGGCAGAAAATTCTTCAATCTCACAGCTCAAATCGAACGATTTCATCGATATTGATACACCTTCAACTTCAAATTTAACATCCCAATTATTGTCTTGTAACCAAGTTAAGTTGCATTTTCGCAACTCGTGCGCAAAAGTATAACTTCACGCACTTGTATCATAAATAACTATCTATCTACAACAAATAATATTAATGAAACTTATATAACTAATACGTTCAATATTCTTCTAACTTGAAAAAAATATGTTAGGCTAATTGTCAATAAAATTAGCGGGGGTTTCTATTTGCTCTCATATTTCTTAACGATTATTTACTTCTTGTGAGTATACTAATGATTTCATATGCCCCAAAAACCAGTTAAGACTCAAATTGGCTGGTAATTCAAAAGGACCCATCAAACTGTCTCCAAATATAACGTACCATACATTAATCTTAAATTCATGTTGAAAATGTGATTGTTGGAATTAATGAGGATTTTAAATATCCCAACTGTGGCTATTTCTCTAGATGAAAACTCCTCTGTGTGTAAAAGTGGCCTCGTTAGTATAGAGTTTGTTCAATGAAATCGCGATTTTCATTTCGTTGATTTATCATCCACCGAGCAAAATTCATGCAGTCGTGAAGGAAAATCTCCAAGCAATAAATTTTGTACGGGTGTCAATTTGTGAAGTTAACCACTTCCAGTCATTGCAGATAAATGCAGAGTGCTTAGTTCAGGATTATTAGCAGCTCCTACTAAATTATCACCTTACTGATCAATAGTTGATATTCTAAGTATTCCCATATTACTTTTAGGTATCTCCTATCGACTAAAAATGTTACTGAACAAAGTTGAGCTTTGGATATATTTCTCGTTATCTTCGAGCAGTAGCAGCACATGAATAATTTTCATCCCCATAAATAAAAAGCATATCTCCCATTTCAAGATTAGTAAAATGGTTAAGCCGATGTATTTTGATTTAATCAGATTTTTCAATTTCGCAACAATCAGAATCATTAGTGACAATAACAACTAACAGCAATGACAGGATCCTACTAGATTGAAACGATTATTTTATACAGACCAAAGCCAACTACACCCTGTAAGTGAGGAGCCACATTTTATTCAAGTAATTTAGGTCAAATCCCAATAATTGAAGCTCCAGATTAATCAGTTAAGATATTTTCCATTATTAATTAAACACTCTGTATATTATATTATTGATAATAAGAGTTTATCTTAAGATTAGGATTAATAACGGGGTTACTATGCTATTCTCGATACTCATTATTTATAATAAAAGTTTACCATAGTGATTCCTAACAATAATAATTTATAGTATTTGATTCATTTGCGTATCAAACATTACACATATTCCAAAAACCTGGCCTAATTTCAGAATTGAATGAAGTCAGCTGATTTTAGCATTTTGATCAAAACAAGAATATCACCTAACCTTAACTCACTACGCGTTATAAAAAGAGCAATTTTATAGGTAAAATGGATTTTTTTGTAAGATTAGCACAATATTTTTATTTCGTCCTGATGATTATATAAGAAACCTACAGTTTCTTTGATTCTAGCGGCCAAAGGCAGAACTAGTCTAATTAGTCCAGACCTAGGGGCCAGTAGCAGTACTAATCGAAATATTACCATAAGCTACACCCATTGAATTTTTTATATTTTTAAACCACGCCTACCGAATATTCAGTCAAAAATAGCTCGGCACCACTATTATCCAGCCATGGCACCACTAACATCCAGAAGGTGCTACTATAATCCAATACTTGTGTTATTTGGCTCCACTAAACTACATAAGAGGAACATATATATATATATATATATATATATATTCATATAAAGTCAAGTTTGAGGACATTTTTTTTCCGTAATGACATATTCGGGGACATGTTGTCGTATTCGAGGACAGTCCCCAAAGTTTCTTCTTCATCCAATGGCAACTTCAAGGACTTGAGTATTTGGGGACATACGTTGTAACTTCGGGGACTCTTTGTTCAAGTTTGGGGACATACCTGTACATACCTATTATTTATTCAATGGAATGTTACGGTAATACAGTAGGTATGTCTCTCTCTCCCTCTCTCCATGTGGAAAACTTTTTTATTATTAATTTTAGGAAAAAAATATTCTTCATAATAAGTTCTACATGCTCCTTGATTATTGTATTACTCAAGGGCATGATCTAAAATCTAAAATACAATCATCAGATAACAACTTTTTTCAGTCGTATATGAAGTGAATATTTTGTGCAAGTTCAGTTACAGAACGTCCACATGTATATATTTTGTGTACGTACTTATGTATTTTACCAAGTGTGACTTTCCACTGTGTTTGCTTCATTAGGAAATACACTTTTGTTAATTGCAATTTTTGTATTGTTAAAATAAAGTACTTAAAAAATCTCTTTCGCACAAGTAATGTACACTATTTTTCCTACGACCATGCGATAATTGTAACAAATATTGTTTAATGTGATGGGTTTTAAAAAAGAATGTTGACATCGGTGAGTCCGGAAATGAAATGAGTGAAATTCACTTTCCAACGAGTTATGTACACTATTTTTCCTACGACCATGCGATAATTGTAACAATAAATATTTCACTTAAACTTCACAAAAACTATTTCTATGCTTTGTGTTATAATTTGAGAATTTATTTTGACATAAGCCTTCTTTATTATTTATCACTTTTATAATTAGCATATATTTTTTACGATCACGCGATAAATTTACGAAATATGATGGTTTTATTTATTTGAAAACATCAATAACTGTACCTACAACATATGATTATTTTTAAAATAATCAGAAGACAAGACATTATAATTCTCAATAATTTGATTTTTTAAAATTCCTACAGCTATACTATAGATATACCTAAAACAAGAACATTTGACAGCTATCTTATAGTAGCTTTGTGATTAACGCGTCACGACAATTCGGAGAATGCTGGAATTGACCGCGGTTCGATTCCCGGCAGTTGTTGTTTTTTTTTATCACAAAGTTTGGCGAATTTTAATAATTTTTGAACAGATTTTGTAGTTATTACGTAGGTAAATTTAAATAAGAAAACCACGTTAATCGAATTCATGCGAACCGTACGATATGATATCACACTAGGGTGATATCATAGCGCACGGTTCGCGTCACTATGATAATATGAGAAACTTTCCGCTAAAGTAGAGAGTGCGATATATGTTAATTTCCTATATGGTCGTAGGAAAAATAGTTTTCATCATAGACTAGAGGTTTGTATATTTGATGTCAGGTTCGATAGTGTGCATAGTTGAGCATCTGGTATCAAGATATAGATGTCTGATATCCTTCAGTTAAATTTTTTTGCAAGAGTACTCGCATCCTATAAAGCCTATTAGTAAATTGAGCAGTAAATATGAAGTATTCTAATTACCTTATTTTAACTTCAACAGTTCACTCATAATTAGGGGTGGACAAAATAATCGAAAAATAATCGATTAGTCGGGTGATATATATTTCTAAAAATAATTGATAATCGATTAATTGGAAATAATCGATTAATCGAAAAATATCTATTAATCGAGAATAATCCATTAATCGAAAATAATCGAATATTCGGAAATAATCAGTTAATCGAAAATAACCGGAAATAATCGATTAATCGAAAATAATCAATTAACTAAAAGTGTACGTTGTGGTATGATATATATTCTTTTTTCTTATTTTTTTGGGAATCAAACCACAATAATGTTTTTTTATTTTTTATTTCGACGTTTCGGTAGCGTTCCAGCTACCGTTGTCAAGATTAACTATTTATAGTATAGTATAGGTTTTTATTGGGATAGCGCTTTTTTTCGATTAATCGATTATTTTAGATCAATCGATTATTTTCAATTAATCGATTATCTTGGAATAATTGATTATTCAATATAATCGATTATATTTTTTGTTCATCGCCCAGTCCTACTGGTGGGCAAAATAATCGATTAATCGATTAGTTGGGTGATCGATTAATCGATATATATTTTTAAAATCCATAATCGATTAATCGAAAATAATCAAATAATCGAGAAAAATCGATTAATCGAAAATAATCGAATATTCGGAAATAATCGAGTATTCGGAAATAATCGATTAATCGGAAATAATCGATTAACAATCGAATATTCATCAATTTTTTGGAATAATAAATTACGGATAAATTTTAATTGATGCATAATTTGGTTTGAAAATAGCGATAGACCATTGCAAAAATTGTGTTAACTTACTTTCAATATAAATCAATAAGTATCAAGAAATGTTGAATAATGCATTCTAACATTGGTAACCAAATTTGACTACAATCGGCTAAATGTGTGAATCATAATATCTATTCTTATTGTTCTCAAAGAAGTGATCTAATTCTAATCTAATATAGCAGGAACGCTATAGGAAAATAGATTCCCATTAAAAGCTAAAAATGAAAATATATATTATATCACAACGTACAGTTTTAGTTTGTTTTTACTGTGAATCAAACTACAATGTTACTTGATACTTTATTTTCACCACTTCCAGCTGCCGTTATCAAGCATTATTAAAAATAATCAATTTTCGATTAATTGATTATTCTCGATTAATCGAGTATTTCCGTTTAATCGAGCATTTCCGATTAATCGATTATATTAGATTAATCGATAATTTTCGATGTATCGATTATTTTATATAATCGATTATATATATTTTTTAATCGCCCAGCTCTACTATGGGTGGGCAAAATAATCGATTAATCGAAAAATAATCGATTAGTCGGTTGATCGATTAATCGATATATATTTTTAAAAATAATCGATAATCTATCAATCGGCAATAATCAAATAATCGGAAATAATCAAATAATCGAGTTATCGAAAATAATCGAATTTTCGGAAATAATCGATTAATCGAAAATAATCAGTTTATCGAAAATAATCGATTAATCGGAAATAATCGATTGATTGAAAATTGATTCTTTTTTATAATTCTTGATAACGGCAGCTGGAAGTGGTAAAAATAAAATATCAAGTAACATTGTAGTTTGATTCACAGTAAAAACAAACTAAAACTACGTTGTGGTATAATACATATATTTAATAATCGAATAATCGAAAAATATCTATTAATCGAGAATAATCGATTAATCGAAAATAATCGAATATTCGGAAATAATCAGTTAATCGAAAATAATCGGAAATAATCGATAAATCGGAAATACTCGATTAATCGAAAATAATCAATTAACTAAAAGTGTACGTTGTGGTATGATATATATTTTCATTTTTAGTTTTCAATGGGAATCTATTTTCCTATAGCGTATCGACTATCAATTGATTATAAATCAATTAATAATCGATTGATAATCGATTACCAATCGATTATTAATCAAATGCACTGTTATATAATTTTTTTTTATAAGTCTGACTCAGTACATTATTTTTGCTTCCAAATGTAGTCATGTTGAGGACATGTTAGGTTATTAGCCCTGCAAAAAGAAAATGAATCGCCCAAAAACAAAACAAAAAAATTTCAATTAAAAAATGTACTCCTTTATTTCGGCCCACAGTGTATAGGTATTATATCACAACGTACAGTTTTAGTTTGTTTTTACTGTGAATCAAACTACAAGGTTACTTGATACTTTATTTTGACCACTTTTGGCTTCCGTTATCAACAATTATGAAAAAGAATCAATTTTCGATTAATTATTTTCGATTAATCGACCATTTCTGATTAATCGATTATTTCCGAATATTCGATATTTTTCGATTATTTGATTATTTTCGACTAATCGATTATTTTATATAATCGTGAATCGATTATAATTTTTTATAATCGCCCAGCCCTACTAGGGGTGGGCAAATTAATCGATTAATCTAAAAAGAATCGATTAATCAATATATCTTTTTAAAAATAATCGATAATCGATTAATCGGAAATAATCAAATAATCGAAAATAATCGAAAAATCGAGAATAATCGATTAATCGAAAATAATCGCAGCCGAAATATGATGAATCATGGTCATTGTAACATGTCTATCGACCTGTTTCGATTTGACGAAATAATTTCTCTATTTACCGCCCGCCGTCATAGTAACCACTTCCAATATATAGTTATGTGATCTAAACCCCCACTACCTCTGACCGTTACAACGATTGACATATGATGCCAACGTTCGATTCCATGGGTTAGTTTCATCCCTTTTCCGTTTTCGACCCTCGAGCTGAGGGGACCTATCGTCTACCGTCTCTTAAATCTATCTAAGTTTTTACCTTAAATTGCTGTGGTAAGTCCAAAATTATAATTTATATTTATCAAGCTTTTTCTAAAGTAGTGGCTGATATAATTTTTTTGTGCATTTCTTATTTTTTTTACAGAGATAGACGAATATACACATGCCACGTGGTCAACTACATTACTTTTATACTTGTACATTACTTTTAAACTAAATCTTTTATCGTAAATAACTGTTACCTTTTTTTAATACAAACATTTGCTAGATTCTGTGTTGTAAAATACCTAATTATTTTCAAAGATAGATAAAATTTGCATTTTAACCTTTTCAAATATTCTCTTATCATAAAAACCTGCCAGTGCCGGCTTCACATTTCATTAAACATTTTATTCTTTTAGAAATGCTTTATTCATAACTTTTTTACTACAATTCATACTTAAAGGTCATTAGTACTTTTTTTAATTTGGCTGATAATTTTTACTGTTTTAAATGGGACATATACGTTGGAAAGCTTTCAGTAAATTTAAATTTCATTAGTTATTTCAAACAACTGCCTTCCTTTTTTACCTGAAAAGCTAAACCAACATTATGTGCCCCATTACATTTAAGTTCCTACATATCCCTAATCCACCTGAACTTCTAGGTAAGCACAGCTGCCAGGTTACCCCTGCCAGATTATTGCCAGGATCCCCCAACCAGGATACCGCTACAGCTACATTAAAGATAATGTCGCCGTCAAGACATCTCTAATGTCACCGTCAAGACATCTCTAATGTCACCTTCAAGACATCTCTAAATGTCACCGTCAAGACATCTATAATGTCACCTTCAAGACATCTCTAATTTCACCTTCAAGACATCTCTAATCTCACCTTCAAGACATCTCTAATTTCACTTTCAAGACGTCTCTTCTTCCACACCGACAACTTACATCAACTTCAGGACCTATCTACTCCATCTTCGTTTAAGCTAAGTACCTTCATAAAGTACAGGTTTTTCACTTTTCCTTTGTTACTCTCCTTGGCAGAATAAATTTAATATTTTAAAATTTCTTATTAATTTCTTATCTACCCGGCTGTAAGAGCTGTAGGGTTTGTGCCCGGGTTCATGTAAGTTTGTAATTTCTTTATTTTTTATTAGTAACTTAAATTAAATTCTACAAGGTGTTTCTACCTTTTCACCTTAGTTTCTTTTCTTAAATTTAAATTCATTTTTTTTGTCGATGTCTAAAAAGGTAGTGGCGCCCTAAGCTTTTATAGTCTGTCAACCCTCTGGCATACCTAGTGTGACATTAACATGGAGTCGATCCACCCTTGAGGGAGTGGTTACAAATTGGCGCCCCTTGTTTTTGTTGCACTGTATGACAGTTGGGTTGAAACGGGCTATAAACTATTTGTTTTTTTTTGAATTTTTTTATCTTTAACTTTGAGTTTTTTGCTTTTTTTAAACTTTTTGGTAAGTTTTAATGATCAATTTTTTTTACCTTTTCACATTTTTGATTAAACGTAACGTCCCTGTATTTACATTTTACCTACATTATCTGCCTTATCTGATATTTATTTTAAATTTCGTTTTAATATTTTTTGAGTATCTACATGTAACATATACCACAACCTTTTGTTGTTAAAAAGATAAGGGAATTTCCTTTTATTGATTATTTTGTGATGGTGTATAACATCTGATTTCTTGGCAGTGTTGTCACATAAACTAAATTTTGAGATGTTCATTTTTTAGTGTCATATTTAATTTAGCTTTCTTTATATCGTTCAGTTGAATTGTGTCGAGTTACACAAACTGAAATATCTTACTTTCTTTATCTCGTTCAGTTGAATTGTGTCGAGTTACACAAACTGAAATATCTTACTTTCTTTATCTCGTTCAGTTGAATTGTGTCGAGTTACACAAACTGAAATATCTTACTTTCTTTATCTCGTTCAGTTGAATTGTGTCGAGTTACACAAACTGAAATATCTTACTTTTTTTATCTCGTTCAGTTGAATTGTGTCGAGTTACACAAACTGAAATATCTTACTTACTTTATCTTGTTCAGTTGAATTGTGTCAAGTTACACAAACTGAAATATCTTACTTTCTGTATCTTGTTCAGTTGAATTGTGTCGAGTTACACAAACTGAAACATTTTTAATATTGTTATTCAAGTGCAGTGTTGCCAGAGTAACAATTTATCTTTAAACTTACTTTTTCTTACCTATTCTTTAATATTGTTAATCAAGTGCAGTGTTGCCAAGTTAACTATTTGTCTTTAGAAATGAACATTTTTCATTCCAGTTTTTTTAATAGCATGAGAATTGTGATGTGTTACAATAATTGTTATGATAATTTATGATACATTTTTGATCTTGATCAGTTATATATTTAGTTATTATGCAACATTTACATTACTAAATATAATTTGTTGAAAATATCGAATAATTTGTTAAAAGTACCGTACAGTATTGTTTATTTTAAATGACATTTATCGGTAGTGTGTATATGTTGTTTTTATATCTATAGTCATCCGTTTACATTCAGTTTCTTTATCTATATCTCGTTGCCAGGCTTTTATGTTCATTTGGATTTTAGATTCTTTGCTTCGCTAGTGCTATTTGATTAGTATTGTTGATTTAGATACCGTTTCTTATTATTTCTCTATCCTTTTAAACATTTTCAAGATGTAGGCCTCATATGGAGTTTCGATATCGTTCTCCTAAAAAAACGGTACGATTGAGTTTTCGTTTATTATTGTTTTCGTTTTCTTCCTTACTTTAGGCATCCGTGTCATACATGGAGTTTCGATATCGTTCTCCTGAAAAACGGTACAATTGTGTTTTAGTTTACCATTATTATGATTTTCGTTTTCTTCGTTTTTTCCTTCTTTCCGTTTCTTTCTTCTAGACAACCGTGTTACTTACCGTCCCGATTCCATACTCAACTTGGTTCACAATTATTTTACCCCCCGCGTAGAAAAGGAAGTAGACCAAGCTACGTAGGAGTTTATACCGTTCTCCGAACAAAACGGCTCCTTTTCTTACCCCGCACTTCATTAATTCTGTTATAAAAAATAAAATACCGGCTAGACACCGTGAGAGCTCTCCATTGCGGAAATGGATTTTACGTCATTCAAATTTTTGGTCCCCCTTTTTGTTATATATCTTTTTGTTGCCCCGAGTTTTTCGTATCGTTTCTCAACAAACAAATGATACTTTTGCTTTTTTAACTTAACGTAGAGTCTCGATTGACGTACCGTAAGACGTTAGGCCCCAATTGAACCGGGTTTGCCTTTGCTGAGTGGCGGATTGCGCTCGGTATACAAATACAATAGGTTTAATAAAAAATGACTGCTTAGTCTCTCTATTTCTTCATAACAATATCTTCCCTTTCCCTTGTCTTCAATGGCAATACTTCCTTAGTTTTTAGTCGTTTTTTTATTGTTTAACCAGGTTGGCCACATTTTTATACAGTTCTAAACCGATGTACCGTATTTCCTGACAGGATCATGGGTGTAATTTTAATTTTATTACTTTGTTGAATTTAGGAAAGCATAATATCAGGGGACGAAATATATAGAGCTGGATTGACTTTCGGATCGATGACCAATGGCTACTGTGGACGCTAACTGGCAACCTCACCGATTGTTGATTGGCGCTATTATTTCGGGCCTATATTTGTGCTTTCTGTCTTCAAATTAGTACCTTTTTTTAGTTTAATTATGTGATAAAAGTCTATCAATTTTATGTTTTCATTATGTCGCCACATACTATTTCTGCCACAAACGCACTTATTTCAACCTTTGTTGATCTTTCAGAGTTCACGTATATCGTCAATATCATTTTACCGTTACCCATTCAAAGTAAATATCTATGTATTTGTTTCTCTTCCTTAACATACCTTTTGCGTTGCCGTATTGTGATATTTGTGAAATATCTACCGTTATCGGATATTTTAGAACCGTTCCTTGTGGAACACTAGTGTTGTCGCCATGCCAAAATTTTTTTGCTAGGTTAAGTAGTATTTCACCTTGGGTGACGTCTTTATGACAAATCTTTACTCTTTGCTCGGTGAAAATTAGGCTGATTTATGAAATAATTAGAATTCCGACGGAATTATATTCTGAATCAATTTTAGGCTGACATCATTCCCCGTGTTTATCTTTGTGTCTCCACGGAGACATTTGTTTGGTATTTGCTGGAATTTTTCGCTCTGCGTATCTGAGATCCCAGCGTTTTATCAAAACCTACCGTACCTTACCTTATCGTTATATACACTGAGAAATTATCGCACCCTATCGTTACCTTTCGTTCTCAGTGTATGCTTTGCCTTATCCGATGACATATTAACGACACGATAATCACAAGATGACAAAACTACCTTGCCGTTACCTTTGACAATTACCTTCCTTACCTATTATACATAGATTTTGCATTGATATCTCACCCCTCCTTTATCTTATTGACACTTTATAATAAAAAATAATTCTTCGAATCATTTTTTTCCCGGAGGAGAGGGGGTGTAACATGTCTATCGACCTGTTTCGATTTGACGAAATAATTTCTCTATTTACCGCCCGCCGTCATAGTAACCACTTCCAATATATAGTTATGTGATCTAAACCCCCACTACCTCTGACCGTTACAACGATTGACATATGATGCCAACGTTCGATTCCATGGGTTAGTTTCATCCCTTTTCCGTTTTCGACCCTCGAGCTGAGGGGACCTATCGTCTACCGTCTCTTAAATCTATCTAAGTTTTTACCTTAAATTGCTGTGGTAAGTCCAAAATTATAATTTATATTTATCAAGCTTTTTCTAAAGTAGTGGCTGATATAATTTTTTTGTGCATTTCTTATTTTTTTTACAGAGATAGACGAATATACACATGCCACGTGGTCAACTACATTACTTTTATACTTGTACATTACTTTTAAACTAAATCTTTTATCGTAAATAACTGTTACCTTTTTTTAATACAAACATTTGCTAGATTCTGTGTTGTAAAATACCTAATTATTTTCAAAGATAGATAAAATTTGCATTTTAACCTTTTCAAATATTCTCTTATCATAAAAACCTGCCAGTGCCGGCTTCACATTTCATTAAACATTTTATTCTTTTAGAAATGCTTTATTCATAACTTTTTTACTACAATTCATACTTAAAGGTCATTAGTACTTTTTTTAATTTGGCTGATAATTTTTACTGTTTTAAATGGGACATATACGTTGGAAAGCTTTCAGTAAATTTAAATTTCATTAGTTATTTCAAACAACTGCCTTCCTTTTTTACCTGAAAAGCTAAACCAACATTATGTGCCCCATTACATTTAAGTTCCTACATATCCCTAATCCACCTGAACTTCTAGGTAAGCACAGCTGCCAGGTTACCCCTGCCAGATTATTGCCAGGATCCCCCAACCAGGATACCGCTACAGCTACATTAAAGATAATGTCGCCGTCAAGACATCTCTAATGTCACCGTCAAGACATCTCTAATGTCACCTTCAAGACATCTCTAAATGTCACCGTCAAGACATCTATAATGTCACCTTCAAGACATCTCTAATTTCACCTTCAAGACATCTCTAATCTCACCTTCAAGACATCTCTAATTTCACTTTCAAGACGTCTCTTCTTCCACACCGACAACTTACATCAACTTCAGGACCTATCTACTCCATCTTCGTTTAAGCTAAGTACCTTCATAAAGTACAGGTTTTTCACTTTTCCTTTGTTACTCTCCTTGGCAGAATAAATTTAATATTTTAAAATTTCTTATTAATTTCTTATCTACCCGGCTGTAAGAGCTGTAGGGTTTGTGCCCGGGTTCATGTAAGTTTGTAATTTCTTTATTTTTTATTAGTAACTTAAATTAAATTCTACAAGGTGTTTCTACCTTTTCACCTTAGTTTCTTTTCTTAAATTTAAATTCATTTTTTTTGTCGATGTCTAAAAAGGTAGTGGCGCCCTAAGCTTTTATAGTCTGTCAACCCTCTGGCATACCTAGTGTGACATTAACATGGAGTCGATCCACCCTTGAGGGAGTCTCTAGCCGGGACCTGTCTCTTAAGGAGATAACTAGTGGTTACAAATTGTCGCCCTACTCTAAGTGGTTACAAATTGGCGCCCTACTTTTAGTGGTTACATCATCTAGGAATTAGGCAGGGATACATACACAGCGCATGTACGAACTATTTTTGTAAGAATGAAATATAGGTAACTCCTTTCGAAGGGAGGAATGTTGTATTTTTGTTGTGAGTAGGAAATTCAACTCCCATGTTCCTTTAGAAAGACTATAAAATTATCAAAAGAAGGAAAAGATAAGAATCAAATGTTTCTTCTTTCGACAAAATTATTATACTCCTTTGGAAAGTACTAGGTATAAGTATTCTTTCTTTCAAAGAACTAAAATTAAATGCGCATGTATGCATTATTTGTTATTGCACACGCGTAGTGTGTATTTCTGGAACGCCACATGGGTGGCGCGATTTATCATAAGCTAAGAATGTAATGAATGAATGAATGCCCTACATTCAGGGAGCAACTGATTTGTTACTGTTGAAAAACTTGTATCAATTTTCAGATTCTTGCAAGTCACCGTTTGTTGATTTTAATCATATCTCGAACACGGGCGTAGGTATCAATCGTCGATCAGTAGCTACTAGTGAGTGATCAATCGAAAAACGAGACTGGGCTTGTCGATCGTCAAATAGTTTTCCTTTTCTTAAATTTTTTGTTTTTAATCTCATCGGTTTGACAACGTTCAATCTCACCTGTTTTTAACTAATCAATCTTTACGCTTCAACAACCAATTTGACGTTAATATCGATCGAAACTCGAAACACACCGGCTTATAATCAGAGGTAGGTAGATTGTTGCTTTTACATAATTGGGTTGTGGAATTTTTACAAATGAAATAATTATTGTTTGATAAGGCTAATGCTGGAAATCGTAATAATACCTTTATTTATTCTATAGTCCCAAAAATCAGTATCAATCAAAATGAACACAGCGTTATGACGAGTTTTGATTATCAACTGTTGAGATATTTCTTTGTGATAATTTGCCACAACTTTTAGTAGAGAACTCTCAGATCATATCTAATATTATATGAGAACTGGTCGTCAATAATAAAATTCAAGTTAGTCAGAAAACACAAAATTCATGGTAGTGTTTTTACAACTGAAAAAATCATCAGTATGTTACGATGAATTTTGATGACATGTTCATCAGAACTCATTAGTGATGAAATTCATTATAAAAAATTGTTGAGAATAAAAACGCTTGATTATTTGAATGCCATCAATAATTATTGTCATTGTTGAATTAGTCAGGCTAGTGATGTTTGGTAGGGTTGCGCGTTAGTTTGTTTGATATTTTTTCGAAATATTTGATATGGATGATATATGTATAGAAACGTTACAGGGGGTTCAAAATATATTCCTGAAGACACTGTACCAAAGTTTACTAAATAATAATCTTGTTTAAACTAGATCGGACTCAACCTGTGTTTATTATTATTGTTGGTTGTTATTTTTAAAAGTTTATTGGAGTATTATGAAGAATAATAATGGGCAGGTTGGTGTAGTCTTAATTTTGTGGCAAAGCTGCTGCAAACTGCCGTATGCTATGCTGGCGGCAATGCCGCATGTGCCGTCGCCGCGCCGTCGGACTAGCCCAGTCAAGTTCAGGGACTGGTATATGCTATACTAGTATATGATATACTGTCCACAAACTCATCGTTAGAGAGAAAAATTGAGTTTGGGGACTGTATATCATATACTGTCTTATCATCTAACGATGAGTTCAGGGACCAGTATATGATATACCGGTATATAGTATACTGTCCTCAAATTCGACGCCTGAGGTATATATATATATTGTTATGGTTTGTTTGTATTTGTTATTTTATTTAAATTTTATATTAATTTTTATAGTGCTTATACTTGCCCTTTCTTCCAGCTAGCTCATATTAAATTCGGGAACAAGAAAAACTCCTACTCTCTTTGGGTTCTGGCGCTATTAAATTATTTATTGAACTTTTTCACAGATATATGTTATTTGTATCAATCCCTATTTTCAAAATCTATTAAAATTCTTTTTCAATATATTATTTAAATAAATATGTATTAATAAAATTTTGTGACGCCTATGGACAAACCTTTCTTATTACTTTAAAAAGTAGATGTCTCTGTCGATGTGTATGTAAAGCCACAGAGTATGGAGAGTTGCAAACAATTCGGTTCAAAGCGAATGAATGTCTATGGTGTGGTATTATGAAAATTTTTGTTTGTACCTATAATAATAAAATGGAATTCAACTCAACAAAACAGTTTAATTATAATAGTGATTGCCTTTGTATGATATTTACATGAATATCAGCTCAAATTTATCTAATATTACAAAAAGAAAGAAACAATTATACAAATACAGTTACCTAACCTACAATTCAAGGGAATAAAATTTTAAATCTAAGGTGAGCTCTTATCTAATTTTGATTAAAGTGAATTATTATTGAATTTTGAAATTTATTTTAGAAGTACTTCTGATATGCATATGCTTTTGATTAAATTTTATTGGTACCAATTATTGACTAACCTTTTTAATATTGAATTTTTAACTGGTTGGATGAGGATTCATAAATTTGATGAGGTAGACGGAATTACAGGATTTCACAGGAAGATTGAGGATTCTGATTCTCCTCTGGGATGCTGGAATAACTTCTGGATGGTATTTCAGGTATATTTTAACTTTTCTTCTATTTCTCAATATTTTACTGAACCTTTCTTGGTATTTTTAAACTTTTTATCTAATTACTTTAGTTTAATTATCAATTTATACTCTTTTTTTCAAATCAAAAACTTTTTTTTAAACCTTTTCCTTTTTTATTCACCTCCACTCTCTTGTCTCTTTTATCAACAACCCCGCGTTGCTATGTCCTAATTCCAAAGCACTTGATTTTTTCTTCCTAATTGCAAAATTTCATAATTTCTTGTTTATTGTCTATTATTGTCTATAATATTTATTCTTGCACTATTGTAATTCTTTCTACCTTTTATATCACTAAGAACTTCACTAAATTTACCCTTTAAATAGGGAACTTGCCCATTTTTTTTTTATTCTACTAAAATGTGTGTTTATATATGAAAACACATTATATCAAATATCAGTCCTTAAATCGCAATACTTATTTCACAATAAATAATTAAAGTTGGAATCGCCACCGGGTATATTCAAACGAAGAAAAATGCGCGGCAGCGGCTGTGACGTCACACCGCACCTCGCGCATCGGTAACCGCAGAAACAGCCATTTGAAGCATTATTGATTTTTTATCGAATTCGAATCGTTAACGTCAGTTTCTCAGTTTTTAAGTGTTGTTTGAATTGTCGGTTCACAATTGCCTGACTCGAAAAGTGCGGTCTGACGTCACAACCAATGGCAGCGCGTTTTAAGAGCAGTTCAAATTATTCAAATTTTAACCCTTTATTTCTCAGGTAATTTAATCGTTATTGGAATTTTTCTTTTTCTACGAAGTTCCTTATGATAATATCTTACGATTTTAATTGTTTTTAAATGATTTTATTTTTTTGGCAAGTTCCCTATTGTCCTTATTTATAAAAAAAAACCTTAAAATTATGTGTACCTCTTAAATATCTAATATACAATATTCTACCATCAATAATTTTATTTTAATTCATGTAAACTCATAACCAATGTCCAATAAATCTTTCCAATTACATATTTTATATAAACTAATTGTAAATTTATTTTAATAAACGTTTTAAATGTTGATTTTATTGCACCAATCACAATGCAGTACATATTATTTTCTTAACAACCATCTCTGAAAATATTATTCTATGATTCTGTCTGACTGTTCTGTCTTCGCAAAACATACTTCATCTTGACAGTGACATTCAATTATAATTTAGGTTAGAATTCTGCCCAAAATATAATTTATATTGTTTATTAAATATTGTATACTAATAATTTCAATTTCAGGTGTAACAAATACATATTGATTATAAAAAAACAAACAAGCAAACTAATTTTAAATGAAGAAATCTAAATTTACTTTAATTATTACTGGATATGATAAAAAAAATATATGATACTTTATTAATTCAAGGTACGTCTTTCTATTTTTATTTCAAAATTTATATTCAAATTAATTTATTATACATATTTATTTCTTGCATTTCTATTTTTCTGAAATCCTTGAATAGAATTGATTCAAGTAATTTAATTATCTGATACCATTACAATTCCCCTCAAATTTAAATTTAACAGATCTGGAATATTACAAAAGAGCTGCTTAAATTTTAATTTAAAATTCATTCTTCAACCACTGTATTTTCCCCTCTACTATTTATTTCCTATGTAATTTCTTTTTAATATTTCTTATATTCTCTGATTGTACGATATTTTAACACTATAGCACTACCTATCTCTATCTTATTTAATAAAAAAACCATTCTAAACCTACTATTTACAATTCTGTGACATAATATCATCTATTCCTCATAATATTTATAAATGTTTTCTATATTGAAAATTCCCCTTAATATTTTAAGATTAGTGGGTGTTCGGTATTCACATATTGCTTTCACCCTTTCTGGATTCATAGTGACTCCTGTATCACTTAAGACATAACCCAAATAATCCACTTCTTTTTTGTAAAATTGGCATTTATCCAAATTTAGTTTTAAACCCGCTTCTTCCAATTCTTTTAATATTATTTTTAGATGTGCCTGATGTTTTTCTTCTGTTTCAGAAAAGATCAAGATATCATCAATGTAATGAAGTGTAAAATCTTCATATTGATTTAAAATAGTGTGTAATGTCCGTACCAAAGCTGCACAAGAACTTTGTAACCCAAATGGTACCACACAAAATTGATATACAACTCCATCCACCATAAAAGCAGTATATGGCCTACTTCTTGGATCTAATGGAATCAACCAAAAACTATGTTTAAGATCAATTTTGGAAAAGATATTTGCCTTTGTAATCCTTCCAAATATACCTTCTATATTTAAAGGACTTTCATATTGTTTTTTAGTATAAGTATTAATATTTCTAGCATCTAAACAAAGTCTAATATCTCCTGATTTCTTCTTCACACATGTTATAGCACTGATGTATTGTGAATTTGATCTTTCTATTATTCCATCTTGTAACATTTTTTTTATTTCTTGATAGACTTCTGTCTTTAATTTATAAGGTATTGGATATGTTTTGACCTTAAAATTTTTTATTTCAGGTGTGACTTCTAGTTTATGCACATATCTAGATGCCACACACACTTCATTATTAAATAATTTTTTATGCTTTTGTAAAATTCCTTCAACTTCTTCTTGATATTTTTCAAGACATATTTCTTCTGTAATATTTAATTTTTCTTCTTCAATTTGATTCACTTGTCCTATGTCCCTTTCTTGCTTATTAGTGTTTATTTGTTGTTTAATAAAAGGTATTAATTGGTTGTTATATTTAAGAAATTTTTGTTCATAATCTATAGTCATTTTATGTTTATTTAGTTCATCCGTTCCCAAAATTAAGTCATATTTTAAGTTTTTAACCAACAATAATTGTACTGGTATACTTTCTCCATTAAGTTTCAAATTTACCATGATAGTTTGATTTGCCTCAAACAATTTTCTATCATGCGCCCCTACTAATGATATTTTGTTAGTATTAATCACCGTAATATTATCTTGATTTAAGTTTTCAATCATATTTTCATTTACTATAGAAACCTCTGACCCTGTATCCAATAAAATTTTACATTTCACATTTGATAAATGACCCTCTATAAATATTAATTTAATTACTTCATTGAATTGTGTTTCTTCTTCTATAATAAATTCTCTCGGATGTTGATAATGAGAGGAATAGACAATATTACGCACGCAGGGACGATCTAAGCAAAATTTTGCTCAGTGCTTTCGCCCTGATCATTTTCTAGTATTACCTGATCCTGGACTATATTATTAACTTGCCTCCTATCTCCCTCTGTATAATTTTCCCGATTATAATTTCTGTCTCGGCTATCCTGGTTATAATTTCTTCTGTCATTCTCATTACTTCTTCTATCATTATAATTATTTCTTTCTTCCCCTCTATTCTGTCTCCAATTACTATTTCCATTATAGTTTCTTCTCTCAAAATTTCCATAGTTTCTTCTATTTTCATTATATCTATTACCATTATTTCTATCTCCATTTCCATAATTTCTTTCTACATTCCTTTGATATCTTCTATTATCCCCATTCCTATATCCATAATCTATGTTTCCATTTCTATCATAATTATCTCTTCTCATAAAACCATTTCCACTATCTCTTTGTCTATCATTTCTTGTATCTTCATTTCTAATTTCTCTTTGGTATCGATGAATACCATTTCCATTCTGTATACTTCTTTCTACTCTCTGTAAATAACTTGATAAATTATCCATGGTTTTTATATTATGTAGTGCTATGGTTTCTGCTACCTCAGCATTAAAATGTCTTCCAACATATAACACCAGTTCCTCTTCTTTCATCGCCGGTTCCAAATATTGCGCCATATTATAAAGTTGCATAGCATATGTATTTAAATTTTTACTTTTATTGTAATCAAATTTCCCGAAATACAACCTTTCTCTGAAATTAGCTTGTTGAATCTCCCCCCAGAAATAAGTTAAAAATTGCATCTCAAATTCTTCCATATCCCTAATTTGTTCCTCTTTATTACAGAACCATAGTAATGCATGTCCTGATAACATTCCCCTAATTATTATTTTCTTTTCCATCATATCCCGTATTCCTTTCATTTTACTCTTCATTATTTTCATAAAAACTTTTGGGTGAATTATATTTATATTTCCATCAAATTTTACCCCTATTTCTACATTTCCTGTATAAATCATTCCTCCTCCATTTCTTCTTATATTATCTTCTAATTCTTCTTTCGTATCTTGCAATTTTCTGTTCATTTCTTCCCATTCTTGTTTAAATTGATTTCCCATTATTTGGCTCCTGTTCACACATATTTCTGTTTGTACTGTCATTCTACCATCTAAATCCTTAATTGTCTTCTCAACATTTTCTTTGTACATTTTCATTGCCTCTTCATTTGTATCCTCACGTAACTTAATATATCCTACTTCCTTGATTATATCTTCATTTTGTCTTTTAACTTCTATTTGTATTGCTTCTGGTAAACTGTCTTCAATATTTCTTCCTAATTCCTGAATTTCTTCTTCTACATGCTTTTCAATTTCTTCTCTAATCTTAATTCCATTTTCTTGTATTTCTGCTCGTAAATTTTTATTTTGTTCAACCATATCTTCTTTCATTTCCGCCATCTGAATTTTAAATTGCTGATTTTCTTCTCTTATTTTCCTCATCTCCTTTAAACTTTCTATTTTCCCCTCTTCTATTTTCTTTTCTATATTATCAAATTTTCTATTCATAGTGTTCATGTCTCCTCTAATCTCTTCTCTCTGACTTAATAATTGTTGCAGCATTTCCATGATTCTGTTTTGTTCACTTCTATTTCCAGCACTTTCTCCTTGATTTTGTCCTGCGATGTCTTCTCTACTTCTAGTTTCTTCTAGTTTTTTCATTGATTCTGCTCTTCCGCTTACTTCTCTCTCATCATCATGATCCTCACTATGTCTTCCTTGTTCTAAATATTGTACTTGAAAATCACCCATTCCATGTCTTCTTTCTTCTTGTTCCTCTTCTGATCTTTCCTCTGTTCGTATTTGTTTTCCATCCCTTAATGTCATTCTTTTATCCATTTTGTTTTTGTTTTAATTATTTTATCAATAAAGTATAAAGTTTATTGTTTTATAACGTAAGATCCCTTAATTTAAAAAAAAACTACCCAATTATATAAACCTAACAAAGACATAAACACACCCACGTTTTTAGTTTATTTTAATGAATTATTTATTTTTACTCGACCAGTTTTAAAAGAGAGCCCCACGTTGGGCGCCAATATTGTTATGGTTTGTTTGTATTTGTTATTTTATTTAAATTTTATATTAATTTTTATAGTGCTTATACTTGCCCTTTCTTCCAGCTAGCTCATATTAAATTCGGGAACAAGAAAAACTCCTACTCTCTTTGGGTTCTGGCGCTATTAAATTATTTATTGAACTTTTTCACAGATATATGTTATTTGTATCAATCCCTATTTTCAAAATCTATTAAAATTCTTTTTCAATATATTATTTAAATAAATATGTATTAATAAAATTTTGTGACGCCTATGGACAAACCTTTCTTATTACTTTAAAAAGTAGATGTCTCTGTCGATGTGTATGTAAAGCCACAGAGTATGGAGAGTTGCAAACAATTCGGTTCAAAGCGAATGAATGTCTATGGTGTGGTATTATGAAAATTTTTGTTTGTACCTATAATAATAAAATGGAATTCAACTCAACAAAACAGTTTAATTATAATAGTAATTGCCTTTGTATGATATTTACATGAATATCAGCTCAAATTTATCTAATATTACAAAAAGAAAGAAACAATTATACAAATACAGTTACCTAACCTACAATTCAAGGGAATAAAATTTTAAATCTAAGGTGAGCTCTTATCTAATTTTGATTAAAGTGAATTATTATTGAATTTTGAAATTTATTTTAGAAGTACTTCTGATATGCATATGCTTTTGATTAAATTTTATTGGTACCAATTATTGACTAACCTTTTTAATATTGAATTTTTAACTGGTTGGATGAGGATTCATAAATTTGATGAGGTAGACGGAATTACAGGATTTCACAGGAAGATTGAGGATTCTGATTCTCCTCTGGGATGCTGGAATAACTTCTGGATGGTATTTCAGGTATATTTTAACTTTTCTTCTATTTCTCAATATTTTACTGAACCTTTCTTGGTATTTTTAAACTTTTTATCTAATTACTTTAGTTTAATTATCAATTTATACTCTTTTTTTCAAATCAAAAACTTTTTTTTAAACCTTTTCCTTTTTTATTCACCTCCACTCTCTTGTCTCTTTTATCAACAACCCCGCGTTGCTATGTCCTAATTCCAAAGCACTTGATTTTTTCTTCCTAATTGCAAAATTTCATAATTTCTTGTTTATTGTCTATTATTGTCTATAATATTTATTCTTGCACTATTGTAATTCTTTCTACCTTTTATATCACTAAGAACTTCACTAAATTTACCCTTTAAATTGTCCTTATTTATAAAAAAAAACCTTAAAATTATGTGTACCTCTTAAATATCTAATATACAATATTCTACCATCAATAATTTTATTTTAATTCATGTAAACTCATAACCAATGTCCAATAAATCTTTCCAATTACATATTTTATATAAACTAATTGTAAATTTATTTTAATAAACGTTTTAAATGTTGATTTTATTGCACCAATCACAATGCAGTACATATTATTTTCTTAACAACCATCTCTGAAAATATTATTCTATGATTCTGTCTGACTGTTCTGTCTTCGCAAAACATACTTCATCTTGACAGTGACATTCAATTATAATTTAGGTTAGAATTCTGCCCAAAATATAATTTATATTGTTTATTAAATATTGTATACTAATAATTTCAATTTCAGGTGTAACAAATACATATTGATTATAAAAAAACAAACAAGCAAACTAATTTTAAATGAAGAAATCTAAATTTACTTTAATTATTACTGGATATGATAAAAAAAATATATGATACTTTATTAATTCAAGGTACGTCTTTCTATTTTTATTTCAAAATTTATATTCAAATTAATTTATTATACATATTTATTTCTTGCATTTCTATTTTTCTGAAATCCTTGAATAGAATTGATTCAAGTAATTTAATTATCTGATACCATTACAATATATATATATATATATATATATATATATACCTCAGGCGTCGAATTTGAGGACAGTATACTATATACCGGTATATCATATACTGGTCCCTGAACTCATCGTTAGATGATAAGACAGTATATGATATACAGTCCCCAAACTCAATTTTTCTCTTTAACGATGAGTTTGTGGACAGTATATCATATACTAGTATAGCATATACCAGTCCCTGAACTTGACTGGGCTAGTCCGACGGCGCGGCGACGGCACATGCGGCATTGCCGCCAGCATAGCATACGGCAGTTTGCAGCAGCTTTGCCACAAAATTAAGACTACACCAACCTGCCCATTATTATTCTTCATAATACTCCAATAAACTTTTAAAAATAACAACCAACAATAATAATAAACACAGGTTGAGTCCGATCTAGTTTAAACAAGATTATTATTTAGTAAACTTTGGTACAGTGTCTTCAGGAATATATTTTGAACCCCCTGTAACGTTTCTATACATATATCATCCATATCAAATATTTCGAAAAAATATCAAACAAACTAACGCGCAACCCTACCAAACATCACTAGCCTGACTAATTCAACAATGACAATAATTATTGATGGCATTCAAATAATCAAGCGTTTTTATTCTCAACAATTTTTTATAATGAATTTCATCACTAATGAGTTCTGATGAACATGTCATCAAAATTCATCGTAACATACTGATGATTTTTTCAGTTGTAAAAACACTACCATGAATTTTGTGTTTTCTGACTAACTTGAATTTTATTATTGACGACCAGTTCTCATATAATATTAGATATGATCTGAGAGTTCTCTACTAAAAGTTGTGGCAAATTATCACAAAGAAATATCTCAACAGTTGATAATCAAAACTCGTCATAACGCTGTGTTCATTTTGATTGATACTGATTTTTGGGACTATAGAATAAATAAAGGTATTATTACGATTTCCAGCATTAGCCTTATCAAACAATAATTATTTCATTTGTAAAAATTCCACAACCCAATTATGTAAAAGCAACAATCTACCTACCTCTGATTATAAGCCGGTGTGTTTCGAGTTTCGATCGATATTAACGTCAAATTGGTTGTTGAAGCGTAAAGATTGATTAGTTAAAAACAGGTGAGATTGAACGTTGTCAAACCGATGAGATTAAAAACAAAAAATTTAAGAAAAGGAAAACTATTTGACGATCGACAAGCCCAGTCTCGTTTTTCGATTGATCACTCACTAGTAGCTACTGATCGACGATTGATACCTACGCCCGTGTTCGAGATATGATTAAAATCAACAAACGGTGACTTGCAAGAATCTGAAAATTGATACAAGTTTTTCAACAGTAACAAATCAGTTGCTCCCTGAATGTAGGGCATTCATTCATTCATTACATTCTTAGCTTATGATAAATCGCGCCACCCATGTGGCGTTCCAGAAATACACACTACGCGTGTGCAATAACAAATAATGCATACATGCGCATTTAATTTTAGTTCTTTGAAAGAAAGAATACTTATACCTAGTACTTTCCAAAGGAGTATAATAATTTTGTCGAAAGAAGAAACATTTGATTCTTGTTTTCCTTCTTTTGATAATTTTATAGTCTTTCTAAAGGAACATGGGAGTTGAATTTCCTACTCACAACAAAAATACAACATTCCTCCCTTCGAAAGGAGTTACCTATATTTCATTCTTACAAAAATAGTTCGTACATGCGCTGTGTATGTATCCCTGCCTAATTCCTAGATGACCATGATTCATCATATTTCGGCTGCGATTATTTTCGATTAATCGATTATTCTCGATTTTTCGATTATTTTCGATTATTTGATTATTTCCGATTAATCGATTATCGATTATTTTTAAAAAGATATATTGATTAATCGATTCTTTTTAGATTAATCGATTAATTTGCCCACCCCTAGTAGGGCTGGGCGATTATAAAAAATTATAATCGATTCACGATTATATAAAATAATCGATTAGTCGAAAATAATCAAATAATCGAAAAATATCGAATATTCGGAAATAATCGATTAATCAGAAATGGTCGATTAATCGAAAATAATTAATCGAAAATTGATTCTTTTTCATAATTGTTGATAACGGAAGCCAAAAGTGGTCAAAATAAAGTATCAAGTAACATTGTAGTTTGATTCACAGTAAAAACAAACTAAAACTGTACGTTGTGATATAATACCTATACACTGTGGGCCGAAATAAAGGAGTACATTTTTTAATTGAAATTTTTTTGTTTTGTTTTTGGGCGATTCATTTTCTTTTTGCAGGGCTAATAACCTAACATGTCCTCAACATGACTACATTTGGAAGCAAAAATAATGTACTGAGTCAGACTTATAAAAAAAAATTATATAACAGTGCATTTGATTAATAATCGATTGGTAATCGATTATCAATCGATTATTAATTGATTTATAATCAATTGATAGTCGATACGCTATAGGAAAATAGATTCCCATTGAAAACTAAAAATGAAAATATATATCATACCACAACGTACACTTTTAGTTAATTGATTATTTTCGATTAATCGAGTATTTCCGATTTATCGATTATTTTCGATTAACTGATTATTTCCGAATATTCGATTATTTTCGATTAATCGATTATTCTCGATTAATAGATATTTTTCGATTATTCGATTATTAAATATATGTATTATACCACAACGTAGTTTTAGTTTGTTTTTACTGTGAATCAAACTACAATGTTACTTGATATTTTATTTTTACCACTTCCAGCTGCCGTTATCAAGAATTATAAAAAAGAATCAATTTTCAATCAATCGATTATTTCCGATTAATCGATTATTTTCGATAAACTGATTATTTTCGATTAATCGATTATTTCCGAAAATTCGATTATTTTCGATAATTCGATTATTTGATTATTTCCGATTATTTGATTATTGCCGATTGATAGATTATCGATTATTTTTAAAAATATATATCGATTAATCGATCAACCGACTAATCGATTATTTTTCGATTAATCGATTATTTTGCCCACCCATAGTAGAGCTGGGCGATTAAAAAATATATATAATCGATTATATAAAATAATCGATACATCGAAAATTATCGATTAATCTAATATAATCGATTAATCGGAAATGCTCGATTAAACGGAAATACTCGATTAATCGAGAATAATCAATTAATCGAAAATTGATTATTTTTAATAATGCTTGATAACGGCAGCTGGAAGTGGTGAAAATAAAGTATCAAGTAACATTGTAGTTTGATTCACAGTAAAAACAAACTAAAACTGTACGTTGTGATATAATATATATTTTCATTTTTAGCTTTTAATGGGAATCTATTTTCCTATAGCGTTCCTGCTATATTAGATTAGAATTAGATCACTTCTTTGAGAACAATAAGAATAGATATTATGATTCACACATTTAGCCGATTGTAGTCAAATTTGGTTACCAATGTTAGAAAGAGAAATTTCTAATAAGTTTTTATCCAGGTTTTCTTATGATTTATCTTTGGAATAGTTGTTAATCGATACACACTTCAATACACAAAATCACCAAACTGAGTTAACATGCATATTTAACATTTTTTGATACTTATTGATTTATATTAAAAGTAAATTAACACAATTTTTGTAATAGTCTATCGCTATTTTCAAACCAAATTATGTATTAATTAAAATTTATCCGTAATTGACAATTCCAAAAAACCGATGAATATTCGATTGTTAATCGATTATCAATCGATTATTTTCGATTAACTGATTATTTTCGACTGATCTATTATTTCCGAATTTTCGTTATTTTCGATTAGGTAATCGATTTTTCTCAATTATTTGATTATTCTCGATTATAAGATTAATCGATTATTTGATTATTTCCGATTATCGATTTTAAAAATTTATATCGATTGATCGATCCCCCGACTAATCGATTATTTTTCGATTAATCGATTATTTTGCCCACCCCTAGTAGGTCAGGGAGATTAACCAAAAATATAATCGATTATATAAAATAATCGATTAATCTAAAATAATCGATTAATCTAAAATAATCGATTAATCTAAAATAATAGATTAATCTAAAATAATCGATTAATCTAAAATAATAGATTAATCTAAAATAATCGATTAATCTAAAATAATCGATTTATCGAGAATAATCGATTTATCGAAAATAATCGATTAATCGGAAATGCTCGATTAATCGAAAATAATCAATTAATCGAAAATTGATAACGGCAGCTGGACGTGGTAAAAATAAAATATCAAGTAACATTGTAGTTTGATTCACAGTAAAAATAAAACTAAAACTGTACGTTGTGGTATAATATATATTTTCATTTTCAGCTTTTAATGGGAATCTATTTTCCTATAGCGTTCTTGCTGCTATTATCAAGAAATTAAATCTCTTCTTTGAGAACAATAAGAATAGATATTATGATTCACACATTCAGTCGATTGTAGTCAAATTTGGTTACCAATGTTAGAAAGAGAAATTTCTAATAAGTTTTTATCCAGGTTTTCTTATGATTTATCTTTGGAATAGTTGTTAATCGATACACACTTCAATACACAAAATCACCAAACTGAGTTAACATGCATATTTAACATTTTTTGATACTTATTGATTTATATTAAAAGTAAATTAACACAATTTTTGCAATGGTCTATCGCTTTTTTCAAACCAAATTATGCATTAATTAAAATTTATCCGTAATTGATGATTCCAAAAAACCGATGAATATTCGATTGTTAATCGATTATTTCCGATTATTTTCGATTGATCGATTATTTCCGAATATTCGATTATTTGATTATTTTCGATTATTCGATCAATCGATTATTCGATTATTTCCGATCAATCGATTATCGATTTTAAAAATATATATCGATTAATCGATCACCCGACTAATCGATTATTTTGATTAACAAAAAATATAATCGATTATGTAAAATAATTAATTCTTCCAAGATAATCGATTAATTGAACATAATCGATTAATCAAAAATAATCGATTGATCTAAAAAAATCGATTAATCGGAAATACTCGATTAATCGAAAATAATCAATTAATCGAAAATTGATTCTTTTTCATAATACTTGATAATGGCAGCTGGAAGTGGTAAGAGTAACATTGTAGTTTGATTCACAGTAAAAACAAACCAAAACTGTACGTTGTGGTAGAATATAATATATATTTTCATTTTTAGCTTTTAATGGGAATCTATTTTCCTATAGCGTTCCTGCTGCCATTATCATGAAATTAAATCACTTCTTTGAGAACAATAAGAATAGATATTATAATTCACACATTCAGCCGATTGTAGTCAAATTTGGTTACCAATGTTAAAAAGAGAAATTTCCAATAAGTTTTTATCCAGGTTTTCTTATGATTATTTATCTTTGGAATAGTTGTTAATCGATACACACTTCAATACACAAAATCACCAAACTGAGTTAACATGCATATTCAACATTTCTTGATACTTATTGATTTATATTGAAAGTAAGTTAACACAATTTTTGCAATGGTCTATCGCTATTTTCAAACCAAATTATGCATCAATTAAAATTTATCCGTAATTTATTATTCCAAAAAATTGATGAATATTCGATTGTTAATCGATTATTTCCGATTAATCGATTATTTCCGAATACTCGATTATTTCCGAATATTCGATTATTTTCGATTAATCGATTTTTCTCGATTATTTGATTATTTTCGATTAATCGATTATGGATTTTAAAAATATATATCGATTAATCGATCACCCAACTAATCGATTAATCGATTATTTTGCCCACCAGTAGGACTGGGCGATTAACAAAAAATATAATCGATTATATTGAATAATCAATTATTCCAAGATAATCGATTAATTGAAAATAATCGATTGATCTAAAATAATCGATTAATCGAAAAAAAGCGCTATCCCAATAAAAACCTATACTATACTATAAATAGTTAATCTTGACAACGGTAGCTGGAACGCTACCGAAACGTCGAAATAAAAAATAAAAAAACATTATTGTGGTTTGATTCCCAAAAAAATAAGAAAAAAGAATATATATCATACCACAACGTACACTTTTAGTTAATTGATTATTTTCGATTAATCGATTATTTCCGGTTATTTTCGATTAACTGATTATTTCCGAATATTCGATTATTTTCGATTAATGGATTATTCTCGATTAATAGATATTTTTCGATTAATCGATTATTTCCAATTAATCGATTATCGATTATTTTTAGAAATATATATCACCCGACTAATCGATTATTTTTCGATTATTTTGTCCACCCCTAATTATGAGTGAACTGTTGAAGTTAAAATAAGGTAATTAGAATACTTCATATTTACTGCTCAATTTACTAATAGGCTTTATAGGATGCGAGTACTCTTGCAAAAAAATTTAACTGAAGGATATCAGACATCTATATCTTGATACCAGATGCTCAACTATGCACACTATCGAACCTGACATCAAATATACAAACCTCTAGTCTATGATGAAAACTATTTTTCCTACGACCATATAGGAAATTAACATATATCGCACTCTCTACTTTAGCGGAAAGTTTCTCATATTATCATAGTGACGCGAACCGTGCGCTATGATATCACCCTAGTGTGATATCATATCGTACGGTTCGCATGAATTCGATTAACGTGGTTTTCTTATTTAAATTTACCTACGTAATAACTACAAAATCTGTTCAAAAATTATTAAAATTCGCCAAACTTTGTGATAAAAAAAAAACAACAACTGCCGGGAATCGAACCGCGGTCAATTCCAGCATTCTCCGAATTGTCGTGACGCGTTAATCACAAAGCTACTATAAGATAGCTGTCAAATGTTCTTGTTTTAGGTATATCTATAGTATAGCTGTAGGAATTTTAAAAAATCAAATTATTGAGAATTATAATGTCTTGTCTTCTGATTATTTTAAAAATAATCATATGTTGTAGGTACAGTTATTGATGTTTTCAAATAAATAAAACCATCATATTTCGTAAATTTATCGCGTGATCGTAAAAAATATATGCTAATTATAAAAGTGATAAATAATAAAGAAGGCTTATGTCAAAATAAATTCTCAAATTATAACACAAAGCATAGAAATAGTTTTTGTGAAGTTTAGGTGAAATATTTATTGTTACAATTATCGCATGGTCGTAGGAAAAATAGTGTACATAACTCGTTGGAAAGTGAATTTCACTCATTTCATTTCCGGACTCACCGATGTCAACATTCTTTTTTAAAACCCATCACATTAAACAATATTTGTTACAATTATCGCATGGTCGTAGGAAAAATAGTGTACATTACTTGTGCGAAAGAGATTTTTTAAGTACTTTATTTTAACAATACAAAAATTGCAATTAACAAAAGTGTATTTCCTAATGAAGCAAACACAGTGGAAAGTCACACTTGGTAAAATACATAAGTACGTACACAAAATATATACATGTGGACGTTCTGTAACTGAACTTGCACAAAATATTCACTTCATATACGACTGAAAAAAGTTGTTATCTGATGATTGTATTTTAGATTTTAGATCATGCCCTTGAGTAATACAATAATCAAGGAGCATGTAGAACTTATTATGAAGAATATTTTTTTCCTAAAATTAATAATAAAAAAGTTTTCCACATGGAGAGAGGGAGAGAGAGACATACCTACTGTATTACCGTAACATTCCATTGAATAAATAATAGGTATGTACAGGTATGTCCCCAAACTTGAACAAAGAGTCCCCGAAGTTACAACGTATGTCCCCAAATACTCAAGTCCTTGAAGTTGCCATTGGATGAAGAAGAAACTTTGGGGACTGTCCTCGAATACGACAACATGTCCCCGAATATGTCATTACGGAAAAAAAATGTCCTCAAACTTGACTTTATATGAATAAATATATATATATATATATATATGTTCCTCTTATGTAGTTTAGTGGAGCCAAATAACACAAGTATTGGATTATAGTAGCACCTTCTGGATGTTAGTGATGCCATGGCTGGATAATAGTGGTGCCGAGCTATTTTTGACTGAATATTCGGTAGGCGTGGTTTGAAAATATAAAAAATTCAATGGGTGTAGCTTATGGTAATATTTCGATTAGTACTGCTACTGGCCCCTAGGTCTGGACTAATTAGACTAGTTCTGCCTTTGGCCGCTAGAATCAAAGAAACTGTAGTTCTCTTATATAATCATCAGGACGAAATAAAAATATTGTGCTAATTTTACATATAATTCATTTTTACCTATAAAATTACTCTTTTTATAACGCGTAGTGAGTTAAGGTTAGGTTATATTCTTGTTTTGATCAAAATGTTAAAACCAGCTGTTCTACTCCATTCAATTCTGAAATTAGGCCAGGTTTTTGGAATATGTGTAATGTTTGATACGCAAATTAATCAAATACTATAAATTATTATTGTCAGGTATCACTATGGTAAACTTTTATTATAAATAATAAGTATCGAGAATAGCATAGTAACCCCGTTATTAATCTTAATCTTAAGATAAACTCTTATTATCAATAATATAATATACAGAGTGTTTAATTAATAATTGGAAATATCTTAACTGATGAATCTGGAGCTTTAATGATTAGCATTTGACCTAAATTACTTGAATAAAATGTGGCTCCTTACTTACAGGGTGTAGTTGGCTTTGGTCTGTATACAATAATCGTTTCAATCTAGTAGGATCCTGTCATTCTGATTGTTGCGAAATTGAAAAATCTGATTAAGTCAAAATGCCGCGGCATAACGATTTAAGGATTTTACAAATCTTGAAATGCGAGATATGCTTTATATTTATGTGGATGAAAATTATTCATGTACTGCTACTGCTCGAAGATATCGAGAAATGTATCCAAAGTTCAACTCAGTTTAGCTTTTAATATTGTTTGTCACCTATTGAATGTACAGTGTTTCGCTATTGTATTATACAGTGTGTTTCTAAGAATTGATATTTATCGCATGTTGTTTCACTATTTCGCAATTCCAAATAACAAGATTGTTTTTGGTGTCTTATAATTTCGACATTTCCTAGCCGTATCTAATTTGTATCGGAAAAGGTCTCATCGTATTTTTTTAAATTTACTGTAAAAGTGTAAATGTACGTTGATCATCGCTAGCGCATTTGAGTTAGCTATGAATTCGTAGCAAAATGGCAACTTCTTCAATTCATCTTAAAAATAAACGGACAGGAACAAAATCACATCTCTCTCTAATCGAATCGTTTGTCGATAACCTCACGAGTGAGGAGGAACCTTATTTGCTTTAAGTTAAATTGAATAATTTAATCGGTCATTACGATAATTATCAGACAACTCAGTCAAAAATTATAGTATTCTCTTACACTGAGGAAAGTTTATCGGTTAGCGGATATTGTAACTATCATAAGAGATAATTCCAAAAAACGTAGTTTTTGGGTTAGTTTTTATTTTTTTTCAAACACTTCCCTACTCAATTTTCATTTTTTGACTATTGATTCTTGACATAGGTACACATAAAAATGAATATTTGACCAAAAAATCTTCGATATATAATGTCATGACCATTTAAAATCTCCCTTAATCGGACTAAAAATAATTCTTTTTAGAACACAATTTGTTTTTAAATGATAATACATCTATTCCTTTCAATAAATAACGTTGTTTCTATCGTTTTCACTGATTTAAGTTTTATTTGTGTAATAAATGCAATCCTATGACCCAAAAGCACACAGTTTAGAGAGTTAGCACAAATTCAGGAAATGAACTTATTTTTTTGTTCTTGTCTTTAGCTGAGGAAAAAATCATATATAATTTTTTAATTTTCCTGGCAAAAAATTTGAGTGTGTCTGTTCAGGGTAATCTCCAAAAAGGCTTGAATAATTGTGATGAAACTTGATAGACTCATGGAATAGACCATGAAGAAGGACATACATGGGCTATTTTTGTTCGTGTATAACAGTTGAAAACGGGTCCTATGGAAGGTATTTTAGTTTCGGAAAAAGGTTTTTATGAGTACAATTATGGTACATGTTTTAAATAGTTTTCAGGTACCACACTATATCAAAGTCTCTTCTTGTTCCTTCTGGAATCAACTTATTTTTTATTCTATAATTAATTTTAGTCAGAAATAAGTTGTTCATTCGAACTACTACAGTTTTTTTTGCGAAATATTCCATTGAATCTATGAATTTTTATACCATCGGTCCCAAAAATGCTGAACAATTTGCTTCAAATATTGGTAATGGTTAAGTCTATTACAATTAACGTATTTTATGTCTGATTCTGGCAATGCCACTAAAGAAGCGCCATCTAAAAAATGACCCGGTGATAATGGCAATCAATCATTGGTGTCATTAGACAACGAACTGAGTGGCCGCGAATTTATGCACGTTTCAATTTGCATAAATACCGTTGATAACTCTTCGAATGTTAGTGAAGCATTTCCAACAACTCTCAAAAAATGATATTTCGCCTTTTTGACATTAGCCGCCCACAAATCACAAAAACCGAGGTGGAATAAATTTCCAGTTAATTCCATCTTTATTATTAAGAAATTCGAAAAACTCTCGAATTTCGCGGTTTGCCCCTACAAAATTGGTTTCGCAGTCAGAAAAGTTGTTTTTGCATTTTCTTCTCGCAATGAATCTTCCTAAAGCATTAAAAAAACACTCACTCACTCACTCACTCAAACACAATCAAAGCATTGATTGACGGCGGTTTTACTTTAAAACATATGACGCACTTACGTAGTATCTTTTTTGCGTTGATGCCACCCAAAATCCAAAATCTAATATAAGACAATAAATTTTAAGCACCCATATGCAAATTTTTTCTATGCTAGAATTAATGATTAAATTACTCAACACGTTGTAATTATTTAATTATTTAATATTATAGGATAGTTTTGGTTAAAAGGTATCAATGCCTTATTTATTTGAATGCCGGCTCTCAGTAGGTATACCGTGCTTGTCAAGAAATGGATTTAGTGATATTTTTCTACTATTACGACAAATTTGTTTATTTTTTTCGAGAGAATGAATTTCATCAGCAAAGTTGAATGATTGCGCAATCTTTACAATACAAACTAATGGCTCTTCTAATTCGTCATCTGATATATTTCCTTTGATTTTATTAATTTTGTTTGAAGACACGTTTTAATAAAATCTTAAACAATATGCTATGTAAGAGCAAATAATTTGAGAATTTAGATATTATATTTTGATCAAAAATAGATGTCATTGATATTTTACTACTTAGTTTTTTCTCTGGAATGTCAATTTCAAGAACAATATTATTTCTAGGCCATCCAGATCTCCCGTTATTTAGCCATTCCGGTCCGTGCCATCAGTTGTGAACTTTTAAGGTTTTTGTGTCACACCCTCAAGAAACTAAGTCTGTTGGATTTTCTTCACTTCCGACATGGTTCCAACTACCTTTGGTTGTTTTGAATTTCGGCTACTCTATGTGCCACAAAAACATTCCAGTTGAAGGTTCTGCAGCTAACCACGAGAGCACTATTTGAGAGCCTGTCCAGTAATGAACTTCACTTCACCTGAAACTAAAAGCTTCCAAAGTTTTATTTATTAATCTGGATAGCAATAATGCTCCGCATAACTACAGTCTTGGTAAAGTTACTGTTTTGATAGGAGCTACCCTTGATTTTGCACAGAGACTATAAGTTGCTATATTATTAGTAACTTTGGTTTTTAAAATTCATAACCCTGTATATTCAGTCATTATTGGAATCTCCTATTCAATACGAGTTCAATCATATATAACACTTATGATTTTGAATACATAAAACAGTGCAAACTATGTAGATTTGAAGAAATTTAAATGTTCAAATGTAGAATGCTGTAATTTTGACATTTATGCGTGAAAACCATACTCAAAGACCACAAAAATTAAATGTATGGTTAGGTATAGTAGGTACTCAGTTAATTGGACCACTTTATCGAAGGAAATTTAACCTCAGACTTGGAAATGAAATTGTACCATACATTGAGAAACTTGTTTTTGGCCAATTATAATCAGATATGGTTTCAGCCAGATGGTGCTCCAGCTTATTTTGGTATAAATGTTCGGCGTTATTTAGATGAGATATTTCCCGGACGATGGATTGGTAGACGATGTAGAATTGAAAGACCTCCACGTTCACCTGATTTCATTCCAAAAGATTATTAAGATTATTTTTATTGGGGATACTTGAAAAATTCAGTTCACAAAACTAAACCAGCAAGTCTTGCAGAGCTAAGGCAACGAATTATCGATGAATCTTGATCAATTTCTAGACAATCATGGAGAAATGTGGTAGACGCATTCTACCATCAATTAGGGTACTGTCAACTCACAAATGGAGCACATTTTGAACAGTTGATAAAGTAACCATTATGTTAAAAATGTTGTAACCTTTCATTTGTTACATTGTAATGTAGTTGAAAATAATTTGTATTAAAACATTTATTGAGACAACTAGGCGTTACCAGACTTCTGTTTTATGTATTTAGGACCTTCCAGACTACATAAAATCATAGCTGTTACATATGGCTGAACTCGTATTGAATAGATGATTCAAATAATGACTGAATATACAGGGTGATGAATTTGAAAAACCAAAGTTACTAATAATATAAGAGAAACGGCAAATCTGGCAACATTGCAAATATCAAATCTGGAATCTACGTATCCCGAAATAGGGGTACCTGAAATTTTATACAATAAGGACTAGCAATTTACGTGATAATTGGCCGTTACCAGACTTTTAGGCCACTCTGTATACAAACATGCGCCATACGCCTTTTCCGAAGCGTCGCAATAGCCATGAATTTCCAAACTTAGATAATATTGATCAATTACATGTCTTCCAATATTTATTTTATATAAATTTCTTAAATCGTCATAAAACGATGTCCATAATTTGTGTAAATCTGCAGAAACCTCTTCGTCCCAATATATACCCGTTTTCCATAACTATTGCATATTTATTTTAGCACGTATTATTAATGAACTTAGAAGACCTGAGGGATCAGAGATTCTTGAAAACATTGATAATCTATTTCTTTTTGTTGACCGAAGATTGGTTTCAGCGTTAATAATATACCTCAGTGTATACTCTTGGGTACCTACTCCATATTAATCCTAAAATCTTATCCACCACGTATTGCGTTATTTGATTTTCCTCTTCATTTTTCAATATTTTTTTATTATTTGAAATCGACTTTCTAAGGCAAAATCCTGATTTACTTAAAATTGTAGTTATTTCTAATTTCAGCGTCATAAGCTCTTCAATGGTTGATGCTCCAGTCAATAGGTCATCAACATTAAAGCTTGATTTTATTTCACTGCATACTTTTGAATATAAATGCTCCTGCTCTTCGACTGCTTTATGAAGACAGCTTATAGCTAAATACGAAGCAGGCGTTATGCCATACGTCAGTGTATTTAACCTATAGTGCTTAAGCTCCATTTCCGGGTCTGATCTCCATACAATCCTTTGCAGGTCTCTTTGTTCGGAGACTACCCATATTTGCCTTATACATTTTCTCCACATCAGCTCCCAAAACGTAGCGATGACGTGAAATAATTGACTACAATTCATCCTCTATTTTTGGTCCATTTTAATTTCTCGTTTAGGCTTATTCCACGGTTCGTTTTTGGACTACTGTCAATTACTACCCTCAATTTGGTAGTTGCACTATCTTCCTTTATTACAGCGTGGGGGGGTAAGTAATATTGTAGCTTATTATTTAAAGTTTCATTTCCAGGAATGTCAGTCATATGTCCTAGTTTTTCATACTTGGACATACATTTTTTGTATTGGTATTTTATTTTCTCATTTGACCCCAATTTCGCTTATAATTTGTGAAATCTTGATACTGCAATTTCTCTTGATTGTCCAATATTCTCAATTCCCTCCTTTAGAGGTAACTTCACAATAAATCTGCCATCGTCATGATGTTTTGTAGTATTGACGAAAAGCTCGTCCTTCATATTTCGGGAACTTTTTTGATTCTACTTCTTCCATTTTCCAAAATGATTCAAAAATTACAACCTATTTCTTTGGTTTGCTCTTTCTTGTCCATTTTATTTTTCGTATATGCTACTGTTCTCGCTATTACCAATCCTAGATGAGTTTTTTGTAAAATCGGCATATTTTCGTCGGTTCTAATTTGTCCGCTGAGTAACCATTCATAAAATATATATGCTCCAAAAAACATGTCAATTTTCTACGGCACATAAAAGCTTGGATCAGCTAATTGTATATTCAACGGAATGATCAACTGTTTCTTATCAACAGTAACTGAGTTACTATGAGTAGCGATTCAAGTAGTGTCTTTACTTTCTTGTGGGTTATTACTTGTTACATTATTTTGATTTACTTTATTAAAATAATCAATATGCAACAACGTGTTATGTTGTTTACCACATTTATGACAACCTTTGTGAGTACATCGCGTACTAAGATGGTCACTTTTAAGACAATTGATGCACAAATGCATTTTTCTTACTTCATTTATTCTTCCAGTCTCTGTTAACTCTGTTCACAGCGAAATAAAGGATGTTTACTTACTTTACAAAAATTACATACAAATTATTGTAATTACCAGAGGAACTGCCCCTGGGAATTATTATTATCATAATATGGAGGAAAACTTCTACCTTTACTATCATTAGAATGAAGTTTATTGAAAGAACTGCTGTTTTGCTGGAATTGATTCTGATTATTTTTGTGCGTTTCTAAGTTTTCTAGAACCTATCACATTTCCGATAGACATTTAAAAAGTCATTACACTTTATGGAGTTTTGCTTTACACAAACCATGTCCCATCCTTGCTTCGATGTAATATCCAATTTATTACTAAAAACATAAACCTACAGAGTCTCCCAGCAATCCACAGGTTCTTTGAGATTTTTCAAACCTTTCAAATTTGTCTGAATACCGTCCAATAAATCTGGTATTTTCGTATATTTCTTGTAATAATTTCAAGGCAATAGCGTAATTTGCCTCGTTCACTTCTATGGAATGAATTACCTGAGCAGTGTTTCCTCTCAAACAAGATTTCTGAACTCGGCTCAATAAGTTATTTGAATATATTAATGCAACAAAACTATCATAAAAGCCTAGCCACGCATCGTAATTTCCACTGAAGGTGGGCAAGTCTAAAGGAGGCTTCACAAAATGTTGAATAATTTGATGATTGTTGCTTCCGCTATTATTGCTGGATGGAACATTGTCATTTTTTAAGAGTTCTTTAAATTTACAGATAGTTTCAAAAATATTTTTACTCAAACACTAGATCTTATTTTTAAAATTCATCTACACATTCGAGTCCAACTTGTACGGAAACAAACTTACACAAATCTTCACATTCGCAATATCTTCCATTAATATTTATCTTCACATTCGCAATATCTTCCATTAATATTTATTTTACTGGTATTTTCATCGCTGTTTGAAATAAAATCATGAAATCTCTCTAATTGTGTAATTATTTGCTGTTTTTAATTTTTTATTTTTTCAAGAGACTCTTTTTTGTGTTTATTGGAACTTATTATGCGATCATAAATCTTTACTACTGATACCTATCAACAATGAAGCACACTAAATTTTCCAACATAACACCCTGTATCTCGGAAAGAATTGAGCTTAGACCCCTTATTAATCAACCAAATATTATTATACATACGGTTGCAATATGGCTTATTACTTATGAATAGCAAAAATTCAAAAGGGTATGCCGGACGTAGCTATATTTTTATTTTGACATTTATACGAACAGGGTTACCCAGAAAATTGGTCATTTATTACAACGTTGCTTTAAAACAGTGTAACGTAAATTTATAAAAATGTATATGGGATACTATCAAAGGATTAATATTAAACTGGAAGCATTCCCATTCATTTATTTTTATTTCACATAGATTTTCGGAGGGGGGTCAACACCTTATTGACCCACCAATTTTTATTGAGGGTGACATCTAAAAAAATATGGAACGCTAATGTTTTTTATAATAATAAAAATGTAAAGTTCAATAATTCAATATTTTGATGTTGACATTCAAAACGGTGGCTGCATCTTCCAAACTAAAATGTTAACAAAGAAATACAAGAGGGCAAAAAACTAAAATTGATTATACAAAATTCCCAGAAATTCCAGTTACATTTCTGTCCCTTAGTTTCTTTTCTATAATTTTTATCATGGTTTATATTATACTTAAAACGAGACTACATTCAAAGTTTGTGGGAGAGTAATATTTATTATGTACTCGTATACAACTGACCATTACATAATATCTATTTTCCAAGTTCTGCTATTGAAGACAAAAATATTAAAACTATTTTTTGCTTATTTCAATAATTAATTAATGAATCTACAAAAATATATCCAATTACACATAAAACACGAACAACGATTTATGAACACCATTCTAAAATACCAGCGCTCGTTGTTTATAAATACCAAGAAATAAGCAAAACAGACATTATACTTGTTCAACTCTCAAATAACTAAAATTGAAAAATATGAGGTGTATATACAGGGGTTATTGAGATTGCTGAATTCGAATCAAAAATCAAAATTTAAAAAAACAAAATAGCGGATCAAGTACGATTGATAAAAAGCCCAAATTAAATTATGTAACTTGTACAAATTTGAATGAATTTCATTATTTCTTTTATAATAATTGATAAGTTCTCCATGAGGTTGCCGAGTGTAAATAAATAGTATGGTGATAGAAACAAAATGATGGATTTGATAATTTGAAATTAATATAAATTTAGAATTCAGTTAGGACAGGGAAAAATTATCAACAGTAATCCTCATTTTCAAACAAGCCTGTTGGTATGATAAGACATATATTTACATGTTTTATATACATATTTCTCTACTAACATAAATTTATTACTCTTATTATAATAATAAAGATACACAGTTAATCGAATTTATTCACCATCGCAAACCATTTCGTCCGTAGACGTAGTAATCCTTTACGGTGGAAGAGGACTTGATCTATTACTAGAAGGATTCGGAGCAATTTACATATCAGTTACTTGTTTTGATGAATATTTTCGGTTGTTTGTTAACTTCAAGTCACATTTCATAGAAATTAGAGGATCAGAGTTAACAAAAAGTCATTGCATTAGATCTTGTAATGGCTTTTTTCTGTCACATTTTCTTGAATAATCCAGCCGAAACTTTTTAAAATATTTGACTCTTGCGCATCTTCCGATAACATACCAATTGGTACTACAGATGAATTGATTATTTTTTTCCATGAATGAGAATTTTATAAAGAGCTGGTGGCATATAAAACTATGGACATATTTCTACATACTTTCTTGCGGTGGTCAACCAATAATTTTCAAAAAACTCTTCATTAATTTCAAAACCTAAGGTAAGAACTTGCAGAATCGTGTAAAATCTTCAAAGTAATTCCTATCAAATCCAGTCATCCTTGCAGTTTTCGAAAAATCGCCACGCAGTGTTTCCGTCATTTGCGCTTCCGAAGTCTCCTTGCTTCACTTTGTCTACATTAATACCAAGCTCTTCGCGTAAACCGAGCAGAATGATTTTATCAGAATTTTTTTCCAGAACTTTATGTTTATCACTACGAGTTTGCTATCGTTTAAAATCTAACCGATAGCTTATGTGCAAGCACGTCTCCAATAATCTTAAATTAAATGATCTTTTTCTATTGGAGCTTTTATCATTTTTTCAATCTTTGGAGCTTTTATCATTTTTTCAATCTAATTGAACTGAGATGTTGATTCATTACAGAGATTTTGCCATCTATCATTGTAGGAGATAAATGAACCTTGGCAGTGATAATTTTTCTGTGGTCTACAGTTGAAAATGGTTGAAGTTTATCTTTTTGTTTTTGTAATTGTTCCGATTCCATTTTGATTAACTCATTTGTTTCTTTAGTATACTGAATTTTAATAGGTCTGCATAATTTGGGTGATCCTGGCTTTGGGTTTTGCCATAAAATAAGCGGAACTTTGTCTTTGACAATTCCACTGTATGAGAGCAAGTGCAGTATAAACAATTGAAGCATCAGATTTAGTGCAATCTAGATCATCCGAAAAATTTTGTTGATATTCAAAAAACGCAGAAGATTCATCCGTACTTGCAAATTAATATTAGAACATTTAGTTTACTAGCATCTAAAACTTCAACCATATTCAGCATGGTTTTAATAATTATTTCAGCAGTGTGATTTAATAAAGAGTGCAAATCAATTTCAGCACAAGTTTAAGTGATGTTATCACTAGAAAAATGTTTTGGATAACATTCTGTTTTGGCTTTTTCCATTAGTTTATAATGCGGTAAAATATTTGCATTCCTTCTCTGATATTAAAAAATCGACACCTTCATCTTGATTCAATGGAATAGGATTCTTATCTCTGTTTCCATACAAATCTCTATATTCAAAGCTGCATTACGATTATTGATCTGTTAGAATTTTCACAATATCATTTTCTTTCATTATCACGAAAAAAAGCAAAACTTCTTCTTCTTCTTCGTCTTCGCTTAATACTAGCACTACATTCTGAAAAATCTCGCTGTCGAGGATTTTCATTTTTTGATCTACCTTGCATCACTTCAGGAGTTTTATCGAAAATTTTGTCAGAAAGAAGTCGTTTCAAAGGAGTTGATAGCACAGAGCGCCTATAATAAACGGATTTCACCATTGTATCATCGAAATTTAAGGCTTTGCACTTCAACCACTCAATTATCGCCGCTTTTTTTCATAAACTTGTGGGAAGCTTCTCTACTAATCGAGAATGATAGCTGGTGTTATCCATTACAATAATTGAATTCTGGGGAATGTATTAGATCATTTGTTGGAAATATTCCTCAAAAACGTCAGCCGTCATTTCTTCGTGGTAGTCTTTGCTTGAATTTGATTGAAATTCTAATAATCCTTGATCCAAAAATCCGTTTTTACTGCATATATGGGTTATAATAATAAAATAAGCCTGCGACAGTTTGTCGGGAATTCAGTATATTTTTATCTTGCCAGACTTCCGATACGGTATGTCCTTCATTTAGCCAGGTTTCATCCAAGTACAAAATATTCTTACATTCGTTGCGATATTTTCGGATTGACCTTAAGTATTATCGTCTCCAGCAAACAATATCCGGCCTATCAATGAGAAAAGATTTTCTGATCTGTTTTTCCCACCGAAAGTTCATTCCATGAAGAATTCTCCATACTCTAGTTCTTGATAGTTGTGGCAGGTTTTCGTCATTCTGGGCGGCTTGCACAATCTTGTCCAATGCCATTCTTCTACCCCTATCATATTAACACAGTTCGTAATTATGTCGCGAACACAACTTGTGGGGTTTTGGTGCACAAGAGCATCATGAACGTTCAGGATTAATGTTTTCTCACGCAAAGAATATGCAGTTTGATAGGTTATTTTTTAGAATAGGACCACTAGGAATAACCTTAATATAAAAATTGTTTGCTATGGCTTAATGAGTAAGATAACAAACTTGCGTACAACAAATACAGGGTTCAAACCTACCTACGAAGAGAAAAAATTAAGTTTTCATTGATAAGTAATACGAATAATAAATAAATATGTAATATTTATTCTAGATACATTTTGCATATTTAATATACCTACCTACAGAACACGTTGTAGAAAACTGAAAGTTTATCAGATTTTTTTGAATTTTCATTGATTATTAGCCTTTATTTTCATTAAAAACAAATAAAAAATATTAATAAATCTGATGACAGACCTTTATTACAAAATATTGCCAGCTATTGTTACACATGTCTTAGCTAATTACGTTTTACACGTGGAAACACAAAACTCTAGCTTAACGGCAAGTCAAATTGCTGTTGAAAACCAGCAGTTCAAAAAATCTATTTTCAATACCAGTCGTCCAAAAAATATGATGATGATCATAAAGTAATTTCTCTTGCAGACAGCTGGTACAAAATGAAATCAATGAAAAAAAAAACAAATGAACTGAGTCTGTGATAGGTATTTGCATTGTTATCTGAGAGATAATTAGGCCGAAATTTCTGGAATATTCTCTTCTTCAAGAATTAGTTCTATAACAATTGATTTAAAAAAAATACAGTATTGATAAATTAATATATTTTTCTACTACCGTTCTTACAGTACTATCTTTTTGGCACATTTCATAGATCATAAAACTTCATTTTACGCGTGAATAAATAAGTTCTAATTTAAACTTATTGAAAGTTCTTATACAAATATGTGATGATGGATATTAAATCTTCAATTTTTCCTATTTTTTATTTAATCATACATTAAAACTCATATGAATTCCGTATAAATGCTTGCAAATTAGTGAATATTAAATTAAACTAAAAAATAACAAAACTAAAATTGTAAATTAAAAAGTTCTATCTATCTAGTTGGCTATGATTGACTGATGCAAAACCCGTAGGTAGATGTTGGAAATTTATTTACGTGTTTTCTGGGACATTTCTGTCGTGTGTGTGTGTGTGTGTGTAAATTGAATATGAAGTAGGTTTTCATTCAATATAAGAATTTCCTAGAATTCCGAAAATTCGTCCTTATATAATTGAGTCCCACCCTGTATATGTTGACATTTCAAACTATTTATGTGTAAGTTAAACGATAAACTAGAACATATCAATGGTACTATCAACTAAAAATACATATTTATTTGTTAATAATAAAATTACGTGGTCACGAAAAACAAGGATTTTTCAACTTTAATACCCTGTATATCGGAAACTAGTCGTAGGATTGAATTGGTCCCATGGACAATTTTGGTCAAGAAGTCAAGTACAACATCATATCCAAAATTTATAACATTTGACGGAACGCCACTTTGTCATAAGAAAAGCGCGGGGTCCTTTCAAAAGTAAAAAAAATATTGTATGCAATTCGCGTGTAAAGTCCCTTTTTTGACTCATGGGATTGTGATTCACATTCGTCAAAAAGGGTTACTTCACGCATCTCCGTAATTAATTATTTTATTTTGAGAAATGGTTAGTGAAATCTCATTAATACTTAGATAATGTCATATTTCTGCTAAAATTACTTATTCGTTTGGCGAAATTATATATAATTAAATTTTAAATCCGAATCTGTTCGTTTTCCCATACATCTCATCCGACTTTTAACTGGCCAAAGTATTTTTTGCGTGTATAGCATATCCTTTGATTGTTTGATATTTGATGTCTAATATTAACCAGTGTTCGGCAAGTGGGTGAGATATCCAACAACGTCTTTATTAAAATTGAACTGATCAGCATGTAGAAATAGATTCGATTTTTCGATCTCATTCTCTATTGACAAAACTCGATTTCTAAGAATGAAAATAATAACAATAAATAGAATTCATTGGTAAAATAAGTCACTGTCTTAATACAAATCGTTTCCTATTTTTGACGTTTGGGTGCCTAACCTGACATCGTTTTCAAAAATTAAAATTTTTACTCTATAAAATATGACGACAGTTTTCTATTTGGATAAAAAATATGTTCAGTACTTAGTTCAGGTCGCCATCTAGGAACAACTAGTCGATGCATAAATTAATACCCAAAAGTAAAGGTCATCGCTCCGCCTACTTTTCCACTACTACCTATCTTGTCGGAACCACTATCATCCGTCTGTCGGCACCACTATCATCCGGTTCCACTAAACTACAGTAGAGGAATATATATATATATATATATATATATATGTTCCTCTTATGTAGTTTAGTGGAGCCAAATAACACAAGTATTGGATTATAATAGCACCTTCTGGATGTTAGTGATGCCATGGCTGGATAATAGTGGTGCCGAACTATTTTTGACTGAATATTCGGTAGGCGTGGTTTGAAAATATAAAAAATTTAATGGGTGTAGCTTATGGTAATATTTCGATTAGTACTGCTACTGGCCCCTAGGTCTGGACTAATTAGACTAGTTCTGCCTTTGGCCGCTACAATCAAAGAAACTGTAGTTCTCTCATATAATCATCTGGACGAAATAAAAATATTGTGCTAATTTTACAAATAATCCATTTTTACCTATAAATATTGCTCTTTTTATAACGCGTAGTGAGTTAAGGTTAGGTGATATTCTTGTTTTGATCAAAATGCTCAGCTGACTTCATTCAATTCTGAAATTAGGCCAGGTGTTTGGAATATGTGTAATGTTTGATACGCAAATGAATCAAATACTATAAATTATTATTGTCAGGTATCACTATGGTAAACTTTTATTATAAATAATAAGTATCAAGAATAGCATAGTAACCCCGTTATTAACCTTAATCTTAAGATAAACTCTTATTATCAATAATATAATATACAGAGTGTTTAATTAATAATTGGAAATATCTCAACTGATGAATCTGGAGCTTCAATTATTAGGATTTGACCTAAATTACTTGAATAAAATGTGGCTCCTCACTTACAGGGTGTAGTTCGCTTGGGTCTGTATACAATAATCGTTTCAATCTAGTAGGATCCTGTCATTCTGATTGTTGCGAAATTGGAAAATCTGATTAAGTCAAAATGCCGCGGCATAACGATTTTACTAATCTTGAAATGCGAGATATGCTTTATATTTATGTGGATGATAATTATTCATGTACTGCTACTGCTCGAAGATATCGAGAAATGTATCCAAAGTTCAACTCAGTTTAGCTTTTAATATTGTTTGTCACCTATTGAATGTATAGTGTTTCGCTATTGTATTATACAGTGTGTTTCTAAGAATTGATATTTATCGCATGTTGTTTCACTATTTCGCAATTCCAAATAACAAGATTGTTTTTGGTGTCTTATAATTTCGACATTTCTTAGCCGTATCTGATTTGTATCGGCAAAGGTCTTATCGATTATATGTATATGTATTTTTTTAAATTCACTGTAAAAGTGTAAATGTACGTTGATCATCGCTAGTGCATTTGAGCCAGCTATTAATTCGTAGCAAAATGGCAACTTCTTCAATTCATCTTGAAAATAAACGGATAGGAACAAAATCACATCTCTCTCTAATCGAATCGTTTGTCGATAACCTCACGAGTGAGGAGGAACCTTATTTGCTTTAAGTTAAATTGAATAATTTAATCGGTCATTACGTTAATTATCAGACAAGTCAGTCAAAAATTATAGTATTCTCTTACACTGAGGAAAATCTATCGGTTAGCGGGTATTGTAACTATCATAGTTTTCGAGATGATTCCAAAAAAAGTAGTTTTTGGGGTAGTTTTTATTTTTTTTCAAACACTTCCCTACTCAATTTTCATTTTTTGACTATTGATTCTTGACATAGGTACACATAAAAATGAATATTTGACCAAAAAATCTCCGATTTATAATGTCATGACCATTTGAAATGATTATTTTTAGAACCACAATTTGTTTTTAAATGATAATACATCTATTCCTTTCAATAAATAACGTTGTTTTTTGTCGTTTTCACTGATTTAAGTTTCATTTGTGTAATAAATGCAATCCTATGACCCAAAAGCACACAGTATAGAGAGTTAGCACAAATTCAGGAAATGAACTTATTTTTTTGTTCTTGTCTTTAACTAAGGGAAAAATCATATATAATTTTTTAAATTTCTTGGCAAAAAATTTAATCTATGCCAATACATAAAATTGGAGTGTGTCTGTTCAGGGTAATCTCCAAAAAGGCTTGAATAATTGTGATAAAACTTGATAGGCTCATGGAATAGACCATGAAGAAGGACATACATAGGCTATTTTTGTTCGTGTATAACAGTTGAAAACGGGTCCTATGGAAGGTATTTTAGTTTCGGAAAAAGGTTTTTATGAGTACAATTATGGTACATGTTTTAAATAGTTTTTAGGTACCACACTGTATCAAAGTCTCTTCTTGTTCCTTTTGGAATTAACTTAATTTATATTCTATAATTAATTTTAGTCAGAAATAAGTTGTTCATTCGAACTACTACAGTTTTTTTTTGCGAAATATTCCATTGAATCTATGAATTTTTATACCATCGGTCTCAAAAATGCTGAACAATTTGCTTCAAATATTGGTAACGGTTAAGTCCATTACAATTAACGTATTTTATGTCTGATTCTGGCAATGCCACTAAAGAAGCGCCATCTAAAAAATGACCCGGTGATAATGGCAACAAATCATTGGTGTCATTAGAGAACGAACTGAGTGGCCGCGAATTTATGCACGTTCCAATTTGCGTAAATACCGTTGATAACTCTTCGAATGTTAGTGAAGCATTTCCAACAACTCTCAAAAAATGATATTTCGCCTTTTTGACATTAGCCGCCCACAAATCACAAAAACCGAGGTGGAATAAATTTCCAGTTAATTCCATCTTTATTATTAAGAAATTCGAAAAACTCTCGAATTTCGCGGTTTGCCCCTACAAAATTGGTTTCGCAGTCAGAAAAGTTGTTTTTGCATTTTCTTCTCGCAATGAATCTTCCTAAAGCATTAAAAAAACACTCACTCACTCACTCAAACACAATCAAAGCATTGATTGACGGCGGTTTTACTTTAAAACATATGACGCACTTACGTAGTATCTTTTTTGCGTTGATGCCACCCAAAATCCAAAATCTAATATAAGACAATAAATTTTAAGCACCCATATGCAAATTTTTTCTATGCTAGAATTAATGATTAAATTACTCAACACGTTGTAATTATTTAATATTATAGGATAGTTTTGGTTAAAAGGTATCAATGCCTTATTTATTTGAATGCCGGCTCTCAGTAGGTATACCGTGCTTGTCAAGAAATGGATTTAGTGATATTATTCTACTATTACGACAAATTTGTTTATTTTTTTCGAGAGAATGAATTTCATCAGCAAAGTTGAATGATTGCGCAATCTTTACAATACAAACTAATGGCTCTTCTTATTCGTCATCTGATATATTTCCTTTGATTTTATTAATTTTGTTTGAAGACACGTTTTAATAAAATCTTAAACAATATGCTATGTAGGAGCAATTAATTTGAGAATTTAGATATTATATTTTGATCAAAAATAGATGTCATTGATATTTTACTACTTAGTTTTTTCTCTGGAATGTCAATTTCAAGAACAATATTATTTCTAGGCCATCCAGATCTCCCGTTATTTAGCCATTCCGGTCCGTGCCATCAGTTGTGAACTTTTAAGGTTTTTGTGTCACACCCTCAAGAAACCAAGTCTGTTGGATTTTCTTCACTTCCGACATGGTTCCAACTACCTTTGGTTGTTTTGAATTTCGGCTACTCTATGTGCCACAAAAACATTCCAGTTGAAGTTTCTGCAGCTAACCACGAGAGCACTATTTGAGAGCCTGTCCAGTAATGAACTTCACTTCACCTCAAACTAAAAGCTTCCAAAGTTTTATTTATTAATCTGGATAGCAATAATGCTCCGCATAACTACAGTCTTGGTAAAGTTACTGTTTTGATAGGAGCTACCCTTGATTTTTGCACAGAGACTATAAGTTGCTATATTATTAGTAACTTTGGTTTTTAAAATTCATCACCCTGTATATTCAGTCATTATTGGAATCTCCTATTCAATACGAGTTCAATCATATGTAACACTTATGATTTTGAATACATAAAACAGTGCAAACTATGTAGATTTGAAGAAATTTAAATGTTCAAATGTAGAATGCTGTAATTTTGACATTTGTTCATCATTTACATTATTAACTAAAACTGACAGTAGTTTGATGTGTTTGGAAAAGTTCTGCAAGGTAAATTGCTTCTCTAACGTTGCTCTTAACGAAAAAGAACGAATCACTATTCTAATGATGAGAGGGTACGGCGACAGAAAAAAATCTTATTGTGAACTAGTCAATTTGTTCAACGATACTTTCCCAATCTTTCTCCTATTCATAAGGCGACAGTACAAAAAACTGTAAAGCGCTTTGAGGAATCTGGAGGAGTGAAAGATGGATACCGATCGGGTAGACCGAAAACAAGTATGAATGTTGAAGATCCACATAAATCCTTACGCAGGGTTGCACAAGTACATGATGTAGGTCGTTCTTCAGTGTTACCTTAAGTGTATCACATAATAATAAATTGAAACCATACAAAATTCACTTATTGCAAGAATTAAGTGAAGATGCCTTCGATCGTAGATTAGAGTTTACTGAGGTGATGATGGATAAAATTGAAAATGATGAAAATTTCGTTAACAGAATATATCTTTCCGATGAAGCAACCTTTAAACTGCGTGGGAGTGTAAATCGACACAACTTAAGGTACTGGAGAGACGTAAATCCACACTGGATGCGTGAAAACCATACTCAAAGACCACAAAAATTGAATGTATGGTCAGGTATAGTAGGTACTCAGTTAATTGGACCACTTTATCGAAGGAAATTTAACCTCAGACTTGGAAATGAAATTGTACCATACATTGAGAAACTTGTTTTTGGCCAATTATAATCAGATATGGTTTCAGCCAGATGGTGCTCCAGCTTATTTTGGTATAAATGTTCGGCGTTATTTAGATGAGATATTTCCCGGACGATGGATTGGTAGACGATGTAGAATTGAAAGACCTCCACGTTCACCTGATTTCATTCCAAAAGATTATTAGGATTATTTTTATTGGGGATACTTGAAAAATTCAGTTCACAAAACTAAACCAGCAAGTCTTGCAGAGCTAAGGCAACGAATTATCGATGAATCTTGATTAATTTCTAGACAATCATGGAGAAATGTGGTAGACGCATTCTACCATCAATTAGGGTACTGTCAACTCACAAATGGAGCACATTTTGAACAGTTGATAAAGTAACCATTATGTTAAAAATGTTGTAACCTTTCATTTGTTACATTTTAATGTAGTTGAAAATAATTTGTATTAAAACATTTATTGAGACAACTAGGCGTTACCAGACTTCTGTTTTATGTATTTAGGACCTTCCAGACTTCATAAAATCATAGCTGTTACATATGGATGAACTCGTATTGAATAGATGATTCAAATAATGACTGATGATACAGGGTGATGAATTTGAAAAACCAAAGTTACTAATAATATAAGAGAAACGGCAAATCTGGCAACATTGCAAATATCAAATCTGGAATCTACGTATCCCAAAATAGGGGTACCTGAAATTTTATACAATAAGGACTAGCAATTTACGTGATAATTGGCCGTTACCAGACTTTTAGGCCACTCTGTATACAAACATGCGCCATACACCCTTTCCGAAGCGTCGCAATAGCCATGAATTTCCAAACTTAGATAATATTGATCAATTACATGTCTTCCAATATTTATTTTGAATAAATTTCTTAAATCGTCATAAAACGATGTCCATAATTTGTGTAAATCTGCAGAAACCTCTTCGTCCCAATATATACCCGTTTTCCATAACTATTGCATATTTATTTTAGCACGTATTATTAATGAACTTAGAAGACCTGAGGGATCAGAGATTCTTGAAAACATTGATAATCTATTTCTTTTTGTTGACCGAAGATTGGTTTCAGCGTTAATAATATACCTCAGTGTATACTCTTGGGTACCTACTCCATATTAATCCTAAAATCTTTGTGATATCCTTATCCACCACGTATTGCGTTATTTGATTTTCCTCTTCATTTTTCAATATTTTTTTATTATTTGAAATCCACTTTCTAAGGCAAAATCCTGATTTACTTAAAATTGTAGTTATTTCTGATTTCAGCGTCATAAGCTCTTCAATGGTTGATGCTCCAGTCAATAGGTCATCAACATTAAAGCTTGATTTTATTTCACTGCATACTTTTGAATATAAATGCTCCTGCTCTTCGACTGCTTTATGAAGACAGCTTATAGCTAAATACGAAGCAGGCGTTATGCCATACGTCAGTGTATTTAACCTATAGTGCTTAAGCTCCATTTCCGGGTCTGATCTCCATACAATCCTTTGCAGGTCTCTTTGTTCTGAGACTACCCATATTTGCCTTATACATTTTCTCCACATCAGCTCCCAAAACGTAGCGATGACGTGAAATAATTGACTACAATTCATCCTCTATTTTTGGTCCATTTTAATTTCTCGTTTAGGCTTATTCCACGGTTCGTTTTTGCACTACTGTCAATTACTACCCTCAATTTGGTAGTTGCACTATCTTCCTTTATTACAGCGTGGGGGGGTAAGTAATATTGTAGCTTATTATTTAAAGTTTCATTTCTAGGAATGTCAGTCATATGTCCTAGTTTTTCATACTTGGACATACATTTTTTGTATTGGTATTTTATTTTCTCATTTGACCTCAATTTCGCTTATAATTTGTGAAACCTTGATACTGCAATTTCTCTTGATTGTCCAATATTCTCAATTCCCTCCTTTAGAGGTAACTTCACAATAAATCTGCCATCGTCATGATGTTTTGTAGTATTGACGAAAAGCTCGTCCTTCATATTTCGGGAACTTTTTTGATTCTACTTCTTCCATTTTCCAAAATGATTCAAGCTGCAATATGAAAAATTACAACCTATTTCTTTGGTTTGCTCTTTCTTGTCCATTTTATTTTTCGTATATGCTACTGTTCTCGCTATTACCAATCCTAGATGAGTTTTTTGTAAAATCGGCATATTTTCGTCGGTTCTAATTTGTCCGCTGAGTAACCATTCATAAAATATATATGCTCCAAAAAACATGTCAATTTTCTACGGCACATAAAAGCTTGGATCAGCTAATTGTATATTCAACGGAATGATCAACTGTTTCTTATCAACAGTAACTGAGTTACTATGAGTAGCGATTCAAGTAGTATCTTTACTTTCTTGTGGGTTATTACTTGTTACATTATTTTGATTTACTTTATTAAAATAATCAATATGCAACAACGTGTTATGTTGTTTACCACATTTATGACAACCTTTGTGAGTACATCGCGTACTAAGATGGTCACTTTTAAGACAATTGAGGCACAAATGCATTTTTCTTACTTCATTTATTCTTCCAGTCTCTGTTTAACTTAAAAATCGTTCACAGCGAAATAAAGGATGTTTACTTACTTTACAAAAATTACATACAAATTATTGTAATTACCAGAGGAACTGCCCCTGGGAATTATTATTATCATAATATGGAGGAAAACTTCTACCTTTACTATCATTAGAATGCTGTTTATTGAAAGAACTGCTGTTTTGCTGGAATTGATTCTGATTATTTTTGTGCGTTTCTAAGTTTTCTAGAACCTAGCACATTTCCGATAGACATTTAAAAAGTCATTACACTTTATGGAGTTTTGCTTTACACAAACCGTGTCCCATCCTTGCTTTGATGTAATATCCAATTTATTACTAAAAACATAAACCTACAGAGTCTCCCAGCAATCCACAGGTTCTTTGAGATTTTTCAAACCTTTCAAATTTGTCTGAATACCGTCCAATAAATCTGGTATTTTCGTATATTTCTTGTAATAATTTCAAGGCAATAGCATAATTTGCCTCGTTCACTTCTATGGAATGAATTACCTGAGCAGCGTTTCCTCTCAAACAAGATTTCTGAACTCCGCTCAATAAGTTATTTGAATATATTAATGCAACAAAACTATCATAAAAGCCTAGCCACGCATCGTAATTTCCACTGAAGGTGGGCAAGTCTAAAGGAGGCTTCACAAAATGTTGAATAATTTGATGATTGCTGCTTCCGCTATTATTGCTGGATGGAACATTGTCATTTTTTAAGAGTTCTTTAAATTTACAGATAGTTTCAAAAATATTTTTACTCAAACACTAGATCTTATTTTTAAAATTCATCTACACATTCGAGTCCAACTTGTACGGAAACAAACTTACACAAATCTTCACATTCGCAATATCTTCCATTAATATTTATCTTCACATTCGCAATATCTTCCATTAATATTTATTTTACTGGTATTTTCATCGCTGTTTGAAATAAAATCATGAAATCTCTCTAATTGTGTAATTATTTGCTGTTTTTAATTTTTTATTTTTTTAAGAGACTCTTTTTTGTGTTTATTGGAACTTATTATGCGATCATATATCTTTACTACTGATACCTATCAACAATGAAGCACACTAAATTTTCCAACATAACACCCTGTATCTCGGAAAGAATTGAGCTTAGATTATTAATCAACCAAATATTATTATACATACGGTTGCAATATGGCTTATTACTTATGAATAGCAAAAATTCAAAAGGGTATGCCGGACGTAGCTATATTTTTATTTTGACATTTATAGGAACAGGGTTACCCAGAAAATTGGTCATTTATTACAACGTTGCTTTAAAACAGTGTAACGTAAATTTATAAAAATGTATATGGGATACTATCAAAGGATTAATATTAAACTGGAAGCATTCCCATTCATTTATTTTTATTTCACATAGATTTTCGGAGGGGGGTCAACACCTTATTGACCCACCAATTTTTATTGAGGGTGACATCTAAAAAAATATGGAACGCTAATGTTTTTTATAATAATAAAAATTTAAAGTTCAATAATTCAATATTTTGATGTTGACATTCAAAACGGTGGCTGCATCTTCCAAACTAAAATGTTAACAAAGAAATACAAGAGGGCAGAAAACTAAAATTGATTATACAAAATTCCCAGAAATTCCAGTTACATTTCTGTCCCTTAGTTTCTTTTCTATAATTTTTATCATTGTTTATATTATACTTAAAACGAGACTACATTCAAAGTTCGTGGGAGAGTAATATTTATTATGTACTCGTATACAACTGACCATTACATAATATCTATTTTCCAAGTTCTGCTATTGAAGACAAAAATATTAAAACTATTTTTTGCTTATTTCAATAATTAATTAATGAATCTACAAAAATATATCCAATTACACATAAAACACGAACAACGATTTATGAACACCATTCTAAAATACCAGCGCTCGTTGTTTATAAATACCAAGAAATAAGCAAAACAGACATTATACTTGTTCAACTCTCAAATAACTAAAATTGAAAAATATGAGGTGTATATACAGGGGTTATTGAGATTGCTGAATTCGAATCAAAAATCAAAATTTAAAAAAAACAAAATAGCGGATCAAGTACGATTGATAAAAAGCCCAAATTAAATTATGTAACTTGTACAAATTTGAATGAATTTCATTATTTCTTTTATAATAATTGATAAGTTCTCCATGAGGTTGCCGAGTGTAAATAAATAGTATGGTGATAGAAACAAAATGATGGATTTGATAATTTGAAATTAATATAAATTTAGAATTCAGTTAGGACAGGGAAAAATTATCAACAGTAATCCTCATTTTCAAACAAGCCTGTTGGTATGATAAGACATATATTTACATGTTTTTTATACATATTTCTCTACTAACATAAATTTATTACTCTTATTATAATAATAAAGATACACAGTTAATCGAATTTATTCACCATCGCAAACCATTTCGTCCGTAGACGTAGCTAAACTAGTAATCCTTTACGGTGGAAGAGGACTTATCTATTACTAGAAGGATTCGGAGCAATTTACATATCAGTTACTTGTTTTGATGAATATTTTCGGTTGTTTGTTAACTTCAAGTCACATTTCATAGAAATTAGAGGATCAGAGTTAACAAAAAGTCATTGCATTAGATCTTGTAATGGCTTTTTTCTGTCACATTTTCTTGAATAATCCAGCCGAAACTTTTTAAAATATTTGACTCTTGCGCATCTTCCGATAACATACCAATTGGTACTACAGATGAATTGATTATTTTTTTCCATGAATGAGAATTTTATAAAGAGCTGGTGGCATATAAAACTATGGACATATTTCTACATACTTTCTTGCGGTGGTCAACCAATAATTTTCAAAAAACTCTTCATTAATTTCAAAACCTAAGGTAAGAACTTGCAGAATCGTGTAAAATCTTTAAAGTAATTCCTATCAAATCCAGTAATCCTTGCAGTTTTCGAAAAATCGCCACGCAGTGTTTCCGTCATTTGCGCTTCCGAAGTCTCCTTGCTTCACTTTGTCTACATTAATACCAAGCTCTTCGCGTAAACCGAGCAGAATGATTTTATCAGAATTTTTTTCCAGAACTTTATGTTTATCACTACGAGTTTGCTATCGTTTAAAATCTAACCGATAGCTTATGTGCAAGCACGTCTCCAATAATCTTAAATTAAATGATCTTTTTCTATTGGAGCTTTTATCATTTTTTCAATCTTTGGAGCTTTTATCATTTTTTCAATCTAATTGAACTGAGATGTTGATTCATTACAGAGATTTTGCCATCTATCATTGTAGGAGATAAATGAACCTTGGCAGTGATAATTTTTCTGTGGTCTACAGTTGAAAATGGTTGAAGTTTATCTTTTTGTTTTTGTAATTGTTCCGATTCCATTTTGATTAACTTATTTGTTTCTTTAGTATACTGAATTTTAATAGGTCTGCATAATTTGGGTGATCCTGGCTTTGGGTTTTGCCATAAAATAAGCGGAACTTTGTCTTTGACAATTCCACTGTATGAGAGCAAGTGCAGTATAAACAATTGAAGCATCAGATTTAGTGCAATCTAGATCATCCGAAAATTTTTGTTGATATTCAAAAAACGCAGAAGATTCATCCGTACTTGCAAATTAATATTGGAAAATTTAGTTTACTAGCATCTAAAACTTCAACCATATTCAGCAGGGTTTTAATAATTATTTCAGCAGTGTGATTTAATAAAGAGTGCAAATCAATTTCAGCACAAGTTTGAGTGATGTTATCACTAGAAAAATGTTTTGGATAACATTCTGTTTTGGCTTTTTCCATTAGTTTATAATGCGGTAAAATATTTGCATTCCTTCTCTGATATTAAAAAATCGACACCTTCATCTTGATTCAATGGAATAGGATTCTTATCTCTGTTTCCATACAAATCTCTATATTCAAAGCTGCATTACGATTATTGATCTGTTAGAATTTTCACAATATCATTTTCTTTCATTATCACGAAAAAAAGCAAAACTTCCTCTTCTTCTTCGTCTTCGCTTAATACTAGCACTACATTCTGAAAAAGCTCGCTGTCGAGGATTTTCATTTTTTGATCTACCTTGCATCACTTCAGGAATTTTATCGAAAATTTTGTCAGAAAGAAGTCGTTTCAAAGGAGTTGATAGCACAGAGCGCCTATAATAAACGGATTTCACCATTGTATCATCGAAATTTAAGGCTTTGCACTTCAACCACTCAATTATCGCCGCTTTTTTTCATAAACTTGTGGGAAGCTTCTCTACTAATCGAGAATGATAGCTGGTGTTATCCATTACAATAACTGAATTCTGGGGAATGTATTAGATCATTTGTTGGAAATATTCCTCAAAAACGTCAGCCGTCATTTCTTCGTGGTAGTCTTTGCTTGAATTTGATTGAAATTCTAATAATCCTTGATCCAAAAATCCGTTTTCACTGCATATATGGGTTATAATAATAAAATAAGCCTGCGACAGTTTGTCGGGAATTCAGTATATTTTTATCTTGCCGATACGGTATGTCCTTCATTTAGCCAGGTTTCATCCAAGTACCTACAAAATATTCTTACATTCGTTGCGATATTTTCGGATTGACCTTAAGTATTATCGTCTCCAGCAAACAATATCCGGCCTATCAATGAGAAAAGATTTTCTGATCTGTTTTTCCCACCGAAAGTTCATTCCATGAAGAATTCTCCATACTCTAGCTCTTGATAGTTGTGGCAGGTTTTCGTCATTCTGGGCGGCTTGCACAATCTTGTCCAATGCCATTCTTCTACCCCTATCATATTAACACAGTTCGTAATTATGTCGCGAACACAACTTGTGGGGTTTTGGTGCACAAGAGCATCATGAACGTTCAGGATTAATGTTTTCTCACGCAACGAATATGCAGTTTGATAGGTTATTTTTTAGAATAGGACCACTAGGAATAACCTTAATATAAAAATTGTTTGCTATGGCTTAATGAGTAAGATAACAAACTTGCATACAACAAATACAGGGTTCAAACCTACCTACGAAGAGAAAAAATTAAGTTTTCATTGATAAGTAATACGAATAATAAATAAATATGTAATATTTATTCTAGATACATTTTGCATATTTAATATACCTACAGAACACGTTGTAGAAAACTGAAAGTTTATCAGATTTTTTTGAATTTTCATTGATTATTAGCCTTTATTTTCATTAAAAACAAATAAAAAATATTAATAAACCTGATGACAGACCTTTATTACAAAATATTGCCAGCTATTGTTACACATGTCTTAGCTAATTACGTTTTACACGTGGAAACACAAAACTCTAGCTTAACGGCAAGTCAAATTGCTGTTGAAAACCAGCAGTTCAAAAAATCTATTTTCAATACCAGTCGTCCAAAAAATATTATGATGTTCATAAAGTAATTTCTCTTGCAGACAGCTGGTACAAAATGAAATCAATGAAAAAAAAAACAAATGAACTGAGTCTGTGATAGGTATTTGCATTGTTATCTGAGAGATAATTAGGCCGAAATTTCTGGAATATTCTCTTCTGGAAGAATTAGTTCTATAACAATTGATTTAAAAAAAATACAGTATTGATAAATTAATATATTTTTCTACTACCGTTCTTACAGTACTATCTTTTTGGCACATTTCATAGATCATAAAACTCCATTTTACGCGTGAATAAATAAGTTCTAATTTAAACTTATTGAAAGTTCTTATACAAATATGTGATGATGGATATTAAATCTTCAATTTTTCCTATTTTTTATTTAATCATACATCAAAACTCATATGAATTCCGTATAAATGCTTGCAAATTAGTGAATATTAAATTAACTAAAAAATAACAAAACTAAAATTGTAAATTAAAAAGTTCTATCTATCTAGTTGGCTATGATTGACTGATGCAAAACCCGTAGGTAGATGTTGGAAATTTATTTACGTGTTTTCTGGGACATTTCTGTCGTGTGTGTGTGTGTGTGTAAATTGAATATGAAGTAGGTTTTTATTCCTGACCTTGTTTTCATTCAATATAAGAATTTCCTAGAATTCCGAAAATTCGTCCTTATATAATTGAGTCCCACCCTGTATATGTTGACATTTCAAACTATTTATGTGTAAGTTAAACGATAAACTAGAACATATCAATGGTACTATCAACTAAAAATACATATTTATTTGTTAATAATAAAATTACGTGGTCACGAAAAACAAGGATTTTTCAACTTTAATACCCTGTATATCGGAAACTAGTCGTAGGATTGAATTGGTCCCATGGACAATTTTGGTCAAGAAGTCAAGTACAACATCATCTCCAAAATTTATAACATTTGACGGAACGCCACTTTGTCACAAGAAAAGCGCGGGGTCCTTTCAAAAGTAAAAAAAATATTGTATGCAATTCGCGTGTAAAGTCCCTTTTTTGACTCATGGGATTGTGATTCACATTCGTCAAAAAGGGTTACTTCACGCATCTCCGTAATTAATTATTTTATTTTGAGAAATGGTTAGTGAAATCGCATTAATACTTAGATAATGTCATATTTCTGCTAAAATTACTTATTCGTTTGGCGAAATTATATATAATTAAATTTTAAATCCGAATCTGTTCGTTTTCCCATACATCTCATCCGACTTTTAACTGGCCAAAGTATTTTTTGCGTGTATAGCATATCCTTTGATTGTTTGATATTTGATGTCTAATATTAACCAGTGTTCGGCAAGTGGGTGAGATATCCAACAACGTCTTTATTAAAATTGAACTGATCAGCATGTAGAAATAGATTCGATTTTTCGATCTCATTCTCTATTGACAAAGCTCGATTTCTAAGAATGAAAATAATAACAATAAATAGAATTCATTGGTAAACAAATACAAATCGTTTCCTATTTTTGACGTTTGGGTGCCTAACCTGACATCGTTTTCAAAAATTAAAATTACTTAGTTCAGGTCGCCATCTAGGAACAACTAGTCGATGCATAAATTAATACCCAAAAGTAAAGGTCATAGCTCCGCCTACTTTTCCACTACTACCTATCTTGTCGGCACCACTATCATCCGTCTGTCGGCACCACTATCATCCGGTTCCACTAAACTACAGTAGAGGAATATATATATATATACATATATATATATATATATATATATATAGTTATGGTAAATATTTGCCGAATAATAATGTACAAGGACAGGAATATTGGGGAAGCGACAAAAATTGTAAAAAGAGTATGTTCAGATTCACTAAACATTCAATTGAACGGAACGTTTGGTGCTAAAACACTTCTGGTTAGAATGTCTTATACTGCCACATATTTAAAATGCCTTTTTATCAGGACAAGCTCTGGTTGCCAGGACTTCAATATAAATAATATAAAAATGACAGTTTGGTCAAGGGACTCAAAAAATTATCCACGTCAGTCAAGATTCGTAGAAATTAGTTTAAGTTAAAACCAATATAGTGTTATTCCAATTGAATGGTCTTTCATTTAAGACAAACTACGCCAGCGACCTATTCTTCGAATTGCTGGTAGCCCAGTAAATGAGCTACAACTTCCAGCACCCTTTTAATTGTGGAATATCCAGAGTACTCTTTACACTATTTTCCAAGCTTTCGGAATATCTTTATTTCCATTTTCCAGGATAGCATTCGAGATTGTATTACAATAAGTGGTTTTAAATGGTAAATACATCTAACAATAATTTTGATTTGAATTTTTTTTAAAAATAAATGTCTAAATGATGTCAAAAAAATCGTATGCTTGATAACTATTCATTTGTTTTTTATAGAATAAGAACAAGTATAAAATTATAACTAATCTATATCTAAAAATATCGTGATTGGTTAGGTTAATCTTCTTTTTTTTTAATTGCCTGATGTTATTTTAACCTCAAATGTTTGAAATAGACGAATTTGAAATTTGATGACTTTCATGTTTCTTATCAATAGACAAAAGGAAGTAATAAATATCACTCAAATTTTTATGATCACTATTTTTATTGATAATATTTTGCTCTTGAGATATGTGAGCCATTTCCAAAACAAGTCTTTTTTTGGTATTAGATTGTACTGACAGAATCAAAATCCATAAAATGGTCTTTATTAATTATATGTTTGTCCAAAGCACATCTATCGGGATATAATCTGGAATCACTTTTATGGAGAGAAATACGATTTTTTAATTTTTGGCTAGTGTGACCAATATATTTATCCTCGCAATTTCTACAAGGGATACAGTACCTACTACATTTGAAAGATTAAGAATATCAGTTTTATCTTTAACTCTTGTATAAATTGATTCGATCGTTAAACATGTCTTATTCGCAATTTTCATGTTAGTAAGTGGTTTGAAAGTTCTAATTAATTTTGGTGTAATTTCTCTAATATATGGCAAAGAAATATATAGTAATAGGGAATTTCAACATGTTCTGAAATAATGTCAAAATTTGGAGAGTTCTTAGATATCATAACATTGCTATTTGAAAATACCTATTTCACTTTTGATAATCAAATATATAAACAAACTTTTAGTACTCCAATGGGAGCAACCATCTCGCCAATTATAGCATGTTACGTTATGGATAATTTGTTAGACTCAGTTATACAAATATTACCTTTCAATTTAATCTTCATGAAAAAGTATGTTGACGATATTATTCTTGCTTTACCAGAAAATAATGTAGATGAAGTTCTTTCCATATTTAACAGCTATGATCAACACATTCAGTTTACAATAGAGAAGGAAGACGAATTACAAAGTATACCTTTTTTAGATACTAGATTAATAAGAAATTCTAATAACACTTTATCAATTGATTGGTATAGAAAACCAATGAGTTCTGGAAGATTCATGAACTTTTCGTCCTATCATGAATATTCTATGAAAATTAATTTGATCAAGCAAATGAAAAATAGAATAACTAATATTTCAGATCCTGTATTTCATGAAAAAAAATTTAAAATCCTTAATCAATTATTTTTAGATAATGGATATCCAAACAAGTTGATAAAAAACATATTTTATAACAACTCTCCAAATTTTGACATTATTTCAGAACATGCTGAAATTCCCTATTACTATATTTCTTTGCCATATATTAGAGAAATTACACCAAAATTAATTAGAACTTTCAAACCACTTACTAACATAAAAATTGCAAATAAGTCATGTTTAACGATCAAATCAATTTATACAAGAGTTAAAGATAAAACTGATATTCTTAATCTTTCAAATGTATCCCTTATAGAAATTGCGAGGATAAATATATTGGTCACACTAGCCAAAAATTAAAAAATCGTATTTCTCTCCATAAAAGTGATTCCAGATTATATCCCGATAGATGTGCTTTGGCCAAACATATAATTGATAAATACCATTTTATGGATTTTGATTCTGTCAGTATTTTAGATATATAATCTAATACCAAAAAAAGACTTGTTTTGGAAATGGCTCACATATCTCAAGAGCAAAATATCATCAATAAAAAGAGTGATCATAAAAATTTGAGTGATATTTATTACTACCTTTTGTCTATTGATAAGAAACATGAAAGTCATCAAATTTCAAATTCGTCTATTTCAAACATTTGAGGTTAAAATAACATCATGCCATTAAAAAAAAAGAAGATTAACCTAACCAATCTCGATATTTTTAGATATAGATTAGTTATAATTTTATACTTGTTCTTATTCTATAAAAAACAAATGAATAGTTATCAAGCATACGATTTTTTTGACATCATTTAGACATTTATTTTTAAAAAAAATTCAAATTAAAATTATTGTTAGATGTATTTACCATTTAAAACCACTTATTGTAATACAATCTCGAATGCTATCCTTGAAAATGGAAATAAAGATATTTCCGAAAGCTTGGAAAATAGTGTAAAGAGTACACTTTTTACAATTTTTGCCGCTTCCCCAATATTCCTGTCCATATATATATATTGATATGGAGAATAATATTATACATCACTTACACCACACAAGGGTTATTTCAGTATAAAATTTAGTAATAAAAACTATTTAAAAGGAAAATTTCTCTTATCAACAAAGAAAAATAAATCAAACTAGAAAAGACAGTTTGAAATTTATAATGAAACTAATACATTTGCAAAATAAAAAGAAACAAATCACCTGAAATATATTTAAACTTTAAATAGAAATCTTGATGACTTCTTTATAATTAGTTATAATCCTTTTCACATAATTTCAGAATCTTCAAAAGATTTATAAAAGTTTCCTGGCAAATAATTAATCTAAAAAGAAAGAACCTGAAAAATAAAAAAATCATTAGTTAGGTTATAAAATCTGACATTAGTAAAAATAGAAAGAGTACATTTATGAACATAGTTAACTAAGAGTGAACCTAGATTTGTCAACTCGAACGGAAGAAAAGACCTAGCAACAGACATAAAAACAAATGTAAAATAATTTTTAAAAATTTGTGACTGAACGATAAAAACAACAATAATAGTTATTTATGTATCAAGGGCGTAAAACAGGCGTTTATGGACCGCAACGTGTAAGTAAGAGCCCGAGCCGCAAGGCGAGGGCTATTAACACGTAAGGTCCATAAACGCTGTTTACGCCTGAAATACATACAATATTTTATGCACGACCGTTTTAATAGTCATTTATTAATAAATATACAAAATTTTATGCACGACCGTATTAATGATAGTTTATTAATAAATATATTTTATTTTCTATTTTTCACCTTTTGTGAGTAGGTTATTATAAATGTTTCAAGTTGGATAAATTTTATACCTCGATATTATTATAACTGACCGAGGATAACAATCTACCAAATCATTTGTATAGTTAAATAAAAATAAGTCTTATTGAAAATAATAAGATGATAAAACAATAATCTATATACCTATACGCGTTACCATAGCAACCAAGTCAATAGGACAAGAATAGGTAGACGTCATTTTTATTTACAGTCGACTTCACGTATTGCAAGTTTCTTAGGGCCAACTGCACCGGTTCTACTTAAGGATTTAAGTAACACTTAGGAAATATGTGTGACTGCACCGCGTCGTAAGTCGTTCTTAACGTAAGTCGAAGTCTAGGTTCTACTTAAGTCCCACTTATGTGAAAGTGAGGTTATGTCTCGGCAGACCAAACTGTCAAAATATAGAGTAGAGAGGTTAGTTTATAAAATCAAGCAAAATGGAATTAATAATGGATATAGAGCTTTTTGATGACCTTTACGAAATGGAATTGATGAATTTGGTGTTCCCAGGAATATAATTCCCAGACGTTATCCCATCTGTTTTCTTACACTCGGCGATTTTTTTATATTTTGCTACACAATGCATCAAATATAAACTTTCGTCGTTATTGAAATTAGGGCCGCGGCGGGCACGCACTGCCTTTGTAGTTTTATCCATTTTAATCACTGGGTGTCGCAAACCAAAGATTATATATTATACACACTTCAATATTGATTATATTTTGTATTGTCATTTTCATGATTAATTAGTGTCATATCTGTCACACTTCAATTTTTACCAGAACCAAAATCCCTGTCCGCCTGTCCACATCCTGTGTTTAGTCGACTTAGCTAAATAAGACGCGGTGCAGTTGAATTACACTGAGTATTACTTAAGGAATAAAGTTTCACTTACGAAAGTATTACTTAGAAGAAGAAACGGTGCAGTTGGCCCTAAGTATATTTTCGAAGAAGTTTTATATATTTTGTTTATGTAATGGACAGTAGTGACGATGAAATAGTTTCCGGAACACCACTGGAAATTTTTAAAGCAGCAGAAAATGCAAAATTAAGTTTACTACCCGCCAAATCTAAGAGAATATTACGATAAGGTCCGGGCGGTAAAGTAGTCCGCGGGCGGTAAAGTGACACTTTACGCCCGCTAAACGTATTTATAATCTGGACTTTTTCGCCCGGTCGTGCATAAAGTATTTAAAGACATTAATAATAAACTTGCATATCAGAAAAAGATCATATAATTAAATATTCAAGTCAAGTAATAAAAATCAAAAATTGTCAAATGAATTTGATTGGTCAGCTGATATAGAAAAAACTTTAAACTAAGAGACACATGGTTGTTGATTTTAGAAAAAATTTAAACAGGTAGTTATTGATAGAAATTGGGGAAGAAAGCATTACTGATGTGAAAATGATAAGTAAATTCTTTTTATATTGTTAAAATAATTTAACAATTAAGTCACGATAAAGTAAAAGGTGAAAATATATAGTGAACAAGTGCTACTGACCTTCATAACAAGTTTATGCTAAAATCCGATGGTAAATATCCATCAAAATTAATGAAATCTTCAAATAAGTGGAAATTCTAAGAGGCCATTAACACTGAAAATTCTCAAAAACCGACGACGGAACCAGAACGAAGCAATCCCAACCAAGGAATGCCAGGCCCAGAGCGGTCTGAAACAGAAAAAGGAAGTAATTATTCAAGTTTCAAAAATTAGAAGACAAAAGGTATTTAATAAACTATAATTTGAATGATCTACTTACATGTGTGTAATTGTAACAAACATTTGATATTTATTTCTTCTTATTGTGGTCGTGGAATCGTCCATTTTGATAAAAACAGGTGTTTTTAAACTTGAAATACAGAAAGACTTTGTCTACTATTCTCTTTACATGAATGTAAAAAGTGTTGCATAACTTATGTACAAATTAGATGTTAACTTTCATCAGTGTGAATGTGCAGGAGTGAAAGATCATTTAGATAAGAAATTTTAAATTGTTTTTGTATCTGACTTATCAAATCTGTGTTGAAATACTTCCAAATAAATTTATAAATTCGTTAAATTTCATAAATCACAAAACTAAATACTTTTTTTTTCATTTAAAAAAGGTTGGCGAAACTTGGTTCACTGTAGACAGTTAAAGTTTCAAGGGTAAGATCACAGGACCGGATTTAAAGATTTTAAATAAATGATTAGAGTGATTATTAAATATATTCAGATAGAGCTAGTTTTGAATTCCTGAACCCAACCTGAGATTAGAGAGTCTTCATGATAACGGTAAGTGGTGTATGATGCCAAAACTAAAATTAAATTTCATTAAATCATTGGCGCCCAACAAATTAATATCACTACAAATAAAAATAAAATTCAATAATAATAAAACCAACACACACGCACACACAAATTCATATCAATATATATTATATTGATTTTGTTTATTTTGTTCTTTTCAGTTCTCAAAAAAATTATATATTTGAAATATTACTTCCCTGTACGTGGTTTAATATAAATCAATCCTTCAAACTTGAATTTCTATTTTTTCATATTCCATATTCATACATCATTTGTAATTTTATATTCAATATTCTTCGCAACTAATTTTGAATGATTCCAATTATAATTTCTAGTCCAATCTATTCCAAATTTTATGGGTTCTTAAATGTTTACTATCTTTCTTCCTGTCAATTATCTCTCAAAAAAAAATCTCTCTCCTAATAATCATTACCATCACTACCCACATTCAATTTTTATCTTTTCACTTGATAGCTATTTTTAAATTTATTTCCAATTGATTAATTTATCTTTCAAACTGACATCACAATCACAAATGATTATTTTTTTTACAAATTATAATTCCATAGATCTATAATAATTTTTTAAATTTTTTGTACATATACAATATCTGCACAATATATATATATATATATATATATATATCATTATATACCTTATGTGTTGCCTACGGCGACCTGGCCTCCTGGTCTTCCCATTGGCCCACATCGAAAAAAAAGTTATAAACTCGTATATGGGGTGATGAAATGATGACGAATCCGGATCCCTTGAAAGGGGTAAATTTATTTTAGTTTTTAACGGGTCATATATACGAAACACAGAAAGTACTATGTCACCTCCAAAAATTATATATATTGTTATCTTTGTCGCCTCCAACAGCGTTGCCACATAATCGGAGGTGATAAAGACACCTCTTTATCCATGTGCCCGATTTTAAATATAAATATTCCTGGTATGCGGACATTTGTTTCCATATTTTTAGCAAAGGTAGGAAGGTATGTAAATTTTCAATCTAAACATAAAATCAGTATAACAGAATTTTATTTTTATGGATACATGTGTTTGAAATAATCCACTAATGTAAATAAGCAAAAGATAAAAAAAAAACTAATTTAAAATAAAACGTTTAATTTTGTTGCAATTACTATTTTTGACATATTTCACCATACGCGCTGTTTAGTGGACGTAATATACATACTTTATGAACAGTAGTAGTAGAAGAAATAGGTATTAATTTATGGCTAATTTTTGAATCTACCGCTAAATTTTAACAAATGACAGGTTTAGCCTGGATCTGAACCTTTAACGAAATTAATACTAGTATTACTCGGCTCCAAATATAGATGTCACTAGTTATGATGGCGTGGCCATTTTTTTCTACACATTGGCCGATCTACTTGTGTATATTATTTCTGCTATAATCTGCGCCGTAGAGACTGGAAGTGCACTATCGGAGACAAAGTTATGAAAAAGGATCATACACTATCCTCCGCCGTGGATCATGTCGCCGCGAAACTCGCTCCGAAATATTCCGGGCCGTACGAAGACGTACGTGTTATTTCCATAGAGATACTACAGATAGAGGCAACAAGCTATAGACCGCTGTGTAAGTGGGAATGTCCCACCGAACTCCGGTGATAGAGAAAAAGATAGACGATCTGAGGTTTTTCTGTCTTTGTCTGTGTATATAGCATGCGCACAATTAGAGATAGACAGCCTAAACCTCCGACTTTCTATCTCTCTCTTACATGCTGACGGGTTCCGAGCTGGCTTGTTGCCTCTATCTATAGTATCTCTATGGTTATTTCTCCGGTTGTGAATGACTTACGCGACGAAAAAGAAAACGGTATAATCGGATACACGTGAAAGATTTGAAACCCTCCAATGAGTAAAAATTTTTTATCCGTAGAATGAGCAACCGCCATCGTTATTTTCCCCAATGGAAACCCCCACTCGTGCTGGAAGTAGCAGGACGCTGCTCTAGGATATATCGACATCAGTCGCCCCGTGGAAGAGGACCTCGCCTTCCAGACCACTCAATCCGACGTCGACGTTAACTGTTAACTTTTTTATTGTAGATATTAAGATACCTATACTGTTTAAAAAAAATGTAATGAACGAAAGTTGCACTTTCGTTCATTAATTTGTTTACCGAAGAAAAGGGGGTGTGTAACGAGTTATTTTTTATGTTGGTCTGTGGAGTACACCTGATGTTTTTCAGAACGAATCAGATTTTGAACTACAGTTTTCTGTTGCCAGGTATCGAGACATGCTTCATAATCTTCATACGTTATTGTAGTTTTTACAACAGATGAAGTTCAGACTCTATTTCATCCTCATCATACCCTTCATCAATCAACCTCTTCCGTTTCTTAGTGACATCATCATCAGTTGTCAACATCTTAGTTGTGTAGGGTTTCGAACGAAGGCCCACGTACTCAGTCATTGGAACACCATTATTCTCATCCTTCATCATTCCCAAGACTTTCTTATTCACCAGAGGAATGCCATATATATTTCACACTTATTGGATTGGAAAATCATCAATTTTCTTTGTCACAGGCAGTAAATCGATGGATCCCTTCATCCTAGTAGCTATGTCAGTGATGACATGATGCGCATCGTACCCAGATAAATTATGCCACACTACCGGCACCACGTGACTATCCTTATAGTTGATATTTCATGATTCATGAGCTGCTCCACGATAGTTGTTGGTGGGAATCAAATGGTTGTGATCACCCACTTTCTTATCTTCCTTTGTGAAGGGCTGTTGACATATGTGGCAGTGAGTAGCTCTTCGGAGCTCAACTTCCTGCAACCATGTCATATCTATATCGTACGGACACCAAAACACAGTACCCATCTCATCTGCAAATCATGTCATTCAGTCCTGCCTTCGGTATGATCGATAAAAAGAGAGAGTGTCATCATAGCTGCATTTGAGATAATACCCAACGGCAGCTGGAACATGATGCTGCGGCTTCTTCGTATCTTCAACAGGCTTCAAGACGCTTTCCAAGTCAGCATACACTATGAATGGTGCTTTTTCCTTATTCTTAAATTCTAAAATGTACTTCAGGCATCTTGATGGCAGTCTCATTTATTTTCGCACAATCCTTGACATGCTTATCCAGCTTATCTTGCGACCTGTAGTAGTGTAGACAACGGTCACAAAATAATTTTGCGTGTCCTTCTTTGCTAAGTTGTTTGGATAGTAGACGTGACAAACTTTTAATTCAGACCTAGTGGTATCTGATGGGTCCTTCACATTCATAATATCTATCTTGGATTAGAAGAAGGTTGACATGGCGTTCTTTCTTATTCCTAGTCAGGTATGTAGGAAGGGTCTCAAACGACCTCTTATTTTTCTGCAGTATATAAACATTAACTGACACGTCGTTCTATCGCTAAAAGTTAGGAATCTGGTGAGCCGTCATCGGAAACTGAATTCCCTTTAACTTCAACACAGTTGAGTAGTGAGGGTATGATGATAATCGATCTGAACTTTTACTGCAGGGATACAGCGCAGAAGTGACAGCCCTCGCAAAACATGCATTATCATTGTCTTTGATGTTGATGCAAGCATGTTTCTTCATAATTTGTGGAGGTAGTTCAACGTATGAGGATCCTAGTTGAGGGACATATTTATTGATGTTCACGCCGAGATTAATCACTTTTTTCAACACCCATCCTAAGTCACGCTCCTGAAACTCTTCAAGTTCTTTGATGATGGTAGATTGGCGAGTTTGAAGTGGTGAAGTACTTGTATATTCGCTTAAACCTTATATTAAAATATAAACGTCCTTTCAATCTGTACAAAAACAATTTCTTTATCTTTAAAAATATACTTTATTCTTAAAAAAACATAAATATATTCATACATTGCATACTAAAAGTAAATAAATAAGTAAAAAACACAAATAAAACAAAATAAATGAACTTTTCTTAACTTAAAAATAAAAACAATTTCTAAAATGATTATTACAAATAATCATTTCAGATTATATTTCTCACAGCCTTTTACATTAAATGTATATCGGCCTCTGACAACTTCTGGAGTGTCTAACTTTTGTATTACTTGCTGGGAGTCAATCACCGAGAGATCCTCTACATCAGGAAATGTAAAAGTACCCAGACATTTTAAATCTTTGCTTTTTCGCATAAATTTACAATAGCACTGAGGTTGTAGATCAGTCGGCAGTACTTCCTGCACACAGCCGACATAAAAAATATCACAGTCTTTAGAGGCTTTTTTAAAAGAGAATTTCACAATTAAATAATCTCCCACAAAATACTGATTTATCTCTATATCTCTAAACTTGTAGAAAGATCTTCATAGTTCTGGTCTAAAGTTTCCTCTGGTAATTGTTCAAAATCGCTTGCTTTAGTTTCTAAAATATCTGCTAATGAGTTATAATCAGAGCTTGAATCATGTAAAGAATAACGACTTTCTTCCGAGTCGCTATTTTCATTCATTTCTTTTTGCACCTTACGTTGGCTTTGTTTCTTTTGTGAATTTGCCGCCTTACCCGTTGAAGATGATTTTTTTGCCTGTTCGTTCGGTTCCGGATTGGTGCTTGGCATATTGTTTGGGTCAATATTTTCTTGTTCCAAAAATTCAGTGACACTTTTTCCGGGCGGTACGTTCAACCGTTTCTTTCTTTTCTGTTGGCGTTTTTCTTCGGGATAGCGATATTTTTCTAAAACATCGTGTAATGAATTAATCCAACAGTCATTATCATTGTCTCGCTTGATCCACGAAGGCAGTCGTTTCAAAACTTCTGACGGGTTACACGGAAATATACCAGTGGCCCTAAAGCCATTTTTTAGGTTTGTTGGTACATTTGCGTCTACGGATTCCAAGGTAGTTCTTAATATAGATGGAAATATCCTTTGGTACGGTACCTCTATTTTTCTCTTTCCAATTGTCTAGCGCCCTCCTCCATGCTGCTTTTAGGGGCCTACAGAACGCCACATCTAATGGCTGGCACAGGTGCGTGCTATTTGGTGGCAAGAAAACAAAACGAATGTTATGTTTCTGACACTCTCTTATTACAAATATAGAAAGGTGGCTGGAAAGATTGTCTCCCACTAAAACTTTAGGACCATCATCTAGTTTTTTAACGAAGGGAACAACTATGGTATTAAACCAGTCTTCAAACGCCTGTGTATCAAACCACCCTCGTTTGGTTCTTCCATATCGACAACCTGGTGGTTCATGTTCCTTCCAGGTATCGTAAAGATGTTCACTTCTATATACTACGTATGGAGGTAACATAACATCAGCAGCTGATCCAGCTATCATTACAGAAGTAGAAGACTTGCTAGTGTCTATGCAGCGTTCTGCATGTTTTACTCCTCTCTTTACAATGACCTGTTTTTTACCAGGATCATCGGTAAAGTTGGTTTTATCGTAATTAATGACGTGGGTAGAAGGGACATCTTTTAAGGATAATTCCTTGAAATAATTTGTTATTGTCTCTTCGGAAACCTGTGCTCGACTTCGTTTAATATTTTCACAGTACCTCTTTGTCAGTATTCTTCAGTGCTCGTTCAAAAATCTGTCAACCCACTTGCGCCCAGGTAAATTATTAGTCAGTCTTGGCTCTCTAACCCCTTTTCTATCCAAATAATTCTTGACGATATATTTTATGTCGTAGATTGTGAATGGGTAGCCCCAATTAGAGGCCGCCAATATTCCGTTAATCAGACTTTGTTCTTCCTCCGTCGTTAAAATTGTTTGGCCTCCAAATTTTTCAGAGAACAACCCTCTGTTTTTGCGGGAGAGAGTACTAGCTGGAATATTATATATTCTGCTAGCTTCTCGTATGTTGTGTTGTCCACTCTTTATTGCCTGAAGGGCTTTTTCTAACGTTTCGTCACTAAAATTTCGGTATGTTCTAGCGCCTAGTTTTCTTTTTATAGATTTCGGCATGTTGCAAGTCAGGTACAACGTTGTTCCAAGTCAGGTACAATATGTAATATTCTAGAAAAAAATGTTTTTCTTACATTAATGTTCAACGTAAAAACAATATGTATGTGACATATTATCAAGAAGACATGTTGTTATCATTATAATGCATCAGAAAATATGAAATGGCTACAACATTGCCTCTACAAAAGAAGGTTTCAAGACTTTATTTACATAACATTATTTACTTAAAATAAAAGTAGCTTGAAAAAAACCTCAACGTACCTTATTCACCACCAAAACGACAACACTTGCTCGCGCGATGGCTGAGTAGAAACTAACGCGTGGGACGCGGTGCAATCAAGGTTATAGCAAAGTACAGGGTCGGCTCTGCATTGCTGCATATTGTTGCAAGATATAGGCGCGTTCCAAGTAACGGCCATCTACGGTACTCAGTCTGTACACTATCTCCCTTTACTACTTCAAATTCTCCACAAAAGACAGCGTTTACTTTCATTGCTGCGTCCTTCCTCAAGGCGTCCTGAATCTTCCGTTTAAAAACAGCCTTACAATCCGAAAGGAAAGAGCCGGGGTCTTTATACAGGAGGTTGGAGATGACTCCGGTGAGCATACGACTATTAAATACTGACTCTGTATCTTCCCAAAGAACTCGCTCAACCAATCGCGCAGTCCGTGGAGATAGCCCTGCCCCCTTCTTCTGCGCAGCTTTAAACTGACTCCTTAGGATTTGTATATTACGCAGAGAAGCCCTCAAATGCTGCTTCTCCCCCATTGTTTTAGCACACTTCATTGCATTCCGAATTATTTTGATCCCTTTATAACATTCAACTAGTCCCTCACGTACCTTCACATCATCGTGCTTGGCTTCTACCAATCCCAACAACGCTGCAATGTAGCGAACCAAATCCGTGAAAAGACTCATACTGAAAAATGAAAATAATTAGTAAATGCGATAGTATAACATAACCTCAAACTTACTTCTAAATTGATAAAAAAACTTTTCGAATAAATAGGAAGAGCTGCTAGACGATTGAACGTTTCAAAGTTCTGAAACAGAATGAAAAAAATAATTATTCGTAGGTATACTTTTAGTCGGACGGAAAACTGAATGTGAGTAATGTCACACTTTGAATACATAACCTCAAATAATATGTGAGAGATAAATAGGGCATGTCCAACATCTGACAGTTGACAATACCCCTGAGGAAAAACAATTATTTGGTTAGATTTTAAATTTGTACTTACGTTGTTTTGTATTGATTTAATGATCCTTCTCATTATAAACAGTCAAATATAGCATTTAAAATACCTAAGCAATTAAAACAACGTCGAAAAAAGCACTAAATCAAAATCAAATAACTATTAAGAACCACGTGTTGAGCAAAGAACGCTAGTTTATCATCAGATGTATATTCCATGTCAGATTCCTCAGGGCATGACGTCACGTGGACTTGCCGTATAATTAGTGATTGATAGTACAACATAACCTCAAACCTACTTTTATTTTAAAAAAATCTTTCCAAACCAATTATTATGAGGAGCTTCCAGAGGATTCGGTTGAAGGCTTCAAAGTTCTAAAACAGAATAATTATTGATAGGTATAAAGAATATATTAGTCAGACCAAAAACTGAACGATTGATAGAATATTTATATACATAACCTCAAATGTCATGGTAGAGAAAAAATAATCACTGATTGACATAACCTCAAACTTACTTTTTAAATTGATAAAAAAAACTTTCCGAATTATTATGAAAAGCTATTAGAGTAAACGGAATAATTATTGATAGATGTAAAGAATATATATTAATAGTCGGATGGAAAAGTAAATATTGATCGAATATTGATATACATAACCTCAAATATTGAATATCATGTTAGAGAAAAATTAATTAGTGCTTATTATAACATAACTTACTTTTAAATTGATAAAAAATTAATAGGAAGTGCTTTCAGACGATTGATTGCTTTTAAGTTGTGAAACGGAATGAAAATAATAATTATTGATGGGTATGATTGATCGAAGTCTTTGAATACATAACCTCAAATATTGAATATCATGTTAGAGAAAAAATGAGAAAAATTAGTGATCCTCAAACTAACTTTGAAATTGATAGCTATAAATATATCAGTCGATTTATCGAATATTTATATTCACAACCTTAAATATTAAATCATCATCATGTTGGACATTTTAAAAGATACTAGATATCTATCCCAAATTGGAAATTATCATTGTGATCTATATTTCAAAATCAAAAATATTGCAGAGGAATATCGAACTTATGGGAGAACCGTATAATACACTTCAATGATTGGAATGATCCTAACGAGCTGGTTAAGAGATCCAATTCAGACCAATGATAATCATCAACGAGCTCCAGAAAGCTTGTAAAATAACATAAGTTTGGGTGTTTCGACATCTGTTCACTTGCAACTGATTTCAATAAAATATGTACCAAAATATTAATTTTATTTAAACATCCATAAATTTTACTGAATATCTAATCTAATTCTAGTAATATCCAATATCTGAGGAAACGTTGAACTAGTATCTAGAAATATGGAAAATAAATAGTAAATAGAACCCAATGAATTTTAAAAAATAAATAGCACCCACTATATTTAAATAGTATAAATTGAAGCATGAATTTGATTAATTTAGCAGTATGAACTGAAAATATAACAACATCGAGAAATATAAAAAATAAATAGCACTCATTGTATTTAAAATAATGAAGATTTAAGAATTCAATCAATTTTTTCAGTATTAGCATAAAATGGAACAGCATTGGGAAATAAGAAAAAATATCTGACATACACTATATTTAAAAATAGTATAAATTGCAGGTATTGCAAGAGCATGAATTGGTTCAAATTATTGGTATAAACTGAATATGGAACAAGGTAGAGAAATCTAAAAATAAATAGCATACACTGTATTTAAATAGTATAAATTGAAGGTTCATAATATAGAATACACAAAATGAAAAACTTACTTTTCATATTTATATCACTTTTTTTCACTTGTTGCACTTGCTGCTACGACTTGTTGATGCGACTTGCTAGTTAGTTAGTTTTATGCATCAGTTTTGAAATTTAAGAGAAGTATTATTTTAAAATAACATTGGTATAAGAGTCGATAAGAATTTCCGGTCTGTGTAAATGTTTTCTTATCAATGACTAAAAATATTTCGAAATTGTTCTGCTATATCGGTATTGTAACATTGGAAAAACGATAACAAATTTCCTGTTTCTATTTTATCATCAATTCTGAAAAATGTTAATATCAAGATTATTGAACGAAATTAATAAAAAATACTTATTGCTAAATATCGCTTATTTTCGAGTATGTATTGTTCCGTTCAATCATCAACGAAATGATTCTTCAAAATCCCTAATTACAATTGTTTTCAAAATTTCAAAGTAAAAAATATTAGTAACGGATCATATCATCCAGTTTAATCTACAAATGGAGAATCTGAAGTTTGTTCGCGTATAGGTGCTTCAGAAGAACAGATAAAGCTTCATTTAGATTAAAATTGCGATAAGAGATGTTGTTAGTAATACTTTGCAACTTACTTCACTTTAACCTCGTGTCTAATGAACGAGTAACAGTGTTTGGCTCATGCGATGAATGCGTTATTTTCTAATGTATTACCATTATAATTATTTTTTTAAATAAATGTTTAATGAAATTGAAACACTCTGTGAATTCTTCAACTGTTATATTACATGTAGATTATGTACGTGAGACATTATGTAGATGTCCTTTTCAGTGATATGTCACTTGTCATGAATTATTACATTTTCTTTGTACTCTAATTTTTGCTACACTCTGTATTATATTAGTACCAAGCAAAGAATGTATCATTTTCCAGAAATTACCATCTGATAGCTAAACGATTGTTTGAAATAAAAACATATGGAGACACTTGGTCATTCATCGTTTATTACTTAACGTGAGCAGATATGGCTGTGACAGATACTAGGCGGGAGTACGTCAAGCTCAACCTAATTAACTGTTGCATTGGGCAGGAGTTTATTCGAGCAAACTATTGTGGGGTGTGTCTAGCTGGAAGTTTAATTTTCCATGAAGTAGCTGCAAAATATGGGATAACAACCGAATTATGTCTAGGTACAAAGGTCTATTCGAATGGTATAAAAATTACGCCACATTTCTGGATAGAACACAATGACATAATTTATGATCCCTCCCTAGCTGTTACGCAGCATCATATACCTCATAATCTAGACGTGACTTATAGAAAAGATGAATTTGAGTGTAAGACCGTCGAACACCTAGTCATGATTGGTATTTTTGATAAATTTTTGGAGAACAAGTCTACGGTTGAATACTTTGCTGAAGCACCAAAACATATAATGAAAGTGCGTGAAAATATTCATGAAGCTGTAGCTGAAATATTTAGACAATAAAAATATCTTATCTGATAACTCTGATGTTTTTTATTGCTTAGCGTCGTTTCACTTTCGCCGTTTGAAATGTTTTGTACATAAAGCATTCAAAAGTAATATTTTGGCATTGTGTCTTCATGTCCTTTTCAACGATATGTCACTTGTCATTTATTTTTTTCTTTGTACTCTAATTTCTGCTACACTCTGTATGATATACAGTAATGATAAGTCATTTGTTATGATTTTTTTTCTTTGTACTCTAATGTTATTTAATTTAATAGTATAATGCAAATGTGACGACTTTGCTTCATAGTTTTTAAAATTAGTTTGAGAACCACTGACTATGGAGTAATTTTGCAAAATTGTATCTGTTTTTGTGGTTAAAAGCTTCTTATCTAAAGATTGCCACTTCAGGTAGTTTTGCGGTTATATGGGAATTTCTTTGAAAAACTAGTTTAATTATTTATATAGTTTATTTAAAATGTGTACATTATTGATAAAAAGAAATTATTTTTGTTAATAAAATCTTGAGATGATTTGAAAGGGGCATGGAATATCAAACAAGTTCCTGTAACATCTGTTGGTAACCAGGGGAAAATATCTTCAATTTGTCCTCTATTCAAGGCATTTATTAAGTTCTTATCATATTCAATATAATCATTGTTATTAAAAAATACATACATTTTTCTGTGGTTGCTTTGAAACATTGTGTTTATTTGAGAATTTTTCGCTATAAGTAAATTACTTTCCTCAAGTATTCGCAAATCTGGGAAATCTGCTACATAGTATTTACGAACATCTTTATTGACTGCTATTAAATTATCTAGAAGTTGTATTTGCGTATCCGAAACGTTGTAAATACTTCATAGACCAGCTAATATAGTTATTAACATGATCTTCACCCTTCTGTGATCATGGAAAAACTAATCCTCAACTAGGGATGGCGATCTGAAATCGATTAATCGAAAAATCGATTCCTCGGAGTGAATAAATCGATTTTATATATCGATATGTTGTAAAGAATCGATTCAATGAATCGATATTTCACCCTTGAAAATCGACATTCGATTTTTTCTCTATTTATCACCATGTTCACTCAATAGCCGTGAATGCCGTGATGTATATGAGTATCGTGGGATCATCTGTTCCTTGTGAGCGCCTTTTATCAATTGCCGGCAACATCGCAAGTGATGAGCGGAACCGCTTGGATCGTGGCTTGGATTCCAGTAGACTTGACACTCTTGACAGACGGCTGTTTTTAAAAAGCTTAGATATTAAGCATTGGGAACTATAAGCTATATTATCTTTTTTCTTAAATTTTCAATGTAACAAATACATTTAGAAAATAAATGTCTTCTTTTATACCTCATCTGATATTTTGATATGGTAATGAAAATAGTTGTTATTATCGAATTCCTTGAACTAAAAAAACCTTGATTTTACTGATAAGAGATCCCAGAGATTGTTTATTATGGTATATTTCTTGTTTTTCATTAAATTGGTTTTTTATTTACATTGTGAATACAAACTTGAAAAAAAATCGATTTTTTAGAAATCGATCTTTTGGACCTCGATTTTTTTATGAATCGATTCATCAGGAAAGAATCGCCATCCCTATCCTCAACCACGTTTATTACTCATGTCATTGCAAAATTTTTACTACACTCCGTATATGGTGGAATCTTTAATTTGTGTTTCTAGACGTTATGGCCTTTTCAACAATACGTGACGCTTGACGTACTTTGCGTAACGCTGAATCAATTGATGTCAACATTTATAAAGTCATGTATTTCATCATATTCTGTCCGGTAGACAATAAGTATTTTTGATACTATTGATAATTTAACTAATAAAGAATGTTACGCGAGTTAGATTTTTTAAAGTAAAAATATACTTTTTAAAAATTTTATTAAAAAACTTAAATGACAACAAGTATTTAGTACAAAGATAGAATGAAATTCATGAAAGGATGATTACAGTCAGTATCATTCATTCTAAGTAGTAATCTAAGAGTAGTCAATTAGTGTTAGTGGTTAATGTATAGTAAATATTAAATAGAACATGTCCCAGTGAAACAGGTAGTTGTTTTATTCCTGGGGGATGACCCACCAAGTGACCAGCAGCACCACCTAGTCAGAGGCCCTTCTACTATCCTACTACACCCAGTATCCTCATTACATTACACATTACAGACTGAATGAAAATTATACAATTATAAAACAATAGAAATCGAAAAATGCTGAATACAATAAAATATGAGATTCGTGTTAACAGGATGTTATACGTGTTGAAATGTTTTTGCTGATTGTGATAAATGTAATAATAGGAATTATATCTAGTAAGTTTCCGTGAGAAATGTCTAGTAAGCAGTTTAATAGTTATATGTCCATATGACTCCTCCCCTCTTGGTTGAAGATACGTCCTCGTGGCTTCGGTTTCAACAGGGATTGGGGTAGTTCCATTGGTGGATTATCACTTAGCTAATAGTTATTGTAGGAAAGTGGATTTCCACGGGGGTGCGGCAATATTTGTCGGGAACAACTTAAAATTTGATCCAGTGAAAAAGTTAGACACAATACCAATAGATAAAAACATTGAATTTACTGTCATATGTAACTACAAAGCTAAATTATTTATTGTATGTGCTTACAGACCACCCTCAGGAAATTTACAAATATTTTTTAATGTGTTGTATGAGTTATTAAATGAATTGTATACAATTTATAAAAATTACTATTGTGTAATATGCAGAGATTTTAATATAGATTTAGATTGTGAAAATAAGAATGTATTGGAATTCGAAAACATACTGACTATGTTCAATTTACAACCAACAATTTTAGAGCCTACTCGAGTAACTGCGACAACTGCCACACGAATTGATAATATTTTTTTTAACTTGGACGCTAACTTTTTATTTGAGGCTTTACAATAGAGATGGGACTGTCTGATCACAAAGCTCAATTTTTAGTTATGAATATGGAAAGGCCTGTTACTCATAATCAATACCAATTACGAAGATCGTTAGGTGAGTCTAATAATTTACAATTTACACAATATTTACAAAATTCTACTCTAAACGAAATTTATAGAAAAACTGACCAACATGAAGCATTTATTTTTTTAGAAGAAACAATTAGTTTCTGTTTTGAAAAATCATTTCCTGTAAAATGTAAAAAAATTAATAATAAAAAACAATATAAAGGATGGTTAACTCCAGGAATAAAACAGTCTTCAAAAAATAAAAGATTTTTATTGCAACTCAAAAAATTTACAAGAAATGATGCTATATTACGTTATGTTAAAAAATATTGTCAGGTATTAACTACAACGATAAAAATAGCAAAAATACATCTCCTTTTAAAACATAATAATGTCATCGAACAACAAGTCGAAGACAACTTGGGAGCTAGTTTCACATTTTAAAAAAAAAGACCAAAACGAGAGGAAAAATTTATGTCTAAAAATAGACGATATTTTAATAACGAACCCTAACGAAATTGCTGAAAAATTTAACCTTCACTTTCAACAAATTTCCAATAAAACAATTCCCTTGGGCCAAAGCAAAAATAGTAGCTATAACTACCTGCAACAAATGGTTTTGAATAATGTGAACTCCCTATTTTTTACTCCTTTGTCAGAAAGTGATATTTCAGAAAGCATTTTGGCCCAGAAACCAAAAAAATCTGCAGGATTAGATAATATCCCAATCACATTAATAAAAGAAAATGTTGATATTCTAAAAGGACCTTTAACCTATTTGTTCAACATGTCGCTCGTCAATGGAATATTTCCTGATGCTTTTAAAAAATCAGTAGTCATACCTTTACACAAAAAGGGTGATAAGTTTGATCCTGGCAATTATCGTGGTGTTTCCTTATTATCATCTATTTCAAAATTATTAGAATGGTGTGTAAACAAGCAATTAATTTCTTTTTTAAATAAATACAAAATACTTACTCAATGTCAATTTGGCTTTAGAGAGAATCTTAGTACCACTGATGCAACGTTTGCTCTAATTGAGAAGTTACATGAAATCTTAGAACTTAAACAATATCCGTTAGGTATATTTTGTGACTTGTCAAAAGCCTTTGATTGCGTTGACCATAAATTGTTATTAGAAAAGTTGTATTATTATGGTATTCGAGGTGCACCACATGATTGGTTCCAGTCTTACTTATCGAACCGTAAAATGTGCGTACGAATTAATCATACCGTCGATAACAGGTGCGATCAATACTACTCTAGTTGCGTCGATGTTCAATGCGGAGTTCCTCAAGGGTCTATTTTGGGACCAACATTATTTCTTATATATATCAATGATTTGGCTGTAAATTTTCCCAATGCTTATTTTTCTCTTTTTGCCGACGATACCAGTATAATTGTCAGCGGAACAAACAGAGATTCTTTATTACTTTCTTCTACTACCGTCATGCAAGGCGTATCGGACTGGTTTCTCGCTAACAGACTAGCATTGAACATCGGCAAAACTCAAAACATATCCTTCAACCTATATCGAGACTCTGACGAAGTTGCTATAAATATAGGTCAACAAACTATCACCTCTTCTCACAACATAAAATTCTTAGGCATACACATTGATAACAAGCTTGACTGGAACTTTCATATAAATCAACTAAATAAATCTCTTAGCAAATATGTATTTGCATTGCAAGCAATAAAACAACATACTAACATAGTTGTAGCAAAAACGGTGCTCAATTTCATAGTATAATGCAATATGGTATTGAATTTTGGGGGACTGCTGTATCCGCAGGCTCCGTATTCATGGCTCAAAAAAGAGCAATTAGAGCGCTTTTCAACTTAAAATCTAGTACTTCTTGTAGACCATTCTTTAAAGTAAATAGAATAATGACCATGACAAACACTTATATTTACAAAACTTCTTTATTAATTCACAAGCATCAAAATGAACTTCTTACCCCAAAAGACAGACATAAATATCCTACTCGGAAACAAGACATAATACCTCCAAACTATAAATATAGTCGCACTCGAAATGGCCCTTTATATTCAGGTATTAAAGTATATAACCATTTACCTTCAGATTTGAAAAATCTTACAAACAAAAAATTTAAAAGAAAAATTAAACAACTACTACATCAGTATGTTTTTTATAATATCTCAGAATTCTTTCTGACAAATTTTAACTAAAAACTTTTTTTCTCTTTTTTTTTGTTATTTCCAACGCTTAGGCTAAAATCACTGTGGATTTTATTAAATTTCTATATGCTTTGTAATTTATATTGTGATTTTGTGGAATAAATATCTATCTATCTATCATGGTCTGAACCTTTACGGAAAATTAAAGTATATCGATTTTTATTGAATGGTTTCGAATAATCAATATCGTTTTTATCTCCGTATTATTAGGATTATTTGGAAATGAGAAGAGTTTAAGGATTTTTCCGAAATTGGAAATCCAAAGATTGGATTTTCTTGTGCAGAATGTTTAGTTTCGTCTGAAGCGAGACTATTGTTATCATCTGGTATTGTACTTAAAATTTCGTTAGCATCACTGAGTGCTAAATTCGGATCAGAATTTGCTCTAGCTAACATTGAAATAGAATCAATATCATCAGAGTTTTGTTTAAAATTTGTAGTCTTTTTACTTGATTTTGGGGGGGTAATAGTTATATCACTAATTATATTAATTTTTTGTTTTGGTTTAGCGGGTTATTTATCAATTGCATTGATTTCAATTCTAGATAATGCGTCGGCGACATAATTTTCTTTACCTTTTTTATATTTAATTTCCATCTTATTAAACGCTGATTGGGTTCTTTAAGAGAGTGTAGCCAGACGAGTGGCCTGTGATCTGTTTCAATGATAAATTTCTTAAAATATAGATATGGTCGGAAATGTTTGCAGCTATCGATTATAGCTAATAACTCTTTTTCTATAGTGCCATAATTTCTTTCGGCTGAGTTTAGGGTTCTAGAATAAAGGGCTATTGGATGGGAATCTTGAGAAAGTACGCTTCCTATGGCAATATTTGAAGCGTCGGTTGTTAAGGTAAATGTTTTTGTAAATTCGGGGTACGCCAAAACTGGAGAGTTACAAAGAAGTTGTTTACATTTTTCAAATGCGTTCAGGTATTCTGGGTCATTTAAATCTAATTTGGGTCCTTTTTTAAGGTATTTATTTATTGGGTATGTTATTTTGGCAAAGTTTTGAATGAATTTACGATAATATGAGAGCATTCCTAAAAATGATTTAATTTGTTTCTCGTTTTTTGGTAAGGGGAAATTTTGTATCGATTTTATTTTATCTGGATTAGGTTTGATACCGTTAGGGGTTATTACGTGACCTAAGAAGGCGACTTCTTTTCTGAGAAATTCAGATTTGTCTAATTGTACTTTTAAATTATAATTTTCGAGTTCACTAAATATTTGTTTAATATGGATAATATAATCCTGAAGGGATTTTGAGAAAATGACTATGTCGTCCATGTATACAAAACATGATTTATAAAGAAAAGGACGAAGAATTGTGTCCATGACACGTTGAAAGGTTGCTGGGGCATTTTTCAAACCAAATGGCATACGTGTATATTCGTAATGTCCATTGTCTACTGTAAATGCAGTTTTTTCTGCCGAATTGGGGTCTATTTCGATTTGGTGGAAACCTTGTGCCAAATCTAATGTAGAAAAATAAGTGCTTCGACCAAGATTGTCGAGAATTTCGTCGATACGAGGAAGGGGGTATTTGTCTTCAATGGTTTTTTCATTGAGTTTTCTATAATCTATAACTAAACGAAATTTCTTTTTTCCGCTAGCATCTATTCGCTTAGGGACAAGAAAAGTAGGAAAGCTGTATGGAGATATACTGGGTTTAATTATTTTATTATTTAAAAGTTTTTTAATTTGATCTTGGATTTCTTGTTTTAAATGATAGGGGTATCTATACGATTTTTGATAAATCGGTATATCATCAACTGTTCTAATATTATGCTTAACTGCATGGGTAAATGTTAAGTCTGAATTTTCATTATAAAATATATTTTTAAATTTTTTACAAAGAGAAAATATTGCATCTATTTCTTCGGGATTCAGATGATCTGTTCGAAGAAGTTTGGTGATGTCTATATTGTTATAATTCGACTTAGGGTTCCTTTCATGAAACTTTGAAAGAGGTTGAACTTGAAGAGGTTCATGAAAATTTATAGAAATGTTATTTAATGAAACTTCTTGTTCAATTGGTATTTTGCAGTAACCATTTTGTGCTACAGCTATACATTCAGGAATAATTATATCCTTTAATGTTATTTCTGGGAGAACTATTGGTCCATTATCTATATTTACTGGAATATTTAAAATTCTTTTATCTAAAGATTCGGAATAAGGGGTAAATAGACGTGGGTTGATTTCAAAATGAAAAGGTATTTTGATAGAATTAATTTGTAAAATATGGTTTTCATAGTCAATGAGAGCTTTTAATTTATCGAAGTCTTGACTACCTATTAATGCATCGAATCTATCGTGCCAAGGTATTATAAACATATCAAATGTGTATTTAATACCAAATTCTTTTAAAAGAGGGTATTTACAGTTAAAATTACCATTATAAAGCCGGATTTTCATGCATACGATATCCGATGATCCGATGGTACGAAAATGTTCTGATTGGTTGAATTGTTTTCGCGCCAATTTTCATCCGAAACATTTCAACTTTCATCCGACTGTCGTACGAGTTGAAATATTTTTAACTTTTCCGAAAATCGTATGGTTTTTAACCTCAATGTTTCAAAAATGAATGCAATACAAATAAATAATTTTTATATTTGGAAAACAAATAATGTTTTAATGTTGTCATATCTTTTTTTACTAAAAATGAGAAATAAACAAAAGAAGCAAAAAAAAAGATTTTGGGTAAGAGATATTTTTCAGAATAGGAAAGGACAAGGTGCCTATCACAACCTGCTCCAAGAGATGAAATTGGCTGATTCCGAAAAGTACTTCAATTACTTAAGGATGTCCAGCGAAATATTTCAAGAATTATTGACTATTGTGGGTCCGAGGTTGACAAGAAATTATAATGTACGTGAACCAATATCTGAGGGTGAACGGCTTGCTCTTACACTTAGGTAAAGTTACATCAGGTGTTTGAGATTGATAATAAGACCTAAATTCGTATTATAGGTACCTAGCTAGTGGTGATAGTATGGTATCGATCTCTTACGCTTTTCGGGTTTCTCCTACAGCAGTTCCAAATATTATAAATGAAACATGTAATATTATTTGGGATTGTTTAAATCAAAGTGTCTTGCCTAAATCAAGTGAGGAATCCTGGATGAAGATATCTGCAGACTTTGAAAATAAATGGCAATTACCTCACTGTGTTGGTGCCATTGATGGCAAACACATAATAATTCAGGTCATCAACATAGTACCTAATTATGATTCAAATCAAATCTAATGTTCAATATTAATTTGTAACTATGTTCATTCATTATTTTAGGCTCCACCAAAGTCAGGGTCAACATTTTACAATTATAAAGGAAGTTTTAGTATTGTACTATTGGCAATGTGTGATGCCAATTATAAATTTACACTTGTTGACATTGGTGCTGAAGGCCGGCACAGTGACGGTGGCATATTCAAAAACTCCAAGATGGGGCAAGTCATCAATGCAAATAATATGGATTTTCCTGCACCATCTCCATTAGGTCAGGAACCAAATTTAGTACATTATTATATTGCAGCCGATGAAGCATTTCCATTAACAACCTCTATAATGCGACCCTATCCAGGCCGGTTTTTAACTCAAGACAAGCGTATTTTCAACTACAGGTAAAGGACATTTTTTATATAAAATATAGCCATTTATGTAAATTTGTTAAACGTTTTCCAATACAGAAAATAATTTTCAGGCTCTGCAGGGCAAGACGAGTGATAGAAAATGTTTTTGGCATTTTGGCATCAAGGTGGCGAATTTATAGAAAACCTATTATAGCTTGTCAATCTACTGTAGTAGCAGTAGTCAAAGCAACAGTATGTTTACACAATTATTTAATGAATACTGAAATAGAAAACGGAACTGACAAGCGATATTTAAATACCTCTAGCATTGACAGAGAAGATGAAAGTGGTCAAGTAATTGAAGGAGAATGGCGAAAAGAGTCTAATTTGAACCTAATACCAGTGAAAAAAACCAGCACAAATATGTATTGCAAGAATGCACAAAATATGAGAGAAACGTTAACAAGATACTTCATGACAGATGGTGCTGTGACATTCCAGTGGAATAGATGAAATTTTCATGTTCAACCTAGTTAATGATATAACGAATATATATATTTATTAAGTTAATATCTTTATTAATATTTTCAACTTCCAAGAAAAACAGTAGACAAAAATAAAAGGCACAAAACTCAAATGAAATGGGAAGTTCAGTTTTTTCCTTATGTTAAATAACATTTTGCTTGATCATATGCTAATTGCAGTAACTTGAGTTCCAGTTCCGTTCTTGGCTGTTGCGGCATTTTCTCCAACAATTCAGAAATTCTGATACAAATTGGGTTCATGGGGATACTACTCATACTCAGTGTGCTATCGGGTACTGGGACAGTATTTATTTTAGTCAATGCATCCAGAAGAGCCCCTTCAATTTTTTGTGCGGACTTGGCATTTTCAAATTTTTTGGGGGGCTTGGAAGTAGTTGGGGACGGTAATGGTGGAGTGATGCTACTACTTCTCGAATCCGTTGGTGAACGAATGTCCAAGTTGGACACTGTTGTTTTGTAGCTTATAGTGTCATTTAAGAATGACATGACATCAATATATTCCCATTTTTTCTTCTTAATGGCAGCTGAACCACTGGGGGTATATTCACCTTTTAAGCGAACATATGTGTCCCTAAGGTTCCTCCACTTTTTTATTAAGAAATCTAATGGAAAATTAGGATTTTCTCCAAATTCTTGAAAGATTTCTGTCCACAAATTGTCCCTAATTGTTTTAGACCTGTCCTTTATAGGAAGTCTTGAATCCCATAAGGGTGGCCTGGCTTGTACACAAGATATCAATAGCTCCTCCACTGTCACTTCCTCAGTGATTTCTTGCTGCTGGAAAGAAAATAAGTATAAGATTTCAAGGCTTTTGGGTTTTCAGGAACCATATATTTTGGGTATCTTTTTCTTACGTTCTGTTAAAAATTTATGAATATAAGCGTACTTACTTCTAACTCAGTTTCCTCGGTACTATCGTCCATGTTTAACATCTATTATATTTGTATAATGTACCACTCACTGAAGTTAAAACGTAAACAATATAAAATATTCCTCAAATTGAATGTCAACTGTCAAATTTGGGACGATTTGAATCATTCATGAAAATTGCAAAATATTTCATACGAAATTTAACGTCATTTCGGATATCGGATCGTCGGATATCGTATGCATGAAAATCCGGCTTAAGTAGTTTTAATACCTTTAACGGAAAAGTTGGACTTATAAATAGAATTAGAAAATAATCTATAAGCCGGTTCTGGATTAATAATAGAATTACTTGCACCTGGATCAATTAATATTTTTAAATCTAAAGTTGAGAGATATATGAATGGAAGTTTTGGGTATGAATTTATATTATTTATATCAATTCCGAGGCTCCTAATCAAAAATTTTGAGTTTCGTCATAATTTTCGTTTTGAGGGTCGTCGTCGTCGTCGATCAGGATTATGATCTACGTCTTCGACATTAAATAATTCTTCAACAGCTACTTTAGGGGGTCCCGTTTGTTTAAAAAAAATTTGTGGGGGTCTATAAGTATTTGCGGTAGAAGTACTCATTGGGGTTGGCCTGTTTGTGGAAGGTTGTGGATGACGATTGAAGTTTTGATTGTTAGGGGATTGGTTTTGTCTATTAATTGATTGATTATTAGGTCTTTGGTAGTATTTTGATATTGGGGTCTTTGATATCTATTAGTTTGTTTATTATTAGAATACTGGGGTACTTGAGGTACTTGCGAAAAATTATTAAATGATTGATTCCTTAGTGGTTGATTACCTGAATTATTATATTTTGGAGGAAGACGATTTCTTTGAATTTGTTGGGATCTAACGAAATTTGCAAAGTCAATTTGAGATCTTTCATTGTCTAAACGTTTACATTCGTACAATGCTTGCTCAAGGGATTTTATTGAAATATGAAGTAAGTGGTCTCTGTAAGGGTTTAAAAGACCTGCCTTAAATACCATAAGGGCTTGATCGGTATACATAATTTCTTTAGAGATTCTAACTTCTTCATTATCTGAATTAATAGCTAAATATTCTTTAAGAACTTGTAATTTACGAGTGACCTCGTCATGAAATTCTGAAAATGTTTAGGGGTGTGATTGAATTGAAGTATTTAGATCATGAGATAATATTTCTTCGGACCTAGGGTCACCAAAACGAGTTATGAGACCTGTTTTTAAATTAAGCCAATCATCAAAAGATCTATTTATAATTACGTCCCTAGCTGGACCTAATAATTTAGATTTTACTTGCTCTAACAGAAGAGAGTTAAATAAATCATTATTTTCGGTTTTTAATAAGGTTAAATATTTTTTTCTGACTGTCTAATAAAATATGCCAAATCTTTTGAACCACCGTTATAGGTTGGGACAAGATTATTTGCCATTGACAATTCAATTGGGGTAATTTGAGTAGACATTTCGGTAGCAGTGTTCAAATTACGTTCTGTAGATAATGGAGATCTAGATCGATCACGACTTTTCAACAAATATGCTTATAAATAAAATCAATATTAAATAATTAGAGTATTGGAATTAATTGGAATTAATATAATAATTATTTTCCAATTTATTAATGTAAAAGTAAAAATTTTATTTAAAATATTAAAATTGATTCAATAATTGTAAATCGATTGTTATTGAGAGAGGAAAAAATTTGTCAATTAAAAAATTGTATTAATTGTAAAATATCAGCCAATAAATCGTAATAAAGGAAAAGACTTACAGGAGGATACACTGGAGGATCATCTGTGAGCTTCTTTGTTTTTGGATTCACTGAAGGATTCTGGACAACCGTCTTTTTCACTGGAGGAATGGTCAGGTTGGAGTCAACTTCTTCACTTGTACAGTTTATTGTTTCACCGGAGTTTTTAAAATGTTCGGATACCGTTTTAATTTCTTAAAAGAAAATGTAGACGTTTACCGCACTGAAGGGGTGTTTTTCTACAGACAGTATCCTGTTCGCAGCGCCAGTTAGAATATTTTTTAAAGTAAAAATATACTTTTTAAAAATTTTATTAAAAAACTTAAATGACAACAAGTATTTAGTACAAAGATAGACTGAAGACTGAATAAAAATTATACAATTATAAAACAATAGAAATAGAAAAATGCTGAATATAATAAAATATGAGATTCGTGTTAACAGGATGTTATACGTGTTGAAATGTTTTTGCTGATTTTGATAAATGTAATAATAGGAATTATATCTAGTAAGTTTCCGTGAGAAATGTCTAGTAAGCAGTTTAATAGTTATATGTCCATATGACTCGCGTTACTTTATGAGCACACTCAAAACTATGTATTTTTGTCCACCCTGTACCAATTAAAATCAACATGTGATAAATTTTTGGAATCAGCTTAGCTACAGTAATCCGAAAATTGAGACAAAATAGGGGTGTTCCATTAAAAAAAATTACGGTGACGTCATTACTCGAAAGTAATTCATCCTGTATCATTGTTTAGATCTACTTATACAATGTCCTGTATATTTGATTATTTTTTTAAAATACGGAATATTCAAATGAAAAATCGACATGTTTCAGGATTATTTCTTAAAATGGTCTGTTTAGCTAAAAATGAATTTGTTCCATACTTTACGGACACAGTGTATATAATTAAAACTGGTATGGTTGATGATATATTTTAACTTTATTCCGGTCTTGATATTTTCACTCTGTGTGTCGATAATTAGGTACCTTTTTAACTCGTGAAATGTATTCCAGAAATAGTAGCTTATAATATTTTTCTTTACCAGTTTATTTCTTTCATTTTCTGAATAATTTTTTTTATTATTTCTTTTGAATCCAAAGCGTTTGTCGAGCTTGGAAGAGGCTTAGCCAAAACTTGTTCGATTAACCGGCAGATTCAAACCGTTCTTTCATTTTACCGTGGACCATTTTGTTTCCTTGATTGCCTAAATATTATATTTTTTGTTTCTTTTGAATCCAAAGCGTTTTTCGAACTTGGAAGAGGCTTAGCCACAACTCGTTCGATTAACCGGTAGATTTAAATCTTTCTTATATCGCCCAGGGGACTAATTCATTTTTTTTTCCTGCCTAAATATTTTTCTTTGTATTTCTGGTGAATCCGAAGGGTTTCTCGAGCTTGGAAGAGGCTTAGCCACATCTTGTTCGATTGCCTGGCCGATTTAATTTTTTTCCCTCCACCGTCTCGTGTGCAATATATATTTACTTTACACTGGTTTCCCGTATTCCCTTTGAATCCAAAGGGTTTCTTGAACCTGGAAGAGGATTAGCCACAACTTGTTCAGTTACCCGGCAGATTTGAGCTATATTTGACGATTCCGACACGCCCTGATTGTTACGTCCGTTATATCCACGGTATAAGTAATAAATACCTTATTTTCTTTCCTCCGTTATTTTGCGTGTCCCTGTATATTTGGCTTTCCGAATTGTCTACAATCCGTTAAAGTAAATTCAACAAGACCCCTGGAATTCGCCGCAACCTCCATCTGAGGCTATCTGGAACTTTTGACGCTAAGGGTCAAGGGGCCGTGGAGCATACCACGTTAAAAATCTGGCGCCCGAGACTTAAACCGTAAGTTAACATCTAGGGTGTCCATAGTGACGTGTTCGGGTGGTAGCAGCCACGTGTACGAAGTACGAAGAAAGCACGTTACAAAATTGGTGCCCGAGCAGGGATCTGACTGTTGATAAGTAGGTACCGCTTTATTCCGTTCTAGATTTACCGTATAAGTGCAGAGAGCTGATTTTGATTTTAACAGGAATCGTTTTTAATTTTTTTATTTAGTTTATAATTGTTTGGAGAAGGGACCGTTATTCCGTTTTTGATTTTTTTTTCCATATCGTTGATTAGAGCAGGGACCTGGTTGTTGAAAAAACAGTGACCGTTAGATTCCGTTTTAGATTGTTTTTTTTTTCGTATTGTTGAGTAGAGCAGAGCAGAAACAGTTATTTCGTTGAAGGTTTTTTTTATATATTGAGTATTTGAGAAGCGTATTGTTGCTGGACCGTTTGGAAGAAGAGGAAGAAGTTTGAGCTTGAGCTAAAAGGCTAATGTCAAGGAGAAACTCCGAAGATCTTGGCTTGCCTGTTTTATTCGATCAGAACGAAACTGAAAAATCCGAATCCGTGGCCCGAAACTTAAACCGTAAGTTAACATCTAGGGTGTCCATAGTGACGTGTTCGGGTGGTAGCAACCACGTGTACGAAGAAAGAAGAAAGCACGTTACACCATCTTAATTTCATCCGAGCAATTACCTCCTAAATTTGGTCGCATGAATTTAGAATACCCTGTATTTTCAGTTTTTCATAATCTATTGAATTACAAATACAACCGTCAAGACCGCATAATTCTGATCTCATTTGTTCTAGTTATTGAGAAAAATAATTTACGCAAACGTTTTTATTACCAAAATAATAACAGGAACAAATAACTAATCTTATTTATTGAGATGTTCAAATTGTCTTCCTTCTTCTATTTGACATTATCATTATAAAAAGATGATACGGTATTACAACCGCGTCCTTCGGTCGCGAGTCGCAAAGTATAGTGTTAAATGCTACAAAAACATCCTTGTCACCTCTTCTCCAATGTTGCCATTTAGCAGAGGCGGGAAAGTACCTTATGTTATGCATAACATGAGTTTATATGATAGGAGGGAATAACGTACCTCGCCTTAACGTGTTGTGCTACACTAGCGCCAGTGATATATACTGGAACTAAAAACTCTTTTTGAAGGTACAGGACCTCCGACAAAATTTTCGTTTTTCGGGCTCTAGATGGTATCTGAGTACAAAACCGATGAAAATATGGGAAAACGTTGTATATATTATATATATATATATTGATATGAATTTTTATTTCATTTAATTTATTTTATTGATATGAATTTTTTTTATTTAATTTAATTTTGTATCTGTTTGTATCTATTTTAATGTATTTATTGTAATCTGTTTATTTGGGCGCCAATTAATATGAATTTAAATTTATTTTAATGTTACACTTATTTAGTGATATCATACATCACTCACCTTTTATGATGAGTCTACACTTCAGGCTGGGTTCATGGGCCTAGTACTAACACTGTTTCTTTTTAATTGATTTATATAAAAAAAATAATCCATTTATCTGTCTTATTTATTTAGAAATTCGAATCACCTTTTATTATTTAAAATACCCTCAGACCGGTCCTGTGTTTTTGCACTTGAATAATAGAAACTATTTAACTGTGAAACAGTTTTGCCAACTTTACTGGATGAAAAACTCTTTAGATCTTAATTTTTAAGAAATGTTATTTAATTCATTTAATAATATGCGACGTATTGATACAAATTTGAAAAGTAAATACGTAAAGAACAATTTAAAACTCTTATCTAAATGGTATTTCACTCAAAACATTCAATCTAATGAGATTTTATATCTAATAAATACATGAAATTATGCAACCCTTTTTACAAATGCCTTTGAAATACTTTAGCTTACTCCTTGGAGTTTTCACTTATGGTTTGTTTGAGGATTTTAATATTTACGGTGGTTATTTAACGTTTGTTTTCAACAGGAACTTGTTACGAAGGTTAGTAGCACAAATTTACTGTATAGTTTCACCTTTTAACTTTATGTAGATTATATTTAAATTATTATTTTAACATGAAAAAACTTATACTTCTTTTCAATTCTGTATCTTCCTTCTTGGTTCTCCTCAATAGCAACGTATTTCAATTTTTTTATTAATCAACAACCATATATGTCTCTTTGTTTCTAAGTTCATTCTATATTTGCTAACCAATCAAATTCATTTACTAAATTTCTGTTATTTGACTTGATTATTTTATAACTTGATCTTTTTCTGATATGAAAGTATATTTTTAATGTCTACAAATAATTTATTGTTGTTTTTATCTTTTAGTTAAAAAATTTTAAAAACATTTGACATTTGTTTTTATTTCTGTCACTATGTTCTTTCTTCCGTTCGAGTTGACAAATCTAGGTTCACACCTTTTTAAATATGTTCATAAGTGCACTTTTTCTATTTTTGCCAGTGTCAGATTTTATAACCTAACTAATAATTTTATTTTTCAGGTTCTTCCTTTTTAGATTTATTATGAGCCAAGAAACTTTTGTAAAGCTTTTGAAAATTCTGAAACTGTGTGATAAGAGATTTCAATTAATTAGAGAGAAGTTATCAAGATTTCCGTTTCAAGTTTGGGTCTTAAATATGTGTCAGGTGATTTGTTTATATTCTATTTTATCTTTATTATTAATGTGTACATATCAGGTACATAATAAAATTCAAACTGCCTTTTCTAGTTTGATTTATTTATTTTGTTTATTAGAGAAATTTCCTTTTTAAATAGTTTTAATTATTTAGATTTTAAACTAAAATAACCCTTGTTTGGTGTATGTGGTGTATGATTTCACTTTCCATATCACTATATAAATATGAAACACTCATGTATTTATATTCTCAATTTTAATTTGATCAATAACAAAATATGGATTGGTTTTAACAATTAAATTTACTGCCAAAAATTACTACAACAATTCGAAATCAATATATACAATTAGAGAAATTGAAAACAATCGATTAGAACAATAAAATAATGAAATGAATGACTGAAAATCAGTTTTCAGAGTATCATTATTATGATTCATAAAGATACACTTAAATATACAATTATATCTAAATAATTATTCAGCTAAATATTTTCTCAAGTTGTCAATTATGAAAAAGGTTATTTTCTACACTTTTCACAGGCTTGTCTGTAATCACTTAAAATATGTAGTTTCTTACATTTCCCGCCGACACAAATGGAATAATTTCTTAAATAAATTGTCTCCTTTACTTAATTATATCATTGTCTAAAAAAAGAAATAGTCTGTCAACCTCATGAGTATAACAGAGACACTAAAAAGAGAGATGCATATATACTGAGAGGTGGCGGTAGAGCGCTGTAGACATAGGTATTCCCATTTTGGTTCCTTGTTGAACGTTGTTGTTGTGTTGGTCAAGTATTTGGCATGAGATTCGGTATTTCTACTCAGTGACGTGGCCAGCATCCTTTCGTTGCACTTTCTCAATTTTCTGGTGATAATAGTCTGAAGGAAAGTTGGTAAAATAAAATGTTCTGTTCAATATCAAAAATTGTTCAACACAATATGTCAGCTCAACACATGTCGAAACAATAAAATTCAGGAACCAAAATGGCGGATAAGAATACTCATCTCTTTAGTGCCTTAGTGGCGGTTTAAGTTGAATTGCAGTGAAATTTGGAACTTTCAGAAACTTTCTAGGAGAGATGCTTCTGACCGATAGGTGGCTCCATTAGATAAATTACAGTTACATAATCGAAGATTCTAGTTTAGCTATAAAATACAGGGTGTTCCATTTGAAAGAAGAAAGAAAATGGCAGGTTCGAGTTTCCGTCCACCCTGTATACAAAAAAGAAAATAATTAAAATTTAATAGAATACGGACATATTGCATCATATTACGAAACTCTGTTAGGCAAAACAAAATTTTTTTCTCCAACTTACAATAAGCTACATAGCGTTGATTTACCTACGATTTTCACCTAAACGTGTCCTTAGCTTTTGAAGGACTATGTATAACGTAGCAAAACCTCATATCAAAAGCTTCTAAAAAATGTGAGCAATCCGAATTCGGTATAATATAGTGGAGTTCTCATTTAAAAAATCCGATGTTTGATTTGTAACGGAGTTATGCAGCACTCTCTGTATAGTTCGATATAATTTCAAAATATGGACCTTAAAGATATCTACTATTTTTGTTGATAACATTTTTTTATATCTCTTAAAATAACCCATATACCGAAGTTTGTCGTAAGATTGGTACACCCTGTATATGTCGCAGTCTTATGGTAAAATCAGCATTATTACAATACGCCTAGGCTTTTTCAATTAGACTCTGATTTTTCCATAAGCCTTAGAAGTATATTTCACAATAATATTACGTTGACTCGGTTTCTGGTTGGATTTATAAAAAAAGTAACAGATCCATTCAAAGTAGGTAAAATTTAGACAAAACATAAATTAAATTTATTTTGTGAAAAAAAATTACTGAATTTTTTAAAAACAAACCTTTGTTTATTAATTGAAATTAATCTGTTCAAACATACAGGGTGGCCCACCGTATACGCTTTAGTTTATAGTTCATCAAATTGCGGAAGATGTTATCAAAAATTGTTTGAAATAAAAAATATACGATACTGTGTTATTGTTGTCGGATTAACGTCTACGTCTACCTGCTGTGGATTTTTCTTTTGAATCAATCATATTGGTGTTAAGTTAAAACGAAATATCTTGGAATGGAGTGAACGTAATTTAGAATTTAAAATGAGATAAGAATTAAATTTATTTCTTTTAGTTAATCGTATTTTACATTCTGTTCGGTACCTATATCTACCGAAATTATTTTTCACAAATGATGTTTCATAAAAAAAAAATAGTTAAAAGAAACACATTTAGGTATATAGGGTGTTTTCAAGTGACATTTACTACTTTTGCATTCTACCTCTCGTAAAATTGGACAAAATGATATAAGGATTAAGGGATCCAGTCTATTTACTTTTTGAAATACAGGGTGTTAAAGTTATGAAAAATTAAATGTTTTAATTTGATAACTTTAAAATGGATGAATATTTTGGTTTGAAATTTGGCAGGCTGTTTTTAAATGTAAAAGGGCATATTTTTATGGAAAAACAAGTTTCAATTCTTGATCCACCTTCCCCATCCCATCTTGGAACTTAACTATCATGAGATATAGTGTAATTACCAAAATTGAAGGAGAAAAGAAAAAGTTTAGGATATATTGACAGTTAGCTGTTGGCATTTAGTGTTGGTTTATGGAAAAAGACAATAAAAGTCTACTCCGTTTCTATTAGTTTCAAACCTACTTTTCCTATCTTATGTATGTTCCTTAATATACATCGCTCATTTGCAAGAAGAACGACATAAGTAAAAAAAAAGTGATTTGGAGTTCTTCCGACACAAATAATTAGGAAAGTGTGATTTATTTTCGGTAAAAACGACATAAAGTTCATATAATAGCCTTTTTGGTGTGCGTCATTGATTGTTAATTTCCTTCTAACACATTACGAAGGAAGAAATGGAAAAAAGGCAGGTCTGTGATTAATCCTAATCAAAATATCACAATAATGAACTGTTTAAACGTATGACAAACGTTAACCCTAATCTTTGACATAAAAATTTGATTGGTTGATGTTAAGTTTACGTGCAAGCGCGACCTATCAATCGGGCGAATTTATATCGTTCAAAATAGGATGTAGACGTTCCCTTCGTAGCCACTGACAGTTCTCGTCAGGTCTGTACTTTGTCGTTTACGATCAATTATTATTTATGAAAAGTTAATATTAATCTTATTGTTAGCATTTTATTTATTTAAATAATACAAAAATATGCCTAGATACACGGAAAAAGAGCAGCATCTTATTTGAAAGTTATCAAATATTTTCAATTAGAAAAATAAGCTGGTAAACCATTGATACGTTTAACTTCAGTGCACCAAGTAAGTATTTTTTATATAACAATAAGTGAAATTAATATAAATCACGTTAATCCTATTTCATTAGGATTGTTTAAATATTTTATTTTTATCTATTGTGTTTCAGCGCGTTTCAGATGCATTGGGAATATCCTTGCCGACTGTAGCAAATTTGGCAAAAAATAACATTCACAGTGATTCAGAGTATACCACTAAAATGAGTAAGTCTGTCAAAATGTCGAAGGGTCCCACAATCCGAGAGAAACACGAGCATGCCATTAGGACGCGTATATACAGAATGTTTAGTGAAGGTATGTAGAAAAATGTTTTCTATTCATCTGACATTTTTAATTAGTCCGATGAGTAAACCATTTTTACACTTTTATTTAACTTCACTTCTCTGTTTGTCTAGATCAAATCTTGCAATCCACTTTTTACCTTCTTTTACCTAACCGATTTCATTCAAATTTTGCACACGATCACATTTTCGGTGACAATACATGTTTTTGAAAGTTTTGGATCAAAAAATTTAATGGAATTAAGAGCCTAACACTAAACAGTATAACACACAGAATATAGAAAAAACTTTTCAAATTACACTTTTATTAGGAAATGCACTAAAAAGTAAAAAATTATTTTATTTAATTAACACTTCTCACTAAAAATAAAAGTGAGTGGTATGTAAGTAAAATATTCGAGAGCTCATATTAAGTGTTTGTTTAAAACTAGTAGTCACATTTTATAGATTGCAATACCTACTTTAATTATAGTGAGAAAGAGTGAATGAGAAATTAAAAAAAATTATTGTTTACTTTTTAGTGCATTTCCTAATAAAAGTGTGTAATTAAAAAAGTGTTTTATATTTTTTATTCATTAATATTGTTTGTTTACTTACTTATTTTAGATGAACATGTAACTCTACATACACTGAATAAAAAACTCATCGATCTGGATGGAATCGACATGCCTGTTGGTTCAATGGATAATGTTTTAAAGAAACTAAAATTCAGATGGCTGAATTGCAGTATTTCCAATAGAAAATAGCTAATGGAACAACCACATGTAGCTCAAAAAAGATTACAGTTTCTGAGAGAATTTAAGAACAATGAGAGTTCTCCTTACCCTCTACAGCCTGTTTTTTTGGATGAGACCTGGATTTTTAGTAAAGGTAGTTTTCGCAAGAGTTTGCAAGACGGTAGCACTAAGGCAGTAAGAAAGACGAGTGGTGAAGGTATACGGTACATTATTTTACATGCAGGTTCTGAGAATGGTTTTGTCGAAAATTGTAGTTTGATTTTCAATAGTGGGAGTAAATCTGGAGACTATCATGATTCGATGAATTCGAATAACTTCGAAAAATGGTTTGAACAACAGCTCCTGCCGAATTTAGTAGAACCTTCTTTAATAATAATGGACAATGCATCTTACCATTCAAGTTTAGTTGAAAAAATCCCAAATTCATCTTGGACGAAGCAATCTTTAATTAGTTGGTTACAAGAAAGGTGTATACATTTTCCTGCATCTAGCATGAAAGATGAAATTATGAAAATTGTGAAGAAACATATACCAGATAAAGAATACAAGTATGTAATTTATTGTAGGAGGTAAGGCTCAACAGATGCAATAAAATATAGGGCGTTCCATAAGAAAAAATATAACTTTGATACGCCACACTTTATTGGAACATCCTGTATATTTCAAAATAATTTTAAAATGTAGCCTATATGAATGTACAAACTACTGAAGTAACAAACATTTCAAAACTCTTACCGTTTCGCTATAAACCTCCGTCCCGTTAGTCGTGATTCACCCTGTATATTATTCAAGAAAAAAAAATAGAATTAATTTTTAACATTTAAAATTTCTAATTAATTACCTAAATGGTTTGTTAAATGTTTGAGTTTGAAGAAGTTTAAGTTAAGTTTGTTACGTTTGTTTCGTATAGCTTATAAAAAAATTTATAGTGTAAAATACATTTTAAGTTTTCATTTGGTAATGTACAATTAAAATGAGACATTATTTATACTCACGAATCAATAAATTTAAAGGTTACACTCAGATAGACAATGTGACAGTATAATATTAATAAAATTTCAATTCAAATGATAATGGGAAAAATTTCAATGTTTGTTTATGTTGAGAAAATATAAAAGATGTAAAAATTATTTATTTGTCAAAAGGGACAGAATTGTTGAAATATTGATAATTATTTGACAGTCATAAGCGATGGTCACATGGAAATTAAATATAAGTAAATGAGAAGAAAATCAATCAATGTAAAGATATGGAGTGACAAAAATTGATTGGTTACTATATACAAAAAAAGGATTTTGTTGGGAAAAAAAGTCAAGAAGGAAAAAAGTCAGAAGTTGAAATATTTTAAAATTTTGAGAGAATAGTAGAAATTATATAGATAAAGAAGAGATTTGTGCGAACAAATCAACAAAATTTGGAAGAGAAAGAACAATAGAAATTATATAGATAAAGAAGAGATTTGTGTGAACAAATCAAAGAAAGTTAGAAAAATTTAAATGGTAATTTGGAAGATTTTATGTTAATTTGGTTGGACGGTGAAGAAGTTTACATTTGAAACAATTTGTTGAAACTAAAAGTTTTTTTGTTGGACTATAGTAAGAATTTGAATTTATATCTTTTTAAATTGTCAAAAATTACATTAAATATAGTTTGCATATCGCTGTTTTCTTTTGGTATGAACTTGCTCCTTTAATAAAAAAAATCATTATAACAAAATAAATATAATAAAAAATAAGTTAAAGTATTTTTATTTATATGTGGTGATTTGAATAATAGTTTATAAAATTCAGCACAATACATATATTTTTGATACACCACATGAGGTCAGTAAAAACATCAATAAGACAGTGGCCACATTTAAACAAATAAAACAATGAAATTCACTAACAATAAGAATTATAAGTGAAGAATACATTTTTCCATAAAACTTAAGAATAAAATAGGGTCCCATACAGAGCAGACTTAATTGAACAGGCTGTATTTACTATATACTACTATATTTACTATATTTACTAATGTAAAGGTATTTTAATATGTAAATTGAATATACAATTTGTTTTATTTTGCAGTATTTTCATATCCCAAGTATTATTAATTTCATAGCATTTTCGAATTTGGCTGAATACGATCCTGATCATTTTATTTATCAATTTTAAGGTTAGCTATATGTCAAAATAGCAAATAAAATAAACGACATGCCTAAAACCCGGATATACGTCACAAACGATGACGCACACCAAGAAGGCTATTATATGAACTCTATCTCTTTGCCCTAATACGAGTGACAGAGAAAGGTTGTGACGCTCTGTCTCCCTCGCGCTTGAGCGCATGCTTTGTTTCGACACAGACTCATTTCAGTTACTACGAGTTTGTCGCGAAGAGAACAAGTTGAGCTTTCTACATAACGACACATTTTGTTTTACGAAGATCTTCTCGCAAAGGTAAGTCAAATTTGATATTAAAACTTTGTGTAAGAACGACAAATCTTCTTTTGTGACGGCGTATCTAAAAAATTATTGTTTAATAATGGTAGTAACATTTGGCGTTGTGTCGTTATTCTTGATAAAAAAAATATTTTTCTACTATCACTATCCAAAGGCCTTGAAAAGCAACTGCAAAGTTGATGTTTTCTGCGAGATGTCATAATTTGACATTGGCGCTCTTAAGCAGAAAGTAACTTTGAAGCATGACTATTATCAAGCCTAAATATCATTATGTCCGAGAAGGTGGTATTAGAAATAAGCGGCTACTTAACAATGTGTATCACTTGCTCTTGAAAGGAGAAAAGATAAGAGTCTGTAAATTATTTTTAAAAAACACTAAGTAGACCGCCCGATCCGCACTGTAATAAATAAACGCAATACAGTTGCAGAAATTCTTTTGGCGGGTGATAACAGAGGCAAACACTCTAATCACCCGAAAGTTGATGATGCGATTAGATCTGCTATTCAGGCTCACATAGAGTCAATTCCAAAAATTGAATCCCATTACACCCTTGCCAATACATCAAAAGAGTTCATCGATGGTAGTAGATCTTTTGTTGAAATACACAAAGACTATGTATAGATTTGTAAATCTAAGAATGTTCCTTATGGAAATTACATGTTTTACAAAATATTTACTGAAGATTATAACATTTCTTTTTTCACGCCAAAAAAAGATCGATGTGAGACGTGTGCTATTTACGAAAGTTGTGAAAATGAAGAAAAAGCTATTAAAAAGAACTATTTTGATAGGCATTTGATTGAAAAAGATCTGTGTAGACAAGAAAAGGCTATAGATAAAGAAAACAACCAGTTGACAGTTGCAGTTATGATTTGCAGGCAGTTTTTCAATGTCCAAAAGGAGACACTTCTTTATTTTACTATGTGAGTAAGTTGAATGTGTTTAAATTCACGATATTTGAATTACAATCCAAAAAAGTCAATTGTTATACTTGGGACGAGGCTACTGGTAACAGAGGTGTAAATGATTTGGGAACTTGTGTCTATAAATATACGGGGTTGGGATAAAGTATGGATTAAGTTAATATCTTTTAAACGAAAAGAACGATATTTATGAAAATTTGCAGGTAAGTGCAATGGAACAAAATGCATCTGATGTACATTTTTGTGTTAATAATATACTTCCGGTTTAACCGGAGATGCCATCAACTTCTTTAATTTAAATGAGAAAGTTTGTTATTTTGAATTCATACATACCGAGTTTAGTGTAAAAATTTTTGTAAAAACGAGGAATATATCACTTTAATCAACCTCCTTTGAGTTTTTTGCATTAGAGCCGCGAAATACCTTTTTAACGTACCGAAAGAACTGTTATCGCCGAGGCCGCTTGCGCCGAGGCAAGATAATCTTGAGGTCGTTAAAAAGTTTCGCGGCCATGGCATACACACTATTTTTCGTGCAATCGTTAAAATTATTAAACTAGATAATTGTAAAAAAATATATTCTTGCTCTAAAATCAACAGCAGTTCAATTTATTTAATAATTTGTGCTATGGAAATGATATGTTTCAATATATACAAAATATTTTGACAGTTCTTGCTTCAACTTCTGGAGTAAATATAAGTAATAATACAAACTGTAGAATTAATGTTAATATTCGATTTTCGCAAGCGACACATGTCGTTTCAATCAACTCTGTCTAAAAGTACCAAAACAAACGAACTATTAATTAGAAAATTTCAAAAAGTGAATCAACCAAGTAATTAGTGATTTGTTAACAACAAGTGCAAACCGTGAGTAAATAAAACTACTCGTTATAATTGAAATTTTAATCTTAAACAAATTTCTGAAATCAAAATTCTCTCAAACGAAGAATAAAAAGTATCAAGTCATTAAGTTAATCGATTTATTTTCACATCGACGAGCCGTCGTCCTTCCACACAGCACAGCTGTGAGACAGGGCCGGCCTCGATCGAAAACTGAAAAACCATGTCAGCTTTAAATCAAGTTACACAAAATGTCTCATATTCAAAAGCAGCCAGTCAACAACGTATCATTTCACCTCCAAATAGACACCAAGCTATTTTATTTAATACCATAGAAGGTTGTTCTGTCAACGACTACCTCGAAGGATTAAGTAAGCACGTAAACCCGAAGGATATAATATTTGCATCCCGTATATCAAATGGTAGAATGTGCATATACTTATCATCAAAAGTTTTAGTAGATAAATTTATAGTGGAAACAGGATATATAACCATAAACGAAAATGTTTTAGAAGCCAGAAGACTAATAACTCCATCAACACGCTTAATACTATCTAACGTATGTCCAAGCATACCCCCAAACATAATCAAAGAGGAACTAAGAAAACTAGGCTTAAACCCAGTATCAGAAATCTCATATCTACGTTTAGGGTCAATTAATCCCATGTTTAGTCATATACTCAGTTTTAGACGACAAGTTTTTGTAACACCCTTTCCAGACAATTTCGTACTACCCGAATCTTTTCTTATCGAATATGAACAGACCTCATATCGACTTTTCATAACACAAAACGAAACCTGCTTTAAATGTAAGCTAACTGGGCACCATGCAGCTAATTGCACAAATAATACACCTACCAATCTTTCTCAAAATACTCCTAACCAAACACAGACTACCCTCCCTCCATATACCACTTCCCAAAATTCATTGACTAACCAAATTCAAAAAAGCACTCCTATACCTCTGTACACTCCAGAAAATTCCAAGCCTACAACGCACATATCAACTCAAGCATCTCCAAATACTGAAACACAAACTTCAACATCAACTGGCATGAGCCAACCCCTACTTGCAACCAAAAACACACCCATTGATATCCTAGAACTTCAACCAATTTCAACCAAACCAACACCAAAAAGGACTTTTCAAGAAACATCTTCACCAACTGTGGAAGATACTTTTGTAAAACCCATATTATGTCAACTAAAGAAAAAAAGCAAAACCAATGAGGAAAACTTACCAAACGCCAACACCAACCTTACAACATTACTAGAACCCATAAAAGAATACCTAGAAAATGAAACTCAATTACTAAATTTCGAACAAGTAGTGGATCTGTTTGAAAACAGTAAAGGATCAAAAGACATACTCAGTGTAACAAAATCGTACACAGATGACTCTCAAGCACTTCTACAGTTCCTAACCAAATTACATCCATATTACACAAATAAAGTAATGAAAACCAAAAGCACAAGATTGAGACGAAAACTAGCCAAACAATTAAATATCCATCCCACCGCTATAAAGTCATTGTTGGAAGAAGATTCTGACTCATCCGTAAATTCATCTCAAGAATAATAACATTCATATCCCTACTTCAATGGAACTTAAATGGGTTCTATACCCATCTCGAAAAACTGAATCATATTATTACAGAAATACACCCATCTATTATTTGCCTACAGGAAACAAATTTCAAAAATCCAAATCACGTATTCAACTTCAGCAAATACACAACTTTCTATAAAAACAGAATTAACCAAAATATAGCCAGCGGCGGCGTTGCAACTTATGTAGATAAAAAATTAATTTCCTCAGAATTATCAATAATCTCAAACGATATTGAATTAATAGTCATCGAAATAAACATACCTCATAAAATATACATTTGCAATATGTATATCCCACCAAACCAAAACATATCACAAGAAGATCTAACAGATATCATAGAACAAATACCTTCACCTAGGATTGTAGTTGGAGACCTCAACTGCCATAGTCCGATGTGGGGTTCGAAAAAGTTAAACCGAAAAGGACGCATTTTAGAAGACATTATAACAACCAAAAATTTAAACTTGCTCAACGATGGGACACCAACAAGATTTAACATTCAAACAGGCACAGCATCGGCAATAGACATTTCTTTATGCGACCCAAACCTATCCACCACGTTAACATGGGAGGTTTTACCTTATTTATACGGTAGTGACCACTACCCCATTACAATTACCTTAACCCACCAAGAAACAACTAATATAAGCACATCTACCTTAAAGTGGAATTTAAAAAGAGCTGATTGGATTAACTTTACAGAAAAAGTAGAACTAGAAATTAATCGGACCAACCTTTTACCACTCAACGACATAGACGCTTCTATAAGCCAATTCTTAAACATTTTAAAAACAGCCGCAGATAAATATGTAGGTAAAACAAAGTTTCTTAAAGATCATAAACCACTCCCGTGGTGGACACCGGAATGCAACCAGGTTACCAAAGCATATAAAACAGCTTTTAATAGATTAAAACGACATAAAACCGATGAGAACACAACAGAATATAAAAAACGCAGAGCCGAAGCAAGGTACACACTTAAGAAAAACAGAAGAGAACATTGGAAAAAATTTATTTCATCCCTCAACACCTCAACAACGATAAGTACAGTATGGAAAAATTTAAGGAAAATTTCAGGCAAAAATCAACCATATCATATTCCATTTTTAACAAAAAATAATAAGATAATCAGCGATAGAAAAGAAATTGTAAATATGTTAGCTAGACAATATGAATTAAATTCAAGCGACGAAAGTTACACAGACGATTTTAAAATACATAAGGCAGATATAGAAAGCAGAACATTAGAAAACGGCGGATACGAAATCCGAGACCTTAACGTTCCCTTCACCTTGACAGAACTAACCGAAGCTATAAACTCTTCCAAAGATTCAAGCCCTGGTCCAGATGGTATACCATTGGCATTCTTATCACACCTACCAGAAAATGGAAAAACATTACTTTTAAAGTATTATAATTTTATCTGGACCAGCCAAATATTTCCATCATCATGGTCCGAAGCTATCATACTGCCTCTCCTTAAAGCAGATAAACCTCGAACATCTCCAGAATCGTACCGTCCAATATCCTTAACCAACACAATGTGTAAGATCCTAGAGAAAATGGCAAATAAGAGACTACGATGGGTCCTAGAAAAACAGAACCTTCTCATACCACAACAAAGCGGCTTCAGAGAAAATCGATCCACCACAGACAACTTAATCGACCTGGAATCAGAAATACACGAAGCAATCGCAAATAAACAATTTTGTACCGCAGTCTTCTTGGACATTACGAAGGCTTACGACACTGTATGGCGTTTCAATATCATATCGAAGTTACATAGTTGGAACATTAGAGGTAATATGTTAAAATTCATTACAAATTTCCTCCAATCTCGGAGCTTTCATGTACGATCAGACAACGTTACTTCGGATAAAAAAATACAAAAGAACGGAGTACCACAGGGATCAATAATAAGCTCAACACTTTTTCTAATAGCCATTAATGACATACTAGATCAATGCTCACCACTTGTCAAAGGTAGACTCTATGCTGACGACCTAGTTATATTTGCCAAAGGAAAAAACTTGACATCTATTCAAAACCATTTACAAAAAATCATCAATAAACTAGAGTTATGGTCCAAATCGACCGGATTACAATTCTCTGCAACAAAAACCAACTGTATCTTATTCACAAAAAAACGTAATGTTCCCATACCACATCTAAAACTATATAATCAAACTCTCAATTTCACAAATAATATTCGTTTCCTAGGCATGACTTTCGATCAAAAGCTAACGTGGAAAAAACATATAAACGATATTAAAAAAGAGTGCCAAGGAGGAATAAATCTCATGAAAACTATATCCAGTAAAAATTGGGGAGCAGACCAGAATACATTATTACACACATATAAATCTTTAGTCAGACCTAAACTAAACTATGGGGCTATAGTTTATACTTCCGCTAAAACATCAGCATTAAAAACCTTGGAGACAATTCAAAACACAGCACTTCGAATAGCTACCGGTGCGTTTTGTACAACACCAGTTAAAAGTTTACAATGTCTAACAGGAATACCGCCCCTTAACTTTTATCGCAAACAGCTATGTATTTCATATGCTTTCACAATCGCATCCAATAAAGAGCACCCAACATATACAAATACGTTCACAGATCGCTTTCAAGAAACATACAACACAACAAGAGTAGACCCACCATTTTACGAAAGAGTCAGAAGAAACCTTAATGATCTACAGCTTCAATTACCCAACTTTTTCCCAACAAATATCCAAACCCCTCCACCTTGGTTAATATCCATACCCAGTATCAATATCAACCTCACTACATTTAATAAAATAGAAACACCAACTAACCTGATTAAACAATATTATTTGAGAGAAATAGAAAAGTACCAAAACCACTATAAGATATTCACCGACGCTTCCAAATCATCAGACGGCGTAGGAGCAGCCATCCTCACTTCAAATACATCTATAAAATTTAACTTCAAGTCAATCACTTCCCCATACACTGCAGAATTGTATGCAATACTACAAGCACTCATCCATATTAAAGAATCAAAAAAGTCCCTATCCCTAATAATAACAGACTCTCTCAGCTCACTGCAAACAATCCAACACTTGTATACCAAAAATCCAATCGCTCTACTAATCAAAACAGAAATAGCGTATTTAAAAAATGAAGATGCCACCGTTGAATTTATGTTTGTACCATCACACTCCGGTATAAAAGGAAATGAAGAAGTAGACCAACTAGCCCGATCAGCACCAAACGACCAGGATTCGATCCAAATAGATGAAGTCACTTGTTATGACATGAAAGCCGAAATTAAATCTAAAGTGTTAAGTGCGTGGCAAAGTGCGTGGAGTGCATCACAAAATAATCTTAAAGAAATTAAACAAACAGTAAACCCTTGGACCCAACCAACATCAAACAGACCAAACCAGGTACGAATATCACGTTTACGTCTCGGTCATAGTAATCTAACCCATAAATATGTCATCACACGAACTGAACTACCAATATGTGAGACCTGTCAAATTAGACTTAGCGCAAAGCACATATTGATCGAGTGCAAACAATACGAAACTACACGAAAGAAATACAACATTCCAGAGAATATAGCGGAGGCTCTAGGTCAAAATATGAATGTCAAGGATACAATAGGTTATTTAAAAGACACCGGTTTATATATGTTATTGTAATTTTCTTTTTTTTCTTTTCCTCTTTATAATATGTCTCTTATGTCTCTAATGACCTCAGTGGTTGAAGCGACTGAAATAAATAAAAAAAAAAAAAAAAAAAAAAATGTTAATATTCATCATAAATAATATAAGTACTTATGTATTTGTTGGTATTCAATGAAAAATTATCCTTGTCTTTGTAGTATTTTAGAAATGTCAAATTTGGAAGTGACGTTTGGTTTCGCAGCCGTTGCTATGGGTAACGGCCGCGAAATTAAATTTCGAGGATTGTGCTAGGGACGCGAAATACTGACTTCGCGTGCGATTGCATGAAAAAACTATTTAGATAAACTAATTGATGTTGTTTGTATGCATAGTAATAAATAAACGAGTACTGTTTAGTACGTCTTTTGTTCTCCAAGTGTCAAATTCTAATTGACGGAAATAAATTTTACAATTTACAATGGTTCAATTAAGTGAAAAAGAGCGTATTGAAATTTTAATGATGATCAGTTATGGAGATCGTGTTAGAACTCATGAAGAAGTGGTCATATTTTTAATAATTTGCATTCGGAGAGAAATCCTATATCACGCTCAACAGTAACTAAAACATTACAACGTATTAATACAACTGGGATGGTAAAAAATTTGCTAAAACCTGGAAGACCGCGGACTACAACGAACGAAACTATTAAACAAAATATTGCAATCGATTTAGAAGAGTCACCCCAAACTTCCACCACAAATTTGGCACTAAACCATGGTATCAGTCGACGTTCTGTAGGAAAGATATTAAAAAGTGAAAAGTATCATCCGTATAAGGTACAGTTGGTTCAAGAATTGTCAGACGATGATTTTTACCGACGGCTGGAATTTTGCGAACGGCTAATGGACATCTGTAATGTCGACGACAATTTTGCTTCTAACATAGTTTTTTCCGATGAGGCAACTTTTTGTTTAAATGGAACAGTTAATCGCCATAACTCAAGGTATTGGTCAAATGAAAATCCTCATTGGATTCATGAAGCACATACCCAGCATTCACAGAAGTTAAATGTTTGGATGGGAATTGTGGAAAATAGGTTTATAGGCCCATTTTTTATCGACGGAAACTTGAATGGTGACAAGTATTTGGATCTACTAAATAACGAAATTATTCCTGCACTTCAACAGAATGGGCAATAACCACAAAATGTTTGGTTTCAACAAGATGGAGCACCTCCCCACTATGATAGACGAGTTAGGGTTTTTCTGGATGCGAATTTTCCAAATCGATGGATTGGACGTAGAGGATTCATAGAGTGACCTGCTCGTTCTCCGGATCTTAGCCCGTGAGATTTTTTTGGGGTTGCGTTACGTTACGTTTACGTTAGACGACCAACAAACTTACAGGAATTGAGACAAATAATTATTGATGAATGTGAACTAATACGTGGAGAAGTCTTGGAAATAGTGACTCAAGAATTTGTTAATAGGATGGCATATTGTAAGCAAGTAAACGGCGAGCATTTTGAACATTTGAAGTAATTTTGTTTTTCATATAAAATAATGAAATGTACACCTTCTGTACAACTAACAGTGAGTTATTCCTTGTTTTTACAAATTTGTTTACACTAAACTCAGTATGTATGAATTCAAAATAACAAGATCTTTCAAGATCTGTGAAAATATATAGGGTGTCCCATTTAAATTAAAGAAGTTGATGGCACTTTCGGTTAAACCGGAAGTATATTATTAACAAAAAAATGTACATCAGATGCATTTTGTTCCATTGCACTTACCTGCAAGTTTTCATAAATATCGTTCTTTTCGTTTAAAATATATTTACTTGGTTCCATACTTTATCCCAACTTCATATAGAAAACCATGCTAAAACTGGTACCGAGATAGAATTGATATTTTACTCGGATAATTGCGTAGATCAGCAAAAAAATAAAATGATGATAGCGATGTACATGTTTGCTATACAACGTTTCCCGAATATTAAAGCTATCATGCATAAATATTTAATAAAAGAGCACACTAAAGCCCATGTCTCACGGTCAAATGTTTGATCAAATTAGTTTGAGCAAACCAAAAAATTGACAGCATATGACGTCATCTTCTTAGTTTGATCAAATCCTGTAAAAATAGAGGCGTTTCTATTTTTCAAGGTCAGTTTGAGCAAACTCTCCTTTTGATTGGTGGAAAAAGAATATTTACGGTTGACGTGAGTGCCATAAATGTCATTGTAAAAATGTAAATAAAAATATTGCTATGACTGGTTTCGTTTCGTCGAAGAAGCCAAGATCTAGCCCACATTATTCGTTTTTCCTTTTCTATTTTTCCAGCCCGGTATGCCAGAACAATAGCTATACTTAAAAGGCCCAAAACAGATTTAATTTTTATTTTCATTGTGGAAAATACAAAAAAATTGCAGTTCTATCACATTAAAACAACACCAACAATTTTTAGTTTGACAAATGACAGACGCCAGTTAGACATACGTCAATAAATTTGGTCAAATTTTGAATGATGGTGTGAAAGACAGTTTCTTAAAATTTGAACAAACTATAGGTATGACGTCAATACGTCACTTTGGTCAAACTAATTTGATCAAACATTTGACCGTGAGACACGGGCTTTAAAATGAGGGTGACTCAGCACATTCTCTAATAGAACGTCAGATTAAGAAACTGGTTAGAGATGGCCCAATGTATACCCCTGAAGCGCAGTTAAAAGCGCCAGATCAAAACCTGAACCGTTTAAAGTACATCTGATGTCTCATCAGGATTTTATGGATTAGAAGGATGTGTGCACACAAATGGGCTTGAACATAACTAAAGATGATGTAGGTGATACTATCAAATTCATTGATCTCAAAGTTGTTAAAATGGAAAGGGTGCATCCACGAGATATATTTATTAAAACTTCCTACTTGGACAAAGATTTCAAAAGAGCACAAGTAATAAAAAGCAGGTTGACATAGAACTTAAATCAGCGTCCCGGGTTGAGTGAGAAAAAAAAAGGCTTGCTGAGCTTATTGAAAAAAAAGCTATTCCAAGTTATTATTCTCCCTTCTATAATTCATTATAGGTTGGCAATCAAGCTTCAAAGTTAATTATCATAATGTATCAGTAAGACTTCCAATTAATGTACTTATAAGATAAATGTGATGATATTTTATTATTATAATAAGACTGTATTTGTGCCATTGATAGTTAGATAAGAAAGAAATAAATAAATGATTTTAATTTTGTATAATGGCATATTTCATTATATACCCTCAGTTTACAAAATATTTATTATCATGAATAACAAAATAGGGATGAAACGGAAAAATATATAAATAATTATTGGAAATAACGGCACAACTCAAACAAGGTGTCATTCAAACGTGGATTATGAAAATACTGCAACATTTTAATCACGCAATGAGAATTAGACATAGATGGAGAGATGGACAATAGAACAAATGAAGTGAAATAACCATTGCATGAATAGTTTTTCAAAAATTCAATTAGCAAATTTTAAAATCGTTTTTCCCAAAAGTTGTCGATTTTTAGATGTGTCGTGCTTCTTGCAAATGAATGATATATTATCATTATTCTTTTTGTTATTCATTTTGAAATCAAACTACATTTTTTTCCTACTTTCACATCTGTTTTCGGCAAAGTAATGAATTGTTGTATTCCATGTTCTTCATGTATTAGTACAATAAGGTATAAAACACGATCTATCTAAATACTGGTTTCATAATAATTTATAAAATTCAGACACAATAACACACCACACAAATAAAAATGGAAAATAATCCTTTAACCAACCAAATAGACCTGTTATATTCGTTGCGTAAGCTTCAAGAAATAAATGATAGATGTCAAAATAATATTATTTATTTGCCATGAACAAGCTGAAACATAGAACATCAAACGAAGATTATCGACAACTTCACAATTAAACTAGTGACGTATCTGCATTATAAGTTGCATAATTTTAGTAAATTTTTTATTCCATTTTTTCTGTTGATCAGCAGAAAAAGAACTGAATTATTTTATTTTTTATATAACCCATTTGCCGCTTATTCATATTACCTGAAAAAATATGAGGTAAAAATTTGAAGAAATTATGTAATAGTGACACCTTTATACTTTAGAATGGTTTACTTATTCAGTTTCGAAAAAATATAGAATAGATGAGGTTACTTGATGGAATATAACAATTCAATTGCTATAAAATAAAATAAATAAATAACAAAGTCCACAACAGAAATATAACATATAATACTCGGCCGGTTTCACAAATATAATTTGAATCATTTGAATCGTCGGGAGTCAATTGTAGAAATTAATATAAATAAACAAGTAACCAAGATACATCGTTCAGATATGTGACCTAGGATATGTCATATCAAAATATTTCATGATCTAAGACATCAGAAAATTATAGTAAGTATACATTAATATCAGTGAAACAAAAATAAATCTTTAAATAAAAGATACAGTGAACATCTTAGTTGCTTTAGAGATAAACATCCAAATAAGTCAAATTATGCAACACTTAATTGAATCATATAATACCATTGAACTTTTACATAGTTCTTAAAAGTATCACAACTTAATTTCTTAGAATAATTAGAAAAAAGATGTTCAATATACTCTCATGAATGAACAGACAGACACTCTATATTTTCCATTTATAGATTGTCTTTCAATAAGATATCAGCCACTTATAGTAACTTACATCATGAAATATCTTAATATCCTGGATTATATGAGAGTTACTTGTTTATTTATATCAATTTCTATAATTTACTCCTAACGATGAAAATGCTATTTGTGAAACCGGACGAGTAAAATATGTTTTGGAATTTGTTATTTATTAATTTCAATTTATAGCAATTGAATTGTTCTATTTCATCAAGTAACCTCATCCATTTTATATTTTTTCGAAACTGAATAAGTAAACCATTCTGAAGTGTAAGGGTGCCACTGATACATGATTTTAGAAATAATTATCAGGCTATTTGGGTTCAATCTAATATATTTGGTCAACTATTGTGTTTCTACCGAGAAGACAAAGTATAACATGATAGTGGAGCCAGTGAATTAAATGATTTAAACTAACAAACTTTTATGGTTTTAAGCTATGGTAAAAATGTTATTAACCAAACTTTTTTATTCTGTTTCATGCAAAAAGTTGTTCATACAAAAAACCTGCATTGTCTAAACCACAATAATTAAATAATAATTGAGACTTATACGAGATTTATCGAAAAATATAGATTTTATGTAGGATTAAAGCACCTTCATGTTCTACCATACCCAATTCTGTTTTATTCCACTATTGTAATGATATGGTTGTAATAGATTATACGGTGTATTTAAAAAGTTCTGACCACTTTTTCCTGAAAATCGTAATGAGTTCAACGCTCCGCATACTATAAACTGCACAATTTTAAATTAATATTTTATAGCCAAACGTCTGTGTATCATAATTCACTAGATCTGCTTCCATAGTTAAGAAACTGTTTACAGGGCGAGGCCAAACTTGGATACATTGGTAAATATCGTAAGTTACTTTACCATACTTTATAATAAATTTAATTTCTATATACTATTCTCTATACCCAAACTGAATAGTTTAATTAAATTTAAAGTATAGTAAAGTGACTTTCATTTACCGATATAAAATATAGGGTTATCCATTTAAAAAATTGCGAAAACTATGTATTCGAGTTTGGGCTCGCCCAGTAAACGGTTACTTAGATATGGAAGCAAATTATGATACTAGACGACCATCGAAGACGTATGGCTGTAATCGATTAATTTTAAATTGTGCAGTTTAAAGTATACGAGACGTTGACATAACGGAGGCATAACGATTATCAGGAACAAGTGGTCAGAGCGTTTTAAATACACTACATAACGTAATTACAACCTTATATCACTCAATAGCAAAGTCAAGCCAATTTGTAAATAAAATACATTTAAAAAATTGTACCTTTGATTTGTTCTGGACTAATTTTAATTTTTAGACTGACCACAATTGGTCCAAATTTTATTTAAATATCATTGAGAATTTACAAATTATTGGACTTTATCTCACAAACGAATCACCAGGTATTCGTGAATTAATCTATACGTAAAATCTCAATACAAATCTTAGGTATACAACGGCAAAAATGTATTGAATGAATTAAATATTCCATAACAGGGCTAGTTTGTTTTTAATGAATAATTGAGGAAGTCATATAAACTAATTTTGTGTGAGAATGGAAACAAAGATGAATATTATTAATTAGAAAAGTTATAGTAATACTCGAAGGAGTTAACTCACTAGGATATGTTGCTCGTCTAAACCCAAATGAATTATTAATTGCTGTGTAAATAGTAGCTGTTGGATACAAATATTCAAGCTATTCTTCTTTCCAAGCTAAACATAATATTTCTTTAATAATGCAGGTGTTAAATTACTTTTATAATTGAAATCTGAATTGTCGAGAATAATAATAAAGTAATCTAAATGTTTTATTCGTATAAAATTTTACAGGATGATCATTTTAATTAGTACCAGAATTGCAATTTTGAAACCGGTAAAAGTTACGAGATAGGTTAGATGACAGTAAAGTCGTCTTTTTAGGAGACAAATGTAATGGTAGCAAAACAAGTGTGTTATTTTCAGAGAAACAAAAAATGTCATGTTTTTATTATTGGCTGCAGCACACTTATTTTTGAAAAAATCATTTATGCTACATTGTTTTATTTGACATTTAAACTGCTTAAAAAACCTCAAAGAAAGAGTGCAGGTCCGTATCTAGAAAAAACAAATTGAAATAGGACCATTTTGTTCCTCATGACTTTTATTGAAGATGGATCTATGCTATATCGTTGTATTTGGCATTCGGAATACTACACAAAATTCACATAAAGTTCGTATTTAAGGAAAAGAAGTTGATGATTTCATTGAAGACACGAAATGTCGTAAAAAAAGGAAGCCAATGTCAAAACAAATAAAATTTTCCTTGACTATTTTTCAAAAGAGATTACTCAAGATTATGTTGTGTAATCCTAATACTCAGACATGTTAAACAATGAAACATAAAACATTGTACTTCCCAACAACACACAATTAAAAATAATGCCATTTACCGGCACATAATAATGACAATAAACAAAGAAAACATATTGTCACTAAAATGATAAAATAATAAATTATATTAACATTTTTCTTCTTCTTCTTTCTTTTCTTGTTTGATATTGGTATACTATATTGGTTGGAATACACATTTTCTGCAGGATACATTTACAGTGTGTCTTCTTAAGTTGAAACCATATGGAAAACTTTTTTATTATTAGTTTTATGAAAAACATTTATTCCTAATAAAAAGTTCTGCATGGTTCGAAACTTAAAATACCACCATCAGATATCAATTTTTTCAAAGCATATACGAGGTTTGTAAAAAAAAATTTTACTCAGGAGTAAAATACCTTTATTTTTCACAATTCAGAAGAATGCTATGGAGTAAAGTTATTTCGAATTAAAAGTTATATTCAAATATGCAATTACAGCCATTTAGCATAAAAATTCAGGTTTGGTGAATATTTACTAATCAGTCCGTATTAATCAATTCTGGATTGACACAGTTTAATGTAATGCACTGACATGAAATATTTGACAGAGTGAGCTGGTTAGGATGCACAGTGAATGCCAGAGTGAGTTTGGACTTATAAAATTACAATAAAAATGGCAAATTTACCAAGTTGTGAAGAAAAAATTGAAATGGTGTTAATTGTTATAGAAAATTACAAAGCACTTAGAGAGGCAGCAAATATTTTTAATAATATACATCTGCTTAGGAACATTGGGCATTCAACAGTTACAAAAATATTACGTAAATTCATGATCGCCGAAAACGGGTTACCAAAAATACCATTACTCAAGAGGGCTTCTTTAATCACAAATACTTGTACAGTGGCAAATATTTTAAAACGTCGTAAATATCATGCTTACAAACTGCAATTCGTACAAACTTACTACCAAGGGATTATGATATTCATTTTCTTCCAACTGCACCGTATTATCACAAAATTGTCGCTGGTGGTCTAACAGTAATCCAAAATTTGTATTACGTTGTAACCAATATTCGTTTAAAACGAACGTATGGTGCGACATTTACAAAAATAAATTAGTTCGACCTTTATTATTATTAGAAAATCATGTACGTGATTTTTTGCACGAACTTCCGTTACAAGAACGTATGAAAATTTGGTTCCAATAAGATGGTGCCTACATCCATAGTCCAGTAATCGTTAGAGTACTCCTTGAAAATATGTTTAATGACAAGTCGATCCGCAGGTATTCATACATTTTTTGGCATCCCAGGTCTGGTGATTAACACCCCTCGACTTTTATTATGAGGTTATTTAAAGCAGCAGGTTTTTCAGCGAGTACCATTTGATGATGTAGACCAGGGGTTCTCAACATTGTAGACCATTTGGTGAGGATTATTTCTGAAGAATGTCCAAAAATTACTCCAAATATAATATGGACGGTAATAAGAGAGTTTGAGAAAAGAACAATTAAATGTTTACAAAGAGAAGGTGGATATGTCGAAGCTTGAGTAGATTGAAATAGCTTGAGTAGATTGAAATTAAATTTAATAAGATGTTTGTTTACTAATTATTGTTTGTATGGATTTTCCTATTTTTAAAATAAAAATAATAGTATGCATTCATTATTTAAATTGCAAAGTTGTTCAAAAATATTAACAAATGAAAAGGTTATCATATTTTCAACAGATAAGAGATTATAAATTCAGTATTGAAATTTATAACTAAAAATAATTTATAATTTAAAACGTAAATAATAATCAAATCTCTATTTTTATGCTAAATGGCTGTAATTACATATTTTAATATAACTTTTAATTCAAAATAACTTTACTCTATAACATTCTTCTGTATTGTGAAAAATAAAGAAACTTTACTCTTGAGTAAAATGTCTATTTTTTGACAAGCCTTAAAAAAATTCATATCTGATGGTGGCATAATAAGTATTGAACCACGCAGAACTCTTTATCAGGAATAAATTTATTTCATAAGACCAATAATAAAAAAGTTTTCCATATGGTTCCAACTTAAGTAGGCACACTGTAGATCGGCAAATAAACAAAATTAGGAGGCTTAGATACATCCAAACTTAACTGGAAAGTTAAAAAAAAAATGATAACAATACTTAAGGGTGTATGTGTGAAATAACTAGGATGTAATTCAGTCTTTCAGCAGTAGATGCTAAGTAAGTAAGTAATTTGAATAAATTAGAAATTCAATTGAAAGTTGCTATTAATAATGGGAAATCAAATTTTTGTCAAATTGTTCTCAATTCTAGAATCCACAACAAAGTAATATGTATCAATTTTTATTTAGTTATATAAGTTTATATATATATCAGCGATAACTTTACTTTTATTTATGCTTGCAAAATTAACAATCCTGATGATTACCGACTTCTCGTAAAATAACACTGCAAAATTATTGAGACTTTACAATTATACTAATTACTTATTTAATACTTCTTCGATTGGGTTCGCTAGCAGTAGGTGGAGGCGGGGGTCCTCTTCTGTCCAATTCTTCTAAATAGTTCAATATTAACTGAGTCCTTTCTTCAGGAATGTGGTCCAAAACTAAATACCTCTTGTCGTTCTTTAAAATGTCTTCAATTTCCTGCATGTGTGTTTGATTTTCACGTAAATTTTGTAAAGATTTATGGGTTATTAGCTTAGTCTCATGTAAAAGTTCCTTGAATTGTCCTTTTGCTAAAATTAATTTGTCTTTAAGGTAGTCTTTGAATTCCCGTTCGCACTGGAAATAAAATTGAACATTCATTCATCTTAACATAGTACACATTATAAAAGCAGTCTATGCTGCATTTGTTTGCTTACCCTTTCGCTAGAAGTAAATTTCGTATACCTTGGATCTTCCTTCACCATTTTTTTAATTTCCTTCCAAGTGCTTATCAAAGTGACTTCTGTTGTTTCATCCAATAATTCACGAAAATTCTGTCGTTTTCTCTTAACCAATTGTTCCACGTGATCGTTAAATAATTTTTCTTTATCCTCTCTTGATAAAGTATCAGCTAAGTCCCACCTATGATCCTTTCTTAAAATTCTTTTTACTTCTCTCCAGCTTAAGTCTGAATTTCTAACCAGGTCAGCAAGAAGAGCGTTAAAGTGCTGAAAATCATACAATTATTTTCTCAATTTATCAAAATATTACACCTATAGGATTAGATTGAGGTAGCAAAAGCAAAAATGGATATTGGTATTGAGAACAGGTGAGCGTAACTTGAAAAACATATTCTAACAAAGCTTAGAGATATGAAATTGTAACCCATATAATAGGGCTCTGTAGCAGAATAGCGCTGGTCAAAAACAGCGCAGGACAAAAACAGCGCAAGACAAAATAGCGCTGGACAAAAACAGCGCAGGACAAAAACAGCGCTTCATAAAATAGCGCCGGTTGAAATATCCTTAGAAAATCAACTATTACTGTAGGATGTGATTGAAAAATCAAGTTTCACCGCTAAGCATCAACCTTCCTTTACAACAAACAATATCAGAATATAAGGAACGGAAAACAAGTAAGAGCAACAATCAATATATTTCATCATACTTCAGCACATATCGCTTCCCGACCAACTGACACAGATCAAAGTGTAAACAACTACTTGTCAGTGTCATATCTATTTAAAGTCTAAAAAAATGCAATTTCATGTTGCTTGTCATTTCGGTAATTATATCATTCGTGGAATAATGTATCACCTACTTTCTGAGACTTACCAAATTGCATTTTTTTAGACTTGACACTGACACTGACAAGTAGTTGTTTACACTTTGATCTGTGTCAGTTGGTCGGGAAGCGATATGTGTTGAAGTATGATGAAAAATATTGATTGTTCTTACTTGTTTTCCGTTCCTTATATTCTGATATTGTTATAGACAGTTACCAACACTTTGATCACTGTCAGCTGGTCGGGAAGCGATGTTGAATTGACGAATTGAATTAGGAAAACTATTGTTATGACTGTAATTTATGAAAAATATGTTATTCGAGTCTATAGTCTATTTTTATGTATGGGGTAGTAGTAAAATAAAGAAGCATAATTATCTTTTGGCGGCGTTATTTTATGGAGCGCTGTTTTTGTCCAGCGCTATTTTGTCCAGCGCCTTTTTTAACCAGCGCTATTCTGCTACAGAACCTATAATAGTAATGTAAATAAACAAAATGCACTTTAGCATTATTGAAATATATCTAGGAAGAGTAAAAACCGAAGTCAGAAAAACATGTACGAGGCAGATGGAATTTTATCTGTTGGACAATTAAGTGTGCAATAAATAATGAAAAACATAATAAATTTGTGAGATCCAAACGTCTCAAATGGAAGAAAAACCTAATAGTATAGGATCCCGATATTAAACGACCTTTACCGAGATGCTTATTTGATGAAACGTATTTTATATTTAATTTAATATGTCAATAAATATGTTCCTAGCAAATTTCAGTCCAGGATATGATTAATGAATAATGAATAAAACAATTTTTTTCAAACATTTCACCGGTTTGATTATTAGACAAATTCTATACCAATCGAAAGTATGAAGCCCATAGAATATACAAACGTTAGGTTGCCTATTCTTTTCCGGTCACAACCCTCAAGTTGCCAGGTATAAACAGGTAAATCGATACTAGCATTTTGCACCGGTCTGATTATTGAATTAAAATTATATGAAAATAAAGATTATTCAATTATGAACACGGTGGTATAGGGTTGCCTCCGAAAAATCAGTACCGAATTCCGGTTGTCGAATTTTAAAAAGTGAAATATTGCTGCGAGTGAATGTGCGCGACTGAGAGGTCCCAACCAACCATCCCATGCGATAGAAGAGGACACTGCATAGCAGCTGTTTAAAGTCCGCATATTTCAAGAAAGTGAGTGCGCATGCTATTTGTTCTTGAAAATGAAAAGGATAGCGATAGACTCGTATATGCTGAGCATCATTTTGGAGTAGATTGTCGCTATAGTTACAATGGATGATTCCAGTGTTGCCACTACAAAATTTTCACGTCTAAAACGACTGACATTTACTAGGCCTTTCAGGATACGATTCGAAACAGAAACTTGCAAAGCACCATCCCCGCAGCCATCCGCAACGCTTGTTCGGACTTGTGGTGTGTGTGTGCATCTTGCAAGAACTTGTTTGATTTTTCACCAATACCAATACCACCAATAAATAGGAATGCCAGGGATAAACGTTACTCATTTGTTTCCGGAATTTCGAAAAGAAAAGTGAATCAATGTTAGTGTTTGCCAGTGTCGGAAAATGTAAGTACTTACCTGCCTATTTGTTATACATACTCTTATTTTATTTATTATTTATTTATTTTACAATTTATAAAAATGGACAATTTTCCCAAAAATTTGTAGGTACAAAAGGTGAGTTATTCCTAGAAGAAATCTCTTCCAACCCAACTGCGATACGAGATATATGTATGTTGTAATAAGTATATTTGTAATGTTTGCGTGTAGTAGGTACGAATTAAAACCGTGCTTCGGAGGGTTCGATGAGGAAGGCTGGAAGTGATTCACTCCTAATCTCTCATACAAGTATCCGTAGAGGGGTTGTCCTACCCGACACGGCGCGTCCCAATGGCTCGTGATTTTCGAGCCTAACCTAACATAACACAGGCTTGAGCAAGTGGAGGTGCTGAGAAAGATGAGGTACATGGGTGAGAGGTGATAGGAAAATGAAAGTTATAGTTTATGCAGATAGTGAAAAGGAAAAGGAGGACAGAAATGAAACCGTGAAACTGAAGGATATCGGGGAAATCAGTCAGGAGGGGATTGAAAAGATTAAGAAGGGGTAGGGGAAGATGAAAGGGGAGTGGGTTTCAAAAAACAGGGAGGTGGTTGTAGAAAAGAAGGGGGTTGAGGTGAGGGGAATGCTGAGGGAGGTGGAAATGATAACAGGAGCTAGGGCGGTGGAAGCCATTAAGATGGTAATGATACACCCGTGGATGGAGGATGAAGGGGTGGTTAGGAAAATAGAAACAATGATTGGGAAAGGAACAAGAGCGAAGAGCAGATTGTCGACAGGCCTTCCTTTGTAGGGTATGTGGGGAAAGGGGACACAAGCCAGGGGAGCCAGAATGCAGTAGGGGAAGGATAGGAGAAGATGAAGACGATGGAAAAAATGGGAGGGACCCCTTATAGGGGATGAGTCTGGTCAAATAGGAGGAAGGGGGGAGCAGGAAGAAAGAATGTAGGGGATGGATGGATGGAGAGTGTTACAGATAAATTTAGGGAAATGCAAGATATCGCATGATATATTGGATGAAGTGATTTTTAGGATGGAAGTGGATGTGGTGTGTGGTTCTGAGGTATATGCTAGATACGTGGAAAAGCAAGGATGGATTATGGACGATACAGGAGAGGCAGGAATAAGAGGGGTGGGAGATGGACTTGGGGGCGAATGAAGTAAGGAAGGGAACGGATGAATGGTAGTGCAAATGGGAGACATGGTGATGTACATTGCGTATATAAGCCTGCATGTCAGTCTGGAAGAATATGAGAAATGAGGGGGTAAGGCCGGTAGAGAAGTACAGGAGGGAGGGAGGAACAGTAAAGTAAGGAAAGCTCCAGGGATAGATGGCCTGAGAGGTAATATAGTAAAAATGCTGTTGGATGACAATGGGGAATACTTTTGGGAACTATTCAACAGGGTTCTGAGGGAGGAAGAATTCCCGGAAGGATGTAAGGTGGCCAGGGTGATACTGCTGAAGAAGGCTGGTAGAGAGGGGAAGCGGCCGGGGGACTACAGGCCTATCAGCCTGCTGTTTGGTATGGGTAAATTGGTGGAGGGGATAATAAAGGATAGGATTGAGGAGGAAGTAGATAGAAATGGGGGTTTTAGGGAAAACCAGCACGGGTTTGCGAATGGGAAGTCATGCATCTCGGCTCTGGACAGGGTGATGGGCTTGGTGGAAAGGGCTAGGGAAGGCAATTGGAGGAACAAGAAATTGGCCCTTCTCGTATTCTTTGAAGTTGGAAACCGGTGGTGTTGGGTGCGTTGCTGAGGCTTGAAGTAGGGGACGGGCTGGTTAACTCAGTGGAGGACTACCTGACGGGGCGTGTGATAGTGGACTCCAGAGGAAAGAGATATGAGACGGAGGTTGGAGTGCCACAGGTCTGGGTTCTGGGACCAACGCTCTGGAAATATGTGTTTGAAGAGGTATGTGAGCGAATGATGTATGTCTGGTATGTACGGCAAAGGGAGAGGCGGAGATAGAAAGAAAGGCGGGGAGGATGTGCAGGAAGATTGTGGAGAAGATAGAGCGGTGCGGACGGGAAGTAGCGGAAGATAAGACGATGGAGTTGCTAGTGAAGGGACGGAGCAAGACGGTGGTGGTGAAGGGAAAGAGAATTCGTATGGAGGAATCTGTGAAATACTTGGGGGTGTGGTTGGATAGCCAATTATCCATCAAAACACACATGTTGAAGGAGGCACAGAAAGCGAAATTAAAAGCAACAAGGCTGGGGAGATTGTTGTGTAATGTGAAAGGGCCGGGAGAGTGGTAGGACGGTATGTAGTATGCTGTACGGTGCGGAAGTGTGGGGTAAAAAGAGCCGGGGTGAATGCGAGGGTTAGGCCACTCCAGCGGGTGCAGAGGGGGATACTCCTGAGGGTAGTACAGGGATACAGGACAGTGAGTGGACTAGCAGCAGTGGTGCTATCAAGGTCCTACCCATTGGACCTAGAGGCTAGAGCCAGGAACAAACGCTGGAGGGGTGCGACTATGGAGGAAATGCAGGAATGGATGGAGAAGGAAATGGAGAGAAGATGGGAGAAGTATAAGGGCGTACTAAAAGGAGCGATTCGGAGTAAGAGGGATTGGATGGACCGGAAATTCGGGGAGGCGACTATTTCTTGACACAGGTGCTCACTGGGCTTGGGTCGAGAGTAGGGTACCTCCACAAGATTGGGAAAAGAGAGACTGGAGTGTGCGAGGTGTGAAGTGGGGGAGGTGCTGAAAAAATTGGAGAAGAAACTAGAGGAGGCGGTGTATTGGGAGAACATGGTGGAGATAATGTTGAGGGGTGAGGAGGAATGGATGGAGGTAAATGGCGTAGTGGAGAGAATGATTAGTGGGAGAGAAGGAATTGATATGACATGAGAGGACGGAGTGTGTATCAGGGACCGCCACCCGTCTCGAAGTATGCTAGGGTAGTGATTCCGAGGCGGGAGTAACGGCGAGTTCTGAGGTGGATTTGGTTGGTAGGCATCCCTTGGGATGAGTCCAACACTGTCTGGGTCAAGGAATATGGCCCATTCGAACATGAGCTTTCTCATCTCGGCCAGAAAAAAAGGTACCTACGAATTAAAAATGAGATACTGAGCAGAGCCTTTATTAGATACCTACGTCCATAAAACAGAAAGCCGAGAAAGGTTGAACTTTTTGTGCGTACTTTATTAGTAATTTTCTTATTACCCGACTGTGTGGTGGGTCGCTAATAATTAAATATATTTTCATAAATTTTACGTTGCTTTACATACTCGTGACATATCAAAGTAATAAATAATTAAAATCGCGTTTTGATATAAAAATATGATTTTAAAGTATTTTCTATCGAATTTTCAGAAATATATTGAAATATAACTAATAAAAAAATGATTTACATTGCATTAAAATGTTCATAAAACTCGATTATAGATCTTAGCGATTTATTGCTTTTAACCCGCATTAACTCGCATTCTGTTTTGTAACGTTGTTACTCGCGTGTTAGATTTTATCTAACATTGTAAAAAATTAGAATTACTTGTAAGCATCATGAACGATAGTATTTTAAGCGAAATATAATTATTATAATCTCGTTTATAACTTTATTTATACCGGAAAATAAAAAATATAAGGTTGGCACATCTGGATATTCAAAAATTTAAACTAAAACGTAAATATTTCAAAATAAAAAGGAGTTTGTTTTATGTATTGATAAACAAATAAAAGATAAAAATAATAAACAGTAATATTAAGTCTTCTTGAGAGTTGCATTCGGTACATACAACTGTTGTTCTTCCTGTATGCTCTTTACATATAGGTTTCGAGCAATCAGTGCAGTGATTGGGGAATTTATTTTTTCTTACTGGACAGAAGGAACATCTTTGTTTCGGCCTAGGACCTGCTTCATCTTGTGGGTGATCGGCTCTTTGCTGGACTTATTCAACACACAGAACGTTTTTAATATTTTGTCGTAGTGAGATTTGATGTTCATTTGTTTGAGCAATTAAGCTCGCAAAAGTTGCCTTACTAATTCTATCAGATAAATTCGGCGTGGAAACTCATTTCCTGTGTGAAGTATAAATAATTTGAGAGTTTATGCCTCCTATATTAAATTCTGTGCAGAATACTGTTAAGGCGGAAACACATTATTATCACGTCACGTGATTTCACGTGAACACACATAAGCAATAAATTTGTTGAGACGGCTTTGTCCATTTATACACATTAAGAACGAACACACTATTGTCACGTTGGAGATTCACGTGAAATCACATGATATTACATGTCATGTCGCGCTCAAATTTTTTGTTTAAACATTAATTTGATGAGGCGTGAAAACGTGAATGCAGTCAAAATAGAAGAATTTTTAATAGAAAAAGTGCGTTTACCATAACAATAAGTAAAGCACATGCATTTTCCAAGTATTCTTCAAACGCGGAAGATGAACTGTCATCGCCATTATTATTGTTTATTTGGGTACAGTTTTAGGATAAGCAAAGTGAAGTGACGTAATGGTAATGTGATTGCTTCTACATAAACATAAATTCACGTTTGGTGTGAAAGCATGTGAACTCACGTGCCGTGATAATAATGTGTTTCCGCCTTTAATGACTATCTGTTACTGACCCTATTTACGCAATATTCCGTTTTCATTCTATCAACGACATCTACTAATCCTTTAGTAAGATTGTAAAAGGTGATCACAGTTTTCTGTTATCTCCAATCTCGATGTCAATTTCATCGTCATCGTAAATGTTGATAGCTTTAGGTCATTTTTACCAGGCTTTGGTACACAAGACGTTAGCATACAGTCCATATGCAAATATACTGCTTTTCGGCTTACAAATTTTGTTGTCGAGAAACAAAGTAAGAACCCCCCTTTTATTTTTTCTAAGAGTGCCTACCAAGGTAATTTTATGATTTCGTAGTAGCTCATTTGCTAAGGGTACTGAAGAGAAGTAGAGATCGAAACTGACGAAAAAGATTTCTCACCTAGCTAGGCCAGCAAAAGATGAAGTTCCCAACAAAATTCTGGATGTTTATGAGGTTCCCTGTTGTAATTGTCGGCAAACTTACAAAGTCAAACAAACAAAGGAGTTGAGAAAATCATTTTTATGAATGCGGTGTATCCAGAAAACCTAGTTATCAAATAGTCAAATATATATTTATAACTCCACAAAAAATTTGTTTACCTGAATAGCTTCATCTCGTTTATGTTGTTCCCGTTCTTTATCTCTATCTCTCATATGAGTGGCCAAAGTACGTTGAACTTCCTTTTCTCTCTCACGAAGGCTAGCTTCAGCTCTGGCCTGTCGGTCTTTCTGATCTTGCGTTTCTCCTTCTTCAGTTTCCTCTTTTTCTACTCCCTAAAATAATATTTAAAAAAAATTACTTTATTTTTCCTATTGTTCTTACCTCTTCTTTTCTCATGGAAATAAGACTAAAGGAGAGAGCTACTAGTGACTGAGACGTTCCTCAGGAACTAAGTAAAAGTAAGTGGCACAATATACATTTTAGATCTCGGTGACTGTCATCCCATCGTACATACATACATACATACATACCTCTTCTTTCATCGACACATCTGTGTCCTGCTCTACTTTGGGATCTTCTTTTTCTTTCTCCCTATCCTTATCTTTATCCTTAGATTTCTTCTCTTTTTCCCTATCCTTGTCTTTATCCTTCTTCTTATGCTTTTCTTTCTCTCGTTTGTGTTCGCGATCCTTTTCTTTCGCCCTTTTTTTTTCTTCCTTCAATATTTTGCAAAACTCTCTAAACCAGTCTTCTCTCAAACCATGAGAATCAACAGCCTTGTATCTAGCATCACTGTCTACCTTTCTCTTAACATCCGACCAATGGGAATGCCTGTCAATATCGGGATGTTCTCTCAGCATCACTATGAAGTCTTTCTTTACCTGTAAATAGTTAGGTGTTATTTGGATAAAAGCTCCTTATTAAATATTACTAGACTAAATTAACATGATCAAATAATTTGCACAATGCAGATAATTCAACATTTAAAAAATATAATATTAAATCTGTAAAGAAAAATTTATTAGTAACCTGAAAAGCTGGAAAAGAAAATGAGTTAGATAGTAAAGTTAGAACATGTGAACTTCATGATAGACAAAAGTTCAACAGTTCTATTATTCTGGTACATAATTAATGACATTGATTATTTTAAATACGTTAAATTATGTATGACAAACCAAACATCAGTTTATTACCGTATGTACAAAAACAAATACATTCAAATTGGAGAAAACCTTCAAATGCTAGGAAAATGGTAAATCTATTTTTCCATTTTTTAAAGATGTAAACACAATCAAAAATAGCCTTCATAAAAACATTGATACTTATATATACATAAAAAAATGAATCTATAATTTGTATAAAATAGTTGAAAACCGACTAGAGTTAGGTAGATAAGAAGACGATGAGAAACTCAATTTCTACTCAGTATTGTCAATACTTAGGAATTAAGTAAATGACTGTTACACCAATTTCTTCTTTATTCAAAAACTGTGAAAAAACTTAAAAGGTGACATATTTGACATTAATCGAATAAATGGATTAAAAAACTAATTGAATAGCAATTATATTTTATAAGCTATTGTACTCTGGTTATAAATTCTCACTAATGCATTGTTTTTTTTTTTTGTTCAAGCAGGGTGTTTTTGGGTATCTAATTTTTGATCATTAGAGAGCAAAACCAATAATTTCCGTTTGAGATTTTTTTGTTGATTGCTTACAACAGAGGGTCCAGCAAGAAACTGTTGTGCATTGTTTTTCATCATGTTTCAAAAATGAGGTCACTGTACATGGTGAAAAATCATAAAATTCAAGAATACTTGGATGGAATTCAAGAAACAGCTGATGTGTTTTTCTGAAATTTAAATTTACCAATGAGTGTCAAATAAGGCAAAAATACTGAGCAATGCCAAAAAGTCTTACATTTCGTTCCAAGTAAAGACAAATATTCGTGCAAAATAGTTAAATCTCCCACGTGGTAAAAAACGAAAATTGAAGTGTACTTAAAAGGGATGCCTCGCGCAGGATATTGTATGAGGGGAGGATTTCTAAGTCGCTGGTATTGAAACCGGCGCCACGCGCTGCAATTCTGCCTCGTTGAAAAAAAGTGTGAAACTTTTAGTCAAATTATGTTTTTACCTAATATAAGGCTTAGTTCATTCAATTTATTTAAAATAGGTCCTATACAGTTTTATTGAAAATTAACTTTAATATTCCAAATTTAGAAACTACTTATGTGTGAAAATTTCCATTTACCATGGGAGTAAAATACAATTTTCAAAAAAGGAAACATTTTGCATAAATTTCTATCTGCCATAGACGTAAGATAAAATTTGTATAAGGGAATCAGTGATTTGTAAAAATTCCTATTTACCATTGGAGTATGATAAAAGGGGTTAATTTATTTGGGCAAATTTCCTCTCATCATAGGCGCATGATAAAATTTTTGAAAAGGGGTTATTTATTTCGGCAAATTTCCTCCCATCATAGGCGTATGATAAAATTATTGAAAGGGAGTTGATTTTTTGGTGAAAATTTACATTTACCATGGAAGTGAAATAAAATTAATAGAAGGAATTAATTTATTTGGAAAAATTTCTCCCATCATGGGTGCACGATAAAATTTTTAACAGCGATTAATTTGTTGGTAAAAATTGTATATCATGAGCGTACCACAAAATTTTTAGAGTGGGTTAATTTATCTGATAAAATTTCTATGTTCTGAGGAAGTAAGAAAAGAAATTTTGAAAGAGGTTCATTTGTTTTTTTTTTCACCTCGGTTTTCACTTCTGTCGGCAGTCCTCATGACTGCCTATTTGCTTTTTATTTAATACAAATCCAATCTTAATACTTTTAATTTTAGTGTTTCAGACATTTGCTATGATAAAACAGAGGGTTTCTTTTGGCAAGAAGGAGATGCGAACCGATATACAAGATCTTATGTATTCAAGTTTATCGAAAACACACAGCTAAATTACGATGGACTCGGATTAGATTATACTGTGACCACTGCTGCGATCAGAAAAATAATAGGTATTATTTCAATTTACTTGTTTGCACCCTAAGATTAGATCAATAACAAACTTAAATTCAGAAGAAATCGAAGTCTGGTCCAATGTATGTACCAAGTCAGTATGTGGATGCTCTTAAATGTGCTAAGAAAAACACAAACCCGACGCCGTTACAGAAATGCCATCTAGTGATTTTTATTCAGTAAAGTGTTTCTTTGTAGATATTGGATTTAAGACTAGTAATTTCTGAATTTTCAAACAATTGCAAGATGGCCCTACCAAGTTCTTTTATACAGGATCAATTTGCCGATACCGAAGACTAAACAAAATCTGGAACAAATTACACTCAAATGCTCATTTGCATTTTCACGATTTTTTAATAAATCCTTTAATTGAAGTTTTTTTCGGAACATTTTTGATAATTCATAAAATTATTTTCCTACAACCACTATGCAAAACAAGCAATGACGTATTAAAGATAGACAAGCCTTGTTTACATTTTGGTTGTCCCCAACATATTTAAGACGAGACTCTTCTTACATGATGCCAAATCTCGTATAACAAAAATCGTAATTGATGAATATATTTTAGATTTAAGCAGCATTTTCTGATTAAAACGTAAGAAAAAAGTGGAAAGCATTTAAAATAGGTATAGATTGTCTAATAATTTCCGCTGGAGCTTGCGACGCAGCTTGCAAGCACAGCTCAGACCACCTAAAATTCAAGTGATTTATGCTCGTGTCATTTCTGGATGTGTTCTTACAAAAAAATCGTAAAGATGAAAATTGAAGCAAATCTTATGCTCTTGAAGGTGACGTAAATAGTTTTTTCAAAAAAAAAATTTCCGATCTTAAATTTTCCAAAAATTGAAAAAATTTTCGAAAATTATATTTTTGGCTGGTAATTATAAATAAAATATTAATATCGAGGTCAAAACAAAGATAAACATAGAGGGCAAACTTCTAAAAATTTACATTTTTTCAGATTTGGAAAATTCAAAATGGCGGCTGCGCAAATTGGAAACAAATTTTTTTTTTCATTCGCGTCTAAATTTATGAACATTAACGATATTGAGAAACGGTTTGTTGAAATCGGCAGAGTGAAAGTTATATTTTTATAAATAACAAACAAAATTTTTAAAAAATTTTTTACATAATTTTTTAGAACGTTTACCGAAAATAAAAATTTTTCCATCTAGTTTTTTCTCATTTTGGCGTTGAAAAATTTGTTTAAAATATGTTTTCACATTATAAATATGTGTGTCTTAGTAAGACGAGTATTTAAATAAAAAATTTTTTAGATGCGACTTTTACAAGCTGAGATAAACAAATTCAAAGTCTGTTAGATACTGTAATAATATTGATTGAAATTTTCAAATTTTGATCACTTCGCTAGGTTGTCGAATCCCAACTAAACTTAAACACAAATTTTCATTTTTCTACCGTCAATTGGTCCATTCAAAAGAGAATAGTAATCCTAGCTCGCTCGGCCAAACGGTGCGGCGGCAGCTGCTTGGCGTTGTGGTGGGGGGTCAGCGCTCGTTCGCAGTTGAACGAAGCTCAAGCTTTTATTTTGGTTTTCTTTGTAAAAATTTTGCATTTGTGGTTTGCTAATAGTATGGTTATTATCAACCATTACATATTGCTAGAAATAAGGTACAATGATATTTATAATTTATATCTATAAATCCATTTATTATATATATATTATACATAATTCGAAACGTAGATACTAAGAATAATATTTATTTACAAATTTACATCTATTTTCTACAAATTCTCGCCCTTTTTGGTCTCTGAGGAAGTGGCTCTGTACAATTTTCCTCGTCATTATCATTAGCAAACAAATCCTCATCGATATTATTGCTACTATCAATTTATTGCAAGTTCACAATCGAGTAATTGACTCATATCAAAATTCGGCTCATCACTCAGAGTTTCATTATCATCCTTGTCATTGTCAAGTACCGTACTTACAATTTCGATGTTACAACAGTTTTTGCCTTCGCAATTTTTACATAATATCGTGCAATGTATGCCAACTTTTTTACAACCACACCTGGAAGTGGAGCACCCTGTGGTACAAGAACACGAAATAATTTTCAATAATTCGTCGGGTACAAGTACGTCGTCAGTCATTTCTGGTGCGAGGCCATAATTATAAATGAATTTCCAACCCCAGTCGGTAGGCTTCATTTTGTCAATAATGGTTCTCTTTTGAATCGACCAATTGACGGGAGAAAAATTAAAAATTGTGTTTACGTTGAGTTGGGATTCAACAACCTAGCGAAGTGATCAAAATTTGAAAATTTCAATCAATATTATCACAGTATCTAACAGACTTTGAATTTGTTTATCTCAGCTTGTAAAAGTCGCATCTAAAAAAATTTTTTTTTACATACTCGGCTTTCAAAGACACACATATTTATAATGTGAAAACATATTTTAAACAAATTTTTCAACGCCAAAATGAGAAAAAACTAGATGGAAATTTTTTTATTTTCGGTAAATGTTCTAAAAAATTATGTAAAAAAATGTTTAAAAATTTTGTTTATGTTATTTATAATAATATAACTTTCACTCTGCCGATTGCAACAAACCGTTTCTCAATATCGTTAATGTTCATAAATTTAGACGCGAATGAAAAAAAAAATTTGTTTCCAATTTGCGCAGCCGCCATTTTGAATTTTCCAAATCTGAAAAAATGTAAATTTTTAGAAGTTTGCCCTCATGTTTATCTATGTTTTGACCTCGATATTAATATTTTATTTATAATTACCAGCCAAAAATATAATTTTCGAAAAATTTTTCAATTTTTGGAAAATTTAAGATCGGAAATTTTTTTTTTTTTTAAACTATTTACTTCACCTTCAAGAGCATAAGATTTGCTTCAATTTTCATCTCTACGATTTTTTTTGTAAGAACACATCCAGAAATGACACGAGCATAAATCACTTGAATTTTAGGTGGTCTGAGCTGTGCTTGCAAGCTGCATCGCAAGCTCCAGTGGAAATTATTAGACAATCTAGGAGAGTGATGCTGGGTCAATATATTTTCATTTAAAAATGAAAAATCAATTATGGGAAAGTTTTGATAGTTAACAGATTTTTCGACCTTACTTTCCCGGACTAGTTACAATTTTTTATGTTCTATTAATGCCATAAGTAAAATAGTTTATAAATTTTCATCTTGGCAACCTCGAGCTACTTCTGTCATTTTGGTGAAGTTTGTCAATAAGATTTTAATTATAACTGTGTTTTTATTTGGTTTCTGATTGATATTTGTCTATTAAGGTGCTTTTAAGACATTTATGATGGTGAGAAAATGTATATTGTGTGAAAATACTTGGAATAAGAATGATAATCTGTCATTTCACAGGTGAGGTTATAGTAGCATGAGCGTAGTATAGGTATAAGACGAGGGATTTAACATTGGTTTCCATAATAATATTGTCTATTTTTTTTATTATCAGGTTTCTGAAGAAGACTTAGAATTGTCAAAAGATCTTCGTTACCATGATTATCTTTCGGTTTATTCTTTGAGTGAATATACTAAGGATGTAGTTGCTTGGATTTGTGGTAAACATCTTTAACAAAAAAAATCAGTGAAATCAGGTGTTCTATACTGTTAGAAGGTGATTGTAGTTTGTATAAACTAGGAATTAAAAAAAACTTTTGGAAAACTTAAAAAATCGTCCAAAATTGCAGTTACTGTTGGTTGCGAAGCTGAAAAATGTCTAGAACGCTTACTATGAATTTAGATGAAATTGAAAATAAAACCTTTCAATATTATATTAACATGTTTACAATCTGTAGTGCAAAACTTGTTTTAACTTCAAAATCCTTTAAAGGTATCTAATAAAAAAATAGCTTGTCCATAAGCTACGATCATCGATATAATTTCCACTTATTCAAACTAAAAAATTAATGACGTAAATAATTTTCATAAAATAGTTTAAATGAACCCTTTCGAAATATACGCTACTGTGCGTTGTACTTTCCATGATTTATGTTGCGACCAAAACATTGTGTACGTAATAATGTGTGAAGGCTGGTCTATCTTTAATACGTCATTGAAAACAAGCTTTTCGACACACATTTTTATACGCAAAGCAGGCCTTTTCTTAATTCTTTTGATAACTGTTGGAAAAGTAATGCGAAAAGTACACGCTATGGCACTTTTCCGCACCTAAATGTCAAACAACCTGTCAACTTTTTTTGACAATTCAACATATTTATTATACTTAGTGAATTTATGGGTGTAAAAATTTTAAATTCAAACCAAAAATAAGTAAACTATTTATTTGATTATTTATTTATTCATTATTCATTGTTCACTATTAAACATACACTCAACTGATTTTTCTATATTAAATTTTCATTTTGTATGTTTTTTCTGTTCAAAGTTTTAATAAAATCCCTATATAAATTTGTTTTTATTTCATGAATAAATGTGGTTGTAGAAAAAATATTGTGTACAATTTGTACGCAAATCACTTTTCCCACTCGCTAGATTTGCGGCACTCGCCTTACGGCTCGTGGGAAAAGTGACGCTTTGCGCACTAGTTGTACAAACTACTATTTTATATTTATTCCATATAATTTAATCTTATTCTGTATAACCTTCGGGGTTATGAAACCTATATTGTTTGATTAAACTGTTTCAATGTTTAATCAAGTTAATGTTATGAACTGAGTTTATTTTATTTTGATAAGAAGTTCACTATTTCGTCATTAATTTTTTTTGTATCAGTACAAAGTTAACTTATCTATTTATCAAGTTTATGATAACTACATTCCATAAATTGTGTATCATTCACCCAAAAACGACAATTCCTCAAAAAAAATAAGTCGTAATATATGACTGAAAGTTTCGTGAATGTTAAGTACTTACTTAAAAAAGTTATACAATATTACTGAATATTCTAATCCATGTGAAATATGCATAAACAATCTATTTGTAAATAAATTTTCTGTGATGTAGCTCCTATAGTTTTTACATAACCAACATGAAAAATATTAAAAAATACATGGAAGTCGCTTCTTCTCAGAACATAAGTTTCTGTTATGACATTTTTTTTGACCAGAAGTTATATATGTTTGTAAACATTTAGATCCATTTAAAAAGCCCATTACTTTCGTTTGTACAGGATGGGCCGTTGTATATAATTAATTATCCATCTTCAACTTTAGCGAAAAGAAAGTGTCCAGGAGAAATACCTGAAGATAACAAGTTTATAGCTTGACCGTTAGAGGGTGTTTTTTTTTAAATATAGGGTGGGGTGAGTGGTGATGTTTTGTTGGAGAACCTGTAACTGGTTTGAATCAACCGATTTCAATGGTCGCGTAATCAATTTCCTGCTGAACGCTTGTTTTGTCAACTGATTGTTGTGAGCGCTGTGGTAGCAGTCGCCATTTTTTTCATCAGAACTGAAATACGCTATTCTACCGATCAATGATGCATTAACTGTCATTTATGCCAAATATTATGTTAATAAACATATAAAATAACATGACAGATTTTGGTTTGAAGATATTTTAGACCTTTGTATCTTGAAATGAATGAACACCACTGGGAACTATTAAATTAAATTGAAATCTCAGATGAATGAATAATTATTGCAGTAATATGTCAAATAAAATTAGGTTATGGTGTTATATCAAGATTAGAACGTTCAGCAAAATTAAGAAAAGAAGGATTACTATGAAAATTGCTACCTGATCAACTTTGTTGGGATGAAAGCGACCAATGAAATTAATCTCTGACGCAATAACGATCGTGCTTTATTTTGACCCCACCATGTAACATTATTAATAAAGAAGAATGGAACGTTGGCTTAAAGGCGTTAAACGTGTTGCAACATCTTCTATCGAAGCCGAATGATCAAAAGCAGTACGCGCGTAGTATACAGCAATTAATGATCCAGACGATGATGCAACGTCAAGCTGGTTTCAAGGGAAAAAAAGGAAAAATGATGAATCATATATCAGTTTCGGATTTGTTGATTCCAACGGCTGATCTCTCTGCAAGTTATGTAGTAAACTGCTTCCTAATAGTTCCATGGCTCCTGCCAAGTTGCGCCGACATTTAGAAACTGTACACCCCAAGTCTAAAGACAAGAATAAAGAATTTTTTGAACGTAAAAATGAATAGTTATTGGAAAGTCAAAAAACTATTATGCATGTAACCCAAACTATCAATGAAAAGGCCACGGAAGCATTACATTTAGTTAGCTATCACATTGCACAGGTAGGTGAAGCGCGCACTATCGCTGATAATGCAATAACACCATGAGTGTTAGACATAATAAAATGTATACTCGATGCCCACAAACACTACCGGAGAAGAAATATTTAATAAAATAAATATATTTTTTGAAGAAAATAATCTCAGTTGGAACGATTGCATTGACATTTGTACAGATCGGGCAGAGTCGATGACGGATAAAACAGCAGGAGCAGTGTCACTAATAAAAAACAAAACGCTTAATTGTAGTTCCAGCCATTATACCCTGCATAGACAAGCACTTGCGATGAAGCAAATGCCGTCAAATCTAAAATTAGTTATGGATGAAGCGGTAAAAATAATTAATATTATCAAATCACGTTCACTCAGCAAATATAAACCACTGCTGCTCCATACAGAAGTGCGATGGCTGTCTCGGGGTAAAACTTTAACAAGGCTATTTGAACTAAACGAGTTACAAATGTTTCTTTCAGATACTTCTTTTAATTTGAAAGACCGTTTGTATTATAGAGCTTGGTTGTTTTGACTGTCTTTTAGGGCGGATATCTTTCAAAAACTGAACGAACAGACAACAGTATTCCAGGCCTGTAACAAAACAACTGCCTTCAAAAGAAAATTAGATTTTTGGATTATTTGCGTTGGTAAGAGAGAAATAGAAAGCTTTACGTCACTCAGTGAGTTTGTTAGCGATAATGACTCAGAAATTATTCAAGATGATGTATTTGAAGAATTGGTCCAATATCTTACTTCGATGCGCGCATCTTTCAAGAAGTATTTTTCTGAAGGACAGGATACAAAAATGAAACTGATTTCATGGGTTCATAATCTTTTTTTTTACCCAACTTGCAAAAGCCTTTAAGTATGTCAACCGAGATAAATGAATATCTTTTAGAAATGTTAAGTATGGAGTCATTGTTCATTGTCACCTCTCAACGATTTTTGGTGCAGAATCCGTGATGAATATCCAATGCTTGCAAAAATGGCTCTGAATATTCTTCTTCTGTTCCCAACAACATATTTGTGCGAAACAGGATTCTCAACATATGCAGCCACGAAAACAAAATTCCGCAATAGACTGGACACCGAACCTGATATGAAACTTCAACTGTCTTCTATCAAACCTGATATCAACCAATTGATGAAAAATAAAAAAACAGTTTCATACCTCCCATTAGTTAGATTTTTTCTTTTTTAATACTATCTTCTATTATTATACTTGTTATGTAGTAATTTACAAAGTGAAGTAAGTAATAAGTAGTAACTGTTACATTGTACTTTTATTATGCTTATTAATAAAGAATACATTTTTAAAAACAATTGTTTTATTGTAGGGTTCCGTCAAATATTTCGCTTTACAAAAGGGCTCCGTCACCAAACAGTTTGAGAACCGCTGGTGTAAACTGTTGGTGTTGTGGTAGAGTAAACTATAGTCCCAAAAAGCGTACTTGAACCTATTACATCCATTATAAAACAATTGCGTTTAATGTTAATTGTCAATTCAAATGAAAAAAAATTGTTTGCATTAAATTTTTTAAATGGAAGCACCTAATTATTGTAAATTACAACGTAAAGTGTTTAAATTCGTAACAAAATGGCATAAACTGCATGTCTAACTCGAGATTTAAGCAAAAACGCATAAACATACGTAACTAGTATTGGCTCATCCTATATTATAACTTCAATTAACAAAATATGTCAATATTTTCAAAATTTGTTATAGCAGAAGAATTTTAGTCTCGATATCTACTTTGACTAGTGTCATTTCATATGACTAGAAATACTTTTTTTTTAAATTCGCCAAATGATAGGAAATAATTTGAAGATTCAAGTGGACAAGTTTAATGTGTGTGATCTTCTTATCATATATTTTGTTCTTCAAGTTATAATACAGGGTAAGCCAATACTACTTACGTTTTTTATGCGTTTTTACTTATATGTAGAGTTGGACTCGATAGCGACATGCGGGTTGTATTTATTTATAAAAACATTCCCACTCGCAACCACACTTTATTTGAATACATAGAAGAAAACGTCCTGAATCAAATATGTGCCCCTTTCGGCCCATTTCTAGTTTACTTATTTATCACCTAACATAATTAGGCATACTTTATAGGAAACGAGTTTTTAAATGTTTCTTCATAGAATACGCCATCTAGCGGTCAAATCAATATGAAAGAAATTTTCTGGACCCTTTTATCAACAATTTTTTTTCTAAAGATAAGATTTTAAGTTTCTGATACACAGCCGACAGACCGGCTTATTGATCCGCCAGGTACGAATAAAATATTTGTTTATTTTAGTGAAGTTTTACAAAAATAAATCAAATAAGCTGATTTTATTCGTTAACACTGGTATTTCTTTCATTTTAGATCATTACCTAAAGTTTAATATAAGTATGTTTGTTGTTGAAAATGTTATACTATAAAGAGTTACCCAATTATTTGATTAATGTGAAATATTCCAGTTTAGTTAACAATTTTATTGGATTTATGAAGATCAACAACAAAATTATTGCGTAAATATTAACCATTCTTATTGTGAACTGACTGTAAAACATACCACTTTTTTTTCACTGTGTAGTTAGGTACACAAGATGGTAGCGTCTGTTTTTATTGACGTACGCAGTCTAACGAAACGACAACTAAATAAGAATCCTACGGAGAGCTTAAAAAACCTAGAACTTTTTTTTCCACACGTCTCGATAGCGAAAATTGTCAAACTGCCGCTTTATATGCCTAAGCGTATACAATGGAAATAAATGGTTGCTATCTAGTTTTTATTTAAATTGTTTATAGATAAAACATTTTTCATAAGCGCATTTTGAAAAAGTCTACTAACCAACGTTTTCCAAGTTTAAATTAATAACGAAAGAAATAGCAAAACATAATTAAGGTTTGTTGTAAACAGAAAATAATTTTGGTATATCAACATACAAATAAAAACAAAAATCTTTACCACAATGATGTTGGACTGTTTGAAAAACAAAAAAAAGAAATATATTATTTGGAACAAAAAAGCTTTTTGTGCTTCACCTAATTGGACTTCCACGCTTCGGTCGGTAATCCACTCACCAGTGTCAACACAAAAAGTTTTGTTTGCTCCTAATAATATAATCTACAATAATTACATTTTCACTTCAGATATCAACCAACAACAAAACCAGTAAAATTATCAACTTATCTTTAATTAAAAAAAATTATTTTTTCTTATTTTCTTGGGAATCAAACCACAATAATGTTTTTTTATTTTTTTTATTTCAACGTTTCGGTAGCGTTCCAGCTACCGTTGTCAAGATTAACTAATAATGAATAAATGAAAAAATTTTTGGTCCCTATCTGGAACGCTACCGAAACGTTGAAATAAAAAAAAATAAAAAAAAATAAAAATAAAAAAACATTATTGTGGTTTGATTCCCAAGAAAATAAGAAAAAATAACAAGTAATGCCACAAGGAACTTATAGAAGATAAAAAAAATTAGTCTCCAACATAACCGAATTTGTCAGTAATAAACTATTTGAAAAAAAGAGACCTGCTTGCGAAGCAACATTTGATTGTCCATGTTTATTAGAACAAATAATCAATGTTTGCGGTCCGGTGGCAAATTCTTAAAAGTTTAATAGGTACCTATGGGCCCATTAAAATTTGTTGTGTCGGTGTGTCCTCTAGTCCATCATTAGAGTTCTGGTTAATCCTCGGGGAAGACCTCTCCTATTCTTCGAATACCAAAGAGACCAACGCCGGGAAGTACTGAAGTAGCCGCCATTTCGACATTGTGATCTATAGGGTTTGAATATTTTTAAAACAGGTACAGCCTAAACATGGTTGATGGAATGTTACAAAATTTTAGAATTAACTGTTAATATATGAAGCAAACATACTTTAAAATATTTCAAGACAAAAGACCATTTTTAAATATTATTAGGGTTTGAATAGCACTATAAAAAAATCCTAGAGAAATATCACATTGCTGAAAAAAAAAGATGTCAAGTCCCAGCGAAATGTAGCTGCAAATTCCCACAAGTATATTAAACTTCAAATGTATAGTTGATCCATTAATATATTCTTAATAGTCCAGTCATCTTAGGAATACACTTCGGATTGAGAGATAAGAAGTTGAATTCTTATATAAACCTTCATTGAATCATGTGCGCATCTGGGATACTAAAGTCAAAGGTCGCAAAAATAAGTTTTTTGGAAATATTTCGCTACCTATGCTTAAATCGATAATTTTTAGAAATATCGACATTCTTGATGAGGTGTAATTTTTCTCACACTGTTTTATATCACCAAAATTACAAAAATTCATGGATGTGAACATTGGTATTAAATATAACTTCTACAACATTTTGAACATCCACGCATAGAAACAAGCCTCAAGCTGCTGTTAACAAATATTTTTCAATAGTTCCAGAAATTGTAATTTATTTTCTAATACTTTATACGTCTAATCTCCGAGATGATGAATATTAGGTATAGCAAATACCAAATAGCAACATTGGCCTTTTTTAACGATTGAATGCAGATTGATCCATTTAAAAACGTACATATTTGATACTAACCAGCTTTTTGGGATTTTTGGGATCTCCAGTATGACTCATATTAGATAGAAATATCACCTTGAAAATTTGTTTCTCAAAAAGGTGGGCTTTCTGTGTTTAGGAATAAAAGTAATTCAGATAATTTTTTGTTTCATCTCAAACATGTAAACGGTAAAAACCTTAAAGAGGATATCATATAAAAGGTAAGGAAAAGTTTTACAACAACAATGATCATTTCAACTGCAATGACAGGATTGTTCAGTGACAAGGTAGTTGCAGGCTATCATTATTTCGTGTTTGATTAGGTTGCCCCGCCCTATTATTCGAATGAAAGTAAATAACGCCATTGGTTGATCTTTGTGGTTATTTGTTCACCTCGTTGTTTACCATTTTTTGAACCTACTTGGTCAATACAATACAAGATCTCAATACATAATAGCAATTCTAATTTTAATTCTTTAACAGAATATTTATGGAATTAAAACTTTTGAAAGAGAGCACAGCATTTCATAGTAGTGTTTTAATTTTACGCCCAGTAAGATTTATAGCTAGTCTTGACCCGATTTAAGCGAGTGAAGTATTTTTTTTTCTTATGAGCCGTCCTCATGTTGGCATCAGCCTGTTGGCTTGTTGTACTCTACTCCCCCATTCAGTCCATCCACCCAGTTAGCCCCGTACCATCGAGCAAGCGAAATTAGGTCCATTAAATGTAAAGTGGCAAATTAGCCTCTCCGAAAATAGTTTGTCTCGACTCCAGTGCTTCACAGTCAAGAGATGAGTTAAGGGAGTAAAACGGCCTACCCTGCTTTTCGAATCAAAATAGTTATCTTGTCACTTCAAATCAAGGCGATATACAGCAATGCAAAAACTACAAGAGATAGATAATATATTTGGATTTTTGCCCAGATAAAAACGCTATAAATATTTGCTAGTTGATGTGGAAATGTAGTTTGAAACTACTGGTTGCTTTCATCGATTTGCAACAGCTCGATAAGCTGCAGGCAATCGCAAAAAGAAATTAAGACAACCTGAAAAACTCTTCAAAATGTCTTCATTTTCGAAATTATTTTACAATTTACACCATTCCCTACTTATTCTACAACTGTGAACAAATAGAAATCATTGTTAAAAATAATATTGATAATATAAATTATGAAATTAGCCTTGTCACACTTTTTAAATAAAAATATTTTTAGAATGTATTCTAATGTTCTATCCAATAGTTACTAAAAATTTTAGTTTTTTTAAGAAAATACCCATTTTCTTGTACTCAGGTCTTGTGAGATTGAGATCTAACAAGTTATCAATTAGCCGGCCACACAGCCACAATAGACTCTTGCGAGTCGCAGTGGAGGGCCTCAGACCCACTCATCACAAACCTAGCCGGTCACTCGCTATAAACAATATATTGTCCCTATTAGTATATCAATGGAGATACCAAAAATAAATATAAGAGAGGTGCCCAGAATAGAGGTTATACAATAGGATGTGATGGAATCCTACACGTACATCACCAAACCAAATAGAAAACAGGGGAAATAAAAGCCAAGTTATCAAGAATACCCAGTAAAACATAACATTTTTTTTAATAGTAGTAAATATTTCGTTAGATGAACGAAACTCGCTGTTTATCCGATTTTTTCGATTAAACGGGACAGTAAGGAATGCCTTATTTTGGATAGTTAGAGCAACTAACTATAGAGTGATATATCCCATTATTAAGGACTTGTTAAACAATGAAAAATGATTAAATAAATGAGAATGCGAGTGGTAATAAGAGAGAAATGCTAGTATTGAAAAAGGAAGTGAAAAAATTTAAAAGGCATAAGAAACCACAATCATTGAAGATTAAGTGTTGTATCTGAGACAGGAAACAATTGTTTAGATAGCTTAATAATTTTCAAAACCTCAAGAACAACATGGGATGATAAGCGGTGACAAGTTAAAGAGAACCTGATTTAAGTCCGTAAGATTAGATTTGGCAGATGTGATAACTAATATATCAATAACAATATTTTATTGGTAATCATACATTGTTCTGGAAAGTTTAAATACGATAAAATGAGATGAACATCAATAAGTAGACGTACCTACTATATTGTATTAAAAGTAGTCAAATAATTAACGATTACTGTTTAAAATTAATTACCGTTTTTGGATCCTTTAATGGATGTACAGTTTAAATATACAGAGCGGGGCTAAATTATGGAACAAATTTATTATTTTGCAAACAATTTACTTTATACAAAAATCCTGAAATAGATCGATTTTTAATAATGCCGATTTTTTAAAATAATAGTTGCTTTTTTTCTATCCCCCGGCTTAGCTTAGCTAACTACAGAAATATTAGCAGGGCTGAATTGTAGTTCGAACGCTCTTTTCAAACGCTGCACAATCGACAATATCGGCGCGATCGCATTTGCATACAAACAAAGATAAAAATGTAAACAAATTAATAAATCAAAAATTTGTTGAATTAGAACTTTCAATTTCGAAGGTTAATTAAAATTACCAATAAAATCAGGAAACTAGTAGCTCAGAAAATGGATTTACTGGATCCACGTTTGGAACAACACATATTTGTAAGTAGGTCTCCAAGAAGGTAAACCTTTATAAATTTTAATTTAAAATCGAATATTTCAATAACTACGTGAATAATAAACTAATTATTAATAAGTGTATTTTGCATGCAATTTTTCATTTTAAAATACCTATTTATACATAATAACTTTTTTCTACTCTCACACTAGTAAATTCCATATTACCTACTATTTGGTTACTAAGTGAATAGATCATTACGGATACTGACACGTAATGATTAGCACGTAATAAAAAAAATTACGCTTCAGTTCTAGAAAAACAACAATTCATCACCCAAGCTTAGTCAGTCAATGGTTTCGAGTAACCATGGAAACGAGTTAGTAGAGGTTGTTTTGACGTTTAATAATTAATAAGACTAGCTGATAGTGTGAATGTACATTTGTTTTAAAGACAAATAATTAAAATGAGCTCATCAAATAGTGAAAACGAACTAAGTAGCACACCATCAATATTATACAATTAGCCGTGGACACTACCGACAACATATTGCCGGAAAAAGTCAAGAGGAAGATATGAAAATGTATACCGGCAGTTTATGGACTGGCGAACAACTAACAATGTAAGTTCATTTTCTGAAAATGTACTCTTGGCATATTTTGGAGAAATCACTAAGAAATTCAAACCATCTTCATTATGGGCAATATATTCGATGTTGAGGAGTACTATAACTTTGAAGAATAATGTCAATATTTAAAATTACACAAAATTGCGAGGTTACTTAAAAAGACAGTCCGACGGTTTTAAAAGCAAAAAATCGAAAACCTTACATTCTGATGAGATAAAACTTTTTTTAAATGAAGCTCCTGATGTGCAGTATTTATTCGTAAAGGTATGTTTTTTAACAGAATAAAAATGATATAATATTATACACTTAGAATAACTTTTATTTTAAGGTTGTTGCAATTTTTTGGAATATGTGGAGCTTGTAGGAAACAAGAGTTGAAAAATCTCTTCTAACCCACTTCAACAATCGCCCTCTGTCCTTCCAATTGATAAAAATGACGTTACTGATGTCAATGCTCCCTTTACTCTCAACGAACTGAAATCGCTTTTATCTTCTTGTAAAAATTCAGCTGCTGGTCCCGATGACGTCCCATATATATTTTTGAAAAAAGTCTTAAATCCTTCTCTCCTCAAACTCGAAATATTTAACCTTATCTGGAATACTCCTGAATCGTGGCGCAACGCTATTATCATACCAATTAAAAAACCTGCTCAATCCTCCACAGAGGTAAAATCTTTTCGCCCCATTTCTCTCACATGTACTTCCTGCAAACTTATGGAAAAAATGATCAATAAAAGACTTCTATGGTTCCTAGAAAAGTACAAAATTATACCCAGTGCCCAATCTGGATTCCGACGTCACCGATCTACTCGTGATAACCTTGTATTATTGCAAACCCAGATCTCCTCAGCATTAAATAATCAACAGGATCTCGTAGCAACTATCTTTGATATCGAAGGTGCTTTTGATACAATTTCCAGAAATGCAATAATGAATAAACTATTACAATATAATCTAGATGGCAACATTTTCTTTTTCATACAAAACTTCTTAACTGCAAGATCATTTAGAGTCTCCGCAAATGGCAAACTTTCCCAGCCTCGCTCCTAAAATGATAGTGTCCCTCAGGGATCTGTATTAAGTCCTACCCTATTCATCCTTACAATAAACGACTTATGCGTCAACGTCCCTTCTCCCATCAAATATGTTCAATACGCTGATGATTTAATTGTCTACTGCCATGGAAAATTCGTTTCCACCATCTGCAAAATTCCTCAAAACGCAGTTAATACGCTGCAAGATAGAGCCAACAACCTACATCTCACCTTATCTCCAAGTAAAGGTCATAAAGTTCAGCAGAAGATCCCCAACCAGTACACTGCTAATCTTCTTTAATAATTCCCCGTTACCTGTTGTGAATCATTGCAAAATTCTCGGATTGATTTTCGACTCTCGCCTTAATTGTAAACTTCATATCAACACACTCAAAGAAATGTGTCTCAAAAGACCGCATCCGTTCTAAGCTACACTATGGGAGCTTCATTTACATGCCAGCCTCCAAATCCGACATCGATTCACTAAACTCTGTTAACTCTCTCTCGGTGCTTTCCGCTCTAGTCCTGCTGCTAGTCAATACTGTGAATCAAATCCAAGCCTTTAAACATATCTCACCTCGTTCCAAGCATGTCGCCATTTATACCGATTCACTTTCTTCAATGGACTGCCTAAGCTCTGACGTCACAGCAGAAGGCTCCTCCTATAAACTTTTCCAAACAAATCTAATGCGCGTGCCCAACACAAACCACGTGTGTCCATGTGTCCAAACAACATAAGAGATTTTAAATTTACCGTTTGCTATATAGTTCTGTATCTGTAGAGTAGGGAGGGTGAGTGTAGGCTCACAGCACTTAGGCCACATGTGACCCATTGTACATCCTCCCGAGGAGTTGTCTTCCTAGGTCATTGTCCATCCTGTCCTTCTCAGGAAGGTGGACAGGTCACTAGGAGACATCTCCTTTATATCGGCAGGTGTAGGCCAAGACTCACCGAACACACACTCTCTTATTGACGATAACTCCGGACACTCGCATAAGACATGCCTGACAGTTTCATCTTCCTGTTCAGACATCCTGCATAGAGGTGTGTCCACTAGCCCCATAGTATGGAGGTGTTTCCCTAGTTGACAGTGACCAGTCAGAAATCCTACTGTTAAACGTAGGTTTCTCCTGGTCATCGCCAAATATTTCTTCGGCTCCAGCTTCCCAGGGTGATCCTGGCAAGACTGCATCCTTTGATTCCATCCCATCTCTTAAGGGATTGAGTATGGGTGTAGCGTTTGGCTAGTTCCGCAATTGTCGAAGTCGTTAGGCCGTAGGTGTCACTGGGTCCTAGAATGTTTAGTCCAGCGGCTTCCCTGGCTAAAGAATCAGCAATGCGATTTCCTTTACTCCTGTCGTGCCCTTTAACCCACCTCAGGATAATATTGTTATCTGCCGAGGCGTCAGCTAAATCTTGGTGGCACTCTAGTACTAGCCTCGATATAACACGTTGTCTGTTTAAGGCTAATAGGGCTTGTCTACTATCAGTGCAGATTATTATGTTTTTGCCAGAAATTCCTCTTCTGGTTAGTTCTTTTGTGGCAATTGAGATACCAGCCAATTCTGTTTGAACTACGCTGGTATTGTTTCCCATTCCCCACTTCATCTTTAGGCTTAGTGCTCTTGAGTAAACTCCACATCCTGAGCCTTCTTTCATTTTTGAACCATCTGTATATATGCGTATTGCATTTGCAGCACCTGGCTCTGTGTTCTGTTTTATTTGAATTTTGTAGGGTTTGTTAAACAAAAACCTGGGTTCAATTGCATCATTGGTTGCCTGCAGCAGAGGTAGCGCAGTGTGCGCTTCCTGCCACAGGCTCAACCTCAATTGGCCCACTCCTACTTCGGGGTTTACACCAGCCGTGCGCAATCGTACCATGGCCATTAACGCAACCTCCTTGACGTACAGGTCCAGAGGGGTCAGACCAGTAATTAGTTCCATTGCTGCGGTTGTTCTCATGGCTCCTGTGATGTTTAAGCAAGCCATTCGCTGTATTTGATATAATTTTTGGATGGCCGTTGCTTGTAGAACCTTCGGTCCCCATGCAATTGCTCCATACGTTAACATGGGTCTTATTATTGCAGTGTAGATCCAAGTAACCACACGGGGTGACAAACCCCATGTGCGTCCCACTGTCCTCCGACACTGCTCATAAGCCACATATGCTCTTTTTGCTCTGTTGTGTAGATGAGAGTTCCATGTTAGTTTCCTGTCGAGGGTAATACCAAGGTATTTCAGCTCTTCCGAAAAGTTTAGTTTGCTTTTGAAGATTTCAGGAGGTTTCAAACCCGATAAACTTCTTTTCCTGGTGAAAAGGACCATCTCAGTCTTTCTGGGATTGATCGACAGTGAGTGTGAGAGTTATTTATATAGGTATTTTTTTATAAAAACGTCTTTAATTCATCACTTTTTGCTTGTCTCTAATACCGATCACTCTCATTTAAAACTAAATCAACAGCAGAGATAATATATCAACAATATCAACACCAAACAGAAAACTAAAAATCTCACGTGGCAATTCACACTTGCACAGTCGCACTCAGTTTGTTTGGAAAAGTGACGTCAGACTTAGGAAGTCCATTAATTCACTTAATACTATCTTTACTGACCATCCAATAGTTCAAAACATCCATGACATCTATCAAATACTCTCAGTTCGTGATGTAAAAGTCTGTCTTATCTGGCTCCCATCTCACATTGGAATTACTGGCAATGAAAATGGCCCTAATGCTGAAAAGTTTGGAGACCCTGACCTAACGAATTGAATTCATACAATTAGTACCTATGATTTACCTTTGCAATAAAATTCTGTAATTACAGAAAATTAACCAATAGTGAGTTGGGTAATTACCTAACGAATTTAATTCATACAATTAGTATGATTTTTCTTTCCAATAGTCAGGCAGTTGCCGGACCACAAAGAAAACCGGATATTAGGATAAACACCGTTTTTTCTTGTTTGTAGAGAACGAAGGAACAGAACTGGAACATAGTAGAGTAAATAATACAGTTTTGGAGGCTTTGGGAAAAAATCCAACTTTATCAAAGACGGAAGGAGAAAATATTCACGAAGAAGTAGCGATCAGATGGAAAAGCTATTTGGGGGAGGGACTGGATAAAGAAGTCCGAGAAGAGTTACTTAAGAAATATCCTCTGCCTAAGAATTGTGAAAGTTTAAAAACGCCTAAATTAAATCCTGAAATTGAGATCTGTGTAAATAGGGAAGTAAAAAGCCAAGATTTCATTCTTTCGCAAATTCAGTCCCAACTAGCTTCAGGCCTTTCGGCATTAGCGCAAGTTATGACCAAAATCATTAATAATCAGAACGGAGCATTTAGCTCAACTTGCAGACTCAGGTCAAATTATTTGTAATGTACATAATTACATATCTAAGCATCAGCGGTTTGCGGTGAAGTCTTATCTAAAATCAGAAATTGCAAAAGGTTTCCATACTTCCTATTTGGAAAAATCTTTCGGAGTCAGTGAAAGCTACGCAGGCATTAAGGAAAGTAGAGCAGGAGTTAAGAAAAAATACGGTAGGAGTACCTGATAAACATGATTATAGCAAACCAGGTTCATTAGAGACGCAAAAACCAAGGTACGAACGCCAGCGTCCTTTAAACTATAAGCGATCCTCTTTCAAAACGAAGAAAAAAGAATCCGAAGCGACAGGTCGCAAAAGTTTTTCAAAGAATTACCGGAGTCGACCCGAGAGCAAGAAGTTCGGGTACAAGAGATACTGACCGAGGTAAGTTTGGGAAACTATGCAGGATCGGTGAGAAGACATGAGAGGTAAAAATAGCTAAATAGGAAACACATAATTATAAAACGGCAATAAAAGATTTGTTCAAAATTGGGGCTATTAATCGGTGTAGTCATAAAAAAGGAGAATTTTTTGCCGACATAGACATATTTTTTGATAAAAAAGTCTAGTGGCAAATACAGGTTTATATTAAATTTAAAGACACTTAATCAATTTATTACGCCACCACATTTTAAAATGGAAGATTATAGAACGGTTTTAAAATTAATTACGAAATCCTGCTGGTTTACTAGTATTGATTTATGGGATGCTTATTTTGCGGTATCTATTGATAAAAGATATCGAAAATATTTGAGATTTGAATTCGAGGGTACATTATATGAATTTAACTGTTTAGCAATGGGCTTTAATATCGCTCCTTACGTTTTTACAAAAATGATGAAACCGGTTTTTAAGAAATAAAAATATTATTTGTACTTCATATTTATATGATTTTTTATTTGTTTCAAAAACGAACAAAGAAGCTACAAAACCGTGACATTAGCTAATGCTCTACTAAAAAGTCTGGGAAACAAAAAATTGCAAACCAGAAAGGTTGGTTTTAAAATATCTTGTAGATATACCAACCCCGTTTGACTTAGGGGTGTAATTCAATATCCGGCGGTGCATATTGCACGGGAAGTAGTTGTTGCTCCTTAGCTGAACGGCCACTGTTTTTGAAAAATATTATTTTTCAAAAAATTCATAGAGTGTTGAATATTTATAATTATTCCTTTCTACACCTGTTGATACATTCACTCTATTAAATACGACAATATTACAGGAAACTGTAATAAGATTTATTGTTTCAAGCCTACGTGGTTTGTTGTCAAAAATTTCAAGGTTTTTGGTTTGCGATTGGAAGTGAAGAGGGCGCTGCCGTCACAATCTTTACATTTCCGTTACTGGAAGACATGTATTGATTGTGATTGAAGTGTACTCTTCAGTCCGGGATTAGAGATTCTCGGACGGACACCACATACCTTGTACTGATGAGGCGCAAATACGCCGAAACCGGTCTACAAGTTGTGTTGTCCCTTCTAATTGCAAACCAGAAAGGTTGGTTTTAAAATATCTTGTAGATATACCAACCCCGTTTGACTTAGGGGTGTAATTCAATATCCGGCGGTGCATATTGCACGGGAAGTAGTTGTTGCAGACGGTTAATCGTCAAAGTGTAATTAATATATGTTAGATTGTATATTTGTTAGTTGTGAAATATTGTTATAATAGTATATTACGTAACAAGAGTTGTAAGTAACCCATTACGCACGAGCGGAGTGCGTTAATTTCACGGGTGCGTAATGGGATTACAACTCGTGTAACGTACTATACTTTTTCTACGGCCATCCATTTTCTTCTGAGTGCTCATAATTTCATCTTTTTAACTACTAACAGACATATTCGTAGGTAAAGTTGAGAAAATGTTCGGATACTATAATTTGTTACAAAAATTGACAGAATAAAAATGAGATGGCGTTTATTTCCAGATCAAGAAAAAGCGAATTATTTATTTTGAAATTGTATAATGTGTTACCGACATTTAGGGGCATCACTCTTAATCTAAAATTATGTCCCTCTCACCCCCTTTAGCCCAGTGCGAACTAAGTGTTTTTCCATCAAAGCAATGAGTAATTATCGGCAGCGATGTAAGGTGTTAGTCATGAGGAGACGTTTTTATGTATCTTGGTGATTTGTGTGAGTTGGTATGAAGAAAAGTATACTACATGGTAAATAATCATTCCAGACAACAGCTCAAATAATTTAGATCGATCTTCCTGACAGGTAAGTCGATCAATCTATTAATTAAAAGATCTTTCTAATGAGGTATCACAAGAACCACTATTTCAATTTGAAAAAATCAATGATTAAATTACCGTGTCAAAACTGGTGACGTCATCATTTTCGCACGTTATTAAAAAAATCGGCATTTAAAATCGACCTATTTCTGGATTTTTATCTGAAATAAATTGTTTGTAAAATAATGAATTTGTAATTAGTCGCGCCCTGTATAACTAATGAATCAACAATAATGTTGAAATTGGATACTAACCAAATAATAAATGGTACTAAATGTCAATTCCCTGTATACATGCTTGAAATATGATAACCAAAATACAAGAACAGAACCGAACCAATCAAAACATTCATCACTCAATCGAAGGCGTAGGTTATATTTAATATTTAACTCACAACAGTTTTCAATGTTACTTCCTAGATCGAGTATCCCATGTGTCCTGTACACTTTATATACACATATACATACCTAACTCCGAAATGCAGGATTTGTGAGTACTAGTACATTTTTTATCAAAAACAAAAATCCTGACTTTCCACAAGACACACACTATTAGGCACACAGTGATGAATTTATACTGGAAATAAAACTAGTAAATAAATAAGTGGCTAGAGGAGGATCCTTATATCATAAGTGATAAATGCAAAACTATATAGCAATCGTTTATAATAAGCATGATCAAAATATTTTGATTACCTCCAAATAATGCAAAGAAGTGATTCATTCTGCAAATTTATTTTAAGAGTAATATAAATATTGACCTGCTATAATACTACTTTTAACCTTTTGCGAAATACTCGAGTTTTGTTGGTTACGTCATTTACAATAAAAATAATATTGATTCATGTATCTTAAGGAATGTATTTATGACGTTTCAAATTAAAATAATATATTGTAATGAAATAATTTGAGATGAAAATAAAATAATCATTATTTAGTTTGCACATCATGCACCTGCATAGCTTGGAAAATATTTAAATGAACTCCACAGGAATTAAAAAAGTTTGATAGTACTTTGTACACAAAGAAATACTTATTAGGTATTCAAGTTTTTTTCAAATAAATCAAGTAATTTTAGTCATAAGTCATAAAAATAGGAAGTGCCATTGATTTTATTAAGACAGTTAAATAGAAACAAATAAATATTAATGCTGGTAGTTGAAAGAGCTATGGCGCAATTGTCCGTTGTTGAGATATAAAAAATAAATTATTATACTTGACTTGTTTATAATTGTTATAGATGTCAAATAATACTCAAGTTCGTATATAAAACATACTATTTGATTAATTTTTATTGTTATATTTTCGTACAATTATAAAATTCTACTCTTCATTTTTGTACATTATAGAAAATTCAGTAATGTTTAAATGAGCATAAAATTGACCATATCAGAAATGTGGGATAGAACATATAAACATATTAATATTAAAAAGTGGAGGAACCGCAGTAATTGCATGGAAAATTGTAGTCATTGTTTTTTCTTTTTGTATGTGTTGCCAGCACGTTAGAAAGACACATTTCACACTAATGTGCGTTTTCCAATAAACAGAATAATCTAACTTGGTTACTCCAAAAATAAGTTCAATTTAAAAATTTCATTGCAATACTTTCATACTTTTGATTTACAACTAAACCTTTTTGGGGTCAACCCAAATTTCAACAAACAATTATTTAATTACTCTTTCACAATTTGTTACTATTGCTTCTTGTACTTATTAATTTTGGATAATGACATATTCAATAAACTATTATTGAAATTTATATGCTCCTTATTTATAGTAGTTTCATGATATTGGTCTATTTAATTAAATATTTGCAATTACAAAATTTTTCAGTCTGTTTTCATGTTGTATAGTATTTAATGCATCAAAGCGACAAGTGCGATTATGTGTGTTTCAATGAATTTGGAAAAATATTACTTCACATAACATTCATTTGTTGATACAATTATTCAATATTACTGATACTTTTTTCCTACATAACGTAACGCAGCTTTGCATGTAACACTTGAATATTGTTAAATAATAATTCAGCACATTAAAAATTGACGGTTGTGCATGAACAGAATACCGCATTATGCACAATATTAATACAACGTAGATAAATATAAACATAAAATAAACGTTCAATTAATAATAATGTTAATCTCGTACTGTGAATTAAATTGAACACTGAGTGAAGATATTGTTAGATAAATTTAAAGATATCACTCTACAAAAAACAAAATCACTTATTAGATATTACCTATCAGATATAACTCAATATAAATACATGTCAATGTACCTGGTAGTTTATGATGTTTTCTTATCTTTTTACATTATGTTACTGAGTATGACTGGTATAGGTATATGAGGTTTTTCGTTGGGCAATTATTATCTAAAGATTTTTTAAATCGATTTCACGTTCGTCAATGACAGCTATCACTCTTTTCTTTCCAGATCTTGTTTGCCTCTCAAATCAACCAATCTCCAAGTACCGATTCCGTGCATCCTGCACATATGAGACCCTATATTAAATATTTCAGGTTGTGGTCAGTGTATATATAGTATCCTTAAACCCGTTTGTCACATTACTTTTAGGCCTTAAGATGGTTCTTATCAAAAACCAGTCATAGCGACTAACTACTATGTTTAGTATTAAGCTTTGAAATAAATGAACTGAGGGAGATTTATTTTAACTGAATTCTTAAGACAATAAAGTTCATCATTTTTCAACTAGAGTTACGTATCTTGTATCATTGACATTATAATTTTAAAGATGTAGAAATTGTGACTAATATTGATAAATTTTAAAATCGATGGTTAGACATAATCATGTAGTTCATAAATTATACTTAGTGTAAGCCCATTTAAAATCGCATTCGACAAACCTACAATTTTGGGTGGTATAAAAAGATTGCCAAGGACTATGTGTACCTGCTAACAATTAATATATTATGTCAGTAGCATTTAAGGTAACAAAAATTTGGATTTCTGGAGTTCTGTCGATACCTTCATTATTATTATTTGTTCATTTAGTTTCGGTCCGATCTCGGTCTGCTCGAATTTCTTATTTCTTACTTGATAATATTTTACCAGACCGAGAACGAACTGTGAAGGACATTAAATCGACAACTTTTGAATTATAACGAAAACTTGGGAGTGAAGCACTTTTTTAATCTAACAATATCTTTTTCAGTGTTAAAATGGAGATATATCGATCAATCAATATGGAAATAAAATTATTTAAATGAATTTACTGTTTGGACCCTTACTTTGTGGAATCTACTAACAATTTAAAATGAAACTAATGCCCGGTTGCGAGAACGCTTATTAAAAATGATGAATGATTAACGGCTAAACAATGAAATAATAACTCATTAATTCTTCAAATCAACCATCATTTACACATTAAAATTTAATGGATAGGTACCTGCAATGATGAACAATTAATCGACCATTATTTTTTTCGTGCAATCGGGTTCCCATTGATGGTTCATCATTTTTTAATCAACCATCACATGATGAGAGATTTGATTAGCGTTCTTGCAACCGGGCATAACTGCTTCTAATTAACTCCACTTTCATAAAAAATATATTAAATTTTAAATTGATGTTTCGATACTAAAATATCATCGTCAGAATGACAGAAGTTACATGTTACATGTAAACTTAATAGTAAAATTATTTAGTTTACTTTTAAAAATACCAAGTGAAAGAACTAGCTCATTCCATTTAAACCATACACATTTCGCAGACGAGGAAACAACCAGTAGATGTCGGGTTCGACTGCAGTGAAAGCCCTTGTATGGAGGGTACACTATTTCTAAATATGTATAGCAATTTGCCTAGACGCACCACAATTTTGTGATTGCCTCGACTGCAAAATGTGGCTTTACTCTAAAGAAAACTACAAGTAAATACTAGTATAAACTTAATTTTATGAAAGACAAAAGCCTTGTAAAATTGTCGGTCATACAAGGCTGTTAACTGAGTCGATTTTGAATGAAAATTGGAAGAAACATAACGGATTATTTTTATTAATTGGGCGATTTTTTCTTGGTATACCACATATACTACAGTATACCTAGTATGGGTACTTGTCGTTTTCGACAAAGCATACAGAACGCCGGAGTCGAGTACACTTCGTTTAGTATCACTTCTTCTCCTTTCTTTTTGTTGTCATCTTTATTCAATTTTTATAAACATTGCAATTAATATTTATTTCTGAAGATTTAAACCGTAGGTACATAACCACTAAATTATTTCGATCCTGTGTTTATTTAAGTAGTCTGTGGTTTATTCATTTACTGCTTATGCTGAAAGTAGAGAATAATTCAAAAAACAGGCCTAAATCTCCTTGTGAATGGACGAGAAAAGTCACTATTCTGTGGAATGACAGATTAAATGTCATACACACAGTAGGTACCAGTGAATGTCACCCCATCATAGATCAAACTATCATACTTTTTGCTTAACACATTGCGTGCCTCGCTGTAATCGGGAATACTTCACCAAGGACCACACCACATTTGTGCAGCATGAATTAATTGAAATAAATGTTTCTCCGATTCTTTTAGACCCAATGGCTATACACAAGGGTTGCCTACATTTTCCTCCAGCACTAATCTACGATTTTAACAAGTGCTTTTTGGGTAGCTATACAAAATTTGTACTATCAATCATTTGAAAAGTGAAAAATATCAATGTTCGTATGTAACAAATTAAGGACTGATCGATATATCCTAAAAAATAAATCATTGGTTGGCAAATAGTGACATACCTGTTCACGACGTTGATTTTTCTCTTCTTTCTCGCGTTTTCTAACTTCTATCAAATATTCGTTGAATAAACTTTCACGTTCACGCATTTTTTCAACGCCTTTAAAACGTTCGTCTTTAGCATATTTTTGGGCAAAATCGCTAAATGAGGACCTGAAACAATATCATTTATATATTTTAGGAACAATAATCCTAATAATTTTGTCAATAACGGTCTTAAATCCATAAGAATATATGAAAATTAGCGAACACTGAAGAAGTATTATTTTGTCCACGACTATTTCATAATGTTTACATTTTACGTGTGCTTCTTCAAGTATAATGAAGTGAAGAACTATTACAGCTTCCTGTAATATTGTCCTATTTAATAAAGCGATTTACAGATGTCGAAGAATAATTATATTTATCCTAAGACTTTATAAATTTTGAAAAATATTTTTCAAAAACAGTGACCGTTCGACTAAGAAGCAACAACTACTTCCCGTGCTATATGCACCCACGGATATTGAATTACACTTCAAAGTCAAACGGAGTTGGTATATCTACAAGATATTTTAAAACCAACTATTCTGGTTTGTAGTTAGAAGGATAAACACAACTTATAGACCGGTTTCGGCGTATTTGCGCCTCATCAGTACAAGGTATGTGTTATCCGTCCGAGAATCTCTAATCCCGGATTGAAGAATACACTTCAATCACAATCAATACATGTCTTCCACTAACGGAAATGTAATGGAAATGTAGCGACAGTAGTTCTTGCTTTTTAGTCGAAAGGTCACTGTTTTAGAAAAATATTTTTCAAAACTTATAAAGTGTTAGGATAAAAATAATTATTCTTCGACATTTGTTATATTGAAGTACATTATTCACCGGTGAATAGGTGTGGATAGTAAACAGGTCACATGGCATGGATACATACGACCTATATTGAAGGTTATTTGTATACAAATATAACAATATAATAAATAAAAATTATCACCAGCGACGTTTTATAGTATATTATTAAACGAGCAATTTATAATAGCCATTATTCACGCAGGGTGACCACCCGAGTGAATAATGGCCATAAATTGTGAGTAGAATACTATACTTTGTCCACCACCCTTGATTTCTTCATTAAATAAAAGTCAAGTAAATAATGCGAGTGTAGAACGGACAGTAAAAATTTGGTATTTTTGACAATTCCAAAGTCAAAATTAATAAATTTCTGGAGTACGTCAAATAATGTGACATATGGAGATGGGCGATACTGTGTAAAGTATCGATACACCGTACCTTTATAAATATACTGTGTTACCAATAAAAAAGCTTGTATACATAGGTTATACCGAACTTATGTCGGGAATAGTTATACCAAGTATAAGGAAAATATAACTCTTCCACAAATAAACTCGGAATAACATCGGTATAACTATTCAACTTTTATTCCAAAATAATAGTTTGGCCACAGAGTACATAAAAGACAGAGAATCGACTCGTTATGGAAGGGGTAAGTACGCGCATTCCGTTTCACGCATCTCAAGCATCCATGTTCTAAATCTAGTCAGTAGCGTTACTTGTGATTGAAACGTTTCGATATCTAATTAGTGTGTATTCTGGCAGTGGCGGCGTGTTATTTGTGAATTACGTTTATATATTTCGATCTTTATTATTTTTATACCTACTTCGATTGCAATTCTTATTTATTTAGTTGTTTTCTGTGTTCGTATGCATAATTAGTTTTCGACATCGCGATAAAAAATGAACCAATATAAAACTGGTATTGTTTGTGCGGCAAGAGACTGTCCAAATAAATCATATAATTGCAAATTAAGTTTTCTTTTCTTTTCGAAAGGATCATAAAAGGTGAGTAGAGAATCATAACTTGTTTATGATGAGTGATGACTATCTTTCTATAAAAATAACTAATTAAGTATACATATTTTAGGGCAGAAATGTGGTTATGGCATGTGGTAGGGAAGATCTTCGTGACAAAATGGATAAACCGTCTAGTTACAGATTATGCGCAATACATTTTGAGGAAAAAATGTTTCTCAATGATTTGAAAAATCGTTTGCTACCTGCTGCTGTACCTACGATATTCCCATCACTGGCTTGCAGCTCGTCCAGCTCTACCAATTTTCATGTGTGTCAAAAACGTTTTACTGGAGGTAAGTTGTAAAACTGGAAAATATTGATACTTAGTATAATGAGGTAATTATAAATAAAGTTTAGAATACCTTGAATACGTCAAAAATTATATTTATACACAGAAAGGCCGACGCATTATTAGTTGTCTAATTTTATGAAATATTTTTATCAAATCTCAGGAAGGGGGAAATATGTTTTCATCTTTCAATTTCAGATATAGAATCCGCAGCAGTTTCTACACCTTTACCGAGTCCTAACAGTTCAACATGACCTTGTCGGCACGATCCCCTAGAAAAGGCAAACTACGTCAGAGAATTAAATGTTTGCAAAACGAAAATTCCAAATTGAGGAAGACCAGCGCACATATAACGCTACAACATCCTTGTGAAAATTTTCCGGTTTTATACGTAAGCAAACTTTATTTTAGAGTTAGAATATATTTCACATTGAAAAACATTAATAGAAATTTTAAAGACACTTCTAATAAAAACAAATTATTGATTTGGAAAAATCAATAATAACATATACCTAGTGTAAAAAAAAGGCTAATATCGTATTGGAATTTACTCCAACATAATATTATTTTGTTTGATATCATATTAATTTATTCTCATTTTAATTTTAATTGATTCCCCTTTTCTACGCATCTGACTTTATTAGCTTGATCAATTATTGTACTTTTGCTCTTCAGCCATCATCCCTTGTTAAACAATTGCTATATAAACAAGTCGCCATGGCAACCAAATATGCCACGGAAATATATTACGTTCCTCACTCGCAATGTAACTATTTCGACACTATCATGTCAGTTTTCGATATGTTTATTTTCAACTATTCTGAGAAATTATCAAATTTGCGAACTAAAAAATATGCAGAAAAACGATTTCTAAATAGTGGTTTTAAAAAAAGTATAATTTACATCAGTCATGTATTATAAATATGTCACATTATTATATAAACAATAAAATTTATTATATTCTTTATATTCCAATCTTTTTTAAACCCATACTAGGTACCTATACTTTTATCGGCATGAGCATGAATTATGTAATCTAAGTTTACCCCATATACGCACCTGATATTTTTAGATGCATATTTGACTTTTTCTAGTACCTTTCAAAACTGGATAGACAATTAAAAATTTGTGGAACTACTACATTAACGCTATTTCAATTTCTTAAGTACGGATCTTCCTTGCTCTAACTAAATTATCTAAATACTGTCCTGGTTTCTAGATTTTTAACATGGCTGCCGCTGTCTTACACAGATCCATTGCATTAGCGACGAGAAGATACTCTGTCTTTATATGTACTCTGTGGTTTGGCAACGTCGTAGCCGTTCACACAAGTAGATAAAACACCCTAAAGTTGTCATATTCGTGACGTTCTATGCGATTGACAAATGCATTTACGTGCAAAAAAAGAAGAGAGAATTTGTTTATCTACATTCGTGTCATTTGTATTAGCAGTCACGCGGAGTAGTGAATTATTTTAAAAATTCGTTTTCCGTCTATTTTCCATATTAATTATATCATTCACTTCTCAGCCTCTACAGCTCTCAAAAACATTTCTCGCGTGTTGAACAATCCGTATTAGAAAAAAACGTCAATTTCTTCTAGGTTATAACACAGTTAAACAAGGGTAGGGGTCGGTATAACTTTTGGGTCACTTCTTATACTGAGTATAACATATTCTCAAGTTATTCCGAGTTTATTGGTAGTCATTTTTCTTATCCTTGATTTATTCTCAGTATAATATTTTATAACAGGTTTATTTGTAAGACCAATAGTGTTTTAAAATTATCAATATTAGAAAATATTGTTATGAAAAGTATCAATACTAAAAATTTTGATATTTTATCTATACGATATATTTCAGGAACAAATTTCCTAAACAAAATACGCAGATTTAATAGTTTATTTCATATTGTACCCCCATCTCTAGTCACCTATGTACAGAAATGTTGTGAGTGTTGAGTTGTCATAGCATGTTATTTAAATGCAAAAGCTTGAATTATGAACCATAATTCACTCTAGTAGATAAATAGGTACCATATACCTTTTGTTAGGAGGTAAATTATTGACTGATTATATTAAGCGGTCGTGGACAAAATAATTTATAGCTGATCGCAAGAATTTTAATTATTATACTGAATTTAAATTGAAATTACTAGAATTTATAATATGGAAAGGAATCAGACACTGAAATGAATGTTACCACGCCAAATATAAGGTAAGCCTAATAAATAGTAACCTTAAATTTATAGCCAGAAAAGTTGAAAAAACTATAGGTATATAAATACCTAAAGTCCTTCCTAAATTGGAGAAAGAAAAAAAATATTAATAGGTATTAAATAGTGGTGGACAAAATATAGTATTCTACTCGCATATAATGGCTAATACTCACTTACGTGTTTATGTCACTCGCCTGCGGATGACGACATAAAGGCACCTTCGTTAATAATAGCCATCATTATATGGTTGTTGAAAAATATACTATTATTGAAATAAGGATATGTTCGCACTGCAACAAAAACGTGTATGTCTTTATTGAGTTACACATTTGTCTGCCATGAGAAATAAAGGAGAATTTTTCAAAATATTTGTTTTGGGAACGTCCAAATAGAACGAGTACCTATTTCTCGCAGGCAATCGAGGGATGTTTAAAGTCAGTTGTTCCACTATATTTGGCGTTTTCAATTTGTTGAGAATAATTCTATATAAAAAGCAATGAATAATACAATCACGTCTCACTTATAATGTCATGCCTATTCAATAGTTCATCGTGACTGTGAAGATCCTCCAAGAGGATACATGCCCTAAGGAGTTCAAGTTTAGATCTAACAAAACTATAGTAAACTATCTTCAGCGTGCTTACACCTAGAAAATCATGACTACTATGAACTATATAACCGTAAGCACGAAATGGAGTTGAAAAAATATTATTATTATTCATATGATCATTAAACAAGAGTTTTCAACCCAATGTAACGCACAAGTCAACAAAGGTATCTGGGATACGACAAGGATAATTCTATTTTCGTGACGTTACGATGAGTACTTGCTTTCTGGCGAGAATTGGGTATCACGACGCTTCTATTTAGGTACCTACCCCTTCCGTTCTTGCTTGAAAACGACACCCGCACATCTATCGAAAGTGGTCGTTAACGATACTATTGCAATCTGTTCCGCAAGAAATTGTTTTACTGTTTTAGATAGCGTTAATATAAGCGGGATATATCAACGAACATGGATGTCTAGCAATGATCTAGAACTAATACTCTCAGCGGTATTTTAAATGTTTCTGCGGGATGTTTGGACCTTGCGATTTATCAGACTGCTCACAAATAGTATTGCAATAGTACAGTAAGTATTACCTGTATATAAATATGAAGACTTATACTAGAAGTAAACTTATGTTATTTTTTTGTGAACTTTGCGTGTCTGGAATGTCGATTGTAAATTTTTTATATTCTATAACACACTCGGAATTTTAGAAAAGTTTACATGTACCTTCAGCACCTGATGCCTGTAAATTGGTCAGTGGTCCAAACTAGCAGGTATGCTTTAAAAGCATAATACTAATCCTACTCTTTCTGACACATTTTGTTACTTAGAAAAAAATTAATGCCTGGCATCCCTACGTCCTTGGGCTATTAGTGATTACTTGCAATTAGTGTATAACAAGAAAATGTACAAAACTTAAACCTGGTTGCTTGCTCTGGAATCAAGCTATATCGTAATAAAATATTAGTAAATCTGTAGTATCATGTCATATCTATAAAATTTGAATTTTTCCTTTTTATGAACCATTTCACTTACTTGCCAGTTAAATTTGAGTCACTCAATAATTTTCGGAAAGATTCTTTCTTCTCCCTTAATTTATTCCTTTTCTCCCTCCTTTCCTCCTCTGCTCTCTCTTTGACGTATTTTTCAAATACTTGTTTTCTCTCTTTTGATGTCAATAGTAAATAACGATGATCAAACACAATTTTATGTAACTCCTTTTCCCAAGTGCTAAATGCTGAAACTTGTTTTTCCGTCAACATTTCTTTGAATAATTTGATTCTGGTATCTAAAGGTATCACAGCCCTTTCTTTAGCGGCTCGTACTTCTGCTTCGATGGCGGCTTCTTTGCCAATATCAATTTTTTTGGAAGGAGTTGCGCCATTACTACCTGTAAAAACAACAAAAAATGTTACATTAAACATATATTATGGCAATGGGATGGAATTACCATCCCATTGCCATAATTAGTAAGATCATTGGATATTTTCTCTAGTCGAGCGCATCACCATGCACCATGACTAATAAATATATTATTATTTTATAAACTGCGATGGATCTAGTTTATGGTTTATTTTATATGAAGATTTGTTTTAATACTGAAATAAAAAAAAAATATTTAGAAAATGCTCTATATTATTTTCAAGACTACGTGTTAGTTGCGCCAATTCGATAGAGAAATTTATTAGAGGTTCACCAAGGTGCTCCAAAAAAATTCATTATTTTCCTTTTTCACTTATTGGTGGCGATAAAGCATGTATTCATCTGACGAATTTTTAAAAGTAAAACTTATTATAAAAAAGTACAGATTCAGCTTATTGGTGCTTCTACAGTGCGCTGGAATAAGTGTTATCCCACTCTTAACTTCTCTATTTTTATTTAAAAAGAAAAAAGCTCGGAAATGTCAATTTTTATTTGCGTCCGATAAATCTTTTTAGTCTGAATCGTTCGTTTATTACATCTAGAGGTAGGGGAGGTAAATCTGAACTGTTCGGCAACTCCGATCAGATCAGACCGATGTAAAATTATTTGCTCGGAATATTTTAACCGACGAGAATGATTAATCTGTGATGTTGTGAGGTTATGTTGTAGTCACTATCTCGTAGTATTTTTCTTGATAATCTTTTGTGTAGTTTATACAAACATTTATTATTTGTTCATTCTCCATCTCTTTGGCAAAAATTACCGATATTGAGTTAGAAGTTCATTTATATCCATGGTTGGTCGGGCCGTTCGTTAATACTATTTGTTCAGATTAATATGTGATCACTTGACCAAAAATCCGTCGCCTCTGCAATATAAATACCGAACGTAGCTAATAAATCATAGCATGCTACGATAGTTTCGAACCGTACTAGATCCTTCTTGACGGGACAATCATCCCTAAATTTTTTTCAGAATTTACGAATTATTAGTTATGCGTGAGTCTTTTAATATTCACTTCGGAACAATTCAACGGAATTTCTTTTAAATCACCAAGTATTTGATTTAATAAATATTTGCAAAATCATTCGTGTTTATAAATTTTTATAATCATTAAAAAGCTTTGGTTTCAATAGATTTTTATTCTTTAATCCAATTATACGGGGTGTTGAACATGTTTCTCAACAGGACAACAGTGGTAACGTTGGTTGTCTGGAGATTCCAGGGATGTGTTTATAATGAAGGGATGCCTCTGAGAGGGGTATTATCTCCACTGCTGTAGAACCTCGTCAAAGATGAACTCCTTGAAGAACTATACATCCAGAGGTAGGCAGAAGATCTTCACAAAAAAAGGAAGTTTTAGAGATTGAAATTGTCAAACCTCTTCATGTATTTAATTATTTTTAATTGTTTATTTATCATGTATCAATTCTCTTCGAATTCACTCCCGGTTTTCAAGGTTTAAATTTTTGAGGGAGGTGTATTTCAATTGATGAGGGAAATGGTTTCAAGGTTATGGGGATAATCAAGTAAGCTAGCCTTCACCGAATTAGAAGAGACCCAGGGACAAAACTCGAACTTTTATGAAATTCTGTTATCAGTAAGATACCTCGTTAGTGGTTGTGAAGCTTGAAAAATCTATAAATTACTTACTTGCAGATATAATGCTAACTTCTTCCAGCTTAGGTTTTTTTGATGGCGTTTCTTCATCGCTTTCGCTTTCGTCTGTTGCATGTTTTTTAGCAGGGGATTTCATTACATCCGGTTTACTAGGAGTAGCAAGGGAGTCGGGAGGGTTTGCTACCATTTTATCTACATCGGATCTCTTCAATAATTCCTCTGGTCGTTCCCAAACAGATGTTCTAGATGAGGGATTGTAGAAAAATACTCTACCATCCCCAGTCCACACAACACACCTACAAAAAAGTTTGAGTTACATTGCATTAGGTATGTATAGAATGAGAGTCTGCCACCAACCTCAATATACCCTCCTGTTAGAGACCAACAATATACTTATATTGTTATTTAGTTTCCTCTACTACAGTGAGAAATTCAGTATTTGGAAAGATAAGTTTCATATCAAGTACATGCTACCCAAGTACTGTTTCTACAGCGTTGATGTACGATATGTACATGAATCAATATACTTCAAAATCTTTGGTATTTTTATATTTTATTTGTACCTGCCAGTGCTTTAGTTATCCTTCAATTTGTTTAGTTTGTTGTATCCCTTATTGTGTATCATTTATTCATGTGTCCAAATGATTATTTTTTTTGTTCTAATATATTTGTTTTAATTTATGTCATTAGTGACATACAAAAAATTATACTTTTAACTCTTGGCTTCCTAAATAACCGAAGGGTTTATTGAAATTAAAATATGACCTAACGAAGGTTCTGTTTGTGCATATGATTCATAACGCATTGTTAGTTTGAAGCTATTACATTAAAATGAGAGGGTTTGTATACAAATTTTATTTAGTTGTACAATTTTTTTTAAACTTGATTGTGTAATAAGTACCAAGGGTGGAATGATGGAAAACATCACCCAGTATAACAAATTTCAAGTATATTCATTACAAAATTAATTTCATAAAAATATAATTTATATTTAGGTAGCGTAGCAAATTTCAATCAGACTAAACAATGCTGACAATGCACATTGACACAAGTACAAAGTAACCCAAAAAGGAAACCTAGTTTTGAATACACGAGTTCGCTGAGTAAGGAAAGCGATCGTGGGTCACAAAGTACACGTGTGTCCAATAAGAAAACAAGAAGCGAAAAAGTGGTGAAAAGCCGACTGGGCAAGAATTGCCAAAATATGGAGGAGACAGAAAAAAAAAACGACAAGGCAGTGGGGTCCCGAGCACGGTTGCGAGCGGTTGCCTCATAGTGTTCGCGGTTAGCGGTCATCTGGAAAAATCCAGAGTTATATTTTGACTTGTAAGACGAAAGTAGCGCGGAGTCAAAATAATTTTCGTTTCGACCCCGGCGTAAGGGCTTCGAGAGAGCGTCTACTGTAGCGCTTAAAGTGTATTCGGTAAAGAGGGTAGCGAACGGCCAAATAAGATTTGCTAGAGGCAAACAGGATTCGATAAAAAGTCTACCCTATCCGATACAGTGTTGGTGTCAGTTAATAAGCCGGATAAGAAGTCTCCAGCATCATTGGAGAGCATCCTACCTGCATTTGGTGAGTCTGATTGATCTTATACTAACTGTGAAACAAATATTTTTGTAGTTTGGTTAGCCCGTATTTTATTGCCACCTCATGCACATATTAATTTTTATATTTTATTTTGGAATTTTATATTTAGTTGATATTTAATGTTATAAAGGATTCAGTAGTAATCCCCAAAACTGAGGTGTGAGGAGCATTTAGCCCACACCGAAAAGTTTGAAAATAGAGGATTCATTTATCTATAAAAGTTATTAAGTTTTCATACGTAACCTATAATTACGATTCTCGCCCATTCTCAATTAACTGAATTTATAATCATAACTATATTTTTTTTATATTATCAGTATAATATTATTATTATTATCGTTATTATTATCATTATTAAGTTTCTATTAAGTATTTAATATTATAGTTCATTATATATAATTTTCTATTCTTGGTTTTCTTCTTTTTATAATAAACCCATTTAAATTCGATAACGCTTAGTTTGCTTTCATACATAGCAGTATTACCTTATCCTGAACTTTATGCCAGACGTAACCCTACACACAAAGACCTCTCATTATCAACAACAACTGATAGCAGCGGAGGCCGGATCTATCCTTTCGGACTTTTCTTACAGGAGTCGTTGATTCCTGTTTCCCACGTACTCGTGGGTGGTGACAGCCAGCTACGCTGCCTTCCTGTTATTTTCAGGGACACACCAGGAGAAATTTTACTTTTTTTCAGGTTCCGGCTCGTGAAATTCGGCACCAAGGTGTTCTCTGAAGTAGCAGCATTTACGGTGGACCAGTCGTTTATAGTCTCTCTATTACTGGTTATTTACATAGGTTGTCTTTACCGGTTATTACATTAGTTATTATATTGGTGACTAACGGCCGCCGGTATTACAATTGAACTTTTTATATTTCTAACGCTAGTTATATAACGTATGTTAAATTTCAGTAGTCAAGAAAGTCAAGTTTTAACACCATTTTTTGGAAAAAAATGTCGATAGTGACATGTTAAAAAAATACTTTCATAATATGAGTCATATCCAATAATTTTCACTCTTTGGTACCCATAGTCCAACACCCAGAAAAAAAAAATTTAATTCTGATTTTGACATCGAAAATGTAGACTATACGATAATTATATTATTCTATTGTCAATATTATTTCTTTGCTTCAGTTTATAAAAACAAATTAGCTACTTTTTAACTTAAAAAAACTAAAATAGGTTAAAACTGGCAGAAATATAGACAATTTTTCTTCAATGCAAAAAAATCTTACCATGGTGTTCCTGGTACAGGAGTACTTGAAATAGGTCTTGACTTGTCGGCAGCCTTCGCTTCCTTGGCTTTCTCCTCTTCCTCTTTTTTTTTCTTGATCTCATCCTGAAGTTTTTTAATCTTCTCCTCACTCTCCTTCTCCTGTTCTTCTTTAGACATCTCACCATTAGTAGAAATTAGTTGAGTCTTACCTGTATCTATTCCTGTAGAATCTGCAGTTGGTTTTGTAGAGATGCCTTGAGCTGCAGCAAGTTTCGCAGCTGTAAAAAAACAGATTCTTGTTTTTAATCGAGGTAAACCTTCCTCGATAAAAAAATGTGCAATTATTTTTATATTCTGAATAATATTATTGTACATTTTATAACCAATATTGTTTTTTTGGTCAGATAATCAGATCAACATTAATGATAAATATCTTCTGTATGTGCCTTATGGTATATAAATTATTATTTTTGCTATTATTGGGAAAAAAAAATTTTATTCAATTTTCATGATTAAAAAAAGTAAAAGCTCACTTTCTAAATCCTTAAGTGGTTGAGGTTTTTCCCAAACTGATTCTGCTTTTTTGGCATTGTAGTAGTAAAACCTTCCATCGGGTGCTTTATGCTCAGTCCACTCAGAAGCTCTGGCTATGATTTCAGGATCAATTTTCGACATAACAGCCGCCTCATCTATAGCTGCCATGGCACCAGATACACCTGCTGTAATATATTTACTTACAAGGAGGGTGGAATTAAATAATTCATTTTTTTATTCAATAGAACTGAGACACAAATAGTTATTTTAATAAGGATATGTTTCCACTGACTGAATTAAAACTATAATGTGTTGTTGGATTACAATACCTGAAAACATTGGTGGTATAGGCCATGGTCCTCCAGGCGGTACTGGCCATCCAGGTTGCCCAGGCGCTCCAGGCCAAGCTCCAGGAATTCCTGGGGGAGGTAGACCAAAGGGTGGGAATTGACCAGCTGGGGGTCCAAAAGGTGTGAATCCGGGAGGTGGACCCAGCAATGTATGTGGTGGAGGTATTTGTGAAGGAACAGATTTAATAGCATCTTGCTTGTCATCAGATCCTAAAACAATACTCTATAATACTGCAATCACTGGACTGTGACTAGAAAAATGTGTCTATCTTCTAAACTCTAACGGGATTTAAATCACAACATGAAGTTAAATCTTCTAGACAAATCAGTTTTAGTATCAAAAGAAGATTTTGTATTGTAAGCGGTGATTTGTTTAACTAAACTCGTGAAACAGTCAGTAATAGATAATATTGTGTATCGAATACTACGAATGATAAATAAAAATTAAGTTAATGAACGAAAACGTTATAATTGCCAGACCTGAAAACAAAGTCTGTTGTCAGAAAATTTATGAAAGTAATACAATGAAAATTAAATTGCAAGCTTTTTTAAATTGTTTAATTTGTTCAAAAAATTTCAATTGTTTCAAAGAATTTAAGGCAATTGCAAGAGAGTCAAAGAAATTCTATTAACTGTTATTTTTGTGACGAATTCAATGGATGGATTAAATAGAAAGTATGATTGTGTCAGAAGTAACAATTTATGAAATATTCTCGTACTCGTTCTAAAATCACTGATGAAATGAATGTCGATTTCTTCAAATTTTGTGCATAACTATAGTTTTATGGTTACCTTCTGGTTTATTAGATATATTAGCTTGTGCTAAGGCAGCCTGAGCAGCTGTAGATGTATTCTGTGGTATACCAACTGTAGCAGCTTGTGCCATAGCCTCTACTTGATCCTGAGATATAACTTTAAGATTAGGTCCATCTGGTTTTGTCCATGTGGTTTCTCTAGTACGAGCATTATAATAATATGATTTTCCTTCCGCCGTTTTTGTTTCCACCCAAATCTCATTTATTGGATCTACCTGCTAAATAAATGAGTATATTGACTATACAGGGTGAATCACGACCAACGGGATGGGGGTTTCTAGCGAAACGGTAAAAGTTTTAAAATTTTTGTCATTTTAGTAGTTTGTACATTCATATATTATGCTACATTTTAAAATTATTTTGAAACACACACCCTATGATTGATTAGTGTGATAAAGTTCAGTGCCTCCTTTGTCCTTTGAGATATCATTTTGAAAATTAGAGGGTTTATAGCCATCATCAGCCTCCACATTTTAAAATTACTTACAATCTTACAATGTTCCAGAATGCTGTGCCGTATCAAAGTTACATTTTTTTAAATGAAACACCCTATATTTTATCGCATATTTGGAATCAGCTTGACCTCCCCATTACAATAATATAGGGTTGTGATGTGTTCTACGGAGTATTTAAAAAGTTATAACCAATTTTCCATAAAAATCGTAACAAGTTCAATACCCTGTACAATGTAAGAGAAATTCAAGAATAAAATCTGCGGCGGCCAAAGCATTTGAATAGTAATAAAAACTCTGGAAAATTATTTATTTCGTTAATATTCATTGAATCTGATACAGGGTGAATCAAAATAAGAATATATTATTTTCTCGGTTTTTTCAAATGAATCACCCTGTATTTTATGTGAGAATCGAAAAGTACTACCAACATACTTATTTTCTTATATAGCATTCCCTATACCTAAAATTATTAGTTCTTGAGATATTTTGATTTTTCTATGCAAAACTTTGATTATATCAAAAAAATATGGTCCTACTACATATTCACCAACAATACCTCCCCTCACATTCAACGACCATCTAGTTTGACCGTTTGTCAATATGTGATACAGATTAGTTTGTGAATAATAGTGAAAGTTGTGCCTATTAACAAAACCATTTTTATGAAACGTGGCTCCTTACACTTGTATGTGGGTTTTCAGTAACTGCCAGCAAAACATTAATTTCATTTTCTTCTGACACAGAAGTTTTTGTTTTGTAGGTTGAAGCCTTTCAGGAAAACGATGGTATTCTCTTGATGATAGTGAGGCGTTTTTATTGCATTCTCCCAATATCCAGATCATATCAATCATTTCATCACTAATGAAATTCATTTTTGCCCTAGTTTAAATTCTTCAAAACACTAAAAAATCACAATTAATTATTAAATAATTAGATATAATCAATGTTTTGCATAGAAAAATCAAAATATCTCAAGAACTAACAATTTAAGGTATAGGGAATACTTCATAAAAAAAGAAGTATGTTGATAGTACTTTTCGATACTATCATAAAAACGGAGAAAATAATGTATTCGTATTTTGATTCACCCTGTATCAGATTCAATGAATATTAACGAAATAAATAATTTTCCAGAATTTTTACTACTATTCGAACACTTTGGCCGCAATAGATTTTCATTCTTGAATTTCTCTTACAATGTATAGGGTATTGAACTTGTTACGATTTTTATGGAAAATTGGTTGTAACTTTTTAAATACCCCGTAGAACACATCACAACCCCATATTATTGTGATGGGGAGGTCAAGCTGATTCCAAATATGCGATAAAATATAGGGTGTTTCATTTAAAAAAATGTAACTTTGATATGGTGCATTATTCTGGAACACCCTGTAAGATTGTAAGTAATTTTAAAATGTGGAGACTAATCACACTAATCAATCACCCTGTATTTTATTGCTTTTTCTGAATGCCCCTAAAAAATAAAATCCCCCCTCATAATGGTTCCCTATACCTAATTACAGAGGGTTCCGAGTTATGACTTTTTAAAAAATGTGAACATTTCGAAAAAAATTAATAACTCATTGATATAATGAATTCTAGCAAATTTCCTCCTACATCTTAATAGTTGGACATCTCTTTACAGGGTGTTCAGAATTTTCAGTATCATTATTAGATCATTCAATCCGTAATATTGGGCTTATTTTAAATAGAACTCTCTGAATTTTAATAATTCATCTTGTTCCAAAAAATGTCCTCTTTCGAATGGTATAAGGGTGTCCTATACCCAGGTATTATACTTTTCGTGCAATTTACAATTTTCTTAAATTGTGTGGTGAATCTATTTTAAAACAACTGCAATTCTCTCTAAATTTTAAACTAATGATCTTGGCATAGTGGTAAAAAAACAGTGAAGTTGCTAATAAATATGCACACTTGTAGTTGCTAAGGTACAGTAGCTCTTTTTTTACCGATAAGTATTTGAGGACATAACACATTTTTAATAAAGCAAATACATAAATACTACAAAACGAACAAATTATTAAAAGCAAAAATTGAAAAATTACTATAATGGATGCTCAAAATGCTTGCCATCTTCTGCGATGCGACACGTGATTCTAGCTTCCAACGATTTACTTACATTATTAAACATATCGGGTGTTATAGACGCGAAAGCGTTCGAAATTCTTAATTTCATATCGTCTGGAGTAGTAAGGGTCAATTATAAGGAACGCCTCTACCTATCCATTTATTTCTAAATTTTTTATTGAGGTAGTTCCTAACAGCACGTGAAAAGTGAGCAGGAGCTCCGTCCAATTGTAGCCACATTTTCTTTTGGATGCTAAGCGGTAGGTATTCAAAAAACTCAGAAATTTTCTTCCATGTGTCCATCAATAAAATACGGGCCGATAACGTACTCGCCCACAATCCCTCCCCAAACGTTTACACTCCATCGTTGTTGGCGATCAACAGTACGGAATAAATGTTTGTTTGCTTTATCGTAGTAATGAAAATTATGTCTATTTACTAACCCATTATTGTGGAAAGTAGATTTGTCAGTAAACAATACATAATTTAAAAAATCAGGATCTTCTCCAACTTTATCCAAAGTCCATAAACAAAAATTTAAACGTTTATCATAATCCTGTTGTGTCAACTGCTGGTGTAGTTGAATATGATAGGGATGGTAGCGATTTTTCTTGAGTATTTTACACACGCTCATTTGACTTATTCCTAATGCACTTGAAAATTTTCTAGAACTGGTATTAGGATTTTCCGTAACCGACAGCAGTACATCAAATTCGTTGGCGTAGTCGCCAGTAACTGGTTTAGTTTTGTTCACCTTCTCGTATGTAACGCTACCAGTATCACGGAATCTATTGAGCAGTCTTTCGAAAACTTCCTTCTTTAGGTGAATTCTATCAGGGTACTTTTGAGCATAAACTCTAGATGCTAGGAGACAATTTTCTAAACATTCCCCAATGCAAACTATTATGTAGACTCCTTCGTTTAACGGATACTGCTTCATTTTTAGTAGCAATAAAATTTGAAACTAACAAAAGATTGTTCAGACAACTAACAGAGAAATGTCATAAAATGACATTAAGTTAGGTACCGACTAGATTATGTATGCATTTTTTGTTTTAAAATCGATCTACCATACAATTGTAACACCCTTAGACCATTCAAAAGAGGACATTTTTTTGAACATGGTGAATTATTAAAATACAGGGTGTTCTATTTAAAATAAGCCCGATATTACACATTGAATGATCTAATAATGGAACTGAAAATTCTGAACACCCTGTAAAGAGATGTTTAGTACTCAATCGTGGAATACATTCAACGAATGTCCAACTATTTACATGTAAGAGAAAATTTGCTAGAATTTGTTATATCAATGAGTAATTAATCTTTTCACATTTTAAAAAAAGTCAGCATAACTCGGAACCCTCTGTATTTAGGTATAGGGAACCAGTATGAAGGAGTATTTTATTCAATCAGAAAATACAATAAAATATAGGGTGCCCCTATAAGAAAAAATATAACTTTGATACGCCACACTTTATTGGAACATCCTGTGTATTTCAAAATAATTTTAAAATGTAGCCTATATTAATGTACAAACTACTAAAGTGACAAACATTTTAAAACTATTACCATTTCGCTATCAACCTCCATCCCGTTGGTCGTGATTCACCCTGTATAAATAAATCGTAAAAAATTAAAGTTAATTCATTGTTACTGAAATTATGAATTTTAAAATTAAATGTCTAAAGTATTCAGAGTTTGTTGGGTTGATATTAGAAGCATAATACAGAAATAAGATTTGCTAGAGAGGGGATGACACAAGAAGACATTTTAGGAATGATATATAAAAAGGAAAAGTAAAGGAGAGAGGAGTGAGATAAAAATGTATAAATAATCATTATAAGTTCAATTTCTCGGTGAGAACTCTTAAAATAGAATCAGATTTTTAAAATGCACACTTTAGTTAGATCAAGCAATTTAAAATTATGAATGGTAGGTTTGTGGTAGTCATCAATGCGATAGTGGGGAAAATGTACTAGTAAGCCGATATGAAAGTCGATAAGTGATCATGATTATAATATATTAAAGAAAGACTACGAAAACATGATCAAAAACGTTGGTAGATGTATAAAATAGGATCACCAAAACTGAAGCATGTGATTTAGTTGATTATAGGTGCGTTCTTTTTGACTAAGATCTCAGCTCACTTTAGTTAATGTGATCTGAGATAAAGCGATGTGAGTAAGCAGCAAAAAAAACGACACTGAATTAAAACGAGCCTCCTGTTGGCGCATCAAAATTAAAAAAAAATTTAAATATAAGACAGATTTCTATTAGCATCTAATGAAGTTATTTCCATAATCACATAGATAACATTCACTCAAACCCAAAGAAAATTAGATTATATGTATTATGTTGCTTAAAACCCAAACAAATCACAAATCAAATAATTTTTCATCCCCTCCACTCGATTTCCGACTCAAGTATAACTGATCCCCCGCATAGAACATGCAGCATCGGTGAAGGGGAAGGAAAAATCTCAGCTCACTTCGAAGTGAGTAAATCAAAAAGAACGCGCATATTGCTTATTTGAGCTGAGATTAAATGAGATCTTAGTGAAAAATAACGAACCTTATGTTAGCAAAATCTTGAGAAAAACTTTTTTGAAGTAGCATTTACTGGAAAAACATATTTATGTTTGTCAATAAAATAATACTACAATCAAAATTCTTGACTGGTATAGTTTGAGTAGGAGATGTAAGTGGTGTACATTTAAGATGTTCAGCATTTTGTCTCATGTTTTTTTTGGTTTTGTTGATGTATAGTCCAGTCAAAGAGATACAATGAAGTGGATGTTATGTAATCGATAAATGTAATGTAATAATCCTAAAATTTATATTTAACAACACTAGAATTGTTGAATAAGTGTATCAATTGCATGTAAATAAGCACGCCAGTATTTAGTTTTACCTAATAGTGCGCCATATAATGGATGACTAGAAAGAAGTTAACTATAACTAGGCACAAATACCATTTGTACAAATTAACCTGCGCTTCTGGCAACAGCGGTTAAAAGTAAGAAGGACAATGAGCACACGCCCACCTGTTTTGGTAGAGGAGACTGAGCGAACATTTCTTCTCTTTCTTTCAAGTAGTGTTGTTCACATTATCCTTGTCGTACTTCAGTAAACCGTATGCACAATTAAGCTTTTTCGCAATCTGCACGTATATTATGAATTGCTTTACATTTTTTAATGCTGTAAGCTGCAAGATTTACTTATTTTTACATGATATTAAATAATTCAAGTTGGAATTGTTATTGTTTTATTTACTATCAAATCTTCAATGCTCTTTCCTATAGAAATAAGTGTTGTTTGTTTCAAGTTTAGACCAAAACTGTGATTTATGTCTACATAAATAATATTTGCTCACCACTGACGCTACAGTATTTGACTGAGCTGGACCACCACTGTTTTGATTTGAAGTAGGTCCACTACTAATATTAGCCGAGTCGCTTGACAGTCCTGCCATATCTTGATCATTTAGTTTAACTCCTGAAACTCCTGGAGGTCCACCTAAAACAATATTTAAAATAAATTAAAATCCTGAGATATACTTATGCCTGTGATTAAATCACATATTTTATTTAGTACTTACTTGGGCCTCCAGGAAGTCCTCTCATTCCACCAGGACCTCCAGGTCCAGATGGGGCAGTTCCTGATGGTGATGTCCCATTAAAAGTCATCAAAGGCGGAGGACCTGATGGCGGACCACTCCAATTTGGTCCAGAAAAATTTGGTGGCCCATTAAAGTTTCCATGGAGACCACCTCTGGGTGGTGGACCTCTAAACATAGGACCTCCCCCTCTACCTCTAGAAAAAGGTGGAGGGGGGCCACCAGGACCAAATCCTCTTCCTCTGAATCGATGTTCTCCTCCACGTGGAGGACCATTCCAATTTCGAGGAGGTCCTTTCCTGCAAATATAAGAAATATGAAATTGATTTTAATAGCACCAAAAATTGTTATTTATAGATATTATAGTGTATATACAGTGCTATTCAAAAGTCCCCTCCCCCCTCGTATCTTTTGAACGGCTACACTTACATTAATAAAATTTGGAGGGTGAAAATAAAGTGTTGTAAACTTGTCTACGAATGGTAACAGGTGGCGTAATAGTAATAGACGTCACAGTGCCACTCTGGCCAATAATTTTAAATAGGACCTTATGGCAAGTGATATCTCGTTTGAAAGGCATTGACATTGGCTACATAGCCATATTAATTTTGTTTGGGTTTAAACTAATTTTGACGGATAAATTAAATAAATACCAAAATTAGTATTTCAAATTTAAATATTGAAGATTTTTCAGTCCGCCTCTGGTTAGTTGTCAAAAAATTGACGTTTTTGATTTAATAGTATTTGTTGCTTTGCAAAGTTTTTCTAAATAGCTTAAATATTTAATTTTATTACTGTTTAACGAGACGTTTAAGAATTTACATAGGCAAAATGGTACGTACTCAAGCCGACAAAGTAGCAGCTATCTAAATAATTGGTGAATCTGGAAAGAATCTCCAAGAAGCGGAACGTTTATTTATTGAGAGATACCCAGATCGCCCTATCTCGAGAACTTATTTGAGGGAGCTTCTTCACAAGTTTGAAGCAACAGGTAGTGTTCAAGATGCCAAACGATCTGGTCGACCAACATTTAGTGATGATAAAAAAATTGATATAGTTGCTGAAATGGTAGTAAACCCTACTTCCTCTTCAACTAAAGTTGCGTCTATCTGTGAAGTAAGTAAAAGTAAATTCAAATTTAAGCGGTGAAGTGTATCTGGAGATGTTACAAAATGCAATTGAGCCGATAATTCTTGAAATTCTGGAAGATAATCCAGATGAATTCGGCCATCTGGAAATAACATTTCTCAACAAGACGGTGCTCCTGCACATTATTATGGTGCAGTAAGACGTTACCTGGATGAAGAATATCGAGGTAGATGGATCGGCCGGCGAGGTCCTATAGAATGGCCACCTCGGTCACCAGATCTGACACCATTAGATTTTTTTCTATGGGGGTACTTGAAATCCAAGGTTTATACTACGGCACCAGATAGCATTGGCGTTTTGAAAGAAAGAATTATTGAAGAATGCAATGCAATTTCAGCTGACACATTCGAACGAGTACGACAAAAGTTTACTAATAGGATGTATTACTTTCATGAAGTAGACGGAGCACATTTCGAACGCTTTCTATAAGAATCCATTGTTGATATTTGATTAATTAAATTTAAAAAAATAATTTCAATAATTTTGGTATTTATTTAATTTATCCGTCAAAATCAGTTTAAACCCAAACAAAATTAATATGGCTATGTAGCCAATGTCAATGCCTTTCAAACGAGATATCACTTGCCATAAGGTCCTATTTAAAATTATTGGCCAGAGTGGCACTGTGACGACATCTATTACTATTACGTCACCTGTTACCATTCGTAGAAAAGTTTACAACACTTTATTTTTACCCTCCAAATTTTATTAATGTAAGTGAAGCCGTTCAAAAGATACGAGGGGGGGAGGGGACTTTTGAATAGCACTGTATAAGTTAAATAGAAATAATTTATTTTGAAAAATATGTTTTAATGGGTTAAATAGTTTGAAATGGAAATAATATTGGCATATCTGTAGAGTCGAAAATAATAAAAATAAATGTGGCTTAAGTTTTGTGAAGGAAATAAATATAGAGAGATATATTGATAACTAATTATTGTGAAAATTGTTAAAAAGACAATAAAAATATACCTTGAAATTACGAATAGACATAACATTAGATGGGATTATTTTATTAATCAATGTACATATAAATTTATTGAAAGTTGTTAAATATTACATTATAGTTATACAGAATTGTCTCAGTGTAAAGCATATCTGGAAGTTCATGAGACATTTGGGCTCTAATACAAAAAATGGAAAAACGTCAAGTTTGACACTACCAGGGAAGTGGATTTTTTTTGAAGGTGAACAAAAAATTCTGAAGAGAGATCAATCAAATTTTTAAAAATATATATATTGTAAACAAGTATTAATATTTGAATAGAAGCGAATATAGCTAATCTTTCGTAAGAGCGTAGAGGCTGGTCCAGACGCATTGTTGCATGCAGTATATCTGCAGCAGTTTGATGGAGAGTGCGTTTAATATCCGCACTACGCAGTACAGTTTGAAATTCAAATTTTGAAGAACGGACAGTGGGTAATTCATTGTTTGGGGGATAAATTGAAAGTTAAAAAAGTAATTGAAATTATCCCATCATCCTTAACAAAATTTAACCTCGTCATGAATTAAAAGATATGATATTTATATCAAAACCATAAATTTCATAGTTATTTAGATAATTTTGTTAAATATAATTGCTCTGGTAGATAGATTTTTTTCGCGATCCCGTCTGACAAGTCTCCGATAACACTGCAGCCTAATGGCTTATTGTATTTTTGCTCGTGCTTTCTCATTACACCCAGTCCAGCACCTTTGTCCCCTGTCCAGTTTGTACAAGTTCTTAGCTGAGTGTTTGCTATATAGCTCGGCGTTTCCTTGCGGTTGGCCAAATAATAACTGTCTCGCATGTAAACAATATATGCTTCACTGTCTCCGTTTCCCTACCGCATAATCTACATGTAAGGTCTCCGTTGTATAGTTTTAATTTGTACAGGTGTTCCTTTACTGGTGCATGACCAGTCATGAAACCTGTTATGATGATCAGCTGATTTCTGCAGTGTTAGCAGTTCATCTGTACACTTAGAATAATTTTTTTGTATTATTAACAATACCTTCATTTTAAGACAATTTTAATTATTGATGATCATTTTTTGTAAAACTAATTTAAAAAATGTAAAATAGAAGTGTGTTGCAAGAGAAACCATAACAATGTTCAACAACAAATAAAAAAATGATACATTGACCATGCTATTTTCATTTTGTATTAAATAATATAAAAAAGGTTTTCATCACACAATTTACTATTATAATAACGGTAAGTTATTGTTGTTGGAAACAATATCCAACAAATGTAAATATAGATTTAAATTCGTAATACGCGGGTTAACTTCGGGAGTGTTCGTGAAGTGGCGCGGCGTTATAACGTACTACCGATTTCCGGTTAAGACACAGAAATCGTACGTGGCAGTGTTGTAAGGTGGCCGAACCCACACGCTCTTATCTTTACAAAATAAAAAACTAAAATAAGCTCTGCCTAAGAAGGCATCTTAAACAGCCCTGGCCTTAAGCCATCTGTTGTGTATTGTAAATTAAAGTGTAAATAGTGTAAATAAATGTATATAGCTATCGAAGTCTTTATGTTATTAAACATAAAAATGGTCCTTCAGATTGCGGATTAATGGTGAAAAATGGTCATACAGATGCTGGATTAACTGCAGAGACTAGATGAGTGATCAGTGACAAACTAGTGAACCGTGATTAACTTTAAAAACGTAAAAAAAAATTGGAATTCAATCTTGGAGGTTAGAATTTAAACCGCCAATAAATCGTAAGTAATCGTAAAATGTATTGATTTTTACATATTTCAAGACCAAGGCACGGGTGGCGTGACGATCGAGTGTACTAGGCCGAAGGTCGCTCGCCATCCAGGTGACTCTACAGTTGACGTTTTTTTTTTTTTAAAAAAAAAGAAGAATCGAATGCCGTTTTGTTGACAACTACAAAATAAATTCACCAGGGGGCCTATTCTCAAATGATGACATATTTTGTCGCATGCGAGATTTTTACATTGTCGAACAAAAAACGTAATTCCTTATTCTCGAATGTCGCATTCGAAAATTTTCGATAGATAATTTGTGGAGTGGTTTGAAGCGGTCGACAATTTCATGTCGAACGCGACATGAAATATTCGACAGTAATTGACAGGATTATTTTAGGTTAATCATAACAAGAACAAAGCTACATTTCAGATATGTGATGAAAATATGAAGATAATTCATATAAATGCAAAATATCCTGGAAGTACCCATGATTCCTATATTTGGAATAACTGCAATGTGAGGGAAACAACTCCATGAAAGAGGAAATGAGGGGTATTTTCTTTTAGGTACAAATTTATATATATAACGTAACACTTAAATTAATTATTAGCTAAATAAATAGTAATATGAAAAAATCCCGAAACAGGTCAATTTTTGAATTTAATTTACTATTTTTTAAAACAATTATCTATCATACAGGGTCATACAGTTATTTTAAATGAAACACACCCAGAATAACATTTACAAACAACAAGTACAAACAACAATAACACAATCTTCACAAACAAAAATATAATGTTCAAGAAACCAAAACACTGGACGCCCACAACCATAGATAACACCCACAACACATGTCACAGTGGCATAGAACATATTGGATAAACGTTAAATCGGTGTTGCCAGCTCATGCTATTCGACAAAATATGTCGCATGCGAATTGGAAGACGAAACCAATCGAGAATACCACAATTTCAAGTTGTGCGACAATTTTCATCGACAAATGTCGAATTCGACATATTTTGTTCGACATTCGAGAATAGACCCCCAGGGCCCGTATTCTTAAGGGACTAGTGAGAATCTCACCAATGAGATTGATGCATTACGGGTTGCCTGAAACGAGAGAGATTCAATCTCTCATGGTTCGGACCGATAGAGAATCTCGCCAAAAGCGGTGAGAAGCTTAGAAACATGCGTATTGGATTTCGTCCGGTGATATTGAAATTTGTATCACCTCGTTCAGAGATAAGGAAGGTTGGGTCTACGCATAGAGTAGCAAATAATTTATTATTCTATGGGTCTACGTTTAATTATTCTATGCACTTCTTATCATTTTGCATCCAAAGTTATTTTATGTTTGCATCTCGCCATTATTTTTCGTATGATTTTTTAATTTTTTTCATCTAGTATAACGTTTGTGTTGCTACCTTTTTTCGTTTTGAGTTAAATTTTTTGTTAAGAACCCCTTTTTTCGTTTTAAGTTAAATTTTTTGTTAAGAACCCCTTTTTATCCAACGGATGAGCAAAAGCTCATTCTGGTTGAGTTTTTATCAGAGCATCCTGAATTGATTAGCGGGGTATTTACAGGAGAATTTACCAGGCAGGTTAACAAAAAATTGTGGGAACAAGTTGCTGATCAATTAAACTCAGTGATTGGAGGGGCCAAGAAAGACTGGTTGAAGTGGCGAAAGGTACAAACCGATAGATTAACGCAATTTTGTAATATTTCAATATATTCTAGACCTGGCAAGATTTAAAAAAAAATGCGGTAGCCAAGGCTGGGAAAAACAAGAAAATAATGACAGGTACTGGTGGCGGGCCAGCAAAACTGGAGGTTTTCACTCTGTGGGAACAGCGAATTTTAGATTTGATCCCAAAATGCATCATCCAAGGGCAGAGCGGTGTTCGAGAGTCAGGGTCAAACCTAACTTTTAATTTTGAAGCAGATCCATTAGAAAAACAGGTATGAATTTGGGGAAGTTTGTAGAAAAAAATAATTATAAATACTTGCTTATTTTATAGTCTGAAATACCAACATTAAACAGTGATGAACCAATGGAGCTTCACAATGAAGATTTTTTCGTAGAAGGTAAATCTGATATTTTTATACTTTTTGATAGTTTTAACTTAAACCAAATTCAATATTTGATTGTCAGAAACTCATTTACCCAGCGAAGGACAGGTGCGCAGTGACACACCTTTGGTTCAAGCAGGAGCTACTGGTGGTATGTCTTCATGTATTAATGTTATTTTGAACATAATTATTTTTTCCATCCAAGTTTTATAACTGTAGTTGAAATATTGTATTGCATTCAATTAGATCAGGAAGTTGGTACTAGATAGTTATTGTGTTACTTATATATTTTGATTTTATTATGTTCAGATCATTCCTACTCAATTAAGAGACAGCCACTTAAAAGAAAAATACGAAACAGAACACAAACTAAACTCAATAGATTAAAAGTTTCTCAAGAACAATCTGCTAGACTATTGGAAATGTCAAAAGAGCAGGCAAATGAGACAAGAAATTATAGAAATGAAAAACTTAGTTTGTTAAGACAAATATGCTTTGAACTTGGAGAAATAAAAAATGCCTTGCAACCTTCTGAATAATAGTGGTTTTCCTTTTTGTGTTTTGTCAATATTTTATTAATTTAAATATGTTACTACTTTTGAAATATAATATATATATTTAATCTCTATATTGCATTTCTTTATTTCACACTTCTCCTGATTAACAAATAAATGGAATAGAAATATTTTTTTATTCCATCAACTTGTATTGCTTCCTAACAAATTCATTTTTGTTGTTTGAATGATTGTGTTTGAGTACATTTTATTAAAAATAAAACTAAATATTATTTTGAATAATTTTAATTAATATATAGCATGGATATGAGGAAGTGATATCAAAATAATGAAAAAATATATCTAAAAATAGGTTTGAATGATGTGCCTTCTTTTAGCCAAACCAGCAGCTAAACCTGGATTAGCAGCAGGCTGTCCATTGGCATCATTCCTGAAGATAATGACCCCAAGTTCCTCACCATTAACTTCCTCCTCTCCATCACCATACAACATTTGTATGTTATGTGCAATGCACATATTATGTAGTACCACACATGCATTTGTAATAAGAGATGCTCGTTCTGGGGAATAATGGAGAACTCTGTGTTTTAATAGACATCTAAATCTATTTTTAAGCACCCCATTGCACCTTTCAATTAGGCTTCGGATACTCATCTGAGCATTGTTGTACCGCTCTTCGGGTGAGCCTGGATGTGGATTCTGTATTGGAGTTAATAGCCATGGTCTAGTTGGGTATCCTTAAACAACAAATTATTCCTATTTATTATTATTATTCTAAATAATAATAACAATACCTACCAGAATCTCCCAATAAAAATGATATTTATTTGGGTGATGGTTGTGTATTTCCTCCATTAAATTTGAAATATGGGATTCATTCCATATTCTAGTGTCATGTGCACTTCCAGGAAACCTGGCATTTATATTTAAAATGCGTAAATTATCATCACAGATCTATAGAAATGGGAAAAAATTAATTAATTACTTACATGTGTTTAATAACTATACTTACAAGTTGCACATTTATGGAATGATATGTCTTTCTATTTACATAAACATGTTCATCTTCCATAGGTCTGACAATGGCAACATGTGTGCAGTCGAGACATCCCACAATGCCAGGAAAAGCATATTTTTCAAAAAACCTAATAAATTAAGAAGGAAACATTAATACTCAAACACATAATTTAACTCACTAATATATAATTCCATTGTATTATATATAAATAAGTTATTATACCAACCTTTAACTAACAGAATTTAATTGTTCCATATTTTGTGGAAAGAAAACCCATTCATCAAATATATTTGGATGATTTAGAGCCAGGGCCACTTCTAAAATGGTTCTACTCATTGAGCTTTGACTAACTCCATAAAACATACTGGAACCAATTATGGCCTGATAACTACCACTAGCATAGAAATGAAGTGCCATAAGTACCTAGAATATTTCAATCATTAACGTAAATAGTCCTTCAGAAACTATAACTATCTACAGCATACCACACAAAGATATTTGGAGGGCTGTATATATTAGGAAAAATCAGTTTAATTACCTTCATCCTTAAGCTCAAGGAATATTCATTTTTTGGTGGCTTCATGTATGGTTGAAGGAGTTCAATCAAGTCTATGACTAATGGTTTACTTAGCCGATATACTTTTTGAAATTGATCTCCACTTAATGTTTCGAAAGGATCTATTCCAACAAATTGCACATTTTCATCTGGCTGATCCAAAACATCCTCTTCAAGTTCTTGGAGATCACCCATAACTTGGTTGATCATGTTCACATTGAGGGGATCCAACAAATTATTTAAATCCATTATTGATTTGAGTGAATAGGATTGTCTTACACAAGGTAATTATACTACACGAATAAATATGAGACTCTAGTAAACAAGTAAACTGTAAACAGTGTAATTGTGCATTAATCAACTGTCAACAAGAAAAGTGTGGTTAAATTTGCTTAGCGATGTTGCCGTCTGGAAGGCTGAATTTTACTTTTCATTATTATACATAACTACTTTACAAAACATACAAAACTATAACTTGCATGCTTGTATAATAATATATGATACCGATAAAACTGGTCTAAAACGAGTAAGAACATTTTAACTTTCTTAAATTTACGTAGAAGTCTGACAACAGTGCAGATCTCACCATTTCCTTTAAAAATACGACAAATTTGAAACTCTCATGTTTTAGGCAACCATGCAATACACCTATCTCATTGGTGAGATTCTCACTAGTACCTTAAGAATACGGGCCCAGAAAATAAATTCAACATTTAACAATGACTACCAAGAGTGAAATTGAAAAATTAAAAAAAACAAGCGATTTCCACTATAAGTCGCATAGAAAGGTTTGTCTTCCAACACAAAGATGATCCAAGCTCCACTACAAAAAATGAACAAATGTTGGCCAGAAAAACTTTACTTTGTGAAACTTTTCTAAAAATTCAGGACTTATCAATTGAAATCAGTAGCTTAGATAAACATTATCAAGATAGTGATGCAGAAGAAATTGAATCGCAATACCTTGATATACTTGCAGGTATTAATGAAATGTTTATAAAGCAAAACAAAGCTCCTCAAGCAAATGTTAAGGAACAGTCTGTAGCAAATGTTCAAAATACAAACCAAAATCCTAAATTACCACCCATTGATATACCTTTTTTTTGATGGTAAGTGTTTAACTAATTATAAGTCCTTTATTGACATTTTTACTGCAGTAGTAGACAAAAATAAACAATTGGAAGATGTAGAGAAATTATTCTATTCAAAAAACTTTCTAAGAAATGAAGCATTAAGCTTAATTAACAATTTACCATTAGTCAATTCCTCATATCAAGAAGCTTTACTACTCCTTAACAATAGGTATAATAATGAAACCATGATAATGAACTCTCACATCTATGCTTTACTTGATATTATACCAGTTCAAAAGGGCACAGCTACCTCTTTGAGAGATTTTGTTAGTCAAGTAAAACAACAGATAGGAGCATTAAAAAATCTTACCCAACCCGTTGACAGTTGGGATACATTATTAGTTTGTATTCTTTCTAGAAAATTAGATCAATACACGAATAGGTCATATCAAATTGACAGGGATAGTTCAAAATTACCTTCGTTAAAAGAATTCTTAAATTATTTAGAAAACAGGGCAACAGCTTTAGAAGCCACCACCCATGTTCAAGAAAAAAGTAAGGTCAGTAAACAATTTTCTCACTTAATAACGAATCCAAAAGGATATTTAAAATGTCCTTGCTGTTCATTTGATAAACATAATTTATTCTATTGCAAAAAATTTAAAACGCTGTCTGTAAATGACAGAATTTCATTTGTAATCATGTACAATTAGCTGATGATGAATTCAATCAAACCAACAAAATTGACATTTTATTAGGTGCTGACATTGCATTTAAAATATTTTTATCAGAGAAGCTGATCTTTGAAAATATAATTTTACAAAATACTTTGTTAGGATTTATTGTCAGTGGATCTGTGCCATCAGACCAGTTTTGCAATTTAAACTTAATCACATTGCATGCTACTTATGATGAGCTTGAAAAAACTATCTCTCAGTTTTGGGGAAACCGAAAAGGTCCCAGAAGTCTTTTCAGAGTATAACAGTGAACAAGAAGCTTGTGAAGAGAGTTTTGAAAATTCATTAAAAGTAGTAAACAGTCAGTATCAAGTAGATTTACCTCTTAAATGCAATCTTAATGACTTAACCCTTGGAGATTCATTTTCGGTAGCTTTAAAACGGTTTGAAAATTTAGAAAAGCGTTTTAAAACTAATCCAGATCTTTTTTTGCAGTATAAACACTTTATTGACGAATATTTGCAACTTAAACATGCTAAGATTGTCAATTTAAATGACTACAATTTAAATAATAAACCTATCTATTTTATGGCACATCACCCGGTTATTCGTGAATACAAAAAAAGTACCAAACTTCGTGTGGTTTTTTATAGAACTACTCTAACAAGTTATAATAAAGAAATCAGAAAGGCAAAGCGGGAGTCTTGGAAAAAGTTCTGTGAGAGTATTTCTGATATACCTCGTAGTACTAGAATTCACAAGATTCTCTCTAAAGAGTCGATTGCTGAGATTGGGTCGATGAAGCGACCTGATGGCACGTTTACGACCTCTAGAAAAGAAACGTTAGAGCTTTTGATTAAAAATCACTTTCCTGGAAGTTTGACTCTGGATAACAATCGACCTCCACTCTTTGAGGGCGCAAGGCGGCCAAAAAAGATCGATTGGGAGGCCGCCAAGGAAGTTATCACAGCACCGGCAGTTGAATGGGCAATCAAATCTTTTCAGCCGTTCAAATCTCCCGGTGAGGATGGAATATTTCCAGCTCTGCTTCAAAACGGACTGGAATTACTTTTACCCATCCTCATTAAACTGTACAGAGCTAGTCTGGCGTGGAATTACATACCACCCAGTTGGTTGACGGCTAGGGTGGTATATATACCGAAAGTGGGCCGCACAGACCCACACCCTAAATCGGTCAGACCAATTAGCCTAACATCTTTCCTGCTTAAAGGACTTGAAAAAGCACTGGATTGCTACATCAGGCGGGTAGCTTTATATAATTCCCCCCTGAGCATCCACCAATATGCTTATCAAACTGGCAAATCAACAGATTTAGCGTTACACAACCTTGTTGAGAAAATCACACAATCCCTTAACAACAAGGAGATTGCGGTGGCCATATTTCTTGACATTGAAGGAGCATTTGACAATGCACTACCGACTTCCATTGGTTCAGCTTTGACTGAAAAGGGCATCAAACCAACCATTACCGGTTGGATATATGCCATGCTCACTAATAGGACAGCCACTACATCTCTTCAGGACGAGACCATTAGCTTTAAGGTTTCCAGGGGCTGCCCACAAGGCGGAGTACTATCTCCCCTACTATGGTCACTCTTGATGGATAACTTGCTTAGCGCTCTCGAAAGAAGAGGGGTAGAACTGCAAGCGTATGCAGACGACCTTGTCATTTTGGCAAGGACCAAGTCAGGAAGGGTAGCTTATAATATCCTCCAAAAGACGTTGGACGATGTCCACAGTTGGTGTCAGAGGGAACAGATGTCTGTTAACCCTGGTAAAACTGTAATAGTTCCCTTCACTAGGAAAAGAAAGTTGGAGGATCTTCCACTACTTTCCTACGAGGTTATTCCATTTGCAGCGGAAGTAAAATATTTGGGGATTATCCTAGATATGAAACTTACTTGGAACGCTCACTTGGAAAAAGTTATCCATAAGGCCAGACTATCCTTGTGGACATGTCGTAGGATCTGTGGTAAATCTTGGGGCATGGGACCCAAACAAATCTATTGGATATATGTGATGATTGTTAGACCAATGATCACATATGGAGCTATTGCCTGGTGGCCAAAAGCTTTACAGCGAACGGCCCAAGCAAAGCTCTCTGGTTTACAGAGACAGGCTTGCCTGGCAATTACTGGTGCTTTCAGCTCCACACCGTCAGCAGCCATGGAAATCCTTCTGGACCTACCTCCTCTCCATATATTTTTGGAGAGAGAGGCTAGATGGACAACATACAGAATTGCGCATATTTCTCAATGCACAAATCAGGCTTATACAGAACGAAGCAGAATGCTAGTGGACACTGAAAGTCACAGTATTCTGGGAATGACCTCTGACATAATGCCTCCAACAGTAAACTACGACCTGCCTTATACCGTCCTAATTCCAAATAGAGATGAATGGGTTCTCCGTAAGGATGAACTATTGAGAGCAGACAGCTGTTGGTATACAGACGGTTCAAAAACACCCTCAGGCTCTGGTGCAGGTGTATACGGGCGCAGACCTAGGACAGAAATCTCAACCGCTCTAGGATCCTATGCAACCGTATTTCAGGCGGAAATTTACGCCATTGTTTCATGTGTGGAGAGATTGGAGCAGGCCAATCTCATACATAGAACAATAAAAATTTTCTCGGACAGCCAAGCGGCTTTGAAAGCACTTAGCTCTAACCGTGTAACGTCGAAATTGGTACTAGACTGCCAAAAAAGACTCTCCTCAATAGGAGAACTCAATAAAGTATTGCTGGTCTGGATCCCTGGCCATTCTGGCATGGAAGGAAACGAGAAGGCAGACTCTCTTGCAAGGGAGGGTGCCGCACGTGTTTCTATCGGACCAGAACCTACAATTGGCATCGCAATAAGTTTTGCCAAACAAACACTGAATACCTGGACGGCAAGAAGAGCATTAGACTTCTGGCATAATTTACCAGGATTGGTTCATTCAAAGGCTTTCATACATCCTTCGAAGAATGTCTCCAAACAAATGTTAGACTATAGCAGGCATGACCTACGCTGTCTAACAGGCCTTTTAACAGGCCACTGTCATCTGAATCATCATATGCTAAAACTTGGACTGTCGGAAGATCCGACCTGTCGTCTTTGTCTGGAAGATGATGAAACAGCAGAGCATATAATTTGTGCCTGCCCCGCCGCGGCTCGAATCAGGTATCTGATGTTTGGCAGGGATGCTCTCTCGCCCTCGGACCTGAAAAATCATTCACCAAATAAGCTAATCGGCTTTGTTAAGAAGCTGAATTTGTTTGGTGAAATCTGAATAGGTGTGAGCCACAATAGACTCTTGCGAGTCGCAGTGGAGGGCCTTATAGACCCACTCACCATAAACCTAACCTAACCTATCTATTTTATGGCACATCACCCGGTTATTCGTGAAGACAAAAAAAGTACCAAACTTCGTGTGGTTTTTGATGGAGGGATGAAGTCTAAAAACAAAAGGTGTATAAACGATTTTTTGTATAATGGTCCTGTAGTTCAAAAAGAACTTTTTGACATTTTAATAACATTCCGAACTTTTAAATATGTTATTTTAACAGACATTAGACAAATGTATAGAATGATCTTAATCAGTCCAGAGCATCGCTCACTTCAAAACATCTTATGAAGGAATCCTAATGGTTCCTTGCAAATTTTGCAGTTGCAAACTGTCACATATGGATTAAAAAGTTCATCTTTCCTAGCTACCAGGTGCTTAGTTCAACTAGCCAACAGTGATGGAAAAAATTTTCCCAGGGCAGCTAATGCCTTACTAAATCATTCATATGTGGATGATATTTTGTCTGGTGCTGATACTATAGAAGAGGCTATATTATTAAAAAATGAATTAATCTCTCTATTAAGCTTGCGTTCCTTCTCACTGCACAAATGGTGCACCAATGAGCCTAAAATTCTGGAAGGCATACCTAAAAGTAAGCAAAGCTTTGATGAAATTGACATAAGTCAAAATAATTTTGTGGTGAAAACTTTAGGCATTTCATATGATACAAAATCTGATAATTTCAAAATATCATCTCCAAAAATTGATATTGATGAGTGCATAACTAAACGTCAGGTCCTCAGTTTTATTGCAAAGTTTTATGACCCATTAGGTCTTGTCGGGCCAATTTTAGTAAGAGCCAAAGTAATAATGCAACAGCTTTGGATTTGTAAAATTAAATGGGACGAAATATTACCTACTGATTTATTAGAAATTCTGAAAAAATTCATCAATGAACTAATAAACATGCCAATTTTAAAGATTCCTCGCAATCTATTTTTTACCAATGCCTATGCTATTGAATTGATAGGATTTTGTGACGCATCGCTGATAGCTTATGGAGCCGTGATATATTATGCAAGAACAATTTTTCATGATAAAGCATATGTAAACATAATAAGTTCAAAATCTCGAATTGTACCTATTAACAAACAATTAACAGTGCCTAGACTAGAATTAAATGCAGCTCTCCTTTTAGGAATCCTAGCAGATAGAATATATAACTTACTAAAACCAAGAGTTAACAAATGTTTTTTATACTCAGATTCAAACATAGTCTTGTCGTGGATAAAATCAGAACCCTTAAGATTAACTCCGTACGTTGCCAACAGAGTATTGAAAATTCAATCATTAACTACCAATTTTAAATGGTTATACATAAACACGAAAGAAAACCCAGCCGACTGTTTGTCAAGAGGTTTAGAACCTTTTGAAATTGAAAATCATCAGTTATGGTTTCACGGACCCATTAGTCTATCAGACAAAGATTTCAGTCATAATGAAGTACCCATAACCATTCCTGACCCTCTACCTGAAGAAAAGGTTATAGTCAATTTAGTAGCAATCCCAAGAAATGATATTTTTAATAAATTTTCAAACATAACCAAACTTCAAAAAATTGTAGCATATGTGCTTCGTTTTAAACACAATTCTCTAAGTAAACTCAAAGGTTACACAAGAATTTCTGGAAAATTATCATTGTTTGAATTAAATAATTCATTGAAGACAATTATAAAATGTGAACAGCAATATTCCTTTCAAAATGAAATAAATTGTTCAACAAAAAATCAATTAATTGCAACTAATTTAAATTCACTAAACCCATTCTTAGATGGAGAGGGCATCCTTCGTGTAGGAGGTAGATTGCATAACGCAAACATTCCTTATTTACAAAAACACGCAATTATCTTGCCCAAAAATAATTTTATCACCGATTTAATAATAATAAAAGAACATTTAAGACTTTTACATGCAGGACAAAAACAAGTACTAAGCAGTCTCAATCTGACTTACTGGATTGTGGGCAGCACTCGAGAAGTTAAGAAAATTCTTCATAAATGTGTAACTTGTTTTAAACAAAAAGCAAAGTGCTCACAGCAGTTAATGGGTTCTTTACCTGACAAAAGAGTAACACCTTCAAGGCCTTTCGAGCATGTAGGCGTTGATTTTTGTGGTCCTTTCCTCATAAAACAATCCAGGTTAAAAAAAGCAATTATAACTAAAGGTTATGTTGCTCTATTTGTATGTTTTGCTGTAAAAGCAATTCATATCGAACTGCTTTCAGATATGACCACAGAATGTTTCCTGGCTTCTCTCAAGAGATTTATTGGCAGAAGAGCCAAACCATCCCACATATACTGTGACAACGGTGGAACCTTCAAGGGGGCAAACAATGTTTTAAATGAAATTCATAGTAAATTAGGTAAAGATAAAATATTTAGCTTTGCATTGGAAGAAAAAATTACTTTTAATTTTATTCCTAGCTACTCCCCGGTCTTTGGCGGACTCTGGGAAGCAGGAGTCAAAAGCACAAAATTTCACATTAAAAGAGTAGCTTCTAATTGTAACCTTACCTATGAAGAATTTAATACAATCTTGATACAAATAGAAGGTATATTGAATGTCTCAAGATCCATCAGACCTTTCTTATTTAACCCCAGGTCACTTCTTAACAGGAGCTCCCATTTCCAGTTTCCCGGAGCCTGACCTAACACAAATCCCCGAAAATAGGCTAAAACATTGGCAAAGAATTACTCAAACCCAACAGCAGTTTTGGAAAAGGTGGCACAAGGACTACCTAACACAATTGCAAAACAGACCTAAATGGAAATATGAAATACCAAATTTAAAAGAAGGCATGTTAGTTTTATTAAGGGAAGACAACACTCCATCATTTAAATGGCCTATAGCGCGCATACTCAGAACTATTCCTGGCAAAGATAAAAGGGTTCGAGTAGTTGAAGTAAAAACTATCAATGGAACATATCTAAGGTCTGTTACAAAGATAGCAGTCCTACCAATTCATGATTAAAAATTAAATTTAATCTACTCTCAAAAATGTTGTATGTTGTACATATCTAGTGTATATAATTTGTATAGTTAGTTGTATATTGCACATATTATGTATTGTACATAGTTAGCAATATTCATTGTAATATAAAATAATTACCTTTTTTTGCTCTTTTAAGATAAATCATACACATGTGGTAAAGCATTTAGTCATGTTTCATTATTACATCTATTTTTAGTATGAACAATTCTGAAAGTATGCATTAGTAGATACCGATTATCTACCTTTTAATGACTTTCGCAGTCTACCTTTTAATGACTTTCGCAGTCTACCTTTTAATGACTTTCGCAGTCTACCTTTTAATGACTTTCGCAGTCTACCTTTTAATGACTTTCGCAGTCTACCTTTTAATGACTTTTGCAGTCTACCTTTTAATGACTTTCGCAGTCTACCTTTTAATGACTTTTGCAGTCTATATTTAATGTTTTTTATAAATTGGATTTAATGAGTATAGTCTATTTATAAATTATTGGTTTGTATTTTTTACAGCCTGTAATTTAGAGTATATTTAACAAGTTTGCATGTATTCAAACAAAATGTTCTATTTTTAATTAACCAAATTTGTTAAAATATTGTTTTTTCTTTTTGTACTATTTTTCTGTATCCTAACACTTGTAAGATTTCATGTGAAATCGTTAGGCTGCCAGCATGTTGGAAACAATATCCAACAAATGTAAATATAGATTTAAATTCGTAATACGCGGGTTAACTTCGGGAGTGTTCGTGAAGTGGCGCGGCGTTATAACGTACTACCGATTTCCGGTTAAGACACAGAAATCGTACGTGGCAGTGTTGTAAGGTGGCCGAACCCACACGCTCTTATCTTTACAAAATAAAAAACTAAAATAAGCTCTGCCTAAGAAGGCATCTTAAACAGCCCTGGCCTTAAGCCATCTGTTGTGTATTGTAAATTAAAGTGTAAATAGTGTAAATAAATGTATATAGCTATCGAAGTCTTTATGTTATTAAACAATTGTAAATCTTCTATCAATGTCGAATTTTAAAAGTGACAAGAGAGTTTTTAAATTAAGTATTAGAATATGTTAAAAGTAAAATAATTATTTTATCTGTAACCGATACAGTTGTGAATGGTAAAATAATAATATTTTAGGTTCACAATACTTTGCATTTTGATATTTATCTTGGTATTGTTAACCGTGCAACGTGTGTTGTATAAGTTGAAATAAGATTGTTAGCGTAACAAGACTCTTGTTTTATTTTCAACATTTGTTTTGATACTAACCTAAGAAAGTGGTGTGCTGTGCTGTGGTTTGCAGGTTTAGTTCCATGGTTTAGAAGTTTTACAACACACACTGATTACGAAAAGGTCGGATGAATGAATGCATATCTCTTAAAAATTTTTCCAAGATATGCGTTGCAATCCAAAAACAAAAAAGTATATAGTTTATAAGTTAAAGCACAGGTGGTTAAGGTGTTATGTTACAAGCTTGTGTACAAAATTTAAAATTACTAACCAAGAATTAGTTACCGATAAGTGTACAAGTTTTCCACGATTTAGGTACCTATATTATGTTAATTACATAATAAATAACAATATTAGCAATTCTTTGAAGTTGTTATACAAGTATCACTAATTAATTATTGAGTTCCGACTTCCATAGTCTTGATAGTTTTGTACACAATGTTTTAATCGATATTTATCTCAAATCGTCCACTGGTTCACATTTGATGACGATTCAAGATAAATTCTGTTTGAAACATAGCGTATATAACAACCAAGACAATGTAAGTTGGATCTTAAAAATCACATTCTGCTACTCTGATTGCCATCAATTAAACAATTGCTAATATTGTTAAAAATGCAAGACAATGGAAGTCTAAAACCAACAGTCACAATATGAGCAATGTATATACAACAAGACAAAATTATTCTCAGTCTGAAGGTTTTCTTAAGGATAATTATTTTAGAATATATAACAAAAAATATTTCTTTTGACAACAGCTTTGTTGTACGTTCCAAACAAAACATTTAACATGACAAGCAGATATTTTTGAAGCAACATTAATGCTTTAACGTTTTTACAATATTGTTGTATAATATACTTCGGATTCTACTTCAATATAAAAAGGATCTTGTTATACTAACATTTTTGTTTATTGTAGAACTTACAATAACTATGTTAAAAATCTGTAAAGTATTGTAGAATAAAACTTAACAATAAATAAGGGGGCATAATGAATCTAGTCACATTTTAATACTTTTACCCTCCGGTAAGTGCAGGTAACAAATAAATATGTACGAAAGTGGTCACAACAAGTCAATTTTTGAAGAATAAATTATAATAATTTTCAATAATAACCCAACCAAACCTACCCCTACCAAACCACCTTCGTATTTTTAGTCAATTTTTGTAGAATAAATTATGATAATTTTCAATAATAACCCAACCAAACCTACCCCTACCAAACCACCTTCGTATTTTTAGTAAATTTTTGAAGAATAAATTATAATAATTTTCAATAATAACCCAACCAAACCTACCCCTACCAAAAATGTGTCCAGTTTCCTTAAAATTTTTATTACCTGACTGATGTGACCAGATTCGTAGCCCTCATTTTTGGCCAGTGTGACCAGTTTCGTACATCAAAATCCTCATTACCTGACTGATGTGACCAGATTCGTATCGCCCAAATAAGGTGTTATGGTTACAATCGTTATGGTCGACCAAATAGACATTATTATTGTAAAAATGACGTACATTTTTGGTACATATCAACAAAAATTTCTCTGAGTGTACGTTTCAGGTATGGTTCTTTTATAAAGGTTTTCCCATGCATTTGCCTTGGGACGTTTACCCAGAAATTTTTATGTTGTTCTTTGATCCAGGACTTTACAGATCTTCGTACTACAGTTTTTGGTATACCAAGAATCTAAAATAGATATATTGGGTGTTGAGTTTTTTATATTCTTTTTTCATAGTTTTATCCACAAATCGTTCTACTCACGTATTACATCCCTGAGATTTGAGGTAATTTAGTTTGATATCTATATTAAATAAAATAAAAAAATTATTAGTATCTATTGATGGTACCTACTGGCGCCCATAAAAATAAAATAATAATAAATAGGTTATTTCCATTTCAAAAAACATAAACAATAAATAAATAAAAAAAACATCACAATATATTCGAAATCAAATATAATAGTTTTGAAAGTATTTCATTTATCCAAATTACATTCATTAAACATTAAACCAATGAAATTTGATAAAATGAACTAGTCGTATAGGAAATGATAATGTATTTACGAATAATAATGAAGACTAGGCATATAGTATTTTATTGACTGTCACCATATATGGACGGCGTGGAAGACATTTTGCAACCAACCCCTTCTCTCAAATATCTTGAATATCTTGCATAGATACCTACTAGAACATACCAAATTTCTTTCTGTCTATTGTCTTAAATTCCTACCCTCCACTTTCAGAAATATAAAATATTCACGTTTTATACATACAACAACCAAACATCTTATATTCACTAATTATATTCACTGCGACATGGAATCAAGCAGAATAAATAAATAAACATTGTATATGTTGGCATAGAATAATAAGTCTGTTTACTCTTCTGGTATATTCATTGTTCGGAGCCAAAAACCTATAATTTTAATTATTATTACCAACAAAATAGTTTTAGTCAATAAAACAAAATTTCAATCACAGCAACATCTAAGAACATAATATCTCGTAAATAACAGAAATTAACTAAGACCACCCTGGGACGTTAACACTCCACGTGGACTAAACAGACCTAGTACATTTTTCACAGACCAATCGAAAGCTACATTGCACCAATGAGAATCAATTGTTCGCTTGTGGGTAGGTCAAGACTAGAAATGATTTATGGCTTTTTTATCTTATCGGCTTTTTAATCCTCAAAGAGACCATGCCGCATACTGTTATTTTATTGTGAAACAGTGCAAACTAATTCTACTCACAACTATACATACATCGACGAATATTTTGTATTTGATGGTTTCGGCATTTCAGTTATAGCTTGACCTTGATCTTCAGAAGGACGCAGCTTCCTGTTTTGAATTATTTTCCCAAATATTCAACTTAGGATACGCTCATGTCCATTTCATATTATAAACACGGTTGCCATAAACTAAGGAACCAAGTAAATATCTTTTAAACGAAAAGGATGATATTTATCTTATGCAAAATGGTTCCCAGTCGAAACGGATGAAAATTTAGTGTGATGTAGTCTATGATCATGTCTCCATTGACCGAAAAAGATATGATGGATAATTTTTGAGATTCAGGGTGTCAAAAATACGGAAAACGGGATAGTCCACCTAAAGCGATAATGAACAATATGGCTATTAAAATATTTCCAAAAGTTAAGGATAATCGCTATAATTATGTAACAAGTTCGAATGAAAAGTTTCAACAAAATTTATACAGGGCCATTCCTCTTTTCGAAGGTATGCCAAGATTTTTGTTCGATCAGTTGTGAAAATAAATACTAAGTGCAACATGTTTGTGAATCTTAAGGCCCCCACACCGCCCTCGATTTTCATAACATGAAACTGTAACTTATAGTGTATATACAATATACATAGATGGCAATATGCGTCTAGATGGCAAAAAATATAGTTACAATACGCTGTTGCCAATTGTTCGGCGGAATTGAATGAACAAAAATAAATCTTTATACAATAAGTTGGTACGTCAGGAATGCATAGGTGCCCTTGTAAATGTATCAAATAATTACATAATCTTTCAGCTCTTACGTTTTAAAAACAACAAAGATATATAGAACAATTCATGTTATTATAATATTTTTCTTTCGCTAATACAGATGCGAGTATTCTTTTTTTTCATATCAATTGCGAATACACTTTGTCTAAATATAGCCCTATAGCCTTCAACTCAGTTTGTGATATTTTTATCAATAATGCCAAAATCGTTTAATATATTCTAATCATAGTCTTTCGTTAAATAAGATCGTTATACATAGTTAGCCAACTAATTTTTGGAGATACTGATACTGAACTTATGACTACTAGTGAAATTAAATTATTTATAGAGAATTCTTTAAGCTGAAGCTATCAGTTATTTCTTTTTTAGTGTAGGGACAAGTACTGTAAGGGTAAGGGCCTCATGACCGACCAACCCTCGGGATAAGCAATGAATAAGGATCCAGTATGGGAACCCGAATAATTGCTCGCGGATCAAAAGGAATAGAGGAGTAAACCTCGATAAAAAACCAGCAGCATAGGGGAGGCAGATATGTTGTGTGATTGTGGGTAGTGGAGGCCACTGCGTCCGGAGGCAACCGTGACAAAAAGCCTAGAGGAGTAAACCTGGATAAAATAATCCGTAATCTACGTTGTTATCTACCGTGACAATGGATAAATGGCTGCGCGAAAGTCAGTCATAAACGGTACCTCCGGGATACCTGGCGACCTCCCGGAGTACCCAGCCTTACCAGCACAAGCGGGGCTCTGTGGTGGTGGACTTTCAATTCCCTAGCTACTCGTGGGATGTGTTATGGATAGTCAAGAAATTATAGGAAAGGAAGTAATGGAGGAAGAAGAGTTAGTTTTTGGTAGCTCAAAAGTATTAAAACGAACGCCTGATAAAGCAGGTGAAACAAGCCAGAGGAGTGATACTGGGGTTAAAAGGAAGCAGGTATCGCCTCTGGAAGATAAGGAACAGAAGAGGAAACAGAAGGAGAAAGGAAGGGAGAAACTGGAGAACGGGAAGAAGGAAGAGAGGGAGAGTGTGGATAAACTGAAGGAGATGGTGAGGCGGCTGAAGGAGAGGGTGAAAAGGTTGGAGGAACAGAAGTCGGCGGCAGAGGGGAGGGTCAGGGAATTGGAGAGGTTGAGGAGTGAGGCGGATAGGAAGGAGAAAATGCAAACTCGATGGGAGAGGGGCAAAGAGACTGGGAAGGATGGAAGGAGGTAAGGGATAGGAGATGGGATGGTAAAAAGGGGGAGGGTATAGAAGTGAAGGTGGGAAACCCAAAAATAGGAGAGGAAAAAGTTAAGGTGGTATGGGTAACCAAGGAAGACAGTGGAATGGAGAAGGGAACACAGAGGATGTTTAGGGATAGGTACCCTATGCTGGGATAAAAAGGGGAGGAAATGGAGTGGGTGAAGGAGGTACGCACTACGGAAAGGAAAGGGACTCGGGTGAATGCGGAGGAGTTGATCTGTCGGATAGAAGGAGATTGTAGGAATGAGAGGAAGGTGTTTGAGATGATGACTCGACTGTTCGGGGAGGTGGGGAGCGGGGACAGCGTTGGGCGGCTACACATGCTTGAGCATGAGGAGGTGGAAGTGCTGAGGAAGATGGTAGCATGGGTTTAGAGGTGATAGGAAAATTAAAGTAATAGTTTATGCTGTTAGGGAAAAGGAAAAGGAGGGAAGAAATGAGGCCGTAATACTGAAGGATATCGGGGAAATCAGTCAGGAGGGGATTGATGGTAGCATGGGTTAGAGGTGATAGGAAAATTACAGTAATAGTTTATGCTGTTAGGGAAAAGGAGGGAAGAAATGAGGCCGTAATACTGAAGGATATCGGAGAAATCAGTCAGGAGGGGATTGAAAAAATTAAGAAGGGGCTGGGGGAGATGAAAGGGGAGTGGGTCGATAAACTCAGGGTTTCGAAAAACAGGGAGGTGGTTATAGAGGCAAAGAAGGGGGTTGAGGTGAGGGGAATTCAGAGGGAGGTGGAAAATGTAACAGGAGCTAGGGCGGTGGAAGCTGGGAGGGGAACAAAAACCATCAAGATGGTAGGGATAGACCCGTGGATGGAGGAAGAAGGGTTTGTTAGGGAAATAGAAACAATGATTGGGAAAGGAGCAAGGGTAGTTAAAGTGGCAAGGGAGAAGAACGGGATGAAAATGGCGGTGGTAAGGACGGAATGGGAAGAAGCGGAAGCCTTAGGTACTGGAAGAAAGGGAGATTAGATTGGGGTTAAATAGGGTAGCTATTATAGAGGGTAGAGAGGAGGGCAGATGCTTTGGTTGTGAAGTAAAGGGACACAAAGTTGCAGGGTGTAAGTTGAGGAGGAAAGTAAGTGCTGGCTATGTAAGAGTGAGGAGCACATGGCCAGGGATTGTCACCAGGCTTTCCTTTGTAGGGTATGTGGGGAAAGGGGACACAAGCCAGGGGAGACAGAATGCAGTAGGGGAAGGATAGGAGTAGATGAGGACGATGGAACAAATGGGAGGGACTCTCTGGACCCCTTAGAGGGGATGAGTCTGGTCAAATAGGAGGGAGGGGGAGCAGAGTGCGGGTAGAAAGATTGTAGGGGATGCATGGAGGGTGTTACAGATAAATTTATGGAAATGCAAGATAGCGCATGATATACTGGATGAAGTGATTTTCAGGAGAGAAGTGGATGTGGTGTGTGGTTCTGAGATAAATGCTAGGTATGTGGAAAAGCAAGAATAAGAGTGGTGGGAGATGGACTGAGGGTGGATGAAGTGAGGAAAGGGTACGGATGGTTGGTAGTGCGAATGGGAGACATGGTGGTGTACAGTGTGTATATAAGCCCAAATGTCAGCCTGGAAGAATATGAGAGGAGCATAACAGGATTGGAGAACGATATGAGGTTGTCAAAACGGAAAAGGAGGATCATGAGGAAAATGGTTACAGGGGACTTCAATGCGAAGAATACTGTATGGGGAGGGAAGAAAACGACCAGGAGAGGAGAGATCCTGGAGGAAGTCTTGACAGCCAACGGGTTGGCGGTGCTGAATGACGGACTACTGCCCACCTTCATGAGGGGTGACGGTGGTTCATCATTCATCGATATAACGTTGTGTGATGAATGGCTGGGGGAAAGAGTGAGTAGTTGGAGGGTGCTGGAAGATGAGGAGTGCTTGAGTTTACAAAGGTATGTAGAGACGTATATAAGAAAAGAGAGAAAGGAATTATTGGAAGAGAGGGGATGGAGGTGGACGAAGACTGAGGCAGAGAGTATGAGGAAGAAGCTAAGAGAGGAGATAGAAATAGGACTTGGGCATAATGTGGAGAAATTGTACGATGAGATACAGGGCTGTAAAAGAAAGGGAAAGAGGGGCAATAGGCGTGATCGGAGGGCAAATTACTGGTGGAATGAGGAGATACAGGAGTTGTGGAGGGAGTGTAAGCAAGAACGGAGACGGATGATGAGGGGAAGGATAAAGGGAAAAGGGAGATACAATGAGAAGAAGGAACTGGAGCGTAGGGTGGAGAGGGAAAAAAGAGGGAAGTGGGAGGAGTTACTGGGGGAATTGGAAAACATTCCATGGGGAAAGGCGTATGAGATATCGGTGAAAAGGATGTGTGGAAATAGGAACGAGGTGCTTGAGAAGGATTGGGAGAAGGAGATTATATGGAAATTGTTAAATGTGGGAGAAGGAGGAGTGAAGGGTAGGTTTCGGGAAGTCCAAGATACTAGAGGGGTGAAGAAAAAGTGTGGGATAAAATCGGTAGAGAAGTGGGAAGTACAGGAGGGAGGGAGGAACATTAAAGTAAGGAAAGCTCCAGGGATAGATGACCTGAGAGGTATTATGGTAAAGAGGTTATTGGAAGACAATGAGGAATACTTTTGGGAACTATTCAACAGGGTGCTGAGGGAGGAAGAGTTTCCGGAAGCATGAAAGGTGGCCAGGGTGATACTGCTGAAAAAGGCGGGTAGAGAGGGGAATCGGCCGGGTGACTACAGGCCTATCAGTCTGCTGTGTGGTATAGGTAAATTGATGGTGGGGATAATAAAGAATAAGATTGAGGAGGAAGTTGGTAGAAATGGGGGTTTTAGGGAAAACCAGCACGGGTTTGCAAAGGGAAAATCATGTATTTCGGCTCTGGGCAGGGTGATGGGCTTGGTGGAAAAGGCTAGGGAGGGCAATTGGAGGAACAAGAAATTGGCCCTTCTCGTTGGGAACGCGTTCAACAGTGTCAGCAAACGGGCGGTGTTGAGTGCGTTGCTGTGGCTTGGAGTAGGGGAAGGGCTAGTTAACTTAGTGGAGGACTACCTGACGGGGCGGGTGATAGTGGACTCTAGAGGGAGGAGATATGAGACGGGAGCTGGAGTGCCACAGGGCTCGGTTCTGGGACGACAAATATTTTACGCCGGCAACGGATGGAGCAGCAAAATCAATTATTTAGTAACAAATTAGCAACAAATTATGAGCCGGGTCCGGAACGTGCCCTCCAAAGTGGCCCCCGCAGCTTAATATACGTTTCGTACGACATTAGGAGACTGCTAACTTTAATTTCTTGTTCTTGAATTTTTGTTGGGTGAACGATTCCTAACAGAATTGCTCTGCTAGTTTCTCTATAAAAGTTTTCAGTTACAATGGTTTTTGTGCAATTTCGAATATTGGGTATTTGACATCTGGATTTGATGAATTTCGCAGACTATGTATTCTGCTTCTCCTCTACATTCTTCGTACCATTTGTTATTGGTGTAGAAAGCTGTGGGTGGAATAATCATAACGTGTTCATTATCGGGAATGGGTAAGAAAGGTTATTAGGAATAGGTAAGAAAGGTATTGGTGTGGAAAATGGGGATTTTTATTATTATGAGCATTGTGTTTAAGAGTTCTAGAGGATTCTATTAGTTCGTAGAGGTGTTCGTCATTAATAAGGAGGGCGTTCCTAGAATAGATTTTATAGTTCAATATTTGAAAGATTTAAATGAGATAAAGTAATGGTTCAAATAAGTTTCATTAAGAATTCGTCGGTATTGTCAAGATTCATAATTTCATTATGAAGAATGGCGAATCCATCGAAATCAGCTAATTTATTAATTGCGGCTGAGATTGCAAGATTATTATTATTAATTTTTTCTAATAAGTTATTGAATCTCGTACGAGGGGTGAACCACCCTGCGAAATACTGTCACAAATTTGCGAAATCACGGGAAATCACGCGAAATCACGGGAAATCGCGCGAAACACAAGAAATCACGCGAAATCAAGCGAAATCATGGGAAATCTTGCGCAATCCCGTGAAATCATGCGCAATCATGCACAATAATTAGCAAAATAGTGAAATTTTCCGGTACTAAAGTCAAATAAATGTTCGCGATTGCGAACTTTGCGACGCTAAAAATATTAGGTAGCAATTTTAAGAATTCCAAACTTATTTTTCTCATTTCAAAATTTTGCCTAATAAATCATAGTATGTTAAATGCATGACAATCAAACGGTGCATTAAGATCAGCCGTTGGGCGAGTGTTGTGTTACAGAGTACACATCTTGTACTCTGTGGTTGTGCGGCGGGGTTGCGACAAAAACGTGGTACATGCATGGTAATGCGTCTGCGTTAAAATCCGTTCCAGTTAACAGTTTGTTTTGCTCTGCGGCACTGCGGCAGCGGCACATTTATTTCATGTCTGTGCAAGTAACACAAGAAAAGGACATTGTGTATTTTTTAGTTTTGTACGTTTTCTATTATATCGTACGTGATTCATTGAATGTACTGGCGTCCGGTAAGTATTAACAAAAGGTCCAAGATAAGACCAATTTGTTATTTACAACATTTTTTATTTAAGTACTGGAACGTTCTCAATCGGAACTTATTATTCAGAAAAATTGTAATGGAAAAGAGACAATTGCAGTAGTTTCGTAAAAAAACATTCTGTCAAATAAATATTACTAAATAGAAAACTATCGTTAATTTTTTTCAATTATGACGATTTTCTCTGATCTCTAAAACATAAAAGTCGTATACTTATTGCCGCCTCAGTTACAAAGGAAAATCGGTCATAGCAGCGAAAATATGCTCATTTTATTGAATCTTCATAATAATATAAACATATACAAAAAAAGACCGCCTTTATCGTCGGCGGCTATATAAGTCGTTTGTAATGGCGTATATATCTCAAAATTTTAGTGTTTTGAGGTCTATATCGTCGAGAAGGCAACTTCTCAGACACTAGATAGCAACAGCTCGGGCAACAGGTACATCCGAGTGTACATCTGTAAGTAAGTTTAACGACAAATAACGATTTTCAAGTAATAATTTCTGTTCCATCCACCAAAAAAATTTATTGGGATTTCTAGCTTGTATTTTGGTACTTTTTAATTCGACTTTCATGTTTTAAACTCGGTTTTGAAGCTTTTATCTTATAGGTATCTTATTTTTTTTAACTTTAGATAAAAAATGGAGCGAATTCAGGAAAATAAAACTAAGCTAATAGACATTTTGAAGGATTTCTCGTTGGACCAAAGTTTTCCAGAAAATCTAGTTGATTTATTGACTTATAATGGATACTATAGTCTTCATTCTATTAGCCTTATTAAAGATGATGACATATTGAAGCTTGAAGAGTTTGCTAGAAATATACTACCAGATCTTTTAAGCCAAGAAGAAAAAAATAGTTTTTATGGTATATTTATAAGAAATATATCAAAATTTTCTGTTGTTGAGGGAGAAAAAAAGTTACTGAAGGTTTTAATAAATAAATGCCAAGCCTTTTTAAATAAACCATCAGCAGCACGGCTTGAGAATAAAAATACAAAACCTAGATCAAGGTCTGGACCAAAAGCAAAAAGGCGAAAAAATCATGAACCGAATCAAGAATTGGACTCTTCGTCAGATTGTGAGAATCGAGGTGACAATGAGGATGACTCACCAGGGCAAAACGAGAGGCATATATTAGAACATATTAAGTTGGTTGTTAACACATACCAAAATAAAACTTTAAGTAATCTGGATGAGAATCGCAAAAGCGCCTTGCTCAAAAATAGATTAAGGGAAAATGTTGAGGTTAAATTATTAAATGATACTGTGTACATCACTTGTAATTTATGTGATTTTCAATCGAAAGCTTATTCGGAAGTTGACAGACAGAGAAACAACAAGAAAAAATGGGTGTTTTCAAATTTTAATAGACATTTCAAAACGCACGTCAAAGACCAAACTTCCATAGCCGTTCAGCCTATAAGCTCAAGATCTACCTCTAAGATTACTTCTTTTTTTACAGCATTGAGTAAAGGTGAAGGCAATCCTGCAATTCTTTCAAATATCGAAATAGATTTGACAAACACTCCTGAAAACTTGCAAGAAATACATCCACAAAACAGAGAAAGTGAACAAGAAGTAGATGCTGATAAGTCGCGTAGCTCTATTCTCTCTTCTTCTGTGACACCTGCAAGTCGGTCAAGGGCAGAAAAAGAAAATAAATCCAGACTTTCAACTTTTGATGCCAGCCAAACAAAAATAACGGACTTTTATGAAATTTGCGAACAGATTAAAATTCAAATAACAGAACATTCATTACTGAGGAAAGAACTGACAACTTCTGCCAACATCTTGCATGAATATAATGAGGAACAGTTTGAAAGTAGTGCAAGTACCAGTCATGCACGCAGTGAACCCTCGAGCAAGTCTTTGTCATTTTTTGAACTACTCAAAGCAACAATTATTAAGAACTCTTCAAGAACCTTAACTACTAATCGATTTTCTGATGAACTAAAAAAACTATGTCTGTACTTATTTTTAACTTCAGGTCGTCTAGCATATCAAACATTGGTTACTAATATACCTAAAGGTCTTCCATCAATCACAACGTTAAGCAGAACTCTTTCCGAAAATTATGAAAAATTAACTGAAGGACAACTTGCATTTGACGCATTAAAACAATATTTAGAGAAAAAAAAATATCCGTTACGCATTTTTATTTCCGAAGATCAAACTGCTATTGTTAAAAGACCACGGTACGATCAGACGACAAACCAACTAGTAGGATATGTTCTTCTGACATCAGAACAAACTGGATTTCCAGATATTAATCAAAACGAAGTAAATTCAATTTTTGATATAAAACGTATCACTGAAAATAAAGAACTTGCATGTAACGCCTATGTATATATGGCGCAACCTATCGTAGATGGAGCTGCTGCATTTTGCTTATCCATATTTGGCAGTAATAATGCATTCAATACACAGAAAGTCCTGTTAAGGTGGAAACACATAGAAAACGAAGCACGAAATTTTGGTATTACGGTCGAAGGGTTCTCAGCAGATGGAGACTCGCGATGTTTAAAGGCAATGAAGACACTTGCAAACCTTCCTTCTGATGATACTCAAGGATCGCTGTACTCTCCTTATTTTCAGGTAGGTACATACTCGGGTACATATTAACAAGTTCCTTCAATTACAAACTGAGTAAACCTGTTAGTTAATGCTCGGTTGTAAAATTTTATTTCAATTTCAGGCGTCTTTCTTAACTAATTCCCCAGTAGCAGTTCAAGATACTGTTCACATTGGAACAAAACTTAAAACAAGATTATTAAATCCAAATGTGAGGCTGAAAATGGGAAACTATGAGGTATCAAAAGATCACCTAATGGCCCTTATTCAAAACGTTTCAAAGGATAAACATCTTTTATGTCCTAGCTTTTTAGACAGTAAGTATTTAACGTGTAGTATATGCCTTAAGAAAGTCTTCATAGCAAATTTCAATGTTTTCAACGCTTCCCTTTTCGTCTAGTCCAGTAAGTTTTACATACATAATATGTTACAGGCCAAACCGTTTTTTAGGACAAACTAGTTCGTCCCAAGTGCGTTCGTTTCTCCTAGGCCAAACTTGTTTATCCTAATGCACTCGAGATGAACTAGTTTTTGCCGGATTTTAATATTTCAGGCCAAACTAGTTTATCCTAGCTGAAACTGGTATATCCTAGGACAAACTAGTTTGTCCTAAAAAACGGTTTGGCCTGTAACATATATAAATTCTATTCTATAAAATAATTATTATGTACATTTTTAGGTACCGACAAAATGAACTTCGATGCGATAGATAAGTTGTCGTCGACTCGAGTGACGGACATTCTATCGCAAAATGAAGAGTCCAAAGGAACTTCGCAGTTTCTTATTCTAACGAGATATATACTGGATTCATTTCTAGATAAGGCAATTGCAGTAGAAAGAAGGGTTCATCTTCTTTGGTATTCTATTTTTTTTTTGCGGCTATGGAGAACGTGGATTAAAGAAAGTAATGTTAATACCTTAACAAAAAATTGGATTACTCTGAATAGTTACACTTGTGTCGAACTTAACGCACACGCGTTATTGATTTTAATTGAACGATTTAGAGATAAGCCTGAGTACTTGATGCCATGGATTTTCAGTAGCCAGCCCTGTGAGAAATTTTTTCGGCAAGCAAGATCTATGACATCGACATGTTCAACTGTTGTAAATTTTGATCTACTTGACTTACTTAGAAGAAGACACAGAATTCAAGCAATAAATAGTATAGTCAGTGACTCCGGTATGTACATTCTTGTCACGATTATTGTATATATTACAGTTGACAAAATGTCGGCCACGTGTTAATAAGGCGGGTGTATAAATTATATAAAAAATACAGGAAATCAGTGATCAAAAATTTTCAAAATGGCGATCTGTAAACAGCTAGCCTTCAAAAGTCTCCACGTCACCATTTCCTTGTCTAAGAATAGAAAATCGTTGCTTTTGTGTATTTTAAATAAAATTATAAACCTTGTCAAATCCGCCTTATTAACCCGTGGCCGACTTTATCTGATTTTGTAATATATACGAACGGCTAATTTTGGGCCAATTCATTTTGAGCGCATTTGGAGTCACTCGGTTTGTTTTTTGTCGTTATATTATGCATAATTATTATTTTAATGTTCTAATCAAGTCTCATTGTTTTAGGAGATTCCTTCATATTTCCGAGGGAAAGAAATAAGAGGCTAGGAACAAACGTCAAATCTTGTGCAAACATCCCCACTCAAGAGGATATACAAGGTGTTTTATTAACAGCAAAAAAAGAAGCAATTAAAGACGCAGAAGCCTTGGGCATACATTTATCAGAAGAAGAATGCGAAGCTGCTTCAAATAACGTATCGATTCCTGTAATAAATTGGCTTCCAGAAGAAGAAGAAGGACTGGAATCTGGAAACAATAATACTACTCCAAATGAACAAGTAGTAGACGTTAATGAAGAAGACCAAGAGGACATTGAAACTGAACAAAGTCAATTTAAAAACCTAGATGAATTGAATTTAAAAGATTTCACTGGCAAAAAAACACTAACGGATAGGTCTGTTCTTCAACTTCAATTAAAAAATAAAGATATCACGGTAAAAAAATCAACTTTATGTTGGCTATATTTCAACAAGAGATCTCGGTTGTCCACAGATAGGCTAAAACGATGTAAGGGAATGAGTAATTCAAGAAAATCGAAGAAAAATAAAGGAAGCTGCCTTAAAGACCTAGACAATGCTACATTAAAACAAAAGTTGAAACACTCTCGAAAAAACTTTAAAAAAAATCGATCAGTAAACCGAAGTAGAGAATTATCCGAGGAAACATCTGATTCTGAATCAGACCAATATATTGAACTGGACGATGAAAGTTCTGTGGAGGATGAGGAATCTACTACAAATATTGACGATGATCTCATTTCAGGCAATAATGATATTGACCTTGAGAGGGAAGGTTATTATGCGGTATGCTACAAAACTTGGTATATTGGAAGAATAACAGAAATAGTAAATGAAACCACGAGTGAAATTAAATTTTTAAAATTAGAATTGGATAAATATGTATGGCCCAAAGAAGAAGACAAACAGATTGTCAACAACAAATTTATTTTTTATGGCCCCATTTTTTTGGAGGGCAATGGACCTTTTCAGATAACAAGAGCGGATAAAGTAAATATAGAAAAAGCCTTCAAAACTGTAAAAAAGAATTTAAAAGACTTTCTCTAAAATTACGGTCTGTGTTTGAGATGATATTATCAAGCTTTATATGTTAGTACTTGTATGTTGTATATATTAAAAGCTCCATTTTGATGCAAAAATATGTAGGTTTTATTCTGGAATCATGAACTATAACTATAACTATAACGCGAAATCTTGCGAAATCACGCGAAATCTTGCGAAATCACGCGAAATCATGCGCAATCACGCGAAATCATGCGCAATCACGCGAAATCTTGCGAAATTACACTATTTGCGAAATACTGTCACATTTTTGGCATAGTGGTTCACCCCTCGATCTCGTATCAACAGATTGACCAAAGGATGTTTGGTTATTAAACGTTCTTCTTATGTCGTTTTGTTTTAATTCTATAGCGGTTATAATATGTGTTTTAAGTAGGTCTAAGGTCAGTGTCGTCTGGATTACCGGTGACGTACTTTATTGTAGTACCTAGGAAGTTGAATAAACCTTTTTTCTGTTTACGCGTGATTTTATGAAAATTATCTCTTGCTTCTCCAAGTAAATGAGAATATTGGGAAATTAATGCTGAAAGAGGGCTATTTTTTAGGGGGATTTTAAAATAAGTTTCAGGATTTACGGTTAATATTTCTTCTAATTTATGTAATGTGTAAAATGTGTCGGTGATAGTGGGATATTTCTCTCGAAATTCCGATTTCTTCAGCATAGTAACCATTGTTCGGAATCTCATGGACTTTGAGAGGATGTCCCAAAGATAGGATTGTCCTCCTGTAAAGAATTATTCCCTTGATAATTTTTGTTTTGTCTTGTTTTTTAGTCTGAATCTGAGTATAGGGGACCTGTAGTTTCGGTTTGCGTTTTTTCCTTGTCACGATTATAGTTTGCGTAGGATTAATTTCGGGTATAGGTTAGGCGTTTTGATTGTTTGTCTAATATTATTTCGAAGTCAAAATGTATCTCTTTGGCATAGGGTCCATACAGGATTGAAAATGGTGAGAAATTTGTAGCACTATGAATTGATTGGTTATAGATTAATATAGCAAGCGTGAAAATATCGTCAATGGGGTCTTGAGGATTTTGTTCTTGTAGAGTTCCAAGTTTTTCAATCAGTGTTGAATGGAATCTCTCAACGGGCGAGTTAGATGAGGAATTGTTAACTGTTGTAAAGTGAATTTCTATTTTGTGAAGTTTTAAAAATTCTTTTATTACAGCAGAGTTAAATTCTGTTCCATTATCACAAACGATTTTTCGGGGGTAATTATGATGCGAAAAGTAATGCTTCAATTTACTTAAAATTGAAATGGAAGTTTTGTCTGGAACTTTGTAACACTGAGCAGATTTAGAAAAGGAATCAATAATTGTAAGATAAATGTTTTTGTTGCAATGAAACAAATCTAAATGTAATATGTCGAAGGGTTTCTGACCAAGAGGAAGTCCTAATTGGGGTAATTTCTAAGGGCGTCTTTCGTATTTATTTTTTAGACAGATTTCGCATTGATTAATGAATTCGGAAATGGTAGTTTGCATAGATGGCCAATAAAGTTGTGATTTTAGATGTTTATAAGTTTCTACAATTCCATTGTGATTGTCGGTGTAATATTTTTTAACACATTCTATTTGTTTTTCCTTTTCTTCAATATCAGATAAAATGTTATTACAAAATATAGCTTTGACAGTTGAATTAATGTTTTCCCTAAAGTAATTGCAAATAAAAAGTCTAAAATCATGACGTGAGATTTTTGGCTTGGTTTTAAAATTTGTTTGAAGGCATCTGAAATTTCTGATTTCCAATTATCTGTAAGTGTTATAACGTACCTATGTTTGTTAAATATTTTTTTGGAATTTATTTCATAAATTTGAGATTGTGGTGTTATAATAATTTGATTATTGGATAAATTAATTGGTTCTTCTGAAATTTGAATTCCGGTAATTGGGTGTTCAATGTCAGAATGTTGTGTTTTATCGGAAGTTATTCTGTCAAATTCGTCCAATTATCTATGTCAAAATCAATTTCATCTGGAGGTTCGGTTCTGCTTGGTTTGAACTGATTGTGTCCAAGGCGTTAGTTTGTATGCGAGAAAGGGCGTCAGCTACTTGATTCTCTTTACCTTTCCTGTATTTTACTTCAAAGTTATAATCTTCAAGTTTTAACCTCCAGCGTGCTAAGCGAGAAGTTGGGTCTTAATTTTATAAATCCATACTAGTGGCTGTGGTTTGTTTTCTACTATAAATTTTTGGGAATGTAAGTAGGGGCGAAAATGCTTGCATGAATCAAATATGCTAATACTTCCTTTTCGACCGTTGAATAATTTTGTTAAGCGGAATTCAATGTGCGTGAGTAATACGCGATGGGGTGATTGTTTTGTGATAAAACAGAACCAATACCAATGTTTGATGCATCGGTAGTAAGAGTAAATGTTTTTGAGAAGTCAGGGAGGGCGTTACTTAATAACTGTTTACATTTTTCAAAACATTCTAAGTATTGAGAGTTATTGATATCGATAACAGCTCCTTTGCGGGTCTCGAGTAATTGTATTAGATGTGTAGTCAAAAAAAAAATAACAAAAATCAAAATTAACAAAAAAAAACTGAAGCTATTCTACTAGTAAGTTAGTGATTAGAATATTTTAGAAACTACCTTTACCTTGTTTCTGTATATTTTTAATTGTGGTGTCATAAAAAATAATATTTATGTAATCATATTTTCATACTATTTTATTGCTCTTACATACAGGTAATTTTACCTCGTAAGTTATTCTTTTTATTCACTATGAAACGTGAACTTTGCGTTCAACCTTTCAACTAATAAATTTATCGATAAATTTCTTTAGAATTTTGATTTTTGGTGGAATATTTACCGAAAATGTTTCAATCGAAAAATTCATAAATTAATTCACATTTATAATTCTTGGTGGAATTCACTATTGGTTCAAAAATCAATATTCTTGAGATAATTTACAGCGAAATTTAAAATTTTGAAGTTTCTTTAAATAAGAATGGAGAAGGTACCGGCAGGGCTTCTCTTATCGTCTGTCGTCAAATCAACAGTTTCCCGAAGCACAGTTTCTGGGAACACAGTTTCCTGGTCTACAGTTTCCCGAATCACAGTTTCTGGGATGTAGTTTCCTGAAATACCTACCTACCTAGCATGCATTAGTTTCTGGGAACACAGTTTCCTGGGCTATAGTTTCCCGAAACAAAGTTTCCTGGAGCTCAATTTCCAGGAGCACGATTTCCGAGAAGAGGGTGTGCTTGTTTAAAAACTTACACAATTGGTTTTTATAAATCAAAAGGTAGAAAAACCAGTTCTATCCATTCAACGCATCAAGACAAGAAAAAAAAGAGGTTGTATCATTATCCATCTTTCCAATTGTAACTAAATTTTGACATTTTTGTATCATCTTAGGCGTTACTAACCTTTCTAGTTATAGTACTTTTTTTGTACAGAATCTTTCAAATTTTAATATCAATATATTTATCCATATTAATTTCTTTAGTGAAAGTTTTATTTATTAAACCTCCACCAACAGTTTTCATTTCCATTAACTTAATTATTTTCGAGTAGATTGCAACAGTTGAAAGTTAGCTGATTTTTTTATTTGATTTTTTTTCTAATTTTGTTTTAGGAAACAAAATTAGTGGCGCCCTTAAATTTATTTTCTTAACTATTCTCGTTTCTTAATTTCCGTTAGATAACAAAGCCCTGAGAACTGGTTTTGTTATCTCCAAATATAAAATCAGTTTGGTAAGACCCTACATTATATTTTCCATCATTTTTTTTTAAATCTCATAGCAATCAATAATTAATAGTGTTTCATTGGCATTCAATCAATTATTTTTTGTTTCAACTAGGTAAATCGATGCATCATTTTCTGAATGTATTTTTTTTCTGAATGTATTCTATTTTATATGGTGAATAAAAAATTATTAAATTATTATTACATCTGGAAAACGAGGATGTAATTTTTGCAAAGTTTGGGATGAATCGGCGATAATAGCCAATAAGTCCTAAAAATGATTTGATTTCTTAAATAGTTTTTGGTAGCGGAAACTTTTGAATAGCTTCTAGTTTGACAGGGTTCGGTTTTATTCCTTGAGGGGAGACGATATGACCAAGAAAGGCAACTTCTTTAGTAAGGAATTCGGATTTATTCAATTGTACTTTGAGATTGGTTTTTCGGAAAACTTCAAAAATTTGGGCAATATGTACGTGCTCATGTAATGATTTGGAAAAAAATAATAACGTCATCCATGTAAACAAAACAAGATTTGTAAAGGTAGGGTCTTAGGATATTATCTATCAATTTTTCGAAAGTGGAGGGAGCATTCTTTAATCCAAATGGCAATCTTCAAAATTCAAAATGACCATGAGGAACGGAAAAGGCTGTTTTTTCTATAGAATTGGGGTGGACTTCAATTTGGTGAAATCCCTGAGCGAGATCTAGGGTCGTAAAATAAGTAGCTTTACCTAAATTGTCAAGAATTTCGTCAATTTTTAGAAGGGGATACTTGTCATCTATAGTATTTTCATTGACTTTACGATAATCGATTATCATACGAAATTTCTTTTCTCCGGATGCGTCTGCTTTTTTTTGGTACTATCCAAACTGGAGCAGAATAAGGAGATATCGAGGGTCTAGTTATTTTGTTTTCTAATAGTTTATTTACTTGTTTCGTAATTTCTTCTTGCATCGTTTTGGGATGTCTAAGACCTCTAACGTATATTGGATGTTCGTCTCGAGTTCTAATTTCGTGCTTGATGGCAGAAGTAAAACTCAAGTCCGATTTTTCATCATAAAAAATGTTAAATTTTTTACAAAGGTTTAAAATTTTGTGTTTTTTTTCAGAATTTAAATGCTGAGTTCTTATTAACGTCGAGTCAAAGTTTGTGGGACCGTTGGAAATTTCATAATTATCAAGATTTTCAACATGTACAGTATCAAGTAGCAATGGACTTGGTAATATGATTGTATCTAAATAGCCGTCAGTGATTGTGTGAATAGATTCAGGAATTTTTATGTTATTTATTTTAATTTCCGGTAATATTATGTCACCCTGTGAAATGTCTACTGAAATTTTATTGTATAATGTAAAAAAAGGAATTGTAATATTGAATTTTCTTAATGTCAGCGTTTTATTTTCATAGTCGATTGAAGTATTTAAACGTTTTAAGTCAAAATTTCCGAGTAAAATATCAAAATCTTTACTACAGTCGGCTATTCGAGCATCTATTGGTTCGTTAATGCCGAAATCTTCGAATAATGATGTTTTGATATTAGAAAAATATTTATGAGTTAATTTCATAGAAGTTAGTAAAAATGGTTTTTCATATTTATGTAATGGGTTGAAATAAGTAGAAGCTTTTGGTGAAATAATACTGTCTGATCCTCCTAAATCAATAAGTTTTTGACATAAAAAAATAGGGTAATTGGGGGCAATTTTTAATATTATTCAAACTTATATAGAAGGTGGATGGTTGGTTGGACCTCTCTGAAAATCCAGACAATCTACCTCTTCTTCATTATCAGAATTATTTATAGAAAATTCGGGCTGTTCCTCAGTGGTAGTATTTACATTAAAATGGTGAGTCCTTTTGGTAGAAGTACTCATAGGTTCATTTCTAGAATTAATAGTTTGTACACCACTCATCGGAGAATGGTACGAGTTAATTTGGGGATTCGTGGAGTTTCTATGAAGTGGAGAGCGATTAAAAGATTGAGAATCATTATTTCTAAAATTGTTGGGTTGAAAATTATTTCTATGAACATTTGTTTTTAGGGAAATTTGGATTATTTCTATGAAAATTTGTAATATTTGAAGGGGGGTTTCGGAATGAATTGAAATTTAATTTATTCGTCAAAATTAGTTTAAACCCAAACAAAATTAATATGGCTATGTAGCCAATGTCAATGCCTTTCAAACGAGATATCACTTGCCATAAGGTCCTATTTAAAATTATTGGCCAGAGTGGCACTGACGTCATCTATTACTATTACGTCACCTGTTACCATTCGTAGAGAAGTTTACAACACTTTATTTTCAACCTCCAAATTTAATAATGTAAGTGTAGCCGTTCAAAAGATACGTTTTCAAATTTAAAATCGGACCGCTCATCCAGACACGTTGAAAATTATCGTATGAAAAAATTAAAATTGCAATTGCGATAAAAGTAACCGTCGCTTGGCGTCTGCTCTTCGCGCATATAAATGGCATACGAAGAGCTTCTTTTGTACCAAGTTTCAGCTCTTGCAATTTAAAAATGACAAAGATGAGTTTTCAAAAAAATGACTAATTTTCCGGTTTTTCCCGATTTTATCGGTTCCTAATTATCCGATTAACTCGCTCGACCCCTCATTTTGTTCGTATTTTAATTATCCACGATTTATCTATGCATACCATTGAGATTGCTTCAGTACGTTTTACGCTATATGAAAAAAACTAAAAAAATAAGGTTTTTTTCGTTTTAAATGTCTATAACAAATTACTAAACAACATTTTTTTGTCCAAAACATATCAAAATGATATTAAGAAATGTCTTTTATATGATGGCATCATCCGCTTTCTACTAGGATTTTTGTCAAAAATTACTATACTCGCATGCTCCGTTGCTTGGCCTACATAATATGTATGTTGTGATGTTGGATTTCCACGCTTTAGACCACAAATTAGACGGACACATGAATTTTGAATTCGTTGTAGACGTTTTCTATGACATTGGGTTAAGGCTGGTCCATAAATTACATTGCTGTAGTTGAGTTGAGAAAAAACTAAGCCTTCACATAGCTGCATTTTTGTTTGTTTATTAAGTAACTTTCGATGGGAATATATAAGTTTAAGGTTGGAGAAGGCCTTTTTTATAAGAACTGAGGTATTTCTTGAGAATGATAAAGAATCGTCGATGTATATGCCCAAGTCTTTTCACAAGACGAAAAATAAATTTGCTCATTATCCAGGATTACAGACATTTTGTTTGTTACATGGCTTTTTGGTAATTTGCGACCGAATAACATAAACTTCGATTTAGATGTATTTATAGAAAGACAGAACTTATTGGATAATTCAGATATAATACTGAGGTCCCCATTTATTTTGATATTTGCATCTTCAACTTCGGTTTCTGGAAACTCTAAATACAACTGTGTGTCATCAGCATAAAAATGTGCTTTCGTGTATTTTAAATATCTATAAAATTGGGAAGTGTAAATTGAAAATAGAAATAGAATAGAAATAACAATTATTATCATTTACCGCCAAAAGTGTCTCATACAGTAGACTATCATAGTTGAAGGTATACAAATTTCACTGCATTATCATCTATCACCTTTAAAATTTCAGTGTAGGTCAAAGACATGTTTTTATAGATTTTAAGAAATATCATAGGGTGGTTGATGTATAAGGTTTGTTCTAACCACAAATCACAAACCGATTTCCAACAATTTATTTTCAAATCATTTTCAACATGCATGTCTATGAAATAATCTGATCCCTGATCAATTTATGTTTATGGTTGGAAGATCTGACAACTTCTGAGTTCAGTCTGTACTGTACCGGATGGTCCAATAAGCCGATCTCTCGGCTATATATCAGAAACTATTCATGTTATAACCTTAGGAGAAAAAATTCCCTGGTAAAAGTGGCCGAGAGAAATAGCTGGAAACAACTTTCAAGTTTTTAGGTTAACCTGTTAAGAAACATTTAAAAACCAGTTTTTTGTAAAATATGCCCAATTATACCAAGTGTTAAATAAGTAAACTAAAACGAGGCCTAAATTCCGCTCAAATTTGTTAAAGTACTTTTTTTTAAAATCTTTCAAATAAAGGGTGGGGGAGAGTGGGAAAGTGTTTGTGGATAAATACCTATAATTTTGGTTTGGATCAACTGATTTTAACGAAATTAGTGTCATTAGTAAGAGTGTAGATGAATTAATTCTATCTACTATAAAACAATTTTTTTTTCCTAAGGTTATAACATAAATAGTTTCTGATATATAGCCGAGAGATCGGCTTATTGGATCACCCGGTACTTGGGCTTATGTTCGCATCATTAATCAGCTAATCCAAATGTTCACAGGATTGTTATTATTTATGTAATATTGGTATACCTATATATTGAAAAAAGAAAATGGAACAGTGGAAAGTTCAATTTGTTATTTTTGGGTACCTAGCCTTGTTATATTTATAAATACGAGGATATATTGAAACATTCTTAGCCTACTATAGTATCAAACAAAATTTAAATGTCAAAATATTTTATTGCCCAACATATTCTCCTCTCAATTGGATACATTTATTACAGCGAACCTGCAACGTCTCTAGAACTTAAAAAAAAAAGTTTCTTCTTGCTCTGCAAACCAGACCTCCACAGCTTTTAATACCTCCTCGTTGGAAGAAAATTTACGACCTTTTAAATTTTTTTTCAGTTAAGGAAAGAGATGATAGTCGGACGGGGCCAAATCTGGTGAATAAGCGGGGTGTTCTAGTAATTCAAACCCTAAATCACGAATTTTTTGCATGGCAACATGAGATTTTTGTGCAGGGGCGTTGTCCTGCAAAAACAAAACACCTTTGGATAGCTTTCCGCGTCCTTTATCTTTAATTTTTTCCCGTAGAGTGGTCAGTAATGTCGAATAGTAATCTGCAGTTATTGTTCTACCCTTATCCAAAAAATCAATCATGATTACTCCATGGCAATCCCAAAAAACTGTAGCAAGAACTTTTCCAGCACATTTTTGGACACGAAACTTCTTAGGTCTTGGAGAACCTGAACCATCGATTGTTGCTTTGTTTCTGGATTGTAGAAATGTAACCAAGTCTCATTTATAGTAACAATTCGGTTTAAGAAGTCTACATCGCTTTCAAATCGAGCACAGATTGAATGCGATGCACGCTTTGTGTCAACATTCAAACATTTGGGGATCCATTTTGCAGCAATTTTTCTCATGTCCAAATTGACGTGAAATATATGATGAACGCGTTCGTATGAAATATTCAGTGCTTCAGATATCCGTTTTAGCCCAATTCGACGGTCTGATAAAATCATGTCATGAAGTGCATCGATATTTTCGGGGACTGACACAGAAACTGGCCTTCCCGATCAATCATCATCTGCAATGGAAAATTTACCTCTTTTGAAGCTTGCAGTCCAATTTTTCACGGTCGCATATGAAGGACATTGATCACCAAGGGTATTAAGCATATCTTCGTAAATCTGCTTACCTCTTAACCCTTTTAAATACAGGTACTTGATGATGGCTTGATACTCCAATTTTTCGATTTTCACAATTTTGGTGGACATCTTTTTTCTTTTAATTTATTGTGTAACTCTGGTTTACTTTTTTGATGTCAAACTTCACACTGACACTTCTAATGAGTTATTGTTCATTGCTATGGTAACACAATATTTTGTTTATGCATGGAACTGGTCTAGGATAACTAGTTATCAATACATCCTCGTATGTTAATCAATGTTTAACCTATTAATTAATATAATAATGTTAGATACTAGATACACAAAAAGTATCACAAAAGGTTTTATTTTAGGATTACTTGGAGGGTTCTTAATTATTCCTCATTCATCCAACAAAGAAGATTATATTCTTTGTCAGTCATTTTATGATTAAAATAAACAATATCTAAATACAAACACAATTCACTCTTTAAATGTTCTAAGTTATACTGCAATTCAATGAAACATTATAAAATAAAAACACAGCAATTTGCATATGCTAGTTAGTGGTCAGAAGAAAATCTGTAAATAATTCTGATGGTTTTCAAACCATTTTATATTTTGGTTGGAACAAGAAACTTATTGTTAACTAATTGTCTGTATGTCTCGTTGGAATGTATTTGAGTTATTGCACAAAATCTTGATGGTTTCTGACACTGGTTGGAACAAACCTATTATGTTTATTGTTGACAATAAATTATTTTTTAGACAGAAGCACTTTGGAGAGGAAATAATACAACCATTAAACTACTGAAAATCCCTCCAGTCAAACCGGTGGCCTATATAGAACACACAAAGCTTCTGGAATGGAAGTAGATAACATGGTAAATGGTACAAAGATTCAGTTCAAGTACCTGGGCTGTTGAGCACAACCCAATTGAATGAATGAATAAATTAAACTATAATTTGTTTTCATTCAAGTTCAATTATATCTTTCAATACATTTATATTAGGTATCTTACTTTCACTTGGCACAGTCAAGTCCAAGTTAGAATATCCATGTCACATTGAATAGAAGCTGTTAAAATGGTGCTTTTTAAAACTTTAAAGTTTCAAGCGGGGGTTTTAAGTTTGATGTACTTGGGCACATTGGACTCTGGTTTGTTAAGGATACATGGCTAGTTAGAATGGAACAGAACTGTGGATATTTTCATGTAGTTTTTGTATACAAGATAATAAATAATAAAATTTACTGTTCAACTTTTGTTTTTTTCTAATAGGGTCTACAAATCCCACAACCTCTTATTTACCAAAATGTAAGTCAAAATAGTATTCTGAAGAATTACTAAATCTTAAAAATGTAGGAAAAATAGGTTATTGGTTGTTTTAACAAAAGACATGCTGATAAATTAGGCACACACCCTAAGGTAAAGTTTTCACAGAAAATGAATTGTCAGTATAAATATAACTTTCAAATTGTAAAGACAGGATTACTTAGTTATTAAGTTTAGTATTCAACCATGGCATCCTGTGATAACAGCCACATGAGAATAATTGGTTAAGTATTTCTTTCATTTTAGAGAGGGTTGGTGGAATTTCTCTAGTAATAGAAAAATTACTAAGAGACTAGCAAAATGATAGGAATGATTTTGAAATAATTTTCAACTTACCCAAATCCTCTACCTCCTCGACCTCGTTGAGGTGGAAAATCTTTTTGTGTATCTGTATCATTATCAAAATCTATATCGTCTTCAAAGTTATCTTCTGGATCTCCCTCGATAGAACTAAAATCATCATCCATGTTTAAGCCTTTCAACAGTAATTGTTTATACCGTATCCAGGAAGCACAATGTCGCTATAATTAATTCACTGCGGGACTAACGATACAAACGGGATTGATATTACCAAGACTATAGTTATATTAAAATGTATTAGTGGAGTGAAACATTGACAAAGATATGCCTGAAAATTGTCCAATTTTTGTATGTAAACTACTAATTCAATATTCAATTTTAATATTTTATCTCGAACGAACTTCGACTAGACGGTCTGTCAAAACGCTGTCAACCAACCAGAACAGTCAAGCATTTCCTTGACAATTTTTCATGACATTATGACAAATGTCACAGTGGCGTCTGTAGTGTGTTCCAGCCAATCTGTGGCTCGGCCGAGATATACGAGAGCAATTTCATACATCGGAGAAAGTGTATAATTAATACTTCCCAATGTGTCTTAAAATATGATCGAACAAGTTCGCTACGTGTAAGATTACACAAAGATGCAAAACGTAACTACCACCTGAGCGAAAACATTGTTTCATGTAGGCAACTACTGCAAAAGAAGCTGAATGAATGAATGAATGAATGATTAGATTATACTATTCAATAGACTTACTTGCATGCATAGAAACAAGCACAAGTAATGATAGTTAAAATATTAAATTAATACCTGTGAGCAGTAATGTAATTCACAAACGTCAGAAGTGTAATCCATAGACAAGCACTCTCGTACAATACGATACTTGGTAGACAAGAGTGGGATGGCTATGAAGCACACCGCATAAAGAGGAGACGAAGATAATAGGAAACAATATATGTATTCTATCTCATTCTCCAGCAGTCTAAGTACCATAAATGTATGTTTGACTCTTCATTCACCCACTCGTATGGATTGTGTTAAACGTCCCAGGCACTTGTAAAGCTTGGTACCATTTTCAATGTTTTCTTCTTTCATTACATCACTTCGTGTCCTCTATAAATAGGTCAGTAGTATAACTGAGGGCTATTTTGAGTAGTTGTAATGTTTGTATTATTTCCTATCCAAAGTTCTTCTATCTGAGTCCTTGTATCCTTGTAACTTCTCACAGAAGCAGAGTATGTGAGTAGTCTTCAAATGTCTCCTGCTTAGTGTTTCCTCTTCCTATTTTGTATAGAACTTTCCTCAGAGTACAGTGTCCAGATACCAGGTCATCAACTGCCTTCAAACGTGTAGGAGTTCTAATGATTGTATTATTTCTCTTCCAAAGTGCTTCTGTCTGATACCTTGTAACTTCTCACAGAAGTAGCGTATGTGAGTAGTCTTCAAATGTCTCTTGCTTGGTGTTTATTGTATACCTTGTTCAGTAAACAAATTTTCTTCATAACTCTTTTGCTTTTCCAGAGAAGCCTAGTAGCACTTGTACTTATAGTAATTTTTTCCAGGTGTGTCATCCACAATTGCTGACTTATGGCCGTATGCCATATCTTAACCGTTAGGTATGATTAGGTGATCGTGATTAACCAGATAACCGTGATTATATAAAACAGCGTATGCACCAACTAAATGAATATATGGGTTTTGTAATCAGGGTAAAATTGAAAACTGTATTTGACAACATAGCTCAAATGCAAAAATTCATGCCGGTAACCAGGAAAATAGAACAGATTGATAGTTGTGGTTATGTTTTTTTCTTGTTTTTCGCGGACTTTTTTCATTTTACTTTTGTACATTATCATAAAAAAATACTTCGCTATCATGCAGTTTGAATTTGAAGAAGAAAACATATTAGATGCGAAAAAGAAAAGAACTCCAAACTTTCTGTTGGCTGAGCGGTTACATCTCATGGAAATTATTTAAAAAAAATATGGGGCAATCCTGGAAAAAAACTGACAGGACTTCTGTGGAATACCGAACAAAAGTTTGGCGCAAAGTCGAAAATCACTTTAATGCAGTGATGGGTATTAACCGGTTAATAATTTTGTTAACCCCGTCATTGGTTAATAACTAGTGATTAACTATCATTTTTAACCAAAAAAAAATTGTTTATTGGATATTTGTGTTCTGCACATTATTACAAAAATTTTGACATAATTTAAGCTTATTTGAGATGTAAATAAAAGCTCCAAAATTCATATGTCATCGACAGTCGCGGACGTCAGGAGTCTGCGCAATGCTATTTAATAGACCTGAAAAAATTACTGCGCAAACTCCTGATGACCGCGGACTAGAAAATGCCGTAAAATGCTTTTATATAAATAAAGAAATAGAATCTCTATGATAAATATATTATAAACTTCTCCTTCTTTTTTAAGTGGCCGCCTAAATTGTTGACCGTGGTTAATTTCAAACAATTTTTAACTTAGCGTTAATTAACGCTGAAAACTGATTAATAACATAGATGGTTATTAACATTACCCATCACTGCTTTAATGCAACTAGTACATGAGGAATATTTCGTGACAAAGAATCCCTTAAACGTTTATATGAGAACCGAAAGAGGGAGGTAAGAAGGTTGAAAGCAAAGGAAAGCCAGCTTCGGTTAAAAACTGGAGAGGGTCCTGAATCCAAGATAAAACTAGATCCAGCGGATGAAATGCTACTTTCAATCATAAATAAAGAAGAGTGTTGAGGGTCTTACTAACATTTTCGATTGCGACAACACTTTTCTGAAAACACGAACATAACCTTTCCACCCCGATTAAATGTATTCAACCCACCAACATTAGCCGGTTAACTTCAATTGTGATCTTAATCGAGATATTTTAATCATGATTACAAGCTAATCTTGATTAACTGGCCTTGGTGCATACGCACAAAAATGTTAAAAAAGGAATTTTTCACAACTACTTACCAGGTTTTGACCATTATTCTCGCATCTCGATCAAAAATGTCGCAATCGACATTAATATCACCATTCGACATTTTGTCGCATATGTACATGTGGCAATGATGTGAATTTATAAAAATGTGGTTGCTATTCCCAAATGAAGTCGAACAAAAATCAAAAAGAATTTTTTCATGTGTTCATGTCGCTATTTCAGATACTATTTACTTATTCAGTTTTAAACATGGATACCAAGTGTGAAAGAGTCAGTATTGCAGGAAATCCATATAAATTGTTCACCCATCCACGTCTGATTTTTGTCTTTTAAACATTTTCTCAGGCATATTAAAAGTATTTTTAAGTACATAATATATAACCTCCACGTCTAAGTATTCCAAACTCCTCATCATGATATAAGTCTTGTAAGATTTTTTTTTAATAGCCTCTTCTTCTTAGGCCCGTATTCTCCGTTTTCTCTTTCAAGCGAAGCTTCCGTAATCCCGCCTAAAACTCAAGCCTAGCTTAAATTTACGCGTTATGCACCGCAGAACAATAAGTGTGGCTATTTTATGTTGAGTATCAACTGTCAAGGTATGTGTGAACTGTAACTGTGAACCGAATCTTTGGTTTTATTTAGTATTTTCGATATTTACTAAAGTTGTCAAGGCCTATATTTTGATATTTATTGAGAAATGAGTGGAAAAGTAAGAGTTCCAAACTTTACTAATACGCAGAAGTTCCACTTGTTAAGAATTATAGCTAATAAATATGCACCCATAATAGAAGATAACAAAACCAATAAGATCTAAATAAATTAAAATCATAGTATTTCTTACCCTTAGGTATAAGGCAAGATCTAACCAACCACCTATAAATTAGATAGAGTACTAACTATAAATGTGTTTAAATTGTATTAAAAAAAGGTATTTACAAGTCGTTTTCGAATTCTAGAGCATCTTCTATGAGCTCTAGCACATATAGTGTTGTAGGCTTAGTCAAAACAAATAATAAAATGTGAGGTTATTGTTATTATAATAGGTACATATCATAGACAAAATACCCTAACCATTATACAGGGTGTTTTCAAATGACACTTACAACGTTTGCATGTAGATACCTCTCATAAAACTGAACAAAATGATATAAGGAATGAGGGGTCCAGCTTATTTACTTTTCGAGATACGGGGTGTTGAAGTTATGAAAAATTATATGTTTTCATTTGATAACTTTAAAATGGTTGGATAAATTGATTTGATATTTGGCAGGTTGTTTTAAAATGTAAAAAGGCATATTTTGATGAAAAAACAATTTTCAATTCTTGATCCAGTGGTGTACATTTAGAGAAATATGTCACCTTTCCCCTACCATTTTTTACGCCACTGGCATTTGAAGCAATTTTTATTCAAATTTGTATTCCTTAATGGTTTTCACGTGAAAAACGCATAACCTTTACATATCAAAAGATGTATAGTTTTCAAGATATTTAATATTTTCATGAAGTCTGCAAGATCACTTTTTAATAATGAAATAAAAAAATATTTTTCTTGTATTTTTTTTAATGACTACCAAACTAGTTATGGTTAGAATATGTAACAAAAACTATTCTGTGAAACAGCAATGCATCTAAAACATTGAGAAAAGATTGTTGAAAATACTTTTCCAAACTTGTGATTTTATTAACATAAGAATTGATGACAATAAAAAATTAGATAGGTAGTTACAAATTTAAACAATATACATAATTTTTTACTAAGCAGCCAAGAAATCACAAGAGATGTTCAAAATTTTGTCCATTTACATTTAAACATCCTATCTTATTTTTTATTGTCATCAATTCTTATGTTAATAAAATCACAAGTTTGGAAAAGTATTTTCAACAATCTTTTCTCAATGTTTTAGATGCATTGCTGTTTCACAGAATAGTTTTTGTTACATATTCTAACCATAACTAGTTTGGTAGTCATTAAAAAAAATACAATAATAATATTTTTTTATTTCATTATTAAAAAGTGATCTTGCAGACTTCATGAAAACATTAAATATCTTGAAAACTATACATCTTTTGATATGTAAAGGTTATGCGTTTTTCACGTGAAAACCACTGAGGAATACAAATTTGAATAAAAATTGCTTCAAATGCCAGTGACGTAAAAAATGGGAGGGGAAAGGTGACATATTTCTCTAAATGTACACCACTGGATCAAGAATTGAAAATTGTTTTTCCATCAAAATATGCCCTTTTACATTTTAAAACAACCTGCCAAATGTCAAATCAATTTATCCATCCATTTTAAAGTTATCAAATGAAAACATTTAATTTTTCATAACTTCAACAACCCGTATCTCAAAAAGTAAATGAGCTGGACCCCTCATTCCTTATATCATTTTGTTCAGTTTAATGAGAGGTATCTACATGCAAACGTTGTAAGTGTCATTTGAAAACACCCTGTATATTATTTCTCTATGGTACATATTATGTCTAAAAGAAGCCTGGTTTTAATTATAAAGCCGCCGAATTTGAGCGCTTAAAGTTAAGCGAGCTTAACAACGTTTGTGGATGTGGTGCATATAAAACTGAAGTGTTAAGCGAGCTTAACCCTTAAGCTTCGCTTATTGGTATACGGCGAATACGGGCATAAGTCCTCCATGATTAATTTAAAAAAAATACGTTCTCCACATGTAGCCTCCTAACCACAACAAATTAAAACCTCACATATATGACAAATGGGGTACTTGCTCAAACCCTACTGAGATTTTGCGGCATGAAGTCGATTTCGATATTCAAGAATTGCAGTTTTACGTTTCGCGCGACAATTTTGAAATGTCGCTTGCGACATTCAACGATCGAAACATCCATGGATCGAAATGACCCTGGCCCGTATTCTCGAATCTCGATAAAAAATGTCGCAATCGACATTAATGTCACCGTTCGACATTTTGTCGCATATGTACATGTGGCAATGCTGTAAATTTATGAAAGCGTGTCTGGTATTCGCACGAACTTAGGATCCATGGACTTCTAATCAGATATTCGTTTTGACTCCCTTATGGGTATCGCCATGTTGTGCTAATTTTAACTTGGTCAGCCTGAATCACGTGATTCGTACAGGACCGGTTTAAGAAATAAGGCAAAAATGTTTTCCTTATCCGTCGTGATAGACTTGATAAGATAGGAAAGTATGAAAAGGTGAAAAAGTGAAATTGTAAGTATACTTTATTACTAACACTAGTTACTGCATACCTATAGTGGAAAACTTTTTTATAAATTTTAAGATAAGTTTTTATTTATTTTAAGTTATGCATAGCCCAAAACCTGAAATAAAACAAAGTAACAAATTTTCCTAAATCGTGTACGAGGATTTTCAAAAAATATGAATTTTTTGCAAGAACAATGTTTCTTTATTTTTGAAAATAACAATAAAATTCTTATTCAAATTTAATTACCCAGGAAAAAACAAAACAACAGTTAAATGAGGTGTTTATTGATTTTTCTGAATAACTAATTTGTTGGAAGATTTCACGAATATTCTTTCCTTTTACACTAAAATTGATATTCTTTGTTAAACTATGTAGTCTAATCGAACCATAACATCTAATTGAGACGTCCATTTCCAAAACTTTTTAAATCCATCGGGTGTGATTTCGAGAAAATCCAACTTTTCTGATAACTTTGTTGGGAAATCAAATAGGTTTATGCGACTGGTTTATTATTTTGAAGATGTCCTTTAAAACTGTCTTTCGGTCAGCAATAAAATATTAGATAATAGTTTACTGAACTATTTAAAAAACAAAGTGGGATTAAACAAGTTTTGGAAACATATTGCGGATTTAGACAGTTTTGGAAAAGTACCTTAGGGTTGCGAACTTAAAGAAACTTATGTGACGCAAAAATATTATTTATTCAATTTAAAAACTTTTAAAACAAAACTTCAGATTCTTGTTTAATAAAAAACAGGTCCAGAATGTAACATATTTTAAATTTGCAAGTCATCATCTTCTGTAATATTTAGCTCATCTGGAGCAACATTTGCCTCAGAGTTGTTATCGTCATCTGTAATGGTATTAAGAACTCGTTCATAAAATGACAAATCATCTTCTGCACCATTTCTCCAATTAGGACCATAATGTTTTTTCAAAAGCGCATCGACATCAGAGAGCTTCTCTTTTTTTACTGGCACTTTATTTTCGAGGGGCTCTGGAATAATCTTTTCCAAACTCTTTCCCTTTCTAACTACTGTCTTAAATACTCCAAGGTCATTTCGATAGTTCATTTCGCCTTTGACGACTACTGTTTAAACTGTTTCCTCAAAATAATTCTTTTTACTGAAGAAAACTTAAAATGCCACTGCCCAGGAGGCTTAATGACGGACTGCACAGGTTCCTTCCAGTTATACGTTTGATAATCTTTGCCTAATTCCAGAACCGTGGCATAATTGGAAATAATTGCCCTGTATTCATTGGGTAAAGCAATGGTGTCTTTGGTCTTTATAACCTTTTCTATCCGCCCAAACACGCGGTCAGGAGGTAAAAATGAGTGACCCACCACGGGAAAAATAATGGATACTTCTTTGACAGAAGAACCTGAAGAATACAGCCATTTCATCAACATACCTATCATAGTCACATTCTTATTCTGGCCAGGACATCCGTCATAAAAGAGCTGGATACTTTTTATAGAATCTTCTAGATCTAAAGATTGAAAGTTTATGGTACATCATTGAAGATATTTTGTTGGATCCCTTTTGTCTCATATTCTCAATCCATGTAAAGGCAGTTACACTATCTTTGGTTTGAGGGGCTTTGGAATGACTTTGACAAACAGTGAAGTTGTAAAAATACAGTTTCCTGGAATTGGCAAAATTAAACAAACTAAATAAGATATTTAGCTTTAATTAGCTTCAATCCGACTTAATATAAAATACACATGACACAACTTGTCAATCAATGTAAAGAGATCATAGGTGGTCTCTGGAATAATCATAGACATTAATAGTCGGTGACAAGAAGGTTTATACGTCATTCTCCCCGTCTATGTTTTCTCCTCCTACCACAAAGTCGTGTAGATGAGAAGGTAGCCGGCGATTCCTCTTGGGCCTTTCGTTGGCAGGTGTTTCTCCTCTAACTTTTTTGTGAAGTGCCTGGAAGATTCACGTCTTGAGGATCTGGAGTGGGGCCGTCCGCGTTCTCTGGATCAAAGGATTCATCAAAGGAATTATCTTCAAATGACTCTTCAATTGAAGAGCGAGAATCGTTCGGAAGCGGGGCTAAATGTCTATTAGACACTGTACTCTCCGTGCCGTTCGACCTTCGAATTACGGAATAGTGTGGATTATAGTCAAGCAGTTCAGCTTCCTCCGCCAAGGGATCGTTTTTTGAGCGAACGTGATTTTTAACGAGAACCGGTCCTGGCGCTAGCCACGTAGGCATTGATTCTCCATTGGGCGACCTTCGTGGATGTTTGAAAAGCCTCTCGTGAGGCGTCTCATTGGTAGATGTGCAGAGGAGTGATCGAATGGAGTGAAGAGCGTTCTTCAAGACTCGTTCCCAGTGTTCTACTGTTATGTTGTTGGAACGCAAGCTGAGTTGTACTGCACGCCACAGAGTACCATTAAGGCGTTCTACTTGGCCATTTCCTCGTGGATTGTACGGAGTAGTTCGGGAAGAGGCAACACAGTTAGCTCTCAAGAAAGTTTTAAGTTCTTCTGACATAAAGGAGCTTCCTCTGTCGCTATGGATGTACAGCGGATGTCCAAACGTACTAAAAAGGTCTTGTAAGCATTTGATTATCGTTGCAGATGATATGTCTTTGCAAGGGTAAGCCCATGGAAATCGGCTATACTCGTCAATTATGGTGAGTAAATATTTATTCTCCGATTTTGATGGAAGAGGCCCTTTGAAGTCCAAATTCAGCCTTTCAAAAGGAGCCAACGCTTTTATTAGTTGTCCTTTTGTTGTCATGAAGCGTGGTTTAAGTTCAGCACATACTCTACAAGAGGTCGTCATAGTCTGTATGTCATTGATCGAGTACGGGAGGTTCTTTGAGCGTACCCAGTGGTACATCCTCGTTATACCAGGGTGACATAGTAGAGCATGTAACTCATATAATTTATTATTATCCATGAGTGCGCAGACTCTGGATAGTGCATCAGCTGCAGTGTTTTGGGAGCCAGGTCGATAGATGATATCGTATTTAAAACAGGAGAGCTCAAGACGCCAGCGTTGAATTTTTTTATTTTTAATTTTACTAGAGTGGTTTTGGTTGAACATGAAACACACGGATTGTTGATCCGTTATCAGCATGAAGTATTTCCCCATCAGGAAATGCCGCCACTTTCTTAGGCTTTCCACAATAGCGTATGCTTCTTTTTCAACCGATGGGTGTCTACGTTCAGCATTCGATAGTGTCCTGGAGAAGAATGCTACTGGTCGGCCCTTTTGAGATAGCGTGGCAGCTATCGCATACTCTGACGCCTCAGTTTCAACAGTCAGTATCTCATCTCCATCAATTGCTACCAGTGAAGCTTTACAAGTATCTGACTTTAACTGCTCAAACTGGATAACGGCACTTTGAGGTAACGGGAAACTGCTTACGTTCGTTAAAGGCTGTAGTTTAGTCGAAAAATCTTTCACCCATTTTGCGTAATGGGCAAACAGCCCTAGAGCGCGTTTCAGCTCAGCAGTGTTCGTGGGGACTGGTAGCTGTAGTAGTGGTTGGAGACGTTGTTTGTCTGGTTCAATGGTATTATTTTTGATCGTGTAGCCCAACAAACTTATGGCCAGCTGACGAAATTTACATTTTTGATCATTCAAAGTTAGGTTGTACTTTTTTGCAGCAGCTTGAAAGTTCAGTAGGTTCTGATCGTGATCGCTGTCATCTTTTCCGCATACGGTGACATCGTCGAGGTAAGTAAAAATCCCTTTAAGCTTTTCCTTTTCTATTATGTATTCGAGCGTACGCTGAAATGCTGCGACACCGTTGGTGACTCCGAATGGGATTCTAGTAAATTGATAGAGTTTCCCTGCAGCTTCAAATGCCGTGTACGGTTTTTCACTCTCTTTAATAGGCACTTGGTGATAGGCACTCTTTAAGTCTATCTGACTGAAGACACTGAATTTCGCAACCTTCGACACAATGGTCTCGATATGAGGTAACGGGTATGCGTCCAATTCTGTAAACTTGTTTACGGTCAAGGAGTAGTCGATCACGAGCCTTTTTCGGTATGCTCCTCCTCCTGTTACTAAGACCTGCGCACGCCAAGGAGATGTGCTCGGTTCTATTACGCCGTCTTCCAGCAGCTTCGAGACTTCTTCCGTGATGAATTTTTCGTCTTGTTCACTATAATGTCTGGATTTCACGGCTATAGGTTTGATATCCGGAGAGAGGTTAGTAAATATTGAGGCTGGGGGCACTGAAGCTTGCATTACGTTGCAGACCAACGGTTCTTTAGATCCTCCGAAGTTGAAGTTGAATTGGAGACTGGAGTATTCTTTAAGTATATCATGGCCTATGATAACATCAGCACAAAGGTTGCTGACGACGAGAAATGGTCTGTGTTTGTGTGAGCATTCGTTCATAGTTACAGTTGCAAAGCAAACACTTCTTACGAAAGATACGTTATTTTGAGAGGCTAATGTGACAGTCTGTTTGTGAGGTTTCAGTTTCAGCTGCATTAGTCTTGCTATCTTCTCGTCTATAAAGCTCACTGAACTTCCCGTGTCAATTAACGCGTCGGCGTGATAGTTGTTGAGAGTTACGGGGATAGTAGCCTTTGAAAGACTCGATGGAGAGGCAGCTGAGACAGCATTAACAACCACTTCAGACTCATCTGAGTCCGAGACACATTCTTTAACGGTAACGGCGTTATTAGTAACCTTCATAGCTTTACATACATTAGCAAAATGTCCCTTCTTGGAGCATAGTTGGCACTGGGCGCTGAAAGCTGGACATTTAAGTCTTCGGTGTGATGTAGTTCCTCCGCAATAGAAACAGGTCCATTTACTTGGCTCTTCCAAAGTAGTTCGGGGATTCTGGGAGTTTCTAGTCGTGCGTCTTGATAATGACGGCACTGGTAAAGCATTAAGATTTATTTCATTCACTCCGCTGGTCATGGCCCGGGAATCCCTTTTCGCAGTTTCCAAGGAGAGAGCTTGATCGAGAGCTTTACCTAAGGTGAGAGAGTTTTCTTGAAGTAATCTTTCCCGGATTTTCAGTGATAGTATTCCAGATATAAATGCACCTCTTATAGCTTCTTCTTCATGCGTTGTAGCAGAGACAGCTTCGAAGCTACAATCGCGGGCTAAGAGTCTGAGTGACCTTCCGTAGTCGGATATAGATTCGTCAGGCTTCTGCTTACGCGTGGCTAGTAAGTGACGAGCCAGTATAACATTCTTTGGTTTGAGGTATATTTTATCAAGTACCTTCATGGCATCATCATAGGTAAAAGAATCACGTACGTGCGGAAAGATATGCGCTGATAAATGATTCATCAAAAGTTTAAGCTTTATGGAGTCGGTACCATCAGGAATCTCTTCGAGTATAAAATTGTTAAAAGTATATTTCCAATGGGTCCACTTTAGGTCCGCTTCTGTTGCGATGGGATCTACATCGAACTTCTCGGGTCGTAGGTACCTTGCCACATTGGGCGGGAGTTTCGTATCAGCGTCGGTCATATTAAGCTAATTAAATTGTGGCAAAATTAAACAAACTAAATAAGATATTTAGCTTTAATTAGCTTCAATCCGACTTAATATAAAATACACATGACACAACTTGTCAATCAATGTAAAGAGATCATAGGTGGTCTCTGGAATAATCATAGACATTAATAGTCGGTGACAAGAAGGTTTATACGTCAAGTAAGCTGATTGATCTGGTACCCGTGGTAGGACCAGATTTTTTTGGCAATCAAAACTGAGCTTAATAACATCATCTTCGGGACTTTTAATTTTTTCATAAAAAGCTTTGGCTTTTAAATTGTGCACCCTTAGTTTCGTTATTAACTCCAACTTGGCCTCTTCTGATTTCGTTGAACGTATTTGCACTTTATGACTTATGCATTCAGAGCAAGCATCTGTTGCTGGACTTTTAAAACTTATGTTAAAATATGTATCAAAAATAATACGAAAATAGTCATACTTAACTTTAAACTCTTCATTATCATGGCAATATACTGTCCAAAGTTTTCTAATACTGCAGTCACTGGACATGTACTGGCGTTCCGATTTATTTCTGGTATAGTGTGATTCAATGCGTTTTAATTTCAAAATAAAATCAGTTACTTTTTCTCTGTGTGTAGCATAAACTTTACTTCTTTTGTCCCCACCTTTTCTTTCTTCGGGTTGAGTACCTTCTTTAAGATAATGCTTATTTATGTTTTGCACCCGAAATCTAGATATTTGTAGTATGGTCAAAAAGGCTTTGCTGCAAATTTTTTCCATTCCCTTATTGGTTTTCATAAAGTAGAACACAGAAACACTGTCAGTTTTCCTACCCTTTGGAGGACGATGCCTTTTTGGTGCCCACTGCGATGTATGCTTTAAAATAAAGTTATCTTGCTCAGCTTTTGATTTATTATCATAAAACGCTTGATGAAATTTTCTTATATCTTGCATGCTTAAAGTTGGACAAGAAAACGTTTTACTATGTTTTCACTGCGGTTTTTCAGGAGGATTCATTGGTCTATGCCTAAAAAATAATTTAGTTTTATATGGAATGCCAATGATATGAATTTTCGTTCTTACCGTTCTATTTTTTTTTTCTTAGTTTTTTGCCAGTTGGATTCATCTCTTATTCTTTTTCTTCCCCTTCCAGGCGCTGATAAAGTAGGAACTCTTTCCATACTTAAAACTATTTTTAACTTTATATTCTAAACCACAAAATGTACTAAATAACCGACAACAATACTGCTTCACCTTCAAACACCCACTAACATAATTATAAAAACAAGTAAAGGAAATCGCATTGCTGATTCTTTAGCCAGGGAAGCCGCTGGACTAAAAATTCTAGGACCCAGTGACACCTACGGCCTAACAACTTCGACAATTGCGGAACTAGCCAAACGCTACACCCATACTCAATCCCTTAAGAGATGGGATGGAATCAAAGGATGCAGTCTTGCCAGGATCACCCTGGGCGACCCTGGGAAGCTGGAGCCGAAAAAATATTTGGCGATGACCAGGAGAAACCTACGTTTAACAGTAGGATTTCTGACTGGTCACTGTCAACTAGGGAAACACCTCCATACTATGGGGCTAGTGGACACACCTCTATGCAGGATGTGTGAACAGGAAGATGAAACTGTCAGGCATGTCTTATGCGAGTGTCCGGAGTTATCGTCAATAAGAGAGTGTGTGTTCGGTGAGTCTTGGCCTACACCTGCCGATATAAAGGAGATGTCTCCTAGTGACCAGTCCACCTTCCTGAGAAGGACAGGATGGACAATGACCTAGGAAGACAACTCCTCGGGAGGATGTACAATGGGTCACATGTGGCCTAAGTGCTGTGAGCCTACACTCACCCTCCCTACTCTACAGATACAGAATTATAAAAACAGTAAACAATCCTAGTGCACATACGAACGGGATCTAACAAGTTTTCAGACCGTAGCATGCAATGAATAACATAATAAAATCGGATCTATGCAGTTTTGAAACAGAAATTACATCGGTGGATTTAAACACTTTTGTAACAGTGTTTATGAAGGATGTAGCTAGTTTTGGAAACGTACTCTTTTTTTGATATCATAGTATTATTGGAAGAAATCAGATTTGGCACAGTAAAATTATACAGGTATGTGTCAAAGTTGTCAAAGGAGGGATTTTCGCCATTTTCTCAATTTTAGTAAAAAATGGATCTAGTTAGTTATGGAAACGCACGCCTAATTATTTGTAAATGTAAATTAACTTATATACAAAAAAAATTATATAAGTAACTTACTTATGAAATGCTACACCCTCTTTCAAACGAGAAACAAGTAGCGTTTGAACAACCTCGTAAAAACAGGAAGGCATTTCAGCACAGTTTGTACCTATACCTTGTTTTTAAACTAGGAGAAGCATTTTAGGAAACCTCAACCACACCACTAAAAGTTACTAGATTGGGAGTGTGTTCCGAAAGGGCCGTGTTCAGACTTTTAGAACTAAATTAAAATTACGTGAAATATGTATTGTACTGCTCGCTGTTGTCGTGGCCAATGAGGGATCAAGGCATGTCTAAATATCGGATGATGATTGGCCACAGAGGTCATTGCGAAAGTAGTAACCAAAAGTCACATTATTGTGAAAAGATGTAAGGTTATAATAAGTAGTTTATGTAAAATGTTTTAAGAATATGAGTATAAATGAGAATATAGAAATGCAATTGTATAATTAAATTTGTTATTAACATTTGAGGCTTTGGTATAGCAAAACTAAAAGTGAACAGAAGTTTTGTTATCGAAAAATATCATAATATAGTACAGCAATGTATGTAAAACTTGATGTGAAACTTATATTATTAACAAGAAAAAAGAAGCATGGATTTTTTTCATGAATGGGAATAAAAAATAAAAATAGCAAATACCTTGGGTAAAATATAATACTTTGTTAAAAATAAACAATAAACAACAAACGTGGTAGTAATGATTGAACTAATGACTATTTTTATATAAATAAACACAAAACTGACAAATGTCAGTGTCAGTGATCTGTATCTGTAGAGTAGGGAGGGTGAGTGTAGGCTCACAGCACTTAGGCCACATGTGACCCATTGTGCATCCTCCCGAGGAGTTGTCTTCCTAGGTCATTGTCCATCCTGTCCTTCTCAGGAAGGTGGACAGGTCACTAGGAGACATCTCCTTTATATCGGCAGGTGTAGGCCAAGACTCACCGAACACACACTCTCTTATTGACGATAACTCCGGACACTCGCATAAGACATGCCTGACAGTTTCATCTTCCTGTTCACACATCCTGCATAGAGGTGTGTCCACTAGCCCCATAGTATGGAGGTGTTTCCCTAGTTGACAGTGACCAGTCAGAAATCCTACTGTTAAACGTAGGTTTCTCCTGGTCATCGCCAAATATTTCTTCGGCTCCAGCTTCCCAGGGTCGCCCAGGGTGATCCTGGCAAGATTGCATCCTTTGATTCCATCCCATCTCCTAAGGGATTGAGTATGGGTGTAGCGTTTGGCTAGTTCCGCAATTGTCGAAGTCGTTAGTGATATCAAAAGAGCTGTGTGAAACTGGTGGCAATCTGACCAATCACTAGGCAGCAGAAATGCCAACTTAAATTCAAATCGCTCCTCTTAGTTTAAAAACAAGGTTATAGTCTCGTAGAGTTCTAGATCTTATAAATAACACTATAATATTAACTACGTTACTAAAATAGCACTACCAACAAAATTTAATTAACCACTATTAATTATAAGTATAAACACCAACATAAAATATAATCAAAAATTTAACACACAAACATCAAACTTGCGCTTAACTCAATCAAATACATTGCAAAAATTGCGACATGTGTCCTGATGCCTCTCCTGACCATAGAGATAATATACATAGAGTATGCAACCTATAGTCGGAAGCGTCCACGCAATAAAAAGAGATGGCGAATGAAATTGGTGATGCTGCGAGTCTCTCTAACATCACGTCATGCACATGCTCGAAGACTGCAACACTATAAACCTTTTAACAGCCAGTTTCACAATATTAGGTTACCTCATGGTTAAGAAGTAACCATCGATTACGACAAAATTTGGGTTTCACAATATGTGGTCAAGGGTATAAGCACAGAGTACATGTACTCTGTGGTATAAGTATAGGTTAACTATTAAAATATTTAACAGCAACCCAACGCTAGGGTAACTGTGCTAACCAAGGAAATCTAACCTAATTTATGATTGTCAAGTGCATCAACTGTCAATTTAATACTATATTGTTATTTTTAATTACAAAAAATTAGAAATATGAACGATTACGATGTTAAAGTTTATAGCAGCGACGATGAAGCCAGACGGACAAAAATTATTCGTCCAAGACGTGATTATTGCGAAGAATTCGTCAATCACGATTTTTTCTGCAGATTTCGTTTGTCCAGAAAGTCTGTTGGAAGAAGTTGAGGAGGCTATTTCCCATCCAACAGTAAAGTAAGTTTTATCAATTTATCAAGAGTTGAAAAAAAAATTTTTTTTATTGAAATTCTTCTTGATTTCAGAGATGTAAAAGATAAATGTGTTTCAATACGGGTTAATTCCGTATCATTTGTTACATACTTTATATATATATGTTGTCATGAGAGATAAAAAAAAAATAATAATGTCAAGTTGAATTGTATTTTTGTCAAAAAAAAGTTAATAAAGTTCAATAGTTTAGATATTCTATCTTTTTAATTGGCAAATAACATTTACATTGGTCCTTCGAGATAAATTTTGAACCGCTTTGGATCAAAACAATGTAGCAGAACAACCGTCAAAACTTCAGAAAGTGCGAAGAAGTGAGAGATGTAACAAGGGAGTTCCACCACTACGATATGTATCAGAATTGGACAAAGCAGCTCAGAATTCAAGTATTGTTACGAAAGATGTAAAATCTGTTGTAAGTGACCATACGAGTCCTGCAGAAGTCGAGTCTGGTGAATTAGAGAATGGGTGCATTCCCGAGAGCATTTCCGTTAGAAGTATGAGGTCTGTAGTTGTTCCAAATGTTTTATATGTTCCGTCGAATAAATCCAACACCAATTCTGAGATTTCAAGTATTACCCGTATGAATCTTGAATTAACACTCATGAATAAACAGAAAGAACTTGATCAAAAAGTATTGAAAGAAAAGTTGGAAGCTCTGGAAAGGGAAAGACAATATCTCAATAAAGAAGCTGAAATACAAAGAAAATATATGGTAAAGAGCAAAGCAAGTAGTGTGCTTGAAGATGAACAAGTTCCATTTGCCTTGTCTGCCAAATTCGACCAATCCCCAGCTACCATAAATGAATGGGTGGATGCATCAAGGAAATATATAAACGAGGTGAATGAAAACACTCCAAATATGCATAAAATATCATCCGAATGTAACTTCGCCACATCTGAAATCAATTTCCCAAACTCTGCTGGGGGTGGAGGAGATAGTGCGCTGCGGGATATTGCAAGAATGTGTATCGAAAATACAAACACAACCAACAAATTTTTTCTGCGCAACAGAATGAGAGACCTTCCTCAATTTTCCGGAGATCTTTCTGAATGGCCTATTTTTATAAATGAATTTCGAAGATCTACAGAACAATTTGCTTTATCACAAGAAGATAACTTGCTCCGTTTAGATAAAGCACTCAAAGGTAGAGCAAGAGATTCAGTCAGAGCGCTACTTACCTTCCCGAGCAATGTTCCAAAAATTATGAAAATGTTGGAAATGAATTTTGGAAGAGCTGAGTGGATTGTTTTATCTCTTATTGATAAGGTTAAAAAACTTAACAACGTTAGAGAAGATAAATTAGATTCATGGATACAATTTTCAAATGCCGTCAACAATATGGTGACCACCATGAAGAATGTTAATTCTTCCCTTTATCTTTTCAACCCAGAATTAGTAGCCACTTTGTTGGAAAAACTTCCCACCATTCTCAAATTCTCTTGGGGAAAGTTCAAGCATCTGCGTGATGCACATAGTCTCCAAACGTCGTTAGAAGATTTTGCGGATTGGTTTGAAGAAGAACTTAGTTCAATGGCAGCATTCAGTAATCCATTCCAAAGAACAAGCTCCAGCAAAAATTGTCTAAGGAAAGAAAATGTTATGATTTCAAAAGGTAATCACGCACAAAAATCTGATTTCAATCCATGCATTTTCTGTAAGAAAACAGGACATTATATTTCAAAATGTACGAAATTCATAGATCTTTCAGTTCAGAAAAGGAGAGAAAATGTAGTCAGTTTGAAATTGTGCTTTCTTTGTCTCAAATTGGGACACATGGCCACCAAATGTTTTCTGAAAGCTAGATGTGGTGAGGATGGCTGTAGAGGCAGACACCATTCACTTCTTCATGTTCCAAGAGATCAAGAAAATCATAACGATGCAGAAACAATCACAAGAATCGAAAATGAACCAACAAATGAAGCTTCCGCTCCTGATTTTTGTGTTAGTTTGACTAATAAATCTCCATCATTGGATACCAGAGTCGTATTACTGCGAATTGCTCCTGTGATTCTACGTGGACCCACTGGAGAAATCAAAACGTATGCTCTTTTCGATGAGGGATCCACATGCAGCATGATTGAAGAAGATTTGGCTAAAAAACTTCAACTTACCGGCCCCGTTGTGCCACTTTGCTTTCAATGGACGAACGAAATCACGCACTATGAAGATAAGTCACAAATGGTATCTTTGGATGTATCTGCTGACAAAAATACTCCAGTATTCTTCAATCTCAAGCAAGTGCGAACTGTGAAAAACCTTAAACTACCAGGACAGCGAATAAATGTTGATGATTTGTCACGAAGATTCCCTTATTTAGACCATGATATTTTGAAATCGTTAGAAAGCGCGAAACCAGAGTTATTGATTGGGCAAGACAATTGTGGTTTGATAATACCTAGACATGTCATCCAACCCAAGTTAAATCAGCCGATAATGTCTTTATCAAAATTAGGTTGGATAATTCACGGAGCCACTGGTGAAACCAACGTTTTACCACATGTTAATCTTTGCTGTCGTCATATTGGAGATGAAGAACTGCATCAAATTGTTAAAGATAGTTTTCGTTTAGAAGCTTTCGGTGTAAAAATACAGGATAACATCATAAAGTCGTTGGAAGACAAGAAAGCAGTAGAAAGAATGGAGAAAACCCTGAGGAGAGTTGGGAACCATTACGAGATTGGCCTTCCATGGAAGCAGAAAGATTGCATCTTACCATCTAGCAAAAGCAATGCTCTAAAGAGGCTGCTTTGCATGGAGCGAAAAATGACCCAAGATCCGAAATTTGCTGAGCAATACAACGCGAAAATTGCAGAATATATGGAAAAGGGTTATGCTACAAAGTTGAATCCATCTGAAATTCCGAACAATGGGAAAACTTGGTATCTCCCACATTTTGCGGTCTGGAACATTAACAAGCCAGGAAAAATCAGGATGGTTTTTGACGCCGCGGCAAAAGCACAAGGATCAAGTCTAAATGATTTTCTCTACCAGGGCCCAGACTTCGTACCTTCTTTGATATCTGTGCTATGTCGATTCAGGCAACATAAAATTGCTTTCGGAGGAGATATCAAGGACATGTTCCATAGGGTCCATATAATCGAAGAAGATAGATCTGCCCAGCTGTTTTTGTGGCGTGGAGGTCAGACAAATAAAGAACCTGATGTTTACTGCATGAGAGTGATGATTTTTGGAGCAGTATCTTCGCCATCTGTGGCACAATTTGTGAAAAACAAAAATGCTAGTTTGTTCGAGCAAAAATATCCAGGAATTGTACGAGCAATGGAGAAGCAGCACTACGTAGATGATTATTTAGATTCTTGTTCTACTGAAGATGAAGCTATTCACAGAATTCAAGCTATTATTGACATTCACAGATATGCAAACTTTGAAATGGTGAAGTGGATGAGCAATTCCAGTATTGTCATAGAATCTATTCCAAAAAATCTACGAGCCGACTCCCAAATCGATGTTAAAATAGATTCTCAGACATTGGAACGAGTTCTGGGACTCTCCTGGTCCGTAAATAGAGATGTTTTCATATTTTGTCTCAACCTGAAGAAAATTCCATCCGAAATATCCAGTGGATTGAAAGTTCCTACCAAAAGGGAAGTTTTGAGGATGATAATGTCTATATTCGATCCACTGGGATTTATTGCACCACTGATGATAAGTGCCAGAATATTGATGCAAAATATCTGGAGAAATAATATTCATTGGGACCAAGAGATAACAGAAGATATTTCTGAAGCCTGGTTCAAATGGTTAAAAAATTTGAAAGAAGCCACTCCAGTTATGATTAATAGGTATTATTTTCCTAGACTGGTAAAAGTAAAAAAAGTAGATCTGCATTTGTTTTCCGATGCCAGTGATAAGGCTTACTCTGCAGTTGCTTTCATACGAACAGTGGAAAATGATGAAATATACACTGCTTTTGTATTGTCGAAGTACAAAGTAGCACCTATGAGTCAACAGACCGTTCCTAAACTGGAGTTACAGGGCGCAGTTCTTGCAAATAGGCTTGCAAAAACTATACGATCTGAAATCGAATATGAAATTGAAGAAATACACTTTTGGACAGACTCTATGGTAGTTCTACAACAAATTCGATCCCAATCAAAAAGATTTCCAATTTTCGTAGCTTGCAGATTAGGAGAAATTCACGAAGATACAAATATTTCACAGTGGCACTGGGTACCGTCAGAGATGAATGTCGCTGACCAAGCTACAAAAGAGAAGAAAATTATTGACTTGTCGGAAAATAGTGAGTGGTTCTCCGGGCCTGATTTTCTTAAATCAACCAAAGAACATTGGCCCGTAGAACCGAATTGTTCCATTGAATTTGAACAAATATTACATGTGAGATTGGATGATGCTGAACCCCTACCAATGGAATTTCCAGATATATCCAGATTTTCCAAATTCAACAGACTTATACGTTCTACGGCTTGGATATTGCACTTTAAGAAGATGATCAGAATTCCGAAGCAGTTACGAGTAGAGAGGATGAATTTGGGAGTTGAAGAAATAAAGGAGGCTCAGACTCTTTGGATCAGAAAGAGTCAGAGAGAATGTTTTGAAGAAGAAATGTTGCTTCTGAAGAAGGGAAAATGTTTACCCAAATCCAATCGTCTCTATAAGCTCTCAGTATTATTGGATGAAAATGAAATATTAAGACTAGGAGGAAGAATTCCAGACGAGTCCAGAAATCCTATAATATTAGATCCAAAGCACAAATTCACAGAATTGTTGATCGATTGGTATCACCAGGAAGCTAACCATGTAGGTTTGGAAACAGTCATAAACAATCTCAGATTAAAATTCTGGATCCTGAACATTCGAACAGCAGTCAAGAAGAATTTTAGAAAATGCCAAGCTTGCAATAATAGAAAGTGCAAACCTCAAGCACCTGAAATGGGAATGTTGCCACCAGAACGATTGAGTGCTTTTACGTTTCCATTCACCTTTGTTGGAATAGACTTTTTTGGGCCCATTACTGTGGCAATCGGGCGAAGAGTTGAAAAAAGATATGGTGTATTGTTTACCTGCCTGACTGTCCGAGCAATACACATAGAATTAGCAACTTCTTTAGAAACTAGTTCTGCCATCAATGCTATTCGAAGATTCATGTGCAGAAGAGGGCAGCCAAAAGAATTTCGAACTGATAATGGTACTAACTTCGTAGGCGCTGAAAGAGAACTGAGAGAGTGTATTAAGCAATTAGATCACAACTTAATATCACAAGAATTATCCTTGAAACATATTTCATGGAAATTTAACCCACCAGGTGCTCCACATATGGGTGGAATATGGGAGCGCATGATTCGTTCCATTAAAACTGCTCTAAAGATTAGTTTGAAATCCATCAATCCCAAAGAAGAGGTGTTAGTTACTCTGTTGACTGAAATAGAATATATCGTCAACTCGAGACCCTTGACCCACATTTCTGTAGATCCGAACGAGCCAGAAGCGATAACTCCCAACCATTTTCTGCTGTTGAGGCCTGGTGATGTGAAATCATATGGTGATTTTCAACTTTCTAGTCGAAAACAATGGCGAATTGCACAGGCATTAGCTGATTCATATTGGAGGCGTTGGGTGAGAGAATACAGACCTACTCTCATTAGAAGGCAAAAATGGCATGACAAGACTAATCCCATCAAAATAGGAGATATTGTATTGGTTGTTGATGAGAAAGCTCCTAGAAATCAGTGGACCATCGGAAGAGTGGAAGAAACGTACCCTGGCAGAGATGGTGTGATACGGGTTGTCCAAATAAAGACCCAAAAAGGAAGCTACACGAGACCAGTTGCCAAACTATGTATTCTTCCTCTCAACCATTAGAGATTTGATTGTGCATGTCTTCGCGAGGGGTGGAGAATGTAAAAGATAAATGTGTTTCAATACGGGTTAATTCCGTATCATTTGTTACATACTTTATATATATATATATATGTTGTCATGAGAGATAAAAAAAAAAAAAATAATAATGTCAAGTTGAATTGTATTTTTGTCAAAAAAAAGTTAATAAAGTTCAATAGTTTAGATATTCTATCTTTTTAATTGGCAAATAACATTTACAAGAGATGATGCTCTTTCTGCACGTTGGTAGTTTCAGTATAAAAACATAACCCTCCAAAGGTCTCCTTTTTCCTTTCATTTGACATAGAACGCCATACTATCGATGGTTTTCATACCAACGCAACTAAAGTTAATACAATTCCATAAGTTATCTGACCATTAGTTAAATGATGGTTGTGAAACAATTTCTATTGGTTAGTGTCTCGGCTGGGGTCACTTAACCGTAAGAGTTTACCACCGATTGTGAAACTGGCTGCAAGAATGTAGAAACAGGAAGTAATACCAAACTGGTTGTCCATTTATTTCTAATGGGTGGACGAATACGCTTACACGAGCCCCTATGGGCTATGATATGCCCACTCTATGTATATTATCTCTATGCTTCTGTCACTGTCACAAATCACAGTTTTACATCGAGACAAAGAAAAAAGAAATTGACAGAACGAAAAACATTTGGTTTCGTAAAAGTTCATCCAGCTAAATTCTAATTGGTTAATCAATTCTATTATGCTGTCAATTATTTCGCGCAACCAACTACCGTTCAATCCTGAAGTTAAGGAAAACTTATATGAACCGTAGCTTATTAATACCAACTTAAAATTAGCACAACATGGCGGCCATGTGTAGGAAAAAGAGGGGTCATTTTGGATACATGGGAAACATATACTATTAGAAGTCCATGGATCCTAAGTTCGTGGGTATTCGCAAATGAAGTAAAACAAAAATCAAAAAGAAGAGTTTTACTAACGGTTTTGTTTTGACGTATATTCGTAATGTGTTTTTTGTTACTTATTTCTAAACATGAATACGGAGGGTAAAAAAACTCAGTATTGCAGAAAAGCGCAATTTATTTATTCATTTATTAAGGTAGGCGTTAAATCTCTCGTCAACCAAAAATGTTTTTTAAACATTATCTCATGCATATTAAATGCATTTTGAAATACACTTCTACGTCCAAACCCTTCTTCAGGATACTGCTCTTGTAATATTTTTTCTTCGTAGTCCTCCATGTTTAATTTAAGAAAAATTGACCTTTTCTACACTTAACGTAACCACAACAAATTAAAATCACGCATATATGACAATTTGTCACTTGCTCAAACCCTAGTGAGATTTTGTCGCATGAAAATTGTCGATTTCGACATTCAAGAATACCAGTTTTGCGTTTCGTGCGACAATTTTGAAATGTCGCATGCGACATTCACCGATCGAAATTACGAAATTCCAGAATACGGGCCCTGTAAGCTGATATTTGATAAAAGTACTATGTACTATTCTTCTGTTACGGAACGCGACTGCTTTCCTAATCTTATCATAAACTTGTTATGTTATTATATATCGAGTAATCGAGTATATATCGAGTAACTGGTTTGGCACTGTTAAGTAACTATTTCCTTCAATTATAAAAGGTTAGACCCTTGCGCTCCTTATTCCTAGATAGATATTACCGAGTTATAAATTATTGAAAATTGTGAAACACATAATAATTATTACGTTCCAGCCACTCCAAACCAAAGAGCAATGAACATCTTTCGATTCTAATCAATCGAAATTTCATCAACATCAAAATTCTTCACCTCATGTGTCAACACACTTTCCCTACAGACACCTGTTGAATATTCTATAATAATTGAATTAAGTAGTTAGTCGTTTATAGTTGTTTTTGTGAGCTAAATAAAGTGTTTATGTTCGTTTAAAAGACATTACAAAAATAAATAGTTGATGAACTGTGGCTTATAATTATAGTAATTGTGTATTTTCTCCACTAGATCAACGGACCATTTTAGACGAACTACTAATTTTTGTGTTGAAAAGAAAATTGAGGATAGTCAAAATAATCGTTAGGTAAGAGAAAACATTTAATTATTAAACAAAAATTCATAGCAGAAAACAATATTGTAATATAGGTACTATTATCCACTTTTAGAGAATAGCAACTGTAATGAAAACATAATAGGCGCGGCAATTTCTCTTTTGTTTTTTACAACATAGACAAGGAGATGACGTGAACAATTGAGAAAAATGTTTAAACTATGAGTAATCTCTCGCACATTTTAACAAAATTTTCCATTTCTAGAAAACAATTATACATAGGTATGACGCCGAATTTTCTGTAAACGGTACCTACTTTCCCAATACAAGAACTTGACATTATTCAAATGTAACATTTGTATAATGAATGTTATCTGATGTGTATAATTATAAAATAAGTTGTTTTGGTTATCGTTTGAGGGCTTTAGGGCACTGCTTATATTGAGTTAAGGGTTGTTTATATATTATAATCTCCACGATACGGGTTGTCATGGTGATGCGGTGAAAATTAAATGTAATATTTATCAATATATGTAGGAATTGTTTGTTTAAATCAGTAGACATTTTTTCAATACTGTGTCCCTTGAATCATTTTCCTTGCCCTTCTTGATGATAGTCCAAGAGCTGGCACCAATTTTTGGCTAGGTTGAGGCAAGTTGAAAACTTGTTCCATACCTCTTCTATTAAATCCCAACACAGAATTGCAAACCAGTGATATTTTTAAAAGGTCCTTATAATTGCCATGTTGACAGATTGATAATTATTTCTAATACTGTTGCTCTCCTTAAAAACCAGTAGCCCATGACACATGTAGGCTTCATTTTTTCAAATGAAAGTCTTTTCATCCATCAAGTTCCATGCCAAAAACAAATAAAATAAGGCTATTCCCCAAGATCTAAACTGGATAATTGGCTCCACAGTGGACATTTAAAATCTTTGAATTTTCACAAATCTTGAACAATTAATTAATAGATGCCCTGTAGTTGGTTACTGCTTTATCATAAAAAAAACAAGACATACAAGTCCAAGTGATACTAAGGGTTCATAAGCGAGGATTAACAATTGATAAAAAGGTGAAAAAATAAATAAATAAAAAAACAATTCACTAATGTATGTAGAGAGTTTAGATTTTGTTATCTCAGAAGATGTTAAAAACATTAGTGTCATACATTTTGCAGCAATACTTCATTTGTTAATAAGTAATTTTCCAATTATGATGTAAAAAGTTATGATTTAGAACAATTAACTAATGGATGCTGTTTGATATATAAGTAAACATTTATCAAATATTCAATGGTGAATGTTTTTTTTTGTATGAGTTAGTGGTTGCCACAGTTAAAAGCTTGAAATGTATTGGTTTTTACAACAATAAACTAGGTATTAGATGTTATTGATTTTTTAATAATTTTATGGTAAAAATAAAAAATGAGTGGCATACATTCTCAATATACATATGGTAATGTAATAACAACAATTAACTACAGTTTGCTTCTCTACAATGCTATATAGGGCAAGTCCACATTACATCATCTGACAGTTTTCTGTACAACATGTTGTTCTTAATAGTTATTTTGGTGGTTTTCAAGTCCATTTGATTTCTATTCTGTCAAAGTCAAAAATAGCTTTATTAATTCAAGTTTCACAACTTATAATTAAAGCATCATAAACTAAGAACAATTAGATCAACAAAATAATTTGAAAAATTAATCTATAACAACAAAATTTAAAATATTTATACATTATACAAGATATAAAAAACAACAATATATGTGAATAACTAAATCTTAAACAAACATAACACTATGCAAAAGTTCTTGTTTGTTGATATTGCATAATGATTTTAGTTTTTTCTTTTTTTTTAATATAATAATTTGTATTGTACCTAACCTTAGGAAAATCAATGTATTACTATATATTTTGTAAATTGGCTGAAAGACCTTGGTCGATGGCCTGTTGATGCTTTAGTGTCAATAAAGTATACTTACTTCTCTCTCTCTATGCAAGAGAATCAACACAGTACTCCGAAACTTTATAGTAGGCCCTTGATATCAACAATTTTTTACCTCTCCTAAAATGCTTATCGTTAGTTATTTTTGTAATATTTTATGGCAAATTAATAAATAATTTTTCACTATCATATATAATAGATTTTTTGATTAGAGAGGAGGAGGGTATAGGTAAGGAGATTATATGAGAAGCACAACTATTATAAGCACGACCTGAGCCGATCTCCAATCCAAACATAGTAAATACCCCATATATCTTCAGTTTTGATCAATCATTTATATATAGCAAAAACAGTAAAGGCCCAAGTACAGAGCCTTGCAGAACACCACAAGTAATTGTCCTCTGGGTGGATACTTCATTGTTAAAAAAAACTGACTTGACGATTTGAAAGATAAGACGATATCCAATTCAGTTACGTGCCCCTGAACCCATACACCTCTAGTTTGCTCAGCAGTATTCTATGATCGACACACTCAAATGCTTTGGTTAGATCACAAAACACCACCGTAGCGACCTCACCATCATTCAACCCCATATAGAGGTCCTCAAGAAGGGTAAACATAATTTGTGTTTTTAGAGGCCTGAAAGCCAAATTGTCTCTCACTTAAAAGCTTCTGTCTGTTGATGAAGCTGACCACACGTGTCTTAACAACCTTCCCCAGAGTCGAGAGCAATGAAATAGGCCTGAAGTTTGAGGCAGTTTCACAATCTCCTCCCTTTTTCTTGTTGTTTTAATTGTTTGGGTATATTAAAGGCTATATCTGAGTGTTTTCAATTAAAAGGATAATTAAATCAATACAATACTACCAAATTACAATGAAATGCCTCTCAAATTTTCCGAACGACGTGCCTGGAAAATTAAAAGTTTTTTCTGGTTCCCAAATATTTTCAAGTTTGCTCAATAAATTACTTGAGGATTCTTGAGCATTTGCAAAACGTGAAATATCGTTTTCGGGTATTTCGAGTTCAGGATCAAAATTGTTATCTCGATTTTCTGACAAATGTGATGTGCTGGGGGCAATGAACTATTATACGTATTAATAGTTCATTGGCTGGGGGTCGCAAAAATTGCTTCTTGAGATGTAATTGTAGTTACAGTTTGATTGTCACTTACTTTAAATCATAATTAATGACCATTGGGCTTATTACTTTTTTGTAACTATTATAAATCTCGGGGGGGCTGCAGCTCCCCTAGCTTCACTTGTATCATTGTCTAAGAAAAGAAATAGTCTGTCAACAGAGACACTAAAAAGAGAGATACTTATATACTGAGAGGAGGCGGTTTAAGTTAAATTGCGGTGAAATTTGGGATTTTCAGAAACTTCCAAATACTTGCGTAGGCGAGATGCTACTGACCGATAGGTGGCTGGCTCTATGATAAGCTTAAAATAAACAATATAACAAAATACATTTTCGTGCAATCGGACGCGAAGTCAGTATTTCGCGTTCTCAACACAGTCCGCGAAATTTAATTTCGCGGCCGTTACCCATAGCAACGGCTGCGAAACCAAACGTCAATTCCATATTTGAATATCATTTCCAAACTTGACATTTCTAAAATACTACAAAGACAAGGATTATTTTTTATTGAATACCAACAAATACATAAAGTACCTACTTATATTATTTAGGATGAATATAAACATTAATTGTACAGTTTGTATTATTACTTATATTTACTCCAGAAGTTGAAGCAAGAACTGTCAAAATATTTTGTACATATTGAAACATATCATTTCCATAGCACTTATATTATTTAGGATGAATATTAACATTAATTTTACAGTTTGTATTATTACTTATATTTACTCCAGAAGTTGAAGCAAGAACTGTCAAAATATTTTGTATATATTGAAACATACCATTTCCATAGCACGCATTGTTAAATAAATTAAACTGCTGTTGATTTTAGAGCAATGATATATTTATTTACTATTATCTGGTTTAATAATTTTAACGATTGCACGAAAAATAGTGTGTATGCCATGGCCGCGAAACTTTTTAACGACCTCAAGATTATCTTGCCTCGGCCGCAAACGGCCTCGGCGATAACTGTTCTTTCGGTACGTTAAAAAGGTATTTCGCGGCCTAAGCATACAAATAACTATTCTACTCATCAAAGTTAAATAAAGATTTCTCTATGTACCTACCTAACCAACCAAACAAAATTTTAGCTTTTTATGTAAAAAAAGTTAATGTAACTTTAATGGAATATAATCGAGAATATAAGAAAGCTGTCTTTGTGACAATAATGAAACTTCAAATATAATAAGTATTTCTACATTTACCAAAACTTTCATTAAAAACCATTAGGTATCTATCACTTGATTTTAAAGAAGTATTCGAAATTCGAATGAATGCTCTATTAATATTTATTTTGTTTGTCAGGTATTATATTATGGTTTTCGTAATTTTTTATACAAGATGTTTATACACTATACTTAGGGTTTGATGTAGCCTTTTAATTTGTTTCCGATTTATTTGTTCATATAGGTATATGTACGAGTAGCAGTCTTATGGTAAACTCAATCGGTCTATAATACGCCTAGGCTTTTTCAATAAGACTCTGATTTTCCATAAGCCTTAGTAAAGTATATTTCACAATAATATTTCCTTGACTCGGTTTCTGGTCGGATTTATAATAAAAGTAACAGATCCATAGTACCTAGGTAAAATTTAGGCACTAAAACATAAATTAAATTTAAAATGTAAAAAAAAAATCACTGAATTTTTTAAAAACAAATTTAACTTTTTATTTTTTTTTTATTTACAATAACCGCTTCTACCTCTAGGGTAATTAGCGGCGGAGTTTATAAATATGTACAAATTATTTCAATAAGAAGTTTGTTACAATTTGTGGAAAATGTTTATGTTTCAGGAAAGAAGTAATGTTTTGAGGGTTGCATTTTTCTCCAATTATGTCTGAAGGGTTTTTTCTATTTTGAAGTTTCTTCTTTCGATTTCATAAGATGGACACTCTTATAAGATATGAGACACAGTTATAGTTTTATCACATAGGACACAAAGTGGGATAGGCTCCCGAGTCAGTAGATATTCGTGTGTTAACCTGGTGTGTCCAAGGCGGAGTCGTGTGATGATGGACTGGTGCTGACGTTTATTTGTGTTGCACTGCCATTTACCTATGTTAGGTTTTACTTGTTGGAGTTTGGATGCTTTTTGTTTCCATTCCGTATTCCAGTTGTTAAGTATCTGGCGTCGAAAATAAGGTTTTAAATCTGAAGCATGCGTGTGGTATGTGGAAGTGTTTGGTTGGTTTGCTGCGATGCGGGCATATTCGTCTGCTGTTTCGTTCCCTTTTATTCCCGTATGAGATGGGACCCATAAAAAAGCAATCTCTTTGTTAAGTTGACTTAAGTTGTAAAGCTTGTGTTTGATGTATGATGCAATTGGATTTTTTGTGTACGTTTTGGTTAGATAAGTTACAGCATTAAGTGAGTCGGTAATTATGAGGTGTTTGTCCTGGTGGCTGCTACGTATTACTTTTGTAGCCTCGAGAATTGGGTGAAGTTCGCCTGAGAGAATGCTTGCAGTGTTTGGCAGTTTGACTGTTTTTATTCCACTGGGTGCAACCACAGCTGCTGCGACTCCTTCCATAGTTTTAGACGCGTCAGTATATATCTCAGTGTAACCTTGAAAATTGAGCAGATATTGTGAGAAGTGTTTCGAGAATATATGAGGGCTGGTATCTTGTTTTTTGTATTGTGAGAGGGATGTGTTCACAGGAGGAGGACTGATCAGCCAGGGAGGAGTTAGCTGGTAGATTGTAGGCCAGTTAATTACAGATGGGAAGATGTTGTTGCTAATAGGTTGTAGATATTGGAGTGTTCTTTCATGTATTGTGGTATTGCGTTGTGAGTGAGAAGAAGAGATTTTGCCAAAAATGGTGTGGCAAATAGGGGAGTTGGGATTGGCTCGTACTCTAGCTGCATATGAAAGACTAAGGTATTGTCGTCTGTATTCGAGTGGAGCTTCTCCTGCTTCGCAATTTAAACTATTTGTAGGGGTTGTACGGTATGCCGCTAATATTAATCGTAATGCATTGTTGTGTAAAGTATCAAGTGGTCTCAGAACATTAGATGTAGCTGAGGCGTAAGCTACACAACCGTAATCTATTTTGGATCTGATAAGTGTTCTATATATCAATAGCAATAGTTTTCCTTCGGCTCCCCAGTGTTTATTTGATGTATATTTCAGTAAATTAAGTGCAGGTTGACAAGAAAGGATCACTTTTTTGATATGATTTTTCCAGTTTAGATGCTGGTCGAACATCATACCAAGAAATTTTATTTCTTCAGCGTATATCAAACTTTTGTTATAGAGCTTTAGTGGTGGTTTTTGCATTGTTTTTCTTTTCGAGAATATTATGCATTTTGTTTTCTCAGCGCTGAAGGTCATGCCAGATGTTTTTGACCATAGTTCTAGTTTAAGAAGTTGTGTTTGTAGTAGATTCGCTGAACTGCTCAAGTTTTTACCTTTCATAAATAAAATCAGATCATCTGCATATAGTCGAGCTTGTATGGGTGTATCAATATTTTGCGTAATATCATTAATTGCTATAAGAAACAATGTGGGGCTTAAAACCGAACCTTGGGGAGTTCCATTTTCTTGTGTTTTAGAGTTGGAATTTGTTCCATTCACCTTCACTTGAAAGTTCCTATTTGAAAGAAAGTTTTTGATAAAAGCTAGTATATTGCCTTGGTATCCCCAGTTTTGAAGGTTTAGGAGGATTTTGTGGTGCCAAGCTCTGTCAAAAGCGTGATTAAGGTCAAAGTGAACTACTAGACATTTTTGTTTTTTGTTGAAGGCTTCGTGTATTTCACTTTCTAAGTCGATGATATTATCCAAAGTTGATCTATTAGCTCTGAATCCAGATTGTTCGGGAATAAGTTGATTGTTTGCTTCAAGGCACCAAAGTAATCGTCGATTAATTATTTTTTCAAATAGCTTACATGCGTTGCATGTGAGTGCTATCGGCCTGTATGATTCTGGTAATAAAGAGGATTTGTTGGGTTTTAGAATAGGTATAACTATTGCCTTCTTCCAAATTGCTGGAAATGTGTGATTGGTCCATATGGAGTTAAATATTCGCAGTAGAAGTTTCTTAGCGCTGATTGGTAAGTTTTGGAGAAATATAGCAGGTATATCATCTGGGCCTGGCGATGTATTGCTCATCGAGGATAAAGCGTCTTCAAATTCTTCCTCTGTTATCAGGGCGTTTATTGGATGTGAGTAGTCCTCTATATGTATGTCTACTTTCTCTTTATTTGATTTATGGTTGAGAAATTCTGCATCATATATTTCGTTGCTAGAATTTCGACTATATAGTTTTGCAAGTTCTTCAGCAATTTCTGCATTATTTGTGGTGATGTCATTGTCTTTCTGTAGTGCTTTAATTCCGTAGTTAGTTGAACATCCAGATATTTTTTTGACTTTTTTCCATACCGTTGAAATAGGGGTAGAGCTGTTTATTGATTCTACATATTTTTGCCATGAGTCTTTTTGTTGGTTTTTGATAACAAGTCTTGAGTAGGCTTTACGTTTTTTGTATTCTGTGAGGTTATCCGTAGTTTTGTGTTTTCGGTAACCATACCAGGCGTGCTTACTTTCTTTTATTGCTTTCTCACAATCGTTGTTCCACCACGGTACGGGATTATGTCTTCTTGTGTGACGAGTCTTGCCTATTTCTTTATCGGCTGCATTTAAGATTATATCGTTGAAGCTGTTTATCCAGGTGTTAATGTCTATTGAGAACTTAGTATTAGGTATGTTGTTTTCAATATTTGATGCAAACCCTTCCCAGTTTGCTCTTTTTAAATTCCTTTTTGGTAAAGGATTGATGATTTGAGTTGACGTATTATGATTTAGGTTTTTTATAAGTAAAGGAAAGTGATCACTGTCATGTAAACTATCTAAAACCTGCCAGTCAAGTTGCGTTACTAGATTTGGAGTGCACATAGTTAGGTCTATGGCCGAGAAGGTGCCATTAGATGTGTTGAAACGAGTCATACTTCCATTGTTTAATAAAGCTAGGTTTGAGTTGTCTATAAAGTGTTCCAATTTTCGACCTCTAGCATCTATTTTGTGTGAGCCCCAGGAGTAGTGGTGAACATTGAAGTCTCCCAGAATAATGCGGGGATTAGGTATTTGATTGAGAAGCATTTCCAACTCGTTTTCCTCCAACTCAACATCTGAAGGTAGGTATAGATTGCATATATAAATGTAGTTTTGATTCCTCTATTCGTACAGCTATTGCTTCAAGGTTTGTTTGGAGATTTAGTGGTGTTGTTTTTATATTAGATTTTATATAAATTGCAACTCCCCCGCTTGCTCTGTTTCGGCTGCGATTTTTAAAAAAGTTTGTGTAGTTTTTAATGACGTGTGTTTTGTCTTTTTTGAAGTGCGTTTCTTGAAGTGCTATGATGTCTGGTGCGTATTCGGATAATAATAACTTAAACATATTTAGATGGATAAAATATCCATTCAAATTCCACTGTAGTATAGAATTGAAGATTAATTTTAGGTTTCATAGGTGCTGTCACTAGAGGTATCGATTTCCAGATGTTTTTCCAGTTTTTTCCTCAATTTAGCGCAGCGAATTTTTATGGTTCTTTCGGTTAAATATGGATAAACTTGTAGGAGTAATTCGATTAATCCTTGTATGTTTGAAGTGTACTCTGCAGCTAAGTTTAATGCGTCTGTATCCTTTAAACCGTATGAGTTTTCAAGTAGACATTTGAACTGATCGATGTTGAGTATAGGAGGGTGGGATTGGTTTTCAAAAAAACTGGTTGCTGCTGCGATGTGTTCTGGGTCGATTGTGAATTTCGTTTCGGATGTACTTTGCTTTCTTGCTTTAGGTGGACGTTTTGGCGTTTTAAAGTCTTTGTTTATGTCATCAGATGGTGGGAGTTCCTCACTGGATGGTGATACGGCTTCCGAGTGTGTTCGTTTGTAAGATAATTGTTTGTTCAGTGTACTATATCATCTACAATTTTTTGCTCTTCTGGACTGTTGGCGGTAGGCGTCGGGAGAATGAAAGATCCGGGTCGTAAGATGATTGTGGACTTTTGTGACGTTGAGGTGTTTGCGTTGGAAGTAAAAGTGTTTTTAGAGTTTGTGTTTGGGGTGGAGGATTTATCGATGTCAGAATTTATTGGCTGTACGGATGGCGTATGCAGTGAGTTGTTTGCGGAAGTGGAAGCCGCTGGTTCGTTAGAAGCAAGCTGTATATTTGGGCAATGTGATGCTTGGTGTCCAGTGAGTTTGCATTTGAAACAGCCCTGGCTGTCTTGTGTAATGAATATGCGATAAGAAGAATTATCGTGGCGGATATCTAGGAACTCAGGGATTGAAAGGTTAGCAGGTGGTGCAATATATACTTGACGTCTAAAACTTAAAATGTGTGTATATGCTGGATCTGTTGCGCCAATTCGCAAAAAAGATAGTGGAGATAGTAATTTTAGTCCTATATTTTCGAGCTCTGTAGAAATAGTTTCGTGCGGAATTGTAGGGCATACGTTGGATAAGACTATTCTTTCCGAGGGAGTTAATAGTCTTCTAGCTTTGATTTTTTCTCCATGAACGGTAATTTCTCCTTGACGTTGTAGGAAATTGTCGACACAGTTTTTGTTCGCAAGATAAACGCATACTCTGTTGTTTGATATTTTTGAGGAAAAAAGGATGTTTTTTGGTTCTACGAGTGGTCCCAGTTGAAGAAGATAGTCCTGAAGTTTTGCTCCGTTAATGGCGTTGAAAATAATTGCTTGGTCTTTAGCAGGATATTTTATCGTGGTTTGACTTAAAACGTTGGAATATGATTTGTGCATTGTGTTGGTAGCGTTTGTAGAATTTTCGGATGGTGGATCAAGTCCACAATTATCAGGTTCCATTTTCGTTTGATTTATAGCGAGTTTTCATAATATATATTTATGTGTGTATATGAAATGTAGGTACTCACAGTTTTATTAGTTTGTCACTACCGGTTTTTTCACTGGTAATTAAAAGCAGATTAGAGACCAACAGATTAGTTTGTCGATATATACGTCCGTTCTGTTTCGCTGCCAAAACGGTACTCAACAAAAATTTAACTTTTGTTTATTAATTGAAATTAAACTGTTTAAAATACAGGGTGGCCCACCGTATTTGCTTTAGGTTAGTTCATCAAATTGCGGCAGTATTATCAAAAATTGTTTCAAATAAAAAATATAGGTAGGATACTGTGTTATTGTTATCGGATTAACGTCAACATGCTGTGGGTTTTTCTTTTGAATCAAACATATTGATGTTAAGTTAAAACGAAATATCTTGGAATGGAGTTTAAGTAGTGTGAACGTAATTTAGAATTTAAAATGAGATAAGAATTAAATTTATTTCTTTTAGTAATCGTATTTTACATTCCGTTCGCTACCTATATCTACCGAAATTATTTCCCACAAATGATTTTAATGCATAAGTTTTTCATTAAAAAAAAGTAATTAAAAGATACGTTCTCTTGTTGCAATATAGATGAACACATTTATACAGGGTGTTTTCAAATGACACTTACTACTTTTGCATGTAGATACCTCTCTTAAAATTGGACAAAATGATATGAGGATTAAGGGGTAGAGTAAAGTGACCATATTTAAAAACTGCCAATGCGGGACAATCCCAGAGAAAAATGTTCCAATGTTGGCGCGAATTTTTTTCAAGTTGATGTGGCCTATTTCACCGCATATCAATATGAATCAATAAATAAGAATTTTGGAAGAAAATGAATGCACTAACATGTGTCCAAAAATCTGTTAAATTGGTTAACGGGAAATGTATGAAAATCAGTTAAAAAGAACTAGGTAGGTGTTACGTGCCGAAATAAATAAAATCGTTTTATAACTTCGTAGTAGTACCTAACTTCTGAAAATTTGAGAAGCGTTGTACAGTATATGAATATTTTGAAGATAATTGGATTGGTACCAACGGGCCGACAAGATGGCCCCCTCGATCCCCATGTCTTAACCCCATAGATTATTTTGTATGGGGCTTCATAAAAAACGAAGTTTCCAGCAAAAATATGCCGAATAATATAGTAGATATGCGTCTCATATGCCAAGGAGGATCGAATAATGTATTGCACAGAACGGACGTCAGTTTGAACAACTTTTATAACTGATTTTTTATTGAATTTTTTAATTTATTTTTAACTTATACCTTTATCTTAGAGTCTCATTTGTAAAACCATCATTATTTTTATTCATTGTCTTAAGTTTCAAAATAAATTTTTGAATCTTATCATTTTCTTTCAAAATTCTCATTTAATGCCCAATATTTAAAATTATTAATTTGATTTTAGTAAAGAAGACTGGACTTAAAAAAGATGATGATTTTTGAAAGACGAAACGTGGTAGAATCGTCAAGTATGCTATGTCATTGTATGTATCTATACAAAACGTAAAAAATATTGCAATAAAAAATCCAGGTCCGTATTTAAAAAAATGTTGATGGTGACCCTTTAAAGACGAAACGTCGTAATGAAATTTTTGGTATGGTAATTTATAGAATACCTCGTTTATTAAAAAAAGTTGAGAATCATCTTTTTGATATCTTTTATAGTAATGACGGCAAATTTAAAAAACGAAAAAGACCATTTTCGGATTTTGTTAAATATCTCCGGAACTAGTGGAGATATTTTAAATTTTTTTGAACCATCTAATTTCCCATTAATATAGCAAACTTTTTCTCCATTTAATCAATATTGTATCTATTGTGTTTTCACGAGATCTGTATATACGTCAATTAAATCCGTTCTACCCTGTATACTCGATATAACTAAATCAGGTCTCTGAAAAACGGGACAGTCCCGCCTAATCAGGGACGAATGGTCACTTTAATCCAAAGGGTTTATTGAACTTGGAAGAGGCTAAGCCATAACTGGTTCGATTTACCGGCAGATTTAGATCGTTCTTTCGCCGTTTCGTAGACCAATAGTTTTTTTTCTTGTCCAAAGACTAGTTTTCCGTATTTCTTTTAAATCCAAAGGGTTTATCGAACTTGGAAGAGGCTAAGCCATAACTTGTTCGATTTACCGGCAGATTTAGACCGTTCTTTCGCCGTTTCGTGGATCAATATTTTTTTTTGTATAAAGAACAGTTTCCCGTATTTCTTTTGAATCTAAAGGGTTTCTCGAACTTGGAAGAGGCTAAGCCATAACTTGTTCAGTTACCCAGCAGATTTGTACCGTGTTTGATAACTTGACCGTTACGTCCGTTACTTTATTTTTCCCGATATTTTGCCTGTCTCTGTAGATACATATATAAATTGAGTAGACCTCAGAGTAATAATAAACAAAAGGTTTGAAATCCTGTTTTATTCGTCATTTGCCGTAACTTAATACTTGGAGTACCGGTATTTGGCTCGTCCGAATTGTATAGAATTAGTTAAAGTAAATTCAACAAGACCCCTGGAATTCACCGTAACCTCCATCTGAGGCTATCTGGAACTCTTGACGCTCAGGGTCAAGGGGCCGTGGAGCAAACCACGATAAAAATCTGGCGCCCGAGATTTAAACCGGTGATTATTCTTCAGAAAAGACTACAGTGAACAATTTTACATTTAGCGGTGGTACGGAAAGTTTTTCGTATACACAGGATATTTGAAAAATAAGTTACCTTCTCAAATAAACACACTTAAACCATTGTATAAAGATAGGCATGCCTATGCTTAAACGGTACTTAATTTTTCTAACACAATAATTTTCAAAAGGTCACTACTACGATTCTCCCCAAATCTATCAAATCTTACCCATTTATATCTCCCCTTTCCGCTCTCTATTTTGACCAGCCAGTGGTAAAATTCTTAATTACAGCAAAAAGTTTGTCATATATTGAACGGCTTTCGGATTTAATTAAAAGTTAAATATACTGTATGTCCTGTCAGTTGGAGAATTTAAATATCGGAAACGAAAAAAATTTTATATGTTACGATTTGACTTTGCGTACCCTCGGACTAATAATAAAAAACTATATATAAAAAAAACCATTACGGTGACAGGAAAGGAGTCGAAAATATGTAGGTAACGAGGTATGTGAAACCCAAATAAAACGTTCCGTAAAAGAAATAAACCTCAACTCGGTACCAATAAAAAAAATAACTCGTTACAATAACTATCTGGTTTTCATAGAACGAATTGTTATGATTATGAATTTTGTAAATAGGTAGGTACAAACTCTGGTAAAAACAATAAATTCAATACGATGCTCGGTTTAGAACAACCCTATTTATAATAAGTGGAATAATAGCAAAATTATCGAAAATTCAAGAAAGTTATGAAAACAATCCACGCAATTACAACAAGAATAAGTACCTGCTTGATAAATGCAAGCAAAATACAATCCTAAAACGTTTTCACCCTTCACATAGGTATACTATTTAGTAGTTATTACAAATGACCTTCAAAAGCATCCTTTTTTTCTGCAGGTAGATTTATTTAGAAAATAGACACACAAATACGAAGTGTTGTCAGTTACATCTAGCGTTTAGTAACATAATCACTTGAAATAAACAGACATCTTTCCTAATTCGAAGTGGAATATTTCATTCAGCGCCATCTGAACGTTTACTCCAGCTTTCACAATACACCATCTATACGTTTAGTCCAGAATTACGAAAAACTGTTAAATGTTTAGTTCGTATGGTTGTTAGACTATTTCTTTTCTTAGACAATGCTTGTACAGTTGGTTCGGTGAATTTTTTCCCATGTATGAAATTATTCACATACTACTTTTTATAGTACGTCTCGTTTCTACTCACAGAATCTAAACCCTCGAAATAAAACCGTTTGTTCCATTACAACATAATATAACAAACAGAGATAGCCATATGATGAATGTCGGCGATAGGTGTAACCCACACAACAGAAGTTCTGTGGTTTAAACTTGAATTTGTACATTGACAGACGAAAGACTTTGTTTACATTTTTATTCCACATTTTTGTCCATTTTTTTGCCCCTTGTATATAAATTTATTTCAAAAACAGTTGTTATAACGACTAACTTATACCTGAGTGTTCGAATTATTGTGGTAAGTAAATATTATTACACCAGCTTCAATACAATAAAAACTAACGTTCACCGTCACTTTGGCCACATTCTAATTAAACCATCAATCTACGACCTACGTGTTACCGAATGAATTGATGTATTGCGTTTGTATATGAATGATGACGCATGGGAAAAGATCCACCGGACCAACTGTATGTATGTTTTTATAGATAATGGTACGGAACCCTTCGTGCGCGAGTCCAACTCGCACACAGGTTTTTTTTCTAGATCCACAAAAACAAAAACTTAATACACTCATTCAACGAATCTACACGATGGGCTTGCCCGCAACCCGAGCTTCCTCAATTCGGCATATGTGAGTTGCGCGCAATGGTTAAAATTTCACCTTATTCACAGGTAGTAACCGTCAAGGGATTATCGGCATTCCCGGAATACGTAATTTTGACGATAATGCAAAGAGGTGCTTATGCTAATAAAATGAGGAAAAAAACAAAATACCGTGATTAGGATATTTGTTGTAATAGAATTTCAAGATAATAACAAGCCAATTAATGTTCTCGGGACTGCCCTAATAGTTTACCCTGGCGTGGGTAGGGAGTAAGCAGAGGTTTTATTAGAATTCTATCTTAACAAATATTTTACGGGTTGTATTTTATTGTCTTCGAACTGTTGTACAACAAAGATGGAAATTATGTGTGTAGTTATGTTAAGTGAGAAGGGCAAAACTCTTCTAGTGGTAAACCGTGGAAAATTTCGAAAATGTAAAACGATGGCATCTGGCAAAACTTATTGGCGTTGTACAGCAAAAATGTGCAAAGCAAAACTATATTTTATTTTGTATTTCCTCAATCTCCTTAATTTTGTGTTTATCCTGTTGCGAGCAATTCGTCTCCTAATTTTGGTGTTCTTACTCGTATTCAGGTAGAAAATGGCCGCTGCGCGCAGCTCATCAGTATATTCGTTATTCCTGCAAAATTATTGTTTAATATTTAAATATGTTTCAAACAACGTATTTGAAAGAGCTTACATCAATTTCCAAGCCATTTGAAGTGGCAAAGAAGATTAGAACAAAAGTATATTTAATTCAAAATTAACTCTCGGCATTGTCTTGCACTTTTTCTGAACCAGCTGTGCTTTTATCCGGGATCGCCGAGTTGTACCACAATATATCAGGTAGGTATAATCCTACCGTCGAGTTGTACCACCGAATTTCCTGGGAGGATTAACGATTTAAAAATAAAGTCTAATGACTAATGACCTTAACAATTTTATATAAATTTCATATATTTAATATAAAATAAATAGGCGTTCAGGTATAGTGTTACAGTTTTATTTTGAAATATACAAATTTACATTTATTTTATACCTACTACAGTTTATTTAATCCGCTTCCAGGTAAACTAAATAGTTCTGAAAATTCCAGTAGGTATGTCGTAATCTTGAATTCTAATGAAAAAGCTGAATAACCTATTGGGGTGGCTAGGGGGTTAGGGTAGGTACTAAAGTAATAGCGTGTGAGAGTGCCAAACATAAAACATTTATAACTATTTCTTATTTCATACATCTGAAAACGGACCGGACCGGACTTTTACCGTTCACTTATTGGGTAAAATTACTGAGAAAATAAAAACAAATATGCGCCTAAATACAATTTATTATTAGTGGTACTGGGTATTCCCTCAATAAATACGGCTTATGTGTAATTTCGTAATGATCCACTTCGATGGTCAGTATAATCCCCAATAAAGGCGGAAATGGATTAACTCAGGTAGTCGTGGTATAACTCGGTAGTCCCCGTTTAAACAAACGGTGAAATACCTTTTATATAAAAGATGTACATCAATCTAATAAAACAGACGTCTGCGGATAAAGCAATAAAACAATTTTGTCCATATAGTTTAGTTAAATAAACATTTATGTAGTATATGACATAAATTCCTTACATAAGGAATTGACAACCTAAATTATTACACTATTTATCTGATATACACAAACAAACGGTGAAATACCTTTTCATATTAAATCTTTTCGGATATTCTATCAACCCTCCAAGAGGAAAGCACTGCAAAATCGGGCGGCGAAATCTGTCATTGGCTCCAGGTCTATTCGAATATCGTATTTTTGAACCATGGGTGCTATTCTCGAATTCATACGCAACAATACGTATACGCAGCGTATACGAACTTTTACGTATGGAAATAATCGTATACTAAGACTCATGTGCATTCTTGAACTCTATACGACTTCTTCATTCGTCTACGTAATTTGTGGTCGGATGAAAACTTGACAACAATGTGCCAATACTGCCAATGTGTCAATTTTCTCCTGGGTTAGAATATAATAAAAATAAAATTTTTCTCCAAATGACATTAAAAGCGGCCTTTTAATGACACTTGGCAGGCTTAGAAGTTGTACTTTTAATGCCTAGGCAGAAAAAGTTCGTTGCTAGGCAACCTTCCAAGTAATAATTTAAATCAAACTGGTTATTAAAATTGACAATGACATTAAGAAAACTCAAAATGATGCTGGATATTGATAATGAAACGCAATTTAAATATGAAAAAGTCGACTTTGCGTGGAATTGGAACAAATTTTAAGAAAAAATTATATGTTTCACACGGCAGAAAAGCAGATTTAATGCCTTGGCTGGTTTCATAGCCTCGCTACGCTCGGCTATGAAACACCAGCCGCGGCATTAAATCTTGTGCTTTTATGCCTAGTAAAACAAATAACTATTTTCTTTACTTACGAAAAAACCGCGTAAACGTTCTGACTTGAACCTATCTTGTAGTTGTCTGTTGAAAATAACACACGGAAAATTAGATTTATTCTGAATTCATAGAAATATTATCAAATAGAGAAAACAAAGGGAAACATAACATCCGATCAGCGTAAGGAATTGGTGGATTTTATTAAAAGCCATCCACAACTCAACTCTGGAAAATTCACAAATGATTTCACATACAAGAAGGTTCAATTGGTTCCTAAAAGAACTATTATACCTGTGATGAAAAATCTTCTTAGTATCTTATATTAGGTAGTTTTCTGAGATGATACTCAAATATTTTATTTTCATTTTGTGATTGTTTTATTCATTTTGTTTTGTTTGGTTGAACTTTTATTTAGTTGTAGAAATGATAAAAATACTCATTTCGTTTTTAAAATACTCAGTTGATTTTCATATAGTTTTGTGTTTCTTCATAGTTATAGAAATATATCTGTTCGTTGTACAACTTGTGTTCACATTCCACATTGGGTTGAGGAAATGAAAAAAAAAATTACTAGTTGAATTTTATTCTGATATATTTTTAAGTTTGATTAAAAAGATTTGATAATTTGTTTACTGGATTCAAACAATCTACCATAATTACAGATGCTCTGAAACTATAATTTAGAAAGTGGTCAGTAAAAACAAGTCAAGAAAAAGAGAGATTATATAACTTATTTGGTATTGATACAAAAACATTGAAACTTTATTAAAAAAATAATGGATTCACTACAATAAAATCTAATCATACTTATATTGTAAAATGATTTCATATAACTCTTTCTCTCAATAATCTTCCAGCTGCTAATTATTGATTTCGCAAATTTGGAAGCACCAAGACATCATTTTCAGGTTCATATAAACCTAAATCAACCTGGCCAAGATTATCATCCCCATGATCTTCTAACTCAAGAGGTGGAATATTATTATTTATGCATATATTATGCAAGACAACACAAGCATTTATGATTTTAGAAGATTTCTCAGGACTGTTATGAAGAACTCTATGCTTAAGAAGACATCGAAATCTTAATTTCAGTACTCCATTACACCTTTCAATAAGGGACCTTGTACTCTTCTGCCTATCATTGTACTTTTCTTCTGGGGAATTTTGTTCTGGATTTTCAACTAGTGTCATCAGCCAGGGCCTTAAAGCATATTATCCTGAATAACCTATAATGATGGTTGAGATTAACACATTAGTAAATGTATACTTAACTAATTCCATATTATTTATTTATTTCTTTGAACATTACTTACCCAGAAGAAAAACTTTGGTATTGTTTCTATGAAGGTTCTGCATGTATGGTAATACAGCACTATTATTCCATATAAAACTATCATGGGTGCTTCCTGGGTATCTTGCACAAACATTCAGGATTCTTAAATCAGTATTACAAATCTGAAAAATATGTAGGTATATGTGTAATGTGAGGATTAATTTTGATCTTAAATATGTATTACCAGCTGCACATTTATTGAATGATACCCCTTTCGATTAATATATACTGCCTCTGGATATATGGCAACATGTGTACAATCAACACAGCCTAGTACTCCAGGAAAATCATGATTGAGATAGAACCTGCAAATCATTTTTTAGTTGATAAATCATTACAATAAATATGTGTTACAGACTTATTACGTATTTGAGAAATTTCTTGGCATTTTCACAAAATGATTTAATATATCAGGCATATTCAAAGCAGTGATAACTTCCTCAATACCTCTACTCACTGAAGGCTGGCTCATCCCATGATTAATATTACTGCCTACATCAAGCTCATAGCTCCCAGATGCAAAAAATCTGAGTGCTGTTAATACCTGTGTGATGCCTTTTGGTCAATATAATAAGTTAACAATAATATTTAAATAAAAGACATAAATTCCCTTGAAGCTAATTTCAATAAATCATAAGAACGTTGAATCGTTACATAAATAGAAGTAGGAAGGTCGCACGTACGAAGTCAAGTGCGTGAAATAAACATAAATAGTATTATTTATATTTACTTATGATGAACTTGACTTGTCGTATAAATATGCAAACGATAGTGTTTTAAAAGGACTATTAATATTATGTTAGAATATGAATATCACAATTCATAAGTAATAAGTGGTATAATGTATAGTAGTAAGTTTAAGTAATAAATAGAACGTATCCCAGTGCTACAGGTAGTTGTTTTATTCCTGTAAGATGACCCTCCGAGGGACCAGTAACACTACCTAGTCAGAGGCCATTCCACACCTATAATCTACAAAAGTATCAAAGGATAATAACATCCATTGCACCTGAAAGGAAACAATACTCAAGTAGTTGTCATGGCATATATCATCTGAAGCATTACAACTTTACTCACTTTTCTTTCAATACTCAGGGCTGATATTCGGCTGGGATGCGTCATATAAGTAGTTAGCAAATCAATAAGATCATAAGTGCTAGTTTTATTAAGTCTATATAAATAGTTTAACAAAACTTAGCTGGGTCTCTTCAAATGCATCATCGTATACCCGAAATCTTCTTCTATTATCAGCGAGGAGCTCTGCATTTTCCAGAGCTTCAATACCAGCTACTCTGATGAACTGATTTAAATTAGCCATATCCAATAATTTCTTATCTGAGATATTTCTTATTTACATAAAATTGACTTGTCCATCCACCCACATCAAACCAAAAACAAATCAATTTGAAATTTCATTTCAAACTTTACACAATCATAACAAAAAATAAAGGTTAACCCCTTCTTTTTGATCATAAGATGCCATATGCGCATGCCCCTTATGAAAATTTGCATTCGCATAGAAGATTCGTATGCCTAGTACCCATACGTGTGAATTCGTACGACTGGCGGATGCTTTATTTCGTATACTACGATTCCAGAATACCTATAACTACAAGTCATACGCAAATTGTCGATGACCATCAACTTTCGTATACGCAATTGACTCGAAAATAGCACCCCAGATTCAAAAATGTATTCGTATGCGACACATATTTACATTGGTAATACCGCAAATTCGACCATTCCATTTCTCCCTTATAAAAATCAGAGATAATTAAAACCATTTTCGACATTCATCAATTATCACTAACACCTAACCCAAATTTTATTTTAAAAAAAATAGAAGAATTGTTTTGTTTGTATATATCAGATAAATAGTGGCAATAATTAATTTACTTGATTACAGTTTCCTGTATCAATTGTCATATTTAAGTAAAGCGTGTTATGAATAGACGCCAAAATAATAGGGTAAAACTATTAAAACGCTTTACAAATTAGAAAATGACTTTCAAACAAATCTAAAGAACGCAGTAAAATGAAGTGTTGAAATCTTAACACAATATAACTTGGACCTTTATCTTGGGGATCAGGTATTTTGGTTGAGTTTTAAATTGTTATAAAAAAGATACAAGCCATTAAGTGATGGTGTGATTTTGACAGTTTTGACAATTTGTGGTCATCAATTCAAACGCCAAGATCCGATCCCCATAAGAAAGCCTAGAGAATTCGATTCTGAAAATATGGTATCTCAAATCATTGTATTTTTTGAGATTTGTTGCACGGAAAATTTTGTAAACGAACAACTTTTTACATTAGTTCAGCCGTTCCACCGTCTTGATGGATGGCGCTGTATGGAACTTCGACGCACTCTGCTTCAATGACAGATGACGACGATCAAATGTTGTCATGTGTTTTGTGTCCATACAAATATTTGAAATTATTTATTATTGTTTAAAACTTGTTAGTATTTGTAGGTGCTGAAAAAGTAATTTTGTGCTTCGTAAATGCTGTTTATATTAACTCCACATATGCTCCACCACAAGTATCGTGTTTAGTGCAGGGGCCTAGGTGTGAAATAAACCAAATTAATATTTTACTTTGACTAAGCTATTTTTTAATTTTGTGCCATTATCAGATATTATCTGATCTGGTATACAATGGTGGGTGAAATATTTAATTAAATGATTGACAATGTCAATGTTGTTTTTTTCTAGGGTTATAGTATCTAAGTGAATTATTTGGAAAGGTTTGACGGCTGTTGGAGTTACGTTTAAAAGCGGTTTCAAAGGTTTCCTATCATATTTTGTTGCTTGGCATATTTCGCATTCGTTAATGTAGGTTTGAATAGACGATCTTTGATTTGGCCAATAATAACGCGTTTTTATATTAACCCTCTATGATTTCATTTACCTTCATGATAATTTTGGATGACTTCTTTTATTTCGTTTAAGGGAATACTGATTAATTTTTTGTTACACTTAATAAATGAGATCTGTTTATTTTTAAAATAAGTTTGTACACCTCGACCAAATTCATTTCAACTCTGAGATGCGCAAACAAAGGGAGAGGGAGATATCTCAGTCCCGCGGAATAAACGGCGGAAAAAGTTTAGTTAGTTAAATAATTTCCTAAATAAAATCCTGAGAATTTGGCAATAAATTCCATTTTAGTTATTAACTGTGCACTATTTCACGACTTTGTGCACATAAAATCTTGTGTTTTAGCGGCTTAAATTCCATATTAAAATTCCTACGCGGACTGTACCACTATCAGTTCAAATGGTTCTTTACAATGCAACGTTTGTCCTAGGACTGGTAGCTGCCGACATTGTCGTACGCGTGATGTACTCGCATCCGAATCTCACGGTTGAAATGAATTTGGTCGAGTTGTAAAACTCTACTAAATTTTTCATATAAAGGGACTTCAAACTCTTCAAAGTAAATATGATATTTTAATTTTAGCATAACATAGTCTTTTACAAAATTTATAACATCTTGTTCAAAATTATTTTTGGAAAACTGTACGAGAATTCTTTGTTTCAAATCGTATAGCATAATAATCGTTGGTGCTGCGGGTTCAAAATATATACTTCAGAGATAACTATTTGATTTTTTCCTACATTTACTGAAGATTCCGAAATGGGTATTCCTACTACAGGATTTTCCAAATTTGTGTGAATATTATTGTTTTCATCGTCAATATCGTCGTTTATTTCTTCTGCTTCTACGATAAGTGACTCGGTAAGTTATTGTGGTTATTATTTTCAGAAAAATTAACTTCATTTATATTTAGTTGTATTCGTGACAGACAGTCACTATTGGTGTTTAATGCACCTTTTTTGTAAACTATATCATCGTCGTATTCTTCGAGTTTCAGACGCCATCTAACTAATTTAGAACTGGGGTCTTTTAAGGAAAATAGCCACTGAAGCGGCTTGTGATCAGTTAAGATAGTGGATATACTACCAAAAAGATAGGGCGGAGATATTTTACGGCCCAAACAATTGCAAGGAGTTCCTTTTCAATTGTTGAATAATTTACCTCAGAATCGTTAAGTATTCTACTAGCATATGCTACAGGTAAATCAGATCCGATTTTTCCTTGGCTAAGGACAGCGCCTAGAGCGAAGTTGCTAGCATCTATCGTAAGATTAAATGATTGAGAAAAGTCCGGATATTGCAATATTGGATCATTCATTAACATATTTTTATATAATTCAAAACAATTAATATAATCAGTATCGTTAATATTAATTACGGCATTTTTCTTTAAACGGTTAGTTAATGGTTTAGTTAATTTTGAAAAATCTGCTACAAATTTTCTATAATATCCAAGTAATCCTAGAAATGCTTTAATTTGTTTGATAGTTTTTGGAATTGGAAAATTTTGAATGGCACTTATTTTATCAGGATTGGGCTTAACACCTTCTGGTGTTACGATGTGTCCCAAATAAGCGATTTATTTTCTTAAAAATTCAGATTTATCAATTTAGACTTTGAAATTAGATTCACGTAATCGTTTAAATACTTCTTTCAAATTATTTATGTGCCCTTGTAAGCTTGTACTAAAAACTATAATGTCATCGAGATATACTAAACATTTTTCGTTTTGCTTGGCCTTTAATTTTTGACAAAATGCTAGACATTAAGTATTCGTTTTGAAAATCTCCTATATCTACAGGGTTGTAAAATTTATTTACTAATTTTTCTGAAATTTCGATAAATTCTAGACTGAATAATAAAGTTTAACAATTACTAGTTTTAAAAATAAAACATAAGCAAAAACAAAGTTAGCTGAAATTAAATAATATACTGACTAAACAATGTATTTATGCTACACTGAGAAATATAACTATATAACATACATAATATATGATGCGTACGAATATTTTTTGTGAAATCGTATACTGTTTTTTAAGCAGCGTAGATGGCAAAGCCGTTATAGGCCAAGCAATAGGTAATTTTTTATGACTATTTCACTAGAGTAAATTGATAACTGACAAAATTTGAAGGTTTTGAACTGGCAATTTTTTGTCTTGTCGCGGCAATTTTTTGACGTTTAATATATCAAATCTATGTGTATAAAATTCTCTCTCGTGAAATAATCATGTCGAATACCACTCAATTAAAAATTTTGTAAGGTAAAATTTTCACTCTCGTGGTATAATATATGACAAAAATCGTAGTAGAAAACGAACTGTGCCATCATATAACAAACATAACGTGTAGTACGAACTTGATATATTTTCTACTCGCAAATACTGTTCACGAAATTGTTATAAACATTTAAATCGAAAAAACGTACTTTTTTAATTTTCACTAAATCTTATTAAGTAATCGTAATGGTGTCAAAACATTTTCCAGCGAAAAGATTGGATAATTAGGAGCAAACTGGAAAATTCGACTTTTTTTTCAAAATTATCGTCGATAACTACAGGTTTTGTCCTTGTTTTTTTTTCATAAGCTCCTGAACCTATACGATTAGAACGTTATATTATACTTTTCAAAGTTATTTCTTTGGGCTGGTAAATTATTTCTGTCCTAATAAACAATTTTTCATACATAGGTACTCCTAGTACCCAAATCAAGTATGTTAATTCGTCAATAGAAAAATCCACTTCTGTGTTCTCCAATAAATAAATAAACAATTCAAAATTTCACAGAAGTTTCTTAAACGACACGCTAGTCTGTCATGACTCAAGATATAACATCTTAATGCTGGAAAAAATTTGCTTAAGATGCCTTCGCCTGCGAAAGTGCTTAGGCAGATATTAAATTAATTAATTTGTTTTAATAAAAATGCACTTTGTCTTTATGTTTCAAGTAAGCAATAAGTTGTGCATTTTAACCTCACCACTTCTATTCAATGGTAGTCATAAAAAAAACAATAAAATAATATGTAGGGCATGTTTTTTTAGTAGTTTAAAAGCAGGTAAGTTAGGTTAATCCGCAACAAGAAAAATTATAACGAAAGGTGAAATTACTCGTATTTAGTGTACATTTATTTCGATTCTACGATTAATATTAGTAACCAGTATATAGTTTACGTGTCCCTTCAGCGTTAATAGGTGTAGCAGAATAAGTTTTAAAAATAAAGACCTAAATAATAATCTATCGGACTCATTGGACATTCGTATGTTGATAACGTTTCAACTGAACACGTAAATTGATACGAGTGGATTTCACAACGGATTGAGCATTCATAATTATTTACTGTAAGATGAGACGTGCTTTTATGTAGGAAATTTAACCATTGTTTAGAAATATATCCCAGATTACGGGCGTGTTAAACATCAGTTTCAAGTTAATGAGAATTAATAGAATGGTCTATATCTTTGACTAGATAAGAGTAGTTCATAGTTTCGCCGGCATATGTTATTACTGTTTGTATTTAGGATTTATAAATTTTAATTTTGGTTTTTTCACTGATGCATTTGTCCCTTAGTAGTTTCTGATACTTCCAATGTACTTTGTTTCTGGCCATTATTCTTGCATTATCTCCGCACTTCTGTTGTTCTTCTCATTAAGGTATCTGAAATGATTTACTTTTTGGAAAGTTTAATCTCTTGTATTTGTAGTGGTCTGTCTTCCTTGAAATTTGCTCTAACTAGCAGTAGTACCGTATTTGTTAAACTTTAATAAATTCTACTTTGTTGAACAAGGTAATCTTTTTTTTTTATTATTTACAAAACTAGTCGCATCTACCTCTGGGGTAATTAGCGACAAACATATATATTTACACAAATACCTAAAAATAAGTTATAGTTTTGTAAGTATGTTAATTTCGTTGAGGTATTTAAAAAGATTATGGATATTAGATTTTTCGCCAAGTACTAGCTCTAGGTTCTCACTCATGTTATTGTCTTGTCTTGATCGTTGAAACTTTGGACATTCGATTAATAAATGTTTGACAGTGAGCTGTATTCTGATTAACCCAAAACTGCGGATTGGGACCACAGGAAAGTTGTAAAACAAATAATATACAGTCCACTAACAGTCTCATCAAAATAACCTAGTCGGAGCGATTGAAAACTCAGAAAAAAAGGTTTTGCTAACTGTTTCCATATGTTCTAATACGATTCTTATATTCATTTAAAAGTTTAGTAATTTTTTAATTTCTAATATTGTATTTTGTTTGTAATACCTTCGATAGCTGCAATACTGACTCATTATGACGCTCCCTGAATAGAATTTACAGTACACAAAGTTAACGATTTTTATATGGCGAAAGCTTCTGCTGAGAAAACAGAACAATAATTGGGGATTCTAAAACTTCCTACATTAGTTTTTGAACAAAAGCGCCAGCTCCTTCATCACATTTAGATCCATCAGTGTATACTGGTTAAGACTAGTAATTTCATAAAAAGTGAGGCAAATGATGCTAGGTACAGTCACTAAAGATTCATAACTGTATTGAAATATGAAAAACTTATTTTGCTCTACGATAAGATTTTCTTCATTACTGGTTTTAAGAAAAGCGTCCGCTAAAGGTCGTCTGGTTTTTAATCACCAGTATAGAAGAGTGAGATTGTTGTACGTGATAAATAGTCGGTATTTAATAAGACACTTTCCGGCTAACTATTGCCTTTAAATATGCAACGGGTATCTAGCATTTCTACTTACAACTTGACATATTTTTATTGATTTGTATTGAATTCGGTCTATGGATATTAAATTGGTTTTTGATGAGCAACTATAAAACACACACCCGTAATGAAGGGATATAAGACCAAAAAAATGAAGAAAATATTTTAATCATCTCCCCTTTTTTGTTTGGAAACTAGTTGAAGAAGATTCATCCCTTTTTCGGATTTTTGTTTAGTGTACTTAATATGTCCAGTCCATAATAATCTTTTGTCTAGGAAAGTATCTAGATATTTGTATTCGTCGACAAATGGGAAAGTGAATTCATCCAGAGAAAGAGCCCTGGGCGTTTATTGTAGATGATGACTAAAACATACCAGAGCAGACTTTTCCGTAGAAACACTAAGCGCATATTCATCAGCTATGGTTTAAGTAAGTACATGAATGATTGCTCGTAAGTCTTACACATTTTTTATATGAACTACTAATGACATAGAAACATAAATCATCAGCGTATTGAATATAAATGTGAAAAGCAAGAGGCTTAAATTGGATATCTGTGGTAAACCATTAAAGACTGTACGTGGACCATATAACACGGTATTATGGCCACGAATAAAAATTGGCCTATTTGTACTCGTAAATGAATTAACTACATTAGAGCTCACTACATCATATTCACATGCCCAATCGGTATTTTTTATGTATTAAGGGCGCGTTATTGAACAAAAATATGAGCGTAAAAACATGGCTTTGGTTTTTCATTCAGATAATTTTTATTAATGATTTTAGTGGAGACGTAAGGTGTAATATCGATTGCCAAACTATTAAAATAGTGTGCATCATAATTAACGATTAAAAGACTTACCTGTAAGGAAGTTCAATCGTAATTATACGATTTAAACCCATTCGGAACACCAATTGTAATAATGTTTCGGTACACGAAATGACAACACTGTTTAAACTAATTCTAGTAGCACCAGCTATCCCGCCGCACCGGTAATATTGGTCATTAATGTTGAGTGGACATCACACTAGATCGCTGGGGTGCTAGGGTACGGCGGTGAATCGAAGATTTAGCCGGGTGGGTGTGTTCCGAATGGGTTTAAATCGTATAATTACGATTGAACTTCCTTACAGGTAAGTCTTTTAATCGTTAATTATACTTGTTAAACCCATTCGGAACACCAATTGTAAGTTGTTGAAAGTTTATGGCGATCTAGTGGAACCAATCATTAGCCCTGCTAATTACTAATAAGGGGTTGCTGGATATATAATCGAGCATCCCAGTTAGTTCAATCACACATTTAAATTGCGAACAGTTATATTTAATACAATTACAAGTATATTATAAGATGAACATCATTTAATTATAATGAGATAACATAACAACTAACAATATAATTATTGATAATAACAAGGTATCTATTCCATACCCAAAATAGACCTAGCAAAAACGCAGTTATCTAGCAATGGTCTATTATAGAACTTTGCGAACATTTCTGATCTAGCAGTCCAACCAGCAGCACTTCTAATAACCTCTATATTAACCCCCTGCCTGCTAGCGGCAGACACCGCTGAATGTCTAGTACTATAGCTTTTAAATTTCGTGACATCTATACCGCTATTTTGCATTACTTTCTTTATCCATCTGGATAAGGTTTGTGTGGATGCCACATGGAATGGCCTCCTATGGGTAAGTAGTAAATATTTATCATTATTAGATCGTTTAGTTCGAGTAGCATCTATGTAAAATAATAATGTTGTTGCCACACAAAGCTCTGGTTTCTCCTTGAATATGGGAAACCTCATAACCGGTAGAGTTTTATTATGGTAAGATGTCTTTAACATATCTGTAATAACAATTTCTATCCTGTCCTCATAACTATGTACATTACTCAATTGAATTTTTGATAAAGTCTGCAGTCTGTGACCAGAAGCAAGAGCTAAGAGGGTAACTAATTTCAGCGAAAGCATTTCAAATGAGACGTCCTTTAACGGGTAAAACTGAGACAAATAATTTAAAAACTGCCTGAGGGTCCCATATTTCCTGGTATCTGGAGAAACAAGGTTTGAGTCTAAAAGCACCCTTCAAGAACCGCTTTAAGATATCCATATCTCCAGAACTATTGGTTACTAGCTTTATCGCAGATAAATGCGCATTTAGTGAGTTATATGAAGCTCCTTCGGCCAAACAGTAATTCAAAAATTTTACTACTTGTTTGCTCTCGGACTGGAAAAAATCTAACTTATTCTCCCAGCAGAATTTCCACCATTTATTGAGAGACACGCTGTATTGCTTAATAGTGTTATCACTTAGGGAGGCCAACAGGGTCGGGAGACATTCTTCCGTTAAACCTCTTCTTTCGTAAGATTCCCGGATAATCTCCCTGCAACCAGGGTAAGGCGGTCCCAAAGAGGATGACTCTTCCTGAAAGGAGATAATAATAAATCCATCTTCGGCTTAACGTGAAGGGGCTTAGAAACTAAAAGTTTTGAGAACTTGGGGTACCAATTTTGAGTAGGCCAGAAGGGCACCACTACAATCCCCTTGGCACCATCCGAAATAATTTTTGTTATTACTTTTCCAACCAGGCAAAAAGGTGGAAAAGCATAAAAGAAAAATTCAGACCAATCTAGTGTAAAAGCGTCTACTTTGAAAGAGTTAGGATCTTGCTTCCAGGATACAAAAGTGCGGCATTTTGCATTAAGCGAAGATGCGAAAATATCAATTTGAGGAGATCCAAATTTTGAGATAATCTCTTGGTAAACCGAATTATTTAATGAATACTCTGTTTCCACTTTAAGTGACCTGGACTCCCCATCTGCTTCTATGTTATGGTGAGTATTAATATAAGAGGCAAAAATATATATATTCCGTGCCTCACACCATTTCCATAATTTTCTTGTGATAGAATTAAGCGTGTCAATCCTGAGGAGAATGTAACAATCGTGAAGATTATTGGCAAAACATTTTAGACCATTGAAGGCAGCTAAAATCTCTAAATAATTAATATGGAAAGAGGACTCGTCCTCATTCCAAAATCCATGGGTCTTCTCGTTATTGCAATATATTCCCCATCCTGTGTTTGAGGCATCACTAAATATCTCTAGCTTGTAGTTAACCGGGCCAATATACTGCTTGCTGCATGGTAATTCTCTTAACCACCATCGCAGATCTTCGAGTGATTTTTCAGATATTTTCAATTCAGCATTGTAATTCCCCCTGCTAATTTGTAAAGCAATACACTTTTCCCTTTCCAATTGCTTGAGGTATAATCTACTATATTTAAACGCTGAACATATTGAATTTAAGAAACCAATCAATTTCGCGAAATCACGAATTTTAAATTTTTGCTTATGAGTTATTTTATTTATGGTGATTCTTGCTTTATTAATTTTATGTTCAGTTGGTCGAACCGTGAGATTTATACTATTCCAAACCAGTCCCAGGAAAGTGCATTCCCGTGTAGGAATCATAGCACTTTTTTGGAAATTAATAATAAACCCTAATTTTTGAAGTAAGTTTACTGTTTCTATGACGTTGCGAAGACATTCCTCTTTTGACCTTCCTAATAAGAAATAATCGTCTAAATAGTTAACGGATTCGTAACCTAATGATCTAAGGTGATAATTTATGGGTTTGAATATTTTTGTAAGGACATAAGGTGCTATACATAACCCAAACGGCATACACTGAAAATCGAAAAGGGTGTTGTTGAATTTAAATCTTAAATATTTTCTAAACTTTTTCGAAATCGGAATAACAAAATAGGCATCTTTTAAGTCAATGGCTGCCATATAAGAATTTTTTGTTATTAAATTTTTCACAGAACGATAATCCTCAAGTTTAAAATGAGGAGCATTGATGTATTTATTGAGACCTTTAAAATTTAATACAAATCTCAGGCCACCATCGGATTTAGGTACTAGAAAATAAGGTGATAAAAATTCACCACGTTTATGATTGCATTTAGAGATAGCTCCGATCATTTCCAATTTAGAGATTGCATTATTTAAATCTACAAATTCTTTTCTAGATATTTTGAGGAGTCTTGGCGGTTGTTTCTGGGTAGGCTTTTTGATAAACGTAATAGAATATCCAGAAACCCAACGTCCTGCTTTTAGATCCAAACCCGTTTTGTTTACTTCTTTAGCCGCTTTATATTTTTCCTGGAAGCCCTCGCCAAATAAAAGCGAGCCAATCTTAGATTTCATCGCTACTTTCTGAACCTCGGTATTCAATGAGGCAAACAATTCATGTTTTCGGTGGTATGATATTAGGTAATGTGCTTCGCAAATCAACTTAGCTGAGTCAGCTAGAGCTGTCTTCATATTGTCGTCTAATGTGTGTTGGTCTGCGTCTTGTGTCAGAATCGTATTCAAAAACGAGCCTTGTGCGGTTAGAGCTCTACCCAGTTTGGTTTGGATACTCATGGAAAACTGATCTCTTTTAATCTGAGCTGGAGTCAGGGTTACTTCAATCTCCGGGTTTAATTTTGGCGCTTCTAAAGAGGGACAATTTTCTGCTATTTTGTATTTTTCCGTAAGAGCTTCTCTGGTATCCTTCTCAAGGCCAGCGCTTAAATAGCTTGACCATCGGGTAACCAAGGCATCACATAATGGAGTACCTTTTTCTTCACTACTTGCCGGCTCGATTCCCAAAATAACAGTCATCGTTGCCTCTCTCTCCCTTCCGCGAGACTGCCCTTCATTCGCAGACCGGTCTGTTTCTGTTGACTCTGTATCAGAGCAGTCAGAGGTCGAGGAGCATTCGCCTGAAATAGTAACAATTCACTGAAGATAGACATATTAGTTAAGTATGTAAAAGTATATAAGTATAAGTATAATCTTATTGGTTGCTCACAAGTTGAGAAAACATACCAATTTTTTATTTCTTTAGACTGAGGTGCGTTACTGAAAGGTAAGTTAATAGTTGGCTAAAAGCAAAACAACTATTACCGGTTGCTCACAATGTGAGAAAACAACCCGCTTTCCTCGTATGTGTATATACCTCTACCATTCATGATGATAATATAATAGTTGGCTAAAAGCAAAACAACTATTGTATTATGGAAGACAACTGTAATATATTTGTCTCGCCCTGTACTAATATACAAGAAATTCTAACAAGAAATTTCTTGTTTATTTCGATTCAAATAAAAATGAAATACTTCTCTTTTTTATCACTTAGCTTAGTCAAGGCTAGCCATGAATCAACCTTATCTACGTGTTAAATTAACAAGCGATTTAAGTAATATAACTGATGTACTTTAAAATAAGTAAAATATTGTTTATTAAAATTGAATAATGTAGCAAGTGCTGAATAAATATCCAGTTCTAATACTATTAACCGATATTTTTTATTCATCTTGTTACTTGTTATAGTGGATAAGAATAGACTTACTTGAAGAACTTTCCATGTATTTTTCAAATTTTTCCATTTTCCTTCTTAAATCTTCTAGCAATCTTTTCTTTGCTTTCTTCTTAGAGTCTTCTTTCGATTTTCTTTTCATTTTAATATGATTCACAATAATTTCCAAAACTTTTGGAGATCGATTTATTATACCTTGTTGTCTCTCGTACAACACGAAACATTAATGACCAATATTACCGGTGCGGCGGGATAGCTGGTGCTACTAGAATTAGTTTAAACAGTGTTGTCATTTCGTGTACCGAAACATTATTACAATTGGTGTTCCGAATGGGTTTAAGAAGTATAATTTATGTGGGTTTCTTGTTAATAATAAATTTCACAGACGTTGTCAAATATACCCAATTTTGGGCAATGAAGATTGAAATGAAATAAAGTTGACACACCCTTTATAACATTATTTTATAGACAAATGTGTGACAATGCAACGAAAATATTGTTATATTATCTAGAACTGAATGAAATAAAAGCGGCGTAATCGGCGCCGTAATTCAAAGATGTAACCAAAAATTCAGTCTTATTTAGTTGAACCGACATGGCATCAGAGGGCGCTGACTGAATCAGTATCATTCGAGTGATATATATCGAGAGGGTGTAGTTTCCGATATATACGACTCTAATTTCCCAATCCAGTGTTGTCAGAGTGGCACGATTGTATCAGATTTGGTACTCTCGATAACCTAAATGTACACAGACGTTTGTAATGCAATAATATTGGTTTTTTAACTTTTAAAAGCGAAAGTATTTGTTATAAATGAACGCCTTCAAATCGTTTTTTATATAGTAAATAAAAGTTCTCACATAATATTATCTTCTAATTATAATAATATACATTATCACATTAGGCTAAGCTAGATGTTAAAAAGTTATTTTATTTATTTACATCGATTTATTAAATTTTATAAACACATCACTAGAAACAGGAACATTTCCTGATCGATTAAAAGCCAGCAAGATAGTTCCAGTCCAAAAAATTGCAAACGAGACAGACGCATCCAACTTGCGGCCTATCAATACACTTCCGACAATTGAAAAATTATTTGAAACCGTAGTTCGTGACCAAATATTAGAATACTTTAATAACAATGGTTTGTTTGTGGGAAATCAGTCAGGATTTAGGGAAGACCATTCATGTGAAACATCTTTACAATTAACTATATCTAAATGGAAGCAAGTACTTGATGAACGTAAATATATAATAGCAGTTTTTCTAGATTTCAAACGAGCTTTTGAGACAATAGATCGTAAAATTTTGATTAATAAATTGAAATATTATGGTTTTGCAGGACGAGTCCTGACCTGGTTTGAACAGTATATGACTGATAGATAACAATATGTAAAGCTAGGTAAATCAACATCTGAAGTGATAGAAAATAACTTGGGAGTACCTCAAGGAAGTATATTAGGACCGCTTCTATTTATCATATATTTAAATGACATTAATTATATTGAGTGTGATTTTATTAATCTATTTGCAGATGATACACTGTTAGCATGTTATGGGTATAGCCTTGAGGAAATTTTAAATAAAATGAATAATATATTGAAAGTCTTAACCCAGTTTTTGAATAAAAATAAACTTAAACTTAATACTAAAAAAACGAAAGCAATGATTTTGGGAAGTAAATATAAATTAAATCAAATAAATTATAATAGATACATTAGAATTGAAAATGAGTACGTAGAATGGGTTAATGAATTTAAATACCTGGGATTTATTTTAGATGAAAATTTATTATTGAAACCTCACTGCGAATATGTATGTAAAAAAATAACAAAAAAGCTATTTTTCTTCTCAAGGATTGCTTCAAATCTCTCTCTCTTCTCTAGATTAACAGTGTATAAAACTATTATACAACCTCATTTTGACTACTGCGGATCATTACTCTATAAATTGGATAATAAGTGTTTACAAAGACTACAAAAATTGCAAAATAGAGGAATGAGAATAATCCTTCGATGTAACAGATACACACCAATAAATAGTATGCTGACAACTTTAAGTTGGATTTCAGTCAGACAAAGATTTTATTATTTAGCAATGACTTTTGTTTACAAAGCTAAAAATAAAAAACTTCCTGAGTACTTCAATGATTTTATCATCTATAATAATGAAATACATAACTACAATACTAGATCTGTTACAAATTTCTATATACCACAAGCAAGACTAGCCATAGCAACAAAATCTATTTTCATATTTGTGGATTACGTGAATTTAATGCTTTGCCTACTGAAATTAAAATGAGTACCTCTCTACCTCAGTTTAAAAAATATTTGCTACAATTTATTTCCAATCCGTAAATTAACTTTGTAATTTTGTATGTTTATTTTAATATGTATTTATTTTTAACTTTAATACTGAAACTTCTTACTTTTATCACTAATTTTATCAAGACTGACTACAATATGTGATATTTAAAAAAAAAACTTCTATGTATTAGGACTTCCTATATTAAATAAAGATTCTATTCTATATTGTTTGTTTTTGCAGTTTTGAGGAAAATTAAGGGTTTCGTCATGGTTTTTGATTTTTTAATATAATTTTATGCATTTAATAGGCTAAGATCTGGTAAATAATTTCGGTAGTAGCTGGCAACACTGTTCTAGTTTTTATAGGATAGAGTTGCCTGGTTTTGAAAACGTAAGGACGGTTTTATACCACTAACCAGATGTTCACACGGAGCAAAAAAAATAAACGAAATATTATTTTCTTAAGGAAAAGCTAATAGAGATATAGTTAAATTTAATAAGAAATATAACAATATAATATATGAAATATAGGTAGGTAATATTTCGCTAGGTTGTGCTTCTTTTTGCAAATTCTACGTATGACATAATTATTAAAGTTGTATTTATCGGGAATTTAAATGTGTTAGTCGATAAGCGGGAGATTTATTGAAAAATAGGTAAAGGTCAAATGTCACAACAAAATATCAAACTTAATGTGGGATTATACAGCAAATAAAATAAAATAAGGAACAAAATAAGAAAGATGAAAATACACATCTATATGAAAGTGTTCCTATTTTACCTTATTTCTTGTATAAACACTTTCATATAGATGTGTATGTTCATCTTTCTTATTTTGTTAATTATTTTAGTTTATTTTATTTGCTGTGTAATCTCACCTTTAGCTAATAGAGTTTTCGTCAGCATTTCACCGTCGGTGTATAAAAACAAGAAGATGAACAAGAAGGAACAAAAACAAAACCAATAACCAATATCTATCACAATGTCGTATTAAAGATAGACAAGCCTTGTTTACATTTTGGTTTTCCCCAACATATTTAAGACGAGACTCTTCTTACATGATGCCAAATCTCGTATAACAAAAATCGTAATTGATGAATACATATAAGATTTTAGCAGCATTTTCTGTTTAAAACGTAAGAAAAAAGTTGAAAGCTTTTAAAATAGGTATGCCCAACCCACGGTCCAGCTCACAATTTTTTTTTTTCGGTTACAATTACTAACAGTGTTCCATACTTTTAGAAGGTGATTGTAGTTTGTATAAACTACAAATTAAAAAACATTTTGGAATATGAGAGGTATAAAATGATTAGTCCGAGCAAAATTTAAATAAAGTAATTCACTAAAGCAAACAGAGTATAATAAAAGCAAAACAAAATATTAAAATGGTAAATTAACAATTACTAAATTAACATAAATAAAAACAAAGGTGGGGCGGTTGTCAGGAACAGCGCTCTCTCGAGATGACACCTCTGAAAAGGAAATAAAAGTACCTGAGTAACCAGTTCATAAGAGATATGGAAATTGGGTTACAACAACAAAAGTTCAATATATCAATATAATTGATTTATAGTTCACATATCAAAACCAAACATAATTAGATTGATACATTTAAAAGAAATGTACAAATAACACATAATAACGTTCAAACGCCTCTCGGGTCATAGGTATTAAGGGTCAACTCGCGAAATACCTCTCCAAGAGCACAAAATTGCTAGTCCGGAGTATTTATCATGATAAACAGTGTAATAGGCCTTCACTAAGATACTAGGGGTCAACTCGCAAAGTATCCACTCCTTTCAACTAGCGAAGTACGAAGGGTCAACTCGCGACGTACCTCAATTAATGTATTGTTTGTAATCTCAGATATAAAATTAATGAATTGTCAAACAATTATTTAATATAAATATGTATAAATGGATTTGTCAACTTCAAGAGTAAATCATTAAATAGTTAAAATTATAATAGCTCAACAAATCATTAAAATATAAAAATAATAATAATCACAATAAATGAAATTGGTTACCCCGTGAGAAAACTCACCTAGGCTATTGGAGATCGTTTTCTTTAACTCTCACAGTCACCACACTTTCTTTTATCAAGCTTTATTTAACTCTGTTCTATTTAATAATATACCTTCCTTATTAAGAAACCAGGAACCAACGTTACTCGAGCTGCTATGAAAAAGACGTTATACGCAATTTTGGTCTTTATTTCTTATATGATCGAAAGCATAATGTACTATGATCAACCCCCGAATTATTTGTGAGGCCCCAGACGAACTGTTTACACTATCGGCACGAATATTGGTTTGTTTATGTTATCGCCCTTAATATCCATATTTCAGATTACTTCGACTAATTCTTCGTTGTAGCAGAGATTTTATAATATAAGTTTAAAATCAACCTTGAACAATATTATCTTCCTATTTTAAAATTTACTCACCCTGACAGGAAAACTTAAAAAAGCGTCTAAATTTATAGTTACTGTTGGTTATGAAACTGAAAACTGTCTAGAACACTTACTATGAATTTAGATGTTAGTAATATTAATAAAATTGAACAAAAAACCTTTCAATATTATATTAACATGTTTATAATCTGTAGTGCAAAACTTGTCTTAACTACATCACTTATTCTAAAATTATTTTTTATAAAATAGTTTAAATTAACCCTTTCGAAATATACGCTACTGTGCGTTGTTCTTGCCCTGATTTATGTTGCGACCAAAACATTGTGTAGGTATAGTCGACGTAAAACTTATAGTGCCAGCTATCTAATCGTATATCCCCTTTAAGTTATGTTGCGAGCTAGACTCTGAAAGGTATTATTATTATTTCTGCTTACTTAACAAAAATAATTATATATTGTATTTGACGTTACGTAATTGTTGAAAGAGCGTTAGGTTTAAACGGGATACCAGACGTGAACTAGCACTTTTTGTATCCCATTCGATTTTTTTATGGAAAACGAAATTTCAAAGCCATAAACAAAACTAAATTCTATGAAAAAATAACAAACAAAAGAAATTTTATAGCAATGAATAAAACAATTAATAATAATAATTTAAATCCCAGTTTTCAATGGGTTTCTGACAGCAATTTACATTACGGCCGGCATTTGTTAATTTATTTCTTATTATTTCAATTGTAGGTAACTCATTTCTTCTGTAACAGTCATAAATAGTGGTTTTTAATAATTTTATTAAAGACGCATCTAAAGGTTTGACCGATCCCTTATCACATCGCTTCTTGCCTCCATAAGGCCCATTCTTGGCTATTCTACGTATAGTTGACAGGGGAACTTGTGTTAAATCAGATACTGCTTGCATTAATTTTGTTGTTTCATGTAAACCAAACTTTTCCCGTAGATTCTTATACACATTGAAACATATTTTCTGTGCTTCCAAATTTAAATGTCGTCGAATCCTGTTTTCATTACTTTCACTATCACTAAAATCATCACTATTATTCAAATTTTCGTCGTTGCTACACACAATATTTTGAACCGAACTCGATATTTCCACATGGTAAATATATAATGTTTAACTAAAAATATAATTTCTAATAAATATGAATATTTACCTACAATTTCCACACTATACTTTGTTGATGTCAGACCACCGACTATAAATTGAACACCTGCGTGCTCCCTCAAAATAAATGAACCCTCTCAAAAATAGATATAGTTCAGTCAAAGATGTAAAAAATAATGAGTTTTTTGAAATTTACTTCTTAATAAAACGAGATATAAGGTAGTGTTAATTGTTAATTGTCTGGTATTGTGTTTAAGATGTTTTTAAATATGAATAGGTTAAAATTGTTTGGTTTAAAGCAAAGTTTGATAGCTATTCGGGTTATAAATAGCAGAGGAAAGAACAAATAGATATTAGATTGAAAGAAACCGTCAATACGTCAAAAGAAAGCTCGAGTCGTGAATTAGGTAAAGATTCATTAACAAAATGTGTCTTGTTCTATATATTAACGCTAAGGCCACTTTCAGATAGGACTGATGATTTGTACTGACGTGATTCATTGTTTTACGTTGCTTTATATGTGACCGATGATACGCGGACATGTGAATGATAAATATAAAACAATGGATCAGACCGATCGACACTACTGATCATCAGTCCTTTCTGAAAGTGGCCTTCGCATCTTAAAAAGTGGATGGCGCTCCATAATTGCGGGTTAAAAATAATCGTTTGACAGTCGATAAATTTATTTAACAAATAAAAATTATTAAACACACGTTTTTCCGTTTGTTAATATCGATATTAATGAATTATTTTAATTAAAAAAGGATGCGTTAATGGACGTCATTAACGCACTTTGTTTGTGATTTTGACGTTTTGATGACATTTTGATATAGACAATATACCAAAGTTTGCACTCGCCAACACTGCAGCAGGTAATTGTGCAGTGCTTTCTAACTCCATGACTGCACAATTACAAATTTACAATAACTTTTTCACAATGACAACTCTTTTGACAATTCGCATTTTATTTTTCAATAACTGAGATTTTTAGCAAACGTGATTTTTACGTGAAATTGAAAATGTATGTCAATGACATTCTAAGTCATTGGTATGGAGTTGACATTATTGTCTCCTAATAGTCTTTGTGGAAAAGTGATTTTACAGTCAACGAAAAAATATTGTAATCAGCTCATTTGTTCATGGGCGATTAATAAACTCGACTATCGCTCGTTCGTGCTTTAACCAGTTTCGTTTATTAATCGCCTTCATTAACAAACTAGTTTTTTAAATAACTATTAACGATTATTAGTTGAAATTATAACATTAAATGAATTTATCCTCAACTAAGTAAGCATTTTAAATAATTATAAAATTGACTGGGCTATGACGGTATACTCTTAGTCTTAGGATCGAACAAAAAGCCGGCAACTTTAAGAAGGCACTATACCGTTTACGTCGACTATAATAATGTGTGAAGGCTGGTCTATCATGTTATCTCTTTAATACATTATTGATCTATCACACTTACTCTCGTTAAGAGATAAGAAAATAAATGCAAATTATATCGAAAACTATATCTCTCGATGGTATATCACTCGGTATTGTATCGAATGATACATACTGGCATGGGAAGTGGGAACTGACACGTGGTTATTTGTCCGGTATACAGTTGCACAGGTACTTCGAGATGATAATAATAATCAAACATCGACCACCTTTTTGGTCAACTAAATCCCCAGTATCAAGGATATAGGATCCAAATTTTGTCAACAAATTGATAATTACATCCTGTCCCCATCTAGTGGTCTTTAGTGGAAACTGAAGTTTATTATTTTACCGTAGCGGCTAATCACGGAGCCTTAATAAGGTTTTTAAAGTTCCATTTCTATAAGATGCACGCGAAACTGTTGAAATGATTAGAAGTAACTTCCCATGTTCGTAGTAATCTAATTTGGAAATGCTTGAACAAACACACAAACTTTTTACAAAATTTGCTCTTGATTTCCCGTATGATTAACTTCCTGTGATGAGGTTTGGTCTGATACTTTTGATGTTTTGATAGTTTGCGAAATTTGGATATTTTAAACGGTTACAAATACTTGCAATCTACAACTTTCCTGCTTTATGGTAAAAGAAACTACATAAATCGACTTACTTTTAACGACATCTGCAATAAAATAATGATATTGATAATGTGGTGCCCCGAATGTTGCCAAGATTAACCGGATTGTTTCCCAGTTGATAACAGTTGTCGTCGAATACGAGGGAAATCAAACAATGCTATACTTAATGTTACATATTTTTATTCACAATATATCATAAATAGTGTATTGTTTTACTAGTAATGAAAGTTATAGTTTTTGAGGAGATAAAACAGTTTTGAAACTCTACTTTTTCTACAACCCTACTAAAGAATGTAATTTATAACTGGAATGGATCTTTATCAATCTAATCTATTAAACAAAAAAATAAAAAAGTCTTGTCTCATTGCAGATTCAAGGGGTTTTTCGGGTTTCTTAGGGACAAAGGGATATGTATTTTCTAAGAATGTCTTCTAATGCAAATGAATTGTTAGAGGAATTTTTATCTAATCACCAATGATTCCATGTTAGCTATTGGTAATAATTTACAAAATAATTACCTACATTTATAAAGTATTTCTATAGAAACTACAAACGTATAAAGACATTAATTCTTTTAAAAATGATTAAATTTTTTTTTTAATTTTGTATATTTATGAATAGTTTGAATATTCAGTTTTTTATTACTAGGTAATACTAGGTGATTAATTAGTGTGATAAAGCTCAGTAGGTCTGTTATCATGAAAGGTGCCAAAAAGTTAATTATGAAAATTATAGGCAGATTTAATCTTCATATTTCAAAATTAGTTACAATGTTACAGCTTCACTGCACCATTACTGCAATATAAGGTTGTATCTGTTGTATGTATGAATATTGGGGGTGACATTTATTGAGACCTAAAATATATATTTTGCCCCTTTACTTCTACTTAGTTCCTGAGGAAAGTGTCAGGCACTAGTAGCTCCCGTAGTCCTAATTTCAGGAGGAATTTTAGGTTGTTTTCTGTTAAACAGGGTATTTTAAACGTTATAATCAGCTTTCCATCAAAATCGTAACAAGTTGAACGCCCTGTATAATTGGATATAAGTAAAAGTCTATTGAAGCCAGCTTTTTAATGGTCATTAAAATGTATATACACGAATGATTTTGCAAATATTTACTAAATCAAATACATAATGAGTGAAAACTAAAATATATTATTTTCTAAGTAATTTTAAATTGGTCACCGTATATTTGATATAATTATCGAAGAGTACTGTCTATTTTTATCGACCATTTCCCATATGCAGAGTACTGTACAATTCAAGAAAAAATGTCTAAACTGGGTGGTATGCGAGCTTACTTACAAGAAAATATCAATTTTAAAAGACAGTTTTGAATGCTTCGTAAAGTGAATCGGTTCAGTTCCAACTTCGAGTGTAACTCAAGCTGTATCTCAGCAATTTATTGAAATTACTATTAGCAGAATTATCTGTGTTTGTGAATTTTAAAATTCATTAAAAACCTTTAAATTTAATCGATTATTATTATTTTCCTCCTATTTAATTAATTAGTTACGATTTAACAGAAAATACGGTGTATAACAGATTACAACCTTATATTGTTGTAATAGGGAAAGTGATGCGGATTTCAGTTTTAAAGTAACATATAGGAGGTTTCATTTAAAAAACCACAACTCGGATCTGACACTAAGCTGTGTAACACCCTGTAACATTGTAACTAATTTTGAAATAAGAAGCTTAAAACTATCTACAATTATTATGAATATTTTTTTTGGTATCTTTTATGATAACGGAGCTACTGAGCTTTATCACAATTACCCTGTATATACATACCAATGGAGCTGCAATATAATTCGTGGGACTTTTTACACCTATACAATGGACAATTACTAAGTTGGCAACACTGATAAATGACAATATTCGTCAATCCTTTTCTTAGAAATATTTATCAAATGCTGCGCACCCTTTTCCATAGATATGATTGATTAACAAATTTTACCTACAAGTTACAGCATTTTTTATTATTATATATTGTATTATCAGTAGGTAACTATCGGGTCGTTATCTTTCGTTGGATCAAATAATCAACCTTACAATTTATTGGTTCCACTGGTGTATTGAATATTTACTAAAACATACGTCTGTGCATTGAGTAAGGAATGCCAAATTTATGCGTTTAACATGTCAAGAAAACCATATGGTAAGCAATTTCTAATTTCATGTTTGTTTAATTTTCGTGTGATGTAACATCTTAGGTAAATTTACTAATTTAGATAAAACTAAATCATAAGACTGTGACTTCAATAAAATATATCTGATAAAGTATTCCGTTGTTAAAAAACAATGACCACTTCCAGATTGCCAAATGTTTTAAACATTATTGAAAAATAAACTCCCTTGTCTATTTTCTAGAAACATCCGAAGCAATCGTATTCAGTACGCACCCAAATTACCTTATCTATTATGTTAAAATGTTGATATCGCAATTTTTAATGATTACATCACTAGTTTTAACTATTAATGTATTAGTCAACAAGCTTATTATTAATAATAGCTAGTTATTATAGGCGAGTACTTTGCCTACGACATTATTGACTAACTCCATTTTTAATTGTTGCGTCACCACTATTAACTAATAGTATACTTATTGGTAAATGAGCATTACAGGCGAGTACTTTGTCCCGACATTATTGATTCTTTGATCGAGTAAATCATAACCCGGGAGTTAACGTCACATTTTCGTGGGTCATTTCAGCAAAGTTCATTTTTTACGTTGTTGTTTCATACCTCATAGAATAATCAATCATGTGTCAGTTGGTCCAAATGCTAGAATGTTTCCAAGCATAATTATTAGAATTAACGGAATATCTTATCGTTACACGAGCTCGGCATTTAATATAAAAAAATTAAACACAATTTTGGTATCAGCTTCTTCTTCATTTTAATTAATAAATGTGGTAGAGATACTTGACTTACGCGAGCGAACGAGATTCGATTTCCAATGGAATCAGTTTTTTTAATGTATAGTAGTGGAGAAAGTATATTCTTTTACTTGTGTAGAATGGTTATTATTCACGCGGAAGAAGTTTCCAAAACGAGTGAACGGAGCGAGTGAGTTTTGGAATCATAATACATTCATTCTACACTCGTTAAAGAATATACTACTCTCTAGGATGATCACTTCACATCACAGAATGCTGGAATTCTCTCTCTTGAGATTGAAGAAATATTCTGCAACACCTATGCCCCTATACAATGTAAATCTAAATACATTCTCTCTCTTGTGATTGAATAATATTCTCACACTGCTAAGCAATAACAACATTGGTCTTGACGCAGTTGATTGATTGTCATCGTAGTGGCAAAATTATTGCTGTCACGCTTCCATTCGAAAATATAATATAATAAGTATTGAGTGTTTACATAATATAATTGTGATTGAGCTCTGTAATATAAATTATCTTTTGTTCATTTCCATTTAAAAATATATATTTAAAATCTTTGATCGTGGAGAAAATATAGTCTGCTACTCGGTTGGAATGAAAATTCGTGATGCTCGTGGTTCCTAACGCTCGGAACTTTCCAATCGCATCGAATTTTCATTCTAACCTTGTTACAGAATATACTATTCCGCTTTGCCAAAATAACCTAGTTTTCTAACAAATTTGTTCATGATATAATAGATATTTACTATATAAGTGTCGTAAAGATTCATATTAAGAAATGAGATGGTAAATGGTAATAATGTTAATTATTTACTCAAAGTCAAAATTCGTCAATATTCCTGAAATTAATGATATTAGAATCATGTAACAAGCAAGCGTTGCGCTCATTGTTGATTTATTTTGCGAACTGTCAATTTTGACGCGTTCACTTCAGTTTGGTATAATTGTATCGACATGAGTTCCGACTATGAAAGTGTGGATTCTGATATATAATTTGCTGCAAATAACGCAATACAAACCCTAGTACCCGCTAAATCCCGCAATAGATACGCAAAACTGCAAACTGTTCACTTTGACACGTTCATTCCAATTAATTTTACTTTACCGCACTTACATTTTAATTCTCAGGGCGCGTTGTATCTCACACCTAAACTCGGTTTAATTATAACTGATGTTTAGACTGATGTAATTAATGATAATAAATAAATCAATACGTCACAGTCTAAACATCAGTTATAATTAAACCGAGTTTAGGTGTGAGATACAACACACCATTAATGATTTGATTTTTTAAAATTCCTACAGCTATACTATAGATATACCTAAAATAAGAACTTTTGACTGCTATCTTATAGTAGCTCAGTGGTTAACGCGTCATGACAATTCGGAGAATGCTGGAGTAGACCGCGGATCGATTCCCGGCCGTAGTTGTTTTTTTATCACAAAATTTGGCGAATTTTAATAATTTTGGAACAGATTTTCTGTTTTGTGTTATATTTATAGTTATTACGTAGGTAAATTTAAATAAGAAAATCGAATTTATGCGAACCGTGCGATATGATATCACACTAGGTTGATATCATAGCGCACGGTTGGCATCACTATGGTGATATGAGAAACTTTCTGCCAGAGTAGGCAGTGCGATATATGTTAATTTCCTATATGGTTAGGAAAATAATATTGTAAGTATTGTCAATCAAAATGATACTGATATGAGTTTCGTAATGAGGTTCATTACGACACTGGAAGATAAACATGATGAGATGCAGATGCATTTATTGAAATTGACGTAATGTCGAAGTTTGGCTTTTTAAAATCAAATGATGAATTAATATTCATTTTCATATCTCTGGCGGGACGGTATTAATGTTTGTATTGCAGCATTTGCTAATAATATCTGAATCGATTTTTTCAGGATCTGAACGAATGTCGATAGCATTCTTCAAATCGATGACATTTTACATAATGTTAAGAACTATTACTAATTAAAGTATAATTACCATCCGTTGTTTACCAGTAAACAGTGAGAGTTAAATAGAATATGACATGTGCCTTCCAGAACAATATGGCCGACCTGACAAAGTCAGGTGTTTTGGAGTGGTCGATTGTTTTGTAGATTGTAGCTTTTAGGTTAGGGGTTGATTGACAGTGAAATTCTTATATACATGTCCACCAACTGACAGTTGACAATAGCCCTGAGGAAAAACAATTATTTGGTTAGATTTGGAATTTGGTTGTTTTGAATTGATTTAATTATCCTTTTTATTATAAATAGTAATATATAGCCTTTAAAAAACCCAAGCAATTAAGATAACGTCGAAAAAATCACTAAATCATAATCAAATAACTATTAAGAACCACGTGTTGAGCAAAGCTTGGTTATCATCAGATTCCTCAGAACAATTTGTGTCGTGCGCAATAACATTTTACAAATAAAATAAAAAGATGGTCATCTATTATTTCATTTTATTTTTATTTTTCGATTAAAGGTTTTGAAAATGTGAATGAGATGAAATGTATCTATGAAAAAATTGGAAAAAACATATATGCTGAGAACGATTGCAATTTTTTAACGACTTCCTCCTCTCTTTTATTCTTATACCCTGTAAATTGTACCGTGTGTGTGACAGTAGAGTTGATTTTACAGGTTATCTGTGGATATCACGTGACAAAAAGGTTGAGTTGTATATCTGTTTTTTATTTTTGCACCAACTTGAATTCACCAATTCGGCTGACAAATGGAGAAGTGTGGAGAATAAACCAAATTTTACTATCGCCCCACCTTGCAGACTGGACCGTGTATTGTAGAGTGCTACGTGAGTACACATCATAAAGTATTCAAAATATTTTCAGACAATAGGTAATTTCCTTCGAGTGTTTAATTTTGTATAAGGTCCACGTAGAAAGGAGTAGGGTAACAGTGCAGTGCAATTTTTCAAAAACAGCTTATAAAGACAATATAGATCTCTCTGATCATTGTTTAACCACCGCTGTTCAAAAATATTGTCTAAATAATTAGTTTTTAACCTAACAAACTTACGGGATTGTGGAGTGAATAGGGGAAGGGGAAGTATTACAATTCGCCATGGTTGCACGTATTTAATTTAACAAATTCCAAATACGAAACTCAAACTATAATGACTAACTTACACGCGTACCTACTTTTATATCATAAAAGAAAAAGTCTAGATTTGTTTGGAAAAGAATAGAATAATTAGTTATAAATCAAGAATTTTCAAGAACATAATATAAAAGTGAATCTCACAACAGCACATCAAGTTGTCAGACTTTGGTTTTACCATCATTCCTAACCTCAATACTAAAAATAATAAACATTAAAAATGTTTGGACTTTTAATGAGAAATATTGTTTAAACATTGTGCATTATTTAAAGAAGGTGCAGAACATATATATGTTATACAAAGTTCATTGGTTAGTATTTACCGAAATATACCCCACCCTGCACCCCTATTCGATGCACTATCTCGTAAGTTTGTTTAGTTAATAACTAATTATTTAAACAATATTTTAGAACAGCGGTGGTTAAACAATGATCAGGGAAACCTATATTAAGTGTCTATATAAGCCGTTTTTAAAAAATTGCAAAATTGGCCGAAAACCGTTATCGGCACAATTACCAGGAGTAGTTTGTAAGGTTCCTGGATAATAATGGTCGTAGATCATTTTATTATTTCAATGGTTGAGTGAAATATTCCAAGGTTGGGGATATCATTTTTAAATTTTGACATTGATTGATTGATTAGAATTTTGTAATATTTACTGTTTGGACTCTTACTTTGTGGACACTACTCATATGTCGCTTTTATTTGTAAGAGAATTTTGTGGATTGCTTCCTAGAAAAATGTCATTGAAACTAAGTTTCAGATCAACTTTTATGAGAAAAATAATTTTTTGTTGTTTTTCTCGATGTAATTTAAACATGCTTTTCATTGATAAATCAGTCTGATTGAATTTAATGTCTAAAATAATGTCTTACGCTATTTTTATTGACATCAAACAACGTATTCGTTAAAATACACCCATTATTCTTAAGGCTGCACAATTTGCCAATGGCGGAACTTTTGAATATCAATTTTTTAATTCATACCTTATTAATGATGGAAGAATCATATAATGTGAACCAATTATGTAAGAGAATAGGTTAGACACACAAATTATAACCTGCATATACAAATGTAGTATTAACAGAGTATTGATTCACATTAACCCTAATTATTTTACTGTAAGAAAAGAAAAAGAATATACAGGTCACATTCTACATATAAATTTGTCGATATTTGTTCAATAAAATGTAATATTCGACTATTATTTTGTCCAAACGGTCTGAAACGAAATCATTCATCTTTTGAATTTCCTACTCACTCCATATTTCAATTATTGTAGTTCATCTAAGTATTTTACCGCATGTCATCTCTAAAGGTAATGTCACATGAGACTATAATAAACTGAATTAGTTTTATTTATTCTTCGAGTATCTAACATTATACTTTTACCACATGTTTTATATAAATCTCAAGAATCAACTATCATAATAGTTCAAAATTTGATTTATAGTCAAAATAAAATTATCAACCAATGCTGTCAGCAAAATATTTAAAGCAACGTTGCCAAATTCAAAATATCGTCAGTTATTTGCCGAAAACCTACATTTTATTTTGAAGTTTAGTCGCTAAAAGTTGAGAGCTACCAGATTGAGTTCTAACGAAATTATTGTTGTCTCATTAAATCTAACTGTCCTATTTTCGTATATTTACACTGATAAAAATTCACCTAGTACATTCAATTATGTGTAGTAGATTGATTAAATTGAATTGTTCAGAACTTCCATAGATTCTTCTGCTCGTAATCTAATTGATTTTGTGCACTATTCGAATTTGTCCACCTCTCATAATAGTTCAATGTCTACATTACTTTCCATTCATACTTACAACATATTGTACGTCGACTTCAATTATCTTCATATCCTTGTTTTTATACTTATTTTTACTTCTATTCGTTTTACAATTACAAATAATGTAATACGCTATTAATTTCTTCCAAATACCTATGCCTACATTCCAAGTCTGAATATAAATTTAACACTTAGAATTTTATACTGGTACTTATGGTTGTATACACTTATGGAATAAAATTCTTTACGTCATTATTTTAGAAAATTATAAAAAATGCCGAGACATGTCAACTTTTGAATTGAGTTGTGCGTTATGTAAACATAAATTTAAATGTACAGGGTGACTCACGCAAGTATGCCATAGTCGGTGTTTTTTTTTTAATGAAACATCCTGTATATTTGCATATTTTTGAAATCCCCTTAATGAACCGATTTCAACAAACTAAATAATGTATGGTCAATTATGAATTATACAGGGTGAAATTTTTATTTTTACAGTTATTAAACACATACATAAAATACCTGATGTATTTGATTTTAATACATTAAAATAAATGCTCAAAATGTTCTCCACCTAGTTGTTGGCAATAGCACAGTCTCCTATAGAACTCCTCCTTAACTTTGTTTAAAGTTTGAGGTGAAATATTCCGTATTTCTGTAGTTATCCTGTCTTTGAGGCCTACAATGCTAGTTGGTTGTGTTTCATATACTTTGTTCTTGAGATAACCCCTCAGAAAAAATCTAACGGCGTAAGGTCTGGCGATCTAGCTGGCCACTCAATAGTACCTCTTCGTCCAATCCATTTATTGGGGAAGATTGCATCTAAATAAGTTCTTACCATTAAAGCATAATGGGGTGTTGCCCCGTCTTGCTGGAACCAAACATTTTCATTCGGTAAGCTAGGATCTATTGCGTTGGGATATAAGTTTGCCAACGCAGGAATAACTTCATTTCTAAGCATATTTAAATATTTTTCAGCTGTCAAATTTCCATCTATAAATATAGGACCAATAATACGGTCGCCTATGATACCGGCCCAAACGTTCACCTTTTGAGGGTACTGAGTATGTGTCTCACGCATCCAATTAGGATTCTCTGCTGACCAATATCTACAGTTCTGTCGGTTTACCTCTCCATTCAATGTGAATGTTGATTCGTCAGAAAAAAGAATGGTTCCAAGAGCTATCTCATTTCTGTTCAGCTTATTCATCAATCTTTCGCAGAAATCCATTCTACGATCTGGATCGTCTTCTGTTAACTCCTGCACAAAAGTTAATTTGTAGGGATGAAGTTTTTCTTTATGAAAACATCTTAGAACAGTTGTATGACTAACATTATTTTCACGGGCAATTTGACGTGTACTTGAAGTTGGATTCTCTTCGACACTTAACAAAATATCCACTTTCATATCATCTTCAACGAAGTGTGGTTTTATTTTCAATGGTTTGACATGTCCAAGTTCTCTGAATTGTGCATGAACTTTAGACACAGTACTTTGTGAAATATTAGGCAATTCGGGATACCCTGTGATTAAATAAGTTTGCCACTTCAACTTGACTTCTGCAGTTATCCCCGTACCCAATCATCATTAAAATCTCAATTCGGTGAGTCTCAGTTAAATATTTCATTGTTATGTCGACAAGGAAAGAGTGTTTGACAAAGATTTTACTTTTTCAGTATAAACTGTCAACACATCAACAACTGACAGAATAGAAAACAATCCACATTATTTACCGATTTTGTCCAATTATTGGCGTTTTTAGGCAGTTTTTAGGTATTTATGATAAAATTCATGGGCGTAGCAGGTTTATTTTAATATACAAATACGTCTAATAATTAGTTTAGATTTTTTTTTATTTTAGCTTAACGTGCCTCGACAGCGCTGGTCATTGGCACAGAAAAAATAAATACAGATATTTACACAATTATTACAAATATTTAAATTAGATTTTACAGTATAGATTAGTAGCTTTCAGGAACTGTAAGACTTAAAGCAGAAAATTGTTTGCAGTCCGTCAATATGTGCTTAACGGTCACAATATCGTTACAGCTAGGGCAAACGGGACGATTTCCTGAAGACATCAGATATCCGTGTGAGAGTTTGGTATGACTGATTCGGATTCTTCTGATTGTAGTAGCCTCTCTCCGGGTTAAGAAGTTCAGGGAGAGAGGAGAAGTGGATGGATGGATATCATGAAGTGCTGTCGTGCTATTGCGCCACAGGTGTTGCCAATAATCTTGTGTGACGTTTTTGAAGTGGATCTTCAGGTCGGTTGCGAGTTGGACAATGTGTGTTGGGACGTTGTTAGTGGTAGCATCTTTCGCGTCGCGGTCCGCAGTTTCGTTACCATCAATGCCGATGTGTGATGGAAGCCAGATGAGAGAGACTGTTATATTTTGAGCAACGAGAGTTTGATAGATGTCGTGTATATTCTGGACAATTGGGTGGTCAGTGAAGATTGACTTGATTGACTGAATGGAGGAAAGGGAGTCAGTGCATATTGCAATATTTTTGTGTAGATAGATAGATAGATAGATATTTATTCCACAAAATCACAATATAAATTACAAAGCATATAGAAATTCAATAAAATCCACAGTGATTTTAGCCTAAGCGTTGGAAATAACAAAAAAAAAGAGAAAAAAAGTTTTTAGTTAAAATTTGTCAGAAAGAATTCTGAGATATTATAAAAAACATACTGATGTAGTAGCTGTTTAATTTTTCTTTTAAATTTTTTGTTTGTAAGATTTTTCAAATCTGAAGGTAAATGGTATGGTGTGGTAGGTGGATGCTTTTGAAAGCTTGAAAAATGCTTTGTAGCTCGCCTGTGTGAACGCTACACACTATAGGTAAGGTGAAGGAGCTTATGCTTATGCTTCGTGGAAACTGCACAACCAACACCGGAGTCAGTTTTGGAAGCGTCTGTGTAGAGTATTAAATCATACGGTTTTTTTTGTAGTAATTCTAGGAACGCTTTCTTTATAAGTGCAGTGGGAGATTCATGCTTACTATAAATGGTAAGTGAGGTATCGATTGTAGGGATATTTTTGGTCCAAGGTGGAGAAGAAGGTAGAGGGAGCGGGGAGGTCAGAGAAAGGTCGGCATCTTTGAGTAAAGGAGTGAGTATTTGGGGGATAGATTTTATAATTGTTCGAGGGTAAGTAGGGGGATTAGTCGTTGAAATGAAAAGCGAGTGAACAGGATTGAGAGGATTGGAGGATACTGAGGCAGCATACGAGAGGAGTAGGGATTGGCGTCTTAGGGGTAGGGGTAGTTCATTAGCTTCAATGTGGAGACTATCAGCAGGGCTAGAGCGAAAGGCACCAAGGCAGAGGCGAAGGTGACAGATTTGGGGGCAGACATGTAAATAAAGCAGACATAATCAAGCTTTGAGCGGATGAGAGCTGTGTATACTCTTAATAATACAATTTCGTCGGAACCCCATTGAAAGTGACTAAGGGTTTTAAGTATATTTAGTCTCTTTATACAGATGTCTTTGAGTTCATGGATATGGTGTTTCCAGTTAAGTCGGGAGTCGAAGGTTATTCCAAGAATTTTACATTTATTCGCAATGGGTAGGAGTATGTTATTGAAGAAAATGTGAGGTAAAGGAAAAGATGTTCTTCTTGAAAACTTGATTATTTTGGATTTGTTTTGGGATAAGGATAATCCAAGGTGATTAGATCTATCTTGTAGAAGGTTTACTGCGGTTTGAAGGAGTTTGCAAGTTGCTGAGATCGATTTACCATGGCAATACACAATTAGGTCATCAGCATATTGTACGTGTTTTATGGGTGCAGGAAAATTGTCACAGAGTTCGTTTATTGTGAGGATGAATAGGGTAGAGCTTAATACTGATCCTTGAGGGACTCCAGCATTTTGTGGGTGAGGTGAGGAGAGTTTACCATTAGCAGAAACTCTGAATGTTCTACAAGTTAGGAAATTATTGATGAACGATAGAATGTTACCATGGAGATTGTATTGGGAAAGTTTATTTAGAATTGCAGTCCTAGATATCGAGTCAAAGGCACCTTCGATGTCAAAGATAGCTGCAACGACGTCTTGGTGATTATTTATTGCTGTAGAAATGTGTGTTTGGAGAAGAACAAGGTTGTCGCGAGTGGATCGATGTCGCCGGAAGCCGGATTGGGCATTGGAAATGATTTTGTACTTTTCAAGAAACCAAAGGAGTCATCTGTTGATCATTTTCTCCAGGAGCTTGCAGGTTGTGCAAGTAAGTGAGATCGGTCGGAAGGAATTAGGCGATAAGGTGAATTTATCTGCTTTCTTTATTGGAATGATTATAGATTTGTGACATGCGTCAGGGCTTAGAGAGCTTAGAGAGAGATGGATTGTAAAGTTTTTTGAGAAAGATGTAAGGAATATCATCAGGGCCGGCAGCTGAATTTCTACAAGTAGACAATGCAGATTTCAGTTCGTTTAGGTTAAAAGGGGCGTTGATAGACGCAACATCACGAGGATTTGACTGAAGAGAGGGGGAAGGCTGAATATGTGAATTGGGGTAGATAGAGATGGGGATACGTTTATTAAATTTGTCTTCAAAGACTTGAGCGAGGGAGTCGGCAATTGCTTGGTTTTCGGAGATAACAGTATCATTAAGTATTAAGGAGGGAATTTTGGTGTTGGTTTTTTTGCCTTGAATTTGAGCAATTTTTTTCCAGACTTGACTGGGATTTGTATTATGATCCAAAGAGGATGTATAGTTTTGCCAAGAGGATTTTTTGCTTTGCTTGACTAAGTACTTTGCTTTAGCTTTGAGATTTTTGTGTAGGAGAAGGTTTTCTTGTGTCCTATATCGTCGAAACCTGTTAAGAGCGTGTTTGGACTCGCGGATGGCATTTTCGCAAGCTGAATTCCACCAAGGCACTGCTTTATATGCCGAGAAAGTGACTGTTTTACCTACGTGAGTGTCGGCAGCAGCAAGTATGCTATCAGTAAACATTTTTAGAGTGTCATTTATATTTGTAGAAATGGTTAATGAGGATAAATAAGTTTGAGAAAGAGAAGTAAACCCAGGCCAGTTTGCATTTTTTAAGTGCCAGAAGCTTCTAGAGATAGTTTCTTTAATATAATGATTAGATATAATAATGGGAAAGTGGTTGCTATCATGAAGATCATCGGAAACTTGCCAAGAAAGGGAAAGTGCAGTTTTGGGGTCACATAAGCTGAGGTCAAGGGCAGAGAAGGAGCCGGAGGATATGTTAAAGTGAGTCTTGAGTCCTGTATTCAACAAGCAGGTTCCGGAGGAGTTTAATACGTTTCCTATAGCTTTGCCTCTAGAGCAATTACGGGTGGAGCCCCATAAGGTGCATTAAAGTCACCAACAAGGATGTAAGGGTGGGGGAGCTGAAAAATTAGGTCGGTTAGGTCTTCTTCATTAAGAGGGATGTTAGGAGGAATGTAAATGCTACAAATGGTTAGCTTATTAGGGCACCAAGCGGTGACAGCAATTGCCTCCAAATTTGTAGTTAGAGAGAGATGAGATGAGTATATGTCGCTAGATACAAATCTAGAAGAATCACCACTGGCTCTCGCACAGTTGGTACGGATGTAATGATATCCTTCAAAGTTTTTTAGATTACGCTGATGATTCATTTTAAAATTGGTTTCCTGGAGACAGAGGAAGTCAGGGGTATGGAGAGAGATGATTTTCTGAAATCTTTCAAGGCGAGGATAAAATCCATCGCAGTTCCATTGTATTAGAGAGAATAGTATAAATTAAAGGAAAGATAATGAGGTTATTTACTGGGATCGTACAGAGGAATCAGAGAAGCTACTGTTATCAGAAAAAGGTTCCCCAGGATGAGTGTTTTGCTCGGGTGAAGTTTAAGTTTTATTTTGTTGGTCAGACGAGTAATGCGATTTTTCAAGGATCTTTCGTTGACATTAGAATACACTAAAGATAAATCTTCCAGTAGGGCGGCAGTATCGGAGATTAATTTATTGGCTTCAGGAAGAGGGTCGCTGACTCGATAAGTATTTTCGAGGAACGCAATAAGCTGGTTGCTACTAAGGGAAAAGGACTCTGGAGACTCGTCATGGAGATTCTGTATGATATAACGTGATTCGGGGCGTAGACTGCGACAATCATCATCAGCAAGTTTAGATTTTTTGGTTCTTTTTTTGGCAGGTTTGGTGGTTAGAGGGAGATGAGATGAGTATATGTCGCTAGATACAAATCTAGAAGAACCACCACTGGCTCTCGCACAGTTGGTACGGATGTAATGATATCCTTCAAAGTTTTTTAGATTACGCTGATGATTCATTTTAAAATTGGTTTCCTGGAGACAGAGGAAGTCAGGGGTATGGAGAGAGATGATTTTCTGAATTCTTTCAAGGCGAGGATAAAATCCATCGCAGTTCCATTGTATTAGAGAGAATAGTATTAATTAAAGGAAAGATAATGAGGTTATTTACTGGGATCGTACAGAGGAATCAGAGAAGCTACTGTTATCAGAAAAAGGTTCCCCAGGATGAGTGTTTTGCTCGGGTGAAGTTTAAGTTTTATTTTGTTGGTCAGACGAGTAATGCGATTTTTCAAGGATCTTTCGTTGACATTAGAATACACTAAACATAAATCTTCCAGTAGGGCGGCAGTGCTACTAAGGGAAAAGGACTCTGGAGACTCGTCATGGAGATTCTGTATGATAGAACGTGATTCGGGGCGTAGACTGCGACAATAATCATCAGCAAGTTTAGATTTTTTGGTTCTTTTTTTGGCAGGTTTTTTCGGATTAGGTATTGTGAATTCTGGAGGAGGCATTGAATTGGAATTATCGAGAGGAGTGTTGGATAGTGATGAAGATTGTGGAGAGTCAAGAATGCTGTTTCTTGAGCGGGGACGTTTTTCGCCGGGTATAGGAGAGGAGGGAGCGAGTGGTACCAAAATCACAAACAATAGATATAATATAAATAGATATAAATCTCAGCTCAGAAGACAGTCTATAACTCAATGACTGGCCTATTGTTTTCCAACACCAATAAATAAATCGAAAGAATATTTACCAGTTTTGTAGTAAGACAGCACTTTTACAAGTTTTGTTATCACATTTTAAATGATGAAAAAAAACACGTTTTTAAATTTGAAATAGATATTAAGACTTAACGATCCGTACCTAATGGGATCTAGCATATGAATCGTTTAGATTTTTGATAAATCCATATTTAGCTGATTTAAAAAAGTACCAATATTTCAAGTGTAATAAATTATTAATTTTAAAATTTGTGAAAATGGATATTTTGTTAAGTGTCGAAGAGAATCCAACTTCATGTACACTTCAAATTGCCCGTGAAAATAATGTTAGTCATACAACTGTTCTAAGATGTCTTCATAAAGAAAAACTTCATCCCTACAAATTACTTTTGTGCAGGAGTTAACAGAAGACGATCCAGATCGTAGAATGGATTTCTGCGAAAGATTGATGAATAAGCTGAACAGAAATGAGATAGCTCTTGGTACCATTCTTTTTTCTGACGAATCAACATTCACATTGAATGGAGAGGTAAACCGACAGAACTGTAGATATTGGTCAGCAGAGAATCCTAATTGGATGCGTGAGACACATACTGAGTACCCTCAAAAGGTGAACGTTTGGGCCGGTGTCATAGGCAACCGTATTATTGGTCCTATATTTATAGATGGAAATTTGACAGCTGAAAAATATTTAAATATGCTTAGAAATGAAGTTATTTTTGCGTTGGCAAACTTATATCCCAACGCAATAGATCCTAGCTTACCGAATGAAAATGTTTGGTTCCAGCAAGACGGGGCAACACCCCATTATGCTTTAATGGTAAGAACTTATTTAGATGAAATCTTCCCCTATAAATGGATTGGACGAAGAGGTACTATTGAGTGGCCAGCTAGATCGCCAGACCTTACGCCGTTAGATTTTTTCTGAGGGGTTATCTCTGTAAGCTGTAAGCATGTATTATGATTCTCAGTGTATGCCAAAGTTAGCTGTCATCTTCAATGTTATTTATCTTTTTCTAGTTGTGTGTATTTTTTGACAAAACTAAAATATTTCAAACGATAATTAAGAATACATAATAGGTTTGTTCGTAGAACAGTCGGAAACTATCCTCGGTGGTTATATATTCGGAGGTCTTCTAGCTTGTTTCTTGTCTTCTGTTGTGTGTGTTTTTTTTTCGTTGTCTCTGTAAGGGACAAATCCATAGCCGACAGACTGCGACTAAAGACGACCTTATAGAGTGGATCCAATTGTTTTTGCTGTCCTAGTTGAAATCCCGGCTCATCTTTCTATGAATGTGCCGGGCCTTCTCGTAGGCGGGTCTTGTCAATATTCTCTATAGGTGACTTTATGTCATTAGCTGAGCTAATAGCCTTGTCACCTATTCGAGAATCTCTTGTGCATCTTCGGGGTGGTTGTCGTCGTCGTCTTAGTGGATGACGCTTGGGCCTAGCTTTGTTTCTTTTGGGGGTCCTGTTGTTGATGCAACCCTTGTAGTTCGCTGGCTTATCCCTCGGTCTTGTGAACTCGCTGGAGCGGTGTGGTCCTCCGCACTTGACACACTTGGTGTTCACTCTGCACGTCACACCACTTCCGTGAAGTCCATCTCCTCGTTGTCTTCTGCTGGGAGGATTCTGTTCATTGTGCCTTTCTACGGACACTTTCCGAACGGCTTCGGCTTCTTTTTTCCTCTTGTATGCTTTCCATGGTTTTTGCCATGTTTTCCATGGCTATCGTCAGTCCCTTCATTTCTTCTACCATTCTTGTTATGGTTTTTTCATCTCTTCTGCTTCTTTCCTGGCTTTAATTTCTTAGTCTGTGGCTTTCTTCTTCTTGTTTCAACAAGAAATACCAAATACCAAATTGTAACAACTTCTGAACGGTCCGATAAAATACGACCGGCATAGTTAAGGTGTTCTATGGTAGCCCTTCGGTTTCCCAAAACCTCAGAAATAACCGGTCCTATTGCTGAAAGGTTTACTCCAATCTGCATTTTTGTTTGTAGTAAGGCGCTCGTCTCTTCAGATTATTCACTTCAAAAACTAATAGGCATTGTCAAAGATTACAAAATGAATATGTAATCTTTTGCATTATATAGGTATAAAAAGCTTGATTTCGAAGCAAAGCAACAAACCCACACAGACCCACACTTTAAACCTACCCTATGGTGCACACCAATGAACTGTTATACGCCAATAAAAAAATTTTGTTTATAAGGTTTAGGTTCACTTACTGAGCAATCACAAAATGCTGACAAATCCCAGTGGAGCTTCAGGCGCCATCTTGAAAAAAACGTTTTTGACCGATATATCGGAAACTTTGCACTTAAGGGCAAAAGTCATTGAGACCATTATTGTAGAGAATATCGCGCAAATACCGCTTAAAATTAAATCAAAATGTAGATATTAACACAAATATTAACTGGGGAAACGATATAGAAAAATAAATAATTTTATTAACACATTCAATGAAACAAGCTAGAGATAAAACTACAAAACTAGTAAAAATAAAAAATAGAGTGAGAAAATTATGGCAAAAATACAGACTAGGTACTGACAGAGAAAGGCTGCTACAACTAGGAAGGGCAAAAGACGAAAAAATTTAAGAATTTCGGAACAAAAAATACAGATCTATTAAAACAACTTGAAGTTACCGGCAATTCCTTATGTAAAATTACAAAAATACTTGAAGATCTTAGCTGCATTCGAACACAAAGGACAATTATACATTGACGATTCTGAGAAAGGGGCGGTCTTGGCGAAACACTTTGAAGATATATTTAAAATGAATAAAAGCAATAACACCGACTATACGAACAAACAATAGAACAGAATATTACCGAAATCATAAATACTAGTAGGTACCGACGTAGGGAAAAACGAATTGACTAAATACATTACCTCTCCTAGTAGAATAAAACGACTACCCAACAATAAAGCACCAGGCACTGACCAGCTGGATACTACTTAATGTAAAAATTTACCACTCAAAGCTGTAGTCCAAATTATGTATATATAGTAAATGCAATATTAAAATTTCAACAATATCCACAAAACATTCAATTATCGTTCCAATGTCGAAACATGGCAAAAATCCAAATTTCTTGGTTAGCTACCAACCAATATCATTAATTCATGTTCTTCCAATAATACACACAGTAGATAAATCGGCTTACAGCAGCCCCATATGTGATACCTCTTTAAGAAGAGAAGGCATACGCTGAAGACACGAATGAAGACAGTACGTGGACCTATAATATTTACTTTTGTTATTTTATAAAATTTACATATTTAACTTTGCAAATAAAATTTTTGGTATTTAGCTTTGTAACTGAGGGTTCCCGAGTTCAAGTCCCGATGGTTTTGCTTTCTCTATGTTCAAAATATTTAGTTTATAGTTGTTTCTACAATTTGTTAATATTCCACTCAACTTTTTTCATATAATTGATTCAATACGCCAATAATGTTTTGTTATATATAATCCTAAATATCCATTCGAGCTGAAATTCATCCTTAAAGTATACAATGACAACATGTAACTAAATACGCCGGTGACTTGCCTGGTTTCATTCAAAACGTGTTACAGACTAGAAAAAAAAAACATCGTTTAAAATTACGTGCCAAGAAATAAAAACAGAAATAAAGCGTGTACTTATTAGCAATAGGTAAAGTATGGGCTGGATCATGCCACATAATAGTGTGTTAGAAATGTACTTGCAGAAAACGTGATGTGTTAGAACTATACTAGCAGAAAACGTGATGTATTATAAATTCATTTGTAAGCGCTCCACTGCTCGGTTGGAGTTGGACTTGACGTTGAAGTATTTTCTTAAGATCACAATGCCAAAGGCTACCTAAACAAATTTTCAAATCAGTATTTTTTAAGATAATTTATAAAATTGTAAAGCAACATAAGTACAATAATTTAAAAAAAGGATGCATTAACAACTATTCCTCGGTTCTTATGGACATTGAACATGACAAAATTTGTAAATATCGATAATTTTCTATAAACCAAACGTATATATTGCAAAAATACATCTGTGATCGCCCTTGTGATAAGGAAAGTATCCCTTTAAAATAGTCATTATCGCCTTTCTACCTGTGCCTAGGGTTTTTTTAACTGGTGGTTAATTGTGACTTATTAGACCTATGAATGATGAAGGGTAATTGTGGAGTAATTGATCTGTAGGTTAAACGATCACGACATATGGACGAACGGGTTTGTGGATGTCATAGTAATTGTCACCAATGTCCAGAGACAGTTATGAATGTCCTACAAGAAGCACTACGAGTCGTGGAGGACTGGTGCCTTAAAGAGTACTTTCAATAAATAATAAAAAAACAGACTAGTTACTTTCACAAACAGAAGAGTTCTCCCTCAAGGTAGATTACAAGTGTTCGGAGAAGAACTAGAAATATCCAAAGAAGTTAAATATCTGGAAGTGACCTTTGATTCCAAATTGAATTAGAGAACATTCCTGGAAAAAATTGCTGCCAGGACAACTAGGCTTTTCTGGCAATGCATAAGAGTTATGGGCAAAACCTGGGTAATACTACTTAACGGAAGCTCTTATTGGCCTTTCTTCTTAGGAACCTTTTGTAAGGGCTGAGGCGAAGTTGGCAATCCTTAGGCTGAAATCGGGACGAACAATGCTCGAAAAGGACACACTGATACAACTGGGACAATTGTAGATGAACCCATATTTCACATGAGTTTGGATATCACGACACCGGAAAACATACTTACTTAGCGAGTGAATATCATCATCCCATCTAGGGAACAGGTGATGCACCCAGGTAATTTTACAGAGATTTTTTGCCAAATTTGCTACAGTCGGCAAGGATATTTTTAATGCATCCGAAACGCGCTGAAACACAATAGATAAAAATAAAATATTTAAACAATCCTAATGAAATAGGATTAACTTGATTTATATTAATTTCACTTATTGTTATGTAAAAAATACTTACTTGGTTCACTGAAGTTAAAGGTATCAATGGTTTACCAGCTTCTTTTTCTAACTGAAAATATTTGATAACTTTCAAAATAAGATGCTGCTCTTTTTCCGTGTATCTAGGCATATTTTTGTATTATTTAAATAAATAAAATGCTAACAATAAGATTAATATTTATTTTTCATAAATAATAATTGATCGTAAACAACAAAGTACAGACCTGACGAGAACTGTCAGTGGGACATTAGAAAAAGACGTAAGACATATTGCCGCTACGAAGGGAACGACTGCATCCTATTTTGAACGATATAATTTCGCCTGATTGATAGGTCGCGCTTGCACGTAAACTAAACATCAACCAATCAAATTTTTCTGTCAAAGATTAGGGTTAACGTTTGTAACACGTTTAAACAGTTCATTATTGTGATATTTTCATTAGGATTAATCACAGACCTGCCTTTTTTCCATTTCTTTCACCGTAATGTGTTAGAAGGACATTAACAATCAATGACGCACACCAAAAAGGCTGTTATATGAACTCTACTATTTTATTTACAACCATCATATTTCGATCAAAATTAATAAATCTCTATTTCGTTCTGAACATTCCTAAAATATTACATTTAACGACAAATTACCAAGAACGCGGTTTTCTCAGAATAATTAAGAAGATATATTGTTACCGTGACTACGGGGTATACAATTGTCACCAATATTAGTAAATGTCAGATAAAGTCAATAAATGTCAGATTAATATCAATAAGTAGTTTGTTGTATTTTAGTTCATTGTTGTTTTTTTATTGTTTGCCATTAAATAGGTATTATAAAATTTGTAAAAAAATATGTTATTTTTTTAAATATAAAAACTATTTATCTAGAATAGATGAAATGAGGGCGGGAAGTAGACGTGTGTGATGTGACACTTCCCAACCTTCAATGACGTTAGTAATGACAGCATTACATATATGGTTGTAAATAAAAGTAATTTCATAAAAAGTGATATTTTGTTACCGGACAACAATGATAAAATGTCAAACTTTTTTCCCGTCACAGAAAAAATATACATATTTAAAAACAATTTTTAAATACGGAAAAGAACAAATCATATTATGTTGCAGGCATTAAAGACTAATTAGAGGAAATTGTCGAACTTGTGATTGGAATAGGAGAAAGAATGTGGCAAGCTGATAATATGCTAGAAAGTAATTTATAACCACTTATTATTTACCGGACTCCAACGACGATAGTGTATCTGACAACTTGGAACATAATTACTAAAGTTTAGAAATTAGGTAATATTGTAAACAGTACAGTTTGGCAAATTGAGACTTCAAATGCGCAAACAAAGAAGAGAGACAAAAACGGAAAATAATGATAACAATACTGTACGAGTACGTGCGTGCTAACTGAGATAGACCTACAGCTTCGTGCATCGTCACGTCACTTAAGGTTACTGTTGCTATGCGACGAATTTAAGAAATATTAAAGAATTTATTTAATAGCTCGCAACTTAGTTTAAACCCATATATATATAGCAACACATTGTAGTTTTAGTGGGCTACTTGCGTAATAAGATGCAGTGGTTTAAAAAAATTACTATTAATTTATATTAAATATTTAAAAAAGAACAAAGTATCGATAAACGTTAGATACATCCGGTTCGGCAAGGAAATTAGAATATTATAAAAAAAAACAAGAAAGAATAAAAATCTCAATTTGATTTGGATGTCCTATATAAATATTGTATAACTGTTGTGAAAGCTACATAGCCTGAAGTTAAAAAACCCCAAATAAAAGTCACCACTGAAAAGTAAATAAGCTCAACGAATTTACGGTACCTAAGAACTATTTATAATAATAAGTTTAAAGCTAATAACTACATTACTTTTACCAAAACTAATACAAATAATATGTCAAAATAGTAGCATTGAATATTTACTAAATTTCCTGGCTACTGCACTTTATAACTAATGATTTCAGTTCGGACGCCTATTTGATTTAGCGCCTTTCACTCCCATGTGGTCGTACTTTACACAGTGTTTCGATGTCTCATTATTGTTTTTTTTTGTTTAAAATTATTATAACACTTATTGTAACTATTTGAAAACTGTAAATTATAAAAATCAGAAGATATTGGTAACCTCTGTCAAAGATTACAATCTTTGTCTCGGTATAGAAATGAAATTGGGAAAATCAATTAACGCGATTTTAAACCTACATTTTTTAACGTCTTTAATTTTTAACTATATAAAATTGACCCTATTGATGGGAATTATTCATAATGGTACGTTTATGTAGCGAGCCGCAGGTGAGTGACATAAACTCCTAAGCAAATAATACCCATTATATGCGAGTATAATAGTATGTTTTATATTCATAAAGTGCATGGTTCGACTCCAGGATATGGCGATATTTTTATTTGGACATTTGCATATAAATAACCTTTAATAAAGTTCGTATTTATTCGTGTTATGTGACTTGTTGATTATCCACACCTATTATTGACTAGTGAATAACGAACGTCATTATACTCGTACTGGAGGAAGCACACGTAAAATATAAACATCAAATAGTCGTGGACTAAACATAAAGTGCCCCTTAGCAGTTATATACTTTTGTTCTACTAGATTTTTATATTTACTCCTGACGATGCAAATGTAGTTTGTGAAATCGGTTATGTAATATCATGTTATATTTCTGTTGTAGAGTTTGTTATCTATTGATTTTATTTCATTGTTATGAAAATATTCCACGTAGTAATGGTTGAAACAATTAATTTATATAATGTTTAGTTTACCCTATAAAATGGAGATAAAAAGATGACGATGGAAAACCGTTTTTAGATAAATTTTATCTCACGATAAATATTAGCTTTTTACTGTGTAATATGGATTAAACATATCATCTATATCACGTCTAAGTATAGATATTTGTATAACAATTACAAGTGTCAGCATAAGATTATTGAATAGATGTAGGTATATGTTGTTTTAAAAAGATATGCAGATGAAAAGTGTGACATATAATAGTATATTATTCAACAAGCATGTAATGATGGCTATTATACACGAAAGTGCGTTTATGTCGCGAGGCTCAGGAAATTATCTCTGAAACGGGTCGCACTATTTTTATAGATTTTGGTGTACAAGGATCTTGTGAAATGGCCGATATGGTGGTATATACCTAGGTATTATACTAAATGATGTTTTTCCAAATCGATGGATAGGCAGAAGAGCTGAAATTGAATGGCTTCCTCGGTCACCTGAATTTAATCCATTGGATTATTTTTTGTGGGGTTACCTAAAATCTATAGTGTATAAAGATAAACCGAATAATTTGAATGAGTTAAAATTAAAAATCCGAAGATGCATCGAAGAAATCCGGAGAGACACATTAGCGAATGTTATTAACGCCTATTGTACACGGTTAGGACATTGCCAACAAACACAAGGCTTACAATTTTAGCATTTACTATAGTAAAGAGGATCTTGCAGCTTTCGCGTTTCGTGAAATGGAGTTTATTACATTTAGTTATTTGTTGTTAGTTTCGTTTTTATTCATGTTGTATTTTAATGTTTTAAATAATAATAATTAAACCAATTTTCAACATAACACTCGTGTTGTGTGAAATTTTTTTGTTTTTTGTTATTTCATAAAATGTCTCCAAGTGGATAGTGACTTTTCTGTGAAAGTGGCTATATCTTTTTAACCACTCGGTATAGGATAGCAAAACTCTTATATTTTCTAAAGGCTTAAAACGTGATATATTTAGTTTCTTACATCAACTATGCCAAGATCATTAGTTTGAAATTTAGAGAGAATTACAGATGTTTTAAAATCGATTTAGCTTACGATTTAAGAACATTGTAAATTGCACGAAAAGTATAATACCTAGGTATAGGTACACCCTCATACCATTCGAAAGAGGACATTTTTCTGAATATGATGAATAATTAAAATACAGGGTGTTCCATTTAAAATAAGCCTGAAACTGCACATTGAATGATCTAATAATGGAACTGAAAATTCTGAACACCCTGTAAAGAGATGTTTAGTACTCGATCGTGGAATACATTCAACGAATGTCCAACTATTTAGATGCAAGAGATAATTTGCAAGAATTTGTTATATTCATGAGTTATTAATTTTTTTCGAAATGTTCACATTTTTAAAAAAGTCAGCATAACTCTGAACCCTCTGTATTTAGGTATAGGGAACCATTATGTAGGAATATTTTATTTTTTAGTGGCAATCAGAAAATGCAATAAAATATAGGGTGTTCCATAAGAAGAAAAAATATAATTTTGATACGCCACACTTTATTGAAACACCCTGTATATTTCAAAATATTTTCAAATTATAGTTTAAGTTGGAGTAAAATTTGTGGTATAAAAAGATTTTTCGCAAAATTCATATTTTCTTCAATATTTGTCCGGTCCCGGACTTTGGCTGAACTCTGTATATGAAAATATAGAACCAACCATTCTGCAGACCGGTTTTGGCGTATTTGCTCCTCATCAGTACAAGGTAGATATTATTCGTTCAGAAGCTCTCAAGAGCATAATCCTGGACTGAAGACAAAGCTGAAATCACATTAATACATTAAACCCAGTGAAGGGAATGCCAAGAATGTGATAGGTAATAGCTTACAGTTTCCTGTAACAATTGTCATATTTAAGTAAAGCGTGTTGTCAATAGAAGTCAAAATAATAGTATAAAACTATTAAAACGCCTTACAAATAAGAAAATTACCTCCCAAAGGGTAGACCGTTCACTAGGAAGCAATATCTACTTCTAATTATAAACCAGAATGGTTGGTTCTATATTTTCATATATACCAACCCCGTTTATCTTGGAAGTGTAATTCATTGTCTGGCGTGGCATATTGCCCGAGAAGTAGATGTTGCTTCCTGGTGAACGGTCTATCCTTTGGAAATTATTTTCTAATTTGTAAAGCGATTCAATAGTTTTACACTATTATTTTGACGTCTATTCATAACACGCTTTACTATGACAATTGATACAGGAAACTGTAATCAAGTAAGTAAATAACTTGCGTCTTGTATTGCATTGCACGTTGTATTGCACAATGTCAAGCTGCCCTTATTGGTTATGACTTGTTGCCAAATATTTAAATAAAGAAACATCGAAGATACTTTTTGAATCCATTAGAAGATACGGCATTATTAACTAGGATAATTAGAGTCACTCGGACAACATATTTGTAGTATAGAAAAAGGGCAATTCGCATAATAAGTAAACTGTATGAAATTTAAGGATTCTTGTATATCCATATTTAAAGAAAATTTACCTTGTATGGCTTATACATATTTCAATGTTTAATGTACCTTTTTAAAAATGAAGATTTGAGGCATGCTGTGTAACACACAGCAATAACACCAAGCAAAATGATTTTATTTATCCTCATCAGTCATCACGGATTAACCGTCACTGAAAAATCTCCAACGTATATAGCAATCAAATTTTACAATAAATTACCACTAAGAATAAAAACCTTAATATCCAGCTATAAATTTAAAAAAGAAATTGGAAAACTTCTGGTGGACATTGAGCCATATAGCATTAATTATTATTTACATGAAAATTGAAGTAACTTCCCCTTAAATGTTAAATGTTGTTGCGTCATTTCATTCTGTGTTGACAATTATAAGTTTTTTTTGTAAATACCAGCATTTTTCATAGTCATGAGATCTGGTATATCTGAACTATTACAGGTTATACTAGTGTCATCAGCAAATAAAGTGAATTTACCATCAATTCGTAAGTCTGTGACATCGTTAATGAATACCAAAAAAAGAATTGTACCTAAAACTGAGCTACTAACTGGTGAATTTTCCGAAACTTTACCATTTTCTCGTACAAGTTGTTATCTACACTTAAGGTAAGATTCAAACCATTTTAAAGGAAAATCCATAAAATTGTAGTTTATTTATCAAAATTATATGATCAACACAATCGATGGCCTTCGCTAAATCGCATAATCCAAAGCCTTAATAAGTTTATTATTAAGTGAGTGATATAGTCGATATACATTAAAGACAGAGAACATTACGTCATTAGTACATTCATTAGGTAGAAAACCAAATTGTTGTAATTTCAGGATTTCATTAGCCTTTCGATTATCTTTGATAAGATTGGTAATAAGGCAATATGACGATAGTTACCAGTATTATTTTTTTTGCACCCTGTGCAGTGGAACAATTATAGCTGTTTTCAGAAAGTTAGGAAGGAGACCATTTTCAAAGGATTTATCTATTACAAAACATTAAACGTTACCTAATCACCACTTCTGTAATATTTAAAAATAGCTGATAACCCATCTATGCCTCATGATTTGTTTTGGATCCTGAGTTTGGTTTGCACTAATTCAAATTTATCCACCGGTTTCAGGAAGAAACTATCAGCGATTCTTTTAGACGGTAAGAAAGAAAGAGCATTACGACTTACGAAATACTTCTGAGCTAATATGCTTAGTAACACTTACGAAATAATTGTTAAGTTCGTCTTGGTCGAGGTCAGTACAGTTTGATGAACGAGTTTTGTTCCTTAAATCATTGATAAAGTTTCTCTGGACTGGAGGAATTTTTAGCTCTATAGATGCGATTGTTATTATAATAGTTTTGTTCAATAGATATCAGCTATCAGCACTGTACAATACTGCTGTATCGTCAGCGAAGCAAACAATGTTACCACAAGTATCGTGACGCAATATATTATTGTAAAGAGAATTGTTGGCCTTCCGGAACTCCGCACTCAACAATCCTTTTTTCACTGACGACGTTATCAATTTTCACGAATTGCTCTCTGTCTTGAAGGTAACTCCATTAGATTCAATGTGCTTCCCCTGAAACCTATATCTTGCAAGGTCGTCAACAGTTGTGAGTGGTCCACGGTATCGAAGGCATTAGCAAGATCTAAGAAAACACATAGACTTGGTTTACTCTTTTCTAGATTTTCTGATATTTTGGAGGTAAGAAAAATGATAGCATCTTGGGTAGAAATCGCTTCTTTGAATCCATACTGATTATTTAAAATGAAATTATGCTTGTTAAGGTACGAGACCATTCTTTTTTTGATTATTACACTCTCTTTATTTTTGTTCGCGAAATCTCCGTTCCGAGATGATATAAGTTGTTTAGGTGGATAGATCTTCATCATCTTCAACTGGGCTAATGCCATGAAAGGCATGAAAGCTATAATAATTTGCTCTTAAAGCTATGGGATCAACGGACAGACCCTTATTCCAGACATCATATAACCCTGGGAGAAGTCATCGGCTCCAGCGAAAATTTAGTGACATTATTGCCGTTGTGTGAATCTTTTAGCTGAAATTACTAAATGATGAGAAAAGCTATTTAATTTATATTCGGCTACAGCATGCTGCTACTATGGGAAACTTTTACTTAATTGATTTTCACAGGCTGATGAGTATCCATTGTCGGAAGAGGCTAGGCTTCTCAGGACATTGAAAGAATCAATAGACCTTTTGAACGAAACTCCAGGTAGCCAGATATCATTGATGAATAATTGGATAGATATTTTTTTTAAACCCAATTTCACATGTTTCATCGAGGGAAAGTAACGAATGAACTCTGTTAAACTCATCTTTTCTTTAACATGTTGTACAATATAATTTGTAGTGAAGCCTGCGGGGAGGTTGTTGTCTATTACATGATGCCACCTTTGATTACTGCTAAATGCTGAAATGTTCGAAACTTCTGGAATACTGGACACCTCAGGAGATGTCTCAGTTTGTGTAGAAGATAATGTAGTATAGGTTGGTCGCTTCTTCTGATTATTGTTATTAATTTTGGTGTTCATCTCTCTCACTTAACTGGCAATACGAATTATTTCTCAAATTATGCAAATCTTAATGTATCTCCACTGATGAAGAATCGTGGATATAAACTTTGGTGGTTTCTCCGGAGTTGTTGAGAAGCATTGAAGATATATTGAAGAGATTATGTTCCATATCCCGTACTGATTTAAGCAACAAATCTGGCTTTAAGGCAGTAGATTGGTCGCCGAGGTCGGTTATTTCATTGATATCGTCTATCTTCTTTTCCAAAACATTCCATTTACATTCGTTTTTTAATAACATATATATCTCGATAATGGTAATAGTGGGAGTGGTTGAAACACTAATAAAAAGTGATGGAAAATATAATGTAGGTTTATACCAAACTGATTTATTATTTGGAGATAACAATGCCAGTTCTCTGGGCTTTGTTATCTGATGGAAATTAGGAAAAGAGAAGACTTGAGTAAAGAAAAGAAATTTAAGGGTGCCACTAATTTTGTTTCCTAAAACAAAATTAGAAAAAAAATCAGCTAACTTTTAACTGTTGGAATCTACTCGAAAATAATTAAGTTAAATGAAATGAAAACTGTTGGTGGAGGTTTAATAAATAAAACTTTCACAAAAAAATTAAAATGGATAAGTATATTCATATAAAAGTTGAACCATTGAAAGTGTATAAAACAAATATCTATAATTAAAAAACGTTAGTAAAGCTTAAAATTAAATACAAAATGGACATCAGGTTTGTAACAATTGGTAAAAATAATCTTTACAGAGATACAACCTCTTTATATTCTTCTGGTCTTGACGGGCCTTTGGGAAACTAGGCTACAGAGAAATGTAGGTACCTCAGAAAAACTGTGCTCACAGAAACTACTAGGTACTCCAGGAAACTATATCCCGGAAACTACTCCAAGATAGGTACTTCAGGAAACTATATCCCGGAAACTACTCGAATTTAGGTACTTCAGGAAACTATATCCCGGAAACTACTCCAAGATAGGTACTTCAGGAAACTATATCCCGGAAACTGTGCTAGAAAGGATATACAGAAGATATAAGAAAAAAATAAAGAAACTATAAGATTAATAAATATTAAATACAATTGAATACTATAACTCATAACTTTAGGATTCCTGATTTATATAAAAAAAATGTATGAACAATATGACAAATGAAAAAAAAATATGTTGATAGAGAATTTTCAAGGAATATGAAGGTAAATCCATGTGGCATCCAAAATGGGTATCCATCTTGTACTAACTACTTTTTTTACAAAAAAAATGGTAGATCCTGTTCTGCCGTCTTTTTTGTTAAATTGATCATTTGTGTTTTCTGAGCATTGACTGTCAGTCTCTCTTGTAAGCACCAATTATCAACTATATTTAAGGCTGTTTCCATTCTTTCCCATAACACCCCAGCAACTGCAAATAATTGTTGACACAAATTTAAGGTTTATTCTGCTGAAATTGTAGCTATACATTTATTTGTATTAATTTTTCGTTTTATACTATTCGTGTCTTTCAATATTATGTTCGCTGAATCCCATGGGGGTCATTTTCGATAATTTTTTTATTTTAGTTCTAAAAAGTTCTCTACTCGAAAAGACAATTGCCAAAAAATCACAATTTTATCCAACCGATTTCACCCTCAAATTCAGTGTTAAATATGGCCAGCTTTGAAACGGGGCGTGACGTCAAATCAATTCATATAGCCGAGTACACTTAACGTGTGAATGTTGGTTTAATTCGTTATTTTCGGCGAGTTTTGCATGTTAGTTGACGTTTATGTTTGTTTTTGTAATAATTATAAAATGAGTGACAAAAAGAGCAAATACAAGTATTGCATATTACCAGATTGTAAAAGTACAACCGTAAAAACTCCTGAAAAACTTTTTATTTCGTTACCTAACGATTTGAAGGTTAGAAAACTTTGGCAGAAAGCTATGCGACGTACTACATTTGTTTCTAATAAGGGATCAAAGTATTGTTGTGAAGAATGTTCTCGTTGTGGATGCTGCAGCCAAGTTAGACTTTTTCCAGTAGCAAGCTTTTTCCGTAGGAGAAGGATCCTCTGTTCTTCGGTGTAGCCACATTAAGAAGGCCACAGCATGCTTGCAGCCACCCTCAGACGCAGGACAATCGTGGCATAAAACTTCTTCCACACAATTTTTAATCGTATGAATTTTACACGAAACATTATAATTTTTAGATTTTATTTTAAGTTCTGGGGTGATCTTTGCTTTAACAAAACAATAAGATTGGTCTTGTTTCACTTGAACATAACCAATGGCGTTATCACCATAAGTCGTTCTTGCAGATCTGAAATGAAATTGAGCCTAAAAACAGATATATCCAAGTACATAAAAAAAATCGCATAACTGATTTTTGTGTTTGTTTATTCTTAGAAAAACCCTGAGTTTACGCCAAAAAGCAGTGATATGGACAACCAAATGATTACTCCAACTAATTTGTATGTTAGAATGTGTTCTAGGATTAGATTAAAATATCAGAAATCAATATGCAAGTTGAAGCGCGCGAGAGCTATTAGGTTATTTAGGTTATACGACCTCACGTGTTTATTTTTTAAATTTTATTCGCCTGCTAATAAATTTACGTTTACGATAACGAATACGATTGCTAACACTTTTCCATTTTCCCACCTCTTAATTCTGCACTGATAGGTATAGTCCTTATTTTAGTTAATACTGCATAACCATTATTACATCCATCATCGGCAAATTGCCAGAATCGCCTTTTAAAAAACCTTTTTCTAACGAGACCATGCGAGATGATTAGATTTGCGTACAAAGCCGTTCTACAAATTAATTATTAAACTAGTCTCTAGGCCTGGAACCTCGGTACTGCCGAGCGCCTTTCGTTCAAGGGGCGGAGCTAACTTTACATTCTAATTTCTCGGATAGTTTTGATTCAATCGATTTAATTTTTTCAGGGTAACTATAAATGGAGCGGATTTATTGGAATTTTAACCAATAATGTAAAAATTTAATTGACCTAAATGGCCCAATTGCTCACCAGCGGAGTAATGACGTCAACCAATCAAAAATTCATCGTATGTACGTGTAATTTTTGGTGGAATTGACACCAAGTTTCGACTTCGCTTTCACTACCCCTTCTGCATTCAGTAAATCAACGTAACTGTTTATTTATATTAAACATGGGTGTTCATGTTTAATGTGTATACCAATTGAGAGAATATTTTTCACTTGTATATTTTATGAAACCATATTTCCCACTAAATGTGAACCAAGTCTTCTGAGAAGTCGAGTAAAGCATTGAACACTGTTTTTACAGGTGCCACTTCAAATCGAATCTGTTGGGAGTGTAGTGTCAGTTTTTGGTGCGTTATGTAGTTTATCTTTAACTTGTAACTCGGACAAATTTATTTAATATTGAATTATTCATCTATATGTGGAAAACTTGGCATTAACCTGCTCTATGATAGGAAAAATGAGTATGTATGTTTGCTTGTTTGTTTGTAAACTACTTAACCGATTTTAAACATTGTTTGTCCTATAAAAAGCCACATTATCAGCGGGTGACATAGGATTTATTTTATTTTCAAAAAAATTACAATTACATTCAAGTGATAAAAATGTTGCTATAAAAGTAACTATCTAGCGCACCTACCCTGCAAACACTATTGATAATACATAAAATAATGTACTACATGTTTATACGAGTAGCACTTATTATTAGCGACAAAAAAGTTCGTAAAGCTTATATGTGTAACTATCATATAGTCAACTCACAGTAACCGTTTGGAAGCTGTTTGGAACAATCAGGATATTGCAGTGACTGTCTCAACGTATCAAAAGCGGTCTCGCAATCTTCCCTCCATTAAAATTTTGGTCTTTATTTTTATTACGTGTTTATTTATAACATGGTTGACAAATTTCTGCGAATTCCAGGAAATACTTTCTATACTAATTGCAAAATGCTACAAATATTTCCATGTCTTCCCTTTATCTGAAATTTTATGACCCAAATAAGTAACTTCCTTACGAAAAAATTCACATTTTGGGGATTTAATTCAAAACTATGGTTCCTACATGTTTCAAGCACTTTTCTCAAATTTCTGAAGATGGTGTTTTCGAGAGCAACCTTTTACTATTCGGTCGTCCATATATAAAAATGATCTTTCCGGAATGAGTCCAGTAATCACAATTGTCATCATTATATAAAAACTTATATTTTGCTTGAAGGATAGACTCCTAAACCTAAATGCTTCCTAGTCTGTGCTGAATGATGTGTAATTTTTGGAAGTTTTGTCGATATATAGATTTGATGAAATCTTAATATTAAATCAGATGAAGTTTGCTCATTAATAAATTTATTTTTTAAATTTAATTTCATTGAATTTTTTTCGTGGTAGGTAAATCTATATGAAATCTAGCACAAAATTAGAATTTAAAAAACAATTGGGCATACTTGATTTTATACAGGGAGACACAAATTGTTTTTTCAATCTAACTTCTAAACCACGTGTGCAGGGTCAGAGTTGTTCCACCTTGTAATTTCTTACTTTGTTATCAAGACACATTTCTTTACAATCCTTTTTTTATTTGCTACAGTAGCTTAAACTATGTATGGCGCTAATTTGAACGACATCTGAACCCAAGGTCCTTAAACATATTTTAGGGACTGAACCACTGCTTTACCTCTTCGATTGCAAACTTTTCTGTCCCTCAAAACATTAGCGTTAAAAAACTATTATCTCATTCGCTACTAGATTTTTTCAACCACAATGATTTCTTCTTAAGAACATGTTACGGTCAAAGCGATGAACCAGACATTGTGCACAGCAATTAAGTTTTTTAAATTCTGGTCCCTATCTGTCACTAACGAAAAAATTGTTCTTGATAGGTTGAATTAGAAAAAATTGTGGTTTAATTTCCCATAATAATTAACAAAAATAATAATGAATACACCACAAGGAACATACAGAAGATAGAGAAAATATGTTGTTCATCGATATATGTGGCACAAAATCGTGTAATTTAACTGCACTCATTTATTAGCAAATGTCTATTAGAGAAATACAATTTTTCATTCAACTTAGTAACATTAAAATTGAAAATAATATCTAATACTAAGAACTAATTGAATAATAGATTTGGAAAAGTGAAGTAGTTTAAATTATTTACCTAGTCAAGCTGTAAACTACGTTATTGGGATTCAACGTTAAGGAGTAAGCGGGGTTATTATAAAAATGAATTAGGTTTATGACGCACATTTAAATGGATTTCCTTTCGTTAAGAGATAGCCGGTTTGAATAATTCGGGTAGTGAATACAGGAGCGTCTAAATGTAGCTCTGCACCAACGTTGCCCTGTGTAGTCCTAAACTGAAAGGGCGCCATCGAGTATCTCCGGTGGCGCTCGGCTTTCATGCGACGGTTCTAAAGCTTTTAACCTTCTATACGATACCATTAATGTGTGCAGAGATTAGCCCAGCGTAAGTGTGCTGGGCTCCTAACACAGAGGTACCAGGTTCGAGTCGTGTCCGAGTCAAGATATTTTTATTTTCTTATTGTTTTTTTCAAAAATTGACTAAAAATACGAAGAATTTTTCGATTCGGATTAGGGTAGGGGGTAAGGTAGGGTGGTTTTGGTTAGGTTATTATTGAAAATTATTATAATAATCTGTCAATTACACAATTCAATTTTTCGATTCGGATTAGGGTAGGGGGTAAGGTAGGGTGGTTTTGGTTAGGTTATTATTGAAAATTATTATAATAATCTGTCAATTACACAATTCAATTTTTCGATTAGGGAAAATGTATCTATGCATTCGTGAGTTTTCCTTTTTGTATGATAATTCTGTATTGTAAACTCGAACAATTTTCAGTACGTTTTGCTAAACATAATTTTAAAAATGACAAATATTGATTTCTTAACACATTGCTTTTTAATCAACTGTGATAAATATCATTATTAAAATATTTTTACTTTCCAAAACACAAACGTTTTAGTTTAGGACTACACTTGGCAACGTTGGTGCAGAGCTACATTTAGACGATCCTGTGAATACGTTTGTTCCAACATGAGTCCGAAACTTTCAGTGATTGTTTTGAACATGCGCAGTTGCATTTTCATGTTCGAACAACAATCTGTGAGAGTTTGGTGACCGTTCCAACGTTAATCGCAAACGGTTTGACAACTGTCGCATGGTCTGTTGGAACAAAGCCAATAACACAGACACAGATTATATAAGTGATTTCTGGAAGCAATAAACTTCTGTTTCCCTTCTCACTCTACCCGGTCAAAGCGACGAATTAACGAAACCGTTTTACAGCTAGTTGAACTTTACAAAAAAAAATACGTCTACTGTGACCTACCATCCTGAACAAAAGCAATAGCTCTCAGTGCGACAAGAAGCATGTTCAAAAATGTAATTGACAAGTTTTAGATTTCACAGCTGACAGTAATTTCATAGCCCTATAAGCAAACAAGATAAATTCGTAATCTTATTGTTATTACCATAGGAAAAATGTAGCGTTTTTCCTAAACCCTTGTATCTCTTAAAAAAATTAAGCTATTGTAATATATAAAAAAGGAATTGTGAAGGAACGAAAATAAGAAGTTACAAGGTGGAACAACTCTGGTTAGGTCCACCTGTAAAAAAGCGCAGTTTGTGTCACACTGCATAAAACATTTGCTAGATTTCATATAAATATACCTACATAGCAAACTTTTTGAGTGAACCGATTATTTTGCCGGCGAGTGTAGTTTATCAACAGGGATGTTGATTTCTTATACATGTGAGTAAGGCGTGCGGTTTTTTTTATATATTCTGGGATATGGTTTGAGAATAAAAATTGTATGACGTTATTTTGTCGTTTTTTATTGCAAATACATCAGAATATTCAATAAACCATAATGTTTTGTTATGTTTTTATTTCAACGTTTTGGTTGAGCTCCAGCTACCGAAACGTTAGAGGATGTATTTACTCGGCATTAATAGAAGAGAATTTGATCTGGTTACAGAATAACACATTTCGTTAAAATTCACTGCAATAACAATGTTAATAACCTGGCGTCCGGTAGAATTCTTTGTGTATTTTTTGTAGCAACGCCGGCCTACACATAAACATACCCAATTAATGAAAGTAGATGTCAGTTTATGTATTATACGTGATTCAACCAAAATTACCAAAACCAAAGTTCGCTATACAATATCCTCATATGGGAAATCATTGTCTAAGTTTAATTATCACAAATTCAAGGGTATAACAAAATATGAAGAAAGGAGGAAAACAGAAAGTTAATGTGATTTAGAGTGACTTAAACTGTTGAATTGAACAGAATGAAACTGGTCCACAAAAGTTACGAAAGTTCACAAATATTGGATTTATGTTAAAAATTATTAACTGTTTTATTCACCAAGGTTTCGTCTGTAATATATCGAATGTTTTCTTGTTTTAAGACTAGTATTTTTGTTTCTTAGTTGATAAATTTTCAAGTTCAAGGCAAGCTGCGTTCTTTTTTTTCTTTTTAAAGAACATTACATCAGTTATTGTTCCCACTTTATTCAGTCATCTGTGATTAGATTACAATTTTGTTTTAAATAATGCGTAATACGTAAACTTGGTGCGGTTGATGTTCCTGTAGGTATGGACTCTTCCTCTAGCACCCAGAAAACGAAGAGCAGTACAGGAAGCTCTTCCATTCAGTCATACAGTTGCAGTTTGGGAAGGCATTAGCTTTAATTGGCTTTAATGCTCGATGGTAACATGACTGCGCAGATTTACGTACAAGTTACTAAGAATGTTTTACATTTGTTTATTGCTGATATTGGACTAACTTTCCTTTTTTTAGACGAGCAAAAGTAGTAGAAGACGTTTTTGGCTCCCATTCGCGTGAACCTACCACACGGATACTCCAACAGCTTTTATCCCAACTTTGGAGACAAATCAATCAAAGCTACTTCAACGACCTTATTGAAAGTACGCAGAAGAGTTGTTTGGCTTGATATTAGAAGAAACCATACCTGTTATTAACTTATGTACATTGATTTTTAATAAACTAAAAGGGTGCACATCATCAACTTGTTGTTGCAAAAGTATTGCGAAAATGGACAAACAACCGCTTACATATGAGAAAAAACATTCAATTTATAATATATAATATAATTACTTGGTGACCAAAAACCGTAATTTGTTAAAACACAATCTCGGAGTTTATGAACTGCCTTAACTTTTGTGGAGCAGTTTGTTGATTGGCGTGAATTATTAAGTCTTCGAATAATCAAATCTAATTGTATATTTGGATGTTAGAACTAAAGATCATAATTATTTGGTTAACATTTCTTGCAAACCAAAACTAAAAGATTTAAATACCTATCTGTAAAATGTACATATTTCTTGAAAATCTGAATCGAAAATTTGTTGTTCCTAACTTTCCATATTGGTTTATTAGTAGTACCATTGTCTAAAAAAAGAAATAGTCTGTCAACCTCATGAGTATAACAAAGACACTAAAAAGAGAGATGCATATATACTGAGAGGTGGCGTTTTAAGTTAAATTGTGGTGAAATTTGGGACTTTCAAATACTTGCGTAGGCGAGATGCTACTGACCGATAGGTGGCTCCATGATAAGCTTAAAATAAACAACATAACAAAATATATTTCTACTCATCAAGGTTAAATAAAAATTTCTGTATGTACCTACCCAACCAAACAAAATTTAAACTTTTTATATAAAAAAGTTACGAGCATTCCACCGTTGTTTTCATGTAATGTAACTTTAATGGAATATAATCGAGAATATAAGAAAGCTGTCTTTGGGACAATAATGAAACTTCAAATACAATAATTATTTCTACATTTACCAAAACTTTCATTAAAATCAGTTAGGTATCTATCCTTTGATTAGAAGTACCTATTCGAAATTCGAATAAATGCTCTATTAATATTTATTTTGTTTGTCAGGTATTATATATTATGGTTTTCGTCATTTTTATAGGTACACGATGTTTATACACTATACTTAGGGTTTGATGTTAGCCTTTTAATTTATTTCCGATTTGTTTGTTCAAATATATGTGGCAGTCTTATGGTAAAATCAGTCTTATTATAAGACTGATTTTTCCATTAGCCTTAAGTAAAGTATATTTCACAATAATATTTCCTTGACTCGGTTTCTGGTCGGATTTATAATAAAAGTAACAGATCCATAGTAGGTAAAATTTAGACACTAAAACATAAATTAAATTTATTTTGTGAAAAAAATCAATGAATTTTTAAAAACAAATTTAATTTTTGTTTATTAATTGAAATTAAACTGTTCAAACATACAGGGTGGCCCACCGTATACGCTTTAGTTTAGTTCATCAAATTGCGCCAGATGTTATCAAAAATTGTTTCAAATAAAAAATATCGGATTAACGTCTACCTGCTGTGGGTTTCTCTTTTTAATCAATCATATTAATTATTGGTGTTAAATTAAAACGAAATATCTTGGAATGGAGTGAACGTAATTTAGAATTTAAAATGCGATAAGAAGTGAAATTATTTTCTATAAATGATGAGCGTAAGTTTTTCATCAAAAAAAATAGTTAAAAGAAACACATTTATATAGGGTGTTTTCAAATGACACTTACAATTTTTCCATGTAGATATACCTCTCGTAAAATTGGACAAAATGATATAAGGATTAAAGGGGTCAAGTCTATTTATTTTTCGGAATACAGGATGTTAAAGTTATGAAAAATTAAATGTTTTAATTTGATAACTTTATAATGGATGAATATTTTGATTTGAAAATTTGGCAGGTTGTTTTTAAATATAAGAGGGCATATTTTTATGGGTAACATGTTTCAATTCTTGATCCAGTGGTGTATATTTGGAAGAATATGTCACCTTTCCCATCCCATTTTTTACGCCACTGGCATTTGAACTTTTGAAGCTATTTTCATTTTATTCTGTATTCCTCAATGATTTTCACGTGAAAAACGTATAATCTTTACATATAAAAAAATTTGTGGTTTTTAAGATATTTAATGTTGTTATAAGATGTTGTAAGATCACTTTTTAATAATGAAATGAAAACAAAATTTTTCAATGAATTTCAATAACTACCATACTACTAATGGCTAGAATAGGTAACAGGACCTAATTTGTGAAACAGCAATGCATCTAAAACATTGAGAGAAGATTGTTGACATTAATTCTCCAAACTTTTGGGATTTTATTAACAAAAGAATTGATGACAATAAAAAATAAGATAGGTACAAAGTTAAATAACATCCCATTCAAACAGTTTTTCACTAAGGCAGGGTTACATGAAGCCCCTTGTCTACGATACAATAGTAGAAACGGTACTGATAGCAATAATCCATGCGGTGTCGGCCACTTTGCGCTCTGCTACTTTCATAATCTACTTTATTTTCTTCGATCTGCCCATTTGCAATATAATTTTAAATTCCTCCTACCTACAATAATAGTCCGGTAAAGGGTAAGTTAAAAATATTAGTTTTGGCGGGGTAACATTCATTTTAGTGTCTGATCCGCTTCCCATATTATCAAATTTTCCAGTACTTTCAATTTAAATTCAGTATAAAAATTGGAAAATCTAGCAATGATAATGAGGAATGGTAGGTGTGGGGTTCGAATCCTGGACGCGCTGATATTTTCATTGGTTATATTGTGACATTTGTATATAAATAACCTTCAATGCAGTGTTATGTGACCTGTTCATTATCTACACCTAGTGAATAATGAACGTCATTATACTTGAAGAAACATACGTAAAATGTTAAACTTATCAAATAGTCGTGACAAACTTGTAATATACAATTCTCATTAACGACAAAAATTATCACAAATAATATTCATAGGAATTTTTCGCCTTAAAATTGAATGACGAATCTCCTAGAACAATATTTCAGATAATTTGGAAGCACTCACATAAATAAAATTACAAATTAAAACTTTAATCATTTAAATTACAAGTTCTCTTTTTAGGAGTGAGAGACTATGATAACGAATGTTTCAACCAACCTTTACTTTGACTATACGTCAAAATAATTTGTTCCAAATTCTTTAGATTTAGTACAAAAAACTAGGTGCTCGAAACATTACGGATTATGATAAATTGGTAGCATTTAAGTTATACCAAAAGTGGACGACAACTTTGTTATTTTAAACACCTTGTATATTATTCACTTTTGGGATTCTACATAAAATTTTAATGCCACTTTGTGTAGAATACCCTATATCAAAAATGTATACTTATCGAGATATTTATTTATTTTTATAAAAAATTGACAGATGCTGACCTTCTATGTGAACATCTCCAATACCAAATAAAAAACTTCTTGTCGACATGATGAGTAGGACGATCAAGGTAATTGGTGACATGTCGAAAACTTTTTGTTTGTATATAGGGTAGTTGAAAAATTATAAAAGGTTCAAGTTCAAGTAGTGATAATTCGTGAGAACAATTCCGATCTTCGATTTTGATTTCGAGATGTCTTGTACTCTTGAAAAGTATTCTCTACGATCGGAATTTTGTTAGTTACAGAATTGTAGTTTCAACAATTCCGATTTTATTTTATGCGTTCGTATACGATTTGACCTATTCTGTAACATTCGATTTGCGAAACGGGTTGACGCGATCGGAACGAAACATTCCTATCTGATTCATTCCCATTCGATTTCATAAAAATTACAGAATACTTAGGCCTGCTTATCTCGTGACGTCAGTTCATTGTCCATATTTTCGTATGGGAAACTAGACATTCATACGTCAAATCTGTCTAAAACAACTGCGTATTTAACTTTGATATACTTTTGTTACAGTTGGCAACATACATTATGAACCAAAGCCAGATCCAGGATACCAAAGAAGATCAAATATGAGTCAAAGGGATGAAGTTCAAAAGTTTGAACAGGGCCGTATTCGGGTCCTACAAGAAGAACGTCTTCACATTCAAAAGAAAACTTTCACCAAATGGATGAATTCGTTTTTGCAGAAAGTAAGTAGAATGTTGATTAAAATTGTATAATAATTTTTTATTTAATTTTCTGTGAAAAAATTTTTTATGTGAATACTTTTTTCATGAAATGTAATCAAAACTGAGATTTATTTAATTGATTGATTAGTTCAGCACAGCCAGTCAAACGTTAGAAAGCCTCGGCACCTCAGCCTTAAGACTTAAGGCTCTTGGTTGTACCGTTTATGTGAAGAGACCAGTTGCTCCTATCAAACTCGACAGTTTTTTCACTAGGTCCTTCTTGGAGAAATCCTCCCTTGGATGCTTTAGTCCTAGGAGTCTATATCTCCAATGAGACAGTGCTTCACTTTCGAAGATAATGTGTGAGGCTGTTTCCTCCTCTTCCATGCACAACCGACAGATAGGTTCCACCTTAAGGTGACCACTGAGTAATCCCGTCACTTTCGCGATCTGGCCCCTGCTGAGGTTTAATATTTTGTTAGTCATCGACTGCGATGGTTTTTTGACCAGGAGTTTGCTGTGTTCCTGTTTTGAGTCGTGGCTCCAGTACGTCGGATGTTTAGTTTCAATCCACAGAGATGGACAACCACGTGCAGGAGTTATTGATATTCCAAATATTGGTTCAGGACCAGTGAATGCAATTTCAGACCCTAGCTTTGCTAAGGTGTCTGCCGTTTCGTTGCCTACTATATCCTTGTGCCCTGGGACCCACATAAAAGTGACTCTATTATGGTTTGCCAGGGTTAAAAGTTTTTGTAGACAGTCCCAGGCTAGTCTAGATCTGATCTGAGGACATGCTAATGATTTCAGTGCTGCCTGATTATCTGAGAGTATAAGGATCTTTTGGCTTCTACACCCTCTTTCGATGTTCATTTGCAAACGTAGATTTCTGCATTTCAAGAAGCGAGTTTGTGATAACATGTGATTCTGGAATGACTATGGGTGTTGGTTTTTTCATGCTTATCCCCATTGCATTCCAGCGTTTATGCAGCGATACTCGCTTCCGCCTTAACATGCAGCGCAAGAGGCGGATTGATTTATAGAAAACAATTATATTTTAAATGAGACAGGTACCAAAAAAATTGGAAGGCTTAAAAACAAAGAGGATACTATTTTCCATTTTTGTTCCTTTAGTGCCATTAAATAGGAGATTTCCTATAATAATATTTCTTTAGTCTTTAGACCAAGTGAGATTGGGTCATTTTCTCATGCATGACACATTTCTGCTTGACCATATAATTCAGTAGCAGAATTATAGAATGTACCCTAGACTTACATTGGCATAATTCAATACTTAGTATAGTGGTGAGGGACTAAAACTGCCAAGCCTCTTCAACGTGCAGCTGTTTCTAAGTCAGGAGGTTAAGTATCTGGGTTTAATTCTGGATGCAAAACTAACCTGGAACTCACACCTTCATGATAAAACCAATAAAGGGAAAATGGCCCTAATGGCTGCCAAACGGGCGATAGGGAACACATGGGGACTAAATCCACGGATCGTACACTGGCTGTACACAACTGTGGTGAGACCCATGGTCACCTATGGCGCCATAGTTTGGTGGCCAAAAACAGATCAGAAAAAAGCTGAATTGGAGCTATCAAAATTTCAGAGGCTTTCCTGTCTGTGCATAACGGGTTCCATGAGAAGCAGCCCGACTGCGGCAATGGAAGCAATTCTCAATCTTCCGCCTCTTGCTCTGCATGTTAAGGCGGAAGCGAGGCTGGCTGCATACAGACTGGAATGCAATGGGAACTGGCATGAAAGAACCAACAACCATTGTCATTCCAGAATCACAGAAGTTATCACAAACTCACTCCTTAGAATGAGAAGTGACAACATGTTGGCAAGAAGTAACGACACCCAACCATACCAAATCCAGCTAAACTGGGATGGGTTGGAAGCATGCTGTCAGGAATGAACGTTGATGTGGTACTCCGACGGATCAAAGACTGACACTGGAACAGGTGCTGGAGTCCACGGTGCTAGACCCAGGTGCAATTTTCACGCACCGTTGGGGAATCTTGCTTCTGTATTCCAGGCAGAAATCTACGCTATCAATATGTGTTTGCTGCTGAATATTGAAAGGGGGTACAGGGGTCAAAAGATCCTAATTCTCTCCGATAGTCAGGCAGCATTAAAAGCTTTAGCATGTCCTCAGATCAGATCTAGACTGGTCTGGGATTGTCTACAGAAACTTAAAACCCTGGCTAACCACAATAGAGTTACTCTTAAGTGGGTCCCAGTGCATAAGGGCATTGTAGGAAACGAAAAGGCAGACATCCTAGCAAAGCTGGGGTCTGAGACAGCATTCACTGGTCCTGAACCAGTATTTGGGATATCCAAAACTGCTGCACGTGGTTGTATATCTCGGTGGACTCAAACTAAACACCAGTCGTACTGGAGACACGTGCCAAAACAGGAACACAGCAAACTCCTGGTTAAAAAACCCTCGGAGAAGCTGACCAACGAAATACTAAACCTTAGCAGGGCCGGCAGGCTGAGGTGCCGAGGACATCAATCCTTTGACTGGTGTGCTGATCCAATCAATCAAATAGTGTATGATATTTTAATATATCAAATCTCTGTATTATAATTTTTTATTATCTATGTATTAGTATAGTCAGCATTAAAATCAAATATACAGGGTGTCCCAAGATTTTTTTCACAGGCTGTAACTCAGTAATTAACGAATGGGTTTATTTGAAAATAGGGTAATCTTTTTGGGACCTACAGTAATTTCATCCGAGGTATACAGGGTATCTGTGACTTCATCATAGAAGCAGAGACGTCATCGCAATGAAAAAAATTCAATGAAAGAGGGGGATCAAACTTAGCTCAAATGAAAGAGCTTTTTATTTCAAATTCAACAGTATATCACAGTGAGGGTACTTGAGTGGATAAATACACCAAATTTTCAGTTTAATGTTTATTTGCAACAATAACCAGAACATTTCGACTTTACAGTGATTTTATAAAAGACGTTCAAAAGGGCCTCCGTCTGCAAGAATACAAGCATCGAACCGTTCACGTGTACATGCCGCATGTATCATCTCTTGCGTATTACTAGCTTGTCTAATTTTATTTTTTAAATCGTTCGTGTCTACAGGTTTTTCATTATAAACAAGTTCTATTAAGTGTCCCCATACAAAAAAATCGAGGGCTGATAGCACCGGCCATCCTGGAGGCCATTGAAAAGGTCCATGAGTTCCAATCCATTTGGTTGGAAATCTAGCATTAGGACAATTTACTACAATACCGCTATTATGTGGGGGTGCGCCATCTTGCTGCCATATCATATCTCTTCTTTCATTCAAAGGAATATTCTCAAGGTTCGAAGGTAGGTCATTTTCTAGAAAATTTAAATATTTCTGACCATTGACCATTGAGCCTTCAAAAAAATATGGGCCTCCTAACCGACCATTGAATAATCCACACCAAACATTAACTTCCCATCTGTTTTGAAAGCGAGTTTCCCTTTCCCACCGCGGATTTTCCACTGACCAATAAGAGAGTTGTGGCGATTCACGACGCCATTATTATGGAAACGCGCTTCATCACTCCACAAAATTTTACTCAACACATTTGGAGTGTCTTGCATCAAAACTTGGCGATGGCGATCAAGGTTAATCTCCGATCCAGATTGGTGGGTCGCAAATCATTAATCAAATGCAATTTAAATGGATGGAAATGGTGGGTTTTTAAAATTCTATGAACTGAACTTAAAGAAACACCAATTTCTGCAGCAATGGTTCGGATGGACACGTGGGGATTAACCGCTACATATGCTAAAACATTCACCACATTCTGTTCGGTCTGTATTGGTTTGTTATGATTACTATGCTTTTGAGTTTGGAAATGAACCTTGCCGCATCGTCTCTTCAACCATAGCAAAAGTCACACGAGAAGGGGTTCTTCTTTCGGGAAAACGCTCCTGTTATAAGTACTGAGCGTTTCGAGAATTTTTCCTACACTCTCCATAGATTAGCAACATATCTACATATATTCATTCGGTGTGAATAGGAATGGCATTTGAACTTCGGAGTTTTCACACTATGTATTGTTTTAAAAGGGTACTAGGTATGAGTATTTAGAAAGTGACCACAATCAATGTGACATTAGATTTTACTAATATCAATCAAAAAGCGATTAAGGTAGAATTCCAACGCCAACTGTTTTCTTTAGCTTTTATTAAAACTTGTTAAAAAGTAAAAATAGGCCTATCTGAAGTAAATCCGGTCATGATAATTGCGGCATTTAAACGATCACTGGTTGTTGTTGCAAATAAACAATAAATTGAAAATTTGGTATTATTATCCACTTGAGTATCCTCACTGTGGTACGCCGTTGAATTTGAAATAAAAGGCCCTTTCATTTGAGCTAAGTTTGATCCCCCTTTCATTGAATTTTTTTCATTGCGATGACGTCACAGATACCCTGTATACCTCGGATGAAATTACAGTAGGTCCCAAAAACATTACCCAATTTTCAAATGAATCTATTCGTTCGTTCCTGAGTTACAGCCTGTAAAAATATCTTGGGACATCCTGTATACTATAACAAAATGCATACTGGTAAAACCGGTTTAATGATGGAAAGTGTAGATAACTTAATGGAAGCTCAACACGTTTGCTGCGGATGGTCCTAGTTTGTATTTAGTTGAATTATTTAATTGTTGGACATTGAACTGTAGAGATTTGACTACACTACGATATTTTTCTGTCATATATTCATAGATTTATTTCGTAATTCCAGTATTAATTTTAATAAGTAAAAATTTGTTATGAGATAAAATATTTTCTATACCTTGTTTTTAAACTAAGAGGAGCGATTTGAATTTAAGTTGGCATATCTGCTGCCTAGTGATTGGTCAGATTGCCACCAGTTTCACACAGCTCTTTTGATACCACTGACACTGACATTTGTCAGTTTTGTGTTTATATAAAAATAGTCATTAGTTCAATCATTACTACCACATTTGTTGTTTATTGTTTATTTTTAACAAAGTATTATATTTTATCCAAGGTATTTGCTATTTTTATTATTTATTCCCTTTCATGAAAAAAATCCATGCTTCTTTTTTCTTGTTAATAATATAAGTTTCACATCAAGTTTTACATACATTGCTGTACTATATTATGGTATTTTTCGATAACAAAACTTCTGTTCACTTTCAGTTTTGCTTTACCAAAGCCTCAAATGTTAAAAAAAATTTAATCATACAATTGCATTTCTATATTCTCATTTATCCTCAAATTCTTAAAACATTTTACATAAACTACTTATTATAACCTTACATCTTTTCACAATAATGTGACATTTGGTTACTACTTTCGCAATGACCTGTGGCCAATCATCATTCGATATTTAGAAATGCCTTGATCCCTCATTGGCCACGACAACAGCGAGCAGTACAATACATGTTTCACGTAATTTTCATTTAGTTCAAAAAGTCTGAATACGACCGTTTCGGAACACACTCCCAATCTAGTAACTTTTAGTGGTGTGGTTGAGGTTTCCTCAAATGCTCCTCCTAGTTTAAAAACAAGGAATAGCTATACAAATAATATAATCTTGTTACGTTATATACATTTGAATGAAAGCTTAATTTCATGCACATTAAACAAAAAATAATAATACTGACAGAACCAAAACGCGTATGAAGATTGATTACTAATTTTTATTGCGTAGGTCTATTCTATCAGTTAATTTGAAATTATACTTTATTAGAACTTTCAAATATATGAGATCGAAACCGCATTTTTAAAGGAACTAGAATTTATTACGAACAATATTAAACATTTTTGTGATCATAAATGTATTATTACTATTTTCTATTTGGATCGGTACAAAATAATAAGTACATATTGTTTACTTTTCCCATACATAAGAGAGGTCATCTAGTTCATTGCACAATCGAAGAATTCTTGTGTAAATATCAACCTCGATTATGATAAATAAATTGATTGTACATGCGTAAGAAAAATATATATCATTAATGTATACAGTGCTATTCAAAAGTCCCCTCCCCCCCTCGTATCTTTTGAACGGCTACACTTACATTAATAAAATTTGGAGTGTGAAAATAAAGTGTTGTAAATTTCTCTACGAATAGTAACAGGTGACGTAATAGTAATAGATGACGTCACAGTGCCACTCTGGCCAATAATTTTAAATAGGACCTTATGGCAAGTGATATCTCGTTTGAAAGGCATTGACATTGGCTACATAGCCATATTAATATTGTTTTGGGTTTAAACTAATTTTGACGAATAAATAAAATAAATACCAAAATTATTGAAATTATTTTTTTAAATTTAATTAATCAAATATCAACAATGGATTCTTATAGCAAGTGTTCGAAATGTGCTCGGTCTACTTCCTGACAGTAATTCATCCTATTAGTAAACTCTTGTCGTACTCGTTCGAATGTGTCAGCTGAAATTGCATTGCATTCTTCAATAATTCTTTCTTTCAAAACGCCAATGCTATCTGGTGCCGTAGTATAAACCTTGGATTTCAAGTACCCCCATAGAAAAAAATCTAATGGTGTCAGATCTGGTGACCGAGGTGGCCATTCTATAGGACCTCGCCGACCGATCCATCTACCTCGATATTCTTCATCCAGGTAACGTCTTACTGCACCATAATAATGTGCAGGAGCACCATCTTGTTGAAATGTTATTTCCAGATGGCCGAATTCATTTGGATTATCTTCCAGAATTTCAAGAATTAACGGCTCAATTGCATTTTGTAACATCTCCAGATACACTTCACCGCTTAAATTTGAATTTAGGAAAACAGGACCAACTATGTGGTTTCCCAAAATACCTGCCCAAACATTGACTTTTTCTGGAAATTGGGTATGTTATTCACGAAAGGTGTGTGGATTTGTGTCACTCGAATACCTTACATTTTGTGTATTCACATTTCCATTGAGGCAAAAAGTACTTTCGTCACTAAAACAAATTGGTTTTGTGTAATGTGGGTTTTGACTAATTTTATTTGTCATACATTCACAGAACTCGAGTCTTCTGTCGGGGTCGTCATCCGAAAGGTGGTGCACCATTTTTAACTTGTATGGATGAAATTTATTTTTAGCCAACACTCTCTGTACTGTACTTTTACTTACTTCACAGATAGACGCAACTTTAGTTGAAGAGGAAGTAGCGTTTACTACCATTTCAGGAACTATATCAATTTTTTTATCATCACTAAATGTTGGTCGACCAGATCGTTTGGCATCTTGAACATTACCTGTTGCTTCAAACTTGTGAAGAAGCTCTCTCAAATAAGTTCTCGAGATAGGACGATCTGGGTATCTCTCATTAAATAAAGGTTCCGCTTCATGGAGATTCTTTCCAGATTCACCAATTATTAAGATAGCTGCTACTTTGTCGGCTTGAGTACGTACCATTTTGCCTATGTAAACTCTTAAACGTCTCGTTAAACAATAATAAAATTAAATATTTAAGCTATTTAGAAAAACTTTGCAAAGCAACAAATACTATTGAATTAAAAACGTCAATCAGAGGCGGACTGAAAAATCTTCAATATTTAAATGTGAAATAATAATTTTGGTATTTATTTAATTTACCCGTCAAAATTAGTTTAAACCCAAACAAAATTAATATGGCTATATAGCATATGTCAATGCCTTTCAAACGAGATATCACTTGCCATAAGGCCCTATTTAAATTTATTGGTCAGAGTGGCACTGTGACGTCATCTATTACTATTACGTCTCCTGTTACCATTCGTAGAGTACTTTATTTTCACACTCCAAATTTTATTTATGTAAGTGTAGCCGTTCAAAAGATACGAGGGGGGGAGGGGACTTTTGAATAGCATTGTATATTAATCTGTCGTGAGATATTGTTTATCGTAATCTCGGTGCGGATTATATTGAATTATTCTACATTTATGATTTTAACAATTAACTGGCCTTGGTCGAAATTACTAGAAACCTTATAATGTCCATTGGAATATTCTCTGGGATAGGAGAATATTGTCTGATGTTAACGTAACCAATTTATTTATGATAAAAGGACGAACATCTTTTAAACTTTGAGATCATAATTATAATACAAAACAGACATAATTAAATCTAAATAAATCAAACTAATCAAATAAGGGATAGTTACTGAAACTAAGGAAGGTTCAAAATAATAAAATCTCCTAATTGTAGTCTTGATTTCAAATTTTACTGCAGCATTCTGGATTTCTGTAATATAACGATAAGACTAAAAATACCGATTTTGTATCATCATACGCATAGTTATGTCAACGAGAATCGGTATTTTATCATCGTTATTTTTAGAAAGTCTGTTGTTAAAATAACTGGAATTATTACAGCTTGTTATGTCTTAACGATTGTCATACTTCAGAAAAGTGACACATGCTCCTCCTAATTGTAGTCTTGATTTCAAATTTTACTGCAGCATTGTGACTTTTTCCTTTAATAATAGATTATAGGAAAATTGCGGCATTTCGTCCCATGAACCACTCTTAATCGGTAATTAGCATATTCTAGACACAAAAGGTACTTGTTACAAAAGGTTGAACATAATTAAAACACTGCCCCATTATCACTAGGGTACGGACGAAAGATCCATTCGAAAAGTATATAAAGGGTTCATTTGCCTCAAATTAGATTATCTGCTGCATCGTTTACATGTCAGCATGTAAGGTAGACTTAGGATTCTAAATTCTATCCATAACTCAGCACTAAGACTTTACTTTGGTGATGGATTTAACGACAATTCTTACTTCTCTTCAGCACAACCTTAGTCTCTTCTTTCGATAATTTCTTTTCTCTGTTCACATCAACTGACATTACTCCTCCACCGTTTATACTTCACAAACAAACCTCTCTCTTACAATCACCATTCCCGTTCCTCCAATCCCTATCTCGATTATTCTCCTTTCCCAGGTAAATAATTATTTGTAATTTCACCTAAAAAGCTCATGATGAAAGCATTTCTTGAAATTATGTATAACCATTATGACTTCCAAAAGTTATACTGACATTAGTTGCTCAGCCCCGACACCACGCAATCCCATCAGCTCGTTTATAATTTCTTCTTTGTGCAGGGTTTTTACTGGAGAATTTACAGTATTGTACAAGCTTTTAAACACATCAACCAACCAAATAAAAAATGTGCCATTTGTTTAGACTCTCATAACTTTCATCCTATATATCCAGGTACTCACTGCACATCCCATTATCCAAGTAACTCATCACTCTTGTCATCTCTTTTCATTGAACACCGAAGGCACAATTAAATGGATACCCTCACATATTGGCATGCCAAAACAGCTTTAACTTGTTTCTTGTTTTTACATACCTCCCTATTAAAGTGGATCACGCTAAGGCTGCTTACCTTTTTTCAGTCAATAATGAAAGGTTTCCAGGTAATTAGAGGTAGGCGTGAATTAGTAATTCAATTCATGTTTCTTCAGAAAATTATATAAATATATAGACAATAATATTACAAACAGGATGGCATATGATTGCCTTAGCAAACATTAGACAATCTTAGTATTGTTACCGATGTAGTAAAAATGATATTGAAGGACGAAAACTGATTTACGTTCACATAAATTCACACGTATAACTATATACACTATATTTTGTTTGACAAGTTGACAGATATATATCTAACTAACTACAAATAGGTAGAAACTTATCACTAGTCTCTACAACTCTCTAGTAGGAGGGCTGGCACCAATTTTTGGGTAAGTATCCTCCCTCATTAGGCAATCCAGATCATGTGACCTAATATGGCCAAGGCAAACAATTCAATTAGCTGGTCAGTTTTGTATTGTCTATTCAATAGTAAACAGTTTTCAAGAGTTTTTTCGTCGATTTTATTTTATGTGGTTTATACAATTATTATGTATACGCTGTGGTTTGACTTTGTGTTTATTTGAAAACCTTTATTATATTTTACCCACATTTGAGAAATGAATGAACTAGATATATATAAATAGTTATCTGGTATTTTCACACAGTTTTTGCACCAAAGAGCGGATGGAAGCTTCCTAAAGTTTTTACATGCCTACAAATATTTTGAATTTGGCTTTGAGCTGAAAGTAGGATTTACTTAAGTCAATGGAGTTTATGTTTTATTAGGCAAGGTAATACTTGTTTATTATTTCTAATTTTACATTAGCAATATCCTATTATGAAAAAAAGTACCTGAGAAACTCTACAGCATGAAGAGGAAGTTTCCATAGATGAATAAGAATAGCCAGGTGAAGAAATAATTCAAAATTGTATTGCAAGCATATCCTCATCCCCTGCAGAAGTATGATGAAAAAAAGAAAGAAAAGCTCTTTTTTGTAATGATGTTGATGATGGTAGACCAATGATATTGTTTGATCAAGATAATATATTTCCATTTTGATTGTGTATATTCAAAAACTGTTCCCTACGACTTATATTCGAGAGAAGTTCAATTCTTTTTCAATGTAATTCAAATGAATGAAAGTTATTTTCAGATTTGTCTGATCTAAAAGATATTAATACATAGGTATAATAATCGCCTATTTGAATTACCCATTTAGTATTAGCGTTGAAATCATTTTATTTTTCTCATTTTATTGTTCAAGTTTTTAGATCACTTTATTCATAAAATAATAGCAATTTTTCTTGACAATAAAGCATAATTAATTAATTTCTTCAGCTTATTTAAATACAAAAAGATATAAGTAATGAAACTAAACTAACGCAAACCGAATGTTTTTATGTGGGCACAACTTAACTAAACATTGGTGCAAAATCCATATATATGCAACTCAAAAAGTCCATAAAACTAACCTTTTTATTGTTTATTATTATTATTATCAAGACACAAGACAATCCTTAAAGTCAAATAAAATCACAAAAGACCAACACAATTTTTTGGTTTGCCTTGGACGCCATATTGAATTTTATCTGATAGGTGGCTGGATTGCCTAGTAATGCTCCAACACGGAATTGCAGACCTAGCTAATGAGTAGCGGGGCTAAATCAACCACTAAGTTTTTAAAAATATTAATTTTTTTGCCAAAAATATGTTTGAGGCAATTTTAAATTTTTATATGTTGTAGTTGTAGTTAAGAAAATAATAAGCAGACGATTTGGTTGGGTTTTTACCTTAACCAAACGTGCGCAGAAAAATATAAAAAATTTATTTGAGGCAACGTGACATTTTAATAGGGTATTGTTTATAATTAAAACATAAGATTATAAAAAAGACAGATCATTTTGGTAGGACCTTCTGCCTGCCAAATGATCTAAAAATATATAGGTGTCAGTGAGTAGAGCTGTAGGCAAGCTGAAGTGAGAGAGCGTTTCTCTGAAGCTGAAGGAATAACAATTCAATTATGACGTGAATTAATTAAATTCATATTTTTGTACTCATTCTTCAATTGTGTAATTATTTTATCTGAATGAATCTGAATTTGGGATTTTCTATTTTTGTAATAATTTATTTCTCCAATACATTTAGTTTATTTAACATAAAGAAATACAGGGTGGCGCACCGAAAACGAAACAGATGCATTTACTGGCAGATGATTCCTTTTTAAAAAAATCCCTCGGACCCGTCGATTTTGTTTTCGAGGGGGACACAAAATTGGCATAAAATCACAGTAACATTTGCAGCCCCCTAAGCGGGGGTGGCACCATCCCTAAAATCTTAAATGGAAAGGGGGGTCGAATGATCCATCATTTAAAAGGTCTTTCAACTCCCTTTATAATGATGTAAAATTCATGTACTTCAATTCAGTAGTTTTGGAGTTTTATTGATTTAAAGTTTAAAGTAGACTTTAATAGGTACATCAAATTAGTTTGTGCTTCTTTCAGAAGAAATTTGAGTAAAAGCATTTTCTTGATAAGTAAATGCTTTTATTTACTACGCCCATGGTTTATTAATAATAAAAATAGCAATTGAAGTGTCCTTTGTGACAAAAAAAGTTGTTTCTTGAAGAAAGATAAGTAGAGAATGCCACGTACTTATTTTAAATAGGAAATAGTACATTAGTTTGCGATTGATTTGACCAATCTTTGTTGTTAAAATATCATTTATTGCTTTTACATAAATTAACCATGGTATATTCCACGGCAGAAAGGGTTGAAATTATTGAAATATTTTTCGGAAATAATCAGTGCGCTAATAGAACAGCACAAATTTTTAATGAGCGACATGAGAACAATAATGTGCACCGAAAATACGTTATAGAACTTGTAGCTAAATTTCGGGAAACTGGATCAGTCGCCAATAAAAAACGTAATATTGAAAATCCTATAAGGAACGAAGCAACAGAAGTGGGGGTTTTAGGGCAAGTTATTGTAGATCCTACATTAAGTACCCGCAAATTGCAAACTTCGTGTGGTGTTAGTCGACGTACTATCCAACGGATTCTAAAGGCACATAATTTTCATCCGTATAAAATTCACCTTGTACAAGAACTTAATGAAGACGATTTTGATAAGCGATTACAATTTTGTGAAGTTATGAGTGAACGAATTACAAACGATGAACAATGTTTATTTAACATTTGCTTTTCCGACGAATGTTCCTTTTTTTTAAATGGCGAAGTAAATCGTCATAATTGTCAATATTGGTCGGACTCTAATCCCAGAATTTACCATGAGGTACACACACAGCAGCCACAAAAATTAAATGTTTGGGCTGGCATTTTTGGCGATCATTTGGTTGGTCCTTTTTTCTTACCTGGAAATTTGACTGGTGAAATGTATTTGGAATTACTGCAAAATGCCATAGATCCTGCGCTAACAGATATAATTGAAAATCAGAATGATGGTCGATACGTTGAGAATATGTTGATGTTCCAACAGGATGGTGCCCCACCACATTACGCATTAAGAGTTCGGCATTATTTAGATCAGACCTTTCCAGGTCAATGGATTGGTAGAAGAGGTGCCGTTGAATGGCCCCCAAGATCGCCAGATTTATCACCTTTGGATTTCTTTTTGTGGGGTTACTTAAAAAGCAAAATCTATGCTACTCAGCCAACATCCTTAGAAGATTTGCGACAAAGAATTGTGAATGAGTGCCATCAAATTACTCCTCAAATATTGCAAAATGTCCGGCAACGTTTTCAGCAAAATCTTTATTATTGCATGGAAAGTAATGGTGGTCATTTTCAACATTTACTCGGCTGACAGGTCAGTTCATTCTTTATTTTTTAACAACTTTGCTGCTATGTATTGATCTCCTCTTACGATGATGTATTTAAACTTTAAATCAATAAATCTCCAAAACTACTGAATTGAAGTACATGAATTTTACATCATTATAAAGGGAGTTGAAAGACCTTTTAAATGATGGATCATTCGACCCCCCTTTCCATTTAAGATTTTAGGGATGGTGCCACCCCCGCTTAGGGGGCTGCAAATGTTACTGTGATTTTATGCCAATTTTGTGTCCCCCTCGAAAACAAAATCGACGGGTCCGAGGGATTTTTTTAAAAAGGAATCATCTGCCAGTAAATGCATCTGTTTCGTTTTCGGTGCGCCACCCTGTATATTGAATTTATAGTACAAATTTTTAGTTGAAATGCTTTTACAAAAAAGCATTTTCAAATTTTGACAATAAGCGGCAAAAATATTAGTATAAAAAATGTTTCGAAACAAAAGTTGTAAAAAATGTAATTTTCTTAAAAAAAATTGATGCTATGATTTTTTGAAAAACCCAATATTTTTGTAGTAATAGCAAATATTTAAATGATTCATTACATTTAGAATTGTATTAAAATAGACTAAATAACAAATCTTTTACGATAAATAAATAATACAAAAAATATGTCAATTTAGCACACACAAACAGACAAACCGTTTTCAGCAGAAACTCACATTTTCTATTGTTTACTACGAAATTCAGACTCGGATCCGCATGGCTGCAGATAAACGTTCTCTCTCACACTTCAGCTTGCCTATAGCGCTACTCTCTCACACCTATACCTTCATGATTTTTTTGATTACTTGACGGCAGAAAGTCCCACCAAAATGATCTGTCTTTTTTATAATCCTATTTTTTAACTGTAAATAATAGGTACCCTATTTAAAGTTGTCTTAAATAAATTTTTTTTATTTTCTTGCAAAATATTTCTGCACGCGTCTGGCAAGGTTAAAAACCTGACTAAATCGCCTGGCTTATTTTTTGTTTGTCTGTTTTAACATTAAACTACAACATACAAATTTCAAATTGCTTCAAATAGCCACCCAAAAATTGGTACCAGCTCTTGGTCTACCCCAACAATCAATTGAATTATTTCAGTTTAGGATGTAGTCTCTTAGATATTAAGGTCAACGATGAGATCTGCGTGGCTGTTGGTCTTCATTGGGTGGATAGGCTGGAAGACCAGTAGGCGTCGACTGATCTCGACGTTGGCTTGGTCCTGCTTGAAGTGTGACCAAGTTGCCAAGGCCTGGTATTTGATGATGCTTTTTAGCTGGAGAGTCAACCTCATCCGCAAATGCCACTTTCTTTTTGTTGATGCGTGACTTGATCAATCGGTCGATGTGACGCTTGAATATGAACCCATCGTCTAATATTACTGAGTAGTGCAGCTTACCAAATTTATTCACGACTGTTCCCGGTTTTCAATAGTTTTTTTTTGTTTCCGTAGTAGCGTGCTAACCCTTTGTCTCCCACACTTAAATGTCGAGCTGGTCTGGATAGTGCTGCTGGTTGCACTTTGGTCGGTTCCAGGGCGTCCAAATGTGTGCGTATCTGCCTATGGAGGAACTCTTCTGAAGGTGTCCTCCCATTGGCAAGAGGAGTGGCCCTGTAGCGGAAGAGTATATCTCGAACTTTTGGGGGATGGTCGTTGGTTCGTCTTTCATGCCTGCTAATTTGTGTTTTAGAGTCTGCTAATCCGTTAGTAGAAGGACGTCTCGGTTCTATTTGCTTGTGAAAAATCCCAGCTACCTTACAGATATCTGTGAACGCTTCAATCATGAAAATTAATGCGTTGTCAGATACTAGAGCTTCTGGAAATCCGTATAGATCGAAAATGTTTTGAGGTTCTCTTTATCTAGATTTCTTTCCCTAGCCCCAGAGGTCTTACAATTATTGTGAATTTTAAACATTTTTGTGTGCAATCTTAAAAAATAATGTTTTTTAATTTTCAGGCCCGGATGGAGGTTGAAGACTTGTTCGTGGATTTGGCAGACGGTAGAAAACTTTTAAAACTACTAGAAATAATATCTGGAGAAAAACTAGCAAAACCAAATAATGGAAGAATGAGAGTACATAAAGTCGAAAACGTCAATAAAAGTTTAGCATTTCTACACACAAAAGTCCGATTAGAAAGTATAGGAGCAGAAGATATCGTGGACGGTAACCCCAGACTTATTTTAGGTTTAATATGGACAATCATTTTGAGGTTTCAAATTCAAGAAATTGAAATTCCCGAAGTGAGTACCTATATTAATTTACTCTTACGACTATTTAAATAAAAAAAACATTACATTGTCGTCAACCAGAGCTTTATTTTTCGACAAAAATTAACTAAACTCCTGGACAAAAATAAACGCATTACTCATATTTTTCTCGATATTATTTATTTTTTGATAACTTACTGTAGGCAAGTAGGCCGTGGACCTTGTTTGACAGTGACAGTTGCTATTTAAGTTAACTATAGTATCACATAATATTGTTTTGACAGTAATTCGTATTAAACCGTGTTTTAGATTAAAACTGTGTTAACATTTTCTTAAAATGTGCTGATTAAAGCAAAGTTTCTGTTAGAAGCAAGCTGTTGTTTGTAATTGTTTTTATTATATGCATATTCATTTGGAAGTATCATGTAAAAAAATGAACCACCAAAGAAATTTGTCAATGGAGGACGCAGTACGAGCATCGACTCTCCTGAATGAAGGATATTCAATGCGATATGTTGCTGGTTTGTTGGGAAGACATCATTCCAGTATCAGGACAGGGCGAAAACGTTGCACTAATGAAATTGATGATCGTTTCTTGAGACAACGTGCTCTCAGAAACAGGAGAGTAAACAGCAATCTACTAAAAAAAGAATTATCAGATGTTCGAAATATCAATATATCGTCTCGAACGGTTAGAAGACGTTTACATGAAGCAGGGTTAAGCAACAGAATACCAGCCAAAAAACCCTTGTTTACCAGAGAACACAAAGTTCAGAGATTAAATATGGCAAGACTATATCAGAATTGGACCATCAATGATTGGAAACGGGTTCTGTTCTCCGATGTTAGCCTTAAGGCTCCAGATGGACGTGAGCGTGTCTGGCGAAGGCAAGGAGAAAGGTTTGCCAGCTGTAAAGTGCCTTTTGGTGGTGGCTCTAAAATGTTTTCGGGAGGAATTTGCTTCGATGCTCGTACGGAATTGGTCCCTACACGTACGAGGTCTATGAATGCCCAATATTACTTAGATAACATTATTGTAGAACATGTAATGCCTTTTGCTCTGTTTGCTGGGCCTAATTTTTTATTCATGTAGGACAAAACTCGTCCCCACGTAGCCAGACAGGTTATTGGCTACTTACACGATGTCAATATCCCTTTGTTAGAGTGGCCACCTAACAGTCCGGATATGAATCCTATGGGACTGTCTCAAAAAGAGGATTCGAAGTCATAGTCCCCCTGTTTCTAATCACAACCAACTGATAGAGGTCGCTATTGAAGAATGGGAGAATATACCGCAAGCTTTTGTTGAACATTTGATATCAAGCATGCCGCGACGCATGAATACAGTAATAAGAAGTAAAGGAGGGTTTAAGCGGTTGACCCATATGCATTTATTCTCTTTTACTGATCTTTTTTCTTTTTAATTCGGAGATATGATAGCTTATTTATACATTTCCAGTAAAAACAAAATTTTATTGAAAAAATAAGACAAATTAAGGTTATGTTAAGGTCATATTCGACTAATTTGAAGGTTCATTATTATTTCAATCTAACTTACTTTTATTTTGCGTTTATAATGTAAATATTTAGATTAAGTAATTAAAGTGGTGCGTTAATTTTGTCCAGGAGGAACTGTATCTTGTAACTTGAAAAAGTATCTAAGATACCAAAAATTAACTAAGTTTTACCGCGAGAAAAGTTCCTTTAGACACGATATGACTTGTTTGAAACGGCGATCCCTTTATACCTAACCGCCCCCTCTGTTAAAAGGGTCGTAACGAAGTTACTTTTCAGGTCTAATAATAATTTGAATTGTAGTATTATTTTCTTTTCCGGTATTAATTTTAGTTTATTTAGTTTTCAAGATATAAAGTATGTAACGTGTTACTTCCTCCTTACTCACTTTCTCTAATTTTAAATGTTGTAAGGTAGTAAATATAAATTTTACCTGGTAAAACAATTTAGGCCGTCCGGTATATATACCTTTTAATTTTACTTGATTAAAACATTTAGGCCGTTCAGTATATACGTATGAATTTTGGTATGAAGTAATTAGATCTAGTTTGAGTTTTTTGGGCTAAAATTATTTTGAAGCGATTAGTGGGAAAGAAGGCATAAATAGCAAAACGAGAGTTTATTTCTCTACAGGAATTTCAGCGAATCGCCGACTGTCTCGGGTCTTGTTGAAATTTCTTTCTCTTTCCGTTTATTCAGTTTATTAGTAGTAGCATTGTATAATAGTATATTATTCAACAAGCATATAATGATGGCTATTATTCACGAATGGTGCATTTATGTCGCGAGCCGCAGGCGAGTGACTTAAACACCTGAGTGAATAATAGCCATTATTTGCGAGTAGAATACTATATTTTGTCCACGACTATTAATTACTTGTTAATACATTTTTTTTTCGATTTTTCTGGCAGTAAATTTAAGGAGACTATTTTTGTGCTGCTTCTCTTATGTTTGGCGGGGGAACATTCAATTCACTGTCTGATTCACTTTCCATATTAAAATTTCTAGTAATATAAATTAAACAACAGTATAGTTATTGAAATTAGCAATAAATATACAATAAAACGTCACTTTTGCTTTTGACATATATCATACACACTAGATAAAAAACTGCATATAAAGCGATCTACTCGTATATATTCAACAGCTTGATAAACCATCATATATATCTTCGTAGCCTGATGGTTTACGGCTCTGACTTGGTTAAATGAGGAATTTTAGACATAGGATCGAATCCCCGCCGCGGTGAAAATTTTTAAATAATATATTGTGTCATTTGTATATTAATAATCTTCAATATAATCATGTGTCATGTGATATTTTCATTATCCACACCCATTATCCACACCTATTATCCACGGGTGCATAATGTACGTCATTATACTTGAAGAAACACACGTAAAATGTAAAAATTATCAAATAGTCGTGGACAAAGATCTTTATACAATGGTAGGAGTTATTTGTTTTCAAGAATAACATTTGATTACCTACTGGGCGATACGAAAGTTTCGTTTGGGAATTAAAATTATTTTTGACAGGAATCTCAGTGAATCGCCGACTGTCTCGGGTCGTGTTGAGATTTCTATTTTCTCCCGTTGCTTCATAGAGTTTACCAGTTGTCAGGAATAATATTTGATTACAGAGCGACTCGAAAGTATCGTTCGGAAATTCAATTTATTTATTTACAAGACTTTCGGCGAATCTCCGACTGTCTCGGGTCTTGTTGAGATTTCTATTTTCTCCTGTTGTTAAATAGTGTCTACCGGTTGTCAGGAATAATACTTGATTACTGAGCGACTCGAAAGTCTCGTTCGAGAATTAAATTTATTCTGTCAGGAACTTCAGCGAATCGCCGACTGTCTCGGGTTTTGTTGAAATTTCTTCCTCTTTCGGGCATATAGGTTGTTATAATAATAAGGTTTTGCTTTTGGTTTCTCGAAATATTATTTGATTGTTGGACGTCTCGAAAGTTTCGTTCAGGAATTAAAATGATTTTGGCCGGAATCTCAGCGAATCGCCGACTGTCTCAGTTCTCGTTGATATTCTCAAATTTATAATTTTCTTGTCGAAATTAATTTGCAAATTCTGTTACACCGCTGTTCAGTACCGTGAAATATTTTAGTAATATTGAATACGATAGCCACGTTTATAAAGCCACTGAGTCCGTATAAAGGCGACCTTACATTATGCTATTTAGGTGCAATGCAAGTTTCATGCTATAACAAAATAAACAAAGCGCATGTGCGTGCGCTAGTTTGTGGCAATTTTTAAGCAAGATAAATAATTAGAACAGTTTCTATTTTCATGAAATTTGTAGGCAATTTTAGTTATTTTTTTAGTAATAATTCTGCTACCAACCCTAAAAATATTAGAGCAGAAACTCAAACCTCGAATCGTGTTCATATAGAAAAACAAAATGGAGAAAAGTAAGTTATCTTGTTTCATCTGGTATAAAATAGATGTAATAATTAATTTTTATTTTAGCAATCATGTTTGGTGTACCGATATGGCCACACACTTAATTTTATTGTATGAAAGCAAGCCCTGTCTTTACGACGTGAGATCAAAAGATTATCACAATAGAAATACAAGAAATAAGGCACATGAAATATGTGCTAGTCTCTCAGAAATGTACCCAAACTCTGATTTATCTGAAAGTATATACCAGGAAATTGTGAAAACATTTATTTTCATAATTATTTAACATCACCTAAAAATATTTTTAAGTTTGCCACACTGAATTGCATCATACAAAATAAAACAAACTATCCCGAAAATAGCTTAGTGTAAAACGAAGCCATAAATTGCTTCAAAATAGCGTGTCTTCAAAATTGCACCTAAATAGCATAATGTAAGGTCGCCTTAACTTATATGTTTTTCTGATTTGCCCGTTTTATATTCTGCCTAGTGTATATTATTTGTTTGGATATCCGTCTGCTTGCTAACTTGTTTCAGTAGGTTTAATAAAAATTTAATTTGTTCTTATTTGCTACCTACTATGTTATGAAATAAACACCTTTATCTAGTAATTATGGTTTTATTCATAACTTACTCGCCGTTCGTTATTACCGTTAGTTTCAATTTGTTTTAAGGCAATTCGGTGCTAACAATCGAGCAATAAAGCTCGAGGAGTTCGGCTCTGACAGAACAAGTGACTAGTCTAGTTTTGGTACAGTTCCCGAAATCTTACAAATTTAGATAGTTTAAACCTTTTTTAATTAGTTTTGAACAGTGAGAAGTGCTTTTATAAACTGTAAGTTCACTTTACGTATATTGCTCTTCTAAATTATCAAAACTTAGCAAATTCCACATCATAAACACAGTCAATTCAAATAGTATATCACCTTTAAGAAGCAATAAACTGGTTTCGCATGCCACTATTTACTAATAGCGGCCAGGGACGCATCCAAAAATTCCGGCCAAATAAAATCAAATTAAAATGATGTCTTCTACCAATGATTCACTCTTAAATACTCCTACTACAGTTGTCAAAAGTTATTCATCGGCAGTTAACCAAGCTGTTTTTCCAAGCAAGGAACAAGCAATTGTTTTTTGCGCTATCAACAATGCCACACTACAGGATTACCTTATACCATTGGGATCAATCATTCAACCAAAAAATATTATCTTCTCATCAAGGCTTTCGAACAATCGTGTTTGTATGTATTTAGCAAACAAACCAGTAGTTGACAATTTCATGAATAACTATGGCTCCATAACCGTCAACGGCGAAAAACTAGTAGCTCGTCGACTCATAACTCCGGCTGATAGAATCATACTTTCCAATGTATGCCCAACCATCCCACACCAACTGCTAACAGATGAATTATCAAAAATAGGTCTAAATCCAGTTTCTCCCATGACGTTTCTAAGAATAGGTGCAACATTACCTGAGTATACTCACATTCTGAGTTTCAGAAGACAGATTTACGTAAGCCCTTATACGCAACAGCTTCCAGACTCCATATTGATTGAATTCGAACAAACCAGCTACCGAGTTTTCCTCCAAAAAGATGGACTAACATGCTACAAATGCAAAGCTGATGGTCATATAGCTTCGCAATGTAACAATAGCTCCAACCAATCAGAACCTAACACATCTAACTTAACAACAAATAATCAACCGCCCACGATTTCCCAAACTCTCCTTACAACCCCAATCCAAGCTCTCCCTTTATCTTCTCCACCTTCAACCGCAAAAAAAACCACCAACAAATAACACTAAAACACAAAAATTGACTTCCGATCCCACAACAGAAGATTCTTCACTTATTCAAAATACGACCACAACATCAATGAATATGGAAGCAGAATTGGAAACAACCGATATCTCCAATATGGCCAAAGTCACAAACAAAAGGCCAATGGAAGATACCCCCACACCCGATAGCGATATCAACATAACGCCCGAAAAATTATTCCCTAAACCAAAACCAACTCTAAAAAAGAACAAATTGAGCAAGAAACAATCAATCATGTGCCCCTGCAATTACGGCAAAATATGTTTTTGCAACTAGACGATTGTCCAGCACATTTTTCAATAAATGTGCTAGAACATTTAGTTCAGATATATCAGCAGAGGTGGATTGGACGAGGTAGTCTATATCCTTGGCCACTTCGATCATCAGACTTAACCTGTTTGGACTTCTATCCATGGGGTCGGTTAAAAGATATTGTTTAACAAATTCCACCAACAACGAGAGAGGACATGAAAATACGAATACAAGAGGCCATTCGTAGCCTGTCAAGAGCAGAAATTCAAGCTGCTGTAATGTCCAACAATGCATTGAGTGTGATCGAAGACGGTTCGAGTCATTGAGGAGGCATTAGTTTTATTTCAAAATCGGCTTATTATACAAAAATTATAAAATCATAGAATTTTTTCGTTGATTCTGAGAAATAGTCAAATAAATAAGAACAAATACCGGTGTAATAGCGTCATTTTAAAATTATATGTTAACAAAATTTTCTTTCTCCGATATTTTAGGCTAGGAATAAGATATCAATATACGGTTTTCAGCTGGGTGTTTGAAGGAACAATGAATGCTTTTTCCAACGAGACAAAGTTTGTTAAAATTCGTTCTGCCGTTTAGGAGTCACAGCTGTTTGTTTAAAAAAAGCATTAAATCACTCTCACCACTTTATTTTAATAGATACGCCAAAAAGTGTCAAATAAAAAATACTCAAATGAAGGTTATAGTAAAATCGTAATCGGTGCGGTATAATAAAACTGTCGGAACAGGTCATTTCAGGGGTGGGTACCTATTATTATTTGTAAGGTATAGAGACATTCGGATTAATTACTAAAATATTTATTACGAATATTATTGAATGCCTATATTATTTTGGTGTATTCGGCTGTAATTTTTCTTATGAACATATAAACGACTTGCATATTATTATTGTTGAAACAATTATTAAGAACTATTGCGAGTCTTAGTGACCTCAGGCAGACGGGGTGGGATTATAATTTCAGAAAAAATTTTATACCAGTTAATTTTAGCCAATCAGATGCCTGCATTTTGACATGTTGCTATGACAATAACCTAATTTCTTCGGAAATTTCCCTTTGTAGAGGGAAATTAATAAGTGGACATTTCCCTCTGGCTTGACAGCTGTCATAAACACATAAAATTATCATTTATTTCTTATGCGTTATTATTTTTAATTCTTTTAATACTTTCCCTTGTTTCTAGTAGTATAAAATTAGGAAAAGTATAAAGACTAATATTTATTTTAGATTATTATTTAAACCTTGTTTTACTAGAGCATAGGGAAATTACAATATTTGACATCAAATCCGAGGTTAATAAATGAAGGATGAATAATATGTCACCTAAGTAAGTCACCAATTTAATTTACATTTTAAAAAAGATTTGAAATAAAATTTTCTTACCGAATCTCCCTAGAGCATGGATTAATATTCCAGAAATTTTCCTCAGTGGCTAATTTTTTAAGAAAATTCGCACTTCGAGAAAATTTCCGGAAATAATTCGTGCTCTAGGGAGATTATAAGTGATAATTCCCTACCTGAGTATGGAATTTGTGTATTTTTGTTTCATCTATCAGCAATTATTCATTTAATGAATGTAGAAAGAGCTTGTTCGCAAAGTAATTATTGTGATTATTAGTTTCGGTTAATATGACAATGGCAGAAAATTTGCAGTACGGATTCGGGTTTACACCTGTAAAGCGTACGAAAAAGTCGGCGTTGTCGGTGAACGAGAAAATAATAATAAACAATGTTTATAATTACTTAAGAACTGAAAATCCTTCAGGTTCAGTTGATGGCATTGTTGCAAAGAAAACTAATATGACAGGCGTAACCAAATAAACAATATACAAAATTAGAAGTGGAGTTGTGAAATCCGCAAAGAAAAATGCAGGCGGTAAAAAGAAAGTTGAATTCACAGAAGAAATTAAAAACGCAATAAGAAGAAAAGTTCACGAATTTTATTTTAGGAAAGCAATCCCAACAGTAGCTAAAATTTCGGATGAAATGAATAAAGATCCATATTTCCCTAAAATGGGCCGAACGAAACTACGGGAAACGCTACAGGAATTAAAATTTTAATGGACAAAATATGATAGAAAATCGATTCTAATTGATACTGACGAAATTATTTGTTGGAGACGGATATATCAAAGAACAATTTCTAAATTACGTGCAGAAGGCAATAACCAATAAACCTGGGTGAATGAAGGCTACACTGTCAGTAAAATGTGGCAGGATACCAACATTCAATCTTCACGACAGGCTTTTTTGGAAGGATTATCTACAGGATTGAAGAGTCCAACCGGTAAGGGACGATGTCTAATCATAACTTATATTGGCTGTGATAATGGGTTTTTAGATGGTGGCTCTTTGATATTCCAATTTAAAAAATTGCACTAGACTGCTCAAACACAGAAGATGTAGGTAGACTAAAAAGAGTTTTTCGGTACATAAAAGGTACACTTACTTTTGGAATATGTTACAGATCAGATGGAAGTACCAAGTTAGATTGCTGCAGTGATGCAGAAATTGGAAGTTGAAATAAAACTGGTCGTTCCACTTCAGGTGTTCATATGCAGGAGGTGCAGTTTCATGGATAAGCCAATGGCAACAGTTAACTGCTACATCAACAACTGAGGCAGAGCTAGTAGCAACTAATGAGGCAGTAAAAGAAATCATATGGCTGTCGAGACTATATGAAGAGATGGGTTATCCAAAACAAGTTCCAGCTCTGTTAATAGACAATCAGTCAACTATACGACTTTGCCATAACCCAGAGTACCATCATCGTACCAAGCACATAAAAATAAAGTATTTTTTTATTAGAGAAAATGTATTAGAAGGTGTTCTCAAGGTTCAACGTATCGCAACAGAAGCCCAGGTAGCGGATATTATGACCAATCCACTTCCGAGACCAAGGCTAGTGAGTTTGAATGGAAATATGGGACTTTCTTCAAACATTTAGCAATTCTCATTTGATTTTTTTTTATTTTAGTTTTCATCTTATTTTATGCATAGATAAAGTAAAATAAAAAAGGGAAAGTATTGTAGTTAGCGATATACTTACTATATGATTTTATTATACGTAATCATAGCAACCATAATTTATAAAAAGCAAGTCAGAAAGAGTGACAGATATAATTTTTTTTGTAGTACATTTTTACGTTAAAGATATTAAATATATTTTCAAATAAACAGTCTTTATTTGCTCTGAAAATACAATATATTTTGAGCAGATGATTGACCTAATACCAAAAGGTTCAGTCATAGTATTAGATAACACTAGTTACCATTCTCGTCACATTGAGAAGGTGCCAAACATCATGGAAACAGACAAAAATATTAATTTTCCTCAAAAATCAGTCAAACCAGATTACCAGAACTTCTACAAATTATAGAATTGAATAAGCCTCCTGCTCGATATGCAGAGGACAAACAAGCAAAAAAAACGTGGTATTGATGTAGCGCGACTCCCCCCATATCACTGTCAATTAAATCCGCTAGAACTGATATGGGCACAAGTGAAAAGTTTTATACGTCGACATAATACTACATCCAAACTAAAAGATGTGCAAGCATTATTAGACAGGTCACTATTTCAAGTTACTAAAGAAAATTGGCAAAAAACAATTCATCATGTATTAAAAGAGGAAGAAAACATGTGAAATCTGGACAAAATCTTAGACGCACACATTACAGTGACACCATTAACAATTTCAATAAGTAATGACTCCTCAAGTGACGATTGTGATTCCGACAGTGATTTAGAGACATTTGCACTTACCAAGACTAAGATGAAGGAAGAACTATTTAAAACAATTTACAAGTGGCATATGCTCATATTAATTTGGCAAGCAAATGACAATTAGTACCTATCATAACATTGTACCTATTATTTAGAATTCGACCCATAATTTAACGGTAAACATTTTTAACCACACTTATTTAATAGGATATCTACATATTTTCATAATTTAAAACTTAACAATATATACTTACGAACCCTTAATACTGTTCCTAAACCTACGCCTATCATACCCCTAGAAAATATTAAGATAAGACTCGGCCATTGTTATCTTTCTACAATATCCGTCCGGACAAATAAATTTTTTGTTTTCACTACATTCATTACAGCAGGTGGTGTAAAATTACATATTTTGTTTGGTCCACTTGTGCTGGTCATCTTGGCAACGTATATTTATAACATTTTTTTCTCTACCACGAATAGTTTCCGAGATGCAGCACTTTGCATTCTTATCTGGCCCCCCGGTACATTTATAACTATACATACAGTTTGGACTATGAAAATCAGATTTAGTCCGGTGGAGTGAAATCTAAAAATCTACCTAACATCAAATTTTACCGAGAAGGAATATTATGTCCTGTAACGCACTCACTGCCTACGCGTGGCTCCTGCCACACGAACACGTCACTATGGACACCCTTAATGTTAAATTTCGGTTCAAATCTCGGGCGCCAGTTTTTTAACGTGTTTTGCCCCACGGCCCCTTGACCCTGAGCGTCAAGAGTTCCAGATAGCCTCAGATGAAGGTTGAGGAAAACTCCAGGGGTCTTGCTGAATTTACTTTAATTTATGATTCACAATACGGACGAGCTAAATATCGGTTCTCTAGTTAATAGATTACGGTTAATAACGAAAGGAAACAGGAATTCAAACCTTTATTTTATTCTTACGGTGTGATCGATTTTATTGGTAATTCTACAGGGACTAGCGAATGAACGGGGAAAAGAAAGTGACGGTCGTAGTGGTTAGGTTTGCAAATACGGTCCGAATCGGCCGGGTAGTCAAATTTTAATTAAAACCGAAATAATACGATTCATTCAAAAAAAATTTGAAAAGATTCCACGAGACTGGGAAAGAATGGTTTAAATCTGCCGGAAGATCAAACAAATTATGGCTAGGCCACTTCCAAGTCTGATTAACCCTTGAATTTAAATTAAAACCGGCGAAATACTATTCATACAAAAAATTAGAAAAGGTTCCACGAGGCTGGGAAAGAACGGTTTAAATCTGCCGGGAAATCAAACAAATTATGGCTAGGCCACTTCCAAGTCTGATTAACCCTTGAATTTAAATTAAAACCGGCGAAATTTTGTTAAAAAAAAAATAATATAAGAGAAGTTCCACGAGGCTGGCAAAAAACGGTTTAAATCTGCCGGGAAATCAAACAAATTATGGCTAGGTCACTTCCAAGTCTGATTAACCATTGAATTTAATTAAAACCGGTGAAATACTATTCATACAAAAAATTAGAAAAGGTTCCACGAGGCTGGGAAAGAACGGTTTAAATCTGCCGGGAAATCAAACAAATTCTGGCTAGGCCACTTCCAAGTCTGATTAACCCTTGAATTTAAATTATAACCGGCGAAATTTTGTTGAAAAAAAATAATATAAGAAAAGTTCCACGAGGCTGGGAAAGAATGGTTTAAATCTGCCGGGAAATCAAACAAATTATGGCTAGGCCACTTCCAAATCTGATTACCCTTGAATTTAAATTAAAACCGGCGAAATACTATTCCGGGAAAATAAGGAATTTTATTTAAAAATGTCCACGAGCTTTGACACACACAGTAAGAATAAATAACCGAAACAATAATTAAAATGCTCCGATTCACATAAACACTAATCGTATACATTGCTATTCAAAAGTCCCCTTACCATACAAAAATTTGCTCGCTGCTTAGCAACACTTTTAATCCTAGGGTTAAAAACGCTACTTTTAATCCTAGGACTAAAAGTAATTGCATTTGAGCTCTCTAATTGAAATTTGAAGAAAAAAACATTGTCTCATTCCAAACTTAGTAAAACAAACTAATTGGGCAACTATATATAGGTATTTATTTGTTATTTATAGTGATATTGATTGTACAATTGGAACAATTATTGCCAAAATTCAAAGCACCACTGAAATTATCACTAACAATTTTCGAACAATTCAAAAGATTTTCATTAATGTTAGAACAACTCAAAATATTCTCCGTAACTGTTGATGAAACATTCGAGGAAATATCTGAACAGGTACTTGTACCTTCTTTGTCAGGTTGCAATATTTTTCTGGCAGTATTCTCTTTGTTGATACGTGATTCTTCAATATATACTTCTGCTACCGTACTCGATTTCCAACCTCCATGTCTTCTAAGAAGTGTAGCAGATGTTCTTCTTAGCGAATGTCCAGTATACTCCATCCAATTTTCGAACTTCAAAAATTTTGCAATTTCTTGCAGCACGGCACTAATTTTGTGAATACCAACCATTCTTTGACACTTCCCATTAACATACTTCAAAAATAGACGAGTTCCTGTATATTTGATGGCCGTAGTGCAACATATTTTCGAAATAAACGCAAATAATTATCGCCTATAATGGTAAACAAAAGAGGTTTCTTGTTTTTTGTCTGCAAAATTTTTACGACCAGGACCGAGTCCATATCTTCAATGTCATCAATTTTCAAATGAACTAGTTCGTCACAACGCATAGCACCTCCAATTCCTAATAATAGAACAACCTTTATCATTAAATATACATTATCAGGAACCGATCCACTTCCTCCTTTGTAAATCCCTAGACTTTTTAGGTATATATCCATCACTTTGCCTTTTTAACAATGCTCGTAATTTTGAATATTTACTAATATCCACACCATTGAACATTGAATACTGTGACCAAAGAGTGGATGGCTTGACGGTTTTCGTTAAATTTGAGAAATACACCATAAGAACACTCTCCGCATAGTTTTGCACATTTTTTTCTTTACATCAATCCATGAATCGCTGATATGCAAGTTCATAAACTTGGCGAGATTTGGGTGGCAAAAGAATTACATATACTGCTTCGGCACTTTCCAATATATCCGAAGGTATATTTTCATCGTGTTCGGGATTCATTTTGAAAGCAGCGTAAAAACTAGTACAAAAATTATATGATTAGTACGTCTACTGACGTCTACTTGACAATCAATATTTACCAACAATACCAGATATCCATGACTACCGACTTGCTATCGCTGTTATTAATAGGTGTTCAAATTTATTACCAAATTATTAACGATTTTTGAATAAAATTAAATTTATTTTAATTTTGACTTGGCTGGAGAAAAAATAGTATATATCATACGGACTAAAAGTGCCTATTTTTACTCGCTATTTGGCATTCGCTCGGCTGCGCACCGCTCCGCCTCGCAACTGCAAATATTGCTCGTAAAAAAAGTATGCACTTTTAATCCTTATAATATAATATACTATTTACGTACTTATTTCCGGATGCAAAATGGTCTATTTTTGACGACATTTACTTTTCGTCCGCTGTGGTTACTATGGTTACCTATGACCATTATGTGTTATCAAATTAATTATTTACGAAATTTGCTAAATTTTTCGTGTTAATAACATCGTGGAGTGATTATTAGTGTTCATAATAATCAAGAATGGATAGTGATAGCGATATGGATATCAGTAACACTTCTCCGGAGCTGCGGGAATTGGCAGCTACGGCCACGTTGGATCTACTCCCCCAGAAATCACGCTTTATATGAAAAACAATACAACACGTTCAAGGTAGACGAAAAAATGTAATATGCACCTCGGCGAAGAACTTATTGTCTCGCCTGCCTGCTAGCCTCGGCTATCAACTTACAGACTCGAGTATAATAGACAGTTTTTCGTCCTTGGTACATAAATAACTATTTCTTTACAGTGCTTCCTAATTTATTGATTATTCTCCGGTTACCTACTGAATTTCAGATTTTATTTTTCTCCACAGGTCGTTTATACTGTGGCTATTCAAAAGTCCCCTCCCCCCCTCGTATCTTTTGAACGGCTACACTTACATTAATAAAATTTGGAGTGTGAAAATAAAGTGTTGTAAACTTCTCTACGAATGGTAACAGGTGACGTAATAGTAATAGTTGACGTCACAGTGCCACTCTAGCCAATAATTTTAAATAGGACCTTATGGCAAGTGATATCTCGTTTGAAAGGCATTGACATTGGCTACATAGCCATATTAATTTTGTTTGGGTTTAAACTAATTTTGACGGATAAATTAAATAAATACCAAAATTATTATTTCAGATTTGAATATTGAAGATTTTTCAGTCCGCCTCTGGTTAGATGTCAAAAAATTGACGTTTTTAATTTAATAGTATTTGTTGCTTTGCAAAGTTTTTCTAAATAGCTTAAATATTTAATTTTATTATTGTTTAACGAGACGTTTAAGAGTTTACATAGGCAAAATGGTACGTACTCAAGCCGACAAAGTAGCAGCTATCTTAATAATTGGTGAATCTGGAAAGAACCTCCATGAAGCGGAACGTTTATTTAATGAGAGATACCCAGATCGCCCTATCTCGAGAACTTATTTGAGGGAGCTTCTTCACAAGTTTGAAACTACAGGTAGTGTTCAAGATGCCAAACGATCTGGTCGACCAACATTTAGTGATGATAAAAAAGTTGCGTCTATCTGTGAAGTGAGTAAAAGTACAGTACAGAGAGTGTTGGCTAAAAATAAATTTCATCCATACAAGTTGAAAATGGTGCACCACCTTTCGGATGACGACCCCGACAGAATACTCGAATTCTGTGAATATATTACAAATAAAATTAGTCAAAACCCACATTACACAAAATCAATTTGTTTTAGTGACGAAAGTACTTTTTGCCTCAATGGAAATGTGAATACACAAAATGTAAGGTATTGGAATGACACAAATCCTCACACCTTTCGTGAATAACATACCCAATTTCCAGAAAAAGTCAATGTTTAGGCAGGTATTTTGGGAAACCACATAGTTGGTCCTGTTTTCCTAAATTCAAATTTACGCGATGAAGTGAATCTGGAGATATTACAAAATGCAATTGAGCCGTTAATTCTTGAAATTCTGGAAGATAATCCAAATGAATTCGGCCATCTGGAAATAACATTTCAACAAGATGGTGCTCCTGCACATTATTATGGTGCAGTAAGACGTTACCTGGATGAAGAATATCGAGGTAGATGGATCGTCCGGTGAGGTCCTGTAGAATGGCCACCTCGGTCACCAGATCTGACACCATTAGATTTTTTTCTATGGGGGGTACTTGAAATCCAAGGTTTATACTACGGCACCAGATAGCATTGGCGTTTTGAAAGAAAGAATTATTGAAGAATGCAATGCAGTTTCAGCTGACACATTCGAACGAGTACGACAAGAGTTTACTAATAGGATGTATTACTGTCAGAAAGTAGACGGAGCACATTTCGAACACTTGCTATAAGAATCCATTGTTGATATTTTATTAATTAAATTTAAAAAAATAATTTCAATAATTTTGGTATGTATTTAATTTATCCGTCAAAATTAGTTTGAACCCAAACAAAATTAATATGGCTATGTAGCCAATGTCAATACCGTTCAAACAAGATATCACTTGCTATAAGGTCCTATTTAAAATTATTGGCCAGAGTGGCACTGTGACGTCATCTATTACTATTACGTCACCTGTTACCATTCGAAGAGAAGTTTACAACACTTTATTTTCACACTCCAAATTTTATTAATGTAAGTGTAGCGGTCCAAAAGATACGAGATATGATAGGACACTGGAAGTTTCGGAACTGTGGAACTGTTCAGAACTTGTTGCTTATCTTTGAAACGATGTATAAACACCCCTATTTATAAATTTTTTTGTATACTACACAACAATTTACCATTTTGTAAATACATTGAAACGAATGAATTATTAATAGATTTATATTCAAATTTCTGCACGATATCTACCACAGATGAACACAACAATGGTCAAATTAAAAACAAAGATCTGTGAACAAACGTAAACGTTCAACATAAGTAGTACTGAAAAAGGTTGAATTACAGAAACCTTCAGATTGACATCCTGTTTATAACCATTCAATCATGTACAGATGAAGTTTTGGTATATTGTCAAACATTTATCGCAATTATATAAAGGGTGTTTCAAAAAAAGGTGACCCTGCCCTGTAGGATAGGTAGAAAACTGAAAAAATAATTGGGGTTTGTACTCATATTCAAGATTATTACTTCATAATTTTACAATCAAAATACTCAGAAAACGGTACACAGTATCGAGTTTTACCAAGGGTATCTTTTTGTTATAAAATTGAATGATGTTTACGATCTCTTGAAATTTTGATTAATAAATCTAACGTTGAAATAGTTATGTTCAATACTACTTGTTACGAACCGTGTAACTAACGCCCTCTATGAGGGTCAGATATAAAAACAAATTCATGGGATGTATCAGCTTCCAAAACATATTGGTATAAAATTTCATTACAATGTTGCCAGTAGTTTTGGCAAAATCGTAAAAAATGTGTGTAAATGTTTTTCTTCAACGCCCTTTATCTTGAAAACGGATGGCGTTATGAAAATTTTTTACTGAACAAACCCAAATTTTTTTCCAGTTTTTTACCTATCCTAGAGATATTCATTGTTAGGAGGTGACGATAGCATGCTGCACAAATTTTATTAACGGACCATCCAATGAATGGTGGAGTTTCGGTTGGAACGCATTTTACATATTGCGCATGAACGTGACTATTTCACTAGAGTAAATTGATAACTGACAAAATTTGAAGGTTTTGAACTGGCAATTTTTTGTCTTGTCGCGGCAATTTTTTGACGTTTAATATATCAAATCTATGTGTATAAAATTCTGATTTTTTAGTTTTTCTCTCGTGAAATAGTCATGTCGAATACCACTCTATTAAAAAATTTGCAAGGTAAAATTTTTCTCTTGTCGTATACAAGTTTGTTGCTTTTAGGTAATTTTGCTCATGACATTTAATCCAATTGTTAAAAATGTCATTCGCAAAATTGCCAAGCAACAAACTTTCATGACAATCGAAAAATTTTGCCGACAAAATTTTCACTCTCGTGGTATTATATATGACTATTTCACTAGAGTAAATTGATAACTGACAAAATTTGAAGGTTTTGAACTAGCAATTTTTTGTCTTGTCGCGGCAATTTTTTGACGTTTAATATATCAAATCTATGTGTATAAAATTATCTCGTGAAATAGTCATGTCGAATACCACTCAATTAAAAATTTTGTAAGGTAAAATTTTTCTCTTGTCGTATTCAAGTTTGTTGCTTTTAGGTAATTTTGCTCATGACATTTAATCCAAAACCACTCGCCTACGGCTCGTGGTTTTGTTATAAATGTCATTCGCATAATTGCCAAGCAACAAACTTTCATGACAATCGAAAAATTTTGCCGGGCAAAATTTTCACTCTCGTGGTATTATAAATATATGACAATACAATGTACGGTTTCACGCGGGACTGGAACAAACTTAGGTTCTCACTTGTAACAACAAAGCAACGGAACTAAAAATCAACTCACCCATTTGAAAATTTTTTTAATTTTTCAAGCAACTCAACAGTTCAGTCTCTTCATACAGTTGCTCTAACGAGCTGCTTGAACTGTTTACCAACTTTATTGTAATTAGTTTCTCCCCAACCGAATCAGCTTTTCGATTGATGGTATCTTTTTTGGTAATTGACTACTTCATCACTTCTACTAATTCGTTACAAATTTCAATACTTTTCCTATAAAATCCATGAAATTTGGTTGGGTCGTGGTGTAATTCTTATGATGATATGAGTGAATAGTACGGATAAGTCCATATGTTTTATTACTGTTTCTTATGTCTAAAATACATGAGTGTTACAACCACATCTTCATGGGAAGAAGACATTTAATAAACTGATTATTTTTAAAATTGCATTGACCTTTATTTTTTGGCAACTTAACTAAAACTACAGTTGCGTCGCTATTGCGTTATAGTAAACAGTCTTCAAATACTTCTTCCATGGTGCCCATCCGTTTAGTTGTTGAAAATATTTGTTTGCATTAGTGATATAGTTTATATGTATAGTTTATAATTAATACTTTATCAAATCCCATTTTGTTTGCGAAATACTTATTACTAATTAGGAATACTCGTGTATGTGATAATAAATTGTTCCACAGTTAAGGAATTTTATAAATTCGAGGGTTGTGTTTTAACAAATTACGATTTTTGGTCACCAAGTTTTGTATGGAAAATAGTTCGATATAACTCTTTTAAATAAGTAATTAATATTTTTAAATATTATTTTAGGATGAAGACAATGAAAGTTCGGAAAAAAAATCAGCCAAAGATGCTTTATTATTATGGGCACAACGCAAAACTCATGGTTATCCAGATGTGAACATCACAGACTTTTCTTCATCTTGGCGAAATGGATTAGCTTTTAACGCACTTATTCATTCCCACAGGCCTGACTTGTTTGACTTTGATTCTTTGAAAAATGGCAAAAACATCGACAACTTAAATCATGCTTTTGATATGGCACAAAATGAATTGGGCATTCCTAGTTTATTGGATGCTGAAGATATCGACACATCAAGGCCTGATGAGAAGAGTATAATGACATATGTAGCTTCGTACTACCACACGTTTGCACGAATGAAACAGGAAGAGAAATCTGGAAGACGTATCGCAAAGGTAAATTCCTCGAATCCTTGTAAAATATACACAAAACACATTACATACAAATTCAAACTTAAAAATAACTAACATTCAACCTTCAAAGTTTCAGTTAGGTATAGATATTTATAGCTAACCCATTCAGTCGATGATATATGGACAATCATTAAAACACATTACATACATAAACAGAAAGCTAAACATTTTAAAAGTGACAAAATATTATTTAAAAAAAAAAGGAAAAATAATGTTGAGAAAATGTAGATTAGATAATATGTTAGATGATCTGATCGACTTTTAAAAAGTTGAAAATGACGTGTGTGTATTTACTGTGTCCAGATTGTTCCATGCCGAGAATACTTGATTGACTATGAAGTTGTGGCGTTCTATGTTGTTAAAGAATCATGCTGTGGTGCACCAGATAACTTTTCAGGTCATCAGTTATTATTAATTCCATAATTTTGCAATTTTATTATCGAGTCAGTACGTACCTTTTCGTTGCCCCTACTCCTCTCCCCAGAACCTGAAATCTTAATTCTTTACAATACAGTGGAAGAGGTTAGGAAAGACTAGTTATAAGTAGCTAAGCGCTTTTTATGTATGGGAAAAATAAAATACAATTCTCCCTTTCTTACCTTCATTATTTTTTTAAAGCTTTTCGACTATGCTGTATCATATAATTTGTTACCTTGTACTTAGATGACTTTCCTAAATTACTTATTCTAGTCAGTACGTACCTTTTCGTTGCCTCTACTCCTCTCCCCAGAACCTGAAATCTTAATTCTTTAAAATACAGTGGAAGGGGTTAGGAAAGACTAGTTATAAGTAGCTAAGCGCTTTTTAATAAAAAACAATTCTCCCTTTCTTACCTTCATTATTTTTTTAAAGCTTTTCGATTATGCTGTATCATATAATTTGTTACCTTGTACTTAGATGACTTTCCTAAATTACTTATTCTAATTATGTACCAGCAATTTTGCTTCTTGGATGTTAGTCCATTGTTTCTTGACGCTCTCCAAACATTTTTTCAGATTTATATGCTTTTATTTTTCCCATTCTATTCATTATAAGCTCTTTTCCGTAATTACTTATTTCTCTGCAAAATCCCTACTCCTTGTATATATGTAACGGAATCTTCCAATTTAACTACAACCCACTTTCAGATGTCGGAATAATTTGAAATTTTGCACACATATTTAATATACTTCGGTGGTCTTTTTAATCTTAATTCTGATCTTTCTTATTTCAGATTATCAAACAAATGATAGATGCCGACAAAATGAAACTGACATACGATAAACTAACAACAAATTTACTTGATTGGATCAAACTCAAAATCGTAGAATTACAAGATCGACAGTTCCCCAATTCTTTAGAAGGAATACAAAATTTGTTCTTACAATTTGGTCATTATCGTACGCAAGAGAAACCTCCAAAATACAAAGAAAGAAGCGAAATAGAGGCTTTGTTTTTTAACATAAACACCCAGTTAAAAGAACTAAGACAACCAGCATTTTATCCTTCAGAGGGCAAGCTAGTTCAAGATATAGAGAGATCATGGGATACTTTAGAGAAAGCAGAACATAATAGAGAGGTAGCTTTAAGAGAAGAATTATTAAGACAGCAACGGCTAGAACAGCTTATGTATAAATTTGAGAAAAAGAGTATTTTACGTGAAGGGTACCTAAAAGAAATGATACAAGTATTATCAGATCCTCGTTATGGTTCCAACTTAGTACAAGTAGATGCCACTCTTAAAAAACATGAAGCTATTAGTGCTGACATATTAGCTAGAGAAGAACGTATACATGATTTATCGCAAATGGCACAAGAACTTATTGACGAAAAGTACAGAAACTCTACTAGAGTGAAAGAAAGAGAAAAAGAAATTATCGAGCAATGGGAAGAACTGAAAGCTCTACTGGAAAAACATAAAGGAAACTTGAACAAAATGGGCAGTGTTATGTCCATTATTCGTGAAATAGATTCCGTCCTTACAAGCACTGAACAATTGAGGATAGATCTTACTTCTGCTGATACTGGTGCACATTTGGTAGCAGTAGAAGAATTGTTACACAAACATGCCTTACAAAATTTGTTAGTAACTTCGTTGGGAGAAAACGAAAGCTGGTTAAATAGAGTAGGGCAGCAAGTAGCTCAACAAAATCCAAAAGGGGAAGAAGTGCTGAAAAAATTGAAGGAATTGGGTAAAGTGTGTGAGGAAATAAGGGTAAGTAAAAAAAACATGTTTTGTTAGTACCTACTTTAAACTTCTTTATTATCTACTTCATTCAACTTTCAGGATCTAAGTGCCAAAAGAAAAGCTTTGTTGGAGGAAGCCAGAAACTTTTATCAATTTTTGCAGGATCAAGAAGACGAGGAGGCTTGGTTAATTGAAAAACAAAGAATTTGTCAAGCCGGCATTATGGCTAAAGATTTAAGGAGCGTTATATCATTACAACAAAAACACAAAGCCCTAATGGACGAAGTAAAAACTAGAAAGAATAAATTTGATCAGTTAGGTGCCACCAGCAAACAACTAATATCAGACAATCATCCCAGATCCTTAGAAATTCAACAACACTTGGAGAAGAATAAGAAAAACTGGGAGCTGTTGGAAAAATTGGTTAGTGATAGATCAAAACATCTTCAAGATGCTGCTGAAGCATATCAATTTTATGCAGATGCCAATGAAGCCGACTCTTGGTTACATGAAAAATTAGCTCTTGTTGGTTCTAATGATTATGGAACTGACGAACTAAGCGCTAAAGCATTGCTACAGAGACATAAAGACTTGGATGGAGAAATCAAAGCATATAGCGGTGATATTCAAAGTTTGAATTGCCAGGCTGATAGACTTATTGCTTCTGGTATCTCTACCTTAGATTTAAATAGTGAACCGGAAGTTACTGAACCTATAGAAGAAGTTAATTATGAAGAAAGGTGAGTGTATTGATAAATATAGTTCCCATGCTGACTTTAATTAATTGGCTTAGAAGAAAAAACTTGGGTTTACTATTCGTAAATATAGTTCATTATTCGACTGTCTAAATTTCCTTTAACATCTAACCATATTTATTGCCTTTAGAATTCGGTTGATGTTGTTTTTTGGTTTAAATTCATTTATTTATAATATTTCCACTTTACCCATTTTATCATTCTGTATATTAATCATTTTTGTTTTATTTTAGAGTAATCATATTAAATGACAACTGATTGTAATAATTATTTCATTTACACTGCTTGTAGAAGTCTGTTATCACTGTTTGAAATGTCTAACTTTTTTTTCTACATATTTTATATGGTACCTCCGCTTTTTATGGATATACAGAATTATTTTGTTTTGTGGCTCTATAGTTATTTGATCTACATTACAAATACTTGATTACATTCATATTTACAGATACACAGCTTTATATTAAAGTCAGTTCTAGAAAGGGCCGATAATCAGGACTGACGATTTGTCCGATTCATAAATATAAATAATGAATCGGATAGATCGTCGGACCGTTTCAGAAAGGACCAGTGATTAGTACAGATGATCGCCACCAAAAAAATAGCTTTCATATTTATGATACCGTTGATATGCGGAAATGTGTATTATGCATATAAAACAATGATCGTCAGTCTTGATCATCGGTCCATTCTGAATCGGGCCTTAGTTCCTATACTCAATTGGTAATTATACTAATTTATATGTCACTGCATTTTGTGTACGATAAGTTGTACAAATATTGTTAAATGTAAGATCTGAACCTAAAGTTGATATTTTTTAGGATGTTACCAACTGAAGTTTGGGTGGATGAACCTATAGAAAAAACCGAATATAAAGTAATTACCGAAGAGAAGAAAGTTCCTCAAGTTAAAGCTTTATATCCATTTAGCGATCATGGTTTAACCATGGTAAAGAATGAGGTTATGTTCCTGTTGAATAAAAGCAATCCTGATTGGTGGTGTGTACGTAAAGCAGATGGATCTGATGGTTTTGCACCAGCAAACTATGTCGCTGAAATTGAACCAAGAATTATTCACATTAATATTAGAAAACCGGAAGTGAGTAATAATAACCTTACCATCCTTAACATTTACAGTCGTCAGAAGCAAACAAAAGCCATGGGTGGGCGTGTTCATTTATGTAGTAACAATCAATATTTTGAATTGAAAACCAATTAGATATGTCAACAAAGTCGAATCTGCTTACACATACACTTCAGGATCTTTTGGAATAGAGCTGTCGAATTTGTTAACTTTTTATTTAATTCAAATCAATAGTGTGACCAATTTGGTACATTTGGAATCCTTAGTTTTCCAGTGTTCATTGTGTTATGGCTGTGTTGTTTAAAAATTTGTTTTTCTTTACAGCCGAAAGTGTTACTATTGGAATAAATACTTCACCACTACCAATTATCTAGGTCTTATATATTTAGTTATAAACAAGAATGTTGTGTGATTTGTCAAATATCATATTAAATTCTGTTTCACTTTAACTTTACTTCCTTTGCTTCATTCAAACCCACAGATATTTAATATTTACCATTATTATATCAACAACATTGTTGAGTTTCACATTACAAAAGAACAGATTCCAGAAATGAATAGACATATTGTTCTGTTTTTTTATGAAGTAAATAATAATGTATAAAAGCAAATATGTTAAATGACAGCTGACATCAAAAATCAAATAGAATGTAGTCCAGTGTTGCCGATGCAAAAATGAAAATTATCCGAATTTATAATTCAAATTTTCAGAATTTGTCAAAATCACCAAAAGGTCACTGTGTTGTCTAAATAAAAGTCTTGTCTTCGAACCTAGACATTTTATATATCCATTCTGTAAAATACTCGTAGTTATCGATCCAAAAATTATCCAGTTAGCGAAATTGTCTGAAAATCGGATAAGTATCCTCACACTGACAACACTGATACAGACACTACAATTTATTTATATTGATAAAATAATTCGGTCATATTATTTGATTATGTTTACAATTACTAATGTACAATCGTTAACATTGGCTAGTTACGATGATTTTTTTTTACTTGACATATTATTTTCTTGTATGCTTTTGTTGACTGTATTGGTGCATCATACGAGGTTTTATAAAGGATTCATTTATTGTACAGTAGATGACCTAAATGGTAGGGACTGGCCAACACTTTTACAATTTGCAGATTATACAATAAATACCGGATTATAAATCGGAAATTGGCATTCGAGAAAAAAAACTAATAATTAATAGTATCAACCATGTTTGCTTTCACAATGATTGATAGACACAAAGAAACGACATTTATTAATTTATTTACCCAATATTTTCTTTTCAAGGTTGTTAAAACTGTGCAAAAAGTGAAAAAAACGAAATTGATTAAAACCAAGGTACCAGTCAAAGTTATCAGACAGTTACCTAGTAGAGCACCCAAACGAAAAATGGACGATAACGACAGTGTTCCTAAAAGACAAAAGAGTATCAACGATTCATATGCTCAATTGCAAGATTTAACTGCTAGAAGACAAGCTCTATTAGCAGACGCCGTAAAATTATTTACATTTTACAAAGAATGTGATGATTTTGAAAAGTGGATTAAAGATAAAGAACAGCTACTTTCTAGTAATGACCCTGATGATAGTGTTGAACAAGCAAAGAGGAAGTATGAGGTATGTAAGTGATTTCTGTTCGTTATAATGGGTAAACACGTCATACACGACGTACACTAAGTTTTTTTATTGTCCTGAATATTATAATTTCGATCTGTTATACGAAAAGATTAATAACTTTTCGGACATAGGCTAAGGGCGGATTATTTGGACAAAAATATGGTGATAGTTCCAAATATGCTTCAATAATTTATTTCTATGGAAAAATATACAGGGCGTCAAATTTGAATTTTTTTGCTATAATTTCACTGTATATGTATCAATTGTTATCAAAATCGGTACAGGAGCATATCTTTATACAATGAATATTATTTTACATGTTACAAATCAACCGGTAAATTTCTACGTAATATTGCTTTCGAAATAATCATAAAATGATGAAAAACAATCAATACGAATGATGTTATATCACTATAAACAGATTAAATTTTGTTATGAAATAATGATTATTGAAATTGTTGTGAAAATAAAAGGTCCAAATAGACTCAAACCACTTTATTGATAACATTTCATGATTTCTGTAGACATTGGCTTTAATTCCTTAATTGCAGTTTCTTGTAACAATTGTCATATTTAAGTAAAGCGTGTTATCAATAGAAGTAAAAATAATTGAATAAAACTAATGTCTGCGGGGCATATAGCCCGAGAAGTAGATCATAGATTACCAATAAAAAAAATAGATGGCCCACTCTCCTGAATAATATTAATCAGTCATTTTAGCTATTCAACCTGTCGCTCCAGCGCTGCTGCTAGAAGCAGCGGGCTTTTTAAAATATATTTAAATAATTATTTTTATTTTTTATTTTCGATTGATAGAAATAGTGCGTTCTAATACATTTTCATGCATCAGTGAGCTGGAAAATGTATTAGTTGACATTATTTTTATCAATCGAAAACGCTATTAATGAGGAATTTTATGAAAAGTGGAAAACTGTTTAAATACACTATTTTTATTTATTAAAAACTTGCAGTCGTTAAATTAAAAAATGTACACAAATTATTATTAATTTTCATTCCACCTATCCCACTTAAAGTGGGACAACAATTTTTAGTGGAAAAAACATTAAATCAAACAAATTAATATACAAACCTACCTTGGGATCCTTAGGAAGGAGATGGATTTTAATATCCTTACTTGTATTCTTACAAGTGGGAACAATGCAATACTGAACCATAATGTCAATGTTAAATTAACACAATCACTAAAAAGCACTAAAATGTCTTTGTATGACCGTATAATATACAAAAACGAGAACAATGGTTGGCGATGCCGGATCTTCAAAATGAAATAGAGGTTATATAAATGGCGGGCTTATTGAAATCTGACAGATCCTCGCTTACGTAGCGCTATCAGCGACAGGTGGAATAACTAAATAAACGAAGACAACATTTATAGTGGGTATAGTGGGAGTGAACATAGCATGAAGTAGATGTTGCTTCCTAGTGAACGGTCTACCCTTTGGAAAGTAATTTTCTAATTTGTAAGGTATTTTAATAGTTTTATACTATTATTTTGACTTCTATTGACAACACGCTTTACTTAAATATGACAATTGTTACAGAAAACTGTAATTAAGCAAATAACTACAAAATCGAGACGTTTTTTTGTAAATATAGAATTTTGGTTTATGGTTAGTTGTGGAGATGTCGCTATTATCGCATTCTTAGCATTCCTTTCACAGGGTTTAATGTATTGATGTGATTTTATCGTTGTCTTCAGTCCAGGATTATGCTCTTATTAGAGCTTCTGGACGGCGCAATTACGCCGAAACCGGTCTGCAAGTGATATTGTCCCTTCTAGTTATACACCAGAATGGTTGGTTCTATATTGCATATACAGTGCTATTCAAAAGTCCCCTCCCCCCTCGTATCTTTTGAACGGCTACACTTACATCAATAAAATTTGGAGTGTGAAAATAAAGTGTTGTAAACTTCTCTACGAATGGTAACAGGTGATGTAATCGTAATAGATGACGTCACAGTGCCACTCTGTCCAATAATTTTAAATAGGACCTTATGGCAAGTGATATCTCGTTTGAAAGGCATTGACATTGGCTACATAGCCATATTAATTTTGTTTGGGTTTAAACTAATTTTGACGGATAAATTAAACAAATACCAAAATTATTGAAATTATTTTTTTAAATTTTATTAATCAAATATCAAAAATGGATTCTTATAGCAAGTGTTCGAAATGTGCTCCGTAAACTTCCTGACATTAATACATCCTATTAGTAAACTCTTGTCGTACTCGTTCGAATGTGTCAGCTGAAATTGCATTGCATTCTTCAATAATTCATTCTTTCAAAACGCCAATGCTATCTGGTGCTGTAGTATAAACCTTGGATTTCAAGTACCCCCATAGAAAAAAATCTAATGGTGTCAGATCTGGTGACCGAGGTGGCCATTCTATAGGAACTCGCCGACCGATCCATCTACCTCGATATTCTTCATCCAGGTAACGTCTTACTGCACCATAATAATGTGCAGGAGCACCATCTTGTTGAAATGTTATTTCCAGATGGCCGAATTCATTTGGATTATCTTCCAGAATTTCAAGAATTAACGGCTCAATTGCATTTTGTAACATCTCCAGATACACTTCACCGCTTAAATTTGAATTTAGGAAAACAGGACCAACTATATGGTTTCCCAAAATACCTGCCCAAACATTGACTTTTTCTGGAAATTGGGTGTTATTTACGAAAGGTGTGAGGATTTGTGTCACTCCAATACCTTACATTTTGTGTATTCACATTTCCATTGAGGCAAAAAGTACTTTCGTCACTAAAACAAATTGATTTTGTGTAATGTGGGTTTTGACTAATTTTATTTGTAATACATTCACAGAATTCGAGTATTCTGTCGGGGTCGTCATCCGAAAGGTGGTGCACCATTTTCAACTTGTATGGATGAAATTTATTTTTAGCCAATACTCTCTGTACTGTACTTTTACTCACTTCACAGATAGACGCAACTTTAGTTGAAGAGGAAGTAGGGTTTACTACCATTTCAGCAACTATATCAATGTTTTTATCATCACTAAATGTTGGTCGACCAGATCGTTTGGCATCTTGAACACTACCTGTTGCTTCAAACTTGTGGAGAAGCTTCCTCAAATAAGTTCTCGAGATAGGGCGATCTGGGTAACTCTCGTTAAATAAACGTCCCGCTTCATGGAGATTCTTTCCAGATTCACCAATTATTAAGATAGCTGCTACTTTGTCGGCTTTAGTACGTACCATTTTGCCTATGTAAACTCTTAAACGTCTCGTTAAACAATAATAAAATCAAATATTTAAGCTATTTAGAAAAACTTTGCAAAGCAACAAATACTATTAAATTAAAAACGTCAATTTTTTTGACAACTAACCAGAGGCGGACTGAAAAATTTTGGTATTTATTTAATTTATCCGTCAAAATTAGTTTAAACCCAAACAAAATTAATATGGCTATGTAGCCAATAACAATTCAGCATGAGCAACATACTTAGAAAGAGTAGCTAATATAACAGCAAATGAATAATTTTAGCTAAAAAATTTAGTTAATGCTCCATAACTCGGTGCCAGATTTTAAATGAAACAACCTATATTTTCTTAATTACAGTTTCCTGTAAATAATTGTCATTTTAGTAAAGCGTGTTATCAATAGATGTCAAAGATAATAGTTTAATACTATTATAACGCCTTACAAATTTGAAGATCACTTTTCAAAGAGCAGACCGTTCACCAAGAATCAACAACTATTCCCCTAGCTGTATACCACAAAGGGTATTGAATTGCACTTCCAAGTTAAACGGGGTTGGTATATTTGTAAGATATAACCAACCATTCTGGTTTGTAATTAGAAGGGCAATAATGAAGATTTTATTTATCCAATATCGGATAATTAATCAAATAATTTTTTCAGAAATTCCTTACTGATCTCTCTGCTAGCCAGAAAAGAATGGACGCCTTAGCAGCAGATGTAGCAGCTTTCGAACAACAAAACCACTCGCAAATAGATAAGGTTAGAGTTAGGCATCGACAAATTCAAGCAGCTTGGCAGAAACTGAATAAACTCAAAGCTCAAAAAGAGAAAAGTTTAGAGGGTGCTAGTAGTGTTGAATTATTTAACAAGATTTGTGAAGAAGCTAGAGATTGGATGTTGGAAAAAATGGATCAGTTGGATACCGCAGTTTTAGGTGAGTAAAAAGTTAATTCAATGTTCTCGAAATTGGGTACGAAATATTATGTTTAACTGATCTAAATCTACTACTACTGCTTACTCGAAAGAGACATAACGAGTCCTAGGCCGAGAAGGTGTAGTTAAAGTGATGGAAATGTGGGAAACTGCTAGGCATAGAACGGTGGTTAGGTGGTTGGCGGATAAGAGTAATGGTTATTCCCACATTAAATATTTCAAAGATAACCTGCATTCAATATTCTAGAAGGTGCTGTTAGTGCCTGAGCTGCCCCAGCAGATGTGATTTGCGTTGCTGTAACATACCATTAGCAATTGAAGGTTGTGTATTTTACAGTGCTCCACAAGTTATTGTAGTGCTGAAAAGGTTAACATGAATCCACTTCCTCCTCCTTTGTAGACTGTGTGTACCGTTAAGATGGATTGAAAAATAATTCAATTATTCCTTTTCTACGGGACCAGTGTAACAAATTTAGTGTGATTTGATCAAATATGAAATTGTCGGCGAAAACTGATAAAAGGAGAGATTCCAATGATGCCCCCTTCACTTGCCTTGAATTGGTTGTATACTGTCATATTGAGACCAATCAGTACGTATGGATCCATTGCGTGGAGTAGTAGAACTATTCTATTGACGACGAGAGACAACCTCTCCAGAATTCAAAGACTAGCATGTATATGCATTACAAGATCGATGGAAACAGGTCCAACAGCGGCCGGGGAAGTGATTCTCAACTTTACATCACTACATACGGTGGTGGAAAATCCTGCAGATAGAACGATAGAACAAGATAGAGACTAAGTAGAGAGGGAATCGTTAAAAAAACTACCTCCTCGTTTGTTAGAAATCAGAAAACCTGGCACATGCCACAAGATAGTATGATGAAAAAAACGTTTCAAAGACATTTTATGCGGAATTAACAAACAAGATGGAATGGAATCCAAACACCATTATCAGACTTGAAAAGAATCCCATTCAATGGTATAGGTACAGACTGCTCAAAGGTAATCGAAGGAACTGGGTAGGTATGTAGGTAGATAAAAGATAGAAGGCAAAGGTTTATCATTATGTCGGATAGTCAAGCAGCCATTAAAGCACTGAGTTCTTGTCTAATCAGTTCCAAAATGGTACTAAATGAACTGTTGATTTGCAGGACATACCGGAAAAGAAGGAAATTAAACAGCAGATGGCCTAGCAAAGAGACGGGCTGAAACACCCTTTTGGGGCCGTAACTCTTTTGCGCTATCAGCTCCAATAATAATAATAGTAATATTGGAAAAAATATGCAAAGCCGAAAAAAGGGAAGATCTGTCTGTCTGTCAGTTTCATAATAAATTAGTGAAGTGGACTTTATACTTTTTGAAAAGAAGGCTTTTAGGTAAAGTCTCCTTTCCAACTGAGGTAAAGTGTGTTTAGTTCCATAAATATTTTTAAAGTTGTCTTTATTTAAAGTGCTATTTATTTTTTTATGTCTTGTTTTTTATTGTGTGGTATCCCTGAAACTAGAGGATTTTTTGCTAATATTTTCACCAGATATGTTCAATATCACAGCAAAGAATACAGCAAATAACAAGAAGCGAAGCTTCGCATAAAACCGTGTCTTCAGTCGCCATATTTTAAGGTTGTCGACACTTGACATTTGTCTGCGATCACATGTTCTGTGTGGACAAATTTGTAATTGTAGGATTTGTACGTCATTTAAGGTCATTACCGCTTTACATTTGTGTGGAAAGTGTTTTGTTTGCATTTATATTTAAAACAGTGAAATTATGGGGAAAATAAGTTGTATTGTAAGTGGATGTGTTTCCAAAACCAGAGGACTAAGTTTGTTCAGATTTCCAAACGATATTATCAGGTACGTATCTACGTAGTTAACGTCAAAAATGTACGAAGTCAGTGGTAACAGCTCATGGACTTATAAATACACATCAATCTATAGAACAATCCAAAAACATACAGAGGATCACTTATAGCCATCCGGAATTATTTTTGGGTTTTTCCATTGGTCTATGTTAGTACTTATAAGTACTTATACATACAAGTCAAGTTGAATGAAAGCTTTCATTTAAAAATGAGGCGACACATACTTTCAGATTAGATTTAGGACTGCCTCCCCTTCCGATTTAAGAGGGAGACTCTCAAATTTCCAATAAAGCTCTCACTTATCAACAAACATATTTTAACTCTCTCTCTATAGTGACAACTTCGCATTACGTCCTGTGTAGAATTTGCAAATTATATGCAGAAAGAAGACATTGAAAGGAAAGATATTGCCTAAATTTCTTATATTCTATTTATTATTAAGTTAAAATCTTTGGTTTTCTTCATATTAGCTTTCTCTTTGTTTATGAGAATTATATTTCGTTTATTTTTTACAATTATATTCTTAAATGTGTTTTATTATGAACTATTTTTGGCGGAAATCACGCCAACGTTATCAACGAAGCGTGCAGAAATAGTTACTGAAAGAAAAAATATTTACAAACACATTTCATAAAATACGACTTCATACTGACACACTTTTTCTCAGTGCAACTCGAGTGAAGCGTAAGATTTAATTATGTTTCTCACTTGTTCAAGGTTATTTATTTTTGTACCTCCAACATCAAAGGATTTTCGCCGGCCTTCACTTCTTGTTGTTTTGTGTATTCTTTGATCACAGTGAAATTAACTTGTTGGGTTTTGAGCTTTGAAGACATTTATTTGTAATATGTCAGGCGATTTCCTATTCGCTTTAAAATATGTAAAATTGTCGGCTTTGTTAATCGAAATCTTTAGAAAAAACAAATATCGTCGTACTCTTAAAAATATCGGTGAAGTGCTATATATATTTTAGGCCGTTTTATTATTTCACTATCAGAGGAGTTACTAAAGTCACAATGTATATTCATTTGGAAATAATTTCGTTTAGATTGTGACATATCAATTTGTTTTGTTGCATGTAGTTTGAGGTTAGGTACTGTTATAAAGTGGAATTTACTGCCATAATTGGTTTGATCATTATGAAACCCAATCATGCCTTGAAGGATGCTATTTCCTAAAGTTAGGTAATACTTAAATTGGATTAAGGATTTCCTAAATGCAATTTACGTCTCACCACGTGCTAAGTAATACCTAATATTATCATTTTTAGGTAATACTTAACGCACAATGAAGCGTAAATTGCATTTAGGAAATCCTTGATCCGGATTAAGTGTATCACCCAGCTTTAGGAAATCGTTGGTGAAATCGGATATTCGAGTTTTAACAGGTGTCCTAATGGAACACTGTGATATGGAAGGAACCTCCATCCACATACTTGCGGATTGCATAGCAATTCGCAATCCTGCACAACACCTAGGAAACAACTGGATAGAAAAGGGACACTTCCTAAACCTAAACTAAAGCATGAAGATATCGCAAAATTCCCTCGTTAAATATATTCTAAACTAGTCTCTGAGACTTTCCTCAGAAACTAAGTACAAGAAAGGGGCACAATAGATCTTTTAGGTGTCAGTGAATATCACCCCAATATAAATACATACAAGTAGGTTTATTTTCGTTTGTCTAGGTGAAAAATTGAATAATACTTATTTCTAGTTATACGTCACAATATTCTCTCTCCCCGGAAACCAAAACCCAAAGGCCATAAGGTGATTCTCATCAAAAATATAAATGCACTGTTAAGTAAAACTTCAATTAAAACGTTAAAAGAGAATCGCAACAATAAAACTAACTAAATACATTAAGAATTCAGATATCTACACTCGGCCATCCTATTGTGAATCCGATACGGATTCACTTTGGTTATCAACCCAAGGTTTCATGAATTCTGCACTTGTAGAAGTAAGCACAGGTCCCTCGTGATGACCCACTTTCATTACGTCATACCTGTCATTTGGGTTTTACCTTTGTGATTTCGTAAGGTCCTAGGAATTTCTTATGAATTTTAATTCGTACTCCAAATTGGGTACTTTCAATAGCTACCAAACCTTTGTATATAACCTCTTCGTTTTCTGATACAGCTAACCTTCTTGGTCTTTGGTATATTGGCTCTTCATTTTTCAAAAAGATCCACATTTTAACATCAGCTTCCATAATATCTGGATGATATTTTCCTTGATTCTTCTCGATTTTCCTCATTTTGTATTTGTGTTACATCTATTACATCATTTCAATGTTTAAAAATACTCATTACTTTTATTTCACAATATTTTATAAGTTTTACAAAAAACTTAGACCCGACCGGTTTCGATGTTTATACATCTTTTTCAAGGGGTGGAATGAAAACATTGTTTATTATGTAACTAAGAAAATGAAAGGAATACTTTTAGGGTAGGATAGTAATAAGTATCATATAGATAGTGAAATTAAATAAAGTAAACAAGTGTATTATTAGCTAAGTTAAAAGGTGTATGTATATATATGTACATATTTTCGCGAAGAGCAGAATTTAGAAAAGATAGGTGGAAACACATTGAAATATATCGGTCAAACAGTCTAACAAAGGTGATTGTAAAGTATCTATTTGTTCATTTATAAGAGTATACTAAGGATCATTAGAGTACCTTCTTATCTCTAAAGACTCTAAAAAGTTAAGTTTAGTATAATTCTGACAGTCATGTAGTAGCTGTATTTGATTTTTCAAATTTGGTTTGTGGTTTTGCTCTAACAAATGTTTTGCGTAATTTGATCTGTCAGGGTGCTTGTTACGGTAGGCTCCAAGATGCTCACTATAACTTATATTAAGATTTCTTCTTGTTCGACCAATATATACTGCATCACATTCAGAGCAGTTGATTTTATAGACACCAGATTTCTCAAGTAAGGGTGTCTTCTCTTTAAGATTACTTAAAATTGAACCAACGTTCTTACATGTTTTAAACGATGCATTAGATGTTGGAATAGCATTTGAAACAATTTCTGAAATTTTATTTGAAGTTTCTCCTAAATAAGTTAAACAGAAATAATTTGAATTGTCTGCGAGTTGTTTTGGATAGATCGAATCTATTGCATTTTGTAACGTTTTCTTTTTATTATTGGTATGTATATCCATTAGATATTGCTATTTGTTTAATAATATTTATTTCTGGCATGAAGTCTGCTTGATGCATTGGAGCCGAAAGAGCTCTGTCAAAGTTGAATGAATTCCTAATAAATAAAAATGTACACCACTGTAAAATAACAGATATTTTAAATTTGTTTCAGTTGTGTATAGAACAGAATTATTTCTATTTTGATAACAAATTCTTTTTACAAAATAATGGACTACCAATGGCCCTATATTTCCTTTGCTAGCAGATATTTTCATAGACAATATTGAACAAAAAATTTTAAATTCCCAATTTTCAAGAAATATTATCTTTTGGTATAGATATGTTGACGATGTAATTGCTAACTTCATAGGAACCAACAGACAACTAGATATGCTGCTTGCATTTATTAATAGTATTCATGCTAAAATTAAATTTACACTTGAAATCGAACAAAACTCTCAAATAAACTTAACGTGTAAATAACAAACTAAATTAAAACCAACACATACTGATATGACTATACCATCAAGCTCCCATCACCCTTTTTCACATAAAGTTTCAGCTTCCAATGCATCAAGCAGACTTTATGCAAGAAATAAATATTATTAAACAAATAGCAATATCTAATGGATATACATACCAAATGATAGATTCAATAATAAAGTTTTTGCACCATACAAAATAAGTATCATCCTGTATACCATCAATTATATATTGAATCAAAATTTCAGACTCTATATTTGTTCTACTTTCGATCTCTCGCATTATTAGTACATATTCTTGTACAGACACTTCTCTCCGCTTTTTCCTTGTCATCAATAATTTATGTATTTGAGCAGTACTAACTTTCACTTCAAACTCTGCAATTAACTTCTTTTTTTAAATCATCCACTTTGTAATTCCTCTTTCTGACTGAATAAATAGCCTAGCAAGTCCTTTCAATGATTTTTTCGCAAATATCAACTTTTGTAATTCATTCCATCCTGTCAGCTTAGAAATTTCTTAGTCTATTTCGGAAAGGTATAGGTTTTTAATATTAAAATTTCAAGAAATTGCGTAAGAGAATTAGGAAAAGTATGTTTTCTGGCCTGAAGTGTCAATATCAAAATATTGTGTAGGGATTACTTAGGTAGTAGATTATACAGTTACGTTTTGCGTTTAACAGGTACCGTTTAACCTATTAGTGCCTCTGCCTAATTCCAACCCTATTGCAGATTCGGCTTAACCATGCGCCGCAAGGTGCCTTACCCAAAATTTTTAGACCTTTATAAGTATATTTGTTTAGTTTAACGCATCAGTATTTGCTGTTAAGCCGTAAATAGTGTTCACAGTATTATAAGATTAGTAATAAAATGGCGACATTTACACCAACGAAAAGGTTTCAATAATTCCCCACTATCAGTGAATGAAAAACTTATTATTTCAAATGTACCTACACTATTGCATAAAATACGATTACCCGAAATTTACTGTACAAGAAACTGTCGACCGATGTTCCAGAATGACTGGAGTTGGAAAGTCCACCGTTTTTAAATTATTGCGGGGGAGAAAGATAGCAGGCCAAGCGGAGCCTCCCAAGAAAAGTCCAGGCAGACCAGTAAAAGTCCTTGATGAAAACACCAAAAGTGTAATTCGAAGAAAAGTTCACTCTTTTTATTTTAAAAAAGAAATACCCACCCTAGATAAGATTTTAATGGAGCTTGGCCAGGATGACAGTATTCCGTTGATAACTAGAAAACTTTTATGGGCCACTTTAAGAAATATGGATTTTGCCAGGAAAAAGCATAACCAAAGAGCACTTTTACTGGAAAGCGATGAAATTGTTTGCTGGCGACGAAAATACTTAAGAAGTATAAAGCAGTACAGAACAGAGCAGAAGAAAATATTTTATCTTAATGAGACGTGGATTAATGAAGGTTATACAGTACCAAAAATGTGGCAAGACAAAAATATAACCAGTGCTCGCCAAGCTTTCATGGAAGGCCTGTCAACGGGTATTAAGGTGCCTTCAGGTAAAGGGAAAAGACTAATAATAGTCCATATTGGAAGCGAAGAGGAATTTTTAAAAGAAGGTTTGCTAACCTTTCAGTCGTGCCATACGGGAGATTACCACGAGGATGGATTCGGATGTTTTTGAAGACTATTTTGGTGAAATGATAAAATATCTTCCGGCTGATTCAGTAGTAGTTATGGATAACGCAAGTTATCATTCTCGACGCATAGAGAAGACTCCAACTTCATCTTGATGAAAACAAGAAATTATTGACTGGTTAACCACCAAAAGTATTGAATTTGAAGATAATTTGATAAAAAAAAGGACTATTAGCTATAGCAAATTTACACAAACATCGTTTTATGAAATACGCCGTGAAGGATATAGCAGAAAAACATAGTGTAACTGTGCTGCGCACACCGCCAGATAATTGCAAACTTAATCCTATAGAACTTATATGGGCGCAAGTGAAAAGATTTGTGGCAAGACACAACATGACATTCAAAATGAAAAAAGCTACTGTTTCATCAAGCCATTAAGGAGGTGACACCAGAGAACTGGCGAAAAGCAGTCCAGCATGTCATTAAAGAAGAGGAGAAAAAGTGGGATCTTGACTACTTGATCCATCGGACCGTCGACCCGTTAATTATAACGTCAAGAGGAGATGACAGTTCCTCAGGTGACGAAGACTATTATGATTTTTTATAATTTAATTTCTGTATAATGTATTTTTTGTATAATGTTCAATAACAAATAAGTGTACCTAATACTATGTACATAATGCCTAATTTTTATTCTGTTAAAATAAAATTCTTTCCTTTTTACGAGCATCCTACCGGCACGCCTTTGGCACACTATTTTCAGTGTTTGTGAATGGATAACAATAGGCTAAACCCATATATTGACCCCAACTTGATAAAAAGAAATAATTTTACAATGAAATCAATGCCAAACTATGAAAGTAGCTTAAATATTCGTTGGGTCACTCGGTGCTCCCTTTGCATACCTAATGAGGTTTTATTACCCTATACCTTTCTGAAATAAACTATAGAAATCTTCAATCCATTTTCTAACTGGATAATTGTCTCTTCCATCAAAAGTTCTAATACTATCCTCAACGTCTTTGAATGTCAATGAGAACGAACCCTTCAGCTTCATACTTTCAGAAGATTCGCTACTTTTGTTTTCTCCTTTGTTTTCATTCTCATTTTCATCGGAATTCACTTGAAGTCCTCTTACTCCCTTCTGCAAGTCTTACTTCTTGGTCTGGTTGTATTTGAAGTAGTCTTCCTCCCGTCTTTTCACGTCTCTTGCTGCTTTGCTCGAAGTATTCTTACTACCGTCTTCTTCAGCTGGAACAAATGTGTCGCTGTTGACTACAAGTTCTACTATTGCGACTGGTTGTGCTTGAAGTCGTCTTACCTCCGTCTTATCTTGTCTCTTATGTTCCCTGAAGTCTTCTTCAAAAATAGGTTCACCTTCGGGAACAACTTTTTTAAATGTTTTCTTAAATAAGATTTTTCGTTATCCCCAAACGCCAGGAAAAACGTCAACTCGTTCTCGATTCAACTATAATCTTTTTTGAATCCCGGTTGTGCCCCCAAAATGTAGGTTTACTGCCTTTTTTGTATAGGTGAAAAATTGAATAATACTCCCAGAGGTGAACCAAACAGTTTTATTTCCAAATTCAACCGATTTACAGCCCAAGAGTCGACCAAAACCCAAAGGTCATAAGGTGATTCTCATCAAAAATCTAAATGTACTGTTAAGTAAAACGTTAAAAGAAAATCGCAGCAATAAAACTAACTAAATACATTAACTGTGTTACTAATAAAAAAGCTTGTATACATAGGTTATACCGAACTTATGTCAGGAATAGTTATACCAAGTATAAGGAAAGTATAACTCTTCCACAAATAAACTCGGAATAACGTCGGTATAACTATTCTCCTTTTATTCCAAAATAATAGTTTGGCAACGTCGTAGCCGTTCACACAAGTAGATAAAACACCCTAAATTTCAAGAAAAGTTGTCATACTCGTGACTTTCTATGCGATTGACAAATGCATTTACGTGCAAAAAAAGAAGAACGAATTTGTTTGTCTACATTCATGTCATTTGTATTAGCAGTCACGCGGAGTAGTGAATTATTTTAAAAATCAGTTTTCCGTCTATTTTCCATATTAATGATATCATTAACTTCTTCAACAGCCTCTACAGCTTTCAAAAACATTTTTCTCACGTGTTGAACAATCAATATTAGAAAAAAACGTCAGTTTCTTTTAGGTTATAACACAGTTGAACAAGGGTAGGGGTCGGTATAACTTTTGGGTCACTACTTATACTGAGTACCTATAACATATTCTAAAGTTATTCCAAGTTTATTGGTAGTCATTTTTCTTATTCTTGATTTATTCTCAGTATAATATTTTATAACGGCTTTATTTGTAAGACCGTAAGAATTCAGATATCTATACTATATACATACAGGTTTGATGACGTTATCCTGTGGGGTTTGAATTTTTGTCTTCAGTAGGTGGTGGGTATTAGTGAACAAAATTATTATATCGGTGAATAAAAAATTGTATTTTTCAAGGGGGTCAAGTTGATGGAAGTTTTTGTGTTGAACAGAGATAAGCACTAACAATTGGTCGTAATGGTATATTGGGTTTATACATTTTTTGAAGGTGGTACATTTTGGAAATTTACTATTATTCCATCACACAATTATTTGAAATAGCTCTAAAAAAAGTCTTAAGGAATTTCCAAATATTATTTTTAAATTTAAAGTATATTTCACAGTATTTGGTTGACTCGGAATCTGGTCCTAAGAATTTAATAATAAATCCCTCATTGTACAGTAAATAGCAATAGATCCGTAGTAAAATTTAGATAATAAAACAAATTAAATTTATTACCTACTTAGAACTAATGAACTAATTCTATATTATTTACAACTAACTATTTGATCCAAATCTAGTTCAGTATCACATTTCAGTTATAAAATAATAATATACTATCAGGCATTATCTTTTCGCTTTTCGCAGAAATGAGTACAATACGATACTGTGCTATTGTTATCGGATTAAAGCCTACCAGCTGTGAGATTTTCTCTTGAATCAATCATGTTGGTGTTACGTCAAAATAAAACTAAATATCTTGGAATTTACTTCACAATAATTGTCATATAAACATTTGTTTTCTCTGAACGTTTTTAATTATCCATTATATTCTAGGACACGATTTGAAAACCATCCAAGCTCTTCAAAGAAGACATGATAATTTAGAAAGAGAATTATCTCCCATTGAAGAAAAGGTGAACAAGGTGAACTTGTTGGCCAATTCAGTTCAAAATGCATACCCCAACGAAAAATTAAACGTGACACACAAACAAAAAGATATTGATGGTCTTTGGAAGAAAGTCAAAGATAAAGCTCTTGAAAGAAGAACTCGTATCGAAGACGCTGTTGGTCAGCAAATCTTTACCAATAGTTCAAAACATTTGTTACACTGGGTAGCAGATACGAAAAACCAATTGAATGCTGATAATGTTGTCAGGGATGTACAAACTGCAGAGGCCTTGTTAAAGGCTCATCATGATCTTGCCGAGGATATCAAAGCTAAGGATGACGAGTAAGTTGTTTCTGATTAATGTCCATTTCGTCCTATTTAATTAGATTTTTTTTTATAAGTTCACCATTAATAAAAAATTGTCTTTCTACTGTGGTTTATCGATAGGACCGTTTTTAATTGCACGTTTTAGGATCACATTAAACAATCCTCAACCTCTCACATCTTTCCATCCAAACGTATTAATTTGTTTTTCTCTTTTCGCTGATTCCTCTAGATCACTTATGAAGAAAATCCAGTGCTCAAAAATCTCACAATGCTTTAAAGTTTATTTATTCTGGGATCAATATTGTATATAACGTTGTACCTTTTACATTTGATATGGATTTTTTTTGCAGATACTTTTTTTTCAATGTATGTGGTTACATTTTATTCGATCCAGGAACCCATGCCATGTTATTGATTCATATTCATTTGTACCTTGTTCACGACCAGTTGACTCCTATATTCAAAAATTTTTTTGGGAAAATTTGAGCTTGATTCTCTTGTTTAGGAATTGGGGTAATTAAATCAATTTTTGTTCGAATATCTTTTTTCAACTGTATTTGTGCCGGCGATAATCCAGTAGTTACATGTTTCGTTTTAAGGTAGTGCATCAAAAAATGTTGTAACTTAAAATCAATATCGGAGCTTCCTTTCTCGGATAGCATTTTTCTTAGAGCATTCTTCATTGACTGACCATACTTTTCAACCTATCCATTAGTTTCTAGATGATAAGGTGCCGAGAATGCATGTATAATTCCATTATTTTTTGTAAATTCTTCAAATTCATAAAATGTAAAAGTAGGTGCATTATCTGTTACTAGTGTAATTGGAATGCCAAAATGTGCAAAGTGTTATGTCCTACACATGGACGTACTGGATATGAAAAGACTTGAACACCATTTATGATCTTTATTTTAAGTATAAGCTTTCTTGACATACGTCCATAACCACACAAACGTGTCATTCCACAACCTTATTCTAACAGTGGCCCAACTTAACACAAGGCCAGGGCTCATAGAACTTAACTTAAGTTATACATTTACATTACACAAAGGTACTTCGAAGATAACGAATTGTTATTGTTGATGTCATCGATGGAGTTATGAATATCTCAGACTACTTTGAATATGCATCTATCGCTATTAGTGAAGTATTTATCTACAAAAGGACCGGCAAAATATACAGTGTGGAAACCACTTATGGAATAAAATTCTTTATGTAATTATTTTAGGAAATTATAAAAAATGCCGAGGCACATCAACTTTTGAATTGAGTTGTGCATTATGTAAACATAAATTTAAATATACAGGGTGATTCACGCAAGTATGCCATAGTCGGTGTTTTTTTTTAATGAAACACCCTGTATATTTGCATATTTTTGAAATTCCCTTAATAAACCGATTTCAACAAACTAAATAATGTATGGTCAATTATGAATTATATAGGGTGAAATTGCCTTTAGAATTGTAGATATCTCTTGACTAGGGATATCTAGTCTGGCATCGTTATCTTCTTGATCGTCCGTATATCTATACAGCACTCCTTTATGGAGGAAATATCCACGATTGATCCACTTTTGGTTGTTTTCATCATTAGAAAAATCTTCTAAGGCTCCAATTATTATTTGTAGCTCCGGATCATTCAACTGTTGATCCCGGATGTCTTTCTCTGTTTTACTGGGTAGGTCGATTTGAACACTACATATCTGGCAATTCGGCATGTCATTTTCACATGGCGGTCTGGAGAGAAAATCTGCAACTCGATTAGTTCTACCTGGTGCATAACGAATGTGGAGATTGTACGCCTGGAGTTGCAATGCCCACCGAGCTAATCTCCCTGTTGGCGTTTTCACGGTCAATAGCCACTTGAGAGGCTGATGGTCGGTAATTACTACGACTTCGGATCCCTCTATGTAACCTCTGAATTTCGAGATGGCCCACACAATGTCCAATGCTTCCCTTTCAGTGGTGCTATAATTCCTCTCTGCGCTAGTTAAAATCGTTCATTTGGACACCTACATACAACTTATCCCACCACTCTGTAGTTTCAATTGTGGGCGGTCCTTAATTAGCGTCAGACAGTCAGTAAACAGCTGTCGATTCCGAGTACTGTTCAAGCCCATAACTATTCAAATTAAAATAAGTTCGCAGAGAAATCAGAATGTACACCCTTCAGGAGAAAATTGAAATTTCATCGTAGTATTTTGTAGGTCACTCACAAGATCAGCGGAGTTGTCCCCGAATGATTTCTTTTTATGGGGTTTTTAAAAAATTGAAATTTATTGGCACAATTTTGAACGGGCTCAAAATTTGATAAAATTAAGGGCGAAAATTATCCAGCATTGTGCAAACATTACACCGAATCAGCTCAAAGATGCAAGATTATCTTTGTTCAATAGATTCGGTTTTTGTTTGGCTCAACAAGGAGGACTATTTGAACCTTTAATTCATTAATTTTTTAGTTTTAGCATTTTAAGTTGTTTTTCGGAATTTACTTTCAATTTGTTTTAATTCAAAGAATCTTATTTTGTTTTATTTACGAATTCATTTTTATTTTGGAAGCCGTTATGGCCAAAAGAAATCAAAAGACACTTGGATACTAAATCGCACATAACCAGATAACTAACAAATATTGGAAGGAGAAGAGGCGGGGTCTCTTACAATAGTTCTGAATCCAGCTGTCCAGCTAAATACTTGATATTTATTGGAGTAAATTTATAGACATTTTTTGTTGATGGGCTATTTAGATCGGAGAATACATTAAATCCCCGTGTGTATGTGTACTAACACCAAACTCAACCAAGTTTTACATAATGTAGAAGCGAAAATAATGCTCCACAATGAATACTATTTCTATTTAATGCCAAAAGACCTTCCCCTTTTACAAGAAGAATACATTCATTTGAAAATTCCTTCGCCCCCTTAATGAAATGACTAAACTATCTATCGTAGTACTGTTGTGAAATAGACGAGTTATATCTAATATGAAAAACTGTATTATTTAAATTGATTATGCTTAAATTTTCAGAAAAAAAAAGTTTCATAATATATACTTATACTATTTAGAAATTCGTACCGTTTTCTACTGGAAAGTTGGACGACATATTTCTAAATTCATACGAGATAAGTTGCCATTTAGTATCCACAGTAACCATCGGTCGTCCCTTCGGTAGATCTTTCGAAAAATATCATACCACTAACACAGCAAATATTTTGTTTTTATATGATATAATATTATTATATTCTTAATCTAAAGTAACTCTTATCTAATTATAGTTTTGCTGAATTGCACTGTCTTTCGCAATTGTTCACTTCCACTGGCTTGTTTGTAATAAAACGTAAATGTTTTATTTGAACTGTCTGTTTATTACTCGCGCACAGTGACCTTCACTTTTAGTTTACAATTTTACTTTTTACAATAAGGGGGGTGTATTCTGTTTTTATGTACTTCTTTTATTGTATTGTCTCTCTTTAAATCCCCTATTTTAAAATTAATTGGGTTCGCTATTTTGCTATTGTGACTTTGTCTATTCAATTTATATTTAATTAAATATTTTGCTGCTCTCTGATGCGCTAACTGAAGCTTATGTTTAAGTTCGTTCTGATACACATCAATATTGTAACATGATTCTATTTCGTTAGTTAGATTATCGGGTAGGCTACTACATCTACCATACAATAAATCAAAAGGTGTATAATCATGATATGAATTATGAGTGGTATTGTAACAATAAGCAAATATTTTACACCATTCATCCCAATCATTCTTACTTTCATCTATGAAGTGTCTCTTCACCTCTAAGTCTGCCTTTACTTCCTCCTCCTGGACGATGAAATTGCTGTTATCTACCCCGTTTTCCTGGACTGTCTGTTTCGTTGATTGGCCTCCCATGTCTTGATTCACCTTATTTGCAGGATTGTCATGTGTTGGTGGACTTCCACGGAAACAAGTGGAATCCCTGGTCCTATGGGAGCACTCACAACTTGCAGTAAAACTAGGGTGTCACTGGAAGATAGTTTTATTAACACGAACTAAATCTTAACATTAATAGTATAAATTAACTAATACTAATAACTTAACTTACTTGGAAAACTTAATATCCAATGGACTATAATATGAATTAATAATGAATCATACTGAAATGGTAACGCTTTGACTTGCACTTGGGAAGTCGAATCAGATCGAAGGTCCAGTTTTGCCCTCTGTCCCTTCTAATTTCCTTCCAATATTATTGAAGAGGCTAAGTTAGCCCATATCAGCTTGTTAAAGGAACCACAAAACAAATATTCCACCATTGTTTACTTCACAGTTTTATTTACACTATTTCATGTTTTTACACTAAGATAAGCGATGACATGCCTTGATCTCTCATTGGCCACGGCAACTGGGAGCAGTATATAAAATATTTCACGTAATTGTCAGTTAGTTCAAAAAGTCTGAACACTCCCAATCTAGTTACTTTCAGTGATGTGTTTGAGGTTTCCTAAAATACTCCTCCTAGTTTAAAAACAAGGTATAGTAACATGTGATTTAAAATACTACTAGATTATTCTATGAAATTATCACACGAGTGGTTGTCTTTTTTACATACATAGTATGTGTGTGCGTCTTTATGGGTCTTTAAGTTTACCTTTATAGAAAATGTAGTAATATCAGGCAAAACCGGCTCAATGGAAAACATTTGAAATCTACAAGACTATTACCTGGAGTATCGCTATTCAATGCATTTGAAAACAAATTTTCCTGTTTTTAAAAGACTTAGCTAAAATATGTAGTTTGTCAAATTGACGTTTTTCCTTTGATATGATATGGTGTCAAGTTAATTTGACAAATTGTATATATGAGTAATTATAAAACTTATTAATTATTTTCCTGGGAACCCTGCCGCACAAACAAATTCTACAAGTCATTTCGTATACCCCTGTGTACAAACTATCGTAGATACGTTGTCGCTGATTTATACGCTTAAACATAAATGGTGTTGCATAACTCAAAGGTAAAATTTATTGCATAAGTCACAAACCGATGAATACTAGTGATACGATATACGTTATACGATATTTTGTATACGAAATGTTTACTATTAAAATTTTTTTTTCAAGTCAGGGAAAAGATTCAAAAAAAAACTAATTTTCCTTGATAACGGTTGCTGGATCGCTACAGAAACGTTGAAAGTAAGATTTTATTTAACGAGAAAATAACGAAAATAATTCTAATACCGCAAGGAACATACAGAAGATAACTTATTAATGTTTACTTTAATCTTACAGTCATGCGATGATAGGGGATAAAATGTCCTATGTCGAAATGCTTCGATCATTTGACACTTGTTGTAAAGTGTTCACTCAGTAAGTTTCAGTTATTGAGAAAAGTCGTGACTTATTTTTAGTGTTAGATAGTTAGGTACACATTAAAAGCTTAGTGTTAGTTTTAAGTTTTTTCCAGTATACGTTTGACTAGTTATATACTTACATTTTTTGTTAAATGTCTTTTTGGAATAATAAATCTGTCTATCTATGTGATTGTGCTCGATCCTAATTGCTAGACTCATCTACATTGTTTTGTTGATTTAATAAGTTAGTATGTTAAAGTCTCAATTGAAATAAAATATTACATACTTCAAATATAATGCAATATTTGTTTTGTTTTCTATTTCGCGTACCCAAGTTTTATCCGTTTTAAACCCATTTTCTTGAAGTTTCCAGACCATATATGATTTGTAGTCAGTTTCTAGGCCTTTTTCGTATCCACTGCCACCATAGTTGTTTTTGACTGCCCAATTGTTGCTAATTGGTTATTTTATTTAATGTATTGTAGTATGTAGTTTGGTTTTCTCTATTCGCTTTCAACGTCATTTTGTGGTATTTTTTCCCTGAAGTATCCACATGATTATCTAATTTTTCCAAAGTTGGTATTCTATCATGTGCAAGGTAATTTATCATTCTTTCACTTAGTTTGAAGTCCACGTTTCTCTAGACAAGCTATTTAGATATATATGTTCCATCGCAAAAGTGAATAGCTTAAAAATATGACCTCCCTTTTGCTAGGTATCGATTTTGTGTTGATCTACAAAAACTGATTATTGCAAACGGTAATTGCTAGTACTTCCCACAGACATAAAAAACAATAGACAGAGCTATTCATTACTCATTCATAAAATACGACATGTTTACACTCCAACATTGTTATGATCAGGGGCGGTGAAAGCATATTACTATTGTTGCAATATGGCGACCGACAGATCAACACCATAGTCGGAGAAATAAGGGTGGAGAATGATTGAATAGACTTAATTCGGGAATTCTTTCACAATGTTTTTAATTTTTAAAAATTAAAACTTAATAAACAACTGTGTAACGAAAATATGTTGTATACTTATCTGAAATTCAATTTATTTAACAATCACATTGAAATATTTACTACTCCAAGGAGAATTACACATTTTCATTATTAAAATTTTAAACAAGTTTAAAATTATAGTAAAATAAGAATTAATGTTTGTACATACACATTTTGTAAACAACTCTTTCTATTGTTTTTTATATATCTGTGAGTACTTCCACTCTGTACTTTTCCAGAATCCACATTGTTCTGGTGATTGTTTGCATTTTTTGTGGTAACTTTGTGATAACTTTTTAAATTGTTTGTATACCTGTGAAAGTAATGAGATTATATAAATTTAATCTATTTGTGTCTATTGTGGCACACACTTATTAATAATTTACCAAACAAATTCTTATGTATAATACCGATTAGTTTATTTCAGGCCTGCCAAATATCGGAAATCTTATTCGGACGTATCTAGGCAAGCACCCCTTTTTATAGACATTTATTTGGAAACTTTGTTAGCTCCTATTATACTCTCTTACTTTTAGTATTCCAGTCGATACTATATCTGCTCTTAAGGTTTATTGCGCTTAAGAACTTCTCAATTTCGTATGTGTTATCTGGCAATATTTCTACATCTAAATTTATTTTTCCTTTTGTTTTTATTGTTGGTGGCTGTGATATTTTTGCGTTTTTTTGTAAAATATTAGTTCACTCTTATTAATTGTTGTATTCTGGAATGTTTATTTTTCCTTCCCCGACCATTCTTCGTCTTTCACTTATCAATCCTTTAGTTCATTACTTTTTTGTTTGATATTCCATTTTAACTAGTAAGTGATTTAGCATTTGCTAGTTGAGACAATCCAATTTATAGGTAAAGAATACCAACACTTGACAGGAGCCAACGCGTGTCAAAAAAAGTAATATTTGAAGAATGCAATAGAAGTAGAAAATGCTTGTAATTAATTTTTTACTAGCTTAAATATCATCACCATTAAGAATAGGTTTATAATAATTAGGATACAAACATTTTTTTTCAGTTAATTGAAAGAAGATAAGGATTAAAAATCACAGATTAAGCTTGAAACGCAACATTTTATTGCGCACCGTCTCCGCATTTCCTTTAGGACAGAATACAACCGAAGCGTGTGAAACATTGTTCGCAGCACGTCCCTCTTCTGTATGTATTGTTTTGTTGTAACAAATTGTACTTTAAACTTTAAGTTTGACGCACCGGCTGCAACATTTTGTTTCGCAACAAAAAAAAATAAAACTGGAAACGCACCGGCTGCAACATTTTGTTGCAACAAAATAATGTATATTACAAAGTAACAAGTGTTTTTAAGTGAGCAAGCACAAGTAGCTGATCGGCGTTAATAATTACGGGCATATTGAAATTATATTAGCGTTTAGTTAATAGCGTATTCGACTATTAAGACTATTACGCTAGCCCGGAGCAAATTCGAAACTTTAAGATGTCAGTGCGGTTACAAAAAAAATTGGCGCCATGTCAGTTCAATTTTTAAGGGAGAAAATGCGAAATAAAAAAAATGCGAAATAAAAAATATGCGAAATAGCATGCATGAAGACCGCTCTTCTGCAAAGTGCTTGACGTTTTACGTTTAACTGGGTACGTTATTAATCATTGAAAATCTTAGGTTATGTTTAAGTGCACTGCTAAAAATTCCAGTTCCCAAAAGTTCGAACTCTCTACGAGCGGTGACATGTTGTATGCATGAAATTCGGGTCAGTAATCCGAACATGGAAAGCTGCACTGCATTGTAAAAAGTCCAGCTGTGTGCGCACCAGTGCACTTAGTTAGTTTATTTCTCATCGGATCACTGCGACAAACATGTGTGGGCACTCTAGGAATGTTGCGAAGAGACAGTTTCTCTAGTTTTCGGCATCGCCTTTTGTTGCTATACATTGCGCAAAGTTGCGATACAATTTGTCACGCGGTGCGTGCTAGTTCTATTCTATAAGGAAATGTGGAGCTAGCAACATTGCGCAACGAAATGTGTGTGTTTTATGTTTTGGTCTAACGGGCTTTTTATCCAACTTCCCTATTATTAATTTTCTTTGCTACAACAGCTGGTGTTGCAATCTAAAATTCCTCCCTTTTCCGAACATATCAATCTCCTTCGTCCAACATTGTATCGCTCATCTTCTCATCCATATCGTAACCTTCCGTACTTCCTTTTTTTACAACTGGGATCCATTCTGTTTTTACATGATTTTATCTCTTCTTACGTATCCGTACCGTCTTTTTCCCTTGATTGTTTTTTCTCTTATTTTATTATTGTTCCCAAGTATCTCAACTTTTTCTCTCTATTGATTTCTGCTCCGTATGCTATGCTTTTGAACTCGGTCTTTTATGTTATTAATGTGTAATTTCATGTTATGTGTATATCCTAGAATATCGATCTTACTTGTCTTATATACTTCCTTTGCTAGATAATTTAATTTTTCGTAATTTTTCTTCATAAACAATGTTACTGACTAGAAGACTTGAATTCTGTACCTCTCAGTTCCGAAATGAGATTAGAATTAATTATGTTTGCAATATATCCAATTATTGAAACATGTATATAGGAAATTAATGTATATAATGATATTCAAATCAATGCTTCATTTAATTGAGATAACAATTTAGTATCGTGAAATTATGTGATTATATATTACCAATATATTTTAATTCACATCAAAATTAATTCAAATATTGGAGTTGAAAATAAAATGAGTTTGTGAAAGGAAATATGTTGAATAAAACCATTCCTATGATTATAGGTTCAAGCAAGTTATCGGCCTGGGAAAGAAACTACTTAAATCTAGTCCCAATTTACCGGAAGTTCAAAACACCATAGATAGATTGTTAGCGGAACAGGCAGCCATAGCAAGGGGATGGAAAGAGAAAAATATCTGGTTACAGCAATGCTTAGAACTTCAAATATTCAACAAAGAAGCTGACAACATCGATGCTGTTACTTCAGCCCATCAAGCTTTCTTAGAGTTTGACCAACTTGGCGTAAGTTATGTTTTGATGTTGTTGTTTTAATTTTTGTGATTGGCTGGAGATATTCTGTTCAGTTGTGGTTTACTGCTCATTTTCATTTCCACTAGATGGATATAATACCTGCATTTTTTTAGGTAAATATAACAACTTACACATATACTATCTTTATGTAATTTGAGAGTTTTTCTCATTCTGCAAACAAATATCAAATAGTTGATCTCAAATTATTGACATATTCGAGTACACATTGACGAACCTGGGATCCATTTTTCAATATCTAAACTTCGTCTAGTTTCCTTAAAAATGAAATTTTGGACGGAACAACGCATTTTTGTTAAAATTTTATGCCCGGGATTTTTCTTGTTCTTATATTTCAAAAGCCGGTACACAGATGTACGCTCGAATTTTTTTTAACGCCATTCAGAAGTTTGCCAAGAGTGAAAAATCTATTACCAAACTACTTTTTCTATGTATTACTGTTTTTTCTAAATTCAGCAGGTATGTTTATTTGGTTAGGTTAAGCTAAATCACTTATTAACTTTGGCATTAAGTTTGATAACATCTAAGGGATTGAAAGTTAATTTGCCAAAAAGTATCGTACCAACTTGGTGCACAGCTCACCATGTTAAACTTGATACAACTGATTCACAGGCAACTGCAATTTAAAACTTTCACTTTGTTATAAAATCCACATCTCCCCGTTTATTTTGTATATATCCACTTTAATTCCTATTACATGTTAGGAATTTGAACAGTTATTGTATTCATAGTGCCTTATATGGTAAATACTCCAATACTTTTATTTCAATTCTATTAGCACAATGTTGTAATTATTCATATAGAAACGTTATACCTAAACTATTTATTCTATAGAATAACTGATCCAAAAATGATGTCAAAATAGAAGTATAAGTATCAGTCCTGTTTCTGTTTATTCTGGCATATTGTTTGATTGCATTAATATACTCCTGAAATTGAGAGGTATGTTTTCCTGGTGAGAAGAAACATCTTGTGTTCCTCATTTCACTATACACTCCTGCTCCTGTCCCTTCCCCACTCTTGGACCCGTCTATGTACGACGTCACACCTCGAGGAAACGTCAGTCCGCTTGGGTCTTGTTAGTCATTTCTATGAGGTACCTGTACCTCATATTTAGGACCGGCGAAAAGTTCAGCGTCCATATAGTCCGTGTGTGTAGCGTACAAAGGACCTAACCGGTGAAATAATACGTCTTAAGGTTCGGAATTGGTTTCGAAGTTAAAATATTAAAAAAGTTGATATCCTTTATAAAACGTATTTTTCAATCTACCTTGACAATCTGTCTGGAAACTTAATATGATAAATATTGACAACTACGTTTTTAACATAATATACGCAAAGTGACAAAAAAATATTTGTCCACGACCACTTAATAATAAGTCGATATTTTACCTCCTAACAAAAGGTATACTCGACGTAAAACTTATAGTGCCAGCTATCTAATCGTATATCCCCTTTAAGTTATGTTGCGGAGCTAGACTCTGGAAGGTATTATTATTTCTGCTTACTTACCAAAAATAATTCTATATTGTATTTGACGTTACGTAATTGTTGAAAGAGCGATAGGTTTAAACGGGATACCACACGTTAACTGAGCCCTTTTTGTATCCCATTAGATTTTTTATGGAAAACGAAATTTCAAAGCCATAAACAAAACTAAATTCTATGAAAAAATAACAAACAAAAGAAATTTTATAACAATGAATAAAACAATTCTTTAAAAATAAATATAATTTCTAACTCCAATTTGTCACTACTACATAAGTAACATAAAAAATATATTAAACTTAATTAACTTTTTTCTTCCAAAATCCTATTAATCCTTCTTCCATACCACCTGCTTCACTATCACTATCGTCTTGTAAATCAATAATAAACTAATTTCCCCCATTAATATGGACTTGTCCAATGTTCTTATGCTCATCTTCAATTTTGATTACTTTTTAAATCATTTTCTGCCAGTCGGCTTACACGACCCATCAGTCAATCCTTTCTTAACCGTATCGTGTGTATCATACCAAGTTTCGTCCAAATATACAATTGGCCGGTTTTATTCTCTATACTTAGTTACTTGTTCCTAGTATGTATGTATACCACTATTCTTCTGCTTTCCATGACTGTTTGACCTTTATTAATCGTTTTGAATCCCAATTTTTTAATCCAGTTTTCAATGGGTTTCTGACAGCAATTTACATTACGGCCGGCATTTGTTAATTTATTTCAATTGCAGGTAACTCATTTCTTTTGTAACAGTCATAAATAGTGGTTTTTAATAATTTTATCAAAGACGCATCTAAAGATTTGACCGATCCCTTATCACATCGCTTCTTGTCTTCATAAGGCCCATTCTTGGCTATTTTACGTATAGTTGACAGGGGAACTTGTGTTAAATCAGATACTGCTTGCATTAATTCTGTTTTTTCATGGAAACCAAACTTTTCCCGTAGATTCTTGTACACATTGAAACATATTTTCTGTGCTTCCAAATTTAAATGTCGTCGAATCATTACTTTCACTAAAATCATCACTCTCATCACTATTATTTAAATTTTCGTCGTTGTTACACACAATATTTTGTACCGAACTCGATATTTCCCATATGGTAAATATATAATGTTCAACTAAAAATATAATTTCTAATAAATATGAATACTTACCTACAATTTTCACACAAAACACAAGAGACACTACACTTTGTTGATGTCAGACCACCGACTATAAAGAGAACACCTGCGTGTTCCCTCAAAATAAATAAACCCTCTCTCAAAAATAGTTATAGTTCAGTCAAAGATTGTAAAAATAATGAATTTTTTGAATTGTACTTCTTAATAAAACGAGATATAAGGTAGTGTTAATTGTTAATTGTCTGGTATTGTGTTTAAGATGTTTTTAAATATAAATAGGTTAAAATTGTTTAGTTTAAAGCAACGTTTGATAGGTATTCGGGTTATAAATAGCAGAGGAGAGAACAAATAGATATCAGATTGAATGAAACTGTGAATACATTAAAAGAAAGCTCGAGTCGTCAATTAGGTAAAGATTCATTAAAAAATGTGTTTTGTTCTATACATTAACGCTAAGGCCACTTTCAGATACGACTAATGATTTGTACTGACGATCGGTCGTGATTCATTGTTTTACATTGCTTTATATGTGACCGATGATACGCGGACATGTGAATGATAAATATAAAACAATGGATCAGACCGATCGACACTACTGATCATCAGTCCTTTCTGAAAGTGGCCTTCGTATCTTAAAAAGTAGTATGGCGCTCCATAATTGCGGCTTAAAAATAATCGTTAGACAGTCGATAAATTTATTTAACAAATAAAAAATATTAAACACACTTTTTCCGTTTATTAATGAATTATTTTAATTAAAAAAGGATGCGTTAATGGACGTCATTAACGCACTTTGTTTGTGATTTTGAAGTTTTGATGACATTTTGATATAGACAATATTCCAAAGTTTGCACTCGCCAATACTGCAGCAGGTAATTGCGCAGTGTTTTCCAATTCCATAACTGCACAATTACAAATTTACAATAACTTCTTCACAATGACAACTTTTTTGACAATTCGCATTTTATTTTTCAATGATAACTGAGATTTTTACGTGAAATTGAAAATGTATGTCAATGACGTTCTAAGTCATTGGTATGGAGTTGACATTATTGTCTCCTAATAGTCTTTGTGGAAAAGCGATTTTTGTTACAAAAAAAGAGTTTACGGTCGACAAAAAAATATTGTAATCAGCTCATTTGTTAATGGGCGATTAATATTATTAATCGCCTTCATTAACAAACTAGTTTATTAAATAACTATTAACGATTATTAGTTGAAATTATAACATTAAATGAATTTATCGTCAAAGGAGTTAGCATTTTAAATAATTATAAAATTGACTGGGCTATGACAGTATACTCTTAGTCTTATGATCAAACAAAAAGCCGGCAACTTTAAGAAGGCACTATACCGTTTACGTCGACTATATCTGCATCTTGTAAAATAAATGCAGGTTTCACTTGATCGATGGACACTTTGGTAGGTTTATTATGTATCAAGAGTGTCATAGTCTTTTCGTCTCGATCAATGATTTAGTATGGACCAATGTATGGTGGTTGAAGTGCTTTTAGAAAGGGTGCTTCTTTCAAAAAAATGTGACTGCATTTCGAGAGTTCCTTGAACACAAAAACGCCAGGTTGACAATGTATTGATGCTGGAGTTGGTCGTAAACGTGAAATGAATTCTGTAAAGCTTGAGAGAAAGCTGCTTGTATCATCGAGATTCGTGTTTTCAAGGTTTGAAGAGAAAAGTTCAAAAGGAGAACGTAGAGTTTCTCCTTTGAACGTAGAGTTTCTCCTTAAACAATCTCAGACGAAGTAGCCTTTATATCTTCTTTAAAAGCTGAACGAATTCCAAGTAATAGGCAAATAGGCAAAGCATGAACCCAGTCGATGTCGGAATGAGCCGTTATTGCAGCTTTTAAGTGACGATGAAAACGTTGGACTAAACTAAATCATTTGCAGCAGGATGCCAGTTTGTAGTGAGATTATGTCGAATTCCAATAAATTTTACGAAATTTTTGAAAACATGAGAAGTAAATTGAGCTCCACGATCTGAGGTTATAGTTTGAGGAAAACCAAAACGATATATCCAGCAATCCAAAAGAGCGTGAATCTCAGAATCTGAACTTTTATTATGTAAGGGATAAACCTAGGGATGTCAGTCAAGCAATACCGAAAAGAATGTGCAGGTGGAAGTGGTCCAATCAGATGGATGTGGATATGAGAAAATCTTTGTGTCGGAGTTTTGAAATTTCCAAGAGGACCATGAACGTTACGAGAAATCTTCGATCGTTGACATTCATTGCAAGCACGATCCCAATTTCGACAAACGGATCGGTCGCTAATTAACTTGAACGAAGCATTGGCGCCGAGATGACTCAAGTTATGAATTTGATTGAAAACGAGGTGTCGGAATGACGGTACGATAAAAGGTCGTGATTTTCCTGTTGATGTATCACAAAACACAGTAAGTGAGGATCCAGGAATCGGCACACGTTCGATGTGGAGAGAAGAATTTTCCTGAATAATCTTCTTGAGTTCTTCTTGAGATTCAAACTGTAACTCGTAATCAAGTGCTGCAGAAACAGCTTCAATTCGGGAAAGGGTGTCAGCAACAATATTATCGGCACCTTTAATGTATTGAATGTTCGTTAAAAGAGAGTTGATTGAGAGTTGATTGAGTTGAACTGGTGGAAGTTTTTCACGTTTTTGTTGAAAAGCGCAAACCAACGGTTTGTGATATGTGTAGATCGTGAATGGATGTCCTTCCAACAGATGACGAAAGTGCTGAATTTGCAGCGTATATAGTAAGAACGTCACGATAGTGAGCAGGACAAGAACTTTCTTTCGAAGACATTTTCTTTGAAAAGAATGGTACTTTTCTCTCTTAAACTACACAAAGCATCACATACTTGGTCTAGCTGGAACCTTACTGCTTTCACCGATTCAACCCTACACTCTCACCTCGTTTCTGAAAGAGGCTTAAGTGAGATGTTTACATGTTCTTTTAGAATGGACCATCTCTGACTTGAACTAGAAAAAATCGTGTATAATCTTTGTAAAGTGCCAAAAAATGTCTGTGATTGTACACTGGATGATGCAGCGTCACCTAAAACCAGGTTCAAACTGTGGCTTCCACAGGGTACAAAAAATGCCAATGGGTTGAGCTTCAAAATCTTTTGTTGCACACCATTATGAACCCCTCGCATATTTGAACCATTATCATAGCTCTATCCCCTGCAATTGGCTAAATTCAGACCTAGCTTTTCAAGTTCCTTTAGTAAGTAGTCGGTCAAACCCTCAGTGGTGGTTGTGTCAACTTCAACAAACCCAACAAAGTGTTCTTCAATTTCAGCAGTTTCTAGGTCAGTAGTTCTCAAAACTACGGACAGTTTCTCAACCCTTGCTATATCACGTGTACAATCAAGAATGATTTGTTTTTCAATATCTTTTCTCTTATTTTTGATATACGTGTTTTGCCATAAGTTGGATAAACTCATTTTGAGTATCTTTACCAAAGTAATGGTTCCTGATATTTTCTTTCTTGGAGATACTATTCAAATGTCCTTTTAAAATAGCTTAATTAAATCTATGAAATTATAACTTCTCTCTGTATCATCTGGGGAAATTCTTTCTTTGTGACCCCTAAACGCTAAATTGTGGGAGGCCAGAAATTGTACAACTGCGAGTAGTCTTTCCATAATATCTCTCCAATGTTGAGCTTCTGACCTTATTTGAGCTTCTGTTTCACAGTCAATGGTCTTCTGATTTTTCAATCCTTTCTCCAAATCAAACCATTTAATCATGCATTGTCTATGGTGTTGCCAATCATCAGTTCCTCGTTTAGAGGTTAAAGCACTTGCGGATGCATTGTCGCTTTTCAAAAATATTCTGCATGCAAAACAGTGCACAGAGTCATTAGATTTTGAGTAGACAAGCCACCGTCTTCTCTGTTGCTCGCCGTTTGGCAAACTCCTAGTGTAATGAACTTCACTAAAGTGTCGTCCACTTTCATTTTTAGGAAAATTTTCGCCTGTGACGGATACAGGACCCTTCTCAATAATTCTAGTCCGCTCTGATTGGGTTAGGCTGCTTGGCCATAAATAAGGGTCGCTTACATCGTGGTCTTCGATTTCATAATTTTCTTCAGAGTTAGACTGCTCAGTTCTGTTTCAGTGATTTCAGGAAACTCAGAAACAAGAGCAGCGTAAGTTGAAGAGTCGTGGATTACTTTGACGCTGTTTTGCAAAAAAGTTTCACCAAAGGTTGTAGAGATCATTCAGTATTTTAGCACAGTCAATCCATCTGCAGCTGGTTTCGTCAATTTGCCTTTGACGAGAGTTGTTGTCAAAGGCGCCCACTTCATCAAGGCTTTCCTTATTCCTGTTTTACCTTTTTACACAAACGAAAACTATTATCAGAATTATTCCGCCGTTTTCAGTCTTGACGCACTCACTATGTATTATATATTCATTTTATAACATTCACAAAGTTTCTACCATTTTTATTGAATATTCATTTTTAGAGCTCTCTTGACGAAGTAGAGGCTTTGCATAAGCAACACAGAGCTTTTGCTAACACACTTGCTGCCCAAGATGAACGTTTGAACGCTTTCGCCAAAAAAGCTAACTCTCTAATAGCTGAACAGCATTATGATACTCAAGGGTAACGTATTTTATATTATGTACATTTAAAATAATACTGTTTAAGTAATGCTATAGATTACATATATACACATTGTAAGTTACGTACGTATAATTTTGTTGTTATCTGCAATTACACACAAACACAACATTTATTAAACAGTACTGTGCATTTATATGTCGATCACTATTTTATTCAGTGATACGGTTCTACTTTCGGTGTTCTTTAGAAATTATCTTTATTTTGTAATCCATTGGATTAAGGTCTCGAAATAGGATACACAATATTTATGTCCAATAGTTTTATTTTAACCTCTTAATTTTTAAAATTAAATATATGAATTGGTAAGTTTCTTGGTTTTAAGAAATAATGTAAACAACAATGTGACGACTGTTTTTTGTGCGAACAACTACAAGTGGCTGATTCGTATTGATATCGAAAATATTTAAATTATTAAAGCCATAAAATTTAAATATATATCAAATCACAGTTGCTCTTCTCCGGCATATCCAGTTCTATTATGTTCTGAACTAAACATGGTGTTTGCAATGCTGCGCGACGTTGTTTCCAGTTTTAGTCTTTAAAAATACTTTTTTTGTAGTTATTTTTTTACATACAAATAACTGCATAATAACTGTGTTATTGTGAATCCTTATATATAGATGAATATGGATTATACGATAAAACAACAATTACTCCGACAATCATTAGATTGAATTGTAGTTCTTAAATATTGACATTCGTACATTAGCTTGCAATATAAGTTAGTAGTTAAAAAGTATTTTCACAGTAAATGTGTAGCTATGAAGTAACCTTACACTGTCTTGTTTAATTATTTATCATTTATTTATATTTTTCATGTAGAATCAAAGATCGGTTAAATCAAGTAATTGGAAAAAGGCAAGCAGTTAAAGAAATCTCCCAGAAAAGAGCCGATACTCTCGATGCTTCGAAAAATTACCAAGAGTTTTGTGCGGAAGTATATGACTTACGAGCATGGATGACTGATAAACTCAGGACCGCTTCGGATGAAAACTACAGAGATCTCTCGAACTTGAAACGTAAAATCCAAAAGCACGAAGCATTTGAACGAGAACTAAGGTCAAATGAAGGGCAACTTAGAACTATAAATAAATTGGGTATGGCACTGATTGCCCAAGATAGTTACAGGAAAGCTGAAGTTGGGAAAACTTTACAAGAGTTGAATAACGAGTGGCAAAAATTGGTAGACACTTCTTTGCAAAAGGGAAGAATGCTTAGACAGGCTGTTACGCAACATGAATATAACAAGAATGTTGATGATGTTAATAATAAGTTAAATGCGATTAATGGAAAGCTGGTTAATAGAAATGTAGGAAATGATTTAAGGTAAGCATGTAGTAAGTGGCTATATTATCTCTTATCCAAGCAACACTTTGTTATATAAGTAGACCAATTATTTTAAGCATGTTTACATAATTCTTGTTTTTTGTGGCCGAGGGACTATAGTCCATTTAGCCAGTACCTCTAGTATTAAATTTATTGATTTAGAGGTAGGATGAGAGTAGACATTTCACACCCAGGGGTCTTTCAGGGTGACTAACTCACGAGGAAGGGTAGACCACGGAGGGTAAGGAAATATTAACTTAGGGTTAAGTAACAGAAGAATCCTATTTTTTTCATACTACAGTTTCAAGTTATACGCTTTGATAAATCCTAGTAATAATTTATATAATTTATATACAGACAGCTTGTTTAATGCCAACAGGTGCATTAAGTTGAAAGGAGGGAGAATATTGATTTTCATTAGTTCCCCATACATTTTTTCTCTATGCTGTTCAAATTATTTACACTCAAAGAGAATGTGATCCAAATCACATATACAATTGCAAATGCCGCACAAGTTCGAATCAGCTACATTTATTTTACTAAGATGGGCGGGATAGCAGGCGTGACCAAATTTAAGTCTGCTAATAGTGGTTATGCTACTTCGAGGAAGTTGATAATTGCTGTACCAATGTTGATTGGGAATTTCTGGAAATAGAAGTGTATATCTTGTAGGCTTGTTTAGACAATATTCGTGCCATAAACGTTTCCATCTTTCTTTCAATTCAATTTTGTTTTGATTTATGCATTCATCAATGGTAATCTTGTTATTCATATACTCTCCCTTCTCAGCTGCTGTTTTTGCTAAACTGTCCATATGTTCATTATGTCAAAGTCCTATATGTGCTTTTATCCAAAATAATTTTATGTTGATTTCTTCTTGGGCTAGTCTATTTATAGTCAGTTTGATTTTCGGAATAATCTAATTTTCAAACGTGGCATTAATATCGAAAAGTTGACTTATACTCGTGAGTACTGATAATCAATCTGATATTATTACTGAATCTTTATATCGATTTCGTTAAATAAATTCAAGAGCTTCAACAATTGCAATTGCTTCAGCGGAGAATATATGGTTTATTTACGATAAAAAGCTGATGATGTCATATTTAGTTACTTTCCTGCATATCGGAGTAAATATAAATTTGCCAGCCGTAAATGCAATTTATACTTAATGGCCAGGGCAATTTTCAGCTTACGGGTTGGCAAAACTTCAAGGCGTTCAATTGGAAAAATTCAGTAGTTTTGACACAATTGAGGTTAGGTTCCGTATGTCATTCCTTGTTAATTGACATCGATCATCGTATTTACAAGTTTTTCTGGTGCTCCTGAATTAATTACTTCTTCAATGTTGGGAAAATAGTTATTTTCGTTACTAATTAATTAGTCAAATCTGCAGTGTGTGGTTAAACACATTAAAATGCCCAAGAAATAGAGCAGCAAATGCCGAGAGATGGTTATATCCTTATTTTTGAGGAGAATGCCACAATGGAGCTTGCTTATTGCTGTAAGAGACGTGAGTAATACAATTTACTTTAATTATTATCAATACATATTATAGATTATATTTAAATTTATTCAGTTTCCTCAAGATGATTTATTTCTTCCAGTGTTCTTGAAGATGGTTCTAGAGTTTGTCGTTCATTATAAATAATCAAATGTTAATTGAGATATAGAATGATTGGTTACTATTTTTTGTATTTTATCCACACCTTTCACAAAAATATATACTCATATTAAATAAATTTGAGAATAGTATACAAGCCTTTTATTTATAAATAAACACCTTCAATTTATGCCTTACGAGGTACAGGCGAATAAAAAAGAACTCTCACATTGACTGTTCCAGCTTCCTTTGAATAAAGAAAAAATCTACATGCTGGTACCATCAGAAAATTTTGTTTTGCAACGTCATCGTCTTTTCATCGTAAATAAACCATAGAAGTAAGATCATGTAGTTTGAATTGCATTTGCACATTTTTTGACGGAATAAAGAACGCGCACCCTACCTCACTAGGCTGTTTGGAAGCATCTGTATATATCTCAATATAGTTATTTTATTTTGCTAAATACGAGGATATTAAATTCCTACTAATTATATTATTATGCCTGTAATTCGGAATTTCGATGTCTATGGATTCTAGTAGTGTGAAAAAATCACAGAGTTCATATGTATACGGGTTATTTAAGATATTAGTTAGATTATTGGTGTCCCTAGATGCACTACATGTAATTGGCGCCGTTTTTTTGGACCAATATTTTTTTGTTAGGTCATATTCATTAAACTCCGATATGTTTGAGATTATTTTCGACTGTTTGTAGTGGGATTTAATAATATTCTTTTCTGCTAGTAACCTTCTGCGGAGTTCTAATGGTGGTTCTAATGCTTCAACTCGGAGAGCTTCTACCGGAGTGGATCTCATAGCTCCTATACACAATCTGAGTGCATTGTTCTGTACAATTTCCAACTTTTTCAACAAACTTTTCGATGCAGTTCCGTAAAGTGTGCATCCATAATCAATAATTGATCTAATATACGCTTTATAGAAAAGTATTGACGTATGCGGATCTGCTCCCCACCATGTTCTTCGGATTAACTTTAGGAAGTTTAAGCCTTTGTTGCATTTGGTCACAATACTATCCACGTGAGGTTTCCAGGAAAGTTTCTTATCTAACGTGATACCAAGGTGAACAACTGAGGTTGATACTGGATAATCAATATTGTCTATTTTAATATTATCTATGTGCGGTAGGTTATGTCTTGTTAAAAACATTATATTAGATTTTTCTGGAGTTACATTCAATCCTAATGAGTCCAGTTTCTGTCGGATTGAAATTATCGATTCCTTTAGGTTTGTTAAAGTATTTGAGTAGATTTTCTCGGAGGTATACACAACAAAGTCATCAGCATATTGATTTCTTCATGTAGGCTTGTGGTGAATATATTGAATAGTAATGGGGAAAGCACTCCTACTTGAGGTTGGAAGTATTCCGTGGAGTTGTGAGTGTATTGTTTATGGATCTGACATAAACTTCCCTATCAATAAACAGGTTGCACAATACATTACAAATTCCTGTGGGTATCCCAATCCTAATTAATTTTTCCAATAGTATCTATAGAATCATATGCCCCTTTAATATCGAGAAATGCTGCTCCCAGGTAATGATTTTTTGAATAACATATTTGTGTGCCCGTCACTAACATCATAACCGCGTCATTGGTACTATATCCTCTTTTAAAACCATATTCACCAGATGGAAGTATTAATTTAGAAGATATGTAAAATTCTAGCCTATGTTTGATAATTCGCTCAAATGTTTTCAATATGCAAGATAGTAAGGTTATAGGTCGATATGAGTTTGCCGAGTCAGGGTTTTTCCCCTGTTTATATATTGGTACTATTAATGATTTATTCCAATCGCTAATGATCTTTTTATGTATCCATACATCATTGTATATATCTACCAAAATTAATTTTGCATTATAGGCTAAATTCCATATATCATATGTTATTTGATCTAATCCAGGTGATGTGTTATTTGTATTTTTAAGAGCAAACATTAGTTCATTATAAATGATAGGATTGTTGAATAATTCATTATTTTTCCCATCTTCTTCTCTACTCTTTGGAAAATCTTGAGATACTGAACAAGGTGCGATATTGTTCGTAAATTCTTCGATTCAGTCGAAGTTTCCGCATGTTTTATTTATATAGTTTGGAGCTATTGTAATTCTTTGCATTTTTTTGCCTGCTCTCACAACTCTGTACATGGGGAATTTGTATTCAGTTTATTACAAAATTGAATCCAATGTTTTTTGGCTTTGAGTTTAAGGAATTTTTTGTAGCTGCAAGTTCTTTGTTAACAATTATATAATTCTCAGACGAACTTATATGCTTATGTGCAATAATGGCTTGTTTTCTGCGTTATCACATTCTTTGTCCCACCAAGGTGGCGGTGGATGTTGATTCGTTTTAAATGGTTTTTTTTCGGTATGGTTAATAAAGCCGAGTGTTCTATACCCGCCATGAAGTATTCATATTTCTCATTTATGTTACCTAAAGTATCTGGAATATCATTAAAGTATGTTTCAGACACTGAATTATATTTTTCTCAGTTAGCCTTCCTAGTATTCCATTTTGTGCTGGGATATATTAACGAATCTGTTTCTGAATGTGAATATGAACATGAACAATTCAATTTAATTAATATTGCAAAATGGTGTGAACCTAAAGTGTCTGGCAATACTTGCCAATGAACTTTGTTTGCTATGTCTGGAGTGGCGACGGTTAGGTCAATCACCGATTTATTAATTGTTCTTGATATTTTAGTAGGAGATCCATCGTTTTACAGTATCATATTGTTGTTTTGTAAGAGTCCCATAAGTCATGGTGTCCGTTAAAATCACCCCCGATTATTGTGCTCTTATCCACATTTTCAATAAGCTTAACAAAGTCTTGTGTACGTATTTTTGCGTTTGGTGGACAATAAACTGAAATTAATGTAAGAGGGTAATTTCCGTCCCTTATTTGAACTGCACATGCTTGCATGTTATCTTGGATATTATCGAGATTTTTTACTTTGTACTTTATATTATTTTTTATTAGTATGGCCACTCCAGTGGTGGCATCAAATCTATCTTTACGTACAATTATATTTATAATATTTCTTTGGATTAAACCAAGTTTTGGATATTAATGCAACATCAACTTTAAATTCAGATAGTATTTTAACCAAACTATTTTTATTAGATACAGCGGAACGGGCATTCCACTGAAGGATATTCCACTTTTTAGTATTCTTCAAGTTCATCGTCAATCGTTATACAGTCGTTTGAAGGATCGAGATTATTAGATAGCGCTATTTTTTTTATATAATTAGTATCTGTGAATGAAAGTTCTTCAAATGAGTTAACTGAACTTAAGACTTTTTCAATTGCCACTATTTTATTTGCTAAATCTTCCCCGGATTTTGTTTGTTTATATTCAGTCGAGCTGGTAATCGTTTTATCAGGTCCAAATCTGAATGGATACATGGGTGGAGTATCTATTTAGGTGAGGGAGGTGAAGCTTTACGTTTTTTCTGACCATTTGACTCTGATTGTATTACGGGACGGTTATTTCTATAGTTTTGTCTATTGTTATTAGGTAGAAGTTGAGTCGAAGTACTGGTTTCACTTCTTCTTCGGTTAGCCTTTGTATGTGGCAGGGAGGGCTCTTGTTCATTTAATTGAGCTAGTGTTTGAAATCTATTATATTTTTAACTACATTAGCATAAGAGTTGTCATTTAATCTCTTCGCTTCTAAAAATGTTATGTTAATATGAGATGGGCAGGTTTTAGATATCGATTTGTGTGTGTTAGTTTTACAATGTATGCAACAACTGTCATGTGGGTCGCGGCACACATGTGTATTCTTTATGCTTTCCACAATTTATACATAAAGTTGTAGTACAGCGACACTATTTTGCTACATGGCCGTATTTTAGACATTTGAAGCATTGTGTCACTCTATGAATATATGGCTCTACATTACACGCTGTTGATATATATGACTGATGGCAACTTATTACCCTCAAATGTGACAATTACTGATTGTCTTGGTATTAGAATAGTTTCATCATTTCGTGTTATTTTTCTTTTAATTCGAAATATTCCGGAAATAGTTATAGGTGAAAGAAAATCATTTTCAATTAAGTAAATTATTTGGTATATACGCTTTTAGGTGTTCATTGATTAGGTCTAGGTATAGTTTTTAATTGAACTCTTACTCTGTTTTTTCCCACATTGTCAATTTTCATTATATTTTGATTATTAAGTTTCTTGTGTAAAATATGACCTACAGCCATGGGATGTAATTTACCAATGTTTTGGTCATTGACCCTTTCGATAAATACATAAACTATTTCTGAATACAAGTTTGGATTTTGTAAATTGAATACATTACTTTTTTTCTGGCTCTTACCATTAATTACTTTATCGTTCATCTGTTTGTTGTTATCTTGACTAGTCGAACCTGAATTTTCTGTAGGAATATTTGTTTTTTCAGTCGGCAAATTCTCAATATCCGCATTATTTTTTGTTCCCCATTTATCAGGGGGGGATCTTCTTCCATAATTACTGTCACTAAGTGTTATTGCCACTATAATAACTAATTTAAATCACACTTAAGGATAGTTTTTATTACTATTAATCAACGATTTTTACTCGTCATACAAAACAGACGTCTTTATCGTACCGAGTATAAATTGGAACTGTACATAATTCTTGTAGCTTCTGAAATGTAAGTTTAATGAATCTATAACCCATTGGATTATTTATTTATTGTGGGAAATTAAATTGAAACTATATATATATGACACGAATCCAAAGTGTTATTATATTGGTAAAAAAGTTCCGCTTCTTTCTGTTTTAGAAAATGCATTATTATGTTGATATATTTGGGACACTCAATAAGCCACACTTTTCGTCTAAACCTATATCAGCTTTATCATGTGGATAAATATGTTTGTATTCATTCTATTTAGTTTTTCATTAGAAAATAAAGTACGATTTATAAACTATGTTGTACTTGTTGTTCGTTTCTCGCTGTGTTTCCCATGTTGCTGGCGATTCGTCATTCACAGTTCATTACAAAATAAAGCTGGATTTATAAACTCTGTTCCCGTTGTTCGTTTCTCGCCGTGTTTTCCACGTTGCTGGCGATTCGTTATTCACAGTTGTTCCCGTGCCGACAAATTTATATTGGTTTTTCACAAAGGCGACTTATATCATACGCCAGTAAAATTGACGCGACATATTATTTATGTTTTGTTATTGTTTCTCGTTTTTGTATTAATATATCAAAAAAGTTAGATAGTAATGAGTTATTCAACATCAAATCACAATATTTGGATGTTGACATGATTGGCAGATATCAAGTCACGTGGCACTAACTTTACCTTTCATTGGCGGAGCTGCGAATCATGAATTACAAGATATAAAATTTGGTTAATTGGGAGCAACGAGGAAAACGTGGAAACGACGAACAACACAACAGCGACGGTTGTAATATCAATGCTTTATTTTCGCGCTACGAATAATTAACGACAGATTTTATAAATTCAGCTTAAAAGAATATACTCATATATTTATAAATCAAGCATTTATATTTGACTATATTGACTACTTGTGTGCATTAATATTTTTGTATAAAGTTGATTTTCAAAATAGTGTATCTGAATTTTATGGTCCAGCTCTTCATATCCTTCTAAAATGTAATTTATAAGTATGGGTTTCTCAAGTCTTATTAATGTACTTTGATGTCTGGGATAAGCTTTTAGCTATAGACAGTTCGGTTATGGTTCAATGTAAAACAAAACAATTGAACTTTAAAAAAAATCAATTATTAAATTAATATTTGGTATTGAGTCAAAGGTAATAATAAGACGACTTCGTATTAACTGTAAGGTCGGCTCCACACATGGGCGCCTTAACTCAAAACATTCATGTTCATGTTCATTGTAGCGACCACACATTGGAGTAAGATTGGCTCAACGTCAACATGTCTTGTGTTCAAATTGCTATGGATGCGACTGCTGTAGTAATATATTGCTTGACCATTGTATCCATAATATTAGTACAGCTTCAAGAATTCTAGCAATTTTTCATTATCCCTCGACTATATCTAATGACTGGACAAGCGCGCAATTGAGTTACAGCAGCACGAACCTTGGCGCCACTCCCTTTGAAGAAAAAATCGATAGTCGATGGAAACACTCCAAATATTGGTGTAATACTGCGCAAATATTGGGTCCAACGCAATTTTGTCAAGACACCCATTGTACAAACGTTGTTGGCGCCAACGTTGAGTTCCATGTGTGGAGCTAGCATAAGAGATATAATTTGGTGCAACTTCAATTGATATATGATAAATGTTTCTTGGGTAATTTATTTTGGGTCTTAAGAATTAAGGAATCTAACATACATTTTTTTATAGATCTTGTCGAGAGTTAATAAAAGTCCATGATACACTAGAAAATGATTTGGCTCAATGTGCTTCACGTATTGAGGAACTTCAGGCTCAAAGTCAAAATCTACGCGAAGAAGGCCATTTTGATTCAAATGCCATCGCTGAAACGGTCAATGGTATTAAAAATGCTTTAAAAGATTTAAATTCTCCTGCTAACCAAAAACGTAGTATTCTCGAGGAATCTTTGGAATTTCATAAATTTGGCTTTATTATTGATGCTGAACTACAGTGGATCAATGAACACATGCCACTAGCTACTTCTGAAGAATTGGGTCAGAATTTACATCAAGCTCAAAATTTGTACAAGAAAAATAAAAAATTAGAATCGGAAATTAATGGACATCAGCGTATTATAGACAAAACTATTGATGCTGGGAAGGCTTTGATAGATAAACATCATCCAGAAGAAAATCAGGTATCTAATAAATTCACTCGATAAAAACCGGGGCAACAAAATTTTTAAATCATTAGTTTTAATGCATGTGGTAGCAAATTGTATTGAGCGGAAATAACATTGTAATGATCTATTATAAAAAATCGACTACTTGCTTTCGCAACTTTTTATTATATCCATTAATATTTTGGACATCTGTTTAAATTAACCAACACAATTGTTAAAAGTCTGAAACAAAACAACATAAATGTGTATAACACAAAATACGTGACGTGACTAAAAGTTTGGTAGTACATACAATGCAGTCCATATGTATTGAATAAATTCAATTTTAGCGTTATTATGTACTATGTGAAAAAAACCTGAAACAGGTCGATTTTTATTCTTAAATTGACAATTTACAGTATGAAAATATTATCCCCCTCCAGCAACCCCTCTGAATTATAAGCACCCCCTCGATAATTTTAAATAAGAAAGGGGGTCGTGTGGCGCCTTGTTGGAAAGAGATTTTAGTCCTCTATTCAGCAATATAAAGTTTTTTTTAAATTTGGTTTAATCATAACTGAGAAAATTAATTTTTTAGATGTAAAATTTTGATAATGTCTCCACCACAAAACTTTACGTAGAATGAAGATAATAATGTCGCATAATATTTAGAATGTATTTTTCAATGTACTTTACAATTAAACTAAATGTTCAAAATGACCACCATTCACTTATTGACAATAACCGAGGTGATTTTAGAATTCTCGTACTTTTTGTATGACCTCAGGGGTTATTTTGTTAATTTCTTCCGTTATCCTAACTTTTAAATCAGCAATATTGTCTGGTCTATTAAAATATACTTTAGAAATAATTAGGTATTTTCGTATCTGTTCTGCTAAACATCAGGAAAACAATCTTTGAAGATACTAAAGTATTAATATTAAAAAGCCAAATAAACAATTGATATGGATCTAGTAGGCTGCTGTTATTTAGGTATTTAAAGTTACTAAAAGACGTCAGTATAATATTTGTGCGCGTATTAAATTTAATTATCGATCATTTGTCCGAGACTCAAAAAATAGACATTTTAATTATGATTGGTTGTGGTAATAAAACAAGAAAAATGTGTAAAGGATTTTAGGCGAGTCCTTCATACACGTTTCTTATTCTCAATTAATGCAATAATTTAACGAACATTTTAAGCGACGATCTAAATTCAACAAATTATAAGTTTATAAATAAAAAAAAAGAATATACATTAACACGTTACCAATTATCTCGTAAGACGCGTTTGCATCCTATGAATTCTGATAAAGAGAACTGTAGATTTTCAAAAATGTAGTGGAGTTCTGGTTTAATTTACATTTATAAACAACGCAAATATAAATCGTGCTCCTGTAAATAAAGTTTATTACAAATATCGAAAAAATCAAAAAACCATTGATTTTTCCTATATATAAAGAGGTTTTTTCTGTACTTAAATAGCAATGTTTATTTTTAAAAAGAAACAAATACTTACGTTACCAACCTGATTATTGATTTATCTTCAAAATTGGAAAAGCCAATTTAGATAGGAAACATTGTTGAAGGTAGATATCTTTCAATTAGTGTCGCTGATTAAAAGTTTTTGATCAATTAATTTCTCATTTTTTGTATACTCCAAACTTTATGTAAACAAAGCCCACTCTATTCCATTTACTGTAAAATATTTTTTCTTTCATGTACCAGGCATCATTTGGTATCGTTATACGGTACCTCGTCACATGACACCATATTCTACCAGACAATTATAGTAAAATCGCAATCGGTGCCGTGTAATAAAACTGTCGGAACAGATCATTTCAGGGGTGGGTACCTAGTATTATTTTTAAGGTATAGAGACATTCGGATTACTGAAATATTTATTACGAATATTCTCTCTGTATCTGTAGAGTAGGAAGGGTGAGCTAGGCCCACAGCACTTAGGCCACATGTGACCCATTATACATCTTCCCGAGGAGTTGTCTTCCTATGTCATCGCCCATCCTGTCCCTTCCAGGAAGGTGGACAGGTCACTAGGAGACATCTCCTTTATATCGGCAGGTGTAGGCCAAGACTCACCGAACACACACTCTCTTATTGACGATAATTCCCGGCACTCGCATAAGGCATGCCTGACAGATTCATCTTCTTGTTCACACATCCTGCATAGAGGTGTGTCTACTAGCCCCATTGTATGGAGGTGTTTCCTTAATTGACTGTGGCCAGTCAGAAATCCTACCGTTAAACGTAGGTTTTTCCTGGTCATCGCCAGATATTTTTTCGATTCCAGCTTCCCAGGGTGATGCTGGCAAGGCTGCATCCCTTGATTTCATCCCATCTCTTTAGAGATTGAGCATGAGTGTAACGTTTAGCTAGTTCCGCAATTGTCGAATTCGTCAGGCTGTAGGTGCCGCCGGGTCCAAGAATTCTTAGTCCAGCCGCTTTCCTGGCTAAAGAGTCAGCAATGCGGTTACCGAATATTGCCGAATGCCTATATTATTTTGGGGTATTCGGTTGTAATTTTTTTTATGAACAAATAAACGACTTGCATATTATTATTGTTGAAACAATTTTCACGAACTATTGCGAATCTTAATGATCTGAGGCAGACGGGGTGGGATTATAATTATAGTTCCCCTACCCGAGTATGGAATTTGTGTATTTTTGTAGTTGCAGTCTGTCATCAATGATTCATTTAGTGAATTTAGAAAAAACTTGCTCGCTTGATCATTCTTATAAAGTAATTATTGTGATTATTAGTTTCGGTTAATAGTGACAATGGCAGAAAATTTGCAGTACGGATTCGGGTTCACACCTGTAAAGCGTACGAAAAAGTCGGTGTTGTCGGTGAACGAGAATTTAATAATAAACAACGTTTATAATTACTTAAGAACTGAAGACCCTTCAGGTTGATGACATTGTTGCAAGGACAAGTAATATGACAGGCATAAGTAAATCAACAATATACAAAATTAGAAGTGAAGCGAAAAGTGGAGTTATTAAATCCGCAAATAAAAATGCAGGCGGTGAAAAGAAAGTTAATTGGTTAGCAAATTACAATTAGTATCTATCATAACATTGTATTATTTAGAATTCGAGAACAATATATACCTACGAACCCCTAATACTGTTCCTAAACCTACGCCTATTATACCCCTAGAAAGTTATCTTCCTACAATATCCGTCGGCACAAATAAATTTCTTGTTTTCACAACATTTATTACAGCAGGTAGTGTAAAATTACATATTTTGTTTGGTCCACTTGTGCTGAGCAAGTCCTAAAAAATTTTGATTTATTACCCCGCATCGATTGTGATTTTACTATGGATACCTTAGAATTTCGCATAGTATCCATACTAGGTATACCGTAATATATGTGGTATACCAAGAACAAATCGTCTTATATGTTAATAATAGTTTGTGTTATTTTTAAGATACAAACATTGTGTGATAATTTGCAAGATGCTTGGCTGGAACTTAAGGACAAAACTAATGATAGATCTCAAAAACTGAATACATCTCTGAAGGCACAGCAATTTTTCTTTGAGCTGAATGAAGTAGAATCCTGGTTGAATGAAAAAGACAATGTATTATCCAGTACAGACTTTGGAAGGGATAGGGACTCAGCAACCAAGCTGTTATCTAAACACAAAGTAAATACTAATCAAATTGAAATTATTTATTCAGTTTAATTTATCTCTTAGAAAATTAGCTTTTTATATCTTTACAAATTTTTTTTATATGATTTAATTAGTTTCTGTTTTACTTTTTTTGAAGAAATATTTTAAATTTGTTACGACATTGAGCATATTATTTCAGGCTTTGGAACTAGAACTGGACACATATAACAACATCATCTCTGAGATGGGACACGGAGCGCAAGCTATGATTAAAGCAGGCCATCCAGATTCTAAATTGATTAGTGAGAGACAAGGTGCCATCGAACATCTAGCGAGAGCTATACAAAGAAAAGCCACTGCTCGCCAACAAAAGTTAATGGAGTCGTTGTTCCGTCATGAGTATTTTGTCGAATCGCAAGAACTTGAATCTTGGATTGCCGAAAATCTTCAACAAGCTTGTTCTGAAGATTATGGAAAGGATTATGAACATCTATTAGTGAGAAAATTTATTGTTTACTAATCGAATTTTGTAATCTTTCAATGGCAATTTATATTTTTAGCAATTACAAACCAAATTTGATGACCTTAAACTCAGAGTGGAAGGTGGAACAGATAGGTATAAACAATGTGAAGAGTTGGCTCAGAAATTACTAGCAAATGAAACTGCATATGATACTGATATTAAACATAGGCAAGAAAAATTACAGTAAGTATATATCATACAAATTAAATGTGTTGTTTAGTTGTTTCTATATTCCAGAACCTACTATGCAAATTAAAAGTTTGGTTATTACTCCCTCATTCTATTTCAGTACCACCGGTTTTTTATGTTTTTCTTAGATCAACTATCAGTTAGATGTTTTAAAAATACGCCCATATTGAGAATATAAAATACTAAAAAAGATGAAATTTTTTATAAAAGTTCACGCTTAGCTCCCTTACGGGGCACAATAGATCTTTTAGGTATCAGTGAATGTCGCCCTATCATACATACATACATAGCTCCCTTACGAATAGGTTCCTATCGAGACCGTTCTCTCTGTGTGTGATAAAATCCAAATTAAATTATTTATTTTATTTATAGTATATACAAGTTGAATCACGACCAACGGGATGGAGGTTCATAGCGAAACGGTAAAAGTTTTAAAATGTTTGTCACTTTAGTAGTTTGTACATTCATATAGGCTACATTTTAAAATTATTTTGAAATATACAGGATGTTCCAATAAAGTGTGGCGTATCGAAGTTATATATTTTCTGATGGAACTCCCTATATTTCATTGCACTTTCTGATTGCCCCTAAAACATAAAATACTCCTCCATGATGGTTCCCTTTACTTAAATACAGAGGGTTCCGAGTTATGCTGACTTTTTTTAAAAGGTGAACATTTAAAAAAAATGAATAACTCATTGATATAACAAATTCTAGCAAATTTTCTCTTACATCTAAATGAATGTATTGAATGTATTCCATGATTGAGCACTAAACATCTCTTCACCACGTTCAAAAAAATGTCCTCTCTAGAATTGTATAAGGGTGTCCTATACCTAGGTATTATACTTTTCGTAAAATTTACAATGTATGGTAAAGTCTAACTAAAGTCAGTGTGATGACCATAAAATAAAGCAATGTTGTCAGATATATTTTCTAAAATTGTTGGGCTCACTATACAAATGTTTCCAATTACTTCAGTAAACTGTTAGCTCGTGATGTTCTCAGAAAGCTAGTTTGGAAATATTTAAAAAAAAATACATAATACACTCACGGACAAAATTATTGCATATTTTATTTTAGGTCTTTATTTTTTTTCCCTCAAACACTTTTCAGTTGCTAAGTCTGTTACATTGGAGTGTTCTACGTATATTGCAATTTATTACAGATAGAGTAATGTATAGACATAGCTTTTATAACTGAATAAGCGATAACGTTAAATAAGCGGAAAACTATAAACGTAGCATAGTGTGCCTTGACGACTAAAACAGTGGTTTCTCTTTATGTGACGTTGTCAGAATGGCATTTTCAGTACATTATTTCTTCAATCTGTAGTTTCAGTTAGTAAAATGCCACGTTTAAATGAGTTAGTTTCGGTTAAAATTGTTTGTTTAATCAATGAGGGGTACAGACAAGAAGACATTGCACAGAGATTGAATGCCCATCAATCGACTGTTTCTCGCGTACTAAAACGTTACAATGAGACTGGAGGGTACAAAAGGCGGCCTGGTCAAGGACGTAAAAGATGTACAACGCCAAGGGATGAGCAATATTTAAGAATTCAATATTTGCGAAATCGTACACTTACTGCTCCGCATCTAAAAAATCAATTACTAAATGCAAGGCAAGTCAATGTTCCCACCAAAACAATAATAAGGAGACTTAAGGAGGTCGATTTAAAGCCAAGACGTCCTGCTAGAGTTCCTCGGCTTCTTCCACGCCATAAAATCGGACGGTTACAATTTGCAAGAGCACATGCTGACTGGAATGAACATCAATGGGGAAAAGTTCTTTTTACAGACGACACAAGAATACAATTATGGAAGCCTGATGGACGTAGTCGAGTATACAGAAGGCCAGGAGAACGTTTCGCAGAATGTAATCTTGCACATAATCTTAGCTTTGGTGGTGGTTCCATTATGCTATGGGCTGGCATTTCTTTGGAGAGTCGCACGGACCTCATTGAAGTGAATTTGAGGATGAATGCTGACTGGTACATAAGCAACATCCTTGCAGAACATGTTATACCATATTTCGGCTTTATTGGATATGATAACTTTGTGCTGATGCACGATAATGCCCTTGCCCATGCCGCAAGAACAGTAAACCAGTACATTGAGGATGTCGGGATTGCGAAGCTAGAGTGGCCACCATACAGTCCTGACACAAATCCCATAGAACATGTATGGGACATCCTAAAAAGAAATATTCGAGCACGGAATCCTGCTCCTAACTCAATTGCAGAATTAAGGATTGCTGCACAGGAAGAATGGAATCGAATACCACAACAAACCATCGAAGATCTTTTGAGCAGTATTCCTAGGAGGATGCAGGCTATCGTTAGAGCTAGAGGAGGAAATACTTAGTACTAAATTGTTATTATTTTGTCTTAAACTAATGTATCGTGTCCAAGTTGTTGTTCTTTCCTAATTAAACGTTATTATCAAAAACAGGCTACTTCACTAATTTCTTCACGAATCTGTTGAAAGGTTCAATATGTAATTAATTTGATTATTAATAACGTAAAAGACTCTAATGTAAAAGATTTAGCAACCGAAATCACAAAAATGATAAAGGGAAAAGAAGTAAAGACCTAAAATGAAATATGCAATAATTTTGTCCATGAGTGTATAAATTTATTAGTAAGCATTAAAAAAAGTCGCTCGAAATTGCTGTAAAAAGAGAAATTAATTAAAACAACTTTTTGTATGCCTACTGTATTTAAGAAAATTTTGTATATCTGGCAACGCATTGCAGGTGTTCAGCGTTATACAATCATCAAGTACATTATTGTTTATATTATAATGGAGTAACGGCTCATTTACTACTGTAACAAAAAAAAATTAAACTCCGGGGGTGGCCTGCTATATTAGAGAGATATTAGTATTGTGTCGATTCAGGGGCGTGTGTGAATTTTGTTTTAAAGAAATATTTAAAATAATAGTAGTAAATATCTAGTATCTATTTCTTGGTCGAGTGAGTTTAGTGAATTGATATCAATATAATATTTATTTGTTCGTGGACTTGAGTGAATTGATATCAATATAATATTTATTATTTGTTCGTGGAGTTGAGTGAATTGATATCAATATAATATTTATTTGTTCGTACACGTTAGGGTGAGTTTTATGATTATAATTTATTTGTAATTAATTAGAATAGCATTTTGGAGAAACGACAGTCCAAGATAATTTGGCGCCACAAACAAATGCAAATGACAGCAATAAATGATACCGATGATAGGGCCGAATTTAAGAACAAAGATTTACATGTTCAGTGTCAACGCGTTGTTTTAAATATATACGCGTGATTGAAAAAAGAAAATTCTGAAATTTCTGATAATGCGGTTATCGCGAGAATTCACGAATTAACGTTAATCGGGTTTACAACGATTTATAAAGTAATAGTACCAAGTTTAGAACTGATTTATGATAAATTCCGGGATATTCCTGAATATACTTATCCATGTTTTATTGAATTGTGGATTCAAATATAAGAAGTTAGATAATCGAATGGTGATAATGGAATCTCGGCGTATCGTTGAACTAAGACAGGAGTATTTGCGCAAAATAAAAGGGTACCGTGATTCAAATAGAACTATAATTTATTTAGACGAAACTTGGTTTGATATGCATGATGTTATCAAGTATGGTTGGGTTGACGATACAAAAAACTGTTCTTTAGATACTACGTGTTCTAGAGGAAAACGCGTTATTATTGTATTACAAATTTTATGAATTTTGTATGCAGGTTAATTTTTTTCATTCAAATTGATATAGTAGATTAACATTATTTCACAATATTTGAATTTATAAAAAATTTATATGCACGCCATTGGGCAGCTTTTTCCTTCAAGGGGATTAAAAATATGGTTCATCACACTGACTTTAGTTAGACTTTAAATCGATTTTAAAACAAAAAATGCGTACATAATCTAGTCGGTACCTAACTTAATGTCATTTTGTGACATTTCTCTGTTAATTCTCTGAACAATCTTGTGAATGAAGCAGTACCCGTTAAACGAAAGAGTCGACATGATAGTTTGCATTGGGGAATGTTTAGAAAATTGTCTCCTAGCATCTAGAGTTTATGCTCAAAAGTACCCTGATAAAATTCACCCAAAGAAGGAAGTTTTTGAAAGACTGCTCAATAGATTCCGTGATTCTGGTAGCGTTGCATACGAGAAGGAGAACAAAACTAAACCAGTTACTGGTAACAACGCCAACGAATTTGATGAACTGCTGTCGGTTACCGAAAATCGTAATGCCAGTTCTAGAAAAATTTCAAGTGAATTAGGAATAAGTCAAATGAGTGTGTAGAATACCCAAGAAAAATAGCTACCATCCGTATCATATTCAACTACACCAGCAGTAGACACAATAGGATTATGATAAACGTTTAAATTTTTGTTTATGGACTTTGGATAAAGTTGGAGAAGATCCCGACTTTATATATTGTTTACTGACGAATCTACTTTTCACAAGAATGAGTTGGTAAATAGACATAATTTTCAATATTACGATACAGCAAACAAATTTTTATTCCGTACGATCGCCAACACCGATAGAGTGTAAACGTTTGGGGAGGGATTGTGGGCGAGTATGTTATCGGCCCGTATTTTTTTGACGGACACCTGGATGGAAGAAAATTTTTGAGTTTTTTTGATAAAGACTTCTGGTTCCTTCTCGAAAACCTACCACTTAGCATTCGAAAGAAAATGTGGCTACCATTAGACGGAGCTCCTGCTCACTTTTCAAGTGCTGTTAGGAACTACTGTCCACGACCACTTAATAATAAGTCAATATTTTACCTTCTAACAAAAGGTATATGGTACCCATATAACTACTAGAGTGAATTATGGTTCATAATTCACTCTGCTTCTGCATTTAAATAACATGCCATGACAACTCAACACACAAAATTTCGGTACATAGGTAACTAGAGATGGGGGTACAATATGAAATAAACTTTTTTCTCTAATTTTTTTGGGAATCAAACCACAATAATGTTAATCGATACACACTTCAATACACAAAACTGAGTTATACATATTTTGAAAACAAAATAATCATACAAAAAAAAGTAACAACAAACGATTTTCTTAACAAAATTTCCAAAATAAGCGGGAAAAAAAGCGCTATCCCAATAAAAACCGTTCCTGGATTCCATTTCTAGTGGACTACATATCGTAAGAATGTCATAAAATAAAATATTTTATTTCACATTTTACCAGAGGTGTGATCTACTATCAATGGACCTTAATAAAGACAACAAAGTTTTGTAGTCTTAAACTTCAAAATATTATTGATTGTCTAGTTGTCAATTTTTTTTTCGGTGTGTCAGATAGGGACCAAAAATTATTTCATTACTAGTTAATCTTGACAACGGTAGCTGGAACGCTACCGAAACGTCGAAATAAAAAAATAAAAAACATTATTGTGGTTTGATTCCCAAAAAAATAAGAGAAAAAAGAATAAGTAATGCCACAAGGAACTTACAGAAGATATGAAATAAACTATTAAATCTGCGTATTTTGTTTAGGAAATTTGTTTCTGAAATATATCGTATCGATAAAATATTGCAGATGTTTTAAAATCGATTTACCGTACAATTTAAGAAAATTGTAAATTTAACGAAAAGTATAATACTTAGGTATAGGACACCCTTATACCATTCGAAAGAGGACATTTTTTGGAACATGGTAAATTATTAAAATACAATTAAAATACTGGGTGTTTCATTTAAAATAAGCCCGATATTACACATTGAATGACCTAATAATGAAACTGAAAATTCTGAACACCCTGTAAAGAGATGTTTAGTACTCAATCCTGGAATACATTCAACGAATATCCAACTATTTAGATGTTGGAGAAAATTTGCTAGAATTTGTTATATCAATGAGATATTAATTTTTTTCGAAATGATCACGTTTTAAAAAGAGTCAGCATAACTCGGAACTCTCTGTATTTAGGTATAGGGAACCATTATGAAGGAGTATTTTATTTTTTAGTGGCAATCAGAAAATGCAATAAAATATAGGGTGTTCCCTAAGAAAAAATCTAACTTTGATACGCCACACTTTAATGGAACATCCTGTATATTTTAAAATGTATCCTATATAAATATACAAACTACTAAAGTGACAAACATTTTAAAACTTTTACCGTTTCGCTATAAACCTCCATCCCGTTGGTCGTGATTCACCCTGTATAGATAGATATAGTAAAATCAATAGTTTTGTACTTAACAGAAGAATACCTTGACAATAATTACAGATTATGTTGAAAGAATGAACAGAGGGAATAAATAAATAAATGGTATAAGGGGAGACAATAGACGATTTTTCTTGCATGTACCAGGCATACTTTGGTATCGTTATAGGGTACCTCGACTGAACTATGCATATGACATATAATCTGTCATTCCACAGAATAGTGAAATTACTCATCCATTCACAAGGATATTTAGGTACATTTTTTAAATTATTCTCTACTTTCAGCATAATCAATATATAAATACCATAGACTACTGAAATAAGCACAAGATCAAAGTCTGTTTGTGGTTATGTAAGGTTTAAAACCACAGAAATAAATATTAATTACCTTAGTACAGTGGGCAGAACCAAACATGAGCCCTGGGTAGGCGTGTTCATGTCGCTGTAGTTGTATTTTTGTAGTAACAATCGATATTTTGAATCGATAACCAAATATCGATACCATAACTGTCAAGAGATATGTAAACAAATGCTGCAATTTTGTGTACGCAAATAGTAAAATCGTTAAACCTTAAAACCTGTAAGTATATACCAAACTTGTATCCGTTCCGATATTACGAGTCATATAGGTCGTTACGATCGCTAAGATTTTTACACAGAATTGCAGCAATAGTCAAACTTGCTAAAAATTTAACTATAAATATTAATACAAAAATTTATATTGGTCCAAAAATAAAATTACCATCTGCCCTAAATGTCTATATCTCAAATTTCATTACTCTGTAGTAATATCATAAAAAAGAAGGGTCAAGTTTGTATTGAAAGCAACAAAATATGCTTACACATAAATGGCAGCTGACATCAAATACAAAATAGTGTTGCCGATGCAAAAATAAAAATTACCCGAACTTACGATTCAAATTCTCAGAATTTGTCAAAATTACCAAAAGGTCACAGTGGTTATCTAAATAAAGTCTTCGACCCTAGTCAATATGGAAAATCCCCAAAAACAATAGCCATTTTATATATCCCTTCTGCAATATATTCGAAAAACTATTGGATCCAAATTAGTGAAATTGTCTAAAAACCGGATAATTATCCTCGCATTGACAACACTGATACAGACACTAAAATTGATGTATGTTGATGAAATCACTCGGTCATATTATTTCGATTATGTTAACAATTACTAATGTACAATCGTTAACATTAGCTCCTGATTGGCTCGTTGCGATGACCTTTCTTTTAGTTTGCATACTTTCCGGGTCTCATGTTTGCTTTTGTTAACTGTATATGTGGTATAGCAAGAATACATCGCCTATTATTTAAACCAACCAGTACCATTAAAACTTACCAAAATATATTGTAATAAACAAAGTAATTTATGAATTAGAAGCGTATCAACAAAAAGTTGTATATATAAAATTGAGAGTAAATAAAAATGCGGAGAAAATCATTAGGCCAATACTTGCACAGAAACTTAAGTTAAATGTTTTACATGCGAAGGAGACCAGTATGCAAATAATTAAAAATAATGTAGGGAATTCACTAGACCTTATCAAATTGTTCTTTTTATAATGTGGAAATGTGTTTGGTCCAAATTGCACTAAGATGTGAAGGAAATTGCATCTTAAGGGATAGGTCAATGTGTCTGTATTACAGGAATATGGTTTGAGAGGTGAGCTGCATTGTCGGTTGTGCAGATGTGTTGGTGCAGGTGTATTTGAAGATATTGAAACAGCATACGAAAAAGGAGATATTGTTGTCCTAGGACTAGGGAAGGTTCATTAGCTAGAAAGGAAAAACTGAAAATTAGACACCAGTACATTGGACAGCAGTCAATATACTTGAAAGCAGACGACAAAAATAATATTACAGCCGAAAAATCATAGAACAAGCGTTTTGAGAACCTACAGATTGATTATTTGCAAATTTTAGAAATAAAGACAAGATAGTTTTAGCTATAAAATATATGCAACTTTATGATAATAACAGAGATGAGACGAGTAGTAATGAGTAATTCCATCTTTTACATTCACGAGCTGGCTTAAATAACTGTGTTTATTTTTCACTGCAACTGGATGAATCAATAGATCTGATTTACTACACCTCTCAGATGACATTCGTCAGGATGGTTTTCAGTTACTTTATGATAAAAGATCTTTCGAAGTTTGTTCCCATGAAGAGACGCACTTTTTAAGCTTGTTCTAGCAAATTATTATTTTGCTAGTTTGACTCTTGAGAATCTATAAGTCCAGCAGCGAATTTTGGTACTATTTCATGAGACCTACAATTATTTTCGTATCAGAACACTTGGTTTACCAACATTTTTTAGTTATTACTATTTATTATATAATTTTCCTAGAATATCGAGTTAATCGTCTATTTTTTTTTTTAATTAGGCAAACATGGGAATATCTCCAAGATCAACTGAATTCAAGAGAAAGTAGATTAGAAGCTGCAGGTCAAATTCACAGATTCCATCGAGATATTGCAGACGCTTTACAAAGAATCCAAGAAAAAAACGCAACGCTTGGTACAGATTTAGGTCGTAACTTGAATGCAGCACTGACTCTACTTCGTAAACATGAAGCTTTTGAAAATGAATTGGTAGTTTTAGAAGCTCAGCTTCAGGTTCTTATAGAAGATGCATCAAAACTTATGAAATTGTATTCAACTAATAAAATGAACATACAATATCAACAAGAAGTTGTTGTTGAAGCATGGACTGATTTAAAAGAGAGAACAGAACTTAGAAGGGATCAGTTACAGGCTAGTGTCGATCTACAGAAATTCTCAGCACAGGTCAGAGTTTTGTCGAATTGGGCGAATGGTTTAATATTGACTATGAATGCCGAAGAAAATATTAACAGTGCATCCAAGGTACAAGTTGAAATCAGTGAACATGAAGCTCTTAAAAGTGAAATAGAAGCTAGAGAAGATGATTTCAAAGATGTTGCTGAAAACTTGGCTGCCATGGAACAAACAGGTCTGCTTAATATACATATTTTATAATATTCCTTACAAACGCCTTTGAGCTTGAATATGATAAACTGGGTGACGACCCAACTGAATTTTGACGTTTGAAGTTTAGATGTATATAAAGTTCGGACATGTTAATTTTGTTTTAGAAAGAGTCAAATGTTGGTATGTGTTTGATTTGTTTGTATTTCTAAGACTACTATTTACATGAGCGATATATTTGCTTCCATTATATTCCAACAATGTCGTGAGAAATGTGAATTAATTTTTAATTTTCACAGGTCATTATGCAGCAGCAGATGCAATAGAAAAATACAAACATCTCATCGAAGAAAGAGACCGGCTTCACACCACCTGGCAACTCAGAAAAATTCATTTAGACCAATTATGCGATTTACTCATGTTCTTAAGAGAAACAAAATTAATTGAAGATGCTACCAATGTACAAGAAGCATCTTTATCTTACGTAGATGTTGGAGTAACAGTTGATGAAGTAATCAATCAACTCAAAAAGCATGAAGAATTTGAAAAACTTCTTCAAGTACAAGATAAAAACTTAGGCGCGCTTGTGATTTCAGGAAATAAATTATTACATCAAAATCATTTCGAAAGTGATCAGATAGCACAAAGATTGGCAGACGTCCAAGCAAAACGTAAAAGAATTCATCAATTGAGTGAAACTAAAAGGAAACATCTTACAAATGGTCTATTATATGCTGAATTTATTAGAGATGTTGCAGAAACTCAAGCTTGGATTACGGAAAAAGAAAAGAATCTAGGCGCTATGACTCCAACAAAACCAGAAGTCTCCGATTTGGAAGATAAAATGAAAGTACTGCAGAAACATCAAGCTTTCCAAGCCGAAGTCGTTGCTAATGCTGGTAGAATTCAAGAAATAAAAGATAATGGTGAAACATTAATTCGTAAAAATCATAAAGCTTCTCAAGACATAGCTGATCAACTAGCCGATTTAGAACACGCCTGGAGACATCTTAATGAGGAAGTAAATCTTAAAGGTAAAGGTCTTGAAGAAGCTCAAGATATTCTTGAATTCAACAATCAGTTAGATAAAATTGAATCCTGGATCAGAGATAAGGAAGTTATGTTACAAGCAGGAGAAACTGGTAAAGACTATGAACATTGCCAACTTTTGCAACGTAAATTAGATGATGTGGACAGTGATATGAAAATCGATGATACTAAAATCAAAGGAATTACTGCTCTGTCTAAAAAGTTAGCTTCTCAAGGATATCATAATATTCGAGAAAGAGGAGACAACTTGATTAAAAAATGGCACTCTTTACAAAAAGCTCTTAATGAATACAGAAATAAACTAAAGGAAGCTTCAGAAATCCACTTATTTGATAGAGACGTAGCTGACACTTTAGATCGCATAGCAGAAAAATGTGTCATCATGGAGTCTGAAGAAGTAGGAAAGAATCTTGTAGCAGTTGAAGCTTTACAAAGAAAACATGAAGCTCTGGAAAACGAATCAACTGCAATAGAAAACAAGATATTAAATACACATCAAAAAGATGCTTTGTATCTTAGCGACAATTATCCCTATTCAATCAAACATCTAGAAGATACATTGAACGACCTGGATTTACAAATGAAAAAACTAGAAGCAGTAAAAGCAAAGCGTAAAGCTTTACTACAAAAAGCACATTCTCAAGAGAAATTTTTAACTGATGCTAAACAATTAGAGCAATGGGTTTTAGAAACCATTAAGCGCATGGAATCACAAGAAAAAGCCAACAGTGTTGCTGATGCTGAAGTCCAATTAGAACTTCACAATGAGCTTAAAGCTGAAATCAATGGAAGAGATAAACCCTTCAGAGAACTTATGCAATGTGGTAAAACATGTTCAGAAAAAGACAGTCCTAAAATTAAAGAAAATGTCGAGAAACTCCAAGATTTACACAATAAAATTCACAAAGCTTGGGATGATCATAAAAAAAATTTATCGCATTCATATGACGTACAAGTCTTCAATGAACAAGTCAATCAACTTAATAATTGGTTAGCTACCAAAGAAGCTTTTCTGAATAATGAAGATGTAGGAGACACCCCTAGAGCAGTAGAAGCTTTGATACGAAAACACAACGATTTTGAAATTATGTTAGAAAATCAATTAGGCAGAATAGACGAGCTGCAACTCGTAGTGAAACGAATCACGTCTGATTCTGACAGAAACCATAACGAAGTTTTAAATAAACTAGATGCGGTGATGATCAGAAAAGATAAATTATTAGCAAAATCTAAACAACGTAAAGATATGTTAGAAAAATCCAAATCTTTACAAGAATTTTTAAGAAACGTAAACGATGTTGAAACTTGGTTATCCCAAAAATTACAAACAGCAGCTGATGAAAATTATAGAGAACCTATCAATCTTCAAAACAAAATCCAAAAACACGCTACTTTCGAAGCGGAGGTAATCGCTAGCGGTGAGAGAATTCAAAACATTGTGGAAGTAGGCAAAGACCTTATTACTGCAGAGCATTATGCAGCCACTGAAATTGGAATGCGATTAGATGACCTCGAAAATGATTGGAAACATTTATTAGAACTGTCTACTCTTAAACGCGATAGACTAAACGAAGCTTATCAAGCTTTGCTATTTTGTAGATCCTTGGAAGAATTTGAATCATGGTTAACCGAGGTAGAATATCAGTTACGAGCTACAGGTACTGATGAATACACAAGTGCTGGTACCCAACTTAAGAGGATCATTACGTTGGAAAATGACATTCAACGACATGCTGAAAATTCCGAAATAATAAATGAAGGAGCTGAACAGTTTAAAAAAGGCGGTCATTTCTTAGCTGACGAAATCGATGAAAAAGTTCAGCAAGCAATTACTCGGTATGAGGGACTTAAAGAACCTCTACAAATGAGGAAAGACGAATTGGAATTAACATCCGTGCTCCAGCAATTTACTCGAGATGTGGATGATGAATTACAATGGCTAAATGATAAGGAACCACTTGCTGCTTCACAGGATTTGGGTAACAATTTAACTGCAGTACAAAACTTACAGAAAAAACATCAAATACTTGAAAGTGGGTTAGCATCCAGAGGTGCTATTATTGAGGCACTTGTAGATAGAGCAGATCAACTAATTAGATCGAAACATCCTTCTCAATCCACTATTAAGAATAAAACGGAAGAATTGAAAGTTAAATTGGACCAGGTTAAAGATTTGACAAGTATCAGAAGGCTCAGGCTTCAGGATTCTTTGGAAGCACAAGCGGTAAGCAATTTAATAAAAATGTTCACATGTTGACATCGATCATATTTACCAATTTTTTCTACCACAACAGTTTTTTTTAATTGCTCTCCCCTCCTCATAGATATAAACAAACATTAACGCACGGCATACGTCCGTCTTCGTGAAAGATGTCCTGCCACTGGCACGTTCTATAACGATAATTTTTGGCGTGGACGGACGTATGTCATGCGTTAGTATTTGTCTACATCGGTGGATTCCTGGATTTGTATAGTGAAGTCCATTTTTCCAAATTTTTAAAAACCCGATTAGGTTTTAACTTCTCTACATAATTAGAAGCTTCACATGTTCACCTTTTCTCTGACATACAGGTTTCATCGATGCAATTTCAAAGGCACGTCTCTGCAACAATATCTACTCATTTCTCTTAGTCTCTCTTTTATCTATGAGCACGAAAAGAGTCCAACTTTCCTGCAGAGAAAGATTTTACTGGTTTACTATTTCCAATTTTTGTTTGTTTCATTGTCACTCATCAAAACAGTACAATTATATCACTGCACTGAAATAATCATTTATAAAAGTATAATATCTATAATTAATATTCCACTAAACACTCCAGTTACTGATATAAGTCAGGGGAATATTAGTTGCTCTATTTTAATTCATTTATTTAATAAATTACATACATATATTTTTAGTTTTATCAAGATATATCGGAAGCTCATGCTTGGATTACTGAAAAGAAACCACTTCTTGCCACAAAAGAAGTTGGTAAAGATGAAGACACTGCGAAATCATTACAAAGAAAACTAGAAACTTTATCGATAGAAGTGAAAACGTTCCAGAAAACAATACAAAAGTTGAGTGACGTTGCAGATTTGTTGATAGACAGGCGACATTTCGATGCTGCTAACATTGAAAAATCAAGGGTATAAACAAATTTTTTATATTGGCGGAATAGAATGTTTGCTACAAAATATCCAGATCTATCCATGAAACCGTATAGATAGATAATACCTACTTAAAATTAAACACAGTTTAGCTCTTCCGAAACTTGTGATTTAATATATTCATGTTATTGATACCAAAGCAGTGTTACGTGAGATATTTAGGTAAATCATTCAGATTTAAAAATTGAATTGATGAGGCTTTTACTTGATGAAGATCCATACTTAACGATGAAATAAAACAATTTAATTTGTTTAAATCTTCATTATATTTGAACTAAGTTCAATATACAATTCATTCGTTTGAGAAAGCTACTGTGTTAGCGAAATGCTTCACGAATTGTATATTGAACTTAGTTCAAATATAATGAAGATTTAAACAAATCAAATTGTTTTATTACATCGTTCAATCAGATTTATTCAAAGCCTAAAAAACTGTCTCCACTTTTACTCACATATTAGAAGAGATGAGTATAATTTTCTGAATTTGTTACAGAAAATAGTTAAATGAAAATCGAATAACGACTTTTTGAAAAAATATAAGGTGTAACGAATCTAAATGAGCAACTAACTGACCGGTTAATTCTGATTTTAAAAGCAAGAGAACTTGGATTTCACGAGCAGTGGGATATTATTTTTTTGTGTAGTCAGAGATAACCTTGTTATAACCTTCCACATTTATTATTGAAACTTGGATGGTTAGGTATTGTGGATAAACAATGTATAGAATTTTCTTTCTTACTACTTTTTTTGGTAAAAAAATATATTATATTGAGAAATATAAATCAAATTATTTAGGTTTATTACAACCTCAGAAATTTCTTAAGATGGATGAATTTCTAGTAGTAAGCAAAAGTATTCATTTCAATATAATTTTTATTAACAATAGGCTTCACTTCCTCAATTTTTGCCTGGTAACAATCACGTTGTGTTGAATATTCTTCACGGTTTCATGGCTGGATCGGGATCGATCTCGATATTCTGTAACAGACAACGAAATCATTAATGTCATCTACTCGTATCCTACCAGTAATATATACATGACCGGGAATCAACCATGTGTTGAATTAAGTCACTGTCACTTCGACAATTTATTTTTAGTTGCGACAGCGCCTACTAAAATGAAACTGTTAATTCAGTATGCTTCTAAGAAGTTAAGGTGGTTGTCATACGATGAGCATTGGGCTAGAAAATTTTAAATTTTTGTATACTCAATAAGGATATCATTGTATTTACAAACACCAAGCTTTGAAATTTAAAGTCAATTGACCGTCTCGACTCGAGATAAACGTAATTAACGGTCGGATTATTAACATGCATAGCAATGCGGAGTTTGCTTTTTAAGCATTTTTCTAATTATAAAAAACTAACGTTCGCAAACTTTCCAAAAAGTAAGTGTTAATTGATGAATTTGTTTTGCGTTTGAAATAAACTGTATAATATTATGTGCTATTTAATTCATATATTTTAGTATTTGCCTTAATGCTTGAACGTTGCATATTTCTAATCTCTTATTATATGTTATTAACAATTGCATTTAAATATTAATATACCTTAATATTTGTTTAAGATGGAATTACAAACAGAGTTTGGCAATTTGAGGAAACTAGTGACAGAACGAGAAGTACGTTTAATGGAAGCCTTACAATACTTCGGCTTTGTACAGGAATGTAACGAAGTTCAAGATTGGATGAAAGAACAAATGAATAAAGCTGATTCTGAGGAATACGGTAATGACTTGGAACACATCGAACTTCTAATCCAAGCCTTTGATACTTTCCATACAAGTCTGACCAACAGTGAGCCTCGAGTTCAACAGTGCATAGAAAACGGTCATTTTATTATTGACGCAAAAAGCAATTACAGCCCAGATATTCAACAGAAAATTATAGAATTACAGAACAATTGGGATGATTTGTTAGAACTGGCAAACGCTCGCAAAGAAGCATTAGCTGGTGCTAAACAAGTACACCTGTTTGACCAAACCGCCGATGAAATCATTTCATGGATTAGAGAAAAAGATGCCGACGTTATTTATGGTGTTTACGTTCCCGACGTTGAGGTATTTATTATTTTAATTTATATTTCATACAAATGTTTTGTTTTTCGTTCATATTAAATTCGATGTCTTTCTGCAACATATTTTTCATGGTGTCATTTCAGATGACCATATTATTGACGACTGCTACGAACGCCTTACTGTTTTTTCAATTCAGAATATGTGATCAACACTGTTATTCTGGAATATTTCTTAGAAATGAAATTTGTTTTTCATAACTACATAGTATTGACACAGGATTTTACCTTTTAAAATGTGCTTTAAATTAGGTACTGTATTATTCTTCTTGCAACATATGTCTTAACAATGTCTTCAAGGTTTGATCCGGTTTTACCATTATTTATTCACTTTGGTTTTTTTGTCGTGCCGCCCTTGGTTCCCTTCAGTAAATACAAATTTCAGAAGGTTTCAGTTGATTTAGTGTTGACATTTTAGAGGTGTACACTTCTCTTAATCACTTGAATTGCCAAAAAGCTCTATAACATGAAAGTTCTCACTTCTTCCTCAGCACTTGCATTGGCCACCTTTTTCCTGGTATTTTTGCTTCTGGGTACATACCGTAGCTCAGATTACTTTATTCACACAGAAGCTTTCTTATTAAAAACAGCCTCCATTGTTAGGTGCAACTTTCCACACATATTAATTCTACGTAAGTTAATGTCAATGATCATGTAGATTATGTAGATTTCCTGTTTATTTGCAATATAACTGTTACATAGTTTTTAGGTTTAGTTATTTAACATTTTAACATTTAGCATTTGTTTAACATAAATGGTTAATTTTGGTGGTGCTCTAAATGTATGCTCAATTGATAACATTGTTGTCATTATATTCTGAAATTACATTTGGTTTACTTGAATCATAACACAGTAGTTATAGTTGTTGTAATCTGGGTACATCTGGTGTTCTATGAAAACTCAAAATATGCGCATAATTGTCATCTGGTAAGACACAATTCTCAAATGAAACAGGAGGAACCAACTTTAGGTTGATTTAAATGATAGATTATAGAGATAACAATTCGTTTATTGATGGTATAATCCTTCGTTGAGGGATATTAGTTGATTCGATAGAATTATTATTATGTGCTAGTCATAGAACTTGAATAAATACAGATTCGTTTATAAATATTTATATGTATATGCGAGTAGAATAATATACTATTATCCACAATATTTATACATATTTTCGGCTAAAACTACTATAAAACTATATTTTTTAATGAGTCTGTTTGTATATTGGGGTGACATTCACTGACACCTAAAAGATCTATTGTGCCCCGTTACTTATTCTTCCCGGAGAAAGTTTAGGATGTCTACAGGCTTTAGCTTCGGTAAATGTCCCTCTTCTATCCAGTAGTCTCCTAGGTGTTGTGGCCTTGGATTCTGAATTGCTGTATAATCCGCAAATATGTGGATGGAGGTATCTTTCTCCATACCACACAATCTACATTCTTCTTCCTCCACTATTTTGAGCTTTTTCAGGTGTCCATTCAGGCGACAATGACCTGCTAGGATCCCTGTTATAGTATATTTCCTAACTAGTGCAGAAAGTTCCACTTTTCCGCACGAGTTAGGAACGCTATTTTTTCTACGAGCGTGAGGAACATGTAAAAATAAAGAAACAACTTATTGAAGTTTTATTAATTTTTATTAAAGCATAAAGAGAAACTACAATCTATTCTACTACTTGTGATTAATACTCGTATTCATGATAAATTGGCAATTTGATGCATTCTGTAAGTTGATCGCTGATTGCTATTAGTTTTTTTGGTTCAATAAGATCGGTTGGTGAATCTATTGCTATTGTATACTTTTTTTGTTATTTTTACTTTTCCGCACTAGTGTACTAGTTTATAAACTAAATTGAGTGTGGAAAAGTGAACTGTTTCGCACGCAAGTAGAAAATAGTAGTTTATACAACTAGTGCGCAAAGCATCACTTTTCCCACGAGTGCAGAAGTTTGTGCGAGCGGGAAAAGTGATTTGCATACAAGTTGTACACTATATTTTTTCTACAACCACATTTATTAATGAAATAAAAACAGAAATTTATATAGGTATTTTATTAAAACTTTGAACAGAAAGAACATACAAAATGAAAATTTAATATAGAAAAATCAGTTTAGTGTATGTTTAATAATCAACAATGAATAATGAATAAATAAATAATCAAATAAATAGTTTACTTATTTTTGGTCTAAATTTAAAATTTTTACACCCAGAAATTCACTAAGTATAATAAATATGTTGAATTGTCAAAAAAAGTTGACAGGTCATAGGTCATTGTTTGACATTTCGGTGCGGAAAAGTGCCGTAGCGTGTACTTTTCGCATTACCAACAGTTATCAAAAGAATTAAGAAAAGGCCTGCTTTGCGTATAAAAATCTGTGTAGAAAAGCGTGTTTTGCATAGTGGTTGTAGGAAAAAACTTATTGCAGTTTTACTCTTACTTAGGCGTTCATTTGATCTCAATAGGCTGTAATCACCCAGAAGTATCTTTGATTGTCTATGCCTTACTAGATCTTTCCGATGGTCAGATCTTCTCTTTTTTTTTCGGCGTTGCCTATTTCTTCCAATATTACCCATACTATTCCTTCGTCATTGGTGGAACTATGGAAGTTTAGTTGTTCATGTTTTGCCAATATAAAGATTAACATGTATATGCGAGTAGAATAATAAACTTTATCCACGACTATTACATAATTTCGGCTAAAACTACTATAAACCTATATTTTCGAACAATCAACATTGAAACAAAATATTGTATTTCTGTATAATTAAGTAATTGAAAAAATATAATTTTATTTGTTAACATTAATAGTAATAGTCACAAAGTGTGCTATAGACTAGAGTCATTTTAATGAAATACTTTGAAACTATGGTGCTTTAATAAAACTTTTTGACGTTTCCGCGCTCTAACTTAATGTTTCAAATAATAAAATCATTATTATTTAGTAAACTCATGTACGAGTATAATGACAAATAGTAAATTAGTCGTGAAGGATGGATATGAAATCGACCAATCTCGAATTTAATCCACTATTCCTTTTTATACATCAATTATTTTGTTTAATTTTACGAAATTATGTCGTTATTTTAATTTTTATATTTATAAAGCGGAATTGTTCAGAATATGAATTAAAAAATAATATAGAAATACATAATTCTTAACAATTAAATATTGGGGCTACAATACAAATATCATTATAGCAAATAAAATTGAAATGTTTTTTACAAAAATTTTGTATTGGCTTAATTATAAAAGTTTTGATAGTTGTGCTCCAGACAATTGTGTATTAGATTTCGATTGAAGTAGTGAGTGGTATTGATTTCTTGGAATTTCCTCATGCCTTATGGACATTCTTGTACGAACTACTGTTGATGATAAATTATTTAAAATTCATATATCTTGTAGGTCATAGAAGACATGATGCGAAAGCATCAAGCTTTAGAAACTGAAATGAAAGCCATTAAAGATAAAGTTGACTTTGTTGAACAAGAAGGAGATAGATTAATTCTTGAATATCCGGATACCAAAGAACATATTGATGATAAAAGAGAAGATACTGCAAGTGCATTACAAGATTTACAGGATAAAGTCGAAAGGCAGAAGTACTTCTTACAACAATCGGAGCAGCTGCAATCCTACTTTGAAGAATATCATGATCTTTTGTAAGTATTTCAGAAATTGTACAAATTTCATTTGAATCCATTAAAGTAGATATTTTAGTTTTATTATTATAAAATTTTATTGCTCAGCTTGGCTCGACATTGAGCTAGGAAAAAATTTCAAATTCAGCTTGTTGGATTTTCAATTGAAAAAGTAAATAAAATATTTCAAAATTAGAATAAAAAGTTTCCCACTTTTCTCACTAACGTTTCTACCATAATTTGTAACGGGCTTTTTCCCTATTCATTGTTCCTACCAGAGGAACATGACACTATAGACATCCTTGATGCAAAATTCTATTCAAATTGCGGGCGTCAGATCCCTTGACTCTTAGCGTCAAGAGTTCCAGATGTTAGAGAGTTATTGAAGATCTGTACTAAAGGCTGTTTTTATTAAAAGTTCCTTTATTAAAGTATCCTTTAGTGTGACTTTTGATAGAGTTATTGAAAGTAACAAATACAAGATCAAAAACTTCATTTTATTATGACATTTATGTTTTATGCTGCTTATTTATGTGGATCTATTTATTGTAATATTAATTTATATTATGGAAGAACAATTAGAAATAGCAATTTTAGTGGGAGCGAATGCTGAAGAGAGAGAGATGTTTATTTTGTATTGGCAAATACTTTTGACTGTAAAATCTTTTTTAGTGAGCACAAACATACTATGTTTGACATCATCCCAAGTATGTTTGCCATTTTTAAATGGATTCTGGGAAACCACTTCTCTTAAGGTACGAAAAAGTAGCGACGACTTATTCGTCAAGACACCTATTCATGTATTTAAACGGGAGTGTTTTCTTACGCGTACTGAGTAGCTGCTACCCAAATTCGCTGCGAATGTGGAGGAAAACGTACCTTTAGCATAATAATATCATCCTGATAGGAGAAACGAAGACGGTTTTTCAACGGTTTTGATGATAGTTTCATAATTATATAAAAAATATAGCAAATCCAACGAAAAATTGTGCAATTTAAAATATTTCACTCGACAAAACAATTATTTTCTGTCACATATTGACAAAAGTATGTCAAACTTGTCAAAATTAAAAAGCTTTAACTAAAATTTTCCTTTCCTGTATTTAATTTAAATATAGGGTATCCTTTATTTACATAAAAACCTTTAAGAAAAACTTGGGAAATGCGCATGCGTATATGAAAGGAAATCCCAAAAGACGTTCCAATAACTCTCTATTCTCAGATGGAGGTTACAGAAAATTCGAGGGGTCTTGTTGAATTTAATTGTCATATAATATCTTTTCAACAAAGACAGAACAAGCAACTCACTAATTCCAACACGGACGAGCCAAATATGTATCCTCCAATTAATCATTTGCGGGTTATTAAAAAACAGAAATTCAGTCGAGTTGGGTATTACATACAATTTAGTATACACGAGCACACAAAAAACATTTATGGTTGGTATCCAAATTTAACAGCTACAATATTATAATCATGCGGCGGTATCGTTATATTAATAATCTATGCTCTATTTTAATGATCATTCTACAGGGAAAAGAAATCAAGGAATTTATAATACATACTTGGGACTTTAACGGACGTAACGACCAGTGCCGTTCAGCTTATCAAATACGAATCTACCAGGTAATCGAACAAGTTGTAACTAAGCCACTTGCAAGTTCGAGAAACACTTGGATTTAAATGAAAACTACAATTTAAAAATAAATATTGGGTAACGCGACGGGAGAAAAATGTTTTAAATCTACCCTACCCTTTGGATTTAAATGAAAGCGGAACTACCATAAACTAATATTCCGATATAAATTTAATGATTTTAAATTGTACCCATTTATCGACACACAGAGTAAGAATAAAATAACCAAAATTAATTTAAATCAGCATAATTAATATGAGCATCAATTATATAAAAAAAATTTGCGGAAAACCAAATCGTAAAACCGATATGTGTGTAGTATAACTATCATCATTTAATTAAAATATTCAACGCCGTTACAAAAAAATTCTAAAACAAATCACACTTTAGCTAGACCTCTTTTTTAAAAAAAACACAAAGTTTTCAATAAAATATATTAAACAATTTTTCGAATATACAGAATATTGAAAAATACATATATCTTTTTTAAATAAAGTTTTAGCACCAGAGGTAATAGACTTACAATTTTTAATCACCTTCTGAAATTTCACAAAATTATTATAGCATACTCTAATCTAAATTGCTCTCCAATTTATAATGATATCCCTACTTACAATTTCGCTCTTAGTGGTGGCAGGTGAAGTCTACGCAAAATCGATTTACTTACCAAAAATAAAATTTGACATATACCGGACGTATTTCGGTTTTAATTCTAATACCGAACGCCCTTTCAGTTGGAAACATCGGAAACGAATAAATTGTATATAGTAGAATTATAATTTGCGTATCTCGGACTAATAATAATGCGGTAGCAGAAAGGGAGTTGGAGGGAGTTGGAAAGTAACGAATCATAAAACCTAGGGATAACATAAAAATATATGACAGAGAAAATAAAATAAACAAAACTAAATAACAATTTGAAAAATTAATTAGAACAATTTTAAAACGTTTTCGGAATCAATTGCTTCTCTGAATACTCGTTTTGTCAGACGTTCAGATACACTCCAATAAAATTCTATGGAAACTAAGACCAAGTGGACACTCAATATATTTTAGTCTGCAGTTATATAGTGTATTTTTCATCTTGGAGAGTGTTGACAAGTATTTGAACATGAATTAATTTCATAGTTTCAGTCACACCTAATTTTAAATGGTTTTCTTACAGATAACGAATACTTCTATTCTAGTACTTGTTTTATTGTTACGTATCCGTCTAGGTGTAGACCGTTGATATGTCATGTGAAACGAATTCCGCGTAAGTTTGCTTTCAATTATTAATAAATCAACATTATAAACATAAGCAGAAAACCAGAGGCATAACTTTCATATATCGCGAATTAGTTTAAATAAAATTGTAACGTTTTCTACTATAATTTCAAAAATAATTCTAGAAAGTTTTCTTGCACTTGTTGGCACTTATCGAGTACACGCCATAACTTCATAGTAATCTTTTTGCTTGTTGTTTTGGAAGCGAAAAAATAATTTATTGATCCAAAAAGTTGAGTAGTAAAAAGTAATTTAGATTATGAAAAATTTTACAGTCCCAAAAATTATAGCATGTCTTTATCGAGAGAGTAAGCACTGAGCTTTTAATTTTAAATTAGAATAGTGAATGTGGCTTAATGTGCAGCAGATAATTGGGTATTTGGCTGGGACACAGACATAGCTGCTAACCAAAATGTATTTCGGGATCGTGGAAATTCATCGTCTGGGTGAAATCGATTTCAATCCGGTAACGGCTGGATAAAAGTAGATTTTGTAAGCTAGCATTTTTAACAAAACTTGCACAAACGGTACTAAGATCCGCTCCGTAGACAAAGGTAAATAATTATTAAATGACGATGAAAGTGTTATTTGTGAAACGGGTTGAGTAATATATATTTGTTTTTATTGATATTACACGTATACACGTATAAGTTAATCTGAACAATTAGCTTTTAGATACGCAAATGGTTAGATCATGATCTAACAGACTTGATCTACTCACATTTTCGATCATTGAACCGACAAGATGAATAACACGCTATACTGACAACACACCTTGTTTGTTACCAACATCTAAATCGACTCTTTTATTCCAAAATAAGGATAGCAACACACATAGCAAATATCGCAGCCTCAAACAACAGTGCCGTGCTGTGTGAGGAAGAGTTTAAATTGACTGGATAATCATATTAAAATTTTCGAGTAATAATAGAAATATTTATTTTAGATGTATTTATTATTTGAGGAATACATTTTAGTTTCCGTTGACCAAATTGGATGCAGGCTCTGCTTCTAATCTAAAACATTTTTCCACATGGCCCAACCAATATATTATTTGAAATGAAATGACTAGAACATAGTCTAGCTCTTCCCCAATGATATTTTCCATCACTGAAGTTGATTTGCATCTCGAGGAACCTTCTTACATATTCACTTAAATTAACACCAACAATGCAACAATACCTTAGATATATTAAATTCTGATTCGAATGGATAAATAGTATTTATGTATCAAATGATATGACACTGGTAATTTCCGAGCTGTAGAACTGTTCAGAACTTGCAACTTGCCATTTTAAATATGTATTGTAAACGCCTCTTTACATTTTTTTGGATCTTTAAAACGATTCACCATTTTGTAAATATAATTTAAAGAATAAATAAAGTTTTCAAAATTGATATACGTATATTAAAATTTCTTCACGATATCTAACACAGTTGAACACAACAAACGTAAACATTCAATACAGGCAGTGTTGTCACATTATAAAAATGCTGAATTACAGAAACCTTCAGATTGACATCCTGTTTATAAGCATTTACTCATGTATAAATAAAGTTTTGTGTATTGTCACTTTTTATACATTTATTTCAATTATGTAATATGTTTTAAAGTACATAAATTGAGCAATCACAAAAAAGTCATTGGATGATTATTACTTTGAAATAATACATGGCAACGTCGGTGAATTTCAACAAAATAAGTAAACTTGACATTATTTATATTGGAATCAGAAAATACGTCTTTTATTCTTTTAGTATGTTAAATGTCCGGTGATCCACATTTTGTTTCAAATAAATAACTGGAAAATTCACTCCAACATTAACTTGGCTGTACATTGGACCATAAAACTTTTCAATTCAGGTTTACACGAATAAACAACTAAGTTATAGAATAAATATATCTGTTTAAAGATGACAAAACAAAGATTTTTCATAAATATTTCAAACCATGGTACCTATGATAATATAATGTTTTATTGCAGAGCTTGGATAAATGAAATGCTTGCGAAAATAACTACTCCAGATTTACCTCCGGACTGCAATGAAGCCGAACTTTTATTAGAACGACACAAAGATTATAACACTGAAATTGAAGGCAGGTTACCAGTATTCCAACAATTTCACGAAACTGGTAGAACGTTTATTGAAGACGGACATCCACTGTCACAAGAAATTGAAGATAAAATTAAAATTCTCCAACAGAAAATCGATTTATTAGATAATACGTGGAAGAAAAGAAATCTTATATACCAACAGAATTTGGATTTACAACTTTTCAAACGAGAAGCTCATACATTAGAAAATTGGATGGTGGTTAGAGAAGGTGAGCTCATCAGTAAAAATTTGCAGTTAATTATGAAGTTTACTTTAAGTTCATTAACTAGACTATTTATTATGACTAAATCTGTAAATGCTTAAAAGTTACAAGTGTTTTACAGTGGTTTAGACATAATTGAATTGTTTACCGTCAACCACGTACCGTTGATCAGACATTGGTAGCCAGGGTGGATAAAAGAAGGCTTGATTCAGACTAGCGAGATGCTTGACGGGAGTCATCTACCATACACTGATGATGACGCAACAACGCCGCAAACGGTCTGGAAGTGTTGATACCCCTTTAGATTGCAAACTAAAAGAAATAACAGCATCCCATTTTTCGATGAAGTGTAATCGGTTGTCGTTAAACGGTCACTGTTCTTGTAAAATAAATTTCTTAAGAAATCACCCAAACAAGGAGCATAACCTCAATATTAATTAGACGGTATTTTCTTACATTCCCATGAAATTAATGTAAATGTATATTGGCTTTCCCACAGTTTTTTTAGACAGGCCATAACACTAAAACGGCTAAAGATAACTCCAAAAAATTTGGTACGCCGCAATTGAACAAACTACAACATCGCGAATCCCTTATAGTGTCGTGTCAGTGACGGTGTGTCAATATTAAATGAGGGGGGGTCGTGTGACAGCTCATATTAAAGGTATCAAAGGGTTTTCTGTTGAGTTGCGAAAGTTATTTAAATATTTTTTTATGGATGATCTTAGGACTAATTGAGCAATATTAAATTTTGCTTTTTGTAGATGACTAAGTTATTTAAATCAATATTAACATTTACAGATTGTAGGAAACTTAATATTAGAAAATGTAGAACTCTTTGTTTTTCTAGAAAAATTGAAAATATATTCATTTATTATGTAAACGTAATGATTTGAGTAACGGTCTTCCTGTTTGGGATCTTGATGTGATATTAGATCCTAAACTTGGATTTCACCTTCAGTATGATCATATTATTAGTAAATCAATGAAGATTTTGGGATTTGTATTGCAAAATGCTAAAAACATATCTGCAATGTATTTTGCATTAGTCAGGTCATTGATGGAATACTGTTCACCAGTTTGGTCTTGCATCTTAACATAACCATGTGTGCTTGGAGAAAGTCCAAAATAAATTAATTAGGTTCTTGTCTTTTAAAATGTGACAAGTAATACATATCAAGAGTTAAGATATTGTAGGTGCGTTAATCTCAGCTCACATCGCCAGTGTGCGCGTTCTTTTTCATTTACTTACTTCGAAGTGAGCTGAGATTTTTACCTCCCCCTTCACTTTCCATGTGTTAGGCGATGGTATCAGTTAGACTTGAGTCGGCAATAAAGTGGAAGAGTTAAAGAAATATTTATAATCTAATTTTCTTTGGTTTTGAGTTAATTTTATCTATGGGATTATGGAAAGAATAACTTCATTAGATGCTGATAAGAATCTGTCTCATATTTTAAATATTTTTCAATTAGTTTTGTTAGAGAGCAGTTGAATAATAGGAATATAAAATCTTATTTACATAAAAAATACTAGTGAATATATATGCAAGATTATACATTCCTTCCGGAAGAGTAACATTGATTTAATCCTGCATTTATAGTTTGACATGTCTATTTGCTATTTCCATAATTTTTCCTCCATTCCTTCCTGTCCTGGGTCTTTTTCCTCCAGTGTTTAAATTCTTTTTTTCTCTATTTGGTCCATCCATCATTCAGCGATACTGAATCCAAATATCCTATTAAACTTGTCATATCCATATTTGTCTAATACCTAATATTTTTTCTGTGTGCAATTTCTTGGTTAGATAATCCACAAAATGTTAATAGGCACTCTTAAGGACGGCAAGGTTGGAGATTCTATCACACAAGTTGAGGAGTTTATTCGTAAACATCGTGATTTTGAAGAAACCATAAAAGCTCAAGAAGACAGATTTAACGCTTTGAAACGACAAACTTTACTAGAAGATGCATTTGCTGAGCAAAAACTCGAAGAAGCTAAAGCCAAAAAAGTAGAAAGGGAAAGAATCGAACATGAAAAATTAGAACAAAGAAAAATGATGGAGAAAGCTAGGATAAATGAAATGAGAAGGCAGGAGTCACGGGATACATCGCCGAGGTAATTTTAAGCGTTTAAAACGAAAAAGGAAAGTTAACTTTGATCTTCTTTAGGTTTAGCAATTTATCTGATGATATTAGACCGGTTGTCAAACCTGACGTACTTGAATATGCCCATCATTCTCCATTCGAAAATAATAACGTATCTGTAAGAAAGACAAATTCGGTAGTGCAAATGTTTGAACGAGATAAAGACCGCTTAAGAAGAGGATCCGATGTAAAACGTGCAGAAAGTATGAAAGTTGGAAATACTGCCAAACCTGTCAAGAGAACTCCATCTTTTAACACTAAAAGACGTGGTTCGATTAGAGCCAAAAATGCAGGTAAGGAAAAGTTACACTTTTGCGTAAATGAGTGCACGTTACAAATTACTATCATATTTTGTAGAATTGGTATTACCTCCTGTTGAAGCAGAAGCCTTCCTAGAAAGAAAACAATTATTACTGCCTGGTCAAAAACGGGCCACAAACAGAGCGTGGAAAAATTCTTACACTGTTCTATGTGGACAACTTCTTTGTTTCTTCAAAACTAAGGACGACTTTGCTGCCAGCAAAGCAAACGCACCTCCACTAAATATCCATAACGCCTCTTGTACGGTGGCAGATGATTACCAAAAAAGGAAACACACTTTCCGTTTATCTATCACAGATGGATCCGAATTTCTGTTTTCTTCTAATTCCGAAGTTGATATGATGGATTGGATTAACAAGATAACATTTAGAGCGAAATTACCACCAGCACATCAGCTGTTGCATTTTGAAGTTACGAGAGTAAGTATAAGTTTATTCTTATTATTTAATGTAGCTTGACAATCTGTAGCTCGTTTCTTTACTTCCGTCATTTCGTCTCCATCTTCTGTGGCTTGTTTTGTCAGTTTGCCCACCTTTTCATAATTTTCTATATCATTGTGACCTATATAATCCATAGTAATCTAATGTTTTTATTTTACCTGTAGAGAATTGAATTTCTTCTAAAATTTTGATGAAGATTTGAGATGTGGTAGCTGAGATATTTGTTCGAGGATTTATATCTTACGTCATATGGACCTATTTTAATTTCATTATTAAAATGATGTTGTAGTGTTGAGTTTTCTTGGGATGTAATAAAGTTGTTTTGTTATACCAATCAGCCAATTTATCGGTGGACATACTGAGATCTCTTATGGTGTAGTTAATTACCTTGTTTTTGTATATATGCCTTCAAACTGAATTAACTTTATTTGTGGTTCCAGATTATCTAATTTATCTGACGTATATATGGAAAATAGAATATGATTTAATATGCTGTCCTGTGAAAGTCCACTCGATGTAGATCTCGGGGAGCTTCTCTCTCCATTCATATGTATGATTAGTTGTCTGTTGCTATATAGTCTTATTATATTGAATATTAAATTCTGGGGAACGTCTACCGTCAACAGTTTAAAATTAATTTCGTCATATGCTCCTTTTATGTAAATGAATTAAGCTGATACTGACTTGTTCCTGATAGAGCCATTTTAAGGTATGTAGCTAGTCAGTTGTGAGGTTATTTCTTCTCTATTATTACAACATTTTCTATTGGCACTTAAATTAGATTAGATTTTATGAGGTGGCTTTTGGCCTATTCCACTGCGACCTTTTCAGATCTATTGTGGTCCTCTAAACTCTAGATTACATTCTCCAGCCTGGCTCTTTTTAAAAAGTCTATTAGCGTGGAGACTGAACCTTTCATGTAGCTCTCTGCCAATGGCTTTTCTTCGCCTAATGCAAAAAACCGCACATTTGCCAGGCTGTTGCACTGATATAGAATGTGTTCTGCCGTTTCTTCTTCTAGGTGACAAAACCTGCACATATCTTCGTTTCTCAATCCCATCAGCTTTAAATGCCTATTGAGCTTACAGTGCCCGTTAACAGACCCACTACAGCTTTGACAGTTTTCCTGTCTTTTGCCATCAGATCTGCTGTAAATTTTGTGTTCTAATATGAACTGTTTCGCTTGCCTCTGTCCTGGTGAGTTCCTCCACCATTTCAGAGATTTGTGGGCGACCCACTTCTTGGTTTGTTTCCTTGTTATGGTTTTTGCAACGCCGCAGAAGGGTTCCGGCCCAACGAATGGCATTGATGAACCTTGCTTGGCCATTTCATCTGCTTTTTCGTTGCCCCTCGTGCCCCGATAGCCAGGCTATCGTAACATTGCTACGCTCACCCAGTGTGTTTAGGGCCCGCACACAATCCCATACTAGCTTAGAATTGACCTCTAAGGAGTTGAGTGCCTTTAGCGCTGCTTGGCTGTCTGTGAAGATGGCAATTGAACGATATGTTCTCTTCTGCCTTTTAATTTCTTCCACACAGTGGAGAATCGCCGTCATTTCCGCCTGGAAAATTGTGACGTACCTTGATAGGCTTACTGGAAAGGCTATCCCTTGCTTCAGCCCTACTATACCGGCTCCTACGTCGTCTAACGTCTTTGACCCGTCTGTATACCAAAAAACATCCGCATGTATGGGTACACCTTTTTTCCAGTCTTCCCTGTTTGGTATAGTTACTTTGAACTTATTATCGAAGCTATATCTCGTAGCTATTGCATCGAAGGGCTGTCCCATTACATAGTCCGCCTTTAGCTCCTCGATTAGCTTCCAGTTGGCAGCTCTATGCGTTTGGCTTATGTGTTGCTGGCTATGTATTAATCTGTGCATTACAGATCTCGCTTCACCTTGTATGAATATGTGTAGAGGTGGCAGATTCATTAAGACTTCCATTGCAGCTGTAGGAGTAGTTTTGATGGTCCCTGTAACACACAGGCAGGCCAGCCTTTGTGTGTTATTCAACAGCCTTATTGCTCCTACTTGCTGCGTCTTTGTCCACCACCCCACGGGCCCATAAGTTATCATTGGTCTGACAACCTTTGTGTATAACCACAGGGTCATTTTTGGGTTGAGTCCCCAGTTCTTACCGCACAGTCTTCTACATCTGCCTAAAGACATGAAAGCTTTCTGTGTGGTTTTCACTATGTGAGTATTCCAAGTGAGCCTATGATCAAAAAATACCCCTAGGTATTTTGTTGCTTTGGCAAAGGGAATCTCTGTTTCTCCTAGCACTGGTGGTTTTAGGCCTTGCAGTGCAGTGCAGTTGACAATTTGTGTTTTCTGAGCGTTGAACGTCAGTCTCTCTTGTTTACCAGTTGTCTACCATATTTATAGCTATCTGCATTCTTTCAGATATTATTCCAGCAAACTTACCTTTTACCACAATTACTATGTCATCGGCGTATCCTAGACAATAAAAATCTTCCTTGGACAATTCATTGAGGAGATCGTCTACTAAGGTTGCCCAAAGTAGTGGTGAGAGAACTCCTCCCTGTGGCATCCTCCACCTGCTCTTGCCTTGATGGTAGCTTGACCCAGAGTGGATATTACTATCCTGTTCTCCAGGGTGGCCTTTATCCATCTGCATATCACAGCAGGTGTGCCTCGTCTACTCATTGCGTTGGTAGTAACATTATTGAATGCTCCCTCGATGTCAAGTAACGCGGCCAATGCTATTTCTTTGTCTTCCATTGACTTGGAAATAAGCCTATTCAGATCATCCAACGCTGAGTCCGTAGGTTTTCCAGGTTGGTATGCGTATTGACGATTGCTTAGAGGGTTATCTTTTAGCACTTCGTCTCTTATGTACCTGTCCAAAAGCCTTTCTAACGTTTTCAGTAGAAAGGAGGACAAGCTTATTGGTCTATATGACTTTGGTGTTAGGTCTGATATTTTACCTACTTTAGGTAGATATATGACTTTATTGGCACTTAAAGAGTGAGTTGAATTTTGGGTCTAGATGGAAACCAATGACTTATTAAAGATAGACCACCCTTCACACATTATTACTTGTATAATGTTTTGGTCGCAACCAAAATTTTATAAACTATTTTACTATTGATAGGACATGAAAAATCCTGACCGAAAAAAATAGGGAGCTGGACCAAGGGTTAGTCATACCTATTTTAAATGCTTTTCACTTTTTTTCTTAAATCTCAAATATATTCATTAATTACTATTTTTGTTATACGAGGTTTGGCATCATGTAAGGATAGTGTCGTCTTATAACTATGTTGCGTACAATCAAAATGCAAACAAGGCTTTTCTATCTTTACGTCATTGGTTGAACTCCTACATTCATTGATTAGCTCGGCAACACCAGTCAGAGGCTTCGAGACCTCGGCACCTCAGCCCGTAGGCTTTTTGTGCTCTTGGTTTTAGGTACCGTTTATGTGAAGAGATCAGCAGCCCTTATCGGGCTTATTAGTATTTTCACTAGGCCTTCTTGGAGAAATCTTCACTTGGGTTCTCTATACCAACGAGTCTATATCTCCAATGAGACAGTGCTTCACATTCGAAGATAATGTGTGAGGCTGTTTCCTCCTCTTTCATGTACAACCGACAGATAGGTACCTTCTTATGTATGCCAATTGTATGCATGTGCTTCCTTAAGGTACAGTGATCGGTAAGTAATTCCGTCACTTTCCTTATTTGTCCCTATTGAGGTTTATTATTTTGTTAGTCAGCGATTACGTGGATTTTTTTACTAGGAGTTTGTTGTGTTCCTGTTTTGACACGTGGCTCCAGTACGTCGGATGTTTAGTTTGAATCCTCCGAGATGTACAACCACGTGCAGCAGTATTATGGGTTGCCAGGGTTAAGAGTTTTTGAAGGCAGTCCTAGACTAGTCTAGATCTGATCTGGGGACATGCTAAAGATTTCAGTGATGCTTGACTATCTGAGAGTATAATGATCTTCTGGCCTCTATACCCCCTTTCGATGTTCATTTGCGAACACGTGTCGATAACGTAGAGTTCTGTCTGGAATACGGATGCAATCTTCCTCAACGATGCGTGGACATTGCACCTCCAGCTTCGGTTCCTATGTCAGTTTTAGATCCGTCTGTGAACCACACCAACTTTCCTTTCTAACTGCATGGTTGGTTCTCGTTAATTGTAGCCAACATTTTATCACTTCTTATTTCAAGAAGTGAGTTTGTGATAACATCTGTGATTCTGAAATGACAATGGGTGTTTGGCACCTTCTTGCCAATTCCAATTACATTCCAGCCGGTATGCAACCATTTTTGCTTCCGCATTAGCTTGGCGAAATATTGAGAATGGTTTCCATTGCCGCAGTCGGGCTGCTTCTCATCGCACCTGTTATGCGTAGACAGCAAGCCTCTGAAGTCTTGATAGCTCCAGTTCGGTTTTCTTCTAATCCATTGGCCACCAAACTAAGGCTCCATTGGAAACCATGAGTGTCACCACACAGTTGTGAACAGCCATTGTAGAATCCGTGGATTTTGTCTCCATGTGCTTCTTATCGCCCGTTTGGCAGCCATTAGGGCCATTTTCCCATAGGTTTTGACATGTAGGGGTGACTTCCAGGTTAGTTTTGCATCCAGAATTTTATCCAGATACTTGATCTCCTGGCTTAGGCACAGATGCACGTTGAAGAGGCTTGGCGGTTTTAGTCTCTTAAGCTTCCTTCTCCTAGTGAAGGGAATGATCGCAGATTTTGCAGGGTTTACCCTTAGGCATTCCCTCCTACACCATATCTCCACCGTTTCCAGAGCTTGTTGTGTCAGCTCAGATATAACATTAGGGTATTTCCCCAGTACAAGTATTGTCAGATCATCTGCATACCCCTGGGTGTATAGCCCCTTCCCGTTCAATTTCTCCAGTAATTCCTATATGACGAGGTCCCACAGCAAAGGAATCTGTGGACATCCCTTCATTATCGATACCTCCATGGAATCTCCAAATAAGGTTGTCGTTAATGTCCTGAGAAAAACATGCTTTTCATCCATCGACATGTAGTGTCGTATGCTCCACGCCTTACAGCAGCAGAAATAAAAGGAGCTATGAGCTCTTTCTATGTCAAGAAATGTTCCCAGATCTATTTCTTGATTTCCTAGGGCAGCTTCAATTTTTGACAACAGTTGGTGTAATGCTGTTTCACAGGATTTTCCTGATTGATAGGCATGTTGGTTATAACGTAGTTGCTCATCAAGTTTTCCTTAACATGTATATCAATAAGTTTCTCCATTATCTTCAATATGAAAGAAGACAGAGTTATTGGCATAAATGAGTTTACCTGGGAATAATCCTTTCCTGGTTTGGCAATAAATAAAGACGATTCGGGCTCTTTTCCAAGCAGTTGGAATGTATCCAGCTACCAGTGATGCCCTGAAGAGTTTATAAGTACAGTAGATAGATGTATTTGCCCCTGCTGTAGATGCGCTGGGAATTTTTGCTGCTCATTAATATTGAAATAGTATTAATTGCTTGAATGAAATTAGTTGTTTAGGTTGCATAATTTTTTTTTCATCATGATGTGTTACCTTTATACGAAACAGTGACTATTAATTTATAGTACTTTTTTAAATTAAATTGACATGCTCGGCTACTGTGGCCACTTGAACAGGTACAGTAAATTGACGTTAATAGAATAATACATCACCACTCTAAATTTTGTTGTAAAATTGAACGATACATTATTTAAGACTGTAGGACGGTATTTGCTTATTGGGGTAACTCGGCCAATCTTGTGAATTTTAATTTAATTAAAAACGATGGAAAGGTTATGCGAGCGGTATATAAGAGATGAAGTGCTAGTTCACAACCCACTTCATCCAAATCAGCATGCATATACTCCGGGAAGGTCAACTGATTCGGCCCTTCACCAAGTGGTTGGCAGAATCGAAAGATCATTGGACAACAAAGAATCCACCCTGGGTATATTCATAGATATCGAAGGAGCGTTTGATAAAAAAACCTTTCCAACAATTACCCAGCAACTCAGCTCCAGTAATGTACCTCTGGTAGTAGGAGAATGGATACTCAAGATGCTCTCTAGTAGAGCAATAAGTATTAATGTAGAAGACATCACAGTAAGAGGACTGGTCATGAGGGGATGTCCACAAGGAGGAGTCTTATCACCCCTTCTGTGGAACATAGTCCTGGATACCCCGATTAATCACCTCAATAATAATGGATTCTACACAATTGCATACGCAGATGACATAGTTATCTTACAGACTGGCAAATTTGTGAACACACTGTGCGATAGAGTGCAGGATGGGCTTAAATTAATAGAAACATGGTGTAAGGAACACTCACTGTCGATCAATCCCAGGAAGACTGTGATGGTCCATTTCACCAGGAAAAGAAGCTTATCGGGTTTGAAACCTCCCGAAATCTTCAAAAGCAAACTAAACTTCTCGGAAGAGGTGAAATACCTTGGTGTTACCCTCGACAGGAAACTAACATGGAACTCTCACCTACACAGCAGAGCAAAAAGAGCATATTATGTGGCTTATGAGCAGTGTCGGAGGACGGTGGGACGCACATGGGGTCTGTCACCCCGTGTGGTCACCTGGATCTACACTGCAATAATAAGATCCATGTTAACGTATGGAGCAATTGCATGGGGACCGAAGGTTCTACAAGCAACGGCCATCCAAACATTATATCAAATACAGTGAATGGCTTGTTTAAACATCACATGAGAACAACACCAACCGCGGCAATGGAACTAATTACTGGTCTGACCCCTCTCGACCTGTACGTCAAGGAGGTTGCGTTAACCCCGAAGTAGGAGTGCGCCAATTGAGGCTAAGCCTATGACAAGAAGCTCTCACTGCGCTACCTCTGCTGCAGGCAGCCAATGATGCAATTGAACCCAGGTTTGTATTTAATAAACCCTACAAAATACAAATAAAACAGAACACAGAGTCAGATGCTGCAAATGCAATACGCATATATAGAGATGGCTCAAAAACGGAAGAAGGCTCAGGATGTGGAGTTTACTACACAGCACTAAGCCTAAGGATTAAGTGGGGAATGGGAAACAATACCAGCGTGGTTCAAACAGAACTGGCTGGTATCTCAATTGCCACAAAAGAACTAACCAGAAAAGGAATTTCTGGCAAAAATATAACAATCTGCACTGATAGCAGACAAGCCCTATTAGCCTTGAACAGACAACGTGTTATATCGGGGCTAGTACTAGAATGCTACCAAGATTTAGCTAATGTCTCGGCAGATAACAATATTATCCTGAGGTGGGTTAAAAGTCACGACAGAAGTAAAGGAAATCGCATTGCCGATTCTTTAGCCAGGGAAGCGGCTGGACTAAAAATTTTAGGACCCAACGACTTCGACAATTGCGGAACAAGCCAAACGTTACACCCATGCTCAATCCCTTAAGAGATGCAGTTTTGCCAGGATCACCCTGGACGACCCTGGGAAGCTGGCGCCGAAGAAATATTTGGCGATGACCAGGAAAAACCTACGTTTAACAGTAGGATTCTTGACTGGCCACTGTCAACTAAGGAAACACCTCCATACTATGGGACTAGTGGACACACCTCTATGCAGGATGTGTGAATAGGAAGATGAAAATGTCAGGCATGTCCTATGCGAGTGTCCGGAGTTATCGTCAATATAGTCCAGTCGAGTTAGCACAAAAACTATCAAAACATGGATATGAGAGCAGTAGGCGAGATTTTTGAAGTAAAGCCCTAAAAATATCATGGTAAATGATAATCCGTTGCCTCCACCGGTTTTTAGGCTGTGCTAATTGCACAATAACAGTTTAAAGCCAAAACAACCAAAAATAGGCATATTTTTCGACATGTTTTCGAATTTTACTCGAAATATATTGAGTTTATTATGTTAACGCTTCAGAACAAAGTTATAGAGTGTGAAATTGGCTATAAAATTCCGTGGTTTAAAATGTGAAAATTCCATTCCCTGCAGCCACAGCGGATGAATAAGTAAAAAAAAAAATTGAAAAACAGGTGTTTTTCGGACGCAAAATACTAATGCAATTTATAAAGCAATCTGAATCATTATTATTTCTCATAAAACGTTATTTATTCACGAACTGAATGCAACAAATGCGGTTTCGATATCTTATTTAGTTGCTGAGTGATCTAATTGTTAAGTAACATTATGTAAATGAGAAAGACATTGTTAGAATAAAGACATATGCCACAAAAAAATTTTCAAACTTACAATAATGTTTTTACACATACTAGAAACTTACAGTTATCATATGCAATTATATAATCAACAATTTTTTCGGTTCAACTGACTCGGACGTTAGTTTAAAAAAGTGGTTAAAATTTCACCTTTATAATAATTGATTATCTGTGCGGGTTATTATTTTAAGTTAAATCTGAAAGTACCCACTTAAAGGAAACAAAACTTATGACGTTTTGAACCATCAATTCGGACCATTTAATCCCGAGTTATTGAATCACAAACTTGATCGACGATTCTCTGCAAACCAACAACAATCTAACGAAAAAAAAAACTGTCATGCAGGTCCTTCTGCATACTTTCCAGATATTTTTCAACAAGACACTTACCTTTCATAACGTATCGACAATTAAATCACAAACAAGAGCAAATGTTCGCGGGAGAGGCTCTCGACGCTCGGATTCGGAGTGGAGGGGATGGCTGAGTGCCGAGGCGAGAAGTTGAATCGGCGCGTTCAAAACCACTGTGCGCTCTTTCTTGTAGATTATCTCAGCTTTTAATGCACGAATCTTGACGTTTTTTTTTAAATCGATAAACCGAATCGAGAGGATTTCAATGAAGTGATTATTTTTATTCTATTTATATAATTTATTTTTTTCACAATCACATTGAAAAGTCGGCTTTTTCGCTTGCCATTGACAACGGAAAGTTGACGTTTATTGACAGGAATTACTTGGGATCAGAGATCCAGGGACTGTTTAAAAAAGTAAGTATAAAGTATTAGACAGGTACTTGAAATAAGAGGTATAAATTTATCAATAATTATTTATAATATATATTCAAGAAATTGTGAGAATAAATGTTATATGTATTGCGAGCTAAAAGTGAAATTATTGTTCTCAAGCAATTAACATATATTTTCCTTTATCTATAACCCAAACATCCATTTCGGTAGAATAACCTAAAAGTAATTAATATACCTATCACAGTTCGCTAAAATATATAAATAGAATAAAAAAAAATCACTTCATTGAAATCCTATGGATTCGGTATATCAATTTAAAAAAAAACGTCAAGATTCGTGCATTAGAAGCTGAGATAATCTACAAGAAAGAGCGCGCAGCGGTTTTGAACGCGCCGATACAACTTCTCGCCGCGGCACCCAGCCATCCCCTCCACTCGGAATCCGAGCGTCGAGAGCCTCTCCCGCGCACATTTGCTCTTGTTTGTGATTTAATTGTCGATACGTTATGAAAGGTAAGTGTGTTGTTGAAAAATATCTAGAAAGTATGCAGAAGGACCTGCATGATAGTTTTTTTTTCGTTAGATTGTTGTTTGTTTGCCGAGAATCGTCGATCAAAAGGACTCAATAACTCGGGATTAAATGGTCCGAATTGAACGTTCAAAACGCCAAAAGTTTTGTTTTTCCAGATCCTTTAAGTGGGTACTTTCAGATTTCAATTAAAATAAAAAACCGCACAGATATTTCAATTGTTATAAAGGTGAAATTTGAACCACTCTTTTAAACTAACGGCCGAGTCAGTTAAACCGAAAAAATTGTTGATTAAATCATTGCATATGATAGCTGTGAGCTTCTAGTATGTGTAAAAACATTATTAAGTTTAAAAATTTTGTGGCATATGTCTTTATTCTAATGATGTCTTTCTCATTTACGTAATGTTACTTAACAATTAGATTACTCAGCAACTAAATAAGATATCGAAACCGCGTTTGTTGCATTCAGTTCGTGATTAAATGAAGTTTTATAAGAAATTATAATGATTCAGATTGCTTTATAAATTGCATTAGTATTTTGCGTCCGAAAAACAGCTGTTTTCCCAATTTTTTTTTACTTATTCATCCGCTGTGGCTGCAGGGAATGGAATTTTCACATTTTAAACCACGGAATTTTATAGCCAATTTCACACTCTATAACTTTGTTCTGAAGCGTTAACACAATAAACTCAATACATTTCGAGTAAAATTTGAAAACATGTCGAAAAATAGGCCTATTTTTGGTTGTTTTGGCTTTAAACTGTTATTGTGCAATTAGCACAGCCTAAAAACCGGTGGAGGCAACGGATTATCATTTACCATGATATTTTTAGGGGATTACTTCAAAAATCTCGCCTACTGCTCTCACATCCACCATTAACGCTTATTCGACTGGACTAATAAGAGAGTGTGTGTTCGGTGAGTCTTGGCCTACACCTGCCGATATAAAGGAGAGACCTGTCCACCTTCCTGGGAAGGACAGGATGGACGATGACCTAGGAGGACAACTCCTCGGGAGGATGTACAATGGGTCACATGTGGCCTAAGTGCTGTGAGCCTACACTCACCCTCCCTACTCTACAGATACAGATTGAGGTAAAGTTGCTGCTCTTTTGTTAGAAACTGGTGACATTCGATGAGGATGTGCGTGTGATTGCAATGTTGCATTGACAGTTAATATGATCGACTGCTCTATGACATCAAATTATTACTATTTATGTGTGATTAACGGGAAAGAAAACAACGCGCTGAACAACTACTGCCTTTATTAACTGTTATACAGGTTCTTTTTCTTTTTATAATTACCTATTTACATTCACAGAAATTCCGCGATGATTTTCTTTCTGTGCTCCTCGACTATTAGATAATGCAGGCTGTTGAATATGATTTTATTATTAGTAGACCCAAGTCATATTAACTCTCACAGTCCAATTGTAGAAGCCCAGCGTATTTTACAAATACCAATGTGCAATAACATTCACTTAAATATGTGATATTTAAGCCTTCTACTTGTATGCAGTGATAAATTAGATGTGTATTTTATTTATAACAAATAATAGTATATTATTTAACGAGCGGTAATGTAGGTCATAACTCACGCAGATGAAGTTTGCAGCACGAGCCGCAGGCGAGTGCTGTAATTCATCAAGTGAGTTATGACCATTACCGCTCGTTGAATACTATACTTTATCTACGACTATAACAATAAATACTAAGACACAAGTACAGACAAAAACTTTATTAACAAATCTTAATAGGTAGGTACCTATAACATTGCTTTAAAAACTTTAGTTGTGATTAATCATCTTGTTTATTAATAAAATTAACAGTAAAGTTTGAACAACCAGTGAACTGAATATTTGGGACCGAATTATGGAAGTTTATTGTTTCTTTTTGTGTTTGTTGCATATATGTTGATGATGTAGGTACTGGTTGAGGTGTTATAGAACTGTATATTCTATTTGCGGTATCTTTCTTATTTTTTTCGGAATCATCAACGTACCCCTCAGCCACAGTAGTTGATCGCCAACCGCCATGTCGTTTCAGTGCCGTTATATCCCCTCCAGCATCTACTAATAAAGTTGCCGATGAGCGGCGAAAACAATGCCCTGTATATAAATTACAGTCGGGTAATTTTAAAAATGTAGCAATGTCTTTCCCCATTGCTCCAAATTTATTAATGCCAATTCTTTGTGAATGATATTTTCCATTTTGATATTTAAAGAATAATATCGTTTGCGATATATCGGTAGGACGAAGATTTAAATATTTCTTAACTACGGTATAAAAGTTTCCCGTAACAGTGAATTTTCTGGCAATTTTTGTTTTTGTATTTGGTACACTGACCATAAAAATAGATCCATGATCTTCTAAATCTGTAATTTGCATAGAGTATAATTCTGCTGCACGACAAGCACCCATAATGCCCATTATTAAAGCAACCTAAAATAAATTATATAATGATAAAAACGATTGAATTATTGTGAAATCGATCTACCTTTGTCGCCAGATATTTCTCATCAGGAGCTTCATTTATGAAATTATTAAGTTGTTCTGGCGTAAATGTTTTTGCCTTTTTAGCTACATGTTTCTCTGATTGACGTTTAAGAAACGCACGTAATTTTAAATAATTCTCTATATTGATTCCATTATTTATGTTGAGTGTGCTTCTTAGCATGGAGTAGAAAGTCCATAGAGACGATGCTTTATATTTAAGTTCAGTAAAATATGCCAAAAGTACGTTTTCTGTAAACGATGACCTAATGTCCTTACTGCTACACCAATCTTGAAAATTTTTGTATACACCTCTATATTTGTTTTGGGATTTTTCAGGCAATAAATTCTGTATGGTAACATTAGCTATTTGTCTTATTTCTGGCGGTGTACATAATAATTCATCTTCACTATCTGAATTCATCTTTTTCAGCACAAAATTCACAATAATAAGAATTCGGTATTAACTTAATTTGAAAACGTCAAAATTAATCAAGTGTCACAAGTGACATTACTCCCCATCCGGCTTGTGCTTGTACAGAAGTACAGAGTACAGAGCCACGTTGATATTCGGTTCGTAAATACCTTCAAGAATTTCCGATTTATTATAGTGAGTTATAAGCAGTGAGTTATTATAACTCACGCTGTTCGTTTACAGATACTATAACCTGCTTAAAAGCAGTTGAATAATTAGTATATAATATAATAGGAGTAGATAAATTAACATTTTTGCTTGAAATGGGCTCGTAATTTTTAAAATTTGACCTAAAAAAAGAGGCTCATTTCGTTGAGATTTTTAATGTGGTATGAATATGCATAAGGATTACATAGTTTTATACATAGGTACTTGATATCACCCAGTTTACAATTCCAGATCTTGGAAAGAAATCGACGTTATTCATTCTCTACATTCGTCAGTTATATATTCTGAATTGATCAAATAATTTCAAGGAAGTAATTTGCATTATTTTAGGATCCCAACGATTTCGAAATTAGTTCGCAGTCTAGTAGAACTTCCAGTCCCGATGTATCTGACGTCGTATTAAGACACGATCCACAAGCCACCAATGGAACTCTATCTTCAACACCCAACTATTCAAGTAGACACACTATGGGTAAGTATTGATAATAAATTTTCAAATCCTTTTCATAGGATTCACCAAAAAATTTTTGCCAGTCTTGAGTCTAGCCAAAAAAGTTTGGATATTTTTTTTCCCCAACATTTAAAAAAGTTAATGTATTGATTGTATTGATTGTGATTGAAGTGTACTCTTCAGTCAGGGATTAGAGATTCTCGGACGGATAACACATACCTTGTACTGATGAGGCGCAAAAACGCCGAAACCGGTCTATAAGTGGTGTTGTCCCTTCTAATTGCAAACCAGAATAGTTCGTTTTAAAATATCTTGTAGATATACAATATCCGTCGGTGCATATAGCACCGGAAGTAGTTGTTGCTTCTTAGTTGAACGGTGACTGTTTTTGAAAAATATTTTTCAAAACTGTATAAAACGTCAGGATAAAAATAATTATTCTTCGACACCTCTATAATACTCTATAGGTCTGTTCCAACTGCAATAAAAAACTGTCAGAAACGATAAGAGAATAGTCGACCATTGCAATCAGTGATAGGAATTACGCGAGTAAAGTCGTTGTTTGTTACGACGTAAAACCAAAAGAAGCATTCGAATTATAACGTAATTTTTCGGATGATGATAAAAAGAAGGATTTAGTGTGAGAAAAGAAGACTCGTAAAAATTGTTGTGTTTTCAATAATAGGAATAAATGAATACCTACAAATTAAAATTCATAACAAGTTTATGAAAATATTTCATAATATGTCTAATAATTAACACATATGTCGGCTTCTGCAACCTGCTGTTCACCTCCTGTCCAATAGGCACAACTCCTTAGGTTTGTCCCTACCCCCCTCCTAATCGAAACTAATTGAATTTAGTAGAAAACCTTCAACAGTCTCCCCTCTTATTCCACTTAATAACTTTGTCCTTCCTATTGTGGATCATTGCAAAATACTGGAATGATATTTGACTCCCACTTAAATGGGAAACAGCATATTTTTGAAACAAATGGTAGTTGTCTAAAATTTAAAACTTTTTCCCACTTTCGTTGAGGTGCAGATTAAAACGTTGTTTTAAAAGTTTATAAAGTTCTGATTCGCTCCAAAATTGTATCGGCAGCTTCATCTACATGTCCGTATCTAAATCTACGTTGAATATATTAAACTCTGGTCATAACACAGCCATACACATTGGTGCCTTTTGCTCCATTCCCATAGATAGCCTTCACTGTGAGGCCCAACGTCTCACCCCTCTGGACAAGACGCCAACACCTTTCCCGCTCCTATGCAGCTACTATATCATCCAACCTTTGCAATCCAGTTCACTTTTTACTTATTTGAAACACAGATACTCCTCAGAATACCACTTCTCGCTCAGTTATAAAACCCGCTAGAATAACGTTTGCTTCAATTATAAATAAAATTAACCTCACCCAAACAACTCCCCTTCCAATACCACCCACTCCTCCCTGGATAACACATTTCCCACGGTTCGACACCCCCCCTTTGCAGATGTAACAAACACGAGTCCCCAAATGAACTTTTACGATAAAAATGATAAACAAACACCACTAAAAGGGAGTACTCTATACTGTTGCTTCAAAAGCCAGACTGGAGTAGGCTGGTCGGGAGCTACTGCCCACAACTCATAAGCTCCTCCCTTATCCCTCCTCATTATAGTGCTCACACTGGAGAGTTGTTTAGTACCCTCCAAGTCCTTAAGTCCATTTTCCTTTCACAAACATGTCGCAGTTTGCACTGATTCTCTCGGTTCGATTCACTCATCGATTCACCGACCAACCCGTGGTTCAAAACATAGGTACATGATACTTACCAACATCTCATCTCCCAACATGCAACAGTAACCGTCATCTGGTTACCCTCACACATCGGTATTACCGGCAATGGACCCGACGATCGCATCCCACTACCCCAACAACTAGCATTGAAGTTTGAAGCGACCTTAAATCTAAGATTAAAAGAAAATAAAAACAAGCATGGCAAAACCACTGGAGAACTATTAACACAACTCTCCATGAAATTCAGCCCACACTTGGAAAACCAACCTCCCTCGGCCTGTCAAGAAAAGAAATGGTCATCGTCAGAAGACTGCTAATCGGCCACACAAAACTGGCTCACAGTTATTTATTGACATCTAGGAATAGACCTACATGTCAGAACTGCCAATCTCCACTTACAGTGAAGCATGTACTAACATACAAAAATAGCAATATAAATTAAAGTTTATTAAAGAGGTGCGCTTCTTTGAGTAATTGGAGTACCAACTGAATTGATCAGGGCATTTCAATATGTCTTTGATGTTGGATTTGAGATTTAACTGGAATCGTCACTTTGATGAAAACATTTTTAAAAAAATCGTATAAAGGGGGACGTGTTTTTGCTCATATGTAGACGGTATAAATATCTTCTCTTAGTTCCTTGTGGCATTACTTGTTATTTCTTCTTATTTTCTTGGGAATCAAACGACAATAATGTTTTTTGGGTGGTCCCTATCTGACAACAATTTTTCATTCATTCATTATTAGTTAATCTTGACAACGGTAGCTGGAACGCTACCGAAACGTTGAAATAAAAAAAATAAAAAACAAGTTGTCAAATTTTTTTCGTTGTGTCAGATAGGGACCAAAAATTTTTCATTCATTCATTATTAGTTAATCTTGACAACGGTAGCTGGAACGCTACCGAAACGTTGAAATAAAAAAAATAAAAAAACATTATTGTGGTTTGATTCCCAAGAAAATAAGAAAAAATAGACGGTATAACTTCAACCCCTTTTCCCTATGGTCACTTCTCCCAATTTTTTTAATGGAAGACCCTATACATTATTGTATTGGATTCTCCTCTACAAGAGGATTACAAAAATGTATAATAAATAAGTGAAAAGTGAATCAGTTGGGAGTTACGGATAATTCCAATGTAAACTGTTTTTGCTGCGACACTAACTCTACTCAATTAAGTAAACGATGTTTTGCTAGAGGACAAAAACATAGCGACCAATAAACTGGTGTTTGACGTTTTTTAAATCAGGTGTCAAGTTATCTAAGTTTTCATTCGAATATCAACATTTACAAGTAACTATCTACCGTAAAAATGATGTATATTCTGCAAGATAGAATTGAAATTGTAGGATTATACTACAAAAACAATAAATCTTCGCAAATCGAAAACGAAAAGTACCCTTACTAGGTATACTGTAGTATGTGGTATACCAAGAAAAAATCGCCTCATATAAGAAGCTTTGCTAGCGCACCTCCACATTACGATCTCGATGTAAGACAGTTTTAAACGAATAATTTTCGGCTCGGTGGATCGGTAGACGAGGCCCAATGTTGGAATGGCCACTTAGGTCACCCGATTTAACCCCCCTAGACATTTTTATGGGGATATCTGGAAACCAAAATTTATGACACTCAGCCAGCATCTATAGATGATTTACATGAGTGAATTATTCAAGAAATGTTACATAATGATCGAAACTCATTTGAGGTTCGATTGTATCATTGTATGGAAACCGATAGAAGTCCATTTTAGCACCTTATAACATAATTTAGTATTGTTTTGCTGATTTGTTACCAATTAAAATGTTACTATTAGTAAATTGGAATTATCCGTAACTCCCAACTGATAGGTGACCATAGGGGCGAGGGGGTTAAAGTTATGGACAGGGATGAGTTGCGCGCAGCGGTCATTTTCTACCTAAATACGAGTAAGAACACCAAAATTAGAAGCCGAATTGCGCGCACCAAGAAACACAAAATTAAGGACATTAAGGAAATATAAAATAAATTAAATGGTAAAGGTATTTGTACATTTATTTCAGGAATAATAAGACACGGGTTTTACAATAGTTTTTAAGTCTATTACATTGGTTTTATATAGATGTATATGTTGATCTAAAAATATCTGTTTTTTCTTCGCTTTCCCATAAAGCGGTTTATTAATATTATTATTAGCGCTTCTTATTTTAATATATGTATTTGTTTGATAAGTTAAAAGTATATCAATAAAAGTGAACACATTAGGATGCGAGGAATAAAAACTTTAAAATATTTGTTAAGATAGAATTCTAATAAAACCTCAGTCCCGATAACAGAACATTTATTGGCTTGTTATTGACTTGAACTATTATTACAACAAATATCCTAATCACGGTATTTTGGTTTTTTCCTCATTTTATTAGCATAAGCACCCCTTTGCATTATCGTCAAAATTACATATTCCGGGAATGCCGATAATCCCTTGACGGTTACTACCTGAAACACTCCTTATTAAATAAGGTAAAATTTTAACCATTGCGCGCAACTCACCTATGCCGAAAGTTATAACCTACATATCAATGAGCAAAAAAGACGTCCCCCTTTATACGATTTTTGACGTGTTTTTTATCTTTTCATAAAAGTGACGCCTTCAGAATTATGTGCGGTGGATAGTTTTCATTAAAATGCTCTGTATATTTTTCATTATAATTGTAAAATTGTTCGTGTCAATACCATAGTCGTTTAGACATAAAATTTAAATAATTAGAAATAAAAAAATATATTTTGTTAGCTTACTACTGACATAAAAATTAGCATGGTTTAAAGCTTGTGTTTAAAGATAAAATACGATAAAATGAATCGGCGTTAGTTGAATCTTTCTTAGTCACAACGTTTATTGATTGTATTTTTAATCTGTAATATGTAGTATGACATCTCGATGTAGGCTATAGTAACATATGTAACTTGGCAAATGAGTACATTTTATTTTAAAAGTATCGGTTGAAGCAATAATGTAAGTATCTTCTGTATGTTCCTTGTGGTGTATTTATTATTCTTTTTTGTAAATTTATTGGGAAATTAAACCACAATTTTTAGATGTTCTTATCAATAAAACATCTACAGGGTATGAAACAAGTGTTTACCATAAGCCAACACACACTAATAGGTATTTGAATTTCGAATCCAATCATTCCATACACGTTGAAAAGTGGATAGTAAAATCTTTATACGATAGGGCCAAAATCATTTGTTCTAATTCCAAAGGAGAAAACTACTAAAATCAGATTTAAATTACAATAATTACCATACAGAATTTATAAACAAGGAAATTACGCTCATTGTTAATAACCAATAATAATAACAATTATACTAATAATTCATCTAACATAATTTTTAAAAACTTAAAAATACCGTATGGGTTTATCAGAAAAAATGAAGAAAATTTGGTAATCAATTCAATATTCAAACTAACTTTAAATCTAACAATACGTTGAGATCTATACTAACAAAAACTAAACCAAAAAATGAAGAACAATCTTAAAAAAAACTGCAGATATCCTGTGAATGCCACAAATTTATGTGAAACATCTAGACCATTAAAAATCCGAATAAATGACCACAAAAAGTATATTACAGATAGGGAGCTCTTTAAGTCTGGTATTTGCAAACATGCTTGGGAAGAGGGGAATCCAATTCAATCGGATTCGGCGCACATAAAATATTAAAAGAGCCCAATAATAAAAGACGAAAAACCAAAGAAAGTGCTTTAATACAACTAAATGCGGATAAATGTGTACCTAGTATTTCAGCCGAATGTAGTCAAATTTGGTTACCAATGTTAGAAAGAGAAATTTACAATAATCAATTACCTGCGTTATCAGGATAGCATCATAAGTTTTTATCCAGGTGTTCTTATGATTTATCATTGGAACCGTTGTTAATCAATACACACTTAGATGCAAAAAAATCACAAAACTTATTCACAAAAAAAATATAACACCAAACGCATTTTATTAAAAACATTTCCGAAATATGCAAAAAAGCGCTATCCCTATAATACAGTTCCTGGATCGTGCACTTCACCGGATACCATTCTTATTATACTATAATGTTGTTGAAATGACATACAGTAATAGTATATTACGTAACGTGTGTGGTAAGAAGCATTTTACGCACGAATGGAAAAGTAATTCCGTGAGTGCGTAAAATGCTTTACAACACGACTTACCTACTATACTTTACCTACGACCTACTTGTACTTGAATTTATACTCTTATTATTAATAATACTTGAACAACATCAACAATAGATTTTTTTAATAATTTTATTGTATAACATTTAATTCCATAATACCTACTAATTATTATAATAATTGTTTATAGTAACATTGCAGTTATTGAACACAAATGGTAAATCGCTTCCTTTGCTTGTTGAAGCATAAGAAACAACATTTACATTAGAGGTGCTTGGTAAACTTTCATCTCTATTACTTGCACCTGCTATAGCGGATGCTATTTTAGATGAATTGTTTTTTTTTATTATTTAGGGAATTATCCACATAGCCCTCAGCTACGGTCGATGACTGCCATCCGCCGTGTCTTTTTAAATCTAATAGATCGCCATCCGCGTCAACAAGAATAGTCTCATACGAACGCCGAAAACAGTGTCCTGTATAAGATGCTGGGTTTGGTATTCTAGTTCCAAGTATGAAGCGATTTGTTTTGGTACGTTCCCTATTTTATTAATACCAACACACTGCCCGGTACATTTTCCGTTTACATAGTTTAGAAAAAAGGTAATTCTGTAGCCTTATTTACGGCAGAGCGAAGGTTAATATATTTTTTCACTTTGGGATGAAAAAATTCTGAAACTACAAAAGAACGTTGTCGCTTAGTTTTTTAATCAGGAATTTCAATAACTAGATTTTTTCCTGTATCTTGAACATGCGATGGTTTTATATTTCGTAATTCTTGTTTTCTCCAGGCACCGCTTATACCAATTATAAAAACAACCTAAAAAAAAGTTAGCTCGCGTTTGACAGTTTTTTACAGGAATCCCTATGTCGCGTCTTATAAATAACACAGTGTATATAATTATCTATATAGTAAATTGAGTACAATATATTTTCCCTTAATAAACAAATATTTATCGTCTGGTGCATTTTCTAGGAAGTTATTGATGTTCTCGTTTGTTAAAATTTGGGATTTTTTGGTTTAAATAGCTCTTGCAATGTTTATATTATGATTTATATATATTGTGGTCCTCAACATAGAATAAAAACACCAAAGTGAAGAAGGTTTCATACTATTTGATAAATCTTGGAAATATACCATCATAACATTCTCGGAAAATGAATTTACGCCGTTTTTTGACCTCCATTCCATACATTTTTGGTACGTAAGTTTGTACGGACCCTCAGATTTCGCTGGTAATAAATTGAATTTGGCTATTTCTGCGATTTCCGTGATATTGGGTAGAGTTAAATCCATCTCACTTTCACTCGACATTTTTTAATTGAATAAAATTTTACACAAATACACAAACCAGTTATAAGTTATAAGAATAATAAAAAAGTTTTTTGACAATTTCTTGACAGTTCGTTCGCAAATCGCTATTGCGGTCTACTTAAGTTTGATGTTTTGACGGCTTATGCCATATTTTTGAATAAAATGATGACGTCTATTGACAGTTGCTAAGATGTTGCTAGGGAAGCCGTGCGATTTACTTTACAGCTGTGCGTTTTTTTTTACCATGCGTAATAGACGCCATTACATTGATGCCGACTGTGTGTTATTGACTGATTACAGGGGGGGGGGTCGTAGGTAAAATATGTTATTTCACATTTTACCAGGGATATAATCTACAGTGAATGGACCTTAAAAATTTGACTACTTGTCGAATTTCTTTGTAGGGTCAGATAGGGTCCAACATTTTTAAAAACTCAATTATTCTTGGTAACGGTAACTGGGATGCTACGAACGCTACCGAATCCTTAAAATAACAATACAAAAAATGTTGTGGTTTAATTTCCCAATAAATTAACGAAAAAGAATAATGTAAGTAACTGCTCGAGAAATAAAAACTATAAAACGTACCAAACTTGCTAAGCGTCAAAAGTATATTTGGGTAAAAAATTGTTGATACTGAACTCTGATAATATGTAAACTGTAATATTAAACACTGCAGCAGGAAGTTCCCCACCACCCATTCCTCCAAGGATGATTGATGTACCACTCGGATATGAATCAAGACTTCATACTTCAGAAAGTAGTGGAAGTGTTAACGGTTAGTTTTGTTTGAAATTTTTTTCTTGGTGAAAACTTTTTTTGAAAACTTATTATCTTTACAGACAAAAGCAGGACACGCACTGAATCGACTCGTCTCGGGTCGGTATGTCATTGACTCGGATCAGATTAGCATACATCCGTCAGTTAACAACTTGATATTGTAAAACAAAAATAGTAAACTAATAAATAAAAATGGATAGCTCATCAGAAGATTCATATGATGAAAATAGGATTGCTGTATATTGTTATGAAATGAAAAAACACAGCTATTTCCATGAATACACCAACTGAATTTGGCCGTAGGACCCTCCGTCAAAAGCTGCCCTTTAGACCATAACCGATGTTGCCATGCCGAACCGAAAAGTCTTGACTGTGCCGATCACCAGTAGTGCGCGTGCTCTAATCTACGTGTGTATGAATCAAAATTTGTTATTGATCCTAATCATGCGGACTCGTCCCAAGTCGATGCACTGCGTGTCCTGTTTAACAAGAAAAAAAACAGAGCAAATTGTTTATGATTGATTCGCAGTTATATAAACCTTCGATTATGTCGATTATATAAGTGCTAGATGAGTAAAATATGTTGTCTAATACAGCAAGTGCTGTATATTGTTGTAACCTGAAGATATATTAAAACATCGTTATATTCCGATTAGCTTGAACAATATTACGAAATAATTATCTATATATAGTTTTGAGACACTATTAACGTCGGTATTATTTTTTTCCGAATATAGTTTCTATTTGGGGATACATGTATTTCATTGGCTGAAGGAAAGGAAGATCACAATACTTATTATGATTTAGTCCCTGAGTCACTAAATAATGAAATTACTTGTTGAAACTCAAAATAACAGGCGATTAGTAGTGTAAATGTTTTAACATTATGTCACTGAGAAAGGTTACTTTTATTGATAATTAAAATATTAGTGATATGTTAAGCAATATGTTCTGTTCTGTAACCATCAAAAATTGTTCATCTAGTGCCGGGATTTGATAATATAAATATTTTTTGATAACGCATTAACCCTGGTTTTTTTTTTTATTTCTGATAAGTATTAATAGATATTTAGCCAAGGAAATTTTAAATAATTTTCAAGTTTATAGCATAATATGCAATTCCAAGCAAATTGGACGTTATTATTGATATGTCTTAATTTGTTAAAATAAAATCACTCTATTGCTACATGCATGAAAGTTCTATACAGATAAGAATATGGCCTGATTGAGTTTCGTGGACCGTAAAATGTGGTAGGGCAACAGCAATAAGGAGATTATTGCCTATAGTTTCTCGTAAGTAATGAAGTCTTACATTCGAAACCCTATTCATTCATTCATTCATACGTTTGGAATGTGCTCGTCAGCCCAGGCACTTGAAAGTGGTTCGAAAATTCTATATTTCGGCCCAGTGCGGTAAGGTGTTAAAAAGTCGCCTGGTTTGATTCGAAATATTTATGAGTAATACGTTTATATCTCACTTCGTGTGAGCTGGCAATTGCACGCAATGAAAAAGCAGATACTTCAGCAAAGACTGAAAATGGTATTTGATAGTTCAAGTATTTTGAAACGTGGTTGCATATTTTGATGAGATTATTTGGAATATCCGAGAGAAGGAAAGAAATGCCTAAAAAATAGACTTCCTATCCAGTTGAAGAAGTTGAATATTTTTTAGTCTTTATATAAACACCAAAAACATGAAGGATAGAATAATGAAGTATAAAACCTAATAAATTTCCTGTATCTCTCGAACTGTTGTTGCTGTGACACTAACTCATTAGCTGGAGATAAAAAGTTCAACATCTACGAAATCTGCATGACAGCTGTGGAGTTTCGTATCCCAAATTACGATTATTATCCATATTGGAGAAATATGGATACGATAGCTCAGAATTTTTCTGAGTTAATCTGGTTAATGATAAATTTTCACATTTTTTTAAATGGTGTATTTTCATAGATTGTCCCTCACAAAGCATATTACCGCAAAAATTAGGACCCGTTTACGACCCATTTAGGACCAGTTTAGAACCCAAATCATACTCGTTTAAGATATATAAAAAGTCGATATTTATTTTGTGTTAAATAGTTGGGAATTGAACTTTTGGATTCTACAGTGTCCATAGTGTAGAATCTATACTATGAAATCTACAAAGAAGGCTAAATAGTTATTAATACTTTTAGAACATTTTTCATTAATGTTTCCTAACAGCACTGTACACAGCTTATTATTTTTAGATTCCCACTTATTTCTTGATCCTTTGCTTTTGAACTTGGGTTTTTTCATGCATGTAACTTGGTATAGTTGTACAGGATAATTCCGAAAAACTAATAAATAGTATAATTGCGTGTGAAAAATAGTTTATAACGATAATTGACAGTATGTAATATTCCAGACTTATCCTATGTTACTTAAGACTTGTAGGATTTATGGTTTTTGTGGTTATTCATACTCATATTTCTAAAGAGTTTTGAATTCCAAAAATGTAAGCATCACATCATTATTATGCTCGTTTCTGTTAATACTATCAGATCGTCTAACTAGAAAAAACCTCACTTCGTAATAAAATAATGAGAATGTGTCTAATTATTATTTTCTTTCCATCAAAATTGACATATTATTTTTATTAACTACTTCACTCAACTCATAAACTTATTTACAATATAGGATGGTATAGACGCATTCTTCATTCTGCTTCAAGACCCTTCCTCATTGAGTAATTTTCCAACCCGATTCCAAAAAGTGATTTTTTCATTCTCTTAGAAAACAGTGGCTTTGTCAAAACATCCGCTAACTGATTTCCAGATGACACCTTCACTACTTCAAGTGATCCATCCAACACCATTTCTCTAACAAAAAAATGTCTAATATGTATATGTCCGGCGATGAAATTTGGGATTCTGTGTTAATCGTATGGCAGATTCATTGTCCACATGTAGTGTCGGAACCAAGCTTATGCCTAAATATTCTTTTTAACCCAACTATTTCTTGAGCATTTCTTGCAGCTACTATTTCTGCCTCTGTTGTCGATATGGCTACTGATGTTTGTCTCCGACTGAACCAAGATACAGCTGCTCCAGTATGAAGACATAATACCTCAGATGTCGATCTTTCGGTAGTGCTATCACCTCCATGATCAGCATCACTATAGCTTGTTAAGTGAGATTGTATATTTGGCTTTCGCATATAAGTTAAGACATAATTTGTTCTCCCATGCAAATAGCGGAATATTCTCTTAACTTTCACACAGTCGTTTTGACATGGATTTTCTAATTTTCTGGATACAACACTAACAGCATAAGCTATATCTGGACGTGTACCCGTCATTAGGTACATAAGAGCATTCACAGCAGCAGAAGCAGAAGCAGAATGAATAATGCATCTAAGTAATTTACTATCCTATGTTGTAAATAAGTTTATTAGTTGAGTTTAAGTAGTTATAAAAATAATTCGTGAATTTGATGGAAATAAAATTATAATTAGACACAGTCATTATTTTATTACGAAGGGAAGTTTTTTCTTGTTAGTTATTTTTACTGATGAAGCTACGTTTCTCCTGAACGGTCAAACTTTTCGGTATTGGGGCTACAGAAAATTCACACTGGATGCAGGAGTACCGTACTCAATACCCAGAGAAAGTGAATGTTTGGGCAGAAATAATAGATAATAAGATTATAGGACCATACTTTTTCCAACATAACATATATTTTTTAATAGTACACCACGGATATATTTTCAGTTTTTCATAATCTATTGAATTACAAATACAACTGTCAAGACCGCACAATTTCTACCTTTAATAATTCCAAAGTTACATTGGTTTGAATCTAAAGTTATAAAAAAATTGTTTACTTATGTCAAAAACGTAGTAGGTTTTTCTGTCATTAATATTTATTAATAAAGTTTTACGTTTCTCGCCAAAAATTCCAAGTTTCCTGCTAAAAATTCCCGTGGGGAAACCGGCGAGAAACTTGAAATTTTTGTGCGGAAAACCTGAAATTTGGACAGGAAACCTAACATTTGAGCGGGAAACTTGAAATTCTTAACGGGAAACCTGAAATTTTTAGCGGAAAACCTGAACTTTTGGTGGGAAACTTGGAATTTTTGGCGAGAAACCTAAAACTTCATTAATTAATATTAATGACAGAAAAACCGACTAATTTTTTGACATAAACAATTTTTTTATATTCCTAAATTCAAACCAATGTAACTTTGGAATTATTAAAGGTAGAATTATGCGGTCTTGACGGTTGTATTTGCAATTTAATAGATTATGAAAAACTGAAAATATATCCGTGGTCTACTATTTAAAAAAAGATGTTAATAAGTAATTTGTGAACAACGAGGGACCCTGTATACTTCTAATCGACTTATGCAGATGGTCTGGATTATTTGAAAAAACTTTAATTCAACTGTTTTCTTGTAAACCTAACGGAAATCGAAATATTAGCATAGTACGTTACTTAATGTACACACTGTATATTTAAAAGTGCTTTCAATTGTTGTATTGCAGGACCCACTTTCTATTTAAAAATTTATTTATTATAACGCTCACGTAGACGATGTCAAAAATAAAAAGCTCCATTTTAAAAATGAAGAATCGGCGGGTTTCCAGATTTTCCCCTAAAATCACCGGTTCACGAAATAATGAATGTATTCCTTTCATTTGGACCATACTGTATATTATGTATTTAACCCTAATGAATACAATTTCTCTATTTCTATTGCTTCTCTATTACGTAGTTTTCAAAATCGAGTGGGAGCAGTACTTCTTATTTTAAGGAAATATGTTAAATGAGGTGTTATGTGATATATTATCCTTTGTATGTAAATGACATAATTAATGGTTGGAAAAATGTTGATTCTAACATTTTGCATCTGCCTGGTGAATGAAGAGGTGGCGGTACATTATTATAATTATTCCATAACTGATCTTGGTAGTGTTTGGTATGGTACTGTATTAGATTCAAGAAGTATCTGCAGAAAACGAGAAGGAATATTTTATTTAAATAACATCTTACATGATTTGTAGATTTAGATTGTCTTATAATAGTCTAGTCAACATGTGCCTTTTAGGTCTAAGTTTTTAGCTCGCCTCGGAAAATTATGATCGAGGTGTCATTCGATTCCTCATCGCATTTAGAAACTTTTTGAAAAATTTGGAGTTTTGATTGCAAAAATTACAAAAGTTATAAACAATTTAGTAAAAAAAAAGGGTGGTTTTGTTTTTTGCGAATATCTCAAAAAGTATTCAAAATTTTCGAAATTTGAAAAAAGATCCATAAAGAGGAAGAAATTTCCTAAAAAAAAGTCCTACCTCCCGGAACTCTAGGACCAATATTTATAATTTTTCTAGAGGGTTGAAAATACGGCCGAAAACGGCAACTCTCGCTTGCGTAAGCTCCGCCCACTTTGGACATTTAATGAATAAATATTATTTAAACTTATTAAATATGAAAATTAAGAAATGAAAAAATTCAGGCACCTATAGGATAGATCAATGAACAATAATCCGGGATCAAACATTTTTATCGCGATTTTTCAATTAATTATCCATTAATTAATTAACAATTTTTTGTAGCACGAACATCAACATTGAAAGTACGATAGTTGTTAAACTATTAACCTGGGATTTTTTCCTTTTATGGAGCTATCATACAAAGGCTATAGAAAAGATTCCCGTTGGAAAAATTAAAAAATTGTTAATTTTCATTTTGTTATTAACAATTTACTTAAGTTAAGAATTATCAATCTCGATTAAACATTGAAAAAAATATTTTTTTTATAATAATGCTATTGGTCCGTTTTCTTATGATCATAAGCTACTTAAAAATGATTTTTAATAATTTTTATCCCATATTGTTTAAAAAATTTCCCAAAAACGGATACTGGGCTGATTTTACGGTATTTTTTAGTTAAAAAAAAAAAAAATTCATTGTTGATAACAAATTGTTTATTGTATAAACAATCAAAATTAAAATAAAAATAAAAATTTTTTTCAGATATCGAAGAACAAGATAAATAATGATTTTTAAAAAAAAATCGTTCCTTAATTTTCATAACAAGTGGTTAAAAAAAATAGTTAATTAACAAATGCGTTTTTAAGCAATAAAAAAAATTTTTTAAGGAACGGTTTTTTTTTTAAAATCATAATTTCCATCAAAGATTATGTTATCAAACAAAATTTTATGATTATTTTATAAACAACGCATTTGTTTATAACAATTTTTTAAACAATATGGGATAAAAATTATTAAATCATTTTTAAGTAGCTTATGATCATAAGAAAACGGACCAATAGCATTATTATAAAAAAAATATTTTTTTTAATGTTTAATCGAGGTTGATAATTTTTAACTTAAGTAAATTGTTAATAACAAAATGAAAATTAAAAATTTTTCCAACGGGAATCTTTTCTATAGCCTTTGTATGATAGCTCCATAAAAGGAAAAAAATCCCAGGTTAATAGTTTAACAACTATCGTTTAACAACTATCGTACTTTCGTGCTACAAAAGATTGTTAATTAATTAATGGATAATTAATTGAAAAATCGCGATAAAAATTTTTGATCGCCGGATTATTGTTCATTGATCTATATCATTTCTTAATTTTCATATTTAATAGGTTGAATTATATTTATTCATTAAAGGTCCAAAGTGGGGGAGCTTACGCAAGCGAGAGTTGCCGTTTTCGGCCGTATTTTCAACCCTCTAGAAAAATTATAAATATTGGTCCTAGAGTTCCGGGAGGTAGGACTTTTTTAGGAAATTTCTTCCTCTTTATGGATCTTTTTTCAAATGTCGAAAATTTTGAATACTTTTTGAGATATTCGCAAAAAACAAAACCACCCTTTTTTTTACTAAATTGTTTATAACTTTTGTAATTTTTGCAATCAAAACTCCAAATTTTTCAAAAAGTTTCTAAATGCGATGAGGAATCGAATGACACCTCGATCATAATTTTCCGAGGCGAGCTAAAAACTTAGACCTAAAAGGCACATGTTGACTAGACTATAATGTGAAAAAGTATTAAAAAATGTATCATTTGAAATTCTATATAATAAATGTAGTATAATATAATTAAAAAGTGTTAGTTTCATTAATAAATAAACAAAATTTATATTTTTTTATTGTCCGCTTTCAGATGGGTATGACAACACCAGTTCTCTATCAAGGCAAGATTGGCAATCCAATTCGTCGACCAGACCACTTAGTTCTCCGGATTCGAAAAACATGTCCCATCGAATACGAGACTTATTTGTGCGCAAGAAGAGAAATTCGCAAATGTAATAAAAAATATATATTTTCATATAACAAAGTCTTATTGTCCAAAATGTATATAAATATTACCTACATATCTTTGTAATACTTGAAACTTGTTGACCAAAATAAAATAAACCTGATCATATACGAAGCACTAACCTGCAACAAAAAAATATGGAACAAAGTATTTTTGTTATTCGTGTGTATATAATTTACTCTAATTTTCTAATTCATAACATTTCGTTTGTAGAAAGCTTGGCAACAATAGGGTATTTGACAGTGGTAGAAAATAAATTTATATTGATTTTTATTTATCGCTAAAACTCTCAAGAACACCGAAAACAAACATTTTTTTCTCATTTTAATAATAGATATTAATTAAATTTGAACATTAAGTCACGTGATCAGAAACAGATGGTGCACCGATAAGATGCGAGTGACGTCACTAAATAGTAAACGTCCGACTACCCCCATTTAATTTACATTGTTGTAGCTTGCAGTGCACCAGTATTTTTATTTTCTTGTTTTTTACAGCCATTTTATAAAGTTTATAACACAAAAACGAATAAACACTAAATAATCCCGTTAACTGTTTACAAGTTTACTATGGACTGACATCAGTGCAGCGCTATATTGGTAATGAGCGTTTTAGCGGCAAGTTTAAACCGAAATTTTAAAAACTTGATTTTAAATCTAATAATAATAGAAAAAAGTTATTGTAATAATTTTGCATATCAAATTAGAGGTATATATATATATCATTTGAAACACTTTTTCAAAATTTGTCAAATATCCTATTATCAATGGAAATACTATGTCAAATGCAATTATCTGAATATATCATATTCACATTCAGTATAATCTATATGAATCAAATAATAAGGGACCAAGTATCATATCGATTTATATAAATTAAAATTAAAGAAAAACTCCAAAATAACTAAAAATTAGTATGTTACACACAGTATTAGAATAAGTATGTTAATTTTATATAGTCTACGTTGTAATATATCTTTAATGAAGAGAAAGAATAATATTTGTATGTATTAGTAATAATTAAACAAGAATAGAAATATAACTTCTCAGAATAAACATTCTTTGTTTTCAACATTATCTTGAAAATTGATACACTTTATCCATATTCCAGCACTTTAATATAATCCTGCAATTGTTTGGATTCTGTAAACCACTTTTCTACAGCAATCCTTTTGCAATGCCTGGGAGCTAAGTTTGGCGAATAAAACGGGTTCAGTTCACTTAATGAAAACCTTTTTTTAAAAGTTTTCTCGCTGCAGTTTATAACTTAAATTTGCATAACAGTTACCCATTTTTCAGTCAGTATGATTACTTGAACATGAAAATTGTAGGCAGTTTCAACCTTCGTACTTCAAAATTAGTTACAGTGTTATAGGGTGTTCGATAACTCGGTGCCAGATCAAAGTAATCTATTTTTTAAATGAAACAAAATTAGGATGTTATCTGTTATACAAGGTATTTAAAAAGTTTAAACCTTTTTCCGTCAAAATCGCAACCAGTTCAACACACTGTATAATTGATAAGGGAGTAAGAGAAGCTTTTTAATAATTCAAAACTAGGTTAAATTATTTTCACAGTAATTTTAAATGGATTTTATATCATTGCCAAAGAGTACTATGACCACTCTTCTATTTTTATTAATCATTTCCCATGCCTGAAGTTTAAAGTTTTAAGATTTGAACATTTTTTAGAAACAAATAAAAATGACGTCTTGTTGACATTTGATGGGTTAACTTTCCTATGTAGTTGAAGGAGGAGAATCCAAATATGTGAAAATATAGGTACAGAGTGCTGCATTACAATTTTAAATTTTTTTATCGGAAGTCGGCTGTATTCATTTTAAATGTAAAAAAATTCATAATTTTTCACAATTTGAATAAGATCTAACTACCCATCTAAAAGTAACAGGTGCCGATGAAAAACCTGATTGCATGTGTCAGTATAAAATGACAAAGCGTTGTTAAAAAATTAATTGGAGAAATAGACCGGCAGCCCACTACACATGTTGGCTTCATTATATTGAATGGAAGCCGTTTTCATCATCGAGTTTAATGTGAAAAACAAGTAGAATAAGGCTATTGCCAAAGAACCAAACTTGCTAATCGACGCTCCATGGGGCATTGAAAATATTATAATTTTCACGAAACTAGAACAATTAATTAATAGATGCCACGTACTTGGATGTATTCTTTGGGTAGAGTCCGATTCAAAGTAGAATGGGCCATGACCGTCACACTAAACTGCGACTGCAGATAATGCGTGCTCTTTCCAATTTCGACAAAAGGCGTGCAGTGCTTATTTATTTTCAATTTATCATGGAAACGACAGCGCTCGAAGAGCTGGCAACGCCGTGGTTGAGCTATGCGTTTTTCGTAGAATTGAAAATTACTTCGCCGTGAGCACATCCATAAGCGTATATTTGTTATTCATTTTCAGTGTTGCCAGAAGTTTAATTTTTCGTTTTATTAGACTATTTTTTATTACAGTGCCCTTATAAGTGTTGTGTGTTCTGACTGGAATTTGTTAATATTGTGATCAATTTGGTGAATCTTTATTTGTTCGGTGGTTTCAATCTATTGTATTGTATCTACTGAAAACGCACATTATTGTAATTAAGTTATGTCGCCTAAAAAACTAGGGAAGGGTCGGGTTTTACACAGTCAAGGTCGGGAAATTGTCTACAATGTATCTAATTTTATGAAAAAAGAGTCTGAAAAAGGCATTACCATTCCTTTGAAAAACAACAGGTATGTATCGTAGGTATTTCATATTATAGGTTTTTTTACCGATATCAATTGAAGGAATGCTTGCAGAATTTAACTCTCACAGATGGGATACTTTAAATATTTAATTGTATGCATGAAAATAATTTCCTGAATTATATTAGGAGTAAGATTGCGATAGTTCCGAAAGGGGGGTAGATAAAAAACTAGAGCATGTCTTTCTCAGTCAGAAATCGAAAGAGCATCTTTTTGATACCGTTCTTGAAAACCTAGTGTTCACTGTAAACACAGGCTCATCGGAAGACAGTGAAGACAGCTCGGACGACGACAGGGCATCAGATTATGAACTAGGCTGTTCAGGCCTCCAATCAGACAACTCCGAATGACCAGAAAAAAATGTAAAAGCTCATTCGGAGAAAATTTAACATATTTCACAAATCATCTCATACAGACATTACAATTCATAATAGTTCGGTCCACCCATTCAGTAATAAATTAGCAGCTTTCAATAGTATGAAACTTTCGAATATAGAACCTAAATCCCTCAAAATGAATATTTTAGAAGCTATTGAGATAAATAAAAACAAATATTCTGATAACCTCCTTATAATGACCAAATAGATATCAACAATTCTTCCTTATTAAACCTTTTTACCTAGAAACTTCCGGTAAGATGAATGAATTTCCAGGTAAATCTGTTCAATACTTCAGGTAATCCCATATTTAGAAACTTTTTTGCTTTTTATTTCTAGGTAAATAAATTATAATACTTTTGTCAATATCCGTAAAATTCCCTATTAATGCACTGTATAAATTAATAACTTCTCATTATACCTTCCCTCGTTTGAAAAAGCTACTGTGTTAGCGAAACGCGTCACGAATTGTATAATGAATATTTAAACAAATTAAATTGTTTTATTTCATCGTTTATTGCTTAACATTTAATAATTTTTTTTTATAAAACCTAAACTGCCATCTCATTAAAACGTCGAATTTTTTAAAATAATAAAATTTGTATGATAAACTATTTTTACAATAAAAATTGAATATTTAAAATGCAATGTAATTATTTAATTATATAATAACTACACCTTCAAATCACATTTCTATGTAAGTTAAAATCAACTACGCTACTGGAATATCGATTAATTCACCAAACACACGCCTACTGACGATGACGTAGGCTCTGACGCCTCTGGCCCATTCTTCTTTGAATCGGACTCTACTACTTTATCATCATTTATTGGGTACTACTTTATCATCAAAAAAACATGACATACAAAAAAGGTGGAAAAAAATTATTAACTAATGTATGCCGAAGTACATGTTATAAGCATTAGTGACACACATTTTACGTCGATACTTTTCCACATAATATATGATTTTCACTGTCCCCTGTAGCATCGATTAGAAAATTTGGGTCTTGGGCAATATACTTATTCTACTTGTTTCTCACATTAAACTCGATGGTGAAAACGGCTTCCATTTAAAATAATGAAGCATGCACGTGTCATTGGTTCCCGGTATAAAATGTATGGTTAAAATTAAATAAAGGCGATCAGGTAGCAATAGGGGGTTCAACTTGAAAAAATGACAATGATTAACTTCTTTTATGAAACAATGATAGTTTCTAAAAAATATTAAAAATTTCGAAAAATCATGCAGTTCGTAGTAGCGATACTTCACCTCTCACGAAATGAGCATGGTTGAAATGATTTCTTTGATAACGGTTTCAAATTTGAGAATTTAGAAGTGTGACCTAGTTACCTACTTTATTTGTATTTGTACCATTGTTTTTTGTTCTGAGGACCTTATATGCATACAAATTTGACATTTATATCAAAACTTGAAAGTCTTAAAACTTCACTTGTTCCTAACTTCACTTGTTCCTAACTTCATAGGACAGTCAGTGACGTCAAAATAAAAACTGGAAATTCCAAAAACTTGAAATTTAAAATTTTCTTTCGAGTGAGTGAAAAAATAATCAAACTTCTATTATAAAAAAGAATATCTACAACGTTACTTATTCCGGTAATACTGTTAATTTATTATGGTGTAAGTCGATTCTAATAAAAGTTGAACACCTATAATTTCAATTATACCTAAGTGTTTGAGTATCGGATCAATTTCTACATTATTTTCGGTTATAATAAAACAAAATACACCATGCTATAATTAATAATTATAGCATTAATTGTGTCAACCCTTACTACATGGAATCTTTCCATAATTATCAAATAAAACCAATTAATAACAAATTCCACAACAGAAATATAACATGTAAATCATTGATATACTGGTTAATCTATTTATCATTGCTTGTATAATATGAAGGTGATATTTACTATTAGTTTCTGATTTCTAGAATAAACATGTCTTTGTTGTACAGATATGGGAGTGGTATCACCTTTCATGTATTCTTAATTCTTATAATTAACGACAACAAAAATTATGACAATTTAACAGAAATAAGATTATCAGTATTTTCATTTATCTATTATATATTTTTTAATGTCCAAAAGATTAAGTCTGTAATACTTTTGACGACTGTGTAAAAGGGGTATCATTGAATGGGGATCGATTAACAGATCGGTAGCCGATTACACATCATGTAGAATCATGATTTCGAATGGGTGGCGTTTTCACCATCGAGTTTCAAGTGAAAAACAAGTAGAACAAGGCTACTCCCCAAAACCCAAGCTGGATAATCGACGATGCAGAGGACATTAAAAATCTTGGATGTATTCCTTTAGTACTACTTTTCATGCGAGAACAGCATGGCATTCAAATCCAAGTGATAATAAGGGTTGATGAGCAATGGTTAAAAATTGATAAAAAAGTGAAAAAAAAAACAGTTAGCTTATGTATACCGAAAAGAGTTTAGATTTTTTTATCTCAGTAGATATTAAAAACATTAGTGGCATACATTTTGCGGCGATACTTCATTTGATAATAATTTTCCAAATATGATGTAAAAGTTATAAATAAAAATAATCAACTTATGCTTGTAACTTTTTCTATGGAGAAAAATTTCTATTTGAATGCTAACTGCAGATTGGCTTCCAATTTCTAATGCTACTAATTATTAAAAACTACTGCTAATGAATGAAAATATTGAGCATTATCGAACTCTTAATTCACTCTAGTAGATATATGGGTACCATATACCTTTTGTTAGGAGGTAAAATATTGACTTATTATTAAGTGGTCTTAAACATTAACTACTTCAAATTGGTATTAATTACTTCAAATTGGTATTGATGTCGTTTCCAGAAATCAAATGCTAATTACTTTTGTACAATATGAATATTATCACCCTCTATTGCCTTGACTCAGTAAGCCATATTCAAAAGTCTTATGCCATTTGAATTTTGAATCCTTAATGAAATACTGAAATGTGTAATGTAAAAATTGCTTCTTCCCAATAATATGTAATAATCTAATAAATAAATATTAAAATATTGAAGCTGAGCAGAGCAAAAAGAGCAAATTGTGGCTATGAGCAATGCCGGAGGACATTGGGACGAACATGGAGTCTTTCACTCCGTATGGTGACCTGGATATACACTGCAATAATAAGACCTATGTTAACTTATATAGTTCTTTTCACGATCTAAGAAACTGACTTGACTTGAGATGCAATGAAACCATAACATTTTTAGGATTTACCGTGCAGGGCCGCACTATACCTGATGAAAAAGAAAAAGTACTAAGTAAATAAATTTTTACAATTTATTAATTTAGTTTTTTTATATTCCCCTTACCAATGTGTGAAGTTGGTTGGGAATTAAATAAACAAACAAAAATTTGCAGTAACCCTATATATCAACAGTATATAATACTTACATTTAAGAACAAAATAAAACACACCATGTCTTACTATAATCAATTTCGCGATTACTACTATCTTCCAATTTGATAATAATTCTTTTTACAGGATCTAGGCTATTTATATACATAGAGCGATAAGAGTTTTCAGTTATAAATTGCCATTATTGCCGGTATTTTTGACTACCTGCAAATAAAACATTGCAATAAAATAAATTATTTATAATAAGAATGACCAAAGAGTTTTAAAGAGTTTTCAAGTGATAATTTATTATTCGCCAACAACAAAATTAATACGACCCTGCCACGGTTAATACTTTTATGGCTTTATTGCATGTCATTATCCCATCTCAGGTCAGGTAAGTTTCTTGGATCGTGAAAAGAATTATACCGAGCCATTGCATGGGAACCGAAGGTTCTATAAGCAACGGCTATCCAAAAATTATATAAAATACAGCGAATGGCTTGTTTACGGAGCCAGGAGCCATGAAAACAGCACCAACCGCGGCAATGGAATTACTGGCTGTGTTCATAGAACTTATTAGGCCTTCTGCACACGGAGCTCATAGTCATAAACACGCCAGAGACGCGTAAAAGATTCGTCATGCAGCGACGATTTGTCTACGCCTTAAAAACTGCACACGGAGCATATTGTTTTGGACGCGTATAAGATGCAACCTGCAGCGACGAACAAAAAAACGCAAATTGTTTTTGTGTGAATTTTACTCTGTGAAGATGTCAAGTGATGAAGAGGACCTTCTTTTGTTAAATTATCTTCGTAACCGCAGCTGCAAGAAAAAGAAGAATCGTAGGAAGTTTTGGGCACATCCCTATATTTACAATAATAGTAATACGAGGTTATTTATTGCCGCCAAAGAATTATCAGAAGATGACTCTAGATTCCAGACATTTTACAGAATGTCTAAAAATACATTTAACGATCTCGTGCTAATTGTGGGCCCTGTCATTCAGAAGCAAAATACTAACATGCGTGAATGTGTTAGTCCAGAAGAATAGCACAAATTTCACAGTTTCATCCGTCATTTTATATAAAACACGTGTTTTCTCTGCTAAACGTAGCGATTGACACTACTCTACGGCCGGCGTACAGCAGCTTGTCTGCTTTGACGAATCCGCGACGCTGACGCCTCGTATACAGTTGTCAATTGAAATGTAAGGGGGCAGCACAAAAGCGTATACGTTCCGTATGTCGCATCTAATACGAGCCTATGACGATAAGCTTCATGTGCAGAAGGCCTAAGTCAACCGTTGAGTGAGCGCTCACTGAGCAACGAATGGTTGACGTATGTCTTCAGGACGATCATTTTTTGGAAAGTATAGAAGATCATAGATAATCTTTATAATGTTATGTATAGATTGTATTGTCTTTGGAATATATATTGAGAATTTAAAATATCAGTTTGTTTAATAAATATATATTTACTTTTTCTCCCTCTTTCTCTCTGCACAATATAATTATACTTAATATAAAAACATAAATGAGATATATGTCCCGCTTGCATTTCCCGTTTCATTTATTGACAATAACACAGGTGCAATTGTGTTATTAATTATATAATCTTCAAAAAATGCTGAGTCTGTGAAATAAATATATTTTTGTATACTAATGAAGAAAAGATAAAACTTATATAATAAAATGAAAAGAGGTTATGTACATATACATAATTAAATAAATAAATACAAACATTTTTTAATAATTCGTGAACATTTTTCGTATCTGTTATGCTGTATGTAATATTATTATACTTACGTAGAAATCAGTTCATATTCATAATCAACACTAATGTTGTAATATTTATTTATTCCACTAATATCTTAGATCATATATACCTAACCTTTAATAAATAAAATATTTGTTTACTAATAATAAAACCATAGATAACTTTCATACAAACATCACAATCTGCAGTGAGCGCAATTTAAAACCGCTCAGAAAATTGGCGTCCTCTCACCAAACATGTTGAGATTTGCTCACTAATCAAAGTGCGTTCACAGAAAATTCACGCAATATTTGTGTTTTCTGAACGCAACCAATTACTGATCTGACCCTGTTTCTCGAAAGTATTAGTTTAGTAGTTTATGAGTTAATAGCTATCAGTGTAAAAAGTCATAGTACTGCTAAATTGCGTTTCTCTATTTATTTTTTATGACTCGTAAATCAAGTAGCTATTTTTATGAGTTTACGAGTGTCAAACAAACATTGGTTGTCAAAGTCCCGTCTATGCACCCCCATACCATAGGCATTCCTCCTATAGCATAGAACTGCTGCACAACATCTTCCATATTTTCTGGCCATTTAACAAATTGACGAAACATATTTGCTACGATCGCGTTAACAACACTTGCCACACTCCTACACACGCTAGCCCTTGATACTCCATGCAAGTCTGCGACAGCATGATACTGTGCCTCTGCTCCCAACCAATGTAATGCAATTGCAACCTGGATTCTTGAAGAAAGTGCTTTGCTGCGACGTGTTTGCCTCTCCAAATGAGGCTCTAGCTTGACGGTCCACTAGATTATAAAATTTTTGTGCTGGCATGCCAAAATACTTGACAATTAAATGTAAGAACTATACGGAAAGACTAACTGTTCACTGAAATATACCTAGAAAACAATCTAATTAATTAAAAACTCTGAAGGATTGTGCTCTATAAAATTTAAAACTGAAGACAAAACAAAGAAAGTACTCAATAAATACAAAACACCGATGTATAATCTTGAAACTAATTACCACACAAAAACGACACTCTACAAAAACAGTAACATATTTGAAACAAACTTAAAATACAGTATTCAACAATTTTATAACTGACTATTCTAACATCATGGTTTTGTGAAAGTATCAAAATTGCAACGTTGTCTTTAAAATGGTTATTATTGTTTCAAGAAAGGTTTGCTATTCAAGCAAAAGTGCTTTGTTCTATATTTTATTGTTTTAATATATTTTTATTTCATGTTTTATATTTTACAATTGTAATTCTTTTAGTTTGAAATAAAGTTTAACCTTTCTTTTTTTGACATGCAATTAATTAAATTAAAATAGTAGAGGTTCAGTCAAAAGGTGGATGAGACATTTAAAATTTGATTTCGCTGTACAATTTTTGTTCGTTATTTTCTTGGGAAATAAAACTATAATGCTTTTTTTTAAACATTTTTACTTTAAACGTTTCAGTATTATCCCAGATACTGTTATCAAGAAAAATTCAGTTTAATTAAAAATGATTGATAGTCTATTTGTCGAATTTCTTTGTGTCAGGTAAGGACAAAGATTTTTGAAAAAGTTCATTCTTCTTGATAACGGTATCTGGAACGCTAACGAAACGTTGAACGTGAAAATATAAAAAAAGATTGTGGTCTTATTTGAACATTATAAAATTGTTTCTTTATTATATTAATAGCATTTTCTTAATGTGTATCCAGATTGTTCTCGATATTTAATTTATAACATATTATCAAAACTTTCATTCACGCTCAAACTTTCACTCCACCCAACTCCACCCTTTGACATACCGTCAAAGTTATCAAGCTATCCATCACATTCCCCTCAGTTCAAAACAAATACAGTCATATAATTTTCTTAGAGTTCCAATAAATATTCAACCATAACCGACTGCTTTTCAAAAATTCCCAACTAATCGACAAGTGTTTTGTAGATATACTACCGACAAAAATGTTAAACGACACGACAATCGCAAATTCCTCTTTCAAGCTTTAATTTGATACTAGTGCTACTAAATATTTTCCAAATCCAGCAATTGCCTTAATGAGAAAAAAATGTGCTTGCCTAATTTTCATCATTTTTTTGACGGACTTAGTGGAATGGTAAGGTTTATTCACCAGCTGGCCAAGTGTGAGGACTCCACAAGTCAAGGTGGAACAGCGTATGTCAAGAACTATAAAATATGGTCAAGGGCTAGCTTGATCGCTAATATGCTTACTCTGTATACCCGGGAACTTCCAGTTTCTGACGCAAGAACGCGAGATCAAGTAATAGTTTTTCCTCTTGTTAATAGGCCGACACGATTTTTCTTGTTTAAAATATTATCGATTCTCTTAACTAATTTTATAGCCCTGACGACGAATCCAGTCTTCATTTTATCACGTCAGCTTTTCTATAAAATTTATATATTGGCAATTTTATTTTTTTTAAATAGAAATAAATTAAATAAACGAATGTTTGACTCTTTTCTTGAAGTACGCTATCTCTCGTGGGAAAACTTGCAAGGCGTTGCGCGGAAATTGCCGTTACAGTAGATTAGATTAGATTTGATGAGGTGGCTAATCGACCTATCCCACTGGGATCTTTTTAGATCTATTGTGGACCTCTGAATCTAGATTACATTCTCCAGCCCGACTCTTTTTAAGTAGCCAATCAACCTCGAGACTGAATCATTTCTTGCCGGTGGTTTCTCATCGCCTAGTACAAAAAACCGCACATTCGCCAGGCAATCGCACTGACATAGGATGTGCTCAGCAGTTTCCTCTTCTAGATGACAGAATCTGCACATGGCTTCATCTGCCAACCCAATAGCTTTACGTGCCTGATAAGCTTACAGTGCCGTGTTAACATACCTTAGCGTTTCACTTCTGGTATTCATTGATTCTTATCAAGAATTTGTAGTTGAAAAATATTTATGAAAATGAAATGTCTTCAATAAAGTACCCAAATAGTGTAGGTACCTTGTGTTACATTTGTAGAAATTTTATGAATTCAAAACAAAAACCAAAAATTTCCGATTTTGTGCAAAATGAAAATAATGTTTATTTCGTCTCAAAAATTCGTCTTAAATCGTGGACTCCACAATTAGTTTGTTCTATTTGTGTCGAACAATTAAGGCAGTGGACAAATCACAAAAGACGATCGTTACCTTTTGGTATTCTTATGATGTGGATTGTTATTATTTTTGCTGTACGAATACCTATGCAAATGTAACCTCGGCTATACGCACGATTCCACACGGTTCAGAAATTCCTGTACTACTTTCAAATTCAATTTTTGATCTTAGTAGGTACATCATCAGAACCAAATATACAATGTCAAAAGTCAATGGAAAGTTTTGAACCAAATTTGAATCAGCAACAGTTATTCAAACAAGACAGTTGAATGATTTGATAAGGGACTTACGTCTTTCTAAAGAATCTGCTCAACTTCTTGGATCTAGACCTCGGGTGAAACAGCTATTAGCACAATAGATTTACTTAATATAAAAATTGTGAAGCAGAATTTATAACTTATTTCTCTCAGGAAGACTCGTTAGTTTATTGTAATAATATTCCTGTTCTTATTGAAAAGTTAGCATGGAGACTTTTTATCAATTCATCAAAATAAACATTTTCTAAAAAAGTACGTCGGTTAAACCCTTAATCCGGCTTTATTTAATGGTTTTTTTTTGTTTACATCTGGATACATAAAAATAATGGCTATATATTATGATGCTGGTGTGAAATAATATGGGCCTTCGTGTCGCTTCCTGATTCAGTATTAGTTAGTTTAAGTACTTTTGCTTAGAACGGATGTATAAACAGTTATATCCAGAAGACTTATTATTAAGTAGTGGAAGCAGTGATGATAATTATGAACCTCAAGAACAGAAGCAAGAAGCGGAAACTGCTACTGAAACTTCAAGCAGATAACGAATATGTTACTAGTACAAGCAGTATTTTCAGCAGGTAAGTAAGTGTAAATGTTAGTTTTTAAATGAATCGTGGCACATACGTGAGACTTTGTAGGGTTAAAGAATTACCTAGCGATTCAAAATATTCACAAAATTTGTGGGTTAAGGGGTTTTTGGGGGATGCTAAAGCTAAATATATTATTATAGAAAAATAAATCCTTTTGGGAAAAATCTACCCATTTTTACTCCATATAATACCACACGCAAATGATAAATAAAATTGTAGGGAGACCGGGGATGGTTGGTACACTTTTTAGTGGTTTTTTTAAAAACTTTTTAAAATAATTTATTGAAGTCTTACCTATATTGTATAACAATATGAAAAATAAGTGACCAAAATTGGACGTTTCCTAAGTATTATTTGAATCCGTTGTTCAGTGAACAACCAACCTACCCCTTTTTGGGTTGGTTGGTTCAGACTAAAGGGTAGGTTGACACAAGATAGACAATAATAAAAAACTATACAGAAACTATTTTATTACCCCATATTTAACAAAGAAAAGTTTACTTCGAAATTGAAGATTGACTGGTCTTTTAGCCTGAAAAGGTAGTGGTAGGATAAATTTAATATCATTGCAATGTACTATTATACTTCAATGATGGCAAGGCGAACTTGTGGAAAAACATGGGGGTTAAGTCCGCGCATGATACACTGGATATACAGTGTAGTGGTTAAACCCATAATAACATATGCATCTTTGGTCTGGTGGACGAAGACAATACAAAAGAATGCAATGACGAGACTAGGTAAGGTGCAAAGACTTGATTGTCTCAGTATTGCAGGGTGCATGAGAAGCACGCCAACGGCACCACTAGAAGCCTTATTTGGCCTTCCTCCATTGCACATCGTGATAATGGGAGAAGCAAGAATGGGGTTATTCAGGCTGCGAAATAACCTGAGCAGCAAAACAGTTAGATCAGGACACACATCCATTGAGGACATCGTAAGTGAAGCCATTTTAGATATGAAAACAGTCTATATGGCCACTAAACTTCTCCCCAGCCCTAAATATGAGGTAGAGATACCCACAGAAAGAACTGGCAAGACCCAAGCAGACTGAACTTTCCCCGAGGAGAGACCTGGTATACAGACGGGTCGATGACTGGTGAAGAGACAGAAGCAGGGGTGTATAGTGAGATGAGGAACACAAGGTGTTCCTTCTCACTATGAGCACATGCCTCTGTATTTCAGGCGGAGATTTATGCCATCCTAGAATGTGTCAGAATTAACAAACATAGGACTGACACTCATAGGATAAACATATAACTGACAGCCAGGCAGCCCTTGCAGCTCTAAATAGCCGCAAGGTAACATCCAGAATGGTAGAAGCATGCCAGAAAGAATTGAATGATCTGGCAGACCACAGTAGAGTAAGACTAGTGTGGGTTCCGGGACATAATGATATTTCTGGAATTGAACAAGCTGATGAACTCGCGAGAAGAGGTTCAGCAACGACATATGTTGGACCAGAACCAGTTCTTGTGACCACAAAGAAGGTAGACCGAGAACAAATACGAAAATGGGTACAACGCCAACATAGACTACAGTGGAGATACACTCCAAAGCAGATACACAGTAAGACCTTCATAGGTGATATATGTGTAAAACGGGCTGAAGAACTACTGAATGCTAGTAGGAACAAGCTAAGAATTATTACAGGTTATCTAACGGGTCATGCCCCGGTAAAGGATCATCTGCATAAAATGGGGCTATATAACGGGGATCTCAGCTGCAGACATTGTGGCATAGAGACCGAGACCGTAACCCACATTTTATCCGACTGTGAGGCGTTGGACTCAAGGAGACAGACAATCTTCGGAGAGGCCTACGTGCCGCCTGAAGCATATGGCATGCATCCAGTTGACCTATATCATCTACTCGAGGGTACGGGAATGGCTGGGTGGGTGGAATAAAGGTGGGAGTAGAGTACAACAAGCCAACAGGCTGCAGTGCTCCCGTTAATAGAACGGCTCAAAAAAAGTACTATATATATATGTCCTCTATGAAAGGAAATATGAAGAATCCGCTAGCTTTTTCAATTTTACGCAAAAATAAGACCTCCCATTCCTTGTCAACGTCACCTTGGCCAATAATTTTTCCAATAAAATATTTTTCCTTTGAGCGGGTATTTTCGATGTCTAGCAATTTCATCGTCTATCAATTTCACCAAATCGCCATTTTTAGGATCTCTCTGCAACTCTCCAAAATCATCAGGGTTAATATTCGCCCACTCTACGTATTCGTCGTCGCTGCTAGTTCCAGAATCTTAGTGGTCATCAGTTGTTTCTTCAGTTTCTATGTTCTCTTTATTTTTTTGTTTTGTTTTATTTGCCTTTATTTTTATTTCCTCCCTTGGACCGGCTTCTTTTTGCTTCAGCCTTTTCTAGTTCAAGTACGTCCTTTATAGTGGTGTCAGTCAGTATAGCAGTTGATCTTCTCTTTCTACCTTTTTTTGTATTTTTCCTTGGTGCAGCGTTAGGAAAGGTCTGAGGTTCTCTATAGGCGACATAACAGGGCTGTTAGGCTTTGAAAGTATTTTTTCCCCAAACTGATTAATTGGGAACGATCGATCAGGTGTCCGTTCTTTCGGTTTTGGCATTTTATGTACTTCAATTTTATTTACTCCTGCAACGTCATAACATAACATTACTTACCGAACCCAGGGCGTGGGCGATCTTAATTCAAAATTGTTACGATTTTCAGTGACATCTATATTTGGAGCCGAAAGATAAACGTTAAAAGTTTCACATAGAGCTGGTAGATGGAGCATGGCCACCTACAACACTAGGCCGGAATACTGAAATTTGGCAACAGTGAACAGTGGGCCGATCAAGTCAGATTTTTATCATGGCGAGACCGAAATCAGTGGATATAATATGTATTTTCGTTTATATAGCTCCTGTATTTATAATTCGTGATATGTAATAGTTGATCTGAAGTATGTAATAGTGTGTACAATCTTTTTAAATTAAGTTTATGATCTTGGTGCTCGTTATTTCGCAGTTAACAGACTGACAACTTCAACATAAGACTTCTGTTTGTGTTAAGTTTTAGAGGTAAGATATTTAATATTATATATAAATAAAAAGATGTTTGCATCAGTATAATTTGTAAACATACTCTCTGGTCTGTGGACTCATATAAAATATAAGGCATAACATGGTAATTGTATCAAATAAAGTATGGTTAAAAAATTTCTAAAACTCATTGACAATGTTTAAAGGTGACTTGAACCAAGATTAATTTTTATATTATTATCCAATTTGTGATTGTTGTTAAGCCATTCCACATTGGACATACACCAAGTATATAAATTAAGCCAATAAGGTTAATTACTTATGTACTTATAGGGTAGCACTTCTATTTAATATTTTATTTTGTTGTAGATGCCTGTGAAATGTTTGGTACCAAGTTGTACTAGTAATTATGCTTCCAACAGTGAAGGATATATTACAGTATTTAAGTTTCCACAAAGTGATAAGCTGAAGAACAAATGGTTGAGAAGTATCCCACCTGTAAACTGGGAACCAAGTCAAATTTCAGTTGTGTGTATTAAACATTTCACGCCAAAGATTAAATTTCATTCATTGATGTGTACAAGCATAAGAATGGTGATCTGAAGACCTTTACAAGGAAAAGACCTGGAGAAGAATCCAGCTGCAAGAAGAAATCCTGGAATACAAAGAAAAAGGATGCTAGATAGACAACAGGAACAGCAAGAAGATTGGTTAAACAGTGATGTGATAGTGATTTTTTTAAATTTTTGTGGAGTTTAAATCTAAATTGCAGAGTGTTGATTTAGAGAAGTGGCAGTGTCATCAACAAACAAACTGTATGTATTTATACAAATCTGATGGGATTTGACAATGATGAACCAGATGTCAGGTGTACTTAGTATAAAAATATTTGAATCAATGGAAATCGAGGTAGGAATTGAGCATAATTTATTACATAAAAATTATTTAAACTGGATATTACCACCGTGTCTAAAGGTGTCCCTTTGCTCAAAAATTCTTTTTACTTACGTTAGTCAAGGAGTATGTTAACAAAAATAAAGATAAAATTCACTTTCGGGATTTCTGTTCATGCAATCAACCTCAAACTAGTTTTGTTTTAGAAATGATGTTACCTATTTTATCAAATATTTTTATAAATAGCTATTCAAAAACAATTCAAGATAAATTACAAGCTAGTAAGAAACATATAAATAATAATCATGAAACAAAATATCAGAAAAAAGAAAAATTCTTAAATTACAATAGTTCTATCCAGTTTAATTATATTAAATACCTACTTTTTATATTACTTCTTAAGAATTCTGTTGTAGCCATATTTATTGTATGTAGTTCAGTTTGTATTAATAAAGGTATAAGAAATAGAAGGTGAAGAAATAATTATTTTAAGGTAGTGTCTGGTCAGCTGTAAGGGCTGATTTTCATCATATTTTATATTCTTATCAATAAATTACCTTTTGCAGTTTTATTTTATTTAGTCTACCTATAAATATTTTGATTTTTATTAATTAAAAATGTTTTATAGCTTGATTTATTTCATATTTCTCACTATTGTAGTAGGCCTAAAAGTCGTTCTCATCCACAGACCACTTACCCTATAGACAACCCGCGCAGGTTACAAGACCTTGAACGAAAATATAGTTACAATCCTGATCATCGGATGTCGCTAGTAGTCTGAGTAGGCAAATATCATAGCTCACGATTGTAATGCTGGTTGCCATAATCGGGAGTTCTCTTGTTAAACGAATCTAAAGTGATGTCGCTGTTAGGGTGTGGTTCCATTTTATCGTTGTTATTGTAAGTTGTGACTTGTTTTTGTTTTTGCTTACCGTTGTTTGAACTATTTACTTTTTTTTTTATTATTGCCAGTTGTGTGTGCTACTAGCTACTATAAGTAATAGTGATTATAAAAATAGACAAAATGCCTTCATTCAAAAAGTGTTGCGTTCCTCATTGCGTTAGTGGGATACAGCGTTGTTCCTAGGAAAAATTTTTTGGTAACAAAATTCCACGCAAAAACGTATTAGAATGCTAAAAAAGGTAATAGATTTTTATTTTTCTTCTCCTTTTTATATACAATTTAGAGGGTTTATTCAGTGATGCCAGCTCCTTGGAAGTTGAATAGCTATAGATTTTTTTGTATATAAGTTAATTGTGGTTTGTAGTTTAAATTTCTATGTACTTCTAAGTGTTAAGATACTTTGTTAGATTTGTATTATTGCAACGAATAAATAAAAAAAGAAAATTTGTAATTGTTTTATTTTTTCCGTACTCTCACGTTATTCTTATTGGGTTTGAATTTCGCGCCATCGTTGGATTTGAATTTTGCGCCATTCTTGTTACTTTTGGCGCAGAACAACAGATGGATCTCGACGCACCTAAAATTGTAAGTTGCCTACTAAGCAGGTGCCAGAAACTACTAGCGACATCCGATGATCAGGATTAGAGCTATATAATGGGTACGACGATCTATAACGGGCGTGGGGTGTCTATAGGGTAAGTGGTCTGTGTTCTCATCGGCCCACTATTTGACAGGTGCGCCACGTTGCCACATCCACAGATAACATACTTAGCCACATCTAGGATTCCGGCCTTGTGTTAGAGGTGGCCATGGATGGAAACTAGTTGTACTGATTATTATAGTACTTCATGCTTACAAATATAACACATAAATAAAAATAACAAAATAAATAGCTCTTAAGCTATAACAAACCAAAACTAAATTCTGTTCTACACATTTTCTACAAAATATTTTTGTAACAAAAACACAAATTTTGGCATCAAAAACATTCAAATTTCTAATACTTACTATATACTATACTTATAAGGTATAGAAATATGTAAAAAATATATCAAAAACTAAAGAAACCTACATATTTAAATGCAACTTATAATACATATTTTTATAAAAAAAAATATAAATCCTCAGACTTTTGCACAAATTGCACTTTGGTGAAAATTAATTTATTTAGGAACTGTAAATTTCACCTAATATTAATAGGTATAAAATACTGCATAGGCTATGGCCAGTATCTTTAAATTAAGCGAAAGGCTGGTTTAAGGGTGAAACAAAAAAAAAAATTTGTACTGAATCTATCCTACTTCACTTTAAGCCTTAAGAGTTTCTTTAATTTGTCCTGAAACCAATCCTGTAAGGATTTACTCCTTAGGTTTTGACACCCATTCCTTAAAGAGATCTAAAAACTGCTGCTGCTTATCCATTTTCTCCTTATGCTGTTGTGCCAATTCAGTACGAAATTCTTTTACCCACTCTGGTTCTGGTACTATTTTGGTGGAAGTAGCTACCTTTTTTTTTAAACTCTTACCCTTTGAATGGGATGGTCCAGCTATGGGTTCATCTTGTGGGTTTAATTTAGGTCTCTTTGGTGAAGTTTCTGAATCAGTATCGGAAGTTATGGCAGAACTATCAACTGAATTTTGCTCAAAGCCAAATCTGCTTGAGGCAATGCTTAAAGGCCTATTTTCTGGCTTATTTCCAAATATCTCCTGCAGACTATTATAATATGGCCATGTAATTCTTCCCCTTCCTGTTTTATTGCTATTATCCAATATTAATTTGTAGGTTTTCTTCAAATTTTTTATTTTACTTTCAATTTGTTCAGAATTAAATCTGTCAAAATGCTTTGCCATTTCGGAGTATATATTTTTTGCCTTGTATTTTCTATCATGCAGTTTTTCAAAATTATCCCTGAATAGTTCAATTAGTTTTTTTGTCTCATTGTCGGTCCAACGCTGAGTAACTAAAAATATTCAGCTTAAATTATAAGAAATAAAGTTTGTATCATAGTAATACTTACAATTTGAATCATTTTTATGTAAATCTTGCTCTGAAATATGACTTGGGGAATTTGTTTCAACCACATTGTTTGGAGTCTAAAATTAAATTAGGCTGCAATCATGCACCGAACTAGCAGCCATATTGTTTATTATTATTGTACGCAAATAAAGGGTGTGTCGCAGTATCAACTTACAATCATTTTATATTTTTTCGCGTTCTTTCGTGGTTGTTGGTGTTTTTAATTACTCATTTATAATATTTTATAACTACACTTATTTGAAGATGAGTTCCTATGTGAGAAATTGCTGTGTTCCTGGATGCATTGACAAACAGTCGAGAAGGTTAGTACTAAATAACATGTTGATTTCCACCTTTATATTATCAGTTGAAGAAAAATTTCCAAATTTCTGTTAGAAACCAATAATTAACCGGATTTCAGTGATGAGGACATATAGAGAATTATTTAATATATTTTAATATACTAGTTAAACTTTCAAAGCATTCCATGAAATGTTTTTTATAAAATGAATTCAAATAATAATACCTAGGCTTAATATTTGGAATTGCTAAGTAGCTTTGTTAATTGAGCTTTATACTTAGTCAAGGATTTCCTTGAAATCAAAATGGAAAATATCAACTGAGTACCTCTATTATCTATATTTTTTTTAGGTATAGCATTCCTGCTAACTGAGGGGTTAATGCCGTTTGGAATGATAGAATTGATAATTCTAAGTTGGCGTTTGAGTCTCACAAATCTTATAAAAAGTGTGACACTCATTTTGAAGAATGTTGTAAACTTCCTTGTGGCAGATTGAAGAAATTTTCTCTACCCACACTATATTTGCCTGGTAAGTACATAATCTCTTCTATATCGATAGGTATTTGCCAAAGTAACCTAAGTCACCAAAAATGATTAGTAGAAAAAACGCGTTTCTTTTACGGGTATGATTAAAAAAATTATGGACATACGTTTTTAAAATAGTTAAAAATAAAGTTTAAAGTATAATGTAGGTTAGGTTAGGTTACTACACTTTGGCAGTACCTTCTTAACAATAAAAGCTTTATGTTGATAAAAAACATGATTTTCACCAGAAATGTCACTTATGTTATTTTGGCAAAAATGCATCAATATGTGTACTGTTTGAAATAGTAGTTATTGGGATTACAAACAATAGACAAATTATGATTAGTGATGTATAAATACTTTTGTTTTAAGTTGATCCCCAAAAGATATGCTAATTTAATTTTTGGATCTTTATTGATACTCATTAAAAAAACCTTTTTCAGAATCCACTTCTATTCTAAGTGTGGTGTATCCACTTAACTTAAACATCGTGCACTAATAAAACTCACGTGTTTTATATATACTTTAATAATTATGTTTTAAGCGGTTTTACATCATATTCACTTACTTAACTATCATACTAGTATTATATATATATATCGAGTCACCGTGGCATAGTGGACGGAGGTTGAGAGCAGACTGTCTTCACTACGTTTCAATGAGCCTGTGCTCCTTGACTTGACACCGTTGCCAACCTTCTAATATGTCCGATATTACACCCCCCTTTGTTAGCCTAACTCCTGTGAGTGCATTTTTAATATTATGCTTCAATATACCTACAGTATGATTACGATTTACTATGTTTGTACAATATAAATTATCTCTACTTACAATAGGTACAGTGAAACATTCGATAATCATTTTAGAAAACAATATTCAAAAATTTTTTTTTTCTACCAATCACTTAAATTTGTATTATTTTTAAAAGTAATATTAATACTTAAGCTCTCTCCGCCATTCCACTCTGTCATTCCTTTAAAAATACATACATGTATACATACAATACAAATACAAATTTAAAACGTTATTTGTGACCATTCACATATATAAAAAAATATTTTAACCATAAGTACATATTTCAGTCGATTTCTAATGCATAATCTTTAAATTTTGCTGGTGTTTTTGTAGTTCTTGAACTACGTCGTACAACCTTCTCTAAATCACAATGTTTTGCAACATTTGTCCTACTTCCGGTTTCCGATGATTCCGAGGGTTGGCATGGATCAGTCGTAATGAATGGTTCTGTCTGTTGTGGTTTGGAATGTTCAGTTCGGATTGGTGTTTCAGCTGAGTTGTTAATTGTAATATGATCCTGCCCTACTGCTTCATCTGTAAAAACAAATTCATTATTATTTACAACTTCATAACTGTCTGACGTATGTTTTGCCGGTTCAGGCATATTTTCCCAACAATACCGTTTCATAGTGTTTTGTTTGTTTCTTACATCCGTATTTCGTTTTACCTGACCCTGTTCTTTCTCTCTCTCTCTTCTATGTATCTGGTTCGCATGTCTTTTCCATAGTCTCTTATCTTCTAGTCTGCACAGATATGTCGTTTTGCCTATTATCTTTTCAATGACTGCTTTAGTCCAACTCCTTTGGTTAGGATTACCATAATCTGCGACTGCTACCGTTTCTCCTATTTCAAATTCTCTCTTTTTTCCTTTAAAATACTTAATCTGTCGCTCTTGAGCTTTCTGATGATTGTTTTCTGCTCCAGTTTCCTCTTCTTCCCTACTTACTCTCCATCCTATGGACTCTTTCAGTATGGTTGCTCTATTTCTGAGTTGTCTACCCATCATCAGCTTGGCTGGTGTTTCTTTCGTTACTATATGCGGTGTTGTCCTATATGAAAATAGAAATTCTGAAATTATCAAATCAATACTCTTACCCTTGTTTCTTATATCAATTGCTCTGGCTTTGACATTGTTTTTGAAAGTTTTTACGATGTTTTCTGCTGCTCCATTCGACTGTGGATGACCCGGGGGTGACGTAATATGTCGAATGTTATTTCTTTTGAAAAATTCTTGCATCGTTTCTGCTGTAAATTGTGTGCCGTTGTCCGTTACTATCGTTTTAGGAATGCCAAATCTGGCGAATGTCCTCTTAATTTTCTCTTCCGTTTCTTTTGCTGTTATATGGCTCATAATGTGTGCTTCTGGCCATTTGCTATATGCGTCCACTATTATTAATACCATTTTACCTCTTATAGGTCCCAGAAAGTCCATGCTCACTCGTGTCCAAGGCTCGGTTTCAACATCCCATGGTGTTAGTATTGCTCTTGGTGGAGCTGGCTTGTTTTCCATACAGCACATACACTTTCTACATGTTTCTTCGATCTGTTGGTCTATTTTAGGCCAATAAACATACGATCTTGCTATACTTTTTGTCTTTACCATTCCGAAATGGTGTTGGTGAAGCTCATCCAGCATTTTTCTTTGGAGTGACTTCGGAATAACTATTCTATGTCCCCAAACTAAAATTCCTTTGTCCACTATTATCTCGTGCTTCCTGTGATAGTATGGTTTCGTTTCTTCTGACATCTCTGGCCATTTTTCTTCTCGTATATATTTCATTACATTTTTCAAAATAATATCCTTTTTGGTTTCTCGTCTTATTTCTTCAATACTGATCGTTTGTTCCTTAAGTGTACTTACAAAATTCACATAGTTACCTAAACCTTGAAATTCATCTGTAATGTAATTAATATTTAAAGGTGCTCTACTCAAATAATCAGCTACAATATTATTTTTCCCTTTTATATACTCAATATCATAATTAAAACTTGATAAAAATGCTGCCCAACGTTGCATACGGCTGGCATGCATTTGTGGTATACCTTTCTCAGGGTGAAATAAGGATATTAATGGTTTATGATCTGTTCTAATTTTAAATTTTTTTCCATATAAATATTGGTAAAATTTAATTAAACCCCAGTAAATGCTTAAACTTTCTAAATGAATTATTGGGTAATTTTTTTCGCTCGGTTGCAGAGTTCTAGAAACACAAGTTATTATTCTCTCAGTTTTATCTGGCATCTCGTGTGCTAATACTGCTGAAATTCCTAACTTACTAGCATCACAAGTTAATACAATTGGCAAATTTGGATTAAAATGGGTTAGTACTAGTTTTGATGACAATATCTCTTTAATTTTTAAAAATGCATCATTGCATTGTTCATCCCACTCCCATTTAGTGTTTTTATTTAATAAATTATAAATTGGTTTTAGTATCATTGATGCGTTTGGTATAAATTTTGAATAATAATTTACCATTCCCAGGAAAGATCTCACTTCTGTTAGATTTTCTGGTCTGGGTGCCTCTTTAATTGCTTGTATTTTCTTTTCGCTTGTCTTCAATCCATCACTTCCAATCACATGACCCAAATATTCAACTTCTGACTTGAAAAATTCACATTTATCCAATTTTACGGTTAGTCCAGCTTTCTTTAGCTGTTCTAGTACTAGGATCAATGTCTTCAGATGTTCTTCTTCATTTTCACCTGTTAGAATAATATCATCTAAATAACACACACATGATGGTATCTCTTTTAACAGTTGCTCCAAATGCCTCTGGAATATAAAACTAGCAACTTTAATTCCAAATGGAAGTCTGTTAACCGTGTACAATCCTTGATGGGTACTCCACGTTAAAATTTTACTCGATTCTAAATCTACTTCAAATTGATTATAAGCTCTACACAAATCCAATTTGGTATAATATTTTCCTTTATGAAGCTTAGAGAAAATTTCTTCAGCTCTTGGTAAAGGATACTCCATATTCTCTAGGTATTTATTTACAGTTACGCTGTAATCTCCACACAATCTTACTGTACCGTCTTCTTTTAAAACTGGAACTAAAGGTGTAGCCCATTCTGATGTTTCAGTCTTAGATATAATTCCTTCCTTTTCTAACCTTTCTAATTCTTCTGTAACGCCTTGCTTGAATGCAAGAGGTACTGGACGTGCTTTACGAAATATTGGCATAACATTATCTTTAATATATATTTTAATTTTATCTAAAGTAAACTTACCGATTTTTTTGCTAAAAACTTCTGGAAATCTAGAAACAATATCATTTATCCTTTTATTTACATAATCCAGCTGATTAACCACTCCGAACTGAATTCCAAATGCTTCTAACCAATCCATCCCCAGAATCTTCGGACCGCCGTTAGCTATAACATACAATTTAATTTGTCTTATTTTGTCTTTATATTTAACATTAACATTTATATAACCTAATGGTGCAAAAGTACTATTATTGTAACTTTTTAAAACAATTTCGGCTTCCTTTAATTTAAAATGTCTAAAATAGTTATTAAAATGATCTGCATTTATCGCTGATATCACACTACCGCTATCTATTTGAAACAGATGCTCTGTATTTTCTATTAAAACTTTGACAATAAATTTTTTATCAACATTATTGATATTAAAATTTTCAAATTCTGATGGACAATCACTATACACATTAAAATTTTTGTCTGCTTCCTCCGTTTGATTGTTTTGTTCCGTGTACCAACAATCTCGGCAGTTATTTTGGTTATTTTCGGTATTTGAAAAATCTACATAGTTAAAATTTCTATTTGCACATGCTTTAGCAAGATGTCCTTTTCTTTTACACTTAGAACAATAAAAATTTACATACCGACAAACTCCTTTATGATAATTATTACAAACTTTACATTTTATCATCTCGTAATTTTGTTTTCCTTCCGCCATGTTGACATTTCTTTCAGTTGTCATCCTTCTGCGTGGAAGTGTAGCTAAATTCGTCGATGTCTGTCTATCCGTGCGCTGTCTTGAACTGTTTTGTGAATCTGCGCCTTGCCATCGGCGTTGTGGTTGGTCAAAATTTTGTCGTTGCCGCGCGCCTTGATTTGAAACTCCTCTTGTTGCTTGATATTTTTGATTCGATGACCTTGTAGTGTATTTTACAAAGTTCATGTTCACTTCTCTATCGATGCTATCGTTTTCTTTTTTTATGGCCAATTCCACTAGTTTTTTTAGATCTGCGGTTTCCTCCTCCTCGCATAGTCTGTCTAATATCGGGCCGTTTCTCATCCCGGATATGAATTTTTCTCTCAAAAGCAATTGTAAATCATTTCCAAACTTACAGTTTACAGATAGGCTTCTTATTCTAGCATTCCATTCTGCCATCGTTTCTTCACGTGTTTGTTGAGCTAGGTGAAATTTCCTTCGCTCTCGCCATACAACTGTTCTTGGACAATACTGTTGACTTAATAAATCTGTTAATTGCTTGAATGTTTTTGAATTTGGTGGATCTGGGTGACACAGGTCTCGTAAAAGTTTATAAATTTCGCTAGGAATATTACTTAATAACGTAGCTACTTTATTTTCTTCCTTCGTACCGTTTGCTTTAAAATATTCTGATAATTGCTCACTGTATATGATCCAATCGTCAGTTTCACTGTTAAATTGATGGAACACGATGCCGGTTGATGCCATCTTTTTTTTTTTTCTTTTCTTCTTATATTTCTTTTATCCTCGTCGCCATTTTGTGGTGTATCCACTTAACTTAAACATCGTGCACTAATAAAACTCACGTGTTTTATATATACTTTAATAATTATGTTTTAAGCGGTTTTACATCATATTCACTTACTTAACTATCATACTAGTATTATATATATATATCGAGTCACCGTGGCATAGTGGACGGAGGTTGAGAGCAGACTGTCTTCACTACGTTTCAATGAGCCTGTGCTCCTTGACTTGACACCGTTGCCAACCTTCTAATATGTCCGATATTACACTAAGTAGTAATAGTCCAGTAGGAAAAGTACAATGACCAGTCAAGACATATTCAAGGAAGCGTTTACTATATGAGTTTGATGAAGAACCTGGTAAGTATTTTTAAAACACCTAAAGGCAGTATAGCTTATACGGTTACTTGTGTTATGTTGGAAACTCAATTGTAAAAAATTCTTATGAAATTTTCAGCTTGCAGTTCCAGTAAACTTGATTTGTATGAACCATCCACATCAAGCTTTTCACAATTATCGTCCACCTCAAGTTTCACACAAGTACCATCCACTTCTGGACATCTGGACAGACATAAACAAGTTTTAATTGCTACCGGTAAGATTGTTTAAATTAAATAACTCAGTATTGCATATGCTAGCTTGAATTTTAATAATTGTAAGTACAAGTGATTTCAAAAAGTATATTCTAGGTTGGTTCTTGAGAAAGTGAAGTTTTTAAAATTAAAAAGATAAATTGAGTAGATGAGGCTTTTACTTGTTAAATACTTTTGTTAATATTCTTAGAATTCCGTATTTAGGCACTCTTTGCACTTTATTTGTATGTGAACATATTATAGTATTCAATTCAGCATCATGAAAGGGTAGTACAATTTTTGAAGAAAATGAACTACAAATTACAGAATAAAACGTTCACAGCAATACCTTGTTTTTGCGTATATGACATAAGTTTACTGCCTACAACTTGAATGAGGATGATAACAATAGTCAACTTTTTTTTAGCTCATCGACATGGAGACAATAGAAAACATTTCGATTCTCTAGATGTAAGAATTTGAAAAAGAAAAGTAAGCCAGTGGAAGGCAGCTGCCAAGAAAGCCCAGAAATTGCGTCCAAAGCGGATAATTAAATATTTGAAAAGAAATCTGCAGCACACTAAATTTTTAAAAATGTATCCACATTTTTATTCTTATGCAACAACAAAGAAATCAAAAATTAAAGCCCAGAGGAAGGAGATTTACTTTAGAAGATAAAATGTTTTTACTATCTTGTTACAAAAATAGTGGAAAAAGGTTACAGGTTTCTGTTTGCGGGCACTTTCATTCGCTTTTATGGAGCTTATGAGTAAATACCCCGTGTATTTATCAATATTTTATTTGTGATAAAGTTTCAAGTAATTACATAAGTAACAGTGACAGATTATATTTTTATTTAAATTGACAGGTTTTATTTTCTATCCCGCCCTCTACGACTAAAAATAATATAAATCATTAACATGCTCCCCCCTTTGAAATATTAAAATGTCAAAATATTAAATGTCTGTTGAGTCAGATAGGTAGAAGCGACACCTTCACAATAGCCCGTTTCACTATTCCAGTCCTTGTTTTTACTCTGACTGCTCGTATAATTCCGTCCTTGCCGGGATGAACTTCCAATATACGTCCTAACAACCACTGCATAGACGGTACGTTGTTTTCGTGAAGAAGTACTAAGGCTCCTCTTAATCTCGTGCTTCTGATTGAATTGCCATTTTGTGCGCTGTTGCAGGTGATGCAAATATTCTTTGACCCAGCGAGACCAAAAATGCTGGCCCATTTTTTGAAGATGTTGGTACCGCTCGAGACGATTGATTGGTGTATTCGTTAGATCTCGTTCCGGTAGTGCCGTAAGTGGATGTCCTATTAAGAAGTGGGCTGGCGTGATAGCTTCTAGGTCGTTCGGATCCGGAGACAGCGGGAATAAAGGTCGGGAGTTCATAATCGCCTCGATTTGAGTTATTAGAGTGTAAAATTCTTCATAATTTAAATGAATTAATGTTGTTTAAAATTCGTTTAAGATGGTGTTTGCATGATTTAACTGCTGATTCATGTAAGCCTCCAAAGTGTGGAGACCTTGAAGGTATAAAATGCCATTTTAATGTTTGATTGTAAAAAGTAATTGTTCATTTTTGAACAATTGAGGAGATTTTGGAGGGTTTTAAGTGTATTATTCGCACCAAGTTTTCTATCACTATCTGTTTTAAACAACGTGTGGCGAGAAATGAAGCTGAGGCTGTTCCATAAGTCACTGATGTGTTTAACTGAAAATGTTTTATTTGTTCGTCTGGAGATGATCTCCAAACAATCCGTTGTAAACTTCGTTGGTTTTCATCAATTAATATTTGGCGATAAAATTTGCTCAAATCCGCAATCAACACTACGTCGTGTGGCCGGAATCGAGTCAAAATCGAAAATAAATCAGTTTGCACGGTTGGACCTACCTTTAAAATGTCATTTAACGATAAATTAGACGAGCCTTTGCAGGATGCGTCAAAAACAACTCTAACCTTGGTAGTTGGGCTGTCCGGTTTTTCCACACTATGGTGTGGTACATAATATACTGGAGTCTTTGATACGGAGTCACGTGAAATCTCATATGTCTGTAATGTTTTGTATTTATATTGTATTTATGATTGTATGATTAAAACAACGTCTTTACTAATTCTACATGTGCTTTACTTGTTAGCTCTTCAGCTGACATTTTACAACTGCCCTTCACCTTAACTCTACTTCTTAACTTAATTGACCTCTGGTCTCGAACTAGTGTGATGTGCAACCACACGTGAATCTACAGCAACCACTCGTGATCCCGCATCCCCCTTTTTATAGGCTACAAGTTCAGTTTCTGAGGCTTTTTTGTTTTTCGACCTGAAGATGTCGTTTTCTCCTTATTAAGGAATGATTGCTCAGAATCTGTACTCGTGTTGAGACTTACATCTAAATTAGAATTATTTATAATACAATTGTGCTCTGGGTCGTTTGTGTTGTTACAATTATTGTCATTGATTTCTATAGATTCATTTGTGTCTTCCCAATTTTCTTCACATTCACTATTTTCTTCGTTGTCATTAGCTGCACTTTTTTCACTTTCACTATTATCCTTTGTTTTTACCGTCACTTTGTTTTGTACATCTATTTCGTTGGTTACATTGTTTTGTGAGTCTAATTGGTTAGTTACATTATTATTTATTGGTTCCAGAAATAGCTTATTCTATGATCATCTGTTTCTACTGGTGTGGTATTTTTTGTTTGAACTGTTTGTTCGTTTTCAGAAACAGGTTTTATGAATTTTCTATTTCTTATAGTAGCACGGATCCATTCTCAAATTCTATTTTATACATTCTGTCCCTAACTTTTTCTACAATTTTACCAGGTGTCCAGTTTGATTTTGGTTGTAATTGCACATAAACTTTTGTGTTGACTGCTAGTGGTTTTAAATTATGGACACCCATTTTGTTAAAATATTTTTCTTGATTTGATTGGTTGTCTTTTATGAATTTACTGTATTTATTGTGATCAATTAATTTAGGTTTTAAATTTAGATCGGTACTGGGAATAATGGATCTCAGCTTTCTGGACATGAGAATTTGAGCTGGTGAATAATCTGAATTTATTTTCATGTTACGGTACAGAAGGAGAGCCAAATGTATGTCCTTCTTATCTTCATAGACTTTTTTGAAAATATTTTTGGCAGTTACATTCTGCCATTCCATTTGATTGAGCGTATCTAGGAGAGCTAACAACATGATTGAATTCCCATTCCCGTGCGAAATACTTAAATGCCTGGGTCGTGAAATTCGGACCACCGTCAGTTACCAATGTTAGAGGAAACATTGATTTTAGAATTTTTATTGTATACTCACTAGTTGCGTATTTATTTAAAGGTTCAATTTCTAGGAATTTTGAATAGTAGCAATTATTAATATGTACTTTTTACCATCTAGCTCGAAAAGATCGCAACCCACTTTGTTCCACGGACTTTGCGGAATTTGGTGGTTGGTTAGTGGTTCCGAACTTTGTGACTTCGAGTATTTTAAACAAAGATGGCAATTTGAAATTTTTTGTCGAATGTCATTCTGCATGGTAGGCCAAAAAATAGATTCCTGTGCCAATTTGATGCACTTATTTGCACCCATGTGGTTATAATGAATTTTTTGAATCATTTCTTTGCGCATTACTTGCGGAATTACTATCGACTGACTTTTGAAAATTAAGTCATTCTGAACTGTGAGTTCACTACTGAATTTTTTGTAACTTTGAATTTTTTCTGGCACATTTTTAATATTTTTGGGCCATCCAACTAGTATTGTTTTTCTTAGTAATTGTAATTCATCATCGTTTTTTGTATTTTCTTTCAATTCATTTAATTTTGTTTCTGTGACATTGATTTGCGATTGAATTAGACAAACATGCGTTTCTATCTCCTGCTCTAAGTTATCGTTACATTGTTCTTTTAGGTACGCCCTGCTTAGCGCATCTGAAATTATCAGATCTTTGCCTGGTTTAAATCTCAATTCTACATCAAATTTTTGTATTTGTAAAAGCATTCTTTGAAGTCTCGCTGGACATTTATTTAGAGGTTTTTTGAAAATTGATATGAGTGGTTGGTGATCTGTTTCTACCACTACTTTTTTTCCATAAATGTACTGGTAATATTTGTTTAAACCAAATGTAGTTGCGAGTAATTCTTTCTCGATTTGGGCATACCTTGTCTCTGTTTCAGTCATTGACCTAGAAGCATAAGTACAAGGTAGCTTGTTTTGTAGTAGTACCGCCCCTAAACCGTCTTTGCTTGCATCTACAGATACTACTGTTTCGCTATTTACATTAAAGAATTGTAGTACCGGCTTGCTAGTTAGTGAATTTTTTAAATTTTCAAAGGCTTTGTTCTGTTCTGTATTCCATTGGAATTCTACGTCCTTTTTTAATAGGTTTCGCAATGGTGAAGTTTTATCTGAGAAATTATTTATGAATTTGCTGACATATGTTATCATTCCTAGAAGCCTTTGTATGTCTTGTTTAGATTTTGGTTGTGGCATTTCAGTAATTGCACGTAATTTTGAATCTTCGGGAGTAATACCATTTTCTGATATGGTATGTCCCATGTAATTAATTTTACTTCGACTGAATTTACATTTCTGTATGTTAAAGCGAACGTTTGCCTTTTTTGCAATTTCTAGGACTTTATTTAGACGTTGGTCATGTTCAATTTTGTCCTTTCCCCAAATTAATAAGTCATCTATGTAAACATCTACTCCCTGTATGTTAAATATTTTTTTTTTAACGAGATTGAAAAACTTCACTTGCAGATTTGATACCATATGGGAGTCTGAGAAATTTGTATCTACCGAAAGGTGTTCCAAATGTGCATAAATCAGAACTAGCCTCATCTAGCAATATAGAATAAAAACCCTGTGTTGCATCTAATGTACTAAATATTGTAGCTCCGCTTAATTTTGCAGTGCTTTTCTCTAAAGTTGGTATGTGACAATGTTCCCTTTTTATTGCCTTATTTAGGTCCTTGGGATCAAGGCATATTCGTAATTTGTCTGCCTTGCGCACAAGAACAAGAGCATTAACCCAATCAGTAGGTTTCTGCACTTTTTCAATTATGTTTGCTCTCTCTAATTCTGCTAAACTTTCTTTTAATTTGTCTATTAGCGGTAATGCTACCTTCCTTGTAGGATATACAACTGGTTTCGCATTTTCCTCTAGTTCTATGTGGTATGGTTCACTAATACACCCTATGCCCTGAAATATTTCCCTGTATTTGTTTACTAGTGCAGAATATTCACTGCCTTGCATGTGTTTTGTTACTGTAGTTATTTTATAATAGATTTGTTTATGATTCCTAAAATCATTTATTTCAACATTAGATAACACTTTTTACTGAACCGGTGTTTTATTTAACGACATATTTCAAAATTTGTGTTAGTTTGATTTATTTCTGCTACCGGAATGCTTACCGTATTCGTATTTATTAGTAAAACGTTGAGAAATGCTTTGGTTACAAAATTTGATTGAGATCCACTATCAAGGATTAGTCTACAGGGTATTGGATTTCCGTTTTTGTCGTATGCGTTAACAATAGCCGTGGAAAGTAATATAATCGAAGTCGTCGATTTTTTACAATAATTCGATAAGACAGTGTGCTGTGTCTGAGGATATTGATGGGCAATATCATCGTTAGAAGAATTAATTAAACCTGCACTTGTATTTGCTAGCAAATTATCCTGTGAATTAATTCCGGGTTCCTGATCATTATGACAGGGTCGGTTTTGATTTGATGGGAAGTGTAGTATGGTGGCGTGACGTTGACGACATATTTCACATGATCCAGATCGGCATTCTGGATTCTTGTGACCCGGTCGGAGGCAATTCGTGCAAAGGCGAAGACGCTTTACTTCAGAATAACGTGAATTTACCGATAAAGCCTTGAATTTATCGCATAAATATATAAAATGAGATGCCTTGCAAAATGGACAAAGCTGTTTGTTTTCACGAGTACCCGTGTTTAAGAATGAATTACTACTGTGTGGTTTGCGCAAGTTGGTAATTGCCTTATCGTCTATTGCTTCAAGAATTTGGCAACGTCGTGTGATAAAGGGTCATTGACATTCGGAGTTTCTACAACCGTACTATATATTTCCCATTCTTTTCTGGATAACGATGAATGCGATTGTTTTGCCGTACACTGTAGATTCATTATTTCGCAAAAAATGAGAAGTTATTATAACCCTTTTATTTTCATATCGTTTTTTGAGTAGGCCCCATGCTGTACTGTAATTTGTAGAAGATATAGGTAACGAAGCAATAACATTAGCTGCTTCCTCCTTTAATGAGGCTTGTAGGTAGTAGAATTTTTCAGCATTCGATAAATTTTTGTTTTCATGAATAAGTGCGTGGAATGTGTCAAAAAATCCCCATATACACCGGTAAATTCTGGTCATTTTAAAGATGGTAATTTTGCCGTGGGTTTTGGCCTAGCTGAGGATGCCAATTCGACAAGTGATTCCGTTGATCCACTCGAACTATGACGCAAATTGCAATTTTCGTTAGCGCTGGGTTGTAATTGTGATAAAAAATGCTGACACATAGCGACGGTTTCATAATATTTGATTTCAAAATTTGTATATTCTACATTTGCCTCCTGTTCATCAAATTGATCGGGAAAATTATCAATGTAAATTTGTTCTATTTCAAATTGCACATTTTGAAATTTGGTTGAAAGTGGTTTTATTGTGTCACAACGGATTCTAATGTTTTCAAAGGGTATATCTGCTATATCTATTTTCTTTAAAAATGTTTCTAATCGTGTTAATTCAGCCTTGAAATGGAATCTTTCGTTTTTTAAACGTTTTAAATTCTGATCAATTATTCGAGCCTCCTCCATTGTTCACAAAATTACTATTTTTTTAAGTTTTATTTGAAATGATGTAGTTAATAAATGATCAATGGAAGATATGTGATGGCGTGGCGTAATTACGTGAATGCTTAAACAATATGGTAAAATGTATGCCTTTTAAAAACTTGCAATCACTAGTATATTATCATTAAATGAGTATTAAACGAGTTATAAAATATTGAAAAGATGTAATCGAGAGGATTAGAATAGTAGCTAGAAGATCTGACCTGTTTCTACTTGGACTGCTGTTCTTCCGTATAGGTACTGATTCGTCTTCCGTATAGGTACTGATCCGGCTCGAAGGACCAATGTTTGCGGGCACTTTCATTCGCTTTTATGGAGCTTATGAGTAAATACCCCGTGTATTTATCAATATTGTATTTGTGATAAAGTTTCAAGTAATTACATAAGTAACAGTGACAGATTATATTTTTATTTAAATTGTCAGGTTTTATTTTCTATCAAAGTCCGCCCTCTACGACTAAAAATAATAAAAATCATTAACAGTTTCTTTCTAGAATATTTTCTTTACCCAGCGGCAGAACTTTGAGTAGGTTATTATAAATCGTTTGCCTTTCAGTTGTGGGATAAATGAAAATATTTTTGATCATCTTAAAGGGGTTGTAGATAAAATTGTTGATGTTGATAAATTTTGTCTGCTTTTGCTGATCATGCTCTACTTTTTATGGTCAAAGGTGTACATAGAAGTTGGAAGCAAAAGCAGCCTCCTGTATTGCATATTACTTCTGTGAACATTCAACTAAAACATTTGATTTGGTAAAAATTAAAAAAAAATGTTTTATGTGCACCATCAGTTAATTACAATAATATTTTTAAGAGTATTGTGGGGTTTCCTGGGACGACTCAAGTATATCTGATCGTAAAACCATGAAACGGAGAGAAAATGCTGGGTTGAATAACTGATGGACTAGATTAGATTATTTTATTTGAAATAGATTGACAACTAATTAAATTTATTATATGACAATTCTCTTTATAACAAAACGTATATCACTATCGCTACTAAACATAGTTTACAGCATAGCTCTAGACTGAACATGCCGCCCCCCTTGAAGTTAATAGAACTTCAAGAATCAATAGGCAATACGCAGATGTTGGCTACAGCTCGTTTCATTTCTCCTGTGCAAGTTTTAATGGTCACCACTCTGACTACATTGTCGGGTCCTGGGTGAAGTTCCAAGATTCTTCCCATTTGCCAATTCATGGGTGATGTTGAATTTTCTCTAATTAATACCATAGATCCTACTTTTAAAACCCTAGAGTTGGTATTCCATTTGGATCTTTCTTGAAGATGATGAAGATATTCTTTTGACCACCTTGTCCAGAAATGTTGTACCATAATTTTAATATGTTTATATCGAGAAGATAAATTAGCTGCGCATGGCTGCAAAGGAGGCTCCTTAATCGTGTTAAAAGGTTCACCAATAATAAAGTGCCCTGGAGTCAAGGGTTGAAGGTCATTCGGATCTTCAGAGAGTGGAGTAAGAGGTCTTGAATTCAAAATTGACTCGATCTGTGTAAGCAATGTATAAAAATCTTCATATGAAAGATAAATGTCTTTAAGAATTCTCTTAAGATGATATTTCACTGAACGAACAGCACTCTCCCACAACCCACCAAAATGTGGTGAACGAGGAGGTATAAAGTGCCACTGAATTTTAGCATCTAATAAAAAGGAATTTAACTTATTGGTTTCTGATAGAATCGCCAATTCTCGTAATTCGCGATTCGCTCCAACAAAATTGCTAGCATTATCCGAATAAATGTCACTACATAAACCACGCCTAGCAATGAATCTTTTAAGCATATTTAAAAATCCTTCTGTAGTGAGTTCAGAAACTAGCTCAATATGTACAGCTTTTGTGGCCAAACAAATAAAAATACATATGTATGATTTGATATATTTTTTATTTCTAAATTTACTATCTTTGATTAAATATGGCCCCGCATAATCTACGCCAACCTTGGAAAAAACACGTGAAATATTGACCCTATTAAATGGTAAATTCCCCATTTTTTGAACAAAATCTAACGGTTTCGCTTTGAAACAAATAACACATTTACTTAAAATTGATCTAACTGTACGGCGACCGCAAATGGGCCAAAATTCAGTTCTTACTGTTGATTAGACTTGTTGAGGCCCAGCATGCAAATTCTTTAAATGTGCGTTTAAAATGACAATTTTGGTAAAGTTACTGTTTGTAGGAAGTACCATGGGAAATTTAGCATTAGCTGATAAACTAGATTTTGATAGTCTACCCCCTACTCTAATTATTCCAAATTCGTCTAAGAAAGGATTTAAACATTTTAATTTACTTCTATTAGATACGTATTTATTTTTATTCAAGTTATGAAGCTCCTCAGAAAAATATTTTAATTGAACCATTCGAACCAAAGTATATTTACTACCTTGAATTTCTTTAATTTCCAAAGGACCAATAATTCTATTTCCTTTCTTGACACGGGTATTATTTATGAATCTTAACAAATACGCTACTACATAAATTAATCGAGTATATGATGAATATTTTTCGATTAAATTATCGTCAACAAGAGTTGCTAAAACAGTTGATCTCACCTCTTTTAGTTCGGGTATGGTGTTTCCCGTATAATCAGATTTAGGCCAGTATTCCTGGTCATTGTGTAAGAACTCAGGTCCGTTCCACCACAATTGATTATCCACTAATTGATGAGGATAGACACCACGAGATATTATATCTGCAGGGTTTAATTTCGTGGGAACGTGAGACCAAGAAGACACATTTGTGGTTTCTAGAATCTTAGTAACCCTATTAGATACAAAAGTTTTGAGTTTGTTCGGCTCTATTCGCAGCCATGACAAAACTATGGAGGAATCTGTCCAAAAATGATTATTCGAAATTTGAATGTTTTTTAACGATAATTTAAGACGCTCATATAACTGTACAAGCAATAATGCACCACAAAGTTCTAGACGTGGTAATGTTACACTTTTTAATGGTGCTACTCGGCTTTTCGAACAACTCAGTTGGACAAAAATATAACCATTACGAATAGATTTTAGATATATACAAGCCCCGTAAGCCTTAAGTGAGGCATCGCAAAACCCATGCAATTCGATAGATTCGTGATTACTCAATATAAAATGTCTAGGAATTTTTATTGCATGTATGTTCGTAAAATCAGAAAGAAATTTCTGCCAATGGATACATATTTGATCAGGAACTATATCGTCCCAATCAGATTTAAGTTGCCAAAGACTTTGTAGCATGATTTTAGCAGTAACTATAATTGGACCTAGCAATCCAAGAGGATCAAAAAGTTGAGAAATCGTTGAAAGCAAAATTCGTTTTGTTACTTTAGTTTTAACAGTCCTAGTGAAGTTAGAAGTGAATTGGAAAATATCTTGCGTAGGATTCCAAAACAACCCTAAGATTTTGGAATCCATGTCATTTTTGACAAAATATTCGATGTCATTCATACTGTCAACGTTCATCTCATGAAAAATATCTGGTTTGTTAGTTACCCACTGTCTAAGAACAAATCCAGCAGAATTTAAAATAGAAAAAACTTCTCTTATTTTAACAACAGCTGACATTTCATCAGTTGCTCCAGAAATATAATCATCCATATAAAAATCGTTTGCTATTGATGAACTAGACATAGGAAAAGTTTCTTCGTTCTCTAGAGCCAATTGCTTGAGACATCGCGTTGCTAAAAATGATGCTGGACCTGTACCATATGTGATGGTATTCAATTTATAAGTTCGAAGCCGTTCAGTGGAATTAAAACGCCAAAAAATACATTGGAGATTTCTTTGATCGGGATACACTAAAACTTGGCGGTACATCTTTGCAATGTCCGCTGTAAAGGCAACTGCATGAGATCTGAAACGCAATAAAATTGAAAAAACGTCTTCCTGAATGGTAGGGCCAACCTTAAGGACATCATTCAATGACAGACCACTGTCAGATTTCGCAGATGCGTCAAAAACGACACGTAACTTTGTCGTTAATGATGTTTCTTTTTTAACACAATGATGAGGTAAATAGAATATTGATTTATTTTCTGGATTCTCTACTAACGTCATATGATTCTAATCTATAGAGTCTTTCATAAAATTAGAATATTTTTCTTTTAATTCAAGATCATTCAAGAATTTCCTTTCGAGATTGTGAAATCGTTTCAATGCCATTACTTGAGAAGAACCTAGTTCAGAAAAGTTATTCCTAACTGGTAGTTTTACAATAAATCGACCAGTTGTATCCCGAGAAACATTTTTTACGAAATCATCTTCACATTCAGCTTCCTCTGTACTGTATATGATTGACTTTCCATGAGAAATATCTTCTAATAACCAAAACGCTTCCAGTTGCCTTTGGATATCAAAATTTTGAGAGACATAAGAGTGAATTGTTTTATTATGAAATTTTCCAATAGAACCCGACTCTATCCATCCTAGTTTAGTATTTTGTAGTACAGGTTCATTCATATTCATTCGAACCTGATCAGGTAAGAGTAAATCATAGAATATGTTTGCACCTAATAACAAATCGATCTGGGAAGGCTTAAAAAATGTAGGATCTGCTAGTGTCAAATCTGGAGGAATATTATTTTGTCTAGCACCAAAAAAGGTACAGTGATTTCAAAATTTGATAACAATGACTTTATATTAGCTTGAGTACTTTTGTTTACTTGAATACCTCTACTTTCGTGGATGCCTACAATAGATAAATTAATCGTATTATGCTTCAAATTCAACTTATGAAATAATTCAGATGTCACAAATGAAGATTGACTTCCAGAGTCTAAAATTGCTCTACATTTAATTGGAATATTGTTGGAATCAATAATATGAACCAAAACTGTAGATAAGATAACTACTTCGTTTACACTCTGAGCATATACACCTAATGAGTTAGGTGACATTACTGGTGGTAGTTCTGCTTCTGGCCTAATTGTATTTTGATTATTGTTCAAATACAAAAGTGTATGATGCTTCTGATGACACAGTTTGCACGTAGTTTTAGTGCAATCAGAAGAGAAATGTCCCTTTTTTAGGCAATTAGTGCATGCTCTGAGTTTTCTGATTTCATGTAATCTAGAAACAACTGACATTTTTAAGAAACGTTGACATCGGTTAGTGTAATGATTCTCCTTGCATACTATGCAAAAAATAGAAGGGTTAGTAGCGATATGACTTTGTTTGGAAATATGAGATTTATTAGCTTCATAATCCGTTCTATGACGAGTACTAAATTTATTCATGGGATGCTTATTTAAAGTTTTGTAACGTTCATTCAAAAATTCAATTAAATTATCATATGTTTCATCACCAGATGACTTTGACTCCCAGTCTCGGCTGGTGTTGGGATCTAGTCTAGATTCTAACAAAAGTAACAAAAATGAATCCCAATGTTCATTAGAATTCTCCAAATTTTTTAAAGCTCTGGTGTTTTTGTAAAATGAATCCAAAAATTGCCTCAAAGAATTTGGAGAATCTTCCACTAAATTTGGCAAATCTAAAATATTCTGCAAATGAATATTAATTCTTTTTCTTTTATTTTCATACCGCTTTACCAGTAAATCCCAAGCAATAAAATAGTTATCGTCTATTAACTCCAATTCAGCAATAATCTCAGCGGCCTCTCCCTTCAAAGAAGATTGTAGATAATAAAGTTTTTGAACATTAGCTAATGAATTATTGTTATGAATAAGACTTTTAAATAGATCATGAAAAGTAGACCACTTATCGTACTCACCGAAAAATTGGGGCAAAGAGATTGTGGGTAATTTTATATTGGGATCGTTGAAATTTTTATTTGACAAATTATCATTTGAACCGCAAGATTTGCGATCGATTTCATACACTTCAGATGAAGCTTCAATTGGTTGAACTATTGTTTTTAAGAGGCCTATTATACGAAAATAATCATTTTCGAATCGAACTCTTTCCTCGTATTGCCTTTCTAGATTTTCAGCATCTAAACCATACTCCTCAATCTGATTTTGACAGTTGTCAAAGTCATCATAAGCAGACTGGAGCTTCTCTAATCTATGTGCAACCTCTGCTTTTGTAACAATATTCATATCAACTGAATCATACCAATTAATATTTCGCGTGATAATACCCTTTGCTCTACCCCTTCTAGCAACTAAATCGCCCATGGCTTCCATCTCAAATGAAGATAGTAAAAAATGCAAAATAAATTATATAACGACTATTCTAAATGTAAAATATGAAAAGTAAACCTGCGAAATAACTAATAAGATAGTATCCCTTTCAATATGTCAATTCAATACAAATATAACTTTGTTTTTCCTTTTTTAAAAATATGCAAAATGAGTGCCGATAGAATTTATACAGATAAAGATCAATGCAAATTGCGAGAGGTTGTTTAATAATACAATATACAGATAAAAATCAATGTAATTGGGTTGAGTTAGAACGAACTACAACGATTCTACAGATAAAGATCAATGTAAAATGCCATACGTTCAGTGAAATATTTTTAAGCGCCAATAAGACAATTAAAAAATTGAAAACTTTGCTCACAACAGATATTATCAAGTTGAAAGACTCACACTATCCAAATTGTCGATTCTCTTCTACACCCAGTGCAACAGCTTCAACATCCGGCTATCGAAGGACCATTTGGGGTTTCCTGGGACGACTCAAGTATATCTGATCGTAAAACCATGAAACGGAGAGAAAATGCTGGGTTGAATAACTGCTGGACTAGATTAGATTATTTTATTTGAAATAGATTGACAACTAATTAAATTTATTATATGACAATTCTCTTTATAACAAAACGTATATCACTATCGCTACTAAACATAGTTTACAGCATAGCTCTAGACTGAACAAGTATATCTACTAAACTTTTTGAAAGATTGCCACACCTGATAAATTCGTATGACATAAAAAAACACATTTTTCGTTCAGAGGATTTAGCAGAAATTTCTTCTATTTTTTGTATGGATCTTAAGAATTTTGTAGATACATTATTTATCAATATTGTTTTAAATGCTTGTATTCTTCATTATGTGGACACACTGGACACAGTTAATATAATTTTAAAAGGAAAAGACCTTCGCTGTAAAGGTTATGATATCATAATGAGTACCTATGGCGTTTGCAAAATATAAAGAAAAGTGTAAACATTAAGTGTACAACACTTTTTATAGTTTTCATACAGCCATCAAGATCTTTTGTTTTTATTTTAATAATCGAAAACTTATTTTTATATTAAAGTATTCTTGGAATATTGTGCAGAGGATGAAATTGTGATATCAAAGCGTCAACATTAAAATTATATTCAGTAATAGATTTATTACTATTGTACTTGAATTTAATTTTCCTTCGCTTGTCCTCCGATATAATAGTCGCGTCAACCCTTGCGAACAGTTCCTAAATTGGCTCCACAGGTCGGATCGGGATGCGGTTTTCTGCATTCTCTTCCAAAACGATTATCTCGGAATGTGCCTGGATAGATTTTTCCCGGAGACCGAAAATTGCATCGCTGCAGGGAGGCCTTTTGGAAGATTTTCAAATTTGATAAATAAGGGTCAGAACTCGCCCGGATCGGGTACTCGGGGGTTTTCGAGGCCGCTGATCACGAATATAATGTTCAAATTGACCTCCGAACACCTGGTGCACCTGAACCTGACCCTAAACGTCATCTCCGGGAGTTTTCCTGACACAATCAAACAAGGGCAACCAAAAATAATTTCGGGGGGTTTTTTGGCCCGCCGAATCCAAATCTGGCATCGGCGAGCACCCCAATCGCACCTGGTGCACCGAAACCCGGGCTAGAACGTCGTCTCCGAGAGTTTTCTTGAGAGGACTGCCAAAACCCACCCGAAAATCATAAGAGGGCGGTTTTCTGGGGCGGTGGTTCCGAATTTCACGTCGAAAACAACTCCCCGAACACCCGGTGCACCTGAACCTGACGATAAACGTCATCTCCGGGAGTTTTCCTGATACAATCAAACAAGGTCAATCAAAAATCATTCTGGGGGGTTTTTTGGCCCGCTGAATCCAAATCTGGCATCGGCGAGCACCCCACTGGCACCTGGTGCACCGAAACCCGGGCTAGAACGTCATCTCCCAGAGTTGTACAGACACGACCCCAACAAACTGACCAAAAACCGTCTCATAATTTCACACATTTATTAATGTGTAACTCTCGCGTAAGGCCCTCGAAAGAGTTGTTCCAGTGCTGCAGGAACAACGAGAATAATTCTCACCCCCTCCCCGCCCTCCACCCAAAGATCTCCAAAGCATGCCGAGCGGGCCTTTCACTTTCTAACGGAGCGTAGATCGAGCAGCTGCCGGCATCCACCAGGAGAAACACGTGTTCGTTTTTGGAGCATTTATGTTGCCACGAGATATATTTAATAATAACAAATAGTTCTGTGAGTGACATTTTGTGTACATGTCAGTGAGGGACATTTTTCGTGCATATCTGTGAATGCTTATTTATTCATCATCTATACCTCAGTCAGCGATCATTCGTAGTTGTGCATATCTCTTGATTAGAGAGGTAATTTATCAGTGGAAGTCTCATCATAGAAACATATCGATAATCAGGGTGAGTTCTCCATAACTTTCATAATTTACTGGAAATTTGGTTTAATAAATTGGATATAATTTAACGTTTATAACCTGTAATGATTCCAGAATAAATATTTGGAAACATTCTGAATAGAAAGAAGCGTAAGCTGAAGATATCAAGTATCCTGGAACAAGAGTATTTGACTTCACAAGACATACTGGTAGCAGCGGACAAAATATCCATTTCTCATAAAATAACCAGCTGAAAACTTGTAAATCCGTAAGTCTCAATTGTGGAATACTAAAGCTATAAGAGTCCGAGTGTGAGTCACAGAGTGTGAGAAAGTGTTTGTGTGTGTGAGAGAGAGAGAGAGAGAGAGAGAGAGTGTGTGAGAGAGTGTGTGTGTGTGTGAGAGAGAGAGAGAGAGAGAGAGAGAGCGAGCAGCAGCTGCTTGTTCTCCCACCAATCGGTGTACGTGTATATACATTTTTTTGTCAGTAAAGTACGTTGTGCTGCTTCTGGAGGGGGTCAGGACACGGGCGCCCAATGCCATTACAGTTCTTTCACAATGTCTCACAAATTTCTTACAATCTTCAAATTAACTATTTTTGCATTTCTAGGATCATGGATAATGCTGAATCGTGCGTTATTTGCGACCACGTTGAAGGTTGGGTGTCTTATTCCCCGGACAAAACGATCACCAAAGTGCAGGTCAAAGGGATTGCTAACATGGTCTACTTTTCACGTACAATACGGGAAGATGGTTTGCATAATGTTATTGAACATCTTGATTCCATTTACGTGCACGAAAAGTGTCGTGCCAGATATATTAAGGCTGTGAATCCATTTTCAGAGCCCGAAGCCAAGAAACCAAGAGTAGCCGCCAATTCAGATGATGTTCAACCTGTTGAGGACCAGGCTGACTTTGATCTTTCGAAACGTTGTGTTATATGCACCAAAAAGCTTGAACGTAACGGTCCACACTCAAAATGTTCTACCGAGAGTGCAAAACAAAAGATCATCAACTATCTCGAGACAGATGAGTCAAATTTGCCATTATCCACGCGAGAAAAAATTTTAGACAAGCTCTTGGACCCCAATTATTCAAGTGAGAAGGATGGGGCTATCAAATATCATCGAACTTGTTATTTCAAACTACGTGCTCCCCACGATTCTAAAGTGGGTGGTAGGCATGCAAAAATTCAAGAGTCTATGAAACAGATATTCGATCACATAGATGCAAATCCACAGTTGGAGTTCAACACTGATGATTTTCGTAAGCTGTTGCAAGAAAAAGATATGCTCGTACCAACAGAAGATACTATTTGGCGCCATATAAGACGTCACTATCAACAAGAATTAGTTTATGAAAGTAAGAGGGGGTCAAGGACATTCTGCTGCTCAAAAAATCTGGCGTTTAATGTTCTGAAGCGACACAGTAACGGGCGGAATGATAACGAGAGTACAGATTTTGACCTCCTTGCTAAAGCAGCGAAAATTCTTGTAGAAGACATTCGCGGGTATCGGTCGAGTAAAGAGTTTTATCCTGCAAGTGATTGCATGTTAGAAAAAGCTAAAGTTATCCCGGATAAACTAAAATTTCTCTTACAAGAGATTTTTGTCAATCACCATGAAAAAAAAATTGAAAATTGTGAGTCCGAACTTATTTCAATTGCTCATGCCATAATGTGTGCAACGTTCCCCAACAACATATTCTCTCCACTCCAGATCGCTTTCGGAGTGACTTTACATCGAAAGTTCGGTTCGCGAGAGTTAGTGGATATGTGCAACGCCATGGGATTCTGCTGCTCTTATAGCGAAGTTCAGAATTACGAGATGTCAGCTACTATGCAGGGACAACTTGAGGTCGAAGAAAATTCTTTCATTCAATTTGTTCACGATAACGCGGATTGGAACGTAGAGACTTTGGACGGAAAAGGGACATTTCATAGCTTAGGTGGCTGTGAAATTATCACACCTGCATCGTCTCAGGTGCCCAGAAAGCCTCTGCCTCGCCTCACACGCACAAGTCGTCAGGAAATCACTGAAGAAAGTACAATCACCATCATGGATTACCCACACCACCCAATGGATGGGATGAAATTTTTTAAATTCCCCCAGCCGAATCCACGCTTAAGCCTAAAACTTACACACTCTTCAAAAATTAATTGCTATTGGATGTTTCACAAGTACGTTAACCCCAGTTTCGAAAAAGGTTGGAATGGTTACCTAGAAACCTTGACAAAAAATAACACACAATACGAAGTGTCACTGATAAATTTCCTGCCTTTCATACATGCTTATCCAAGTGACTACAGTACACTATACACAGCGATAATCAACTCAATCTCTGAAGCCCAGCGGTTGAAAATGGCCACGTGTATCATAACATTCGATCAACCTTTATACTTAAAGGCTCGGGACATAGTAGGCGCAGCAAACTTGTCAGATAAAACAGCTGTTTTCGTTCGACTCGGTGGGTTCCACACACTGCTGTCGTTCCTTGGGAGCATTGGCTTCGTTATGAAGGACAGTGGGCTGGCCCAAGTTTTATCGTCTGTATATGGAGAAAATACGATTAAGCAAATTTTCAGCGGGCACCAATATGCTCGGGCGGTCCGGGCACATACCTTGGTTCTATTGGCCTTATCAAAAATCATATTTAAAAGAGCAGAAAATACATCAGATGAGATCAAAAATTGCGTTCAATTTGTAACGGAGTATTCCTTCATGTCGCCTACAGACATTGAAGAGCTCCAAAGGGATGAGGATTACCAAAGACTAACCGCAGAGTTTGAAAAAGAACTCGAAAGAATAGAAGGACTCAATCCAACATGCAAACTATGGGTTCAATATTGTCGAATGGTATTCATAGTAAAAGATTTCATTCACGCCGAAAAAAGTGGAGATTGGGCACTACATTTAGATACTATTGAACGCATGTTGCCTTTTTTTCATGCAACTGGGCATTTTCCATATGCGAAATCTGCTCAAATTTATTTAGAAGACATGAAAGCTCTCGAGAAGAATATGATTGAGTCTGACTACAAAAAATTTACCATGGAGGGGTACTGGACAGTTCGCAGGAGCGACAAATTTTTTAGTGGGATCTTTACGGATCAAACTATTGAGCAAACACTTATGAGGTTGTTAAAGTTTGAAGGAGGCTTATTTCGGAGAGGTGTAACTGAAAGTGTAGCGCATCAATGGATTAAAAGTTTTTTGTTCTCAAAAGATCTTATCGAGGGCATGGAAGAGTTCACCAAATGTGCATCCTTAAGAAGTCACCAACACAAAGATTCAACAGATTCCAGGATCCGGACAGATTTGGCATCATTGAAACTGATTGAGAACTTCTTCCAGCAATATGATCCATTCCCCGAATCCATAGACTGCCTCATAAACATAGCTAATGGAATGAGTGCGGGCATCGAGAGCAATTGCCACAATGCTTTTGAAGAAGGTGTGAAGGTTATGCAAGATATTGCGGGAACAAATTTCAAGGATCTTAAATTAACTCGAGCGAAAATCGTCAAAACTATCGCCTCCTGTGAGAGTAAACTTAAAGTCAACAACAAAGTTATACAAATTGACCCCGACGTCCTCTTTCAAAGAATATGGGCGTTAAGAAAAGGTGATGAAGAAATGATGGAGTACCTTAAGTTCGAGTTGTCTCCATTTCCTCAGGCATACTTTAATAATTTCGGAATGCTGAAGAATACAAAGTCCGAATTGTATTCACAGTTCACGAGAACTTCCGAGAGTATTCGTGATCCTGAAAAGACATTTTTTGTCCTGGACGGAGGATTACTGATTCACAAAGTCAGATGGACAATTGGACAAAAATTCTCGGTGATTATGGAAAATTACGTGAAGTATATTTTGAACCATTACAGCCGACGCGTGATAGTTATTTTTGATGGTTACCAATCACCCACTACTAAAGAATCTGAAAGGAACCGTCGCGCCAATCGGGGAAGTTCAGCAGACGTGCGTTTTACCGAAAGCATGGCATTACAAATACACCAAGATAAATTTTTACAAAATAAAAATAATAAAAATAACATTATTAAAATGCTCCGGGCCAAACTTACCACATCCGGGATAGTTTCTGAGCAATGTGTAGCGGACGCTGATCGTACGATTGTAACGACAGCTCTGAAAGAATCCATGGACGTTACAAAAAAGGTCGTTATAGTCGCTGAAGATATAGACGTTGCTGTAATATTAACCGCACTCTGCCCGGCAGATAATGAAATATTCCTCCAGAAACCTCCGAGGGCCAATAAACCGGAAGCAGTATACTCTTCACGTAGCTTGTCTCATGTGCCACGATTGGCGGATAATATTTTGTTGCTTCATGCAATAACGGGTTGCGATACGGTATCCGCAACGTACTACCAGGGAAAAATGAAATTTTTCAACACCTTCAAAAACTTCCCAGACCTTGAAGCTCATGCCGCGAAGTTCAAGGAACCTGGTTTGTCAACCGAGGAAATTTTTGAAAATGGGGCCCAGTTGATCCTGGCAATGTATGGTGCCCCACTCTCATTCAGGAAGCCGAATATACCTGATGAGTGCAAGCTAACATGGGAGAACTTACTCCACACGTACAGGCAGAAAATGTATCTAAAAAGTGCCGTAAAGGGGAGAGTAAATTTAGGGAAAATTCTCCCCACACTAGACGCCATCCAGCAGCATCTAAAGAGGGTGTATTTGCAAGTCCAAGATTGGCTGCACGGAGACCAGGTGACCATGGACCCATCAGAATGGGGATGGATGAGAAAGAAGGACGACACACTGGTCCCTGTACAAATGACACAAAAACCTGCACCTGATGATATTTTGGAACTAATATTCTGTGGATGCGCAGGAAATTGTGATCGGATGTCATGTAGTTGCAGGAAGCACGGTCTCCCTTGTAATGTTGCATGTAAAAATTGTGAAGGGTCTAGCTGCACCAACACTGACGAATATTCAGTAGAAACCCTTATAGCGGCGGAGAGCGAGGCCTTAGATGAAGAAGACTGTCGCCTTCACAATATGTCAGTTATTGAGGAAGAAAATGAGAAGAGTTCTGATGTGTCATTTGATGATGGAGTTGATATTCAGCAACGTATATAAACATTGATGTTATTAATTTATGAGGGAGAAAAAGTTTGAGTTGGGTTGAATTTGATCTGAATTAAATAAAAAGTTTTTAATCAAAAATTGTATATATACTGACTTCTTTATTTACTTTACACTAATTTTTCTACTCCTCGCCTTATGTAAGTAGAATCAATAATGCCACAGTGTCTAAAGATCCAAATCCCAGCGCGTCAGGGGCCGAGAAGGTTGATTTAGACGTGAAATTCGGAACCACCGCCCGACAGAACCGCCCTCATATGATTTTCGGGTGGGTTTTGGCAGTCCTCTCAAGAAAACTCTCGGAGACGACGTTCTAGCCCGGGTTTCGGTGCACCAGGTGCGATTGGGGTGCTCGCCGATGCCAGATTTGGATTCGGCGGGCCAAAAAACCCCCCGAAATTATTTTTGGTTGCCCTTGTTTGATTGTGTCAGGAAAACTCCCGGAGATGACGTTTAGGGTCAGGTTCAGGTGCACCAGGTGTTCGGAGGTCAATTTGAACATTATATTCGTGATCAGCGGCCTCGAAAACCCCCGAGTACCCGATCCGGGCGAGTTCTGACCCTTATTTATCAAATTTGAAAATCTTCCAAAAGGCCTCCCTGCAGCGATGCAATTTTCGGTCTCCGGGAAAAATCTATCCAGGCACATTCCGAGATAATCGTTTTGGAAGAGAATGCAGAAAACCGCATCCCGATCCGACCTGTGGAGCCAATTTAGGAACTTGGTATCCATTTCCGCAAGGGTTGACGCGACTATAATTATACTTGTAGTTTCCGTTAAACCTACCGATCAGCACGAATGTTCAAATATCAGAAAAATAAGGAATATCCAACTCGCCACCTCTCGGTACTAATCATTCCGTTTTCGTGCTCGATCAGGTACGCATATATTAATTAAGCACAAGGTCAAAATGCCAAAAAGAAAGAATTCAAGTAGTGATGAAAATAAAAAACTTCGTAAACAATTACGCGACATGCAAAACAGATTGTGTGAAATTCAATCAAGTGATTCTTCAGGAAGTGATGGGGATAAACCAGAAGGTATGTAAAAGTAATAATTGATTTATAATATAATACAAAGGCAGATACAAAGAACAGAAGATGGAACTGGAAGAGAAGAAAGCAACGTACCGGAACAGAACAAAGTCGATAAAAGAAGCCAGGAGCCGCCCCTACAGGAGATGAGTCAATGTCAAAGGGTAAGCAAGTATGCAGGTGGTCTTAAATACCGGGTGGTTTTGAATTGGGTCAAAGGAATACGAATTCCGTTTAGCAGAAAACCTAAACAGTATTCTGAACCTACAAATAAAATTCCATCAAGGGCATTGAAAGATTATGAACATTCAATTAACGAACTGTTAAAAATCGGTGCTATTTGTAAATGTGATTCAGAGAAGGGTCAGTTTCTTTCCCGTTATTTTCTGGTTAAGAAACCTAACGGTAATCACAGATTTATTCTAAATCTAAAAAAACTTAACATGTTTATAACAACTTTTCATTTTAAACAAGAGGACTATCGTACAGTATTAAAGGTTCTAGGTCCAAATTATTATATGTCTAAAATTGATCTTAAAGACGCATATTTTCTAATCTCTGTAGACAAAAAGTACCGAAAATATTTACGGTTTAGATTTAATAACACTCTGTATGAATTTACCTGTTTGGCCTTTGACCTTAATATAGCACCGTTTATATTTACAAAATTATTGAAACGTGTAGCAAAAAAACTTCGGCTATTAGGAGTAATAACAGTTTTCTACTTGGATGATATTCTAATTGTAAGTAAAAATGAGCTAGAGTGTAGGAAGCACACATCCTTGGCTATAAAACTCCTCAAGAGTTTAGGGTTTGTGATAAATTTGAATAAAAGCACCTTAACCCCTAGACAGGACATAAAAATTCTTAGGGTTTAGATACAATACGGTAACTATGAGCATCTCACTTCCACAAGAAAAAATTCTTGCTATAAGAGAATAAATTTCTATGTTTAGGAGAAAAAAGAAATGTACTGTTCAAGAGTTTGCAAAGTTAATAGGGAAATTTGTGGCTTCTTGTCCAGCTACAAAATATGGATTTATGCATACTAAGCCTTTTGAAAGAATTAAACATGTATCACTGAAAGGGGAATATTTAAATTACAAGAAAAAAATGACAATTCCAGCTACCTTAATAGACGAACTAATCTGGTGGAACAACCATATAGGAAATGGACAAAACATCAAGCCCAGACCTTTTGATTTGGAAATTTTTTCAGATGCCTCAACAACTGGCTGGGGTACTTTTAGTGGTGGATCTAGGTCCCATGGATTTTGGGATGAACAAGAAAAATCAAAACATATTAACGTTTTAGAAATAAAAGCCGCATTTTATGGATTAAAAGCTATAGCCAAAGAGAAAGAAAATGTTAGGATATTGCTCCGAATAGATAATCAAACTGCAATATCTTGTATCAATCGAGGAGGGAGTATAAAATTTTCACAATTGAATGAAGCAACTGTAGAGTTGTGGCGCTGGTGTGAGAAAAATATTATTCAGGTATTTGCAACTTATATACCATCTTCCTCAAACACTGAGGCAGATAAAGAATCTAGATCACTCACTATTGACACAGAATACGAGCTAAATACTTCAATATTTAAGCAAATTGTAGATAACTTCGGACAACCTGAGATAGATCTTTTTGCAACAAGAATCAATAAAAAATGTGAAAAGTTTATTTCCTGGTTTCCCGATCCATACTCGTTCTCAGTAGATGCTTTTACTCTTAAATGGTCAAAATATTATTTTTATGCCTTTCCACCCTTTTCGGTTGTAATGAAGGTCTTGGAAAAAATTATCCAGGAGAAGTCCACAAATATTATGGTTGTCCCATATTGGCCGTCTCAACCATGGTATCCAATTTTTCAAAAATTGTTAATAGAAAAGGCAATTTGTTTTAAACCTTCTAAATATTTACTTATTTCTCCTTTCAGAAAGTGTCATCCACTTCTACCAGAAAATTTCCCTTGTGGCAGGGAAATTATACGGAGAGCGTATTTAAATAAAGGTATTCCGGTTAATGCTATAGAGATAATGATTGCTTCCTTGTCAAAAGGAACTATAAAACAATGTACGGCCTGTTTAAAAAAATACTGGGAATTCTGCATAGAAAAACAACTTGACCCCTGGAAGTATAACTTAAACTCCTGTCTAGAATTTCTAACTGTTGCCGTAAATGCAGGCTCTTCATATTCGGTTTTAAATTCATACAGATCTGCATTAAACTTAATATTTACTCCTGCAAATATTAACGACGAAAAAATAATAAATAGGTTTCTGAAAGGTGAGTAAATGAGCAGCAAGAGTTCTGGCTAATTTTGGCCATTTTAACATGGGAATCTCCATAAGAAAATCTAAGGTTCATTCTGGCAAATTTTAGCTCCTGAAGTGGGTTCATACCAGCGGTATTAATGCGCATGCGTTAGTCTAAAGGTGGGTTCCCACCAGCGGTATTGACAGGTGACATTTGACATATTACAGGTGACACGTGACATATGACACGTGACAAATGACATGTGACACGTGACATGTGACATATGACATGTGACACGTGACATATGACAGGTGACACGTAACATATGACAGGTGACCCTTAACGTCTAGTATATAAGTGAATCATATACAGGGTGGATCGAAAGTGTCTTTAGCAGGTAGATCGACTTTAGCAAACGACATCTCGTTTGAAAGGTATTAACGGCTAATATATACGTGAATCATATACAGGGCGGATCGAAAGTATCTTTGAATGGTAGGTCGATTTTAGCAAACGACATCTCGTTCGAAAGGTCTTAACGTCTAGTATATACGCGAATCACCCATTATATAGAGGGTGGATCTTTCACATATGTGACGCATAGTGCTCCAGTGGCATCAGCATGAATATACAGAGTCTAGTGAAGAGTACAAAGAAAAAATGGTGCCAACTCAAACGTCACATGTCAAACGTCACATGAAACGTCGATGCTGCAAGTCACATGTCAAATGTCAAACGTCACATGTGACGTCTATGCTGCAATAAGTGTGACAAAGAAGGAAGGGGCAGACAGAGAACGCATTCGCATCGATAGATCCCGTACGATGATACACCGTTCGCTAGGCACTGTAAATTGTGACGTAATCGAGACTGATCCGTTACGATGCTAACAGTGCGATATACCAGGTTGGTTGAAAGTAGCTTGGAGTTTTTTAAATATGCTGTTATTAATGTGATTTTCTGCGATATACCAGGTTGGTTAAAAGTAATAAGATTTTAGAAATTGCTGTTGCTGCCAACCCCAAAACGTCACATTGTCACGTGCTACGTTGTCACGCCAAACGTCACGTTGTCACGTCACATCGACACGTGCTACGACAAACGTCACGTTGTCACGTCAAACGTATGCGGATAGGAGCGCTCTCTTTTGTAATTTGACTTCGAAAGAGTACAGACATTGGTTGGTGAATAAATATATTTCTTAAAAAGTGAGGTTATGAAACAAATAGAAAATCTTAGTTTATTGGATGGGAGACAAGTGAGTCGTCAGACGTGGAGCAAACTTCGTATAAACTGGGTGTCTATAGCCTGCAGATAATTACCGCAAATTACTTATCCATTAAGACGTATCCAACCTACGCCATGTTCAACAAAACAGAAGAGAATATAAAAAATGAAATCAATAATGTTTTTGTCATGACATGTGTAATATTAGTATCTGTCTTTGATTTAATTTTAAAAATTTTTTAAAAAATTGTAAGACGAAAATTTGAATCTTCATGTAATATAAAAGTTGATGAATATACAGAGTGTTTCAATAAAAACCCATGTTTCTTCAAAAAACAATTTATTTATAATGGTAATACAGTATTTGAAAACCAGTGGCGGAGGCGTTGTACATTTCTTTCGGTACATGAATATAATCCAGAGGCGTGACAGGGGTTTGGATCTTGAACAAAGTTTCCTGTTGCACACGGCGTACCATCAAATTTGCAAACATCAATAATGTGTGGAAAAACACCAAATATGTGGCATTTTTTTAGCAGAAATTCCGCTTTTTGTTGACCCCGAACGTAAATGTAGTCTGCAGCATACAATAATAGCCTTTTTCCAATATTTCATTCACTCTAGAATATTCTACATCTCCTGAAGAGTATCGAATACCATGCACATTCCTTTCCAAGTATGATGTAGTCTTTTTATCATCGTTACTTAATGTAGCAAACGGTTGCGGTGGCAAAAATATGTAATGTGAACTTTTGAAGCCGATTTCTATGGTGAGTTCTTTGGCAACGAAAAGTCCATCTACGACAAAGCCTTGAATGTCTACAAATGCTACTCTCATGTTGACGTCTGCTCGAACACTAACTCATATCAACATCTAGTTCAAGCTTTTAACAATTTCGGTGAGGGGGAAGTATTCCATCACGCAATCGTGAATTATGATGCAATAGACTTTAGTATTTTCGGGTAAGCCTATGTTTGCTTAAATGTCAAGTTTTACATCTACTGTGGACGCCTTCATGCTTTCTTCCTGTTTCTAACAATCGATAACAAACAATGCCCGTTTCTTGAAAGAAGAATAATCTAGTAGGGGGCGCTTCTGTGTGGAGTTTGCGTAGTTGGGATAGAATTTCGTATAGTTAAAATATGCCTCATTGTAGTCAGTTTTTGTGAAATCCAATTGCATTCTTTCATTAGGCCAATAGTCACCATTAAGTGACAGTCTTATACTTTGCACGTCGGCATTGTCAAATAAAGTAGGATCTTCTGTAGTCACGTTACGTTTGTCGGTTTGGAAGAAGACAATAACAAAACGGGGTCTTTCAACTGAAGTGGATGTCTTAACAGCACTTCACGTCTTGCACCTTTAGTAATTGAGGGAAATTCGTGTAACTCCCACTTCCTAAATGGAATAACTATAGGTTGATCTTTTTGAATGGATTCCATGAGATTTATCTTTATATCATCATTGGGAAAGATATGTTTAACTTTTAGTTCAACACTTGTAATATTAATTTTAGCGGTTGTTTGGGAGAGCGTACCAGAGACATTCTTTTCCGTAATATAAATGCAATCATTATCATTTCGTGCTCGAACTAATCGTATCGTTTGTCGACCACATGTAATCATGGGATAATCGTTGAAAATGTTGAAAATATGTTTGAGGGGTATTTAAAGGTTGAAGGACTTGTCGCTGCCATTCAGAATAGGATCTTTCGGGTAATTCCAGCCGGCTATAGCCATATGATTGGAATCTTCTTGGTTATAACATGTCATAGCACGTACGGCGCTTACTATTCCAGGATCCCGAACTGTTTCCTTTTCCCTGGCACTTTCACTGTACGTACATGAATCGAATAGGAATGCTCCAACATTATTTGCCAATTTTACGTCACCAGCTCCGTGTGTTTCAAGCGAACCTTTAATGCACAACAGAGTTCTGCTCATTGCAAAGAACGAATCAACTTGATTAATGCTAAACTCCACAATGTCACTGCAATTGAATGATTTTATAAATGGAGCATAGGTTCTATATTCAGCCTTTCTAATTGAATTGTCAAACATCGGCTTACGATAGATATCGAACATCGAAGGCATGTTGTCGTTTTGACGAATACGTTTTCCATACGTGGTTGTCATTTTTCAATTTAAACCCCAGCGATTGCAGAACCAATTTGTTTGCGAACGTGAGCTGATTAAGCTTTGGCGACTGCTTAGCTAATGAAGTTGAAAGCTCTGCAGACTGTCTTTTATAATTGATTATTAGTCCCATCTGCTTCGCACTCTAAGCTCCAACACCAAAGTACTAAGTTCTCCACGAAAGTTTACAGGCTGACCGTCTTGGTCTAAGGCGATGACGGTGATATTGGTTATTTCACGTTGTGGTATAACGGGTAAGTAGAGCAAATTATGAGGAATTTCGTCGATGGAATATCCAGGATCTACTTGTATAACGAATTCGTAGATAGTATGTGCAGGTCTGTTTGCATCGAATGCTCCAGTGGTAATGTTACAATCGAAGCGGATACTGGATACTTTAATGATTTTGACGGGGAGATCTGAAGAGTGCGTTTTGTTAGCGTCAAGTATTTTCGGTGAAAATCCCAATATTCTCCCAAGACTATCAGTTTGCATAAAGGAAATTTTGTATTTACTTGAAATTTCACATTTCAACGTATTGTGATTGGGTTTTAGTGAAAATACCGGTCTAGTTGAATTGCTCGCACCCTACTTATCACAAATAAACTCTTCAAGGTCAGCAATTTCATAACATCCAATGGGAAAATCAAAACTTTGAAGCTTGTCTTTGGTATCGTAGTAGTAAAACGTATAATTTTCAATGTTTGGTATACTGTGATATGAATGAAAAGAACGTAGAGCTATTTCGTAATCATTCTTTGGATCGAGGACAATAGGGGTAGGAGGTTGAAAGGTGAACACGTGATTGGTGCTGTTAACTCTCAGCAACTGTGACATGATGACTAATGAAATTCGAGACAGGTTTGAATTTAAATATTTTTTTTTATTGTTTGTTTGCAAAAAAAAACAAGTGGCTTGAGAACTCGGAGGTCCGTCACAATGCGTCGTCCAATCAGGTCGATTGTAATGGATGAAACAAGGCAGTCGTATTTGTAGTTCAAAATTTGCTCGATATGCATTGGGGAGCTTATGCCACATATCAAGCAATTCCGAAGGTCTTACACACTCTATTAGATATTCAATGGGAAAGTACTTTAGTTCTTCGGCAGTAAAACTACTCAATGCTTTCCCATGGTAGATGTGTTCCGTCATTGTTGTAGAAATTTCAAACACAAATGACCGCAATTGATTTGATCATAGTTTTGATATTGGGTATTGTTGTAGAAAATTCGCGCACTTTTTCCGAGATATTTAACAACTTCTTTCGGCGGCTTCAAGTTACCAAATGTATCGAAATACTCTACATTGTTGTTTATCTTTCTGTAAGCTACCCAATGACTTCCGCTATTCTTAGAGGTATCCAAATTAACTACTGCACATTCTTGTCTTCGGGGGCCCTCTTTGGGGAGAGTGTCCCGCATAAAAACTCCTCGAAAATGTGGTATTTTAAGCGATTTTGCGTAATGTGCTATGTCAAAGTCTGATAGTGCGTGATTGGGTAGCTTAATTAGTTTTTTTGCTTCTTCAAATACAATCCGAAGCCGCCTTTTGGATACTTTTTCAGGTACATACCAGATCCTACACGTTCCATAGCCTTATTATGACGTACATCTTCTTCCAATTTCTTTTGCGCATGCTTAGCATCAATTACGGTTTTTGCAATCCCAGCAGCACCACCTGACAAAGCTCCGAGTGCCGAAAGACCAGCAAACAAAGGAATAAGCGGTAGGAAACCTCCGGATTTCGCTACAGGTATCACTCGAGGAACCTCAACTTCTTTTTTCCCACTAAATTGCTTAATCAGTGCTTTGGCTGCTCGTAAGGCAAACGTTGCGGTGTCTTGCCTGTCACAAGTAATGCAGCAGTTTTCTCCCCCAAAGAAGCGTCTTTTGATTTGACGCGAGCCCAAGCTTTATCTTCAAGTATCTGATCGGCTTTGTGTCGTTCCTCGAGAGACTTATTCTTCCAGTAAGAAATATCGTGTTGTTTACAAGCTGCGTCCAAGGGGTTGATGCCCGGATCTCCACGATTAAGACGTTTTTCTAATTTTGTACCGGCTACAAAAAAAAAACAATCAATTTTTTGCAAAAAGGGGTGGAGTGTAGTACTTATGTCCACAGTACTGATAGGTAGGCAAGTGAAGTTCAATAGGTAGTTTATTGATGAGAGAATTTAAAAGACCTTCTCCTTCCAACACCAACATTAAGACTGATTCGCGTAAATGGTAACACCTATATTTATACAATAGCACTATGAAAAACAACACACACAATGAAGATAATTCAACAAGAGCAGACGATACCCATTGAAAATCTAGATTTCACTTCAACGCCATCGATCGGTAAACATGGTAAATTGTTACCAAATTATTTCCGTGCCATTATATGTGGTCCCAGTGGGTGTGGAAAGACGAATGTCGTGCTAGCGCTTCTATTTAATCCGAATGGCGCGAAATTCCAAAACGTTTATGTTTATTCAACATCGTTATTCCAACCAAAGTACCAATTGCTGCAAGAAGTTATAGCACAAGTCAAGGGCGTTGGCTATTTTTCATTTAAAGACAATGAGGAAATAATAAGTCCAGATAAAGCTCGGCCTAATTCTGTCTTTTTATTCGATGATATTGCATGTGATGGTCAACAGAAAATTCGTGAACATTACTCCATGTGCAGACATAAAGAGATCGATGCCGCATATCTTTGTCAAACATATTCAAAAATACCGAAACAGCTTATACGCGACAATTGTAATGTAATTGTTTTATTCAAGCAAGATGAGGTGAACTTGAAACATATATTCGACGAACACGTATCTCCAGACATGACCTACGACATATTTAAAAATATGTGTTCAACGTGCTGGTGTGACCGTTATGGTACTTTGGTAATTGTGAAGGATTTCCCCTTCAATGATGGTAGGTATCGCAAATGATTCGATAAATATATAAAATTGTAAGCTGCGCCTTTAGTCTATACCAATATGTCTGATGATAAGGTTGCTACTGCATTGCGCAAGAAAAAAGTGTCTGAACTTGCCAGATCGATTCGCAAAAAATACTTGGCGTTGAAATTGGGTAAATCAGAGCAAGATGAGTCTATCAATAAACTATTCAAGCCAATATCCAAACCACTTGAAGAAATTGTGCAATCCTCAAAGACATTACAAAAAACGATTACAAATTTAAATCCAAAAGAGGAAATAAAGAAGGAAGAAGAAGAACCTGATAATGTGTTTACACCTTTTCTCGAAACGGAACCGGTGGCCGAAACCGATGAATATGGCAATATTACACATTCTCCAGAACAGATGCGTCCCGAAATTTCTCAGGAAGCTTTCGCAGACTATTTGGATCAATATCCTCCCATCAGTCATCAGTTCATTGAAGATTACTTCCAAAAGATGATAAAATTGATAAAAATTATGGTCCGATATACAATAATGAAATCGGTTGGTCATTAGGCAAACGTCGAATTGCGTTTGATGGAAAAACCGGTAATATAAACATACTACCTGAGAAAAACAAAGGAGGAAGATATGTAATTGGAACACCAGGCTTGTATGAGCTTCTATTTTACCGAGACCCTAGTTACAATGATCAAGATTTACAGAACTATAAAAATCTTTTGACAGCAACTGAAGTTCATTTAGAGACGTTAGATCGTCTTAAGGGCTCAAGTACTGAAAAATATCACTACATCATAAAACCTTTATTCAAAACAAAATCTTTAACGACATCAACGAATAGATCGTCACAGGTATTGACTCGTCTAAAATCGATTCCTTTAGCAAAAGGAAAAGGTATCGATCGCTTAACATATAATGATAAACCTATGGAGTATATTTATTGGGACGATGCCAATGAATTAGTGGATCGTTTGAAGTTGTTGATTGCTTCAAAAGAGGCAGGTAATACGTCACACGACAACGAAATAGTAGCAATTATCAATGAGCTCAAGGAGGCTGATATAATAGAATAATACAAGCTGAATCTTGTTCATTTCAATTATGTCTGTCGATAAATTCGGACATAGACATCAAACGCCCTATGCGCGTTTACCAGCGAAAATAACGTTTCCTCATACACCGGATGGTAATATGGATATTGAAAATGTGAAAATTTGTAATGTTAAGGAACCGACAACAGATAGTGACGCTGCAACAAAAAAATATGTTGATGTGCAATTGCGTACTATCAACTCACCATTGATTCAAACACACGGTGTGATGCTGCAGCAACAAGACCATATTATAAAGGATTAGAAGTAGGATTGAACGAAATAAGAAATGAGCTTCATAAGACTAAAATTCCCCTATTACAGGCGAATATTGACAACTTACAAAATAAAACTAACGAAATTAATGCATTCATTTCGCGAAATCCCCCTGTAGCAGGTAGCGATATGGCTACGAAGAAATACGTCGACGAATCAATTGCCGCAGCAAAAGCCTTTATTCGAAAATAATTTACTGCTTCTACGAATGCAAGCATACGTGAATTGAAAAAAGAATTTTCAGAAAATATTAGAACCGTCTCTGATTTGAAAAGTAACATTTCAGATATTGAGAACAATATTAAGATTATGGAGATTATGGATACACAGTCTGGAGCTGAAGCTTGCCGGTACATAATATGCACACCAAGGAAAAAATTCAACTGGTAAATGAGCTGCATAAACCGATTCGGAAAAAATTCCCTCGGAGACGCACTGTTATTAAGGGCCTTGATGATATCTGGCATATGGATCTTGCGGAAATGAGAAATTTTGGATCACAAAATAAGAATCATAAAATGAGACTAGTCATTATCGATTGCTTTTCTAAGTTTGTGTGGACACGCCCACTAAAGACGAAGACCAGAGAGGAAATCACTCGAGCATTCTCAGATATTCTCGCTCAAACTAGACGAATACCAAAAAATCTGCAATCTGATCAGGGGAAGGAATTTTACAACAGCAAATTTAAAAACTTAATGAAAAACACGGCATAAATCATTATAGCGTATTTAGTACGATGAAGGCTTCTATGGCTGAGCGTGTTATAAGAACTTTGAAATCGAAACTCTACAAGTATTTCAGTTTAAATGGCACCTACAAATGGATAGACATTCTACCCAAAATTACTCACGAATATAACAATACAAAGCATTCAACAACAAAATATAAGCCTTCTCAAGTCAATAAATCTAACGAAAAATCTATTTTGAATAACATCTATAGCCATTTAAAGATAGCAGGTCCGCGAAATTTCAAAGTCGGTGACATTGTGCGCATATCCAAGGCTAAACATGTCTTTGAAAAAGGTTATACACCCAATTGGTCTACAGAACTATTCAAAATTATCAGAGTTAAAATAACCAATCCTGCTACGTATTTACTCGAAGACATGCAAGGCACACCAATCAGCGGCTGCTTCTATGATGAGGAACTGCAGAAAACATCGAATCCTGACATATTCTTAGTGGAAAAAATCTCAGGCGCAAAGGTAAGAAAATGTTCGTGAAATTGTTGGGCTTAGACAAAAGCCATAACAGCTGGATTGATGGAGCTGATGTTTTATAGCGTAGGAGGCCACACACAGTGAGCTTCAGATCACAAACTCAGTTAGCAGCATGAGTTCTCAAGATGGCAGTAGTAGTAGTGATGAAGACATTATCTACACTGCAGAGATTGATAGAATTTTGGAAAACTATGAGTCTGCTGCAAAGTCTGAAAATGTCTACCTGCTTCCAACACAATATTCAATTACCGGTTATGAAGTGAAATGTGGCATTAGCCTGGCAAGATCGTTTACGCCTGCTGTTATTATATCTCAGCAGCTCAAGTTCAGCAAAATATCTTTCAGTACTTATGAATGGAATACCTTTATCTCAATAATGACACAACAGATGAACGATTTCTTTAATACCGTAGGCGAGTTTCAACCTGATTCGTTACCATGTGGAGATTACTGCACCATCATTAAATTACGATGACTGTAAGGTAATTTTAGTCAAGAAACATGGTGTCGAGTATTATATGGATGAAGAAGAAGTCTCACAAATTTTAGAATTGAATAATTTGATTTTACAACGTATAGCTATGCTAGAGAATTTAAATTTTTGTCAATATTATTATAATGTTTTGGATTTCTGTAAAAATATCATCTCTGAAAATCTAAGTCCTTTACAAATTTTATATTCATTTTGTTCCATAACACCAAACGATATGTTGAACAACGCTCTTAGAGAATTTGTATACTTTTATAAACTCAAAGTTATCAATGATTTGAATAAATAGTTATATATAAGTGCATGTCTCTTTTCTTCGCACACGCCCTCAAAAAAAAAACACCTGTTGAAAATAATATTTTTTATTTAAAAAAATAAATACATTTACAGCCACAATTTTAAAGGCGGCATAAAACTTATAAGTAAATACACAAAATAAGAAGTAAATATTCAATTCTCTTGGATTTCAAATGAGGGATTGGGCTTCCCAACGCCTATTTGCCCTCTGTACGTGATATTATACTTCAAGCAGCTGAAAGCTGTCACGTGCGGCCGGAATGCTTCTGTCACCCTCTGAGGAAGGAATACAGCCTTATCTTCTAGTTCCAGCAGTACTGCTTCCCCCAATTTTGTCTTGACAATTTGACCCGCTGTTATTTTGAATGGTGTATCTTTAGGCAGATCGGTCAGTTTCTCAACTGCCTTTTTTTCTATAAGAGATACAGCGTTCAGTTTAGTGAGGTCCATCTATAAAGGAATGAAATCACATAAAATTTGACGATAATTGAAAACGCGGAAACAATAATTAGTGCTTTTATAAAAAAGTTGTTAAAAACTCACCTTTGTTTAACACACTTAGTAAAACTACTATCTCCGGCTTGCGTTGAAATTTTAAGGTTGGCTTCTAAGCAAAAACTACTCTCTTCAGCTTGTGTTTGCTTATTTATATGTTTTTTATTCCTACCTCGGTCGAAAGTACGCACTTTCGTCCCTCATAGCAGGGACGAAAGTTCAACATTTACTCCCTGTGAAAAGTACTTTCGTCCCTGCTATGAGGGACGAAAGTGCGTACTTTCGACCGAGGTAGGAAGAAAAATAGTATACATCCCAAGGGCCGAAAGTTGAAATCTCGGTCCTGCGCGTCATGATGTCCTCGGCTTCGCCTCGGAGCATCATGACGCGCAGGGCCGAAAATTCAACTTTCGGCCCTTGGAGTGTAATATACTATTTCCCACCACAACGTGACGTTTGACAATATTACAGTCTTTATTTACCAATGTTCTCACGTCACGTTGTCACGTCAAACAATATCAGAGAACGGAAAAGGAGGGCTTTGAACATATATGCTAATATTAATGTGGTTGAGGATTAGTTTTTCGATGATCACAGAAGGGTGAAGATCATGTTAATAATTATATTAGCTGCAGCGCTATGTCCAGCACTTTGTGTTGTCGACCAACAGTATGCTATGGAGTATTTACAACGCTTCGGATACGCAAATGAAAATGATTTGACTAAACTTGAGGATTATTTGTTGAGTTTTCAAGAAAAATATAATATTCCTGCAACGGAAGAATTAGATGAAGATACAATACAACTTCTAGATAGGCCAAGATGTTCTGTAAGTGAAGCAGCTTCCGACGATGATCATTCTTTTAGAGTTAGATCAAAATGGACCAAATTTGATTTGAAATGGTTCTTCCCTCAGGCAAATCAAGCATATCTTGATGTAATCGAAAAGGCTTTTGAAGTGTGGAGTAACAGTTCAAAGTTCAAATTTGAATTAATACACAAAACAAGACCTTATGCTCCTGATGTAACTATCACTGTTGTACATGGAAAACACTATTTTCGTGCAGATTGCCAAGGTAGAGATGAATGCCCCAGTACATTTGATGGCCCTGGAAAGGTGTTGGCACATGCTCATTTCCCAAATGGCAACAGCTGTATAGAACTTCATATTGATGCCGATGAAAAGTGGGATTTAAGTTTAGATGGATCAAGTTCAGATGATAGGACTAGTCTACTTATGGTATTAATTCATGAAATTGGACATATCATAGTGATAATAAAAAAGCAATAATGTATCCATGGTATCAACGAAACGTGACCCCAAAATTGGATGAAGATGATAAAATGGCCCTTGAAGCTCTTTACGGACCAATCAATGAATGTATTTACGAGGGAAAAATACGAAGAACATTAATTGTGGACTGTAGTGATATTGATTCTTTATTCCCAACGTAATAGTTTTAACAATGAATTATATCAATTCAGTATAACATAAAGCTTAAAACAACATTTTCTAAGTAAAAAACTGTGACATAAAAATTGAAATGCTTTTCTGACGTTTCTTAATAATTAATAATTTTTTTCTGTCAGCTGAACACCGAATAAATTTTGAATAGTTGTGACACTTGCACGTAAGTAGTTTCTGAACATACCCCCGACCTTAAAGCAATCAGCTTTAAAACAAAATAAACATTTATTTTCTTGAACTGTGTACAATTGGACAGTCTTTTCAGTACTTTCCAGCTTGGTCACTATCGGGTAGAGGGCAAATTTTCGTAAAATCACGTCTGATAGTTCCATTGGCGGTGTAAATATCACATACACGCGAGATATTGTCTTTGCCCGGGTACAACTTCGTGATGCGCCCGAGTCTCCAATTTAACGGAGGTAACTTATCGTCCTTTATGATAACTAATTTACCAATCTCTAACTTTCCGTCACTTGTCTGCCACTTAGTACGCTGCTGCAGATTAGAGATGTACTCTTTATACCATCTTGACCAGAAATGTTGGCGTAGCTGCTCCACGCGCTGGTATCTTGACAACCTATTTTCTTGGAGATGACTTAGATCAGGTTCCAAGGTTGCCGTTATCGTTCTTCCAATGATGAAATGAGAAGGAGTCAAGGGAAATGGATCTAGTGGATCCGTGGATAGTGGAGAAAGTGGACGAGAGTTAAGGATTCCTTCTATTTGACAAAGTAGCGTATTAAACTCTTCATATGTACAATGTGAATTCCCCAAAACCCGTTTTAAATGATGTTTTACGGCCTTGACCCCAGCCTCCCAAAGACCCCCAAAATGAGGTGCGTACGCGGGACCAAAATGCCAACTAATACTTTGATTATTCACAAATTCACCAATTGAGCTTTCCTGTTTATTAAAAAAAGTCTGGAGTTCTTTGAGTTCGTGGTTAGCCCCCACAAAATTAGAGCCATTGTCCGAATATAAATGTGACGGTTTTCCCCGCCTGCTTATGAAGCGTTTCAAAGCTAAAAGAAAAGTTTCGGTTGAGAGGTCCGAAACAAGTTCTAAATGAATAGCCTTACAGGAGAAGCACACGAAAAGGCACACGTAACCTTTCACAAGTTTAGCACCGCGACCTTTTTTATTTAGGATCATAAAAGGTCCGGCATAATCAATACCGGTTACCTGAAATGGGAAACCTGATAAAAATCTATCCTTAGGCAGATCACCCATAATGGGTTGAATTAATTTAGTTTTAAATCTGTAACATTTAATGCAGTGATGAACAACATATTTCGATAGGTTTCTACCAGCCATAACCCAATACTTTTGCATCACACTGAATAGGGTCTGTTGGGGACCCGCATGCAGTAACATCTTATGCTCATTCTCAATAATAAGTTTACTTAAATAATGTTTCCCCGATAATAACATTGGATGTATTTTGTTATAAGTAAATCCAGAATTTTTCAATCTCCCTCCAACTCTAATTATTCCGAAAGTATCCATAAACGGATTTAAACTGAAGGTTTTACTTCTTTTATCAATAGACTGGCCTTGCTGTAAACGCCTTTGTTCTTCCGGAAAAGAAATAGTTTGTGATATTTTGACTAAAATCCCTAGAGCATTTTCTAATTCAGAAGCCGTTAATACCCCGAACTGCCGATTCTCTTGCTTACTACGACAATTATTTATGAACCTCAACACATAGGCCATACACCTTTGTAATTTGTTTAATTTTGAGAACCTTTCAAACGGGAAACTTTCAAGTTTTGAAAATAAAACTATACTCTTTAACTCGGGCAAGTCAACGTTCTCATTATTATTTTTATTGGGTGGCCAAGATTCGTTATCTTCCACTAACCAAAGTGGACCATGCCACCATAAAATCGTGCTAGCAATGTCTGAAGGACTTACTCCTCTACTAAGCAAATCTGCAGGATTTTCCGCAGACGGTACGTAACGCCATGCTGCGGCTTGGGTAAGTTCCTGTATTTCCGCTATGCGATTACGAACGAATGGTTTCAATAAATTAGTGGATGTATTTATCCATCCTAAAATTATTTTAGAGTCCGTCCAGAACACTAACCTATCGAAATTTAACCTCAAAGACTCTGTAACTTTGTCTACTAATTTTGCAAGAACATGAGCTGCGCATAACTCTAAGCGTGGAATGGTCAAAGTCTTTATCGGTGCGACCTTTGATTTGGAAATTAGCAAATGACAATATTTCTTGCCTGTTTCGTCCTCCGATAAAATATAAACGCACGCACCAAAAGCGACCTCACTCGCGTCTGAGAATGCATGCAGCTCCACTCTCTTTGAATTTGCACAAACTACTTGACGTTCTATTCTTAAATTATTCAAGAAATTCAAATCACATATGAATCTATTCCATGAATTTTGCAAATCGGAGGGAACAGCTGCATCCCATTCCAAATTATGTTGCCATAATTTTTGAAGCATCACCTTTGCTAGAATTACACATGGACTTAACAATCCCAGAGGATCGTACAATCGGGCTATGCATGACAACATTACTCGCTTTGTAACTTTACGATTAATGGAAACATTAATCTTATATGCAAGCTGATCACCTTTGCTAGACCATGCCAAGCCTAGCGTTTTTGAAATGTCATCACCACCGAAAGACAAATCTGATTGTTCCGCGCAAAACGTCGATTTCAAATTTTCTAAAATTTCTGGCTCATTAGTTCGCCATTTTCTTAGCGGAAAACATCCCGACGATAAAACATTCGCTAATTCCTGGCAACTATTTTTTGCTGAATTTAAATCATCAAAACCGGTAAGTATATCGTCGACGTAAAAATCGTGTTCGATTATTTCCGCAATATGTGGCCTTTCAATTTTACATTCTTGCGCTAACTCTTTAAGGCAGCGAGTTGCTAGAAACGGAGAACTTGTCATTCCAAATGTAACTGTCAGTAACTCATAAACAGACAACTCCTCGGTGGGGGCACCCCGCCATAAAATCCGTTGTAAATTTCGTTGCTCAGGCGTTACCAACACTTGTAAATACATTTTTTCGATATCCGCAGTTACCACGTACCGATGCTGTCTAAAGCGCAATAAAATTGTTAAAATATCATCCTGAATCACTGGCCCTTTCATCTGTAAATCGTTTAGTGAAATATTAGTTGTTGTACGAGCCGACGCGTCGAAAACCACACGGAGTTTTGTAGTCTTACTTTCGTCGCGTACTACCCCGTGATGTGGTAGGTAATAGCAAATTTCACTTGTTGATAGAGGAACCTTTCTCATCTTGCCTAAAGATTCATAGCTTTCTAAATATTTTGAATATAAATCTTTGAAAGTTTGATTTTTTGCAAATTTACGTTCAATTGACTGAAGTCGATATTTTGCTTGTTCGAAAGAGTCACCCAAAGTGTCAACTGACCTTTTAAATGGTATCGAAACCTGAAATCTGCCATTAGGTAACCGAATAGTGGTTTTTACGAAATGAGCTTCGCATTCTATTTCCTCTGTAGACCATTTTCCCTTTGTAGGAACATTTTCAATTTCAAAAAACTTTTCTAACTGTTCTTGCACCCCTTGGGTATCTAGATTTTGACTAAACTTACAAAACGTTACGTCATGCCCTTTCGTTTTTGTTAAACTTGAGGCTCTGCCACTGGTTTTACCCGAAATAACCCAACCGAGTAGTGTTTCTTGTAAAACTGGTCGATCAAAACCTAAACTAAATTGCCTATTTATAAGCAAATTCCAAAATAGATCGGCGCCGATTAGCATGTCGATAGGGCCTGGTTTATAAAAATTTTCATCTGCCAGTTGTATTTCTTGAGGAATACCCAACCCTTCAATGTCTAATTCAATCGCAGGTAAAGAAGTTGTTATTTCCGGCAACACTAGGCAAATTAGTCTTGTTTTGTAATTATAATGCCTCGAGGACACCTCAATAGAGCATCTATAATGTAATTTTAAATTTCTGCTATTTATTCCTGAAACCGAAAGATTAATCTTTTCCTTTTTTAACCCCAACTTATTGCACATAGTCTCACTTACATACGATGACTGAGAGCCAGAGTCTAAAACGGCGCGAACTGGAAAAGCTCTATCGTTCACGAAAATATTCAAAATAGCCGTGGACAACAAAGTCTGATTATTATTGCCAGGAACCGTAAAGCTACAGCATGTCGTTACGCAAGCCGAATCAGTACCTTTGGCACCAGTGGTGTCTTGTAACCCCAGCGGACGGTCCTGACTAGTGTGAAGCAGTGTATTATGCTTCTTTGAATGACAGGTTTTACAGGCACCGAATAAACGACAACTTTTTGTAAAATGACCAGGACGAAGACATCTATGACAAAGTTTTAATTTATTTGCTTGGTCATTTCTTTCTGACACTGTTAAGGCATTGAACTTTTCGCACAAATAAACCAAATGCTCTCCCGAACAAACATCACATTTTTTAAAAGCCTTTTCTTCATTTGTGTTTCGATTGGACTCATTTGAAGAAAACAAAGTCCTACCTTTACCTTTATTAAATAACTTATTTTGCTCATATCTACTAATTTCCAAGCGTTCTAATAAGTCAGCTCTATTTTTTAAAAATTCAAACATATCATTTAACGAGGGAATCTCCTTTTGAAATTTATATTCTTCCCATTTAGATATTGGAAAATCATCTAAGCCTTTGACTATTATATGGGTAATTAACACATCCCAATGATCTGTAGGCATATTGAGAGATTCTAGCGACCTTAAATGCTTTGAGACTGTATCTATTATTTTTCTGATATTAACCGAGGTTGCTGTACCTTTGTCTAGCTTACCTAAATTGAATAAGGCTTCAACATGATTGTGTATCAGCAACTTTTTATTTTCAAACCTCTTACAAACTAAATCCCAAGCAGTCAGGTAATTGTCTGCAGAAAACTCCAAGGATTTTATAACTTGTGCAGCACTACCCTCTAAAGACGCTCTTAAATAGTGAAATTTCTGTATTTGATTAATATCCTTATTTTCATGTATCAGCGAAACAAATAGATCTCTAAACTCTAGCCAGGTCTCGTGTGCCCCGTTAAAACTTGGCAATTTTATATCGGGTAACTTTATACTTTGGCTAATACCTAATTTTAAATCTGATCTATTACCTGTGACCTCGTCCTAAACCCCAACCGAAACTCCGTTCGTGAGAATATTATTCGAACTTTTTGGTTCTAATCCAATTAATAATTTTGCCTCTGCGACAAATTCATAAAAATTATTTTCAAACTCAGACCTCTCAAACAACTGCTCATTGACATCTTCAGAAAGCAAATCTAACTCGTTTTGTACAGGTTCAAATGAGTCTGCTAATAGGCTTTGAATATTAGAAGTACGTTCCTCTAATTGTATCTTTAAAGCATTGCTAATCTGAATCCCATTATCCATATCCGTCTTTATTTTATTGATAAAAGTAGAAAAATTAGTGAGTTTCGCTTTTACAGACCCCCTTTTCTTATTTAGAACTTTGAGTTCGGTGTTAGTATTAGTCTTTTTATACTCAATAAACACCAGTCAAGGTCCTAATCACTTTCAATTTAACTAAATAAGAGTTAAATAAGTATAAAATAGGGTTCAAAAACAAACTAACAATTAATATTGATAAAATACTGCTACTTTGCCCAATAAAACTTTGTTAGACCACGGAATTATTATAAGGAATAGGTAGGTATATGAATGAACGAAAAATGAAGGAAGAAGGAACTCACATTTTCTTTCCAGTCCAATCGACCAGGCAAATCTTAATGCATAACCAATAATAGCGAGCCAACCTCTGTTACTCTTTGAACGGTCCACTGCAAAAAATGCGGGCTTCTTGAACACTATTTTGCACTGCTTTCAAGTTCATACGGCTGGAAGGACCATGTATTTACGAGGGAAAAATACGAAGAACATTAATTGTGGACTGTAGTGATATTGATTCTTTATTCCCAACGTAATAGTTTTAACAATGAATTATATCAATTCAGTATAACATAAAGCTTAAAACAATATTTTCTAAGTAAAAAACTGTGACATAAAAATTGAAATGCTTTTCTGACGTTTCTTAATAATTAATAATTTTTTTCTGTCAGCTGAACACCGAATAAATTTTGAATAGTTGTGACACTTGCACGTAAGTAGTTTCTGAACAATGAATATGCAAATAATCCTTTCAAACCTACGCCACCGACTACAGATCATCATAGGCCCCATCCACCAAATAAAAATTTATGCGACATAACGCCGGAGTATATGTTCACTGCGATGGCTGGTGCATTTGAAAATTATCACATATATTATTTATAAAGATTTTCTATGGAAAATTGATTTGAACTCGAAACTTATTCCCTCAGAACCAGAAATGCTCGATGATTATCTACCCGAAGAAGTTGGCTCCATAATTCAGATTTCTTCCGGTAATTTAATAGCAGTCAATAAAGATGTTCGTAAATACTATATAGCAGATTTCCCAGGTTTGCGAATACTTGAGGAAGGTAATTTACTTATACCGAAAAATTCTCAAATAAACACAATGTTTCAAAGCAACCACGGAAAAATTTATGTATTTTATAATAACAATAATTATATTGAATATGATAAAAACTTAAAAAGTGTCTTGAATAGAGGACAAATTAAAGATATTTTCCCTGGGTTACCAACAGATGTTACAGGAGCATTCCAATACATTGACGGTCACATGTACTTTTTCAAAAACACCACATACTACAAATACAATGAGTTTACTAAAAAACTTGTTGCAGCCGGACCCTTTAATTGGAACTTGTTCGATATTAGTAGGAGTCGCGGCACTTGGGCCAGCCCCCTCCACTTTCCACTTAGGCGGGTAGGAGTCTACGGTGGCGACATCTACATGCAGGAGTCTATGGGCCGGTGGCGACATCTACATGCGTACATGCGGGTAGGAGTCTATGGGCTGGTGAGGGTAGGAGTCTATGGGCCGGTGGCATGCGGGGGAGTCTACGGGTCGTCCGCCATTTTTTATCCATGTTTATTCGCGCGGGGCGAAATATCAAAATCTTGTAAATTGTACAAAAATAGTTTATCACAATTTCATGAAAATCCTTGATATTACGACGACCCTGACTAAAAAATTCACGTCAAAACGTCCCATGTGCCGTAGGTGCGAATATCATGATTAATCGTATTTTTGTACGGGCGTATATCACAAGGCAAAAGGGCCTTAACGTGAAAGGCAGGTATTTGTCAGCACCCTCGTACTAAAAGTCAATCATAGCAAACGACAAGGTATTAACGGCTATTCGTGAATCATATACAGGGCGGAGTATCTTTGAATGGTAGGTCGACTTTAGCAAACGACAAGGTAACGGCTAATATATACGTGAATCATATACAGGGCGGAGTATCTTTGGCAGGTATTTGTCAGCACCCTCGTACTAAAAGTCAATCATAGCAAACGACAAGGTAACGGCTATTCGTGAATCATATACAGGGCGGAGTATCTTTGAATGGTAGGTCGACTTTAGCAAACGACAAGGTAACGGCTAATATATACGTGAATCATATACAGGGTGGAGTATCTTTGAATGGTAGGTCGACTTTAGCAAACGACAAGGTAACGGCTAATATATACGTGAATCATATACAGGGCGGATAATCTTTGAATGGTAGGTTAACGACAAGGTTTTAACGTCTAGTATATACGCGAATCACCCATTATATAGAGGGTGGATCTTTCACATATTTATTTATTTATTTATATTTTATATCCAAACAGGTTAATACCTAATTACATGGATAATGTAATAATTTGTGTATAGTTTATACAAATATAACAATAAATAAAGAAAATTACACAGTTAACTTACAGTTTACAACTCACTTCGTGGCAATTAACTATGGCTAATGAGATGTCCTAATACTAATTTTCTAAAAACTGTGGAGGTTAATGTAAAGTCTAAATCAATAAATATATTTATGTTGTTTGCAAGTTTAAGCATTGTTACAAGCATTGTTACATGTGACGCTCTAGTGGCATCAGCATATACAGAGTGTAGCGAAGAGTACAAAAATGGTGCCGACTCAAACGTCACATGTCAAACGTCGATGCTGCATGTCAAATGTCAAACATCACATGTGACGTCTATGCTGAAGTGTGACAAAGAAGGGGCAGACAGAGAACGCATCGATAGATCCCGTACGACACCGTAAGTTGTGACGTAATCGAGATCGTTACGATGCTAACAGTGCGATATACCAGGCTGGTTGAAAGTAGCTTGGAGTTTTATGCTGTTATGTGATTTTCTGCGATATACCAGGTTGGTTAAAAGTAAGATTTTAGAAATTGCTGCCAACCCCAAAACGTCACATCGTCACGTCAAACGTCACGTTGTCACGCCAAACGTCACGTTGTCACGTCACATCGACACGTCAAACGTCACGTTGTCACGTCAAACGTGTGCGGATAGGAGCGCTCTCTTTTGACTTCGAAAGAGTACAGACATTGGTTGGTGAAGATATTTTTTAAAAAGTGAGGTTATGAAACAAATAGAAAATCTTAGTTTATTGGATGGAAGACGTCGTCAGACGTGGAGCAGACTGGGTGTCGCCTGCAAACAATTACCTTACTTATCCATTAAGACGTATCCAACCATGTTCAACAAAACAGAAGAAAAAATGAGATCAATAATGTTTTTGTCATGACATGTGTAATATTAGTATCTGTCTTTGTTTTAAAAATTTTCTTAAAAATTGTAAGACGAAAATTTGAATCTTCATGTAATATAAAAGTTGATGGTGTTTCAATAAAAACCCATGTTTCTTTAAAAACAATTTATAATGGTAATACAGTATTTGAAAACCAGTGGCGGAGGCGTTGAACATTTCTTTCGGTACATGAATATAGTCCAGAGGCGTGACAGGGGTGACAAAGTTACCTGCTGCACACGGCGTACCATCAAATTTGCAAACATCAATAATATGTGGAAAAACACCGTGGCATTTTTAGCCGAAATTCCGCTTGACCCCGAACGTAAATGTAGTCTGCTTCTTGCTGCTGGACCATTTAGAACACATTGTTCCAAAGCAATCATGTGAGAATATAATTATATTGAATATAACCAAAACTCTATCGAGGACATACAGCAACAGATGTGACAGGAGCATTCCAGGACAGCCATACTTTTAAAACACTACCTACTGCAAATGAGTTTCTTGCAGCTGGAATTGGAACATCTTTGATATTCAATGCCCCAACCTTTTAACTGAAGATTTAACAAAAATTATTTCTTATTATCAATATTTTAAAAATAAACTCTGCAATTAGCTTATCTACCACATACCTTTTAGTTACAACATTAAGACAGTCATCTGCTCAAGTGATCAATGATGAATGACGATCTGTTTGGATAATTGTACTTTTAAACCCTGGTGACCAATTATTATGGAACGACAAAGCATTTATTACCATACGAGGTTATCTAACCACAACCGATAAGAGAATGAAAACATCTTTGTGTAATTGTTTTTTAAATTTTCAAGACTATTTTTCCGTTGCCTGATCGCTGGTAATTGTAGGACGTATGAAATATTTTGCGCACCTCTTTCCACAGCCAACCCAGGAGGCAATAATCAGAGATTATCGGAGGTGTTTAAGGCTTCGTTTTAGGATTCCCCATTGGAAATACTATACAGCAGAACTGAATAATATTACCAATAGGCCTACCGGCTAAGTAGTCTTAATAAAGACCCATATCCTCGTCTTCGTTCTGTCTGTGACAGGTCCCCAAAATCGGGAGCTTTTAACATTCACTCGTTATTTCTTTTTGAATTTCAGGTGTCCAATTCGAAATAATTGTAAAGACACACAGTTTCCCAAATTGGAAGGTTTAACATTCACTCGTTATTTCTTGTTGAATTTCAGGTGTCCAATTCGAAAATGTAAAGGCGTGAATACACAGTTTCCCAAAATTAATTGGGAGGTATTCTTCTAACCCTCAATCACTCGTTATTTCTGATCGGATTTCAGGTGTCCAATTCGAAAATGTAAAGGCGTGAATACACAGTTTCCCAAAATTAATTGGGAGGTATTCTTCTAACCTTCAATCACTCGTTATTTCTTCTTGAATTTCAGGTGTTCAAGTCGAAATAATTGTAAAAGACATACACAAAACTGGAAGGTTTAACATTCACTAGTTATTTCTTGTTGAATTTCAGGTGTCCAATTCGAAATAATTTTAAAGACATACGAGTCCCCAAAATTGGGAGACTGCGAGGATACGGTACTAAGCTGAATAAATTTTAAACAGGTGATTTTGTCTACCGTTTTATTTCCTTAAACCCATACGGTACAGAACCATGATCCGAAAGAAACTTTCTTTTCAGGGAATTCGGTTGATATTTTTTGGTTATTGTTTTTGTTATTACCTCGTGTGCAGCTGATCGCTGTATTCGACTTGATGTTATGTAGACAGGTGAACCAGGATTTAGTATCATCTCTTTAATGGTGTCGAAATTAACGGTCTTTCTTGCCTCAATTGTCAGAGAGATTCCTTTTACTTTACAGCAGACTTTTTCTTTTTGATCTTTGGTGGACCAGAATTTGTACGCATAGTTCTTTGGCCCACCGCTTACAAATTCCGTAATGTACGATCCACGGCCCTCTGTTTCAAGCTCATCAGTCATATCTCCGATAAACTCTCCAGTTGGAATGTTATATTCATTAGGTCTTGAGATGTATATGACTGAATCTGTATCATAATATAAGACCTTCTGATCAACTTTTTCGAGATAACTGTAAAGTTTCAAACGAGCTAAAGCCGTTACATATGCCGCAACCACTACATTAACGGTTGGTAGAGAATCATAGGCCTCTTCTTTGTATTCCCAATTGACAATTAAGGTCTCATCACCGATTGGAAGTAGTGTATTTACAGATATCGAGGGATCAGATATCATTTTGAAAAATTCAGCGGAAGTATTGACAATTGATGTTTTTGTCTGGTTCTCGCGTTGACCAAACTTACCCCAAAACGAGTTGAGCATAAGTTTAGCTAATGAACGAAGCCCTGGGTTATTGCAAATTTTAGAAAATTCTAGTTGAACAGCCTAGCCTCCCTCTGCAAAAACCGTTCAATATACTCATCTTTTTCCTCTGGAGTTTGGCAAGTTTTGGGCCAGTCAGATGCCTCCTGTTTAATTTTGATAAACTTATTTATCATCTCCGTAAATAATCCAGTATTCGTTTTACTGAGCTGTATTGATTCATAGGACCAAATTTCCTGGATATTGCGAATTTTGTATCCCATTTTCACAGCTTTAACTACCTCTTCCAGCACCCACGTGCCTGTGAGGGTTCGTTGATCCTCTGTGTGACAGCACTCCTCAGGGTTGAATATTTCACTGCATGAGCGACATAGGGTGAACATTAACTTGCCGTTCATCTTTTGTGGTAGCACAGGGTGAAAAATATTTGTAGGGGGTAGAATCGAGCATTTGATTAGCCCACAAATTGAAGAAAGGTTAATTGATGAACATTCAGCGCCTACAAAAACTCGAGGATGTCCTACAGGGAATTTTACATATTTACAAGCCCAGGGATAAAGAGAACGGACATCAGAATAATTAATTTTTTCATTCTTCTTGGCTTTATAATATGAGTAGACGTTTCCTGTGCGACCCCCGTAAAATGCGTCACGAGGATTGAGAGGATAGTTAGACAAAAGTGGATGGGTCTCTGTATAGGTTTGAATTTCTGGGGTCATTATTTTTCTAAAGTCACACTCCCGCGTTTCAATAACTTCATACCCCAAAGACTTTAATCTTTCGACCTTAGCTTGTGTAGCCTCGTATCGAATGTTTAAATTCTCAGAGGGGTTGTCTTTGAGAGGTTTATCTCTCTGAAAGGTAAAACATCTGGGGCATCCGTGGTAGAAACAACCTTGAAACTCAAAAACTTGATTAGTATCGGGGCAGAATCCATCAACCTTAACTCCAGCAAGTAATGCTTCAGGACCTTTCGCAGCGTGTTGAATATGTGACTGTCTTTGATGTTCCTCCCAAAGTAACCACTGAATAGCAATTTTGGATTGATTATCCCTTAAACGATACCCATTCTTTGGAATAATACCAATGGTGTTTGGTTTTAGGATGTTGCGCCTAAAGACTTTATTGCAGGCTGAAGCGATGGTAGTAGCTTCCATAAAAGGACATACATCAGTTTCAGAAAGCATAAGTTCTCTGAATTTAAGACTAGCCTTAGTCAAAATATCTACATCAGAAATGCAATATTCGATGATTTCCTTTTGAAAATCGAAGACATAATTCTCTGAAAGCCTATTGTTATACCACTGTATAAACTCTTCCTGTTCTTTTTCAGTCTTAAAATTGTCCAGAGAATAAAACTCGATAGGGGGCATAGGTCCTACGTATTTCTGATTTTGAGTGGTATTGAATAAATGAGGAAAATAACCCTTTTTCAACTCTGAAAAGCCGAAAGATTTCGGAAGACCTGACAATGCCATTGGAAAATAAGATAGTGAATAATGAATTTGATATTACCGACAGACATTGAAATTAATTTTGTTCCACGCATGATAAGATCGGGCATTGGACCATTAATGAACTCGTTGTTTTCCAATATTGCGATCAGCATCATCCATTCGAAGGAGCTGAAGGAAATTTTTGTCGGTTTATCTGCGTATGACAAAGCAATTGCAGAACCAAAAGTTCTGGCTGGACTTATTCCGCATCCAATGCGGAATACGTCTGTGAAATAATCCGCATGCAATAAAAACTAAACTTCCATTTTGGCAATTATTTCATATTTCACTAAAATTCTATCTAATTCAGCACTGTAGTTTATTTCGTTGGATGATGCACTACTATAACCACTATCTTGCGAACTCATCTTGAGACTAACTGAGCTTGAAAACTCTCTCCAATTTATTACATTGTTTGTGGCCAACTTCAACTTATACTCCAAAACTATATTCCTACGCAGCGAAAGTAGTTACAAAACATCAACATTCTCAATCCAACTGTTATGGCTGTTATTCAAACCAAGCCATTTCACGTACATTTTATTACCTTTTTTTCGCAACACCTTTTCCACCAAGTAAATGTCTGGATTTTTCGTTTTTCTGCAGCTCTTCTTCATAGAAACAACCGCTGATTGGTGTGCCTTGCATGTCTTCAAGTAAATACGTAGAGGGATTAGTTATTTTAACTTTAACGATTTTAAATAGTTCTGTGGTCCAATTAGGTGTATAACCCTTTTCAAAAAAATGTTTTGCCTTTGATATGCGCACAACATCACCAACTTTTAATTTTCGTGGACCAGCGATCTTCAGGTGACTGTAGACGCTATTTAAAATGGTTTTTCGTTAGATTCATTCACCTGAGAAGGCTTATACTTTATCGTTGAATGCTTTGTATTGTTATATTCGAGAGTAATTTTGGGTAGGATGTCTATCCATTTGTGTGTGCCATTTAAACTAAAATACTTGTAGAGTTTCGATTTCAAAGTTCTTATAACACGCTCAGCCATAGAAGCCTTCATAGTGCTAAACACGTTATAATGATTCATACTGTGTTTTTTCATTAAATTTTGAAATTTGCTGTTGTAAAATTCCTTCCCCTGATCGGATTGCAGATTTTTCGGTGTTCGCCTAGTGTGAGCGAGATTATCCGAGAATGCTCTAGTGATTTCCTCACCATTCTTCGTCTTTAGTGAACGTGTCCAAAGAAATTTTGAGAAACAATCAATAACGACCAGTATCATTTTATAATTTTTATTTTGAGAGGCATGAGCACGTATGTTCAATAAGTCTAATTGCCAAAGATCAAACAACCCCTTGATTATAGTACGTCTTCGAGGGAATTTTCTCCGAATCGGTTTATGCAGCTCATTTACGAGTTGAATCTTTTCCTTGGAGTGCATATTATGGTTTACTACCGGCCAGTTTCAGCTCCAGACTGTGAATGTGGTTATGGTTATTCGTAACCATAGCCTTAATATTGTTCACTATACCTGAAATATTACTTTTCAAATCAGAGACGGCTCTGTTATTTTCTGCAAATTCTTTTTTCAATTCACGTATACTTGCAGCACACATGTTTGTAGAAGCGGTCAATTCTTTTTGAATAAAGACTTTTGTTGCGGCAATTGATTCATCAACGTATTTCTTCGTAGCCATATCCCTACCTGCTACAGAGGGACTTCGCGAAATAAATGCATCAATTTCGTTAGTTTTATTTTGTAGATTGGTAATACTCCCCTGTAATATGGGAATTTCAGTCTTATAAAGCTCATTAAAACAAAGACAGATACTAATATTACACATGTCATGACAAAAACATTATTGATCTCATTTTTTCTTCTGTTTTGTTGAACATGGTTGGATACGTCTTAATGGATAAGTAAGGTAATTGTTTGCAGGCGACACCCAGTCTGCTCCACGTCTGACGACGTCTTCCATCCAATAAACTAAGATTTTCTATTTGTTTCATAACCTCACTTTTTAAAAAATATCTTCACCAACCAATGTCTGTACTCTTTCGAAGTCAAAAGAGAGCGCTCCTATCCGCACACGTTTGACGTGACAACGTGACGTTTGACGTGTCGATGTGACGTGACAACGTGACGTTTGGCGTGACAACGTGACGTTTGACGTGACGATGTGACGTTTTTGTTTGCAGGCGACACCCAGTCTGCTCCACGTCTGACGACGTCTTCCATCCAATAAACTAAGATTTTCTATTTGTTTCATAACCTCACTTTTTAAAAAATATCTTCACCAACCAATGTCTGTACTCTTTCGAAGTCAAAAGAGAGCGCTCCTATCCGCACACGTTTGACGTGACAACGTGACGTTTGACGTGTCGATGTGACGTGACAACGTGACGTTTGGCGTGACAACGTGACGTTTGACGTGACGATGTGACGTTTTGGGGTTGGCAGCAATTTCTAAAATCTTACTTTTAACCAACCTGGTATATCGCAGAAAATCACATAACAGCATAAAACTCCAAGCTACTTTCAACCAGCCTGGTATATCGCACTGTTAGCATCGTAACGATCTCGATTACGTCACAACTTACGGTGTCGTACGGGATCTATCGATGCGTTCTCTGTCTGCCCCTTCTTTGTCACACTTCAGCATAGACGTCACATGTGATGTTTGACATTTGACATGCAGCATCGACGTTTGACATGTGACGTTTGAGTCGGCACCATTTTTGTACTCTTCGCTACACTCTGTATATGCTGATGCCACTAGAGCGTCACATATGTGAAAGATCCACCCTCTATATAATGGGTGATTCGCGTATATACTAGACGTTAAAACCTTGTCGTTAACCTACCATTCAAAGATTATCCGCCCTGTATATGATTCACGTATATATTAGCCGTTACCTTGTCGTTTGCAAAAGTCGACCTACCATTCAAAGATACTCCACCCTGTATATGATTCACGTATATATTAGCCGTTACCTTGTCGTTTGCTAAAGTCGACCTACCATTCAAAGATACTCCGCCCTGTATATGATTCACGAATAGCCGTTACCTTGTCGTTTGCTATGATTGACTTTTAGTACGAGGGTGCTGACAAATACCTGCCAAAGATACTCCGCCCTGTATATGATTCACGTATATATTAGCCGTTACCTTGTCGTTTGCTAAAGTCGACCTACCATTCAAAGATACTCCGCCCTGTATATGATTCACGAATAGCCGTTAATACCTTGTCGTTTGCTATGATTGACTTTTAGTACGAGGGTGCTGACAAATACCTGCCTTTCACGTTAAGGCCCTTTTGCCTTGTGATATACGCCCGTACAAAAATACGATTAATCATGATATTCGCACCTACGGCACATGGGACGTTTTGACGTGAATTTTTTAGTCAGGGTCGTCGTAATATCAAGGATTTTCATGAAATTGTGATAAACTATTTTTGTACAATTTACAAGATTTTGATATTTCGCCCCGCGCGAATAAACATGGATAAAAAATGGCGGACGACCCGTAGACTCCCCCGCATGCCACCGGCCCATATACTCCTACCCGCACCAGCCCATAGACTCCTACCCGCATGTAGATGTCGCCACCGGCCCATAGACTCCTGCATGTAGATGTCGCCATCGTAGACTCCTACCCACCTAAATGGAAAGTGGAGGGGGCTGGCCCAAGTGCCGCGACTCCTACTGATATTCCATGCCCCAATGGAGACCTTTTAAATCATCTCAAGATTTTATTAACAAAAATAATTTCTTTTTATCAATAATGTACATATTTTAAATAAACTATATAAATGATTAAACTTGTTTTTCAAAGAAATTCCCCATACAAAAATATCTCACTACCTAAGCATCACGGATAAAAAAAAAATGGTAACCTTTTGACATCCTAATTTGTGACATACCCCGTACAATAATTTTCGTCTTACAATTTTTAAAATTAAATCAAAGGCAGATATTACACATGTCATGTCAGCAACAACAATTTCTAAAATCTGTAAATATGATTGGAATTTAAAAAATGCATTGACCTATTGACCCCACGTGGTGTTTTGATTAAAATGTTGCAAGTCTAATGAACAGAAACTTATCTAGGAAAAAATGATGCATATTGATTTCAATGGGATTGACGTAGTGGAAAATTGGAATTGGTAAGTAGATTAGTTAAATCAAAAAATGATTTACGCAAAAATATTTCAATATTGTTTGAATTTCCATTCAGTTTTAGATACTTCAGTTTTAGATACTTCAATTTTAGATACTTCAATGTAAGTAGTCACCTTAAATGTTGAAGCTAGAATCTAATAAATTATGTTTTTAGGAAAAAAAATTATTAAAAAATTCAAGAGATCCGCTCAGTGGGCTCCTGTGGGGACTCGTTGGGTGTTTTGGCCCAAAATAATTGTTAAAAAATTGCTGTAAGTGTCAGTATAATTGTGGAATTTTCATAATATATTTTTAGGGTGTCTAGTTCGTCCAGATGCGTAAGTCGGTAAGAGTTATAAAACAAGCTAGGTCATATAGAATTCTACAGTGAACCGACTGAATTGTAAGTATCTGGTAAATTTCTATTACTTTTAACCAACCTGGTATATCGCAGTTGATGACTAATTGTTTAAAGTTTCTGTATGTACAAACAATGATTTTCATCTTCAAAATTATCAATAATCTCTTACCACAATATTTACATGGTAAACTAGTTCCAATCTAACAGATACATGATAAAAACACAAGATCAGCAAATTCAATTGATTTTTTATGTGAAAACAACCATTAAAGGTAGTTCGATGAAAAATTTAATCCACAAAGGTGTTGTACAATTTAATAAGTTACCACAGTACATAAACGCTTGTCAAAATGTGAAAATATTTAAAAAATTATTAATTATATATATTAAAAGTAATCCTACAGAAATCTAGTGCCATAGTGGTTTATATTCATATTTATAGTCATATGTTTGCTCATTTGTTTAAACTATTTTATTTATATTTTATACTTACATCTTATATATTTATATAGTTATATTTTATAAGTTATAATTTACTCTTTGCAATTTTGTTCGTTTTTTTCTTTTTATCTATTACCGCAGTACATAAAAGTTAGTCAAAATGTGAAAATATTTAAAAAATTATATACATTCAAAGTAATCCTACAGAAATCTAGTGCCCTAGTGGTTCATATTCATATTTTTAGTCATATGTTTGTTTATTTGTTTAAAATATTTTATCTATATTTTAATACTCACATCTTATATATTTATATACCTATATTTTATAAGTTGCAATTTACTCTTTGTATTGTTTTTTCGTTTTTTCTTTTTATCTAATTATTTTTTTTTGATCATCTAATTTATTAAATATGAATTTTTTTATTGTTAACATTATCTATGATAAATAAAGCATAGCGAATGCGTTCTTTGTCTGCCCCTACCTTCTTTGTCACACTTCAGCATCGACGTCACATGTGACGTTTGACATTTGACATGTAACGTTTGAGTTGTGACTCTCAGATGTCAATTATTAATCGTTATAGATTTTTCCTCTACTCTGTATATGTTAAACGATATGCTAATACCCCTACGGTACTATTTTTCTTTGTACTCTTCGCTACACTCTGTTTATTTATGCTGATGCCACTAGAGCGTCACATATGTGAAAGATACTTTCGATCCACCCTGTATATAATGGGTGATTCGCGTATATACTAGACGTTAAGGCATTTCGAACGAGATGGCGATTGACTTTTAGTACGAGGGGTGCTGACAAATACCTGCCAAAGATACTTTTACATTCGTTAAGGCCCTTTTGCCTTCCTAATTTGTGACATACGCCCGTACAAAAATACGATTTATTAATCATGATTAACGATATTCGCACCTACGGCACATGTGACGTTTTGACAAGTTACATTTGACATGTGACATTTTCTCCGCTACACTCTGTATATGTTAAACCAAAGATACTTTCGATCCATATATATGGACGCATGTAACGTTTTGTACACTCCGCTACACTCTGTATATGTTAAACCTGCCTGTCACCTGTCATATGTTACGTGTCACCTGTCATATCTCACGTGTCACATGTCATATGTCACGTGTCACCTGTAATATGTCAAATTTCACCTGTCAATACCGCTGGTGTGAACCTTTAGACTAACGCATGCGCATTAATACCGCTGGTGTGAACCCACCTTAGGAGCTAAAATTTGCCAGAATGAACCTTAGATTTTCTTATGGAGATTCCCATGTTAAAATGGCCAAAATTAGCTAGAACTCTTGCTGCTCATTTACTAAGGTGTTTCAAATATTCGTCCACCACGTCCTAAATATAGCTACATTTGGAATCCAGATTCAACCTTGAAATATTTAGCAGAACGTTACCCTTTGGAAGAACTAACTTTGGAGCAGCTAATATACAAGATGGTTACTCTGATGGCACTCACGACTGCTAGCAGAGTCCAGACACTGTCATTAATTAAAATCGAAAATATTTTCCATTCTACAGAAAAACTCGAAATAAAAATTCCTGATCAAATTAAGACATCTAGAATTGGTAATTCTCAACCCCTGTTAGTATTCCCATATTTTAGAAGTAAGCCAGAGTTATGTGTAGTGCATACTGTTGATTTTTATGTTGAGAAATCAGCGAGTATTCGCAATGAGGAACAAAGTCTTATATTAACTCATAAAAAACCTCATCACGCCGCTTCTTCCCAAACAATCAGTCGATGGATTAAAAATACATCGTCGTTCTAAGATGCAAATTGCCCAAGTCCATTTTTGATGAAAACAAAGGTATTAGTGCCTTCTGGTGACAAACGCACAAACCAATGATCTGACAGCGGCCCAAATCCCTAATTCAACATTTACGCGCCATAATTCCATTGAAAGAATTTTGCCGAAGTCCGCAGTATCTAAAAATAAATACGCATTTTGCCCAAGTCCCACATTTGTAATGAAACTATAACCGTTGCATGTAAACGAAACGTGGTTCCATTGTTAGTGCTTTTTTAAATTAAATAGGTAAGTAAAACTCATTATAGAAAAAAAATCGAAGAGTGTGGGAGATAGGTGTAAATGTGAGAAGAAAACGGGCTTAAAGTGCAAAGAACTAACAAACGATGATAGAACTAAACTCTTTGATCATTTCTGGAAGCTGTCGTGGTCTGAGAAGCAAGTTTACGTCACTAAACTGACTAACAAATACCCAGCTAAAAGAGCTAGGAATCGAAAACTTGAAGACCAATCATACATAGCGTATCAATACTCATACTTTCTCAAAAAAAAAGTATCAGATTGAAAGTATGCAAAACAATGTTTTGCAATACTCTAAGCATACCAAAAAGAACAGTGGGCTATTGGCTTCTTGAAAAAAACATTGATAGTACCCAGTCTATTGTAGTACAAAAAGAAAGTATTCCTAGACAGGTGAAAATAAACAAACAAAAAGATTTTTAAATAGCTTACCCAAGCTAGAGTCACATTACTGTAGAAAGTCTACTAGTAAGCTTTATTTAGAGCCAGTTTGGAAAACTAAATTAGAACTTTACAGACTTTATAAAAACGATTGGTGTACCGAGAACAACTTATCACCATTATCTGTTGCATCTTTTTCAAACATGATTGAAGATCAAAACATCGCATTATTTTCTCCAAAGAAAGACGAATGCGACAAGTGTGTAGGTTATAAAACAGGAAATATCAACATAGAGGTATATAAAGAACATCAAGTGAAAAAAGAAGAAGCACGAAATGAAAAACAGAAAGACAAAGAAGCAGAAAATTGTAATGTATACACCATGGATTTGCAGTCGGTATTATTATGTCCGAAGTCCAATGTCTCCTCCCTGTACTACAAGACAAAATTAGTTGTCCACAATTTTACAGTTTTCAATCTCAAAACCAAGGACGGCTATTGCTACATTTGGTACGAAGGCCAAGGGGGACTGACAGCCAACATTTTTACATCAATATTGTATAGCTTCGTCAGAAACCACGTAATACACGAAAACGAAGTCGTAAGCAAGATTATTTTTTATAGTGATGGTTGTACCTGTCACAACAGGAATGCATTGCTCTCAAGTGCCCTTTCAAACTTATCCCAAGAAATAAAAATAACAATTGAACAGAAGTACCTTGAAAAGGGGCACACGCAGATGGAATGCGATTCTATGCATTCAAGTATCGAAAGGAAACTGAAAAAGAAAATTATTAATGTCCTAGCTGATTACGTAGAAGTATGCCAATCAGCTCGCCTCAACCCAAGACCATATATTGTCAAGTACCTGGATTATACATTTTTTTAAAATTTTGAGAAAATGCAAGCTCTCAATTCCATAAGACCTGGAAGGACAACAGGGGATGCAGTTGTCACTGATATCAGAGGCCTGAGATATAACCCAGATAGAACCATCATGTTTAAAATTCGCCACTCAGAAGAATGGAAACTTTTGCCATGTCGTATGAATAAAAATAAAACTGTTCCATCGTATGATGCTCTCCCCCAACTTTACAATGCACCTATACCAATTCAAAAGGAGAAATTTCAGCATTTAATGGATTTAAAGATGTCTTTGAATAGAGATTACCATGCGTTCTACGATAGTTTGTCTCACTTATAAAATGTAAATATTATAGTTTACCTAAGTATTGAATGAGTATTGGTTTTTATCAATAAAATAGATGATATTACGAATTAATGGTTTAAAAAGTGTTTTATTGGTTTTCTGAAAATTGAAAATGGCCCAAGTCCTTAAATGGTCAAAAAATATATAATGCAAATTGCCTATATCCATTTAATAGTAGTAAAAAATTAAAAGTACAATAAAGTTACATATAATGTAAGTAATAAGTTCATACAAAGAACGAGAAATGTTGAAAAATATTTAAATTTGGTTTGCTTCTAATTAAAATTAAAATTTACAACGTTTTTTAGCTCTCCTGCAAAACTGTAATTTTGTGAGTTAGGCAATTTGCATCTTAGAACGACGACATTACACTTAGGTGGCGTAGATACCTCAATTTTTTCAGCCCATAGTGTTCGATATGCAAGCACTTCTGCAGCATTAAGAGCGGGTATTAGTGTTGAACAAATAAAAAATACAGCTGGATGGACACCTTCATCCAACGCATTTTTTAAGTTTTATAACAAACCAGTAAGGGTTTAAACAGATGTTTTTGCTAAAACTATATTCCAAACAGAATAAAAAAGTATCCTTGTAATACGTTATTTTATTTAAATATTGTCGTTATGTATGTATTAAATTATTTCATATGCTTCATGTTAATTAACTGTAACTGCATAAGCATTCCTTGCAATATGTTACTCCTTTCCAATAATTTCTAGTATTAGGTATAATATCTTTAACAGTTTTCAACTGTTATATAAAATAAACAATATATTTGCTATTTAAAAATCGTCCTTTACTCTGAACATCTACAAGTATAATTATATCGGAAGACAAGCGAAGGAAAATTACTAGATTAATCGACTTACCTGTAAGGAGGATTAATCTTGATTTTCCGAGCTTGTCCGTATGTTATCTGTGATACAACCGTCGTCGTCTGGTAGTCAAACGGCGTCCATTCATCGCTCTACTTTAACTGAACGTGGTCATGTGTTATTAGCAACAGTTAAGGCAACCCTATATACTAAATCTAAAGAACCTGTATCAGTAAAAGTTCTCCTAGACAATGGTTCACAATCGTCATTTATAACTCGCTCCCTAGTTAAAAAGCTAGGATTAATGACTTACAAGCATTCTTTGCATATATCTGGCATCTGTGATAATAAAAGCGCTTCAAATGAAATGGTAACTACTTTCATTCACTCCCGCGTAGACGACTCCAAACGGTACAATATTTCATGTGCTGTTGTCGAAAAAATAACTCAAAAGCTTCCTCAAATCCCCATACTAGCACAAAGGTTGCCAATACCCCAAAACATATTGCACAACCTTGCCGATCCCGACTTTTCTACGCCTTCTGATATTGACATTCTGGCGGGTTGTGACATATATCACAAATTATTGACACGTGGTTTTGTACGAATGGGAAACGGATTTCCTACTCTAATAAACACTCATATGGGATGGATTATATCCGGATCCTTGCCAGACGAATGCATTTCAGATGAGACTCCGCTGTATTCGCACACTTTTCTCACAGTAGCTGAAGCCCCCAGTAACCTAGAACTTCATAACCTTTTAGCGAAGTTCTGGGAAACTGAAGAAATTGAATCTAAATCTATCTCTCTTTCCACTAATGATAAGTTATCAGAAGAGATCTTCAAATCAACCACAACAATTTTAGAGAATGGATCATTTCAAGTAAATATCCCTCTCAAGAATGCCCAAGAACATAAAAAGTTGGGTGACTCTCTGTATATAGCAAAAAAGCGCTTCTTCTCTCTTGAAACGAAACTACACAAAACCCCCTCCCTATTTAATGAATACAAGCACTTCATAGATGAATATGTGTCCTTAAATCATGCAAAATACGTAGAGTTAAACGCAATTAACTCTCTATCAGAAAATAAATATTTCATACCCCACTTATGTGTGATAAGGGAAGAAAGCAAATCTACTCGTCTACGTGTTGTATTTGACGCTAGCTGTAAATCAAGCACAGGCGTTTCCCTTAATGACGTAACTCTCAAAGGATTTCAGGTACAGCCTGATCTATATGATATTTTATGCCGCTTCAGGTTCTTTAAATACGTTCTCACCGCTGATATTCAGAAAATGTACAGACAAATAAGAATTAACCCGAGACAAACATTTTTACAAAATGTTTTGTGGCGAGACTCTCCTCACGGGCCATTAACATGTATTGAACTTCAGACAGTCACTTATGGGACTAATTTTGCTCCTTACATTGCCACCCGAGTATTGAATGAAATAGCCCAAAAAGCGAAGGATCATACCTTAGCTGCAAAAGCTCTACTATCTCTGAAAAAAGTGATTTAAATCTAGATGGAATCCCCAATAAAGTTCTTGGCCTAAAGTGGAATCCACAATCAGACAATTTGCAAATTTCTGTTCCTCTCTCTTTTGAAATTTCTCCTATCACAAAAAGAAACATACTGTCCGCACTATCCCAGTGTTTTGATCCTCTAGGCTTGGTGAACCCTGTTGTCGTCAAAGGGAAAATTCTCATGCAAACATTGTGGATCAACCAGCTGGAATGGGACACGGAAATCACTGACACTCAAATTCTAAATGAATGGGCAAAATTCATGTCGAGCCTCTTAACCCTACAAACCTTGAAAATACCCAGATTCGTATTCCAGGATGGCGAAATAGAATCTGTTGAACTTCAAGGATTTTGTGACGCCTCTCAGAAAGCCTTTGGAGCATGTATTTACTTACGAACTCTATACTCTAATGGAAGCGTTACGTGCACCCTACTCACTGCAAAGTCACGTGTTGCACCGGTCAACAAACAGGTGACAATTCCCAAATTAGAACTTTCCGCAATGGTATTACTTTCTGAACTAACAGTCAAAATCTCAAACATTTTAGCAGGCAATATCCACGTCACCTCTGTTAATTTATGGTCCGACTCACAAATTGCTTTAGGCTGGTGTAAAAACAGCCCTCACAAATTCAATGTATTTGTCGCTAACCGCATAACAAGGGTACAAACTCTTACAAAAAACTATCAATGGTTTCACGTTGGCACATCCGATAATCCAGCTGACATCATTTCTCGCGGTAGTTTAAACTCCGAAAATTTGAATTTTTGGTTCTCAGGTCCTCAATTCCTGTATGATGCAAATTTAGACCTTTCAAAATTTAATAAATGTTCCGATATCACAAATCTCCCGGAAGAACGAAAAGTATCTTCACTCGCAGCCACAACCGTACCAAATTTTTGGCAAACTTTTTTCTCAAATTTTTCCTCTTTCACTAGAATCCAACGTGCAGTGGCGTACCTCTTTAGATTTATGAAGTGGATAAGAAATAAAAAAGAAAAATTTTCAAACACTTTGACTGTCAACGAATTGCAAAACTCCCTTGTATCTATTATCAAAGCTATTCAATTATCACACTTTTCAAAGGAATTTCACGAATTAAAATCCTCCAAGCATATTAGTAACAAGCAATTACTTAGCTTAAAACCCTTTATTGACAAGAATGGCCTATTAAGAGTGGGAGGGCGCTTGGACAATGCTCAAATCCATTTCGATCAGAAATACCCAATTCTACTACCCTCCAAGAACCACACTGTTACACTAATGCTCAAAAATCAGAACATACTTCTGGGGCACAGCGGTCCCCAAAATGTTTTGTCTAATTTCCGCCTCCGATATTGGCCTCTGGATGGTTTGCGTGAAGTCAAAAGAGTTATAAGAAACTGTAACACATGCTTTAGATTTAATTCTCAAATGGCCCAGCAAATTATGGCCGCTCTACCCAAAGACCGAGTTGAAGCTTCACGTCCGTTTCAGAAAACAGGTATAGATTTTGGAGGCCCCTTCTCGATTAAATCTTCTCCACTTCGGAAAGCTCCAACACTTAAATGCTATATTGCGCTGTTTATCTGCATGGTAAAAAAAGCAGTGCACTTAGAGCTCGTCTCCGGTCTCTCAACGAAAGATTTTCTCCTCACGTTTAAACGGTTTATGTCGCGGAGAGGAAACCCTTTCATCATCTATAGTGATAATGGTACGAACTTTCACGGCGCTAGAAACCAACTACATGACTTATATAAGTTTTTCAACTCCCAAGACTCTTTCAATTCGATAAAAAATTATCTCGCTCAAAACGAAATTCAATGGAAATTTCTTGCTCCCAGAGCCGCGCATGCAGGTGGTTTGTGGGAAAGTGCAATAAAAAGTACCAAATATCACCTAGTTAGAATTGTAGGAAACTCCTTGCTAACATTTGAACAATTCAGCACGGTCCTGGCGCAGATTGAAGCGATACTTAATTCACGCCCTCTTACCCCTTTCTCTTCAGATCCATCGGATCTGCAAGCGTTAACTCCAGGCCATTTTTTAATAGGTTCGAGTTTAACCGCATATCCTGACAAAGACCTGATTTTAGTATTAGAGAACAGACTCTCAATATGGCAGAGATGCTCCAAAATTCAACCAGCATTTTGGAAAAGATGGTCAGTTGAATATTTAAACCGGTTACAAAATCGGCCTAAGTGGATGAAACATATTAAAAATATAGAAGTGAATGATATGGTTTTGGTTAAGGACGAAACTAATCCCCCTCTCAGATGGCCACTAGCAAGAGTGGTAGAAACAATGCCGGGTGTCGATGGAAAAGTCAGAGTCGTACGCCTGAGAACATCCACCGGGGAGTATATTAGACCTATCACTAAGATATGCCCCCTACCTATTGAGAACAATGCTCAATCTGAAAATTAGATCAACAGTATCGATCTTTCTCTCTCTCTCTCTCTCTCGCTCTCTCTCTCCCTCTCACACACTTTCTCCCAACCTAACTTGGTTCTCCACGCCCTTGACGACATTTTACCATAACCCGCCGGGGGAGAATGTTGGAAAACAATCCAACAGATTTATTTTATATTTCAAGCTTCTAAACGTGACAACTCTGCAACGCACGAAATTTACCAGATATGGGTTCTTAGGTCGACTCGTTCCTTTTCCCCGCCTGGGATCGGCCTATCTCAAGTTTACCACTTGCCCTTTAAATACAAGAAAAGAGTCTAACAACGAAAGTCAAAAACACAACATCTCGAAAACACCAAAAAATTGTGCTCTTCAATTCAAACGGAAATAAATCCTAAGTCACTCTCTTACGGTTGCAGAAAGCAAGCTTTATACGCGAATACGTACATATGTTAAAAGTGCGGTATTTCAAGTGTCTCTCTAACTTGCTTTATAACCGTTATTGTGTAATGTGTAAATCGTTTTGTATATACTGATAAATATTGTGTAACCAAAATATACCACATTGTTAAGTTTACGCAGCAGTGTATTATTTTAAAGTTTAATGGTTCCACACCAAATATTTTTAAATCTAAATTTGAGAGATATATAAATGGAAGTTTTGGGTATGAATTTATAGTAGGTATTTATATCAATACCGAGGCTCCTAATAAAACATTTTGAGTATTGTAAATCATTAGGATTATGATATACGTCTTCAACATTAAATAATTCTTCAACGGCTACTTTAGGGGGTCCCATTTGTTTAAAAAAAATTTGTGGGGGTGGGGGTAGTATTTGCGGTAGAAGTACTCATTGGGGTTGGCCTGTAATTGCTTGTGGAAGGTCGTGGATGAGATTGAAGTTTTGATTGTTAGGGGATTGGTTTTGTCTATTAATCGATTGATTATTCGGTCTTTGGTAGTTACTTTGATATTGGGGTCTTTGATATATATTAGTTTGTTTATTATTGGAGTGCTGGGGTACTTGAGCTAGGTACTTGCGAAAAATTATTAAATGATTGATTCCTTGGTGGTTGATTATCTGAATTATTAAATTTTGGAGGAAGACGATTTCTTTAAATTTTTTGGAATCTAAGGAAATTTGCAAAGTCAATTTGAGATCTTTCATTGTGTAAACGTTTACATTCGTACAATGCTTGCTCAAGGGATTTTATTGAAATATGAAGTAAGTGGTCTCTGTAAGCGTTTAAAATACCTGCCTTAAATACCATAAGGGCTCTATCGGAATACATGATTTCTTTAGAGATTCTAACTTCGTCATAATCTGAATTAATAGCTAAATGTTCTTTAAGAACTTGTAATTTACGAGTGACCTCGTCATGAAATTCTGAAAATGTTTGGGGGTGTGATTGAATTGAAGTATTTAGATCGTGAGATAATATTTAGTTATGAGGGCTAAATTAAGCCAATCATCAAAAGATCTATTTATAATTACGTCCCTAGCTGGACCTAATAATTTAGATTTTACTTGCTCTAACAGAAGAGAGTTAAATAAATCATTATTTTCGGTTTTAAGTGAGGTTAAATATTTTTCTGTCTAATAAAATATGCCAAATCTTTTGAACCACCGTTATAGGTTGGGACAAGATTGTTTGCCATAGACAATTCAGTTGGGGTAATTTGAGTAGACATTTCGGTAGCAGTGTTCAAATTACGTTCTGTGGATAATGGAGATCTAGATCGATCACGACTTTTTAACATATATGCTTATTAATAAAATCAATTAAATAGTTAGAGTATGGAAATTTGATAATATAATTATTTTCGAATTTATTAATTTAAAATAAAATTTGATTTATTATATTAAAATTAATTCAATACCTAATTGTAAATCGATTGTAATTGAGACAGAGAAAAAAATTTGTATCAATTATAAAATATCAGCCAATAAATCGAAATAAAGGAAAATACTTACAGGAGGATACACTGGAGGATCATCTGTGAGCTTCTTCTTTGTTCTGGATTTACTGAAGGATTCTGGACAACCGTCTTTTTCACTGGAGGAATGGTCAGGTTGGAGACAGTATCCTGTTCGCAGCGCCAGTTAAATTTTTTAAAGTAAAAATATACTTTTTAAAAATTTTATTAAAAACTTAGATGACAAACAAGTATTTAGTACAAAGATAGAATGTAGACTGAACAAAAATTATACAATTATAACACAACAGAAATAGAAAAATGCTGAATATAATAAATTATGAGATTCGTGTTAACAGGATGTTATACACGTGTTGAAATATTTTTGTGAATGGAGATCTGGATCATTTCAATAACTGTAGAAGAATTCATTGGTAAATATTACATTATTCCGTCTAAAAAGTCAGTACCTTGGTAGAATGAGACTTGCAAAACTGCAGTCTGTGATTACAAGCGTGCACTAAATAAATATTACCGTAAAACTAGAGAACCAACAGACTTAATCAACTTCCAGAAAACTTAGGGCCAAATCAAAGAGAATAATAAAATATTGTAAGGAGTTATGGAATACATTCAGCGGTAGCATAACCTCTGATACCCCTCCCCCTCAAGTATGGATAAAGATAAGGCAAATGAAAAGTAATATTACCACCTTCAAAATTCCTGCCATTACACCAAGTTCAAGTTTACCACTGTGAATTCCTGGGAATAATTTGATAAAAAGCTCACATGGAAACATCATATAGAGGATACAAAAGGAAATTGCATGAAAGTTACTAGCACACCCGCAATAGGGAGCATTGATTAGATCAAAATTACGGTTCCATGCTATACAAGACCGCTTGCAAATCCTACTTAAAATCGCTTAATGTAATTCAGAACAAAGTTTTACGAATCTACTTAGGAGCTTTTAAATCTCATGGAGTCTTTATGTGGAAGAACGTGAACCCAAAATACGATCCACTGTAACATGGAACTATGTAGAACCGTCAATTGATAATAGTATAGTACACATTATAATTCAAACCACAAATGCTTTTTAACTTTTTTATTGATTATTCCAAATATGCTCCTATAGTTTCAAAATCTTCACTCTTGCTATAACTAAGCTCCGATACTTTACTTGGACTTCATTGAAACATTTAATATAAATCCTATTAAGCTGTAGACTGTTTTAAACATCTGCAATGGAAAAATTGTTAGAAATATATTGATATGAATTTGTGGTTTGTGTGTGTTGTGATTTTTATTTTATTTGCAGTGATGTTTTTATTTGTTAGGCGCCAATGATTTTGTGAAATTTTATTTATGGCTTTTAGTATCATACACCATTTACCGTTTTTTATGACTCTATAAAACTCAGGTTGGGTTCAGGTATTCAATACTTACTTTATTTAATTTTATTCTATTGATTAAATAAAAAAAAAATTCTTATCAGTTCTATTTACTATTTTATCACTCTAATTATTTTTGAAAATGTTTAAGCCGGTCCTGTGATCTTACCCTTGAAAAACTGAAACTGTTTGGAAGTGAGCTAAGGTGAGCTAAGTTTGCCAACCTTATCGAAATGAAAAAGACTCTTTAGTTTGTAATTTGTGAAATGTTAATGAATTTATTATTTTACTGTAAAACGTATCAACACAAATTTGATAAGTAAAAATACAAAAACGATTCAAAAACTCTTACCTAAATGACCTTTCACTCCTGAACATTCATACTAATGAAAGTTAATATCTAATTTATACATAAGTTATGCAACTCCTTTTGCATACATGTAAAAGGAATAATAGACAAATTGAAAACATCTGTTTTTATCAAAATGGACGATACCACGACCACAACGAGGAGAAATAAGTATCAAATTTTTGTTATAATCACACACATGTAAGTTGATCATTCAAATTATAGTTTATTAAATACCTTTTGCCTTCTACTTTTTGAAATTTGAATAATTACTTCCTTTTATATTTCAGACCGCTCTGGGCCTGGCAGTCCTTGATTGGGATTGCTTCGCTCTGGTTCCGTCGTCAGTTTTTGAGAATTTTCAGTATTAATGGCCTCTCAAGAGTTTCCACTTATGGTTTATTTGAAGATTTCATTAAATTTGGTGGATATTTACCATCGGTTTTTAGCATGAACTTGTTATGAAGGTTAGTAAGACTTTTTCACTATATATTTTCACTTTTCACTTTATCGTGACTTTATTTTTAAATTATTTTAATAACATAAAAATAATTTGCTTATCAATTCTGTATCTTTTCTAGCTAAGCGATGCTTTTTTTTCAATAACAACGTATTTCAATTTTTCCTAAATCAACAACCATGTGTCTCTTAGTTTAAAGTTTTTTCTATATCAGCTGACCAATCAAATTCATTTAACAATTTTTGATTTTTATTACTTGACTTGAATGTTTAATTATACGATCTTTTTCTGATATGAAAGTTTATTATTAATGTCTTTAAATACTTTATTCTTGTTTTTATCGTTGTAACAAATTTTTAAAAATTATTTTACAACTCTTTTTAGATTAATTATTTGCCAGGAAACTTTTATAAAGCTTTTGAAGATTCTGAAATTATGTGAAAAGGATTTTTAATTAATTAGAAAGAAGTCATCAAGATTTCTGTTTAAAGTTTAAATATATTTCAGGTGATTTGTTTATTTTTATTTTGTTAAGTTTAATTAAAATTTTAGTTTATTTTTCAAATGTATTAGTTGATAAGAGAAATTTTCCTTTTAAATAGTTTTCATTATTAAAATTTCAAACTGAAATAACATAACCCTTGTTTGGTGTATGTGATGTATGATATTATTTTCCATATCAATATCTTGGTATAAATTGTGAAGGGTGGAAACGTTAAATATGGGGAATATAACTTTTTATGCGAACCATTTAGTTTTTCAGTAGATTATTTTCTTTTAAAAATTAGTTGCTTTCACTATTCTGCTGAAGTAAGTCTGTCGTTTAACGTTTTTAGTATTAATTCTATCTTACTCCAACATTTTCATATTACACAATTCAGTATTTGTTTGGTGTACTTTGATAGTAAACGTTTTATGCTTTTATTGTTTGTGATGAAGATGCTAACATTTACTTACACTAGTTGTTATTTTGAAATCTACATCCCTCTTTCTGTAATGACTAAATTGTATTGGTGAACTACTTTCCCGCATTAACATAAGTAAAGCCATTTTACAACGCAGATCCCAGATATACCAAGGGCAATCATATGCAGAGTAAAAAATTTTTTCAGACTGAAATGAAATTGTGATTTATAAATTTGTCAAATAACATAGAAATACAATTTAACCACAATCTTTTATAAATTTTTCAATTCAACGTTTCCCAAAATAATCAACAAAAAGAATAATGATGACAAGGACCAACAAGATGGCGAACTCTCGCACACACGTATCGTCAGAGCTGTCGCAAAATTTGAATCAAAAGTGTTCAAAATGCAAAAGAAAATTTGTAAAAGGTGTAAAGTGTTGTTTTTGCCAAGCTACCCAACATTTTGAATGTCCAAATGTAGAACAAAAATGCTGTTATTAGCGGCTTTAAGTGCAAAAATTGTTACATTCCTGATAACGCTTTCTATGATGCCATTGAGGATCTTTCAAATAACGGCAATTTTAATTCAAAATTATATATTTATATTCTAACACAAAAAGATGATTTAATTAGTGAACCTAAAGATAAAATCTAAATTGTCAAATAAAATTATTAAATACAGTTGACCATGTTGATTGACATTCAGATAAGATATCTAATACCAAACCGGTCTCGCTGAAACAAAAACAGATTGATAAAACTTCTGCAAAAACTATTTGAACACCCAGTACTAACAAAAACGATGGGACTTCCCTTTCTGAACAAAAACAAAACCTCAATAAAATAGCTCACCTCAATAAAATAGCACACAAGAGAAATTTTAAAAATAGAAACGGAGAGAAAATGTCGAGCAATTATAGATCTACCATTAACAGAATCCAACAATGAATGAACTGAAGTGAAACGGAAATAACAAATAAGTGTAAAGAAAAACAGATCCCAAATTGTTGGTACTAGCACCGAAGGAGCTGCAGCTAGCATAAAGGGTATCCCTAAATTCACCGACCTGCATGTTATAGAGTTGATCCAGCTATTGACGTTTCCACTATAGAAAGTCTGCTGAAGTAGCACTTCCCTGAGGTTTTATGTGAATCTATAACATCCAACGCTATATGCATCTTTTAAAGCAATAATATATCAAGAGAATTTTAAGAAAGCCCATCGATATGGCCTGAAAATGCATGTGTTAATAGTTATTTAACCAACAATCGAGATAATTTAAAGCAAGAGCAGAGCGAGTGCGTTAATGTTCGAGATTGTTAATTGCCATTTTAATACTCGTGTTGGTTACAAAGCTTTTCCGTCGACTGTACAAGTAATATTCGTTTTTCTCAATATTTAAAAACTAAAAATATTTATTTGTTTCATACGTAAGTACTGTCAAAATTAAATAATGACATTGAAATGTCGCAGAGAAGGTCGCCGGTTCAAATGTCACTGTTTACGTTATTCTTAAATTCTTTTTTGGATGTCTTATCACTAATAATTATTATAATTTTGTAGAATCTAATCTAATATATAAAATTCTCGTGTCACGATGTTAGAAGTTGAACTCCTCCGAAATGGCTTGATCAATTTTCGTGAAATTTTGTGTGCATATTGGGTATCGGACAACATCTATTTTTCATCCCCCTAAATGTCCCTTGTGTGTAACATTTCTGGCGCTGCGAACAGGATTTTCGCACAGAAACCCCTACCCCTACCCCTTCCTGGTCAACTTCAGTTGTTTAACGAAGATTCGCCGAACTCAGTGAAAAGTGGCAAGCAACATTTGTGTTCATCCTATTGTAAGTACTTATTCTATTTTTCCTTTATATATGAGAATTTTTAAAGACATTACTGACGAAAATTTACATTTACTATTAGCTGACGTTGGTTTAAACAGTATTGACACTTCTGAAAATACAAATAGTTCTCGATTTTCTCAAAAATTAACCGAAGAATCATTTTCTGAAGAATCTCGAAACATTAAATGTAAAGAAATGCCTGTAACTAATAGTGATATTGCTAGCCTTTGTGCTACCCTCCCAGAATTTTCCAAGGAAGACGATAATATTTCCACATTCATTAAATCTGCTGATAATTTAATCGCGTTTTTTGGAGAAAGGAGATTCAAGGGGTATAAAGGTAATTCAAATGAGTATAGGGAAAGACCTAACAATAGGTTTAATAATAATTATAGACATGTAAGAATGTGTGAAAGTGAAGAAAAGAGAGAGGAAGATGAACCAAAAGAATTGGGGTTTTGAAAAAGAAAGGTGAAAAATCCAAAATTTCAAATAACTTGCATAACAATAATCGTTATATTTATAACTTTGAGCTAACTCTTTCAAACTTTGTGCAAATTAAAACTGACATATTGGATACTATGGATACTTTGTAACATGTCTATCGACTTGTTTCGATTTTACGAAATAATTTCGATTTTACCGCTCGCCGTCATAGTAACCACTTCCAATATCTGTGATCTAAATTTCTCCTTCTCTCGTTGACCGTTAAGACAATTGACATATGATGTCAACGGTCGATTTCATCCCTTTCCGATATCGACCCTTGAGTAGCAAGGACGTACCTTTTGTCGTCTCTTAAATTTTACCTTAAATTGCTGTGGTAGGTCCAAAATTATAATTTATATTTATTATGCTTTTTCTAAAGTAGTGGCTGAGATAATTTTGTTGTGCATTTCTTATTTTTTTACAGAGATAGACGAATATACACATACCACGTGGTCACCTACATTTCTTTTATACTTGTACATTACTTTTAAACTAAATCTTTTATCATAAATCACTGTTACCTTTTTTAATGCAAACATTTGCTAGATTCTGTGTTGTAAAATACCTAATTATTTTCAAAGATAGATAACATTTGCATTTTAACCTTTTCAAATATTCCTTTCTCATAAAAAACCTGCCAGTGCCGGCTTCACATATTTTGCTATAATTAAGTCTTTCAGGTCATTAGTACTTTTTTAATTTGGCTGATAATTTTTACTGTTTTAATATGGGACATATATGTTTAAATTTCATTATTTCAAACAACTGCCTTCCTTTTTTACCTGAAAAGCTAAACAAACTTTATGTGCCCCATTACATTCAAGTTCCTACATATCCCTAAGCCACCTGAACTTCTAGGTAAGCAAAGTCAATATACCCTGCCAGGATACCGTTACATTCCAGGATACCGTTACATGCCAGGTTATCGCTGCAAGGATACCGTTACATGCCAGGTAACCGCTGCAAGGATACCGTTACATTCCAAGATACCGTTACATGCCAGGCTACCGTTACATGCCACCTTACCACTAGGATACCCCTAGGCATCTAGTTTCCATTTCAAGACATCTATACTTCAATTTCAAGACATCTATACTTCGACTTCAAGACATCTATACTTCAACTTCAAGACATCTATACTTCAACTTCAAGACATCTCTACTTCAACTTCAAGACTTCTTTCGTTTGTTCTGTTTCGACAAGACCTCTCCATCAGTTTCAACCAAGCTAAGTACCTTCATAAAGTACAGGTTTCTCACTCTTTCATTCAATTACTTCTCCTCAAGGCAGAATAAAGCTAATATTTTAAATTTCTTTTTTTCATTTCTTATCTACCCGGCTGTAAGAGCGTGTCCGGGTTCATGTAAGTTTGTAACTTTTTCATTTTTAACTTTTATTAAATTTTACAAGGTGTTTCTACCTTTCTCACCTTAGTTTCTTTTCTTAAATTTAAATTATCTTTTTTCGTCGATGTCTAAAAAGGTAGTGGTGCCCTAAGCTTTTATAGTCTGTCAACCCTCTGGTATACCTAGTGTGACATCAACATGGAGTCGATCCACCCTTGATAAAGTCTCTAGCCGGGATCTGTCTCTTGAGGAGAGAACAGTGTTACAACTTTTATATTAGATACAGGTGCAGATATTTCGTTGTTAAAAATTTCAGATAATTTTCCATATCACTTAATAAAAACAACACAAATCTTAAATATTGAAGGAATAACTCAGGGAGAAATTAAAGCTTTGGGTAAAATAGAAACTGTTCTTTTTATTAAGGGTGTAGCGTTTAAACATTGTTTTCATGTAGTAGAGGAGGAATTTCCTATACTTACGAATGGAATTCTAGGTAGGGATTTCATAAGAAATTATAATTGTATTTTAGATTATTCAGAATTAAAATTATACATAGATTGCAAATCTAGGAATACAGTAACATTAGACATTTTTGTTAATCCTGAATATGATATTATAGCAATACCGCCTAGATGTGAAGTCTATCGGTTGGTAGAAAGTTTCAAAAATTTAAGACAGGAGAAAGTTGTTGAGCAACAAGAATTATCACCAGGAATACTTATAGCAAGATCTATTATATCAAAAACTAATCCTTATGTCAGAATTTTAAATACAAATTATGAAAGCAAGTCGATAAATACAAACAATATTAAAATATTGGATTTAAATTTATTTCATGTATACGCTGTCGGCTGTGGCGAACGAAAGTAAGAATAGGGTGAAAGAATTAAGAAAAACATTGAATGTAGAGGTACCAGAATACGTCAGGAATAAGCTAATAAATCTTTGTGAACACTTTTTCAGATATTTTTGCTTTAAAAAATGACATTTTAACGCATAATAATTTTTATGAGCAAAAGCTATTGGTAAAAGATGATACTCCAGTATATATTAAAAATTATCGTACGCCACATTCTCAATCTTCAGAACTTAGTGATCAGGTCCAAAAGTTATTAGATCAAGGTATAATTGAATCTTCAATCTCAGATTACAACAATCCAGTTTTACTTGTACCCAAAAAGGCAATCAATGGAGAGAAGTCTTGGAGACTTTGTATAGATTACAGGCAATTAAACAAGAAAATAGTTACAGATAAATTTCCATTACCTAGAATAGATTCGATCTTAAATCAGTTAGGGAGGTCGAAATGGTTTTCAGTCATAGATCTTATGTGAGGTTTTCATCAAATTCCCTTAGAACAGACTTCAAAGAAATATACATCTTTTAGCACAGAAAAAGGTTCTTTTCAGTATACAAGATTACCATTTGGTTTAAATATAAGTCCAAATATTTTTTTAAGGACGATGTCAGTAGCATTTTCAGGATTAACTCCAGAAAAAGCATTTCTTTATATGGATTATATAGTTGTAATAGGGATGTCAGAAAATCATCATTTAAGTAATCTCGAAAGGGTGTTTAACACATGTCGGAAATTCAACCTTAAATTAAATCCACAAAAATGTCAATTCTTCAGGCGATAGTAACGTATTTGGGACACAACTTGTCTAGTGAAGGGGCTCTACCTGAAAATATTCAGTCATTGAGCAGTATCCTTTGCCCAAAAATTCAGAAAAATCTAAAAGGTTCGTAGCATTCTGTAACTATTACAGACGTTTCATTCCAAAGTTCTCTGAAATATGCATATCTCTCAATAAATTATCTAGGAAAAATGTAAAATTTGAGTGGTCAGAAGACTGCGAAAAATCATTCCAAATATTAAAATCGGCATTAATCCAGCCGCCTATTCTGAAATATCCAGATTTCAATAAAACATTTATATTGACAACAGATGCTTCAAATAGTGCGTGTTCTGCAATACTTAGTCAGGAATACGAAGGTAGAGATTTACCTATAGCTTATGCATCGCGAGGTTTTAAGGAAAGTGAATTAAATAAACCTGTAATCATGAAAGAACTGGTAGCTATCCATTGGGGAATTAATCATTTTAAGTGTTATTTATATGGTTCTCTACATTTTATTGTGAAAACGGATCACAAGCCGTTAACACATCTTTTTTCGATGACAGAACCAACTTCGAAACTTACAAGAATTAGATTAGATTTAAAAGAATACAACTTCGAAATACAATATTTGAAAGGAAATTCTAATTATGCGGACAGCATTTCAAGGATATCCATGGAGGAATTAAAAGATTTTTACATTGACAATGCTCACGTTTTAGCAATAACGAGGTCAAAAACTCGTCAGAATAAAGCTCTGCCTACAGGAGAAGATAAAACAGTTTCCACAGAAATAAATAAAGTTATTCGCAAGCCAGCAGTATATAAAGTACTGAATAATTTAGAGGCGCATAAATTACCAATTCTGCAATTTGAAAATAACCGTGTTTCGCTAAGGATGAACATACGGATCGAAAACAGGATGAGGTTTAGCCAAGCCTTATTAAATACCGATATAGTTAACTTTGATTTAGGTCAAACGTTAGTTCAGCTTGATAAGCTAGCGGTAAAAAATGGAATAAAAAGGATGAAAATTTATATGAATGATATTATTTTCACACAGTGCACTATAAAAGAGTTTATGGAAAAAGGAAACAATACGTTAAAAAACGTACAAATATGTATTTGCGATATACCAAAGATGGTGGAAGAAGAAAAAGAAAAGCAACAGACTTTAGAAACTTATCATAATGATCTTTTATTTGGAAGTCATGTAGGAAATAACAGGCTATTGAAAAAATTAAGAGCGAATTTTAGATGGAAAAACATGGAAAAAGACGTAAGAAAATATATTAAGCAATGTCACAAGTGTCAAGTCAATAAGGCAAAGAATAATCACAAAGAAGAATTTGTATTAAAGGATACAGCAGCAAAACCATGGGATATAACATATATAGATACGGTCGGTCCTTTTCCACAAAGTGAAAATGGTAACCGTTATTGCATCACAATGTTATGTGAATTAACAAAATATGCAGTAATAATTCCAGCTGAAAACAAAGAAGCGAACACGATAGCTCGTGGAATTTTTGAAAATTTCATACCAAATTACGGTTTGATGAAACAGATTAGGACAGATTTAGGCACAGAATATAAAAATGAAATATTGAATGCTTTAACTAAAATGATAAATATTAGTCATAATTATTCAACAGCATATCATCATCAATCTATAGGAGGTTGTGAGAAATTACATAGAACGCTTAATGAGTATGTTAGACATTTTATAAATGAAAGTAAGGATGACTGGGATGAATGGTGCAAATTATTTGCTTATTGTTATAATACGACTCCAAACTCTTATCATGGTTATACGCCATTTGAATTATTGTTTGGAAGACGTGCTAACTTACCTGAGAATCTCACGAATGACATTGAGCCATGCTATAATATTGATGAATATCATAATGAGTTGAAATATAAACTTCAGGTAGCTCATCAGAGAGCAGCGAAATATTTAATTAAATATAATAAGCTAAGTAGACAAAGTCAAAATAGCAAAATAAATTCGGATAACAATCAAGACAATGGACATTCATTAATTTATAAATATACGGTGCGGTGGAATAAGTGTTACCCCCCCCTATTAACTACTCTATTTTTATATCTTAAGAAAAAAGCTCAAACAGGTCAATTTTTATATTAAACGTAGTATGTTATGTCATAAAAGTTTCGAACCTGACATAATCCCTCTTCATGGGGGTGTCATCCCTTCGATTTTTTTAAATGAGAAAGAGCATCATGCGACACCTCATTTGAAACCTATTGAAACACTGATTTCAAAAATGTACAACACTTAGGTTCAAAAATTAACACTCTGAATTATGCGAGATTAACGGATTATGATAAAGTCACTATTTAAAATAATGTCGGTCTATTGGGCGGTCAGGAAAGCGTTCATTAAAAATTCTGACCGCCTCATGATAATTACGACCAGCTTCGCCATAAATATCAATCATTTCGCATTTTACTTGTAAATTGAGAGGCTGTACCATTTTTATCATTCACAAAAAACAAACTTATCTTCAAGTAGTAACAAAACTGAAATTACTTCAATATGTCACTGTCAAATATTTGACAGTGACAACTGATAATAATAAATTTGCTAGGTAACGAAAAAAGACAATTACGGTTTGAGAAAAAATCGACAGTGACTTACTCATAATCCGTTAATCTCGCATAACTCAGACTCTGTCAATTTTTGAACCAAAGTGTTATACATTTTTGAAATCAGTGTTTCAATAGGTTTCAAATGAGGTGTCGCATGATGCTCTTTCTCATTTAAAAAAATCGAAGGGATGACACCCCCATGAAGAGGGATTATGTCAGGTTCGAAATTTGTATGTCATAACATACTACGTTTAATATAAAAATTGACCTGTTTGAGCTTTTTTCTCAAGATATAAAAATAGAGTAGTTAATAGGGGGGGGTAACACTTATTCCACCGCACCGTATATAACTGTAGGTTAGTGACATTATTTAATAATCATTTGTAAATTCATTTCATTAGGGGGAAAGGAAGTTCAACGGAATTTATTCTTTTTGTAAAAGGGGAAGGTGTGATGCCTTTTGGTCAATATAATAAGTTAACAATAATATTTAAATAACAGACATAAATTCCCTTGATGCTAATTGCAATAAATCATAAGAACGTTGATTCGTTACATAAATAGAAGTAGGAAGGTCGCACGTACGAAGTCAAGTTCAGAGCGTGAAATAAACATAAATAGTATTATTTATATTTACTTATGATGAACTTGACTTGTTGTATAAATATGCAAACGATAGTGTTTTAAAAAAGGACTATTAATATTATGTTAGAATATCAATATCACAATTCATAAGTAATAAGTAGTATAATATATAGTAGTAAGTTTAAGGAATAAATAGAACTTATCCCAGTGCTACAGGTAGTTGTTTTATTCCTGTAAGATGACCCTCCGAGGGACCAGCAACACCACCTAGTCAGAGGCCCTTCCACACTTATAATCTACAAAAGTATCAAAGGATAATAACATCCATTACAGCCGGGGGAGGATGGAATCTAACCGGCCCTATTGCAGAAAGGTAAAGAGGCATTAGTGCTGAAACTAAGTAAGATTTTCAATGCTAGCCTAGCCTTTAAATATTCTCTGGTAATATGGAGGAAGGTGAAGGTCATCTACCTTCCGAAGGTGGGTAGAATGCCCCAATCATATAGACCAATTAGCCTAACGTCATTTCTACTTAAGACTTTGGAAAAGCTAGTAGATAGGTACATAAAGGACAGCGCTCTGAAAACGCGCCGTCTAAGCGAGAGTCAATATGCTTATCAACAGGGCAAGTCAACAGACTTATCTCTGGATGACTTAAACAGTGTAACGAGTTATTTTTTTTAAATCATGTTGAATCTTCTTTTCTTTTTCTTTATATAACTAGTTACTTAATTGCCGACTTAAATTTCTTGTACCGTTTAAGTATATCAGCATTACTTTGATTATTTATTTTGGGAGTAGGTAATTTAAAAGACATGAATTCCAAGTTAAAATATAAAATTTTTTATTAATTTCCATTTTCAAAATTCAAAGACTACAGGACATACGGTATATAAACTATTTTAATTAAATCGAAAACCGTCCAGTATATTAGGAACTTTTTGTTGCGAGTAAATAATATTTCGCTAATGACCAAAAATTGTGCGGAGGAATGAAGATATAAATTCGTAAACAAAACGGCTTTGGACTCTCGTTCTTATTAAGAATTAAAATAGTACCGTTCGTGTTCCTCGGCTATTTAAATTTTCTGTATTTCCGCTAGTCCCGATTATTTTCGAGTTTTGCTTAAGAAATATTGATAGTGCCCGACCGTCCGAGTCCTAAGTTTTATTTTTGAGTAAGTTACTTGCTTTATAATATAAAATTACAGTGTGTAGCAACAGTGAGGAACATTATTTTAGTAAAGCCGGGGAAATATATTTGGATTAGTTTAAAATATAAAATTGATTTTCGTTAAAATTTTAGTACCGTATTGGGTTTTTCTGTAACCATAGATAAGAAAATTGATTTTTAGTTTTTATTTAGTGTTTTCTTTTAGGAAAGGTTTTTGTGAGTAAATTAGTTGAATACTTAAAATAAGATACAGTTAAATAGGATTTTATATTTTATTTGCAGATCACAGTTCTTATACCCGTTGTCCTACCTCCTGACCAAATTTATAATTTATAAACTTTTGTACGATAATTTGAAATTAATAAAAACTGATTGTGAAACAGAGCAGAGGCCCAGCCACCAGCTGTTTCCCTTTCAGCCAGTTGTAAATTTTTTATGTGAGTTAGCTAATTTATTTTATTCCCAAATTATAATATAGTTTTGTTTTTCGATAATTTGCGATTTTAAAAACTGATTGTGGAACAGAGCAGAGGCCTAGCCACCAGCTGTGTAACATGCTGTTTAGCCTGTTACGTTTTTCGTTTTAAAAACCATTTTATTTAGTTAATTTTTGTGGCTCACTAGTCACTTCCCCCAAATTTCTACTAAATTTTTAAACGTTTCCTTGTCGCATTAGTCACTCCAAAATAAAACATTAATTTTTATCAAATTCCCCTTCTATTTTTGTCTTTAGATATTCGAAATTTCAAGTTTCGATTCGAACTTTTTTTTTCCCTCTAACTGCCACTAAGGCAACATTCAAAAATTATTTTCTTAATTTATTGTTGGTGAACAAATTTTTATCGTCTGGTTGGTAAGTTAATTATTGTATTTTCCCTAGGTTATTTTCTAGGGTAGTGCTTACTGCTTATTTATGTTTATTGCTTATCTGCTAATTTGCATTTTTTGTATATTTGAAGAACAAAACGAATAGAATAAAACAGATCACTGTCAAGTTGTTTTTTAACACGTGGAGTTCGGGTTTTATATGCGTTATTGCATAAGCTCCTTTTTACCCGATCTGTTCTATTTATTCGTTCCTTCCCTAATGTTTTTTCTAGTTCCTTACCCCTTTTTTTCCGCAGCTCTGCAAGTTTTAGACAAATTTAGGCAAGTAACGTTTAGTCAAGTTCCTGTTCCAGTTTCCTGTTCCCGAGGTACACCGCCTGCTAAGCCGTCACCATCGTCGCCAGAGCTGCACAACATCCCAGCCCTTTAAGATAACTTCCTTCGTCTTATCTTTAGCGTATGTGAGATTTGGATTTGGCGTGTTGGATTATAACTTGGTTTTTCTTTGGTATTCGATTTATAAAATTTTTTGGATAATCTAATAAATATTTAATATCTTGAACTTTTGTATTGATTATTCAATATTTATTAAATTGGATACACGTGTTCGGGAATAGGTAGGTTAATTTTTTTAAGTAACTTAAGTTTAATGTTTACAAGGTGTTTCCAGCTTTCCACCTTTTGCTTCTGTTTTTTATTGCATTCGTTCGATTAAAAAGCTGGTGGCGTCCAATTTAATATTAATTGTACACCCCATCCCAGTGATAGCGAATAAAATAGTTTAATTGGTGCCGAATTCCACTCCCTGAGGTGGAGTGCTCTAGCCTGGGACTATTAAGTTACAGCTGTTTCCCTTTCAGCCGGTTATAATTTCAGTGTAAGCTAATTTGGATTTATTTTGTTTCCAAATTATATATAGTTTAGTTTTCCGATAACTTGGTATTTTAAAAACTGATTGTGGAACAGAGCAGTGCAGCCTAGCCACCAGCTGTTTCTCTTTCAGCCGGTTTATATATTGAGTATCTTTCTTAACTATCCCGCTTAACCATCCCTTATTTTGCTTATTCCGATAATAGGGTTTTGGGTTTTGTTCCTCTTTCCTGTAAGTTTTGCTCGCTGTTTGCTTATAACTACTTATACCGCTTTATCTGTTGCTAATCGCTAAACTAACTTGCTCACATACGTGCTACCGGTAGGTTTTGCATGTGCTATACTGTATATCTTTATTTGGTTTGGTACTGTTGAAAGTATTTATTATTTCTGGAAGGTATTATTTTTGTATATATATTTAGTCCCTGTAAATATTCAATCCATTGTTTTTTTCATACATATAGGAATTTAGTACTGTATATTGTCCGGCCCTGTGTATATTTGAAAATTTAGCAAATCAATACAATCAGCGTTTTCTTAATGTCCTGTAGCTATAGTGTTATAAAAGTGTTTAATTCAACGAGACCTTTGGAATTTTCCGTAACCTCCATCTGAGGCTATCTGGAACTCTTGACGTTAAGGGTCAAGGGGCCGTGGAGCAAACCACGAGAAAAATCTGGCGCCCGAGCATTTATTTAACAGCAATTTGCATCGAGGGTGTCCAAAGTGACGTAGTAGTGGTAAGAACCGGTAGGAAGTGGAAAAACACGTCACAACAGGTTACTGTCCAATTCGATCGACGACAAGGAAATAGCAGTAGCTAGTTTTTGGATATAGAGGGAGCATTTAATAATGCTTCTCCAATATCTATAACCAGGTGTATGGAAAGAAGAGGGGTCGAACCCATCATCTGCGGGTGCTGCAGTACAGGTCACCAAGGTTGAAGGAAAAAAGACCATGTTTAATGACATAAACCGTATACGATACAATCACTGAGCAAAAGAAAATGATAATAAAAATTCTTGAAGTGAATGGTATTGCTGATCAGATGAAAAAATCAATAAAGTCATCCAAATCACGGAAAACTCTAGTATTGTTGTTTATCACAGGATCCGGTTGAAGATGAACGGGAAGGTAGAATATGACAGAAATGTTAGAGTAACATGTCTATCGACCTGTTTCGATTTTACGAAATAATTTCCCTAATTACCGCTCGCCGTCATAGTAACTACTCCCAATATAGTTCTGTGATCTAAATTTCTCCCACTCTACCGCTAAGACAATTGACATATTATGTCAACGACCGATTCCATTTTGAAAACGATTGCCCTTTCTTTCCGTTACCAGCAGTCTTACAGTCAAGACATACCTTATCGTCTCTCCAATTTTACCTTAAGTTTTACCAAATTGCTGTAGTGAGTCCAAAATTATGATTTATATTTATTAAGCTTTTTCTAAAGTAGTGGCTGAGATACTTTTTTTGTGCATTTCTTATTTTTTTACAGAGATAGACGAATATACACATACCACGTGGTCACCTACATTTCTTTTATACTTGTACCTTACTTTTAAACTAAATCTTTTATCATAAATTACTGTTACCTTTTTTTAATGCAAACATTTGCTAGATTCTGTGTTGTAGAATACCTAATTATTTCCAAAGATAGATAACATTTGCATTTTAACCTTTTCAAATATTCCTTTCTCATAAAAACCTGCCAGTGCCGGCTTCGCATTTCAATGAACATTTTATTTTTTAGAAATGGTTTATTCATAACTTTTTGCTATAATTAATTCTTTCAGGTCACTAGTACTTTTTTTAATTTGGCTGCTAATTTTTACTGTTTTTTCACTGTTTTAATATGGGACATATATGTTGGAAAGCTTTCAGTAAATTTAAATTTCATTATTTCAAACAACTGCCTTCCTTTTTACCTGAAAAGCTAAACCAACATTATGTGCCCCATTACATTCAAGTTCCTACATATCCCTAATCCATCTGAACTTCTAGGTAAGGACAGCTGCCAGGTTACCGCTGCCAAAATACCCTGCCAGGTTACAGCGTCTAAGATACACTGCTAGGAGGATACCATTACACCACTAAGATACCCCTAGGCATCTAGTTTCCATTCAAGCCATCTCTAATTTCAACTTCAACACATCTTTTGCTTCTTCTGTTTCTGCCAGACCTCTTCGTTTAAGCTAAGTACCTATATAAAGTACAAGTTTCTTTCCTTTTTGTTTTGCTTCCAAAGTTAATATTTTGAATTTTTTTTTAATTCCTTATCTACCCGGTGTAAGAGCTGTAGGCGATCGTGTCCGGGTTCATGTAAGTTTGTAACTTTTTTTATTTTTAACTTTAATTAAATTCTACAATGTGTTTCTACCTTTCTCACCTTAGTTTATTTTCTTTAATTTAAATTCGATGTCTAAAAAGGTAGTAGCGCCCTAAACTTTTATAGTCTGTCAACCCTCTGGCATACCTAGTGTGTCATTAACATGGAGGAGTCGATCCACCCTTGAGAGAGTCTCTAGCCGGGATCTGTCTCTTGAGGAGAGAACAGTGTTACATTAGATATTGGGACATTCCGAGTGATTTCGAGAAGAGAATGTTAGTGTTTTGTTTGATATCTTCAAGTTCTCCAGAACGTTTTTAAATATTCGAAAAAGTCAAAAGAAAATAATAAGGTGTAACTTTTTCTGAAACAAATAAATAGATTGTTCTCTTCAATGAGAGGTTTTTACCTGTTTTCTTTGAATTGTTTACAAATATATTAAAATAAATAATAGTAGCGATTAAATTTATTTTTCAGCGGATGTCAGTGACTTATGTACTCTGGGAATGTTGCGAAAAAAAACAGTTGTTCTGGTACCCGGCATTGCTCGCCAGTTCTATTCTGCCCTGAAGGAAAAGTGGAGATTATAATGTGCAGCGTTGAGCAAAAAAGCAATTTGCCAACCTACGTTTCAGTGCCAACCGTTCTGAACAGACATTATTTTTATTTGGAATACAACATACTCTAACCAATCTAAGCAAAACATCGGCGTACATTTAACTTATCGAATAATGTAAGGTGGGCTAGAGTAAATCGCGTTATACTGGTCGAACAACCATTTGGGATGTTATCAGTTGTCTAGCTTCTTCACTCCACTGTAGCAGCTTAAGGAGGTATCCTCAAGTATTGTATAAGATTTAGATATAGTTCATCACTTGTCACCCTATGTGTTTTTGACGGGATATTCAAAAATCAATAATCATAAATAATAAAGTATATCAGTGTAATGTGTGTATCCTAATGTGGATACTGGGTGTATTAGGATTGTAGAAGGGCCTCTGAATAGGTGGTGCTGCTGGTCACTTGGTGGGTCATCTTACAGGAATAAAACAACTACCTGTATCACTGGGACATGTTCTATTTATTACTTAATATACATTAACTACTAACACTAAATGAATACTCTTAGATTACTACTTAGAATGAATCGCATGATATGAACTGAATTGTAATGACCTCCTAAAATACTATCGTTACATATTTATATATAAAGAGTCAAGTTCATCGTAAGTAAATATACATGATACTAGATAATATTTATTCGCTTTGACATTGACTCGTACGTGCAACCTTTATATTTATTATTTATAAAACAATTCGTGGTTTATTGGAATTAGCTGAAGGGAATTTATTCGATAATAATTTAAATAATTAATAACTTAATATTTAGGCCAAAAGGCATCACACCTTCCCCTTTTACAAAAAGAATAAATTCCGTTGAGCTTCCTTTCTCCCTAATGAAATGAATTTACAAATATCCCAAAAATAAATGATAGATGATTATTAAATAATGTCACTAACCTACGATTACATAATATATTCATAAATTAATGAATGTTCATTGCCTTTAAAAATTGTTTAGGATAACTTAGTTGTTTATTTATTTTCACTTAATGTTTTTATTGTTTGTTATCCGAATGTATTTACTGTCACTAATTGTTTTATGTTTCACTTTGTTTACTATTCATAATTGTTTGTAAACTCACTCACACTTTTGATTCTTACACTTTTACAATTTTTAATTCGTTTTACAGTAAGGATGGATTCTGTTTTTGTGTATTTCTTTTATCACACCTGATTCTAATTTAATTTTACAGTTAACATCACTCACCTCTGTGACTGTAAATGGACCTATATATTGAGATTCGAATTTTGTTCTATTTTCCCTCTTTACTAAAACTGAATCCCCTATTTTAAAATCAACTGGATTAGCTACCTTACTATTTTGACTTTGTCTACTCAGTTTATATTTGGTTAAATATTTCTCTGCTCTCTGATGAGCTACCTGCTGTTTATATTTTAACTCATTTTGATATTCATCAATATTATAGCATGATTCAATCTCGTTTGTTAGATTCTCGGGTAAGTTAACACGTCTACCGAACAATAATTCAAATGGCGTATAACCATGATAAGAGCTTGGAGTTGTATTATAACAATAAGCAAATAGTTTACACCATTCATCCCAATCATCCTTACTTTCATTTATAAAGTGTCTCACATACTCATTCAGCGTTCTATGTAATTTCTCACAACCTCCTATAGATTGATGATGATATGCTGTTGAATAATTATGACTAATATTTAACATTTTAGTTAAAGCTTTGAATATTTCATTTTTATATTCTGTGCCTAAATCTGTCCTAATTTGTTTCATTAGACCGTAATTTGGTATGAAATTTTCAAAAATTCCACGAGCTATCGTGTTCGCTTCTTTGTTTTTAACTGGAACTGTGTGAAAATAATATCATTCATATAAATTTTCATCCTTTTTATTCCATTATTTACCGCTAGCTTATCAAGCTGAACTAACGTTTGACCTAAATCAAAGTTAACTATATCGGTATTTAATAAGGCTTGGCTAAATCTCATCCTGTTTTTGATCCGTATGTTCATCCTTAACGAAACACGGTTATTTTCAAATTGCAGAATTGGTAATTTATGCGCCTCTAAATTATTCAGTACTTTATATACTGCTGGCTTGCGAATATCTTCCTTTATTTCTGTGGAAACTATTTTATCTTCTCCTATAGGCTGAGCTTTATTCTGACGAGTTTTTGACCTCGTTATTGCTAAAACGTGAGCATTGTCAATGTACAAGTCTTTTAATTCATTTATGGATATCCTTGAAATGATGTCCGCATAATTTGAATTTCCTTTCAAATATTGTATTTCGAAGTTGTATTCTTCTAGGTCTAGTCTAATTCTTGTAAGTTTCGAAGTTGGTTCTGTCATCGAAAAAAGATGTGTTAACGGCTTGTGATCCGTTTTCACAATAAAATGTGGAGAGCCATATAAATAACACTTAAAATGATTAATTCCCCAATGGATAGCTAACAGTTCTTTCATGATTATAGGTTTATTTAATTCACTTTTCTTAAAACCTCGCGAAGCATAAGCTATAGGTAGATCTATACCTTCGTATTCCTGGCTAAGTATTGCAGAACACGCAATATTTGATGCGTCTGTTGTCAATATAAATTTTTTATTGAAATCTGGATATTTCAGAATAGGCGGCTGAATTAATGCCGATTTTAGTATTTGGAATGATTTTTCGCAGTCTTCTGACCACTCGAATTTTACATTTTTCCTAGATAATTTATTGAGAGGTATGCATATTTCAGCGAAATTTGGAATGAAACGTCTGTAATAGTTACAGAATGCTACGAACCTTTTAGATTTTTCTGCATTTTTGGGCACTGGATACTTCTCAATGACTGAATATTTTGCCTTATCGGGTAGAAGCCCTTCACTGGACAAATTGTGTCCTAAATACGTTACTTCTCGCCTGAAGAATTGACATTTTTGTGGATTTAATTTAAGGTTGAATTTCCGACAAGTGTTAAACACCCTTTCGAGATTACTTAAATGATGATTTTCTGACATCCCTATTACGACTATATCATCCATATAAAGAAATGCTTTTTCTGGAGTTAATCTTGAAAATGCTATGGGCATCATTCTTGAAAAACTATTTGGACTTATATTTAAACCAAATGGTAATCTTGTATACTGAAAATAACCTTTTTCTGTGCTAAAAGATGTATATTTCCTTGAAGACTGTTCTAAGGGAATTTGATGAAAACCTGACAATTGACATAAGATCTATGACTGAAAACCATTTCGACCTCCCTAACTGATTTAAGATCGAATCTATTCTAGGTAATGGAAATTTATCTGTAACTATTTTCTTGTTTAATTGCCTGTAATCTATACAAAGTCTCCAAGACTTCTCTCCATTGATTGCCTTTTTGGGTACAAGTAAAACTGGACTGTTATAATCTGAGATTGAAGATTCAATTATACCTTGTTCTAATAACTTTTGGACCTGATTATTAAGTTCTGAAGATTGAGAGTGTGGCGTGCGATAATTTTTAATATATACTGGAGTATCATCTTTTACCAATAGCTTTTGCTCATAAAAATTATTATGCGTTAAAATGTCGTTCTTTAAAGCAAAAATATCTGAAAAATTCTCACAAAGATTTATTAGCTTATCCCTCACGTATTCTGGTACCTCTAAATTTAATGTTTTTCTTAATTCTTTCATCCTATTCTTACTTTCATTCTTCACAGCATATACATGAAATAAATTTAAATCCAATATTTTAATATTGTTTGTATTTATCGACTTGCTTTCATAATTTGTGTTTAAAATTCTGACATAAGGATTAGTTTTTGATATAATAGATCTTGCTATAAATATTCCTGGTAATAGTTCTTGTTGCTCGACAACTTTATCCTGTCTTAAGTTTTTGAAACTTTCTACCAACCGATAGACTTCACATCTAGGCGGTATTGCCACAGTATCATATTCAGGATTGTCAAAAATTTCTAATGTTACTGTATTCCTAGATTTACAATCTATGTATAATTTTAATTCTGAATAATCTAAAATACAATTATAATTTCTTATGAAATCTCTACCTAGAATTCCATTCGTAGGTATAGGAAATTCTTCCTCTACTACATGAAAACAATGTTTAAATGCTACACCCTTAATAAAAAGAAAAGTTTCTATTGTACCCAAAGTTTTAATTTCTCCCTGAGTTATTCCTTTAATATTTATGATTTGTGTTGTTTTTATTAAGTGATGTGGAAAATTATCTGAAATTTTTAATAACGATATATCTGCACCTGTATCTAATATAAAAGTATCTATATTATCCGATATGTTAGTTTTAATTTGCACAAAGTTTGAAAGAGTTAAATCAAAGTTATAAATATAATGATTATTATGATGCAAGTTATTTAAAATTTTGGATTTTTCACCTTTCTTTTTCAAAACCCCAATTCTTTCTGTTCATCTTCCACTCTCGTCTCTTCACTCTCACACATTCTTACCTTTCTGTATTTATTATCATTGTTAAACCTATTGTTAGGCTTGTTTCTATATTCTTCTGGTTCCTCCCTGTAACCAGTAAATCTCCTATTGCCTTGATTGGTGTGAAATTTCCTACTGTTATCGTAGTTATTTTTCCTATGGAAATTATTTTCTCTATTATGATTAACATAAGAGTGTCTTCGCTGGGGAAAATAGGTATTTCGCTGAGGAAAATAGGTATTTCCTGACACAAATTTATTCCTATCTGCCTTATAATGCAGAACACTTCCTGTTGACTGATTGTTTCCCACATTGATGGAAACCAGTTTAGTCATCACCTCTTGCGGTGTCGTAAAATTTCCAGCTGCTATAACGGTTTTTATCCGTTCTGATGCTGAGTTGTCGATCAGTGATTTCACTGCTGCTTCTGTTGTATACTTAGTTGCTAAGTGTACTGGCATTCCTTCTGCCAAATACGCGGCTTGTAACTGATCTGTTAATTTCTCCATCTCTGATGCATACTCAACTATATCCTTATTGTTTTGTCTTAATTTGCTTAATTTAGCTCCTACTAAACTAGCACTATCTCCCTTTAGTCCCTTTTTTAGGGTTTCTATAATTTCTACCAACGAGTTTTCGGTAGTGATTAGACTCCTAGCCTTTCCAGTTAGCCTTGTTTTCACAAATAATACAGCCTTCTCCTCATGCTTTGCTGCACAAACCTGTAGCAAACTTATGGCATCTATAAAAGATTGCAATTTGCTTATATCTCCATTAAATTCGTTTGGTAATATCTTACCAGCTAAATTGAAAAAATCACTCATACTTAATGCCATTTTATCCTTTTCACTCTTGCTCATTGCTTCTAATACTTCTTTATTAATTAAATTATTACGCGTAATTAATTGAGACGGAACTTCATACTGACAATCTAACACTTGAAATGCTTTCTCTACCTTTTCTCTAATTTTGTTAAAATATAAAATACATGTACTCTGCTGATTCTCATCTAACTTATACCAATTCTTATTTATTAACCTAGAGAAACTATTAAATGAATCACACAACTTATTTATTATATCTATATGACTATCTGAGCTTTTTGGAACCTCCTTTTTTAACACACGCTTACTATTCCTACGTATATCTTCTAAAATTAAATTCAATCTAATCTCAAATTCATCCCACGTTACTGTATTTCCATCACTCGAGGACATTTAAAATTCATTGTCAATAAAAATAAAAATATGAAATATCAATTATCAAAAAAAAAAAATTTTAACCACAAAACAGAATATACCCTTAAAGTTTACAAAAAATATTCTCACCATCCTAAAGGTTCAGCGTGCTTTGCTGTAGATTTCTTCTTATCTCCCTCTTCATTTGTCTTCTATAATTCTTATATATAGACCATCCAAATTGTAGTACTAAAACAACCACAATAATGTAGATGAGAGTCTTCACCTCCAGATCTGCTTTGATTTCCTCTTCTTGTACTATAAAATTACTGTTAACCACACCATTTTCTTGGACCGCTTGTTTCGTTGATTTAGCACCCATTGTTACAGAATTCCTATTGTTTGCAGGATCGCCATGTAATGTGTGTATCCTAATGTGGATACTGGGTGTATTAGGATTGTAGAAGGGCCTCTGAATAGGTGGTGCTGCTGGTCACTTGGTGGGTCATCTTACAGGAATAAAACAACTACCTGTATCACTGGGACATGTTCTATTTATTACTTAATATACATTAACTACTAACACTAAATGAATACTCTTAGATTACTACTTAGAATGAATCGCATGATATGAACTGAATTGTAATGACCTCCTAAAATACTATCGTTACATATTTATATATAAAGAGTCAAGTTCATCGTAAGTAAATATACATGATACTAGATAATATTTATTCGCTTTGACATTGACTCGTACGTGCAACCTTTATATTTATTATTTATAAAACAATTCGTGGAATTAGCTGAAGGGAATTTATTCGATAATAATTTAAATAATTAATAACTTAATATTTAGGCCAAAAGGCATCACATCAGCATTATTTGTAGTAGCTGCAAGGACTATATTAGTTGAGAATCAGCCAGCTCGTAGGCGTAATTAGTATCATGCTAACCATGGATTGGTCTTATAATTTAGATTTGCTACAAGAGAAAATATTACCAGCCCTGAAGCTACCGATCTAAGAAGCAGCACTACCATCATCAACAACAGTAATTTACTGAGGAAACCAAGATCTAGTGGGAAAAAACCTGAATTTTTGGAAAAATTAACATAAATTATTGTAAACATATTCTATTTTTGTTGTATACTGTTTTATATCTCTATACTTTGTTGATGTGTTCCTTCACTTCACAACTTGGACACATTATCTATATCACATCTCCTCTCCCTATCCTACTCGTCGTCTTCTTCATCCTCCTTTCTGCACTGATCTTATTTGCTTAGAAAACATGAATAGTAACTTATCATTGTTATATCCAATATAATTTTAGATAATAATCCAAAGCAACTATTTTTGCGTATAATGATCATCCTTTTTTTATTAAACTTACTACTCCATATATTTTTGTCACCTCCATCCTTCTCGTAGACTTTTTCTAGCTCACAATGTTCAGTTTTTGAACCATCACTCTAGATGTTAGTAAGCCACTGGCGTTGCTCTTATTGTGTTTATACTTATTTTGTAGCGCTTATTAGATATAATTTGAGGTTTAAATGGAGTCCGTCTTCACCTGTAGCGTTAGGTAGATTCCAGGTACAGCTGACCCTGTACATGCCAAGAATATGGCAGAAAAAACATGGATAGCACAGCTCTTTGATATGAATATCAAGGGGAATAAAATTAAGAATTACCTCCATAGCACTGGTGGGTTTGGTTCTCGAGCACCTTTTATGTTAAGACATGCTAATCAATCAGGCAGCATGAAAAAATATCTTTCATTCCACTGACATAGGGAAAACATATAAAATAGTCTCCCAACGTTATTCTGGGAGGAGTTCACCCAAGATTATTCGGGAAAATGAACTATAGATTGGCCTCACAAATATTCAGTCGCTCTGTAGCATTTACAATAAAAAAGTTCCATGACAGTGGACAACCTAAGTCCCCAACAGCTCCTACATCTGCAGTATTTTCAAGACATTGAACTATTTCTATCTTAACAACAAAAATCCTGTTAATTGCGATTTTTCTGACGACAATCTATTAATGAAATGGTCAATATTAGAATCAAAAACAGTGCTGCAGACCTTATCAATTTAGACCAGTTAAAGTCAAACTCGACAAGCATCATTTAGGAGATCAATATTAATGCCGTTATTGGCTCATACGCATCCCTGTCAGTGGAATGGAAAAGTGATTTTTTTATGCTGCCTGATTGATTGGGATGTCTCAACATAACAGGTGCCATGAGAACCACACCCAACAGTGCTACGGAGGTAATTCTTAATCTCATTTCCCTTGATATTTATATCAAAGAGGTAGCTGTATGTATCGCTTCCATATACTTGGCATATAGAGGGCGCGGATTAACAAGACGTCAGCTGTGTCGGGAATCTATCACTTTGATCCCAATGCTACGGGCGAACATGGACTAAGGTATACGAAGAGCCTTATCAGATTACAAACCTATTCGCAAAACGGATAAAATGCTTTCTCAGACGCCTTAGTCTTTTGAACTAAAATATAGTTGTAGGGTATAAGAAAAAATCTTATAGGTCAGTCTGCTAGACTTCCATAATCGGCTCTTACAATAACTTTGAATCCAAAATAACATACTCCGCGTATGTCCTTTGTACTTGACATTTATCCAGCATTATTGAAAATATATTGGCTAGACTTACTGACAATCAAATAGTTAACCAAATATTGAGACAACAAAAGGACTAGAACTATAAAAATCCTTCAACCCCTCTCCCTTTATACAAAAGGAAAAAAACACTACATTCAAAAATCTGAATTGACATTGATATTCACAAGTTTTCATGATCACTTCTAATCGTTCCTCAAAATTATTTAAGCCTATTAGTTAAGAGTTTTATCTTAAAAGGAACAGGACTCGTACAGACGAACTTGGCGGGTACAAGGGATTGAATAAAAAGTTACAGAGCTCAAAACCATAAAACTTTAATATCAACGCCTTATTTCTGAAATTTTATTTTTACGACAAAAAACTGAATAAGCCGAATGGTATGTTACAAAAGTTTGTCAGAAATCATGAGAGAATCCTTCTGAAACAGTGCTTACTATTTCCGTTTTTTCCTTTGTTAGACTAGTAGACTAGTGTGTATGGTATATCTAAAACTATATGTGGGTAGGTATATTAAAAAAATCAACATCAACTTAATCTTTTTTTATTTGTAATCATGCAATATTATGTAACTTAATAGTTCAGCTTCAATGGAAATATGAAAAAAGAATTTAATTAATAACATTGTTTATAAATGAAAGGTATCTGTCGATATCAATTATAATAACGTTTGTTTTATCATTACAAGTAGACTTGCTCTGCAATCTAGCACCTAAAGCAACCAGCCCACGTAGTGTTGTTTTTCCCTCACCAATTGAAACAAGACCACTTCCAGAACTACCAACACAATATTTATTATCTTAAAAAAAAATATATACTTGAAAAGAGTAGCTGAAAATATAATTTTATATTCCTTATTAAGTGAATTAAAATAGAATAGCTCTGGTAGTGATTTATTCATTTACAACGTCAATAGAAAATCCTACGATATTCAAAAAACTGCAAGGAAGAGCAAAATAGCGCGGTAACTTGTTAATTTCGTTTTTCCATATAGATTGTAGTAAGAACAAAAGTGGTAACAGTAAGAATTGATTCATCTACATATAAAATTTTCCTGAAACTTTTGATCAAATTTATACTTGTAATCCGCGAAATATAGACCGAAAATGATCATGTCGTGTTTTACCATTTCGAGGGCTGATTTTTTGTGTACATGTAGTAATAAACACATACAAGACGATATTATGCTTACAAAGCATGAAATCGAACCTCACATTGTTTAACAGTTAATTGTAAATGTGATTTTAGTGTTCAGTTTTTATGTGTTAGATAGCTTTGTGCATGTACAGGGGTATTGAAACGTGAAGTTTCACGGTTCTCTGTCCAAATCCTATAAATCAGAGACTTGCATGGAGGGGTGATCGACGTGATCGACTGACCGGAGACAGCCATATGTTTTTGACGATTTGATTCCTTGAAGAGAACGAACATTTCAGCCGCTGTGGGAAAATCGATGAATATCAGAATCTAAATGTTAACATCCATATTAATTATTGTGTATGAGATTCCTACAGGTAAGGATCTATATCTCCATTTTCTTAGTTTTGGCAAATTAATAGCAGATGTTGTGTAAAGTCAATTTATAACTACCTAACCTTTTATGACATGTGTCTTCATGTAACCTTTCCCTATATTTCCTAATATCAAATCCCTCTAAAAGAATTCTCTAGTGAAATTCATTTATCTGAATCAATTTCATAAGCTCTAAGTAAAAGAATACTCAAAGAATGTAGTAATTAGACGATAAATTAATTTCACAGAGAATGTAAAATTTAGCGTATGTATAAGATAAGTAATTATCTGTTATATTTTAGCGGTTGACCTCAGGATTGACCTCAGGGTTGAGATTTGCGAAAACATCACAATAAGCATTAGGTAACGTGCTAACGCTTTAGAGAAAAATCAAAGGACCTGTTACTTCATCATAGGTAGAGGATGAAATACCTCTAACCTAATCTTTTGTTGGATATTAGAAAGCACTGATGGGATTCCATTCGCTGTTGGAGTTAAGAAAACACATGGGAATTCACTGAAGTAACCACTTTCATTAAGATAAGTGATCCTTTCTATCTCTTTAACACGTTCTCACTCTGGTATAGCAAATTGGCTAAGCCCATAATGTAAATCTTCAATGTTATCTATTTTTTTTTCTGTAAACTTCCATGTAACTGTATAAATTTTAAAATTTTAAGGGCTTCACCCAAAAAAACTTCTTTCAATTGTTGTATAACATCTTCTTATGTAATTATAACTATATAAACTTTAGACTTTTAAAAGGCTTCACCTAACACATAATATATATTATTAGTTTTTTTTATAGTAGGTAATTGAAATATTAATACTTTTCATAAATTATATTCTTGTTATCAGTAACTTTGAATTTTATTTCCTACCTAATAAACTTAAATACACACTTGTTCAACTTAAATCAATAGTTAATGCTGGGATAGCAGGACAAATTAAAATAGTTTCAGGGTCAACTATAAAACCACGTGGCGCTCAACATTTTAAATATCTTCTGTTTATTCCAGAACTTTTCGTTCTGTTATCTCCAGTTCGGCGAAGACACCCCGGAGAGGAAATAGTTAACCTTTACAAATCTAGTTCCTAGAAATTGTTTAAGTACAAACGTTTCATTTGGCGCCCAACGTGTTATTCACTGGTGACTTTATATAATTTTGTATCTTCAATTAGTAGTTTTTCTTAATAGACATTTATCGTACCTGTATAGTTTTTTTTTCGTTGGCTATTATAGGGAAAATACTATAATAAATAAAGTGTGTATAAGTTTAGTAGGAGGTTTGAATATATTATTGTAAAATTATTGTAAAGGGCTTATAAAGGATTGATTACATAAAGAAAACCAGAGATGAAAACTTGTTTCTTGGTTTACGAATAGTGCTTGAAAGTGTATCGTTTTTTTTTTAAGTTATCGTACAAAATACCTTGTGTTTCTATAAACAGTTAAAACTTTCAAGAACTTTTTTGTGAACTTATTATCTTCTATATCTTATATATCTCTTATATATTGCTATTTAACTTTTACCTTAAATATTTGCATTTCGAGCATTACCAAATTTAGAGGTTTAGTTTTGAAAGGTCTTACCTATTTTCTTCTTTCCTTTGATTTCTTGTTCATTGTTAGAATAAAATAAATCATGTCTCAATGATTATCTGTTCAATCATGAACTCGAGCATGAATTAGCATACCGGGGGCAATCAGTGTTAGCTACGTCAGCCGAACGTAGGAAAATCCTACGAGGGGTTTTAGCACAGGAATATTCTGGTAGAAGCTCACTTAATTATGTTGACAATTTAGAAATTGATTAAGAAATCGCTGGTATTGAAACCACATTAGCGGATCTTGAAAAGAAAATCCCAGATTTTATAGGAACTGTCAGGGATGCAGAATACACGTAAATGCCAGAGCTACTCGGTTAAATCATAATTCAAATGAGTTTACGGCTGAACAAGAAAATTTTAGAAAGAGACTTACCCAACATATACTCTTGTTGGAAGGAGAATTAGATTCACGATTATCGGGTACAAACCAAGCTCATTCGACACCTGTCAATGACAATCAAGCTTTTACCTTTTCGAAACCAGTACCGGTTCATAAATGGGGAATACGTTTCTCTGGGATTTCTCCTAAAGAGTCTCTTACAAGTTTCTTAGAGAAAGTAGAATGTTTAAAAATATCTAGGGGAGTTAGTGATACTGAACTTTTTTCTAGTGCAGCAGATTTGTTCACGGATCAAGCATTCTATTGGTACTTGAATAATAGGACACAATTTCAGGATTGGGGTCATTTGGTAACAAAATTGAAATCGGATTTTCTCCCTTATAACTATCATGAGGATTTATTAGAGGGAATTAAGAATCGTAAACAACATCCTAATGGAAAAGTTACTCTTTTCATCAATTCTATGTGTAGTTTATTCAATAGGTTAGACATTAAACCAGATGAACTAACCAAAATTAGAATCATTCAGCGTAATTTATTACCTAATTTTGTCCAACCGTTGGCTTTGCTACATATTTCTACCATTTCAGATTTAACAGTTAAATGTAAAAAACTTGAAGAAACATTCATGTATTCACAACCATCAAATACCTCTAACTTTGGTTCTCGAAAACTTCAAAATCTCCTGGAACCTGACTTAAGCTTACCTCATACTTCCTCCTACCGTCCACAAAATACCTTTTCCCGTCAAGTATCTGCAGTAAATTCGAATATTATATGTTGGAACTGTAACAATCAGAATCATACCTATAGTCAGTGTCTTATGCCTCGGAAATTGTTCTGCTTTGGATGTGGTACACCTGGAGTGGTTAAACCTAAATGTGCTAACTGTCAAAAAAACTGCGAAGGCGGTCGAGTATCGTCCCTATCTCGTCAAATCGCAGAAAAAAATCAACCCGGGACTTCTTCATCCAAGAAGAGCAAAAACAAAAGCAAAACAAAATCCGATTCCGACACACAAAATTCCAACAAATCAAAAGGTCAATAAATTCCGTTTCTAATTGTTCTTCTCTGCATAATAATGTTTTAACCCAGTTTCATCAACCACATATTTCTCGTTCTGTACCTAAATTTGATCAGAAAAACTGGAATTCTTGGCTTACCTATGTTAGAAAATTCTATAAGAATTCTGATAACTCTAGGGTTGGAACTGAGTTCAAATCTCATTTTTTGTGTGTTGAATCATTGTTGTATAGGAAAGAACATGACAATCGACCTTATGTTGATGTACAGATTTTTGGGAAAACATTTTCTTTTCTTATTGATACCGGTAGTAACTTAAGTTTAATAGGTTCGTTAGAACTTGATTCTCTTCATGATTTATCTTTACCTATCTTACGGGGACAATATAACAAGGTGTCCACTGCTGATGGAAAACTTCATGATGTGGTTGGTTCTGTGGAAACTTATGTCACATTAGATAAGATATCTCGGGCAATGACATTATTTATCTTACCTTCAGTAAAACATAGGTACAGTCATACTTGGTATAGATTTTCTTAAAACTTTTAATATCAAGATAGATTTTTCTAAATTCACTATGAACTTAAATTCTTTATCTGTAAATATTATTAATACCGTACAGGATGTCTCAAATTTAACTCCAGCGGAAACTTATAAACTTAATATAAAGTAATTGAAAAATTCAAATCTCTTAGTCCTAAGGATAGATTAGGTAAAACACATCTCTTAGAACATTATATTGATACTGGGGATTCTCCACCTTTTAAGCAAAGTCAATATCCATTACCTCAAGCTTTACAAGAATACTTAAACCAGGAAATTGATAAGTTACTTAAATTAGGAGGCATTGAGGAAAGTAGATCTTCATATTGCTCACCTATTTGTTTAACTCAAAAATCAGATGGTTCATATAGAGTTTGTTTTGATGGTCGGAAGCTTAATAGTGTTACCGTCAATGAAGATTTATATGCTTTACCTAACATTGAAGTTATTCTTAGTCAACTTAGGGATACACGATATATTTCTAGTATCGATTTGAAACATGCCTTTTATCAAATACCTTTAGAGAAATCTTCTCGTCCTAAAACAGCTTTTGCAGTTCGGTCTAAAGGGCTTTTTCAATTTACTTGTACTCCTTTCGGTTTAGTTTCTGCTCCTGCCTCTATGTGTAGACTAATGGGACCTTCCTTAGAGCCTTATTGTTTTTACTACTTAGATGACATTATAGTTTGTACGCCTACTTTTGAAAAACACCTTGAGATATTAAACAAAGTTCATGATAAATTGAAAGAAGCTAATTTACCTATTAATATTAATAAATGTCACTTTTGTCGCCCTTCTCTTCGATATTTAGGATACACTTTAGATAAGAATGGTTTAAGTATAGACAATAAGAAAACTAGTGTCATCTGTAATTATCCTGATCCAAAGACTACTACTCAAGTACGTCGATTTCTCGGTATCGTTTCTTATTATCGTCGATTTCTAAAAAATTACTCAACTCTTTCTTCACCTATATCTGATCTTTTGACTAACCGAAAGAAACATGCTCCAATTACTTGGACTCCGGAAGCTCAGAAAGCTTTTGAAGATATTAAGGTTGCTTTAACTTCTGCACCAGTACTTTGTAGTCCTAATTTCGGTCGTCCATTCCTTTTAATGTGTGATGCTAGTGATGTAGGAGTCGGTAGTGTTCTTTTCCAACTAGAAGATGGATTAGAGCATCCCGTAGCTTACATGAGTAAGAAACTTACGAAAAGTCAAAAGAAATTTTCTACTACGGTGAAAGAGGCCTTAGCTGTTCTTTTAGGGATAGAACATTTTCGATATTATCTTTTAGGTAGACACTTTACTGTCATAACAGATCATTCTTCTCTTGTCTGGTTAAATAATATGAAAAAACCATCGCCTCGTCTAGCTCGCTGGATTCTTCAATTGTCTCAGTATAATTTCTCTATCGTTCACAGAAAATCTACGGGAACTGTACCTGCAGATTTCCTTTCTCGTATACCTGAAGTAAATGTTTTAGATTTATCTTTACTTAAACCGGATAATTGGTACAAGGAGATGATTAAAAAGGTTACCAGTAATCCTGATGGTTATCCTAGTTTTAAGGTCGAAAATAATGTCTTATATAAGCATGTCTTTACTAAATATGCCGATATGAGTAACGTTACTGATTGGAAAATTGTTGTTCCAACTCGAAATAGGTCTGAAATTTTGACTAAATTTCATGATGATTCAACTTCAGCTCACTTTGGTGTATTCAAAACTTTAGAGAGAATTTCTGAGTTGTATTATTGGCCGAATATGAGACAGTCTGTGCGCAGATATGTGAGGCGTTGTCAGGTTTGTGCCACATGTAAGCCTACAAATTTGCCGCAAGCTGGACTCATGGGACAATATCGCAATATAGAATTTCGATTTCAATTAATCTCTTGTGATTTGATAGGACCTTATCCTAGATCCCGTCAAGGTAATCAATAAGCCTTAGTAGTTGTTGACTGGTTCACCAAGTTCACTTTGATTCATACTTTGCCTAAAGCTACCGCTCCCGCCATTTGCACATTTTTGGAAAATAATGTCTTTTTAATTTTTGGAGTTCCGCAAATTATAGCTACTGATAATGGTAAACAATTCACTAGTCAGTTGTTTAAAAATTTAATGACTAAGTATGAAGTACAAAATATTTGGTATACTTCTAATTTCACACCACAAGCTAACCATACAGAACGTGTCAATAAATCTATCGTTACCGCTTTACGTTCATATTGTTACGAAGATCATAGATCTTGGGATTTAGAGATACATAAAATAGCTCAGGCCATTCGTCTTTCTAAACACGATTTTACGCCTTCATTTTTAGTATTTGCTCGCAATGTACCTGTCTTAGGCTCTTTTTATGGTGAAATAGTAGATAATCCTACTAATCTGCCTGAAATATCTGATAAAATTCATCGGTTACAGGATACACAAACTATGCCTTCTATATTTGAATCCGTTAGAAAACGCCTTCATAAGGCCTACTTGCAAACTAGTAAACGCTATAATCTTCGGAAAAGAGATGTACAATTTCATGTAGGAGACCATGTTTGGAAAAAAACTTATCTCAAATCTGATAAAGCTCAATATGTTTCTGCTAAATTTATGCCTAAATACATACATTGCGTCGTAAATAAAGGTATATCTCCCTTGATTTATGAACTGAAAAATTTAAATGGTAAAAATATTGGCCGGTGGCATATTGAAGACCTGGAAGCAAATATCTTATCTTCTGATGACTCAAGTGACCACCAAGTGGAAAATTCAGAGTCCGACTCTGAAAGATTTTCTGATTAATTGTCTGCTAATTCGTTGTATCTCTTATATCTAAGTTTGAAATTCTTTCTTAACTAATATCTTACCTATGTTTCTTCTCTGTCTTTGCTTGGGTTAGCCATATATATTCAGACAGGAACTAATTAGTGGTAACTATAGGTTATCTGGGATCCTGCTGTCATTAGAAATTTGAGAAAGTCTGAATAATTCATACTTTCTATATAAGAATTGGAATTTGAAAACTATGCTTGAAGGGAATATCGTGAACCTATGAATGTGGGTGCTCCTGATCATAGTTTTATGTAATGAACTCCTTGGGATTGCCTTTCCTAAGGATACATTTTACCGTTTTACCGTCCCATACGACAAAGACTAAATTATCTTATCTTTATCTTATTTTTTTTACGTTTCACTATCTAGTGGGTTAAGTTCTAGAAGAGACCTCGACGTAGTGACGTAAAGCTTATCGTACCGTTTCTTTGTCTTAATTGACAATATCTATCTCAATGTTGAGAATACCGTGTTTTTTTTTGTATCTGAAGAGGCTCAGATTTACTAGAAACTATTATAACCCTTATAGCATTACAAGACAGAGGAGCCCATGATTATTAGTTGTTCTACCTGATTTTCCTTTTCTACCATATCTATCTCAATTTTTTTTGGTAACTGCTAGTTTATTATTGGTTAAGAATATATTTAGTAAGTTCAGTTGCCTTGTCAGTAGACTGTTCCTTTGAATTAGTACTAAATGTGTTCATATCTTTCATTATCTTATTTATTGCCTTAATTGTTGATTGTCAAATAACCATACTTATCTTATTAGCAGATGATGATTATTGGATATTTCACTTTATCTCGATAGTGTCTGAAATTACCTTTATCTTATCGGTAGTATCTTTATCTTGGAGCCTTTACTATTGATAGGCTTAAGATTTCTGTCTAGGTTTTTCTTATAATTTCAGATGGGTACCTGCAAAATTTCTGCCTAAACATGTCCTGTGATTGGGGGCGTGAGAATTCTATCACCCGGGAATTATCCAGACGGGGAGGTAAGAGTCCTCCAACCTAACCAGCTTTAGCGCACTTCTTTTTCCATCACTCGATTTGGATTGGTGCACTTAGTTTGTTTCATTATCCGTTTCGTAGTCGCTTCTCTCTGTTAGATTTGTAGGTGAGTTCAGTAGGGGTTGCTCGTGCCTTAGAGACCACATTGTGTGAGTACGAGGCTCTTGGCTGTGCTTCATACCGCACCTGCAGTTTTTTATTGATGATTTCCTAATTACTGTTCGCGAATTTTGGACAACTTCCCGCACCTACCCAATGAACCAAGTTGGTCATGTAATTGTCTGCTAGCTTTGTATCTACTATCTTCACTTCGAAGAATTTTTACCTTATTCGTATCTTACTTATGTTCCTTTTCTGTTTTTTCTTTATGCTGTGTTTATAGTTGGAATTACCAGAGATCCCGTTGAAAATTTGAGAAAATTTGAATATTTCATGCTTTCTATAGTAATAGTAATAATTTGAATACTGTAATTGTTGGGATTCAGTAAACTTATGAATTTTAGTGTCCCTTATTATAGTGTTATGTAATGAATTCGTTGGGAATGAATGTTCCAAGTATATTAATTACCTTTGGCTTTGTCCTTTATGACAAAGACTAACTTATCTTTATCTTCTTCATGTTTCACATAATGTTAAGTTCTGGAAGAGACCTTGACCTAGTGACATAAAGTTTATCGTATCTTTATCTCTTACCTTTTGTCCTGATAGAGTTGAGATTGATCGTGCCTTTAATGATCTGCGCAGAGTCAGATTCACTAAAATCATATCTTTATCTTTAGTTGTAGCGTATACTAGTAAGTGTACGACTTATAACTTTGTGGCATAAAGAAGAAAAACGAAGGAACGTACCTAATTCTTACTTTTATCGTTAATTAATTTTTAATGTCTAGCAGATAATGATCAATGGATTTCATTTAAGTTATCCATATTTTTTAGATGTATCTTTGGTAATACCTTGTTGAGTATTATATTTCACCTCATGAAGTATAAGAACCTCTAATAGTGGTAGGTTCTGGCATTATGACGGGTTTCCCTTATCTAACTTCAGACAGGCTACAAATAAGTTCAGAGATTATTGCCACACCTTTGAATATGACATATTGTTTAGGACAATTTGTTAGTGTTGGGATAATGGTCTGTTCCTGTAGTACCGTATTTGTAGTATCTTTTTATCGTTGTCTTTCCTTACTTTCTGAAGTTATAGAAAATTACCTTACCGTTTTTGACATGTCTTAAAGACACAAATACCTTATTGTCACGATTATTCTCTTTAAGAATAGTACTTTTCCTTCTTTCTCTTCTCTACTGTATCTTTTCTTTCCTCAGTTATTTGTTACTGATAATAGATATACGTCTTATCGATCTATCTGCCTAAATATACGTTGTTATCCTTTCCTTTTAGTTTAGTTTCTTTTTGCATTTTTATTAGTTGAAGAATTTGAGTAGAATGTGATTTTTTGAAATTCTTTTCCTGTGTTGTTTTCAGTTCGGCCTGAGGGTAGCGAGGGACAACATTGAAGTCACCCTTCTGTTCAATACTCTTCCCCTAATTCCTTACCTTAAAACAATTCTTTATTTAGCAAATATGACTCGTGATGAGTACTTATTACTCTAGTACAAATAATGTTAGACCATCTTTATATCATCCAACTTTTAAGCTTTTTCTATCTTTTCCCTTCTCTCTTATCCCGATTATGACATCTTCAACACCAATCGGTGTTTGAATATTTTTGTAGTATCTCGAATAACCCTTCAGGTTATTTTTTTAGCGATAATGGTATGCTATATTATCATTGAGTATGCAGTACTCCGAACTGGACGTTTTTTGTGTTTTGAGTTCAACTGTCATCGTCTTGTGAAGTGGTTTAGATCTTCTCGCTCTAGTGCTATTTTAGAGGTGTTGAAAAACGAGACCTGCTTTGCTGCTAAGGGGGTGCATTTTCAACTTATAGGTAGTCTCTTTCACCTTGACTCCTCTTCCAGTTTGGCATTAGTCTAGATGATTTTGAATCATGTAGCTTGGGGTTGATTGGGGATTTCAATCATATTAAACAGTGGGATGATTAGGTTTAGGTTAGGTTAGGTTAGGTTAGGTTAGGTTAGGTTAGGTTAGGTTAGGTTAGGTTAGGTTAGGTTAGGTTAGGTTAGGTTAGGTTAGGTTAGGTTAGGTTAGGTTAAGTTAGGTTAGGTTAGGTTAGGTTAGGTTAGGTTAGGTTAGGTTAGGTTAGGTTAGGTTAGGTTAGGTTAGGTTAGGTTAGGTTAGGTTAGGTTCCACTCCTAGGAGCTGTAAGACCTGGTCGTAGGTGGAGTGGCTCAGTAACTTCCTCCTCTCTCGAGCCGTAAGGACGGGAGAGGAAGAGTGAAGCTAAGAAACAGCTCAAAAACGGTCAGTGGGGCACTGGTGGGGCTATTGATGTCGAGTAGATAGCACCAGGAAATACCAGAAGAAGATCCAACGGGCCCATGTTACTTCCGAACACACTGACAAGTCCTACCAGATTTGGAGAGGGCGAACGGCGAGTTCCCGGCGCCGAAAAACGGGGACTCCCTCGGCTATGGTATGGCAACCCAGAACAAAGAGTCCCGAAGGAGAAAACCTGCGGCAAAAAACCCCCCAATCCCGAGGTGTAACACCATCGTGCCCAAGGGATGCATGGCACTGGGGGTTACAGAAGCGTCGCGAGCGATGCCCGATGGAAGTGGCGAACCGGAGGTGAAAAAAGGCTTAGCGGGGTAAGGGAGCACTGCCCCGCCGGACTCTAAGTACTACCCTACTCGTGGGAACAAATATGTCCAATATAAACACAAATATTAGTAAGGAGGCAAATGGAAGCCCAACAATAAAGTCAGCAGCAGCAAAGATATCAACAAACGCAGCAATAAATCCGGTAACATCAAGGATAGCAGGCGCAGGAAGATTACAAAGGTCTCACTCACTGAGTGACACCCAGGAAAAAAAAGGAGAAGAGAAGCAGATGACTCGGTAATAGTAATAGAGGCTGATGAAGCATACAAGAAAAGAGAATGCTCCACAGCATTTATAATAACGGAAGCGATTGAAATGGTGAAAAAATACTTCGCAGAACTGAATTATTACGTAGTGGATAATACAAATACGAAAAGAGAGATCAAGGAGGCAACATCGAAGATCAAGAGACAAATTGAGGTACTCAACAGGGATATGGTTAAAAAATGGTTCGAAGCAAAAAAATACGTACCAGTGGAAAAACAAACCTTTGATGTAGACATACAGACGGAGACAAAACTGGAACAACCATCCGAAACAAAGGAAATAGGAACACAGGCTGACTGCGAACACACGGGAAAAACTCAAGAAAAGAAGAAGGCTGAAACTTCAACAATAGGAACACAGACTGACGCGTGGCATAATGGGATCCGTATAATTAATGACATAGTCGGTATTAGAAGCATTGACCAATATAAGGAAACCCTAAAGACGCAGTGGGCAGACTCCGCCTACCGCATGACCGAGGTAATTATCGGAAATCCTCTTAATGACAAAGACAGGAACTGTCCAGTAAAAACTGTTTGGGTAGAACCGAAAGACCCGGAAATGAACAAAAGCATACAAAAAATGTACAGGGAAGCACACCCAGAGATTAGTGACCTCGAAGGTGAGTTTGAGGTCATTGAAAACACGATGCAAATTAGATCAAAAGGTGCAGAGAAAATTAAGAAAAAACTCATAAAGGTAACCCACAACGGCAGCCTGGAAGAAATATGGAACAGACTTGAGCAGCTGAAAGAAGAGGTCAAGGGTGATGGGTGTATAGCTATGCACCATATTACAGGGTGGACAGTACAGGATCTCAGGAAAATGGTTGAAGTAGTTTTTCAAGATACAGGAAATAGAGTGGTAATATATACCACAGAGTCATGCAAACAGGAAGGCACCAGAAAAGAAAGAACCACATATGGTGTGATATTCTCTAAGGGACAAGGCACGTACAAAGACATCCTAAAGGAAGTGAAAGAAATAATGAAAGACAAACCAGGAGCAAGTTCTATAAGAAGCGTTAAGAGCACTAAGAATGGAATGCTACTACTGACATTGGACAAAGATGAGAAAGCACTTAAGGAAATAGATGAGGCTATAACTGGCGGAGCTGCAGGACTTAAGACGATAAAGGTTGGTGAAACAAAGTGGGCAACGGTAAATATAAAAGGAATGGCAGCAGAAACTAGCAAGGAAGAGTTGGTACAAGCCATAGAGGAAATAATAGGCAATCTAAATGAAGAAGTAAGGGTCAGCGAACTCAGACCTCTTTTCGGAGATACACTGGCAGCAACAGTTACAATGAGGGAGCAGCATGCGGAAAAACTCTTGCAATACAAGAAAATAAGAATTGGCATAGTGAGATGTGCCGTGGAAAGAAGAGTCAAGGTACCCAGGCGCGGACGATGCTGGTCCTTCGAGCATTCAACCAGAGAGTGTAAAGGCACAGATAGGAGGGGAAGCTGCTTTAAATGCGGAGAAGATGGTCATAAATCGACGGACTGCACCGCACAGGAGTTCTGTCCTATTTGTTCGGAAGCAGGACATAAGGCTGGAACTTATAAGTGTAGAGAATTTAGGAAAGCACTGGAACAAGCGAGAAGCAGAGGCAGAGCAAGCGAAATGATCAACCAAAGTGCGTCAGATGTAAATACAGGAAAAGAGGAGGAAATCAGCGGTGAAATCGGAAGAGAAGACATAGGCACGGATAGTTCAATGGAGATAAATCCAGATCCCCATAGCTCCATCCGACAAATTCAAAGTGTTGCAAATTAACATAGGGAGGGCTCGTGTTGCGCACGACCTACTGTTTGCCCTGGCCATCGAGGTAAACGCAGATATAATAGTGGTGTGTGAACCTAACAAAAAGATAGTTGGCTCAAAAAAATGGATCGTCGATGAAAACTCTGATGTAGCGGTGTACATAAGAAATAACAGTATCGGGGTCGACAGATGCAGAACAGGAAAAGGATTTTTAGTAATAAAGTTCGAAAGCCTAGTGATGATCCCATGCTACACATCCCCGAATCTTAGTAATACCAGGTATATAGAAGTCGTGGACAATATAATGGCTCAATTTACACAGGAAAAACATAGAGTGATAGTATTAGGAGATATAAACGCTAAATCACCACTATGGGGCTCTCCAGTGAGTGACAGTCACGGTGAAACATGGAGTGAGTACGTAGCACAACACGATTTGACGTGTCTGAATGATGGCAACCCAACGTTTGTTCGCGGGAACAGTCAGTCCCACATAGATGTAACACTAGTCACCAGCGATATAGCCAAGGAAGTGACTGAATGGAAAATACTAGACACAAATATATTTACACATCACCGGCCCATATTATTTAACATCGGTCCAAAAGGAAAACCAAAAAAAGAAAGGACAAAACCCGTAATAAACGAAAGGCTGCTGAAGACACTACTTAATCAGCTAAACGATCATCCAGGCGTCGAAAGCGTAATAGGCACATTGAAGAAAGCATCCAAGAGTACAATGATGGAAAGCAGGAAACAACCTTACTGGTGGGGATGTGACATAGGGAAGGCAAGGAAAGATGCTATCGCCGCAAGGAGATGTATGACCAGGGCAAACAGAGCTAACAAGGGAAAAGTCGAAGCCGAAAATCTTTTCAAAGAAAAGAAAAAGCAACTAAAACGGTTAATCTTTGATGCAAAAAAGAGAAAGTGGCAAGAGCTGATTGAAAAACTTGACCAAGACATCTGGGGGGACGGGTATAAGATCGCAATGAAAAGCATGAACGCATTAGCACCATATAGGCTAACACCATCAAAACAATGGGAAGCAGCTGAGAGGCTCTTCCCAAATAAGTATGCAGAAACCTACACAATAAACCCAACGGAAGACATTACTGAATTTACAATGGAAGAATTAATATCAGCCACAGACAAAATTGCCTGTGGAAAGGCGGCGGGGCCAGATCGGGTTACGCCTGAAATGATTAAACTAGCAGTTAAAGTAGCCCCTGAGAGATTCCTGAATATGTTGAACGGCCTCTTAAAACAGCAAGAGTTCCCGAAGGTGTTTAAAATAGCCTCTCTGATTCTCATCTGGAAAAAGGGTAAACCACTAGACGAAGTCTCGTCCTATAGGCCAATATGCCTACTAGACGGACTCGGGAAGTTATATGACAGGCTAATAAAAAGCAGGATTGAGACGGAACTAGAGGAAAACTCAGGAATTGCTGAGAATCAGTATGGATTTCGTAAAGGAAGATCAACAATTATGGCGGTGGAGAAGATAGTAGAGATGGCTAGAAAGTGCAAAAAACCATGGGCAGTGCTGATAGCAGTTGATATAAAAAACGCCTTCAACTCTGCGTCTTGGCCACACATTGTGAATGCAGTAGAAGGGAAAAAGCTATCAAAATACCTCATAAATATTATAAAACAATATCTGTCCAGCCGGGAAATAATCGTGACCCCTGGAAATAACATGAAGATCTCCGCAGGAGTGCCACAAGGATCAGTCCTAGGACCCACGTTGTGGAACATACTATATGACGATCTGCTCCGGATGAAAGTCAGGAAGGGGGTGTCGCTAGTAGCTTTTGCGGATGACCTGGCTGTATACATAGAATGCAATGACTCATTAGACTTCATGAGAACTGGAAACTCAACACTGGCTGAAATCAGCAAGTGGCTGAGCGCCCATAGCCTCGAACTAGCCGAGCATAAAACAGAGAGCGTCTGAAAGGTCCTAGGGACAGAGAACACATTAAATTCACTCTTAATGGTGTAGAGGTGAAACCTACCAGGAACATGAGGTACCTGGGCATACAAGTGGATGACCGCTTATCATTTACAGCGGATATTAGGCAGGTTTGTATCAAAGCTGAAACCAGAATAGCAGCCCTCAGTAAAATCATGCCCAACATAGGAGGTCCCGGCACCCTGAAAAGAAGGGTAATGCTAGGAGTTGTCAACTCTACAATACTGTACGGAGCACCGGTGTGGAAAGGAGTGATGAAATTTTCCAGGGAGAGACTAAGATTGGAGAAAGTACAAAGAAAGATCCTGTTGTGGGTGGGGTGCGCATACAAAACTGTATCCACTCCAGCTATACAAATAGTGTGTGGTGAGATACCAATTCACATCCTGGTAGATGAGAGAGCAAGGCTCCACGAGGCTGACGATCCCGAAGCTGTAAAAGAGGAGGAAAGAAAGAAATCTCTAGACAAATGGCAACAGGAATGGAACAACAGCCAAAAGGGAAGATGGACGTGGAAGCTAATCCCGGATCTCGAAAGATGGGTGAACTGTACATTCAGGAGAGTAAACTACTACATAACCCAATTCCTCACAGGCCACGGTACGTTCAGACAATACACTCATAAAATAGGCAAGGAACCAGACGACAAATGCATATACTGCCAGCGAAGGGATGATGCAGAACACACCGTGTTCCATTGTCCTAGATTCCAGAACCAACGGAATATACTGTATGACAAGATAGGGGTCTACTTGGACCCAGGAAACTTTCTGCAAGAAGTGACCCAATCCAGAGAAAGGTATAACGTAATAATAGGACACATAACTGACGTCATAAAAGAGAAAGGAGATGAAGAAATAAAGCACCAAAAAGAACGTAGAGCAGTGTAAAGAACAACCAATCCACCTCCGAAGCTATGCCCGAATGGCGGTACTGGAAGTGGAGCGCGGTAAGGAGAGGTGGAATGTTTAGTGGGTATGGCCGGCAGGCGAGTCCCACACTGTGTAGTGGTCGCAAATGGCTGCGGGCATTTGGTTCCACTACACGTGCGTAAATGCATTTCAACCACCTCCCAAAAAAAAAAAAGGTTAGGTTAGGTTAGGTTAGGTTAGGATAGGTTACATTAGGTTACGTTAGGTTAGGTTAGTTTTTCAGCTTGACAGAAACTAGATTCTGTTAGGAGTATTCTCATGGTAGAATTTTGTTTTTTGGAGGTTCTAGTTCTGTCTTTCGAAAATTTGGTTGAATTTTTTTTTCTTCGGCTATTAAGGGAATGAAACGTGAAGTTTCACGGTTCTTTGTCCAAATCGTATAAATCAGAGACTTGGCATCAATGGTCATAGAACTCGTCTTGAATGGAGGGGTGATCGACGTGATCGACTGACCGGAGACAGTCATCTGTTTTTGACGATTTGATTCCTTGAAGAGAACGAACATTTCAGCCGCTGTGGGAAAATCGATGAATATCAGAATCTAAATTTTAACATCCATATTAATTATTGTGTATGAGATTCCTACAGGTAAGGATTTATATCTCCATTTTCTTAGTTTTGGTAAATTAATAGCAGATGTTGTGTAAAGTCAATTTATAACTACCTAACCTTTTATGACATGTGCCTTCATGTAACCTTTCCCTATATTTCCTAATATCAAATCCCTCTAAAAGAATTCTCTAGTGAAATTCATTTATCTGAATCAATTTCATAAGATTTAAGTAAAAGAATACTCAAAGAATGTAGTAATTAGACGATAAATTAATTTCACAGAAAATGTAAAATTTAGCGTATGTATAAGATAAGTAATTATCTGTTATATTTTAGCGGTTGACCTCAGGATTGACCTTAGGGTTGACCTCAAGGTTGAAATTTACGTTAACATCACAATAAGCATTAGGTAACGTGCTAACGCTTTAGAGAAAAGTCAAAGGACCTGTTACCTTCATCATAGGTAGAGGATGAAATACCTCTAACCTAATCTTTTGTAGGATATTAGAAAGCACTGATGGGATTCCATTCACTGTTGGAGTTAAGAAAACACATGGGAATTCACTGAAGTAACCACTTTCATCAAGATAAGTGATCCTTTCTATCTTTTTAACACGTTCTCACTCTGGTATAGCAAATTGGCTAAGCCCATAATGTAAATCTTCAATGTTATCTATTTTTTTTTTGTGCAAACTTTCATGTAACTGTATAAATTTTAAAATTTTAAGGGCTTCACCCAAAATACTTCTTTCAATTGTTTAACATCTTCTTATGTAATTATAACTATATAAACTTTAAACTTTTAAAAGGCTTCACCTAACACATAATAAATATTATTAAATTTTTTTATAGTAATTAAAATATGAATACTTTTCATAAATTATATTCTTGTTATCAGTAACTTTGAATTTTATTTCCTACCTAATAAACTTAAATACACACTTGTTCAACTTAAATCAATAGTTAGTGCTGGGATAGCAGGACAAATTAATATAGTTTCGGGGTTCAATTATAAAACCACGTGGCACTCAACATTTTAGATATCTTCTGTTTATTCAAGAACCTTTCGTTCTGTTATCTCCAGTTCGGCGAAGACACCCCTGAGAGGAAATAGTTAACCTTTACAAAGCTAGTTCCTAGAAATTGTTTAAGTAAGAACTTTTCACTTATTAGATATAATTTGAGGTTTAATAATGGAGTCCGTCTTCACCTGTAGCGTTAGGTAGATTCCCGATACAGCTGACCCTGTACATGCCAAGAATATGGCAGCGATACATGGATATCACAGCTACCTCTTTGATATGAATATCAAGGGGAATGGAATTAAGAATTACCTCCATAGCACTGGTGGGTGTGGTTCTCGAGCACCTTTTATGTTAAGACATGCTAATCAATCAGGCAGCATGAAAAAATATCTTTCATATAAAATAGTCTCCCAACGTTATTCTGGGAGGAGTTCACCCAAGATTATTCGGGAAAATGAACTATAGATTCGCCTCACAAATATTCAGTCGCTCTGTAGCATTTACAATCAAAACGTTCCATGACAGTGGACAACCTAAGTCCCCAACAGTTCCTACAGCTGCAGTATTTTCAAGACATTGAACTATTTCTATCTTAACAACAAAAATCCTGTTCATTGCGATTTTTCTGACGACAATCTATTAATGAAATGGTCAATATTAGAATCAAAAGCAGTGCTGCAGACCTTATCTATTTAGACCAGTTAAAGTCAAACTCGACAAGCATTATTTAGGAGATCAATATTAATGCCGTGATTGGCTCATACGCATCCCTGTCAGTGGAATGGAAAAGTGATTTTTTTATGCTGCCTGATTGATTGGGATGTTTCAACATAACAGGTGCCATGAGAACCACACCCAACAGTGTTACGGAGGTAATTCTTAATCTCATTTCTCTTAATATTTATATCAAAGAGGTAGCTGTATGTATCGCTTCCATATACTTGACATATGGAGGGTGCGGATTAACGAGACGTCAGCTGTGTCGGGAATCTATCACTTTGATCCCAATGCTACGGGCGAACATGGACTAAGGTATACGAAGAGCCTTATCAGATTACAAACCTATTCGCAAAACGGATAAAATGCTTTCTCAGACGCCTTAATCTTTTGAACTAAAATATAGTTGTAGGGTATAAGAAAAAATCTTATAGGTCAGTCTGCTAGACTTCCATAATCGGCTCGTACAATAACTTTGAATCCAAAATAACATACTCCGCGTATGTCCTTTGTACTTGACATTTATCCAGCATTATTGAAAATATATTGGCTAGACTTATTGACAATCAAATAGTTAACCAAATATTGAGACAACAAAAGGACTAGAACTATAAAAATCCTTCAACCCCTCTCCCTTTATACAAAAGGAAAAAAACACTACATTCAAAAATCTGAATTTACATTGATATTCATTAAGTTTTCATGATCACTTCTAATCGTTCCTCAAGATTATTTAAGCCTATTAGTTAAGAAGTTTATCTTAAAACGAACAGGACTCGTACAAACGAACTTGGCGGGTACTAAGGATTGAATAAAAAGTTACAGAGCTCAAAACCATAAAACTTTTATATCAACGCCTTATTTCTGAAGGTACAACGTGGCTTTTTGGTTCTTCAGCTTCCTGGTAGCAATTTGCTCTTCATCCAGTGTTACATAAGATTTGTTCCGTTTTCTACTTTGTTAGAATAGTAGATTAGTGTGTATGATATATCTAAAACTATATGTGGGTAGGTATATTAAAAAAATCAACATCAACTTAATCTTTTTTTATTTGTAATCATGCAATATTATGTAACTTAATAGTTCAGCTTCAATGGAAATATGAAAAAAGAATTTAATTAATAACATTGTTTATAAATGAAAGGTATCTGTCGATATCAATTATAATAACGTTTGTTTTATCATTACAAGTAGACTTGCTCTGCAATCTAGCACCTAAAGCAACCAGCCCACGTAGTGTTGTTTTTCCCTCACCAATTGAAACAAGACCACTTCCAGAATTACCAACACAATATTTATTATCTGGAAAAAAATATATACTTGAAAAGAGTAACTGAAAATATAATTTTATATTCCTTATTAAGTGAATTAAAATAGAATAGTTCTGGTAGTGATTTATTCATTGACAACGTCAATAGAAAATCCTAAGATATTAAAAAAACTGCAAGGAAGAGTAGTAAGAACAAAAGCGGTAACAGTAAGAATTGATTCATCTACATATAAAATTTTCCTGAATCTTTTGATCAACTTTATACTTGTAATCCGCGAAATATAGACCGAAAATAATCATGACCATTTCGGCAGGCTAATTTTTTGTGTACATTTAGTAATAAACACATACAAGACGATATTATGCTTACAAAGCGTGAAATCGAACCTCACATTGTTTAACAGTCAATTGTAAATGTGATTTTAGTGTTCAGTTTTTATGTGTTAGATAGCTTTGTGCATGTACAGGGGTATGTCACAAACTACAATCAACAATAAACAAGGAATGTTTCATTTGATCTTTCATTATAAATAAATTTGAATTGAGATGATTATTTTAGCATGAATTAATTTACAGTAGATGTGCAATGGCTTTATTCGAGTATAAACATGGATTTAACGAATTTATCGTAAAATTTAATCAATTAAAAAAAAATCATGAGTTTTACGAAGACAAAAGTGATCTCATAGTAGAGTTGAGTAATTTAAGCCTCAACAATATTGAGAACGGAGAACTGCGAATTAACCATACTTGGAAAATCTCAAAACAAATCTACCCAAAAAGATCATCGTAGGAGAAGATTTTTCAAACGTCTTAGATTACGTAATTGGTTGACGAAAAATACGGGAATTGACACCAACAAGACGTATTACGCTATGTTCAGTATCGAAAACAACAGTTCCGATGTCATCGACAATAGAAATGTAGAGAACATAAAAAATTATATAAGTAGCTTGTCATGTATTATTTAAGCAGCAATATTTATTTTTATTGTGAAAGGTATATTGAAAATTGTGAAATAGAGATTTATTTCCAATTGTAGCATTAAAGTTGAGGTTTATGACAGTGAAGATGACAGTAATTAGTTTTTATACAAAGTGTTTTATGCATAAAATCTCTACAATCTCTGCCAGGGCGAAATATTACATTATCAGGCTGTAAACATTATAATAATCAGGAAAACATATTATTACATATTAGAAAGTAGTTGTGGTACTTATTATTTATTGGTATTCAAAGACCAGTAATATCGTAATCTTGCTAGAAGGGAATTCTTGAAAAATCATTAACGGAATAATAGATGAATTAAATCAAGAAAACATTCAAAGTATTGGAAAATAGATCAAAGCGTTAGTTCAGTATCAGTCGCTCTAATTATATCTTCACACAAATAGCAAAATTATATGCCATGTATATACCGCAGTATATATTTTGATGTAGATGAAAATTTAATACCTTGTATATTTTATGTATATGCATTTGGCAGTCCACGTCTATATAATTGGTATATACATACCCTCTACCTATGTATAATCATTGTATATGCTATGTATATCCAATAAATATACTTGGTTTTGAAGAGAACTAAACTTCTTGGCTTAGTCAGCCACTTTTGTTAAAGGTTCGAGTATACTCTTCTCCAAATTACACTTCGAAATTGTATATTTCGAAAAAAATCTTTTCAATTGTAGTTAACCGTTATATATCATTGCTAAATTTATTATTAAAAAATAGATTTATCCATATAGCCTGGATAAATTAGTCTGGGACATCCGGTATGTATGTAAAATGTACATCCATAGTATAAACCTAGTAAAACGTGTGTACATATATTAAAATTGTGCATAGTACTTTGCTATATGTATATACATCCTGATATATGCAATGCATATACTTTAAACAAACAGTAATGTACATCCACTACTGGATATTTATATTCCATTTTATGTATATAGTCCAGTCATTATATACATTTAAAAGTGAAAATGAACCGAGACAGCCAAATTTTGGATATCACGTGGGGGGTGGCTAGAAAAGCTTAAGTTCAAATTGTCGACCAAAATAACCTTGTGCAATTTCCGCCATCTTAAAAAAACCCTTAAATTCAGTTTCTTCATCATAACTCGGTTCCCCGTTGAGATACGAAATTTTTTATAGAATATTTTTTTGTTGCTCTTCTCGCGATCTACAATTAAAGTCCCATGCATTTTTCACGTATCGATCGTCGTTTTCGAGATATCGATCAAAAATATCAAAAATTTGGGGAGAATTTTTTTTTTCGCTATTTACTTTTTTCTGGTGAAAGATATCGAAAAATGTTTGAAATAAAACTTGTAGAGCGTGTCCAGACCTACAAATTCGTTTTTTTATTTTTCATTTCCGACAGAAATTACGACCTCTAGCGCGCCACAAAGTCAGTGAAACTGTGCCCGGTTTTCATTTAGCCCCTCGCTCGGTTGTATCCACGCGTCAAAATGGATGGAAAATGGTTCAGGGAATTATTGCAATACAAAAGAAATTCATAAACCAGCCAAATTAGAAATCAAATACATAAAATTTATTGATGAAATAATTTTTATGCAGCAAACATAATGATTACAAGTGGTAATTTTTTTCACACGTTTTTCGTCGTTTGGATGGCCCTGGCTGTTCCAAGTTCCTCCTCCGTAGACTCTTCGAGTCGTGAAACCTCTTCAATCGCAGGAAATGATGTTGTGACGGTCGAAAAATCGTAATCATCATCATCGTCGTGATCGTCGTTGAATAAAATTTCGACTCTGGCGACATTGTCACATGTCTGTCCACTGCAGTGCAGGCAAATAACGGAGCAATGGATTCCTGCTTTCCTGCAGCCACAAGCAGCTCCACACTCTCCTTTGCATTTGCACGAAATGAGTTTCAAAAGTTCAGGTGGAGCGGGTGCGGCTGTGGTGCAAATTGGTTCGAGCCCGTTATTTGTTTGTCGCCAACCCCATTCTTGAGGATCTTTAAAAATTCCGAGCCACGTTTGTACTTGTAAATATGTCCGGAAAACGTGTTGGCGGACTGCACTTTCCGTTGGTGGGAGCAGTGAAAGATTATTCGTCTTGCTTGTCGTCATTGATTTTGCGAAGCGATGGAATCGCAAAATATCCATCGTCGTGTCCTCTTTACGACCACCATAAAGAGCGATAAGGAACAGCTTTCCCGCGCAAGCTAGCATCTCCGGATCGACCTTTTCTTGCTTGAATAATTCTACCGATGACCGGAGGTTCGGATTCTTCTCGAGGGTGCTGATGTACTTCGACTTTCCAATGTTATAAAAAGATGACGTGCTGTCACAACCGCTGAAAGCATGGATGAAAAGAATGTTCTCAAGAACAGACTTATCATGCTTGAAACAATTTGGAGAGTACACTTTTGCCGGTGTTTTGCCTTTGGCTGGTTTGTGGAAGAAAATATTTTTTTTCTCCATTGCAAGTCCGCAAATTAGGACCAAAAGATCGATATCTTCGCCAACGATTTCCACAGTCATGGAGCGATGCTTCTTTAATTGCTGTGGTTACGATGAGAGTGTCAGCATCCTCAAAAGCCTGTTCTACTTTTATCCCGGTATTTGCAAAATAACGGTGAAGCATTTGTATCAAATTGTGCTTATTTTGGTCCCTTGCAAGAAACTTCTCCTGGCTAACTTTCGGAGTAGTAGTTTCGTCGAACGTGAACCCTGGCGATTGGTTCTTCCTTGAACGTCGTGCCCTTTCCGAAGTTTTGGTTCCTGCGAGTCTCATATCAGTCGGATAACCGTCGAAAACAATTGTAACAGTTTCTCCGAAGTGTTGTTGTACGTATGCGACATATTTTTTGCAAATGAGATCAAACGTCTCAACTCGACCCCAGACAACTTTGTGGAGAAGGAAACCACCGTCGATTATGTGATGATGTCTGTCACCAGGTTGGAAATTTTCTGTCAAAGGTTCGAAGGCGTTGTATAATAGCGACTTTGTTCCTTTTCGCATTCCTTCTTCGGTGAACAATGACGATGGGAACGGAGCGAGCTCGTATGCCAGAAATTTTTTCAGGTCAGTCTCGGAATTCTTCGTTATGCACATTCTTTGGAACAGCAACAATGGATCGATCGGAACTGGTGACTCGTCGATTGTAATGCTGGTATTTACTGCCGATAAAGAGAGCACTTTATCCTTCCTTCTGAATGACAAAGACCCGAAATCCGCTCCTATGATTTTATTCATCATTTCGCGACCAATTTCGTATGCACAATGACAATTAATGTTCTCGTTTGCAATAACTCCTGTGCCGATAGACATCAATTCTTTGTTCTCTGGAAAAGGATTATGACCTGCGAGCCACATGTCCAATTTCTCAACGTCACAATTGTCTCGAGAAATCCGCGAGGGTCTCATGTCGACGTGCTGTTATGATGAAAAAACTGAATTTAAGGTTTTTTTTCAAGATGGCGGAAATTGCACAAGGTTATTTTGGTCGACAATTTGAACTTAAGCTTTTCTTGCCATCCCCCACGTAATATCCAAAATTTGGCTTTCTCGGTTCATTTTCATTTATTTCCCGATTTTTCCGACGTAATGACTGGACTATACATCGATATTTTTGATGTGATATGTATATTCATAACATATACATCTCCAACGCTATGTAGGCAGTACCAGCAGTCAACCATTTCAGTTATATCAGCAATAGTTTTCGTGCAAAATTTGCAAAGTTTCTTCATATTCTTTCACATCTTTTCTTTTTGAGAAACTATACGTTTAAAATATGCTTGCTTGAAAAATTTTATTGTTAAGTGATACTGTACTCTTACATTTTTTCTTTTTGAAAAGCTCTACGTTTTATGTATGTTTGCTTCAAATATCCTAATATATTCTACAATTACATTTATTTCATATTTATTTCAAAGCTAAATTAGCGCTCTGTTATTGTAGAGAAAAAAAGTCAAATTGAACAAACTTAAATTGAATATACCGCAAAAAATTGGGAAAATCACGAAAGGAAGTTTTGTGGATTCTATGCTGCTGGAGTCGTGAGACGGCTTCATATTTAGAAGCCATTCTCTATTTTGAAGGAGGAAAATACTCTGAGGTATGCGAAGGATCCATCAACGTAGGAAAACCTCAGCCGGCCACTACCTTCGAAATTGTGGAAAATTAAGATGTGTTGGGATAATCTAAATTCCCATAGATATTTTCATTCTAGAATTGAAGTGGTTGATTCTATATATTTATTCCATTTTAACGTTTACAAAGGCCAAACATTATTTTAAAATTAAACGTTATGTCATGTTGACATATATTAGCACGCATAGAAAAAAAACAACCTTGATCTTCTCTCTGTAAAGTCAACAAGTACATATCTAAAACACTCGATATGTGCACTTCGGACAAAGAACACAAAAATATTCATTAATTATTAACATATACCCCCCACCTTGAAATATTATTTAAAAAGTCTTTAAAGTTATCCACGCCTCTTAATCTTGTAAGGGTAGTGGACACAGTTTTGTTATAGGTCTTTTGAAAATTACCGTAGTCGTCTTCACACAGACAACACGTATTTTATTGTCTAGCCCTGGAAATAGTTCAATGACTCTTCCAAGTTTCCATCTTAACGGAGGTAAATTGTCTTATTTCATAATTACTAACTCATCTAGTGCCAAAGAACGACTTTCTGTATACCATTTTGCTTTCTTTCTATGTAATCTGATGACCAACTTGACCAAAAGTGTTGTTGAAGCATTTGTAAATGTTGGTATTTTGTTAATCTATTTTCTAAAATATGACGAACATCTGGATCTTTGAGGCGTCTTCCAATTAAAAAATGAGCCGGTGTTAAAACATCCATATCATCTGGTCTTGATGATGAATGACACGAATTGAGAACGTCTTCAATTTGTGCAAATACAGTGGTGAGACCTTCAAAAGTTATTCTAGAATTACCTAAAATACGTTTCATGTGAAACCTGCACGATTTCACCCCCGCTTCCCAAAGCCCTCCAAAGTTAGGTGATTTTGCCGGAATAAACTCGCAGAGAATCTCTTCATTTCCAATTTTATAACTAAAAGATTCTGCATGAGTTTCTGAGAATTTTTTAAATTGATTGTTTGCACCCACAAAGGTAGTTCCATTATCAGGGAAAGTTTTGAAAGGTTTTCCCCTTCTTGCAACAAATCTATGAAAACTGGCTATAAATACATCACTAGTTAAATCTGGAACTACCTCTATATGTATAGCTTTGGTAGAAAAACATACAAATAAACATATATAACATTTATTAATTTGTGCACCCCTACCATACTTGCTCTTGATATGAAATGGACCTGCGTAGTCCAGTCCAACTATATAAAACGGCGGGGATGGTCTAACCCGCTCTTTTGGAAGCATTCCCACTACCTGCTGACAAGGTTTAGGGTTTCCTGAAACATTTAATACACATGTGGAACATTTGTTTAGCCAAATTATGTCCGCCCAAAACCCAAAACCCAAAACTGTTCTCTAATACTACATAAAATCAATTTGGGACCTGCATGGAGTAATTCGGCATGTGTAAATTCAAAAAACAATTTTATCAACCGATGTTTAGCTGACAACAAGATAGGGTGTTTTTTCGAGTAATCCAAATTAGGCAATTGCAGCCTACCCCCCCCTAAGGAATCCATTTTGGTCTAGAAATGACTTAACTTGTGCAAGTTTTTATTAGATAATGACTTTCCCTTTTGTAGTTCATTTATCTCCAAAAAAAATGTTTCTTTTTGACACATACTAATCAATTTATCCAATGAGTTATTCAATTCCATAGGTTTAAGAGAACCAGTTTCAACTTTCTCTTTTTTCATCCTACCAATAAACCGCAGGCAATACGCGAAAGATCTTTTTAACTTATTAAAACAATTGAAATTCTTAAAACAAAAAGTATCCCGCTTGGTCGTACAATTAAAAACATTAACCTTGGTCTCAGGAAGAGTTGAAGGTTTTTCAAACATACGAGACACTGGCCAATAAGTGTTATCTAGGTGTAGCCATCCAGGACCATTCCACCACATTGAATTGACTACAAGATTTGAAGCAAGTAGTCCCCGAGATATTATATCTGCAGGGTTTTGTTCTGATCTCACATGCATCCAATAATTTGTATTTCGGCTACCTTATTTCCAAGAAATATTTGCAAATTACTGGAATTCATCTCTAACCAGCCTAATACCACAGTTGAATCACAAAAATAAAAAACTGTGTCTATTTTTATAGTCTATGCCTTCAAAACCCTATCCATCAGTTTTGCCAACAACAATGCCCCAAAAAGTTCAATTCTTGGAATCGTCAAGACTTTGAGTGGAGCTACTTTAGCTTTAGAACATAGAAGATTCACAAATATTTTACCAGTCTGGTCTTCACTTCCAACATAAATATTTGCCCCATAAGCTTGAGAAGATGCATCACAGAAACCTATCAAATCAAGATTCCTAAAATTAGTACATATTGCATGTCTAGGGGATTATAAGAGAATTTAAAATAGATAAATCGTCTCTTAGTTTAAACCATTGACTTTCTAATTCTAAAGGCAATTATTCATCCCATCCTATTTCTTCCAACCAGAGCTTTTGGAGTAAAATTTTTGTCAATATGACACAAGGTCCAACCAATCCAAGAGGCTCAAAGATTTTTGAAATTTCTGAGAGTATTACTCTTTTCGTTACTCTCTTGCGGTCAATGGAAAGTTTAGTAGAAAACTTTGAGATATTCTCTTTAAATTGCCAAACCAATCCAAGTGTCTTATTTTCAGTTTTATCTCCCAAAACAAACTTTATCCCTAACCTCTATTCCATCCAATACATTGAGTACATTTAAATCATTTGATACCCACTTACGAAGTTCCATCCCTCCAGCTTTCAAAATTCGAGAAATTTGGCAACACAGCTCTATAGCCTCTTCGATGACTGAGCCCCAGTCAGCAGGTTATCTATGTAAAAATCTTTCAGTATAGCCTGTGAAGCCTTAGAATATGTGGCACAAACCTCAATACCCAACTGTTGCAAACACCTTACCGCTAAGTATGGAGCAGATCGTGTTCCATATGTAACCGTGTTAAGAGTATAATCTACTAATGGATTTGTAGGGGAAGATCTCCAAATTATCTTTTGCAATGACCTCTGAGATGGATTCACCCATATCATCCTGTACACCTTAGCTACATCAAAACATACAGCCACTACGTGTTTTCTAAATCTGAGAAGACCTAAAAATAAATCATCCTGTAATCTCGGGCCAATATACTAGATGTCATTGAATGATATTCCAGAATATGTTTTTGCCGAACCATCAAAAACAACTCGAAGTTTGGTAGTATCTGAATTTTCATTCAAAACACCATGATGTGGAAAATAGTAATGTATGTATCTCTTCATCCCCTGATGCATCAACCACGGACATGTGCCCTAAATCTAAATATTCCTGCATAAATTGAACGTACCTGTCTCTCAATTGAGGATTTTTCTCCAACCTTTGCAAAAAAACTCCGTAGTGCTGCGCCTCTGGAATTCCTCAATTTTGACAAAGGTTCCTTTAGTGGAATTGTAACAACAAATTTCCCATCAGTAGCCCTCCTGGTCGCTTCTTTAACCCGGCGGTAGTCGCGCCGGGTCTCACAGACCCAAAGATTTTCTATATTCTAAAATCTCAGACGTGGAAACCCTGTTGACCACCACCCTCCCTCTAGTTTCCCAACATTGGGAGTCGATGCACATGCAGTGATCAGTTGTAATTTGTCTTTACGATATTTTGTGTAAATCCGAATTTTTGGTAGTCGGACCCGGCTCGACCAAATTATTCGTTCAAGTTTTTAGATCTATGCCTAGGCCATACAAATATATATTGTGAAGAATGTGATGAAGGGCCTGTTGATGATGGGATTACAGATCAGAATAATTAAATATTACATCTACTCACATAGTTGCATATTAACCATTTAATAAAACTCATGATTTTCAAAAAACAATTCACCAGTTAATTCATCTAAGCTATTTGTAAACAAGTATGTAAATAATTTCCAATACAATGTTTTGTATAGAAATACTTTATTCGTTTATATACTTTCAATAATATAAATCAAAATGTGCTCAGGAAGCCTTAGAAACAATCTGTTTCTCATCAGAAATCTCTTCTATTTTCCAAAATCTTTCTACTTGTTCCATAAGGATTATATTACATTGTACCCTATTTCTAACCTTTTCCTTGAACCATATTGAGCCAGTTACAATCCAACCCAATCTAGTTTTTTGCAAAGTAGGTAAATAGTTACCTAATTTTATTTGGCCCACACAATTTGATTTAAAGAAAGGAGGATAAGCTAATACTTTATTGTCAGGAATATTTAAATGGGTTATTTCAATTTTATGACTAGGTATATTTCCACAAATTTCTGGTACTACAAAACAAGAAATCTTTTTAATAAAATTAACCAACAGTGACTTAATTTCCACAAAACATCTATTCATAATGTTTGCAGATTGCTGATTTATCCCAACTATATCTTTATTGACTTTTTTCAGCTCTAAACCTAAAAATTCTACTAATTCAGTGGTAATAACGTTGGGTTGACTCCCAGTATCCAAAAAAACTCGACAAACATGTAACGAACCATCTTTAGAAACTACCTGAAGTAATGCAGTAGATAACAATATATCTTCTGTCACTTCATCACCATTATCTAAAAATAAAGATGTTACTTGAACCTGTGAACAGGAAGCCTGAGAAACATGCGCATTATTATCAGAATTATTTTGAATGCAAGTTGCCTCAGTTATTCCATTATATCTTAATACATTTGCACTCAAATCTTTCTTGTCTATTTCAATAAATTTACAAACTGAGTCCCATACACTTTCATATAATGGTATAAATTCTGTTAGAATTTTTGCCTCACATTCTCAAAAGATAGACATTTTAAAAATCCACTTTTCTACCCGAAAAAACCTCTGCTTTCCAATGTGAAAATTTGGATTTCAAATATTTCGATTTTTAGTTCCAAGATGCCTGGAATACGTTGCGCTGTAGCAGGGTGTAACAATAGTTTTGTAGATTGTAAAAAAACTGGAAGAGACTTAAGTTTTTTCCGGTCTCCATCACATAAAGATTTTGTGTCATCTACAATACGAGAAGAATGGATAAAAAGGTGTCACAAATCAAAAACGTTCAACGCTGAAAATCATAGAGTGTGCTCCGTTCATTTTACTGAGACCGACTTTGAACGGGATTTAGAGAATGAACTCTTGGGTAAGCGTAATAATAACCATTACATGACAGTTGCAGACGCTATTTTCTTCACGACCAAGAAACAGTATAATTTCAGGCGGTGTAGACAAAAAATAACTTTTGGTCAGCTTGGAAATTATAACAATTAATATTTGGTTTGACATCTTCAACAGTTATATCTCAAAAGGAACTATTCCATCAAAAAATGCCTTTGGTATGATTTAATTTTAAATTTAAAAGCCATTGGAAAGAATACACTACAAATATTTCAGAAAGGAATGTTAATGTCAATAAAATCCTTAAAAAATGTATACAATGATTTAAAAGAAAATTTAGGAATAACATATATTTGCTCCCACAAACTTAACCAAGATTGTTTAGAGAATTTTTTTTTTCCAAGTCCGTAGTAGATGTCCCAATGAGCATCCAACACCTTTAACTGCCATCTACAGAATGAGGATGATTATTTTAGGTAAAAACCCAGGCATCCTTGACGCCAATGTTAATACTGAAGCATCAAAAGAAGAGGAGTATATTGTTCCTAAAGTGTTAGCAGCTTCTAAAATTAATGTTCCTAGTGAAACACTCAACTTTAGTGATAATCAAGGCAGTTCTTTTTCATTATCGGGACAGGAAATTCAATGTTTGAGCGAAGCATTGAAGTTTTACCAATGGAAGAAACTTCTAATGATGCATTGGAGTATATAGCAGGTTACCTAGCAAAAAAATATAAAGACATGTTACCCAATTTGGGTGATTTTTCATTTAATAAAAATGAGTATAAAATTGAATCAGCCATTTCAAAACCTCATAAATCACACAATTAGAGTTTTTTTAGGAATCAATAAAAGCTATTTCATGCACCAACAAAGGACTTTTTTACTCTAAAATTAGTACATATTTGAGTTGCAAAAAATTAAAATATTGAATAACCTACACAGTTTATAAATAATAATAATGAAAAAAACCTGAAAAACTGATCATGACATGTTTTTTTTGCAAGAAATAGGGTAAGTGGAACATAATTTAACATAGTAATCAATTTTTTTCATTGCTTATTGAAAATTATACTTAAAAATTAACTTATTAAAATTTCACATGTATTAATTTGTCATGTTATAATATCTCTAAGGTGCGCAAACATATTTTACATCATTCTTATCCGGATTATCTTAAACATTTGCAGTTGGCCAACTAAAAATGCTGTTACATAATGGCTTATGCTTTTCCAGAATACTATCCCCTGAACTTGCTTTTAAATCGCCCAATTAATTATTATTATTTAAAGTAAAAGGAATGTCTTTTGACTTACATGATTTATACCCAGAATACGCATCTACCTTAAAGAAATGATTTAAAAAAAACATATTCAAAAAAATGTGACTTAAAAGGATTTCCTCATATATTGAATACTTTATTTTTTTGTTATTAAAATTAGAAAATTAAATAAATAACACCACGAATTTCACAGTTTCATAATTCGCGGCGCGACGCACGCATGGGTAACCGGTGACGTCATCAAACTCGGCTGACACTTTTCAGTTTTTAATCAATCCAATTCTCATCTAACATCCTTGCGCGTGGCTTGCATTCAGTAAAATAATAATTAAAATGGTGATTATCACAAAAAACTGTTTAAGTTATTATATGGAAAAAGGTTCCACAAAAGTATACTTCTGGGATTACACGCGTTTCCTTGTAAGTATTATTATGGTTACTTAGCTAACTTGATACTAATTACATTAGGATCTGATTCATATCAGTGAATTGATAATGTCCTTGTTTTAGGTACTAAAATATTACTTAGGTTTACAAGTATGGGAAGAGCTATACAAGACATACTATGAATACCCTCATATAAACCTATCTCAGTTAATGGAAATGTCTGAGTGGAGTTCAATGCAAACTCTGAGGTAAACTACACTTCCAAAATATTAATTGGTATGACTGTCACTATTAATCAGGTAAAAAGATGAACTCCAGACCATACACATCACTAAATTACAATATGGAAAGGTCTTACTTGTCTCTTTACATCTCCAAAATCCTTGTGAGGTTTTACCTACTGATGGTTCTCTGCTCTACAGTTGAAGTAGTAGTTTGGTATAAACTTGGTTTGGATGAGAGGTTGTCAGAACTTAGTAGTAGCTGTTGAAGGTATAGCGCTACGTAAGCTATAAGTTGAAGCAGCAATCTCCAAGAAATGGAACCAAAGAAGTAAGACGTAAAAGGATGAAAAAGAACCAAAGAAAAAAAGAAAGAATAAGAAGGTCTGAAAAGAAAATATAAATAAGAAACAGTGTTGGTAATGGAGTCCCTTTAAGTGATTTGTTTTTGTTGAATCAGGAATCTATATCCATGTGATCATGCACCCTTACAACTAATTGCATAGGAGGATCCCTGATCGTTAATTTTCCAAATTTTCAGAACCGTAATGAAACGAAAGTTGAACAACTATGAAACTTGGGAAAAGTACAAAACAAAATGGTGGAGTTTGGAAAAAACCAGTGGCCAGTGTCAATGGCCTTGAAAGGTCAGGCGAGGTCTTCTACCTTTTCAGTTGGGGGTCAAGGTCAAGAAACTAACTGAATGTTTAAAGGATTCAGTCGCCTTTGGGATTTATGTATGTATGTATGGATTTATGATGTATCAAAGTCAACCTATGAACCAGTTTTCAAAATGTAAACAATCGCACTGATTTGTTTCTTCAAATTAAATAACTATTTGCAATATACCCTATTATTAGTTGGACCTAAGTATAATACGTGATGTGGTTTTTTTTGAAGGTAATAATAAATAAATCTTTTATGCATCCAAACCATGGTTATTAATAAAGTATTTGTATTTTAGAACGAACCGTAACAACTCTCCTCCACCTTGGGAAAGGGTTTTTATAGAAAAACCCGTAATGGAATTCGGTTAGTATGGTTTGAAGATACATATATATATATACATAGAAATAGATCCTATCCAATATACTTAATCTAAACGAAAAATATGTACATTTACAAAGTATCGTCTTCTGTTTCAGAATCATGTCGATCTGGTGGGTGCACCGAGAAAAAAATTTCATCCTCACAGCAAGTTTTATCGCTATTCCAGCCAAAAAATCTATTGAAATAGGCGCTAAGAGAGATATGTGCTATGGCAGTAAAGATTGCTTTACTAAAATCTCTTTAGTATAGTAGTAAAGTATTTTTATAAAGTACCTTTACTAAACCAAAATATAAGTTTTACGAAAGTAGCAGAGTATTATTGTAGAAATGGTAAAACTCTTTACTGATATCAAAAAGTGATCTGGTTCTCCTAGAAATCTAAGCCAGCTGTATTAGATGATGATTATTTTAAAGTAGTTAAGTCGGGTTTTGGTCTAGACAAGGTTTTAATTTTCTATTGGAAGCTAAATTACTAATTTAGAATATATATTTTTTAGATGCCAGTCAGTTGTTTACTATCGCGGCAATATTCATTGGTTTTATAAACAAGCTTATTTTCTGTCTTAGAAAAATCCTTATGAAACGCAGGAACATTATATTCCCAAATCATTCAACTTATTTCCCGCATTTAATAATATTTATGATGCTACAGAAGTATGTCTTTTCAGGAATTTTTTTTTGACTGGAGATTTTGCCGTATAATACTGGATATAACATTAATGAGTGGTTATTTGATAGGCCACAATATACCAGACCAGAACTGCAAATACACTATATATAGGTGTTTTGTTCAAAATCGCACATCTAATAACAATAATAAATACATAAGAATATCGATAGGTATTTGCCAAAGTAACGTAAGTAACCAAAAATGATTAGTAGAAAAAACGTTTCTTTTACGGGTATGATTAAAAAAATTATTGACATGCGTTTTTAAAATAGTTGAAAATAAAGTTTAAATTATAATTTAGGCTTACTACACTTTGGCAGTACCTTCTTAACAACAGAAGCTTTACGTTAATAAAAAACACCAGAAATGTCACTTACGTTACTTTGGCAAAAATGCATCGATATATAGAAAATGCCCAACTTTAAACCAAATAACTTATGTATTCTATGTATTTTTTGGTACATCATAACCTTTTATTATATGGCTTGGTTATCAAATATTGTACCTAACTACCCACTAACATGCACCCTGCACACGCATGTTTCAACAAACCTACGCAGTATATCGGGATCAATTTCAAGCTGCAATAGAAATTTCAATTTTAACTGAGTTGATAAAAGCTTTTTAAATTCCATACAGCACATGTGAAAACTAAAACGTGAAAGTGTAACTTCACCCACCAATGATGACATGAAAATGCCTATTATAATGCCGGAACTACCGAGTTGTTGCGCGTCGTTCTCGCGCACATTCAATTATCGCACTCCTTTACAAATTGCCTATCCATGATTGGTTAAACGACGACCTTTGTAAATAACGGACATTCAAATTGCAAATGAATATCTACTAGACCAAGGGTTTTCTTTTCTGTTTCAGCGAAGAAAAATGTTATTTAAAAAAAAATAATTTATATTTAATATATATAATATATTTATATTTATTTAGTGATAGCAAAGAGCTTATTTATAACAGAAAGAAATACAGATTGCGTAAAGTACATACGAACCGTCTGGATTACACAAGTACGACAGAAAAACAGCTGAAAGAGAGAGAAAGAATAATTATGCGTGGTCATTAAGGCGTGTACTTTGTTTCACCTTAGGGGTGTATACTTATTTCCCGAGACTGGCCGAATGCTCATTGCCCCCCTATTTTAACCGCTGTTGCCAGAAGCGCAGATTAATTTGTACAAATGATATAGTTGTCTCGTTATCGTTGACTTTTTTTCGAGGGTGAAAATACAGCACGTTTGTGCCAGCATTACGCCAAATAATCTTAGAGATATGAGATCAAATATTTATCACAGATTTGGTTATTGTCTGGCACAGGCAGGTGGTTTATTTGAGCACTTAATTCATTAAAATTATGTTTACCTTTAGAATGGATTTTTATTTTTATTCTTTCAGGAAGTTTATATTTTATGTTTAGAATAGGTGTAGGCACCTACCTACTTATTTTATTTTTTCAATTTAATTTATTAATGGAAGGGACTTTTAGTTTATTAATTATGGTTCTCTCAAGAAATGCTGTTTTATTTTCAAGTTACAATGGCTAAAATAATATCCTATTGTAGTTAGAAATTGTCAGCTTGTCTGAAATGATCATATTGACAAAAATGAATTTTAAGATCTATAGGTTACGTAATAACGATTGTATTTTTTTATTTCTTTAACACCCTCACTCCTTCCATGTTGGGAGCATACTGAATATCTCCAACTAGTGAATTATCTCTGTAAAGGACCATTCGGCCAGTCTCGGGAAATAAGTATACACCCCTAAGATGAAACAAAGTGATGACCGCGCACAATTATTCTTTCTCTCTCTTTCATATATCCTTGTCGACTTGTGTAATCCGAGGGCTGGGTTCCAAAGTAATTTACGCAATCTGTATGTCTACGGTAGTGAAGTAATGTTTAATAAAAGTGAAAATTCCTGGTACAAGAAAGATATTTTGTATTTTTAATAAGTATCTTATAGTTTCTGTTCAGAGATATAAGAAAAGTTGATTTTACTGACTCAGTTAAGCAGTTTTATTACCACAGTGAAAATTCTACTTGTCTTAGCCAAAAAAAATTTGGGAAAGAACGCTTTACTGGGAATTTTCTCAGTGTGACTTTTGAGGTCCTTGGTGTGCCAGACGCCTTTATTTTTGCCATCCGGGCCTTTCAGCTGATAGGACCAGGGAGATAGGATTTTATCGATGGTAGAGGGCCCTTCAAACTTGTGGGTCAGCTTGGCAGTAATCCCTTGTATTTGGTCAGAAAGAGTGTAAACTCTCTTCCAAACTTGATCACCCACTTTAAATGTTTCATCTCTTCGGAGATTATACCGTCGGCGACTTTTCTGAAAGGATACTTTTATTCGAGAGGCTACGTCTAAAAATACTTCTTTGAGTGCTTTAGCTCTGACCAAGGGGTCGTAGACCTCGTCAAAGCCATCCCGTGGGTTGCGGTCACGCCCACAAAAATCTACTTCCCTAGAGAACATAATAAAGTTCGGAGATAACCTTGTTACCTCATCTCGGCCAGAACGCATTGCACAGGCAACTTTCTGTAAGTATTGGTCCCATCTACGGTGATTGTCTGCAACATAAGCACTGAGAGTTGTTTTAAGCACTCGGTGGTATCTCTCTACAGCGTTTCCTTGAGGGGAAAAATTGGGCAGATATCGTTTGTGTAAATCATACTTATCCAAGACAGAGACGAACTTATGACTCCGAAATTGTTTCCCGTTGTCGAGGATCACCTTTTTGGGGACTCCAAACATAAGGAAAACATTATCCTCGATAATTTCTGCAATTCTAGGTGCAGTATCGTTCCGAAGAGGAAAGAACAACACAAATTTACTGAATGAGTCATTTACAGTTAATATATACGAAAATCCGGAGGTTGATCTAGGCAATGGGCCTACCAGATCCATACTAAGTACTTGGAATGGTCTTGTTATCGTTGGGGCAACACTAAGCATCAATCCTCCGGGAGCCTTTTGCTCAGGTTTCGTTTGAAGGCAAACTACACATCGACGAACAAATCGAGCTACATCGGCTTTCATTTTTGGCCAGTAAAAGGCTTGAGTCAGGCGTGCTAAAGTTTTGAAAACTCCTAAGTGTCCGCAGGTTGGAGGGTCGTGATGTTCTCTTATGATAGTATTACGATTCTCCTTTGGTACTACCTTCAACCAATCAGAGGTGGATAATTTGGGGTAAGTTGGTTTTGCCAGTTTAAAAAGCTCTTGATGTTCAAGTCTCCAGTCGGGGTACTTATCTAGGTCTTTCCGAATCTTCTCCATTTGTCGAAGGTACCACGGGTCTTTGACGGGTTCGGTGGTGGTATGTATGACTTCCATGCGGGGAACTGTCCGAGATAAGGCATCTGGAACGACGTGATCGGTTCTTTTCCGGTGAATTATCTCGAAGTCATACTGTTGTAGTTGTACTGCTCATCTGGCAACTCGACCAACTTGATCTTTGAAGTTGTACAGCCACTTCAAGCTATAGTGGTCGGTAACTACGGTAAATCGGGAACCTTCAACGTAAGGGCGAAACTTCTCTACAGCGTAGACATTCCTTCTCGGTTGTACTATACTTTCGTTCCGCTTTAGTGAGGGACCTACTAAAATACGCGATGAGTTTTTCCCCATCGTCAAAGGTTTGCGATAAGGTGGCACCTATACCATAGTCACTCGCATCTGCCTGTATCACAAATGACACATCAAAATTTGAACAAGTGAGGATAGGGGCGTAGACTAAGTGCTCTTTAATTTTTCTCATTGACTCGGAGCATGATTCATCCCATGAAAACTTCACATTCTTACGCAGCAGAGCAGTGAGTGGTGCGATTAAACTGGAGAAATTGGGTACAAATCGCCTATACCACGAGGGTAGTCCAATTACTCTGCGTATTTCGGTGGTGTTTTTGGGGTCAGGAATATTCAAAATCGACTCTATCTTTTCAGGGTCCACCATAAATCCTGTTGAATTCACCACATACCAAAGGTATTTCAACTCAGGCTTGCAGAAGTGACACTTATCTTTATTCAAGGTCAGACCGGCGTCTCGTAATTTGTTAAGCACTTTCTCAAAAATCTCAAGGTGTTTCTCGAAGGTAGGAGTGCAAATATGAGACCGTCGAGATAAACAAAAACATGCTGCTCTAGTTCAACTCCTACGACTCGATCTATAAAACGCTGCCACGTTGCCGGAGCATTGTGCAGTCCAAAAGGTAGGCTCTTAAACTGGAATAATCCTCGAGTAGGTACGACGAAAACTGTAAGAGGTAGTGAGGCTTTGGCAACCTTAATCTGCCAATACGCCGATTTTATATCGAGAGTTGTGATGAGGTATTTAGCATCTCGAAGTTTGTCCAACAAATGGTAGAGGGTACGCATCTCGCTCGCTGACTTCATTGAGTTTTTTATAATTAACACAGAAGCGATATGATCCATCAGAATTTTTCACGAGAACAATCGGAGATGCCCAAGGCAAATTAGATGGTTCTATGATATAATCTGCCAGCATTTTGACTATTTCCATATTTACATAACGTTGTAAAGTAGGCGGAATTGGGTAGTGCCTTTGTTTTATGGGTGGAGCAGTTGTTTTAATTTCGTGCTCAACTAGGTGAGTACAACCTAATTTCGTCTCCATAGCCTTAAAAGTAGCATCCACCAAGGTATCCAACTGGACCTTCTGCTCTACATTGAGATGCTCTAACGAATGAATGGCTGTTATATATGTTTACTATCTGATTCCTTGTCAGTCCTAAAAGTCCATTGATCAGAATATAAATCAGGTACAATACCCATTGACAACCAAAAATCAATTCCTAGGATAACAGAGTGTGACAGGCCTGGTACTACAAGTACTTCCAAAATTTTCACCTTGTCCTGCAGTTGAATAGGAACAGTTATCGTACCTAGAACGTCACATTTAGCACCGTTGGCAACAACACAATTAGAAATAGAGGATGAACACCTAAAACCGCTGTCTTATAGTGCGAAGAACCTTTTCACTGGAATATTAATTGACAAATAAGGACGAAAATAAGGACGATTATCATTTTAAGCCTGCTCCAGAACAACATCTAATAGTACCATCATGGACGGTGACGAGTTATGGGAGTCCGAATTTACAACAGAGGGGGGTTCGGACCGATTTAGTTCGGACCTGACTTCCGGTTTTTTGAACTGGAAGGACAGTTGCTTGCCATGACATTATCGCGAACGCATTTAAAGCAAAACTTTCGCTTTGGATCGGGGCAGGAACGAAACGTGAATAGGTCTATGGTAAAGATATATTTTACTATATTTGGAAAATAGTTTTCAATATGTTTTCGAAGTAATTTGGGGATCATTCAATAAATCTTCTTCATATAGTGTGTTTGATGCTGTTGCTTCTTCTGCACTATTATATAATTCATCCCCTGATGTGCCGCTGTTCTCAGTTCTTTCTGAAGTATTATCGGGAGCGACGTCATCATTGAACAAAGGTTCGTCTTTTGGTTCTGTTTTCAGCTCTTCTTTCTTGATGAACGCTTCTATTGTTTTAGAAAATGATTTAACAATTTTTTCGAGTGGTTTTGAAATTGGTTTGAATAATTTATTTATTTTCTGTTTCCCCCAACTTTGATGTGAGATATTTTTGGCGAATTGCACGAGCTAATTGATTGACTTTTTTCTAACGCATAGCCGTTGCAAGAATGTGATTATTGTCTGACACGTTTTCAATGAATGATTGCATGCTGTTGATCACTTATATTTTCATATATTGGTCGAACCCTTTGCGATAACGCCAGTTGATGAGACGAAAGTCTTTAGCAATAACTAAAGTACCGTAGTTTTCCGACCACATATCCACATATTCGCCTAAACGTGTCTGGCGACACGTGTCCATCGAATATGTGATTGAGATGAATGTTTGGATATTTTAGAGTAAGTTTGGCAAGGATAAAGAGCATCAACGTTCTGGTGTCGACATATTGAATAGTATTTACGAATTTTTTGCTATCCATCGCATGCAACGTCATCAAATACAAAAATGGAATTTGATCTCGTCTCGTCTGGACTTATACCTTATTATAACGAAACGAAATATACCTCGTCAAGTGATTGATACTTTTCTTGAAATAACGACTTCGAATAGACATACACATTTTCAAATTTTGCACTATTTGAATTGAATAGCAGTGAGAGCATCACGTTAGTCTTGCCACAGCCACTGGGGCCACCTATTATGACACGAAAAAAATTTTATAGTAGGATGCCATATTTACAAATTGTCTTATTCACTGCAAAGTCCAAGTTTTCAATGGGTAGCGTGCCTTTCTGTTGAACGATATTCACCTTGTGTCAATTACAGACAAACATAATATACAGAAAATATACTAGAAAAACGACTTGCACGTGTTAGGTCAAAGGATTCATCTTTCGGATAATAAGCTGCGGCTTCGCTCGGTACTGATGGCATGAAGTTGAAAAGAAAAGTTCGAATGGGCTGCCGTGCAGTTAGTGGTGGGAAAATCAAAACATTCCTTTAATTGTGTTTTAAAAATTAACACAAAACTGTAACAAGCAGGGTGGCATTTCACTACCTGAAACTGGTCTATTTTTGCTTTGCGAGCAGCTAAAACAATAGTTAAACAGATGAAAAAAAATTGATGTACCACGAATAATTCAAATGCCAAAGAGTAGTGGTTTCCTATCACTTTCACCACTGTTCGCAGGATTTTCGGCTGTTGGTGCGTTTGCGGATGGAGCGGCAGGCGCAGCAAAAACAGTGGTTGATGCACCTACTGCACAAACAAATTAGGAGAAGTTTGTCACAATACAGCAATGGAACAAAACCAACAGATTGGTCAGGCTTGTATATGAGAAAAATTGCGCGAGGGGTATTCGGCTGGTTTTTAAAAAAACAGCGCCAACAAAAATTACTAGAACTACCTAGAAAATTACCGAACCGCGGTATGCGAAATTATTGGAATTAAAAAATTTTCGAGATGTTTTTATGCGAGATGAAATACCTAAAGACTGTTCTCATCGACAAAAAGGATGTGTAGTCGTGAATTTAGATGTTTCAAATAATAGCGGTACACACTGGGTGGCTTATTGTAAGAACAATGACAATGTTGAATATTTCGATTCATTCGGCAATCTGAGACCTTGCCGCGAACTTGTTCAATATTGGAGACGTGGAGGAAAAATTATCAAATTTTCTTAAAATAGGAAGCAATTTCAAACATACGATCAAGTTAATTGCATTATAATCTGCCCGAATTAAATACTTATTGGGATGGACCTCCCATTTCGCAAGCTGACTGCTATATTTAATAAAAATGTGAGCTAATAATGTTTTAGCAATAAAATAATCTTTTTTTGAATCAGTTTCTGCTATTTAAGCATCCACATTAACCCGCATTAATAGAGGATTGTGGCTCCTACTTGAAGAAAGAAAATTTGTTACGAATTGTTCACGAAGTGATAAATGGAAAAAGATGAATAAAATAGTGTCTAAATATCATTTATATTTCATTAAACATAGACATTTAATTCATTCCATTCCAAGTCCTGCATATTCGCAATTAAGAAGAAAGGAGGTGTCCAAAGAATATAGAAAACATCTTTGCTTTATAATTGAAATGTATCAAAATTATCCTGTAAACAAATGAATAACAGACTATCAAAATAGTTATTTGTATGCTTAGGCCGCGAAATACCTTTTTAACGTACCGAAAGAACAGTTATCGCCGAGGCCGATTGCGGCGGAGGCAAGATAATCTTGAGGTCGTAAAAAAGTTTCGCGGCCATGGCATACACACTATTTTTCGTGCAATCGTTGAAATTATTAGACTAGATAATTGTAAATAAATATATTATTGCTCTAAAATCAACAGCAGTTCAATGTATTCAACAGTGTCACCGTGTACTATGGAAATGATATGTTTTAATACATACAAGATATTTTGACAGTTCTTGCTTCAACTTTTGGAGTGAATATAACTAATAATACAAACTGTACAATTAATATTAATATTCATCCTAAATAATATAAGTACTTATGTATTTGTTGGTATTCAATAAAAAATAATCCTGGTCCTTGTAGTATTTTAGAAATGTCAAATTTGGAAGTGATATTCAAATTTGGAAGTGACGTTTGGTTTTGCAGCCGTTGCTATGGGTAACGTCCGCGAAATACTGACTTCGCGTGCGATTGCACGAGAAAATATTTTGTCATTATAAACGTTAAAAAATTTCCAATATAATACGCTGTTGGGTAACCACGAGGAAAAAATGTCCACTAAAATTCATCCATTGCCATGGTGATCTATCAAAAAAACACGTTTTTATTGGTTGAAAATTACAGGTGTGTGATTTTCACTTATAATATCACAAGAGCTTAAATTATTTCTGTAAATTTTCTTAAAATATTCATGCCTGAAAGAAAATTTCCGGGAAATAATTTAAGCATGAAAATTTCACACCTTAATTTGTAAAAATTATTAATCCAACCTGACATTTTAAATTATTTTCATTGCTTGTCAAGTTGAACAGGGTATTATTGTTTTTGACAATGTTGATTTGTAATTTTTGACTAACCGGTTTTGTCACAAAGTTAGATAATTACTAGTTTAAGACGTCTGTATGTTAAGTTTAATAAGTGTATAGTGAAATGTCACGGTTTGGTAAAGAAAATCCACACGACAAGAAATTTTGCATTATTCACAGGATTATCTATATTATTTAATGGTTGTCGATCATATGTTCACCTTTTCAACTGTCAAAAAACTTCAACTTAATAATATCATGGTGCCTCGAAAAAATTTTTTTAGTGGCCATGGTAGCTAGTCAAAATTAAGGCATCTTAATGGTTAAAAAGTAGTGTGAAATTTTCACTAGTAATACCACTGGAGGTCAAATTATCGAGCATCAAGTAGAAAATAAAACACATCTACCTCAATGACATTAAATTGGAATTGATGAAATCCACAAACTTGAATATATCGGGATGCACTGAATAAAAAGCAGAATTAAAATGCTTGTGGTTAGGTTAGGTTAGGTTAGAGAATCACTTTTCAAATAAAAAAATTAATCTTTTCAGTAAGAATTCAGACAATTAACTGATGAAAAATAATTTTATTTTGGTTGTAGACAGGTCACAAACTCATATTAGTATTAGAGTAATTAAATAAGCCCATAATTTTCTTGGAACCCTTAATCCAGCTTTCGCGACCAAGTGGTCTGTACCTTTTGAATAGTGAAAGGATTAAATTTGGGTAAAACTGACCGCGGCGACCAGAAGGTATATGCCCGTCCCTTGTTTGCATTCGCTGCTGTGTTCCGCACTCAAGATCGATACTCCAACATAGTAATATAAGCAACGTCAACTCGTTTAGCTGATTATTTTCCATGTTCTTTCTAGTGAATGTCTTAGGATCTGTTACGGATTAATTTTGATTTAGCGCCTATAGCTTAGAGTCAGGTGAAATTCTTCGAATGTTTACTGTTTTTTTGAATAAAAACAATCATTGGTGACAATTTTGTCAAATGCTGCGAAATAAACAGATGAACAATTATCACAATTTCAATTTCACTAAAATATTGCATTGACTATTTAAGGAATATTAAAGAAAATGATAACCTATTTCAGTTATCGTTTTGTTCTTCTTAATTGTATAATGAAATTTATGAATTTCAACTTACTCTTACTATTTTAAAATATGGACACAATGAAGGCATCCGTACTAAAGTTTCTAATATAAAAAGTATACATTATTAGTTTCAAAAGTATTACCTGATTTGTATGATACGCAATAAGTATCATAAGTCAAAACATCAAGCAAATGTGGAGAGATAGTTGAACACTCCTTAAAATCAACTCTCAATACATCTGAATCCAATACTTCTAAGATTTGTCCATCTTTTCCAAGCTCATAACCAGAAAGAACCATCTTATACTCAGGTTTATTTTCGAAGCCCAAGCAAATTGGTCTAAGGTCGTTAGTAATGTCAATAGAATTACTCAATCGCAAAACTGCTACATCATCAGTAAGAAAACCAGGTTTGTAACCTATAATCGCAAAGAAGAAAGATGAAGTGAAGTAATGGGAAATTTTATGTTAATTTTGAATTTGTTTGATAGCTTATCTTAAATAAAGCAGATTAGAACAAAAATTTCGCTGGATCATTCAGAAATTACTTCAAAAATCACGAATTTAGTTCAAAAAGTGGTACTTTTTCAACAGTAATGAATGCTATTTTACGATAAATATTTACACTTTAAACTGTAAAGCTTATTATCTTGAACTAAATGTAAGTCTGTTTCACAAAAAAAACCGGAAGAAAATATTAAGACAAACCAATTAGTTCAACCAAAGATTAGTCAATACTGATAGATAAAAAAGTCAATGTCAAATATATTAATATTGTAAGTCGTTTTTAATGAAATAAAGTTCGTTTTTCGTTCATCGTTTATTCATATAATATTAAGAAATACTTCTATGGCTCACTGCTCATCTTAACAGAAAATACTTATTTTGCTAATTTTTAGAAATATTCTTAAGCATAACTATTTTCAGTTGACACTTTAGGTTATAAAATTACACCCTAAAATCTTATGTCTAGGTAGCCTAGGTTCACAATTTAGGATCAGGTGACACATTTAGCGGCGTTGTCAAATGGTGTTTATTTTCTTTCAGTTGACTTAGTTATGCATTGTAGTAGATAATATGAATATAACATTAAAATGAAAAAATATTTGCATTTTTAATCATGAAAATTGAAATAATAAACATTCTAAGAATGTAATGTTTATCTTAGATTTGTTGTATACAAAAATAAAAGATATTAAAACAAACTAACTACTGGACCACATAGTATTTTTCTTTTATCACGAATCTTAGTTCACTATGATAGGGGTAATTTTTTCAATACTAACAAATTGTCCAGTACTACCCTTGCATCGAGAATACGACACTGCAGAGAAATGGTGACAAGTGCATTTACAGAAATGCAACTTTCTTTACCAAAAATTGGAGGGTCTGGAATTATATATAGTACAGGTAAAGGAAGTAATTCACATGATTATCCATATTATTTTGAAAAAATACAAATTGAATGAACCGCCATCAACAGATTATGAAAAATGCGCGCCGGGTCATACGCGATATTAATCTGCTTCAGTATTTCAAACGAAAATCCAATCTTATCTAGATCTCTGAATTAGAAAATTTATTCATAAACATATAATGGCTTTCGATCCCCTTTTTGGAAAACTTCATGTGGAATACAAATTATTTGATATTTATGTCTATCTATATACATTATACATACATATTTATTCCCTCCCCCTTCTCGGAAAAATGTCAAATAAGTTGTATTCCACATGAAGTTTTCCAAAAATAATTCACATGATTATCCACATTATTCTGAAATAATACGGGCTTAAATTGGTATACTATCAGGAATATATACACAATTTGCAAATGGAAAAATTGAATGAACAGCCATCAACAGATTATGAAAAATCATGTCTATCTATATACATACAACGGCAACGGCAACACTATGTCGTCTCCTTGATGTATCGGAGGATGCAATGCTTTGATCCAGAAGCCCTGGATAATAAAGACTAAAATTACTGGATTCAGTAGTCTAACTGGTCAAATTTTCAGGCTACTGAGCAATCAGCAACCTAGGACAGCTGTTTACGTCCCTAGGAAATACGGAGCCTCTCCGATGGCACAATTCTGCACCTCAGGATACTCGCATCGGTCTACCTTTCTTCAGACGCAGCCACCCTACCACCGACTAAATAAATTGAGGTACTAGTAAATCACTGTTTCAGCTAATGAGTGGAGCTTATTTTGGGCTGCGACTCAAACTCTCACCACTTGAGCTGGGGCAGCAAGGATATCAACGCTCGAGGTAAGTCTCTATATGAGTACATAATTATGAAAGATCTCAGAATCTTGAACAGAGGCACGGAGCCGACATTCATTAACGCTCGTATCCAAACTTTAATAGATATTACGCTGGCGACAGCTAAAATATCAAACAAAATTCAGGACTGGCAAGTGTCGGATGACATTTCTATGTCAGACCACAGCTGGCTCACCTATGCGGTAAGTCTGGAGCTCAGAACCATTGTAAAATCCCGTGACCCAAAAGAGGATGGATGTAGCTCTCTACAATCGACTATTAAAAGGAGCTCTGCGGGACCTAACCTGACGGCATAACACCAGCCCTACTTCAGTGGGGTATGGATATCCTTATGCCGCACCTGGTTGGAATATTCAGAGCCTTCTTAGCTCTGAGGTATGTTCCCAGAAAGTGGAAAGAAGTACGAGTGGTATTCATACCCAAACCAGAAAGGATGGATTACTCCTTACCAAAAGCATTCCGACCGATTAGTCTCACATCGTTTCTTTTAAAAACAATGGAGAGGCTTTGTGAGAGGAATATAAGAGACGAAGTGCTAGTTCACAACCCACTTCATCCAAACCAGCATGCATATACTCTGGGAAGTTCCACCGACTCGGCCCTTCACCAAGTGGTTGGCCGAGTTGAAAGATCATTGGATAATAAAGAATTCACCCTGGGTATATTCATAGATATTGGGGGAGCGTTTGATAAAACTTCCTTTTCAAAAATTACCCAGAAACTCAATTCCAGGAATGTACCCCTGGTAGTGGGAGTACTCTAGTAGAGCAATAAGTATCAATGTAGAAGACATCACTGTGAGAGGACTGGTCATGAGGGGATGTCCACAAGGAGAAGTCTTATTACCCCTCCTTTGGAACATAGTCCTGGATACCCTGATTAATCACCTCAATAAAAATGGATTCTACACAATTGCATACGCCCTGCAGACCCGAAAATTTGAGAACATAGAGCGCAGGATGGGCTCAAATTAATAGAAACATGGTGCAAGGAACACTCATTGTCTATCAATCCGAAGAAGATTGAGATGGTCCTTTTCACTAGGAAAAGAAGACTATCGGGCTTAAAACACCTCGAAATCTTCAAAAACAAATTAAACTCTGATGAGGTAAAATACCTTGGTATTACCCTTGACAGGAAGCTAACATGAAACTCTCACCTACAAAGCAGCGCAAAAAGAGCATATGTGGCTTATAAACAATGTCGGAGGACAGTGGAACGCACATAGGGACTTTCACCCCGGGTAGTCACCTGGATCTACCCTGCAATCATAAGGCCAATGTTAACGAACGGAGCCATTGCATGGGGACCGAAGGTTCTACAAGCAGCGGCTATCCAAAAAGTATGTCAAATACAGAGAATGGCTTGTTTAAACATTACAGGAGCCATGAGAACAACACCAACCGCAGCAATGGAATTAATTACTGGTCTGACCCCTCTGGACTTATACGTTAAAGAGGTTGCGTTAATGGCCATGATACGATTATGCACGGCTGGTGTAAACCCCGAAGTTACTGCGCTTCCTCTGCTGCAGGCGGTCAGTGATGCAATTGAACGTTTGTGTTTAATAAACCCTACAAAATACAAATAAAACAGAACACAGAGTCAGATGCTGCAAATGCAATACGCATATATACAGACGGTTCAAAAACCAAAGAAGGCTCAGGATATGGAATTTACTCCAGATCACTAAGCCTAAGTGGGGAAAATGAATTTCTGGCAAAAACATAATAATCTGCACTGATAGCAGACAAGCTCTACTGGTCTTGAACAGACAACGTGTTATATCAGGGCTAGTATTAGAGTGCCATCGAGATTTAGCTAATGGTTCGGTAGATAACAATATTATCCTGAGGTAGGTTAAGGGACACGAAAGAAACAAAGGTAACCGCATTGCTGATTCTTCAGCCAGGGAAGCGGCTGGACTAAGAATTCAACAATTGCGGAACCAGCTAAACGTTCCACCCATGCTCAATATCTAAAGAGATGGGATGAAATCAAGGGATGCAGTCTTGCCAGCATCACCCTGGGCGACCCTGGGAAGCTGGAATCGAAAAAATATTTGGCGATGACCAGGAAAAACCTAGGTTTAACGGTAGGATTTCTGACTGGCCACTGTCAATACAATGGGACTAGTAGACAGACCTCTATGTAGGATGTGTTAACAGGAAGATGAATCTGTCAGGCATGTCTTATGCGAGTGTCCGGAGTTATCGTCAATAAGAGACTGTGTGTTCGGTGAGTCTTGGCCTACACCTGCCGATATTGAGGAGATGTCTCCTAGTGACCTGTCCACCTTCCTGGAAAGGGTAGACGATGACCTAGGAAGACAACTCCTCTTGAAGATGTACAATGGATCACATGTGGCCTAAGTGCTGTGGGCCTAACTCACCCTCCCTACTCTACAGATACATATAATGGAGTTTTCTAATAAAAAAAGATCATTGCAAAATCCGAGGGTTCGCGAACCTTACCGGAGCCGAAATTATGACAAATCGAAAGTCCATTTTCCATGGTTCGAGTTGACGCTGCAACTCGAAAAAGTGTGCATGTAAATTGTCGTTTTTTTTCGTTGGGCGCGTCGGTGGCATGAATTAGAACTTGCTCTATTTTCGAGCGAAAAGTCGCTGCGACTTGGTAACTTTTCTGGTAAATTTTGTTGCACCAACCCAAAATTTATATTGGCTGCTACGCTCCGACATTGCTGTAACAGGATTTCTTCTACGTTTTCTTCTCGTAGAGTAGCACAGACCATAATACTAATTATTGTTACTAAAACGATGCCCTCAATGTTTTACTCATCCATTCTGTTAACTTCAAGACTTGATTCTAGAGAAACTATTCCTATTTGCTTCATTTTCACTCGCTAATTTTTTTCACACTGTGAGGTTATGAAACCATAACTGCCAATTTTTTAACGAAGATGGCAACACTTAACGTTTCCACTATGCCTGGATAAGTCGCAGCAACAAACTATCGATGTGCTTGCTGATTGTACTTTTTCTCGCAGCGATTTGTCCCAGCAAGTCGCTGCGCTACTTTACAGAAACATATGGCACATGAAAATAAAATATGAAAAAACTTTGTGGACCATTTTTTTGACAGACTATGGACTATTTTTGTTAGTTTTTTTGGAAGCTACATGATGAGGAAGATCATTTCAAAATAGCTGCTATTCACTAAATATCAAGATACTGATAATTTCAACATACCTGGATGTACTATAATATTTTGGACGAAACCATTTTTATTTTTTCCATCCTGTCCAAAATGTATGGTAACAATTGATTTGGGAACAGCTGTACGTTCCATTTTGACAGTGACACAATGAGCTGCAGTTATTAAATAGGATGGATGTATTAAAATGGCATCACATGTGTAAACCTCTTTTTCCTTCACTTGTAAATATACTGCTGCTTGCCAAGGATATTGGTTTGATCGGTACGATACGCCACATTCATATTTTGGTGAAATAACTTGACGTTTCGTTTGTAGATATGGTAGGAAATACTCTGATTCAGTATCTCCTTTGAATACATCAACTTGGGTGCTGTAATAAAACAGTGCTATATATTCAAGTTAATTTGTAGATTATTGTTGTCATACACAAGCAGTTGATACATTGGTACAATTCTTATGCGTTTGGTCAGACTATAAGTTTGCTGGGAATAAATTGTCAGCTATGTTAAGATGCGAAGAAAAAAAATTGTAAAGTTTCTGTACATTCTGAATGAAGTCTAGAAAGAAGTTACAACACCAACTAAACCATTGAATAATTTATAGCTGAAAAACACGCTTTACTTATAGGTAATCGAACTGAAAATTAAAAAATAGGTAATTCTTAATTTAAGAATAAAACGATTAACGAGAAAACTGATGTAATCGTGGTAAAAGCATGGGGTGCTCTGTACTACATAGGTACACTAACTCTTTATTTCGGAATGGAGCTAGGAACTAGTAAGAAATTATAACAATTGATATCTAGCACCCCACGATGTTACACCCTATACGTGATACAATATCAAATTATGTGTATATCAGATAGATACTCCCAGGAATAATAATAGGAAAGAAGTATGTTCTTACCAAAAAAAAAAACACTGAATACTATTTATATAGAAACAGTAAAACAAGGGTGTAACTTGTCAACCAAGAAACGTTACACGTAGGCACCAACTGAAGACTTCATAATTTCAAACTATATGGCAAGGATAAAATACATCATTTGAAAGTTTATTGGTTTGTGAAACAATCCATATGGCTTCGCTATCATATATACAACCTTTCACAAGAAAACTGGGAATATTATCTCTTTATCCTGACTGTTTCGGTACGAATTTAATTTCCCTATTAAGGTAACTATTAGCAAATACGTGGTAACAGCGCGCGACAGTCGTATCGGTGAGACAAAGAGAGAGGCGGAGAATATTATACTGATTTGTTTTGGTTTTTTCTTTTCATGTTTTTTCGCCGATATACTTTGGATTTTTTTGTTGTTACTAGAATGACGAGACAGCCACATTGTTAACGGCTGTTATAGAATATTATGTATATTTTACTGGAATATAGTTTATTGTATTTAGAAAGGTTATAGTTTAATTTCAAAGAAACTAGTGTAAAAATATAGAACACTGTTGTGTTGAATAACCAACAATCGTTTTTAAGGGGTTATATCCACTTGTGATTTTCAAAAAATCGATTTTTTTTTCATTTTTTTAATGTACAAATATTCAAGAATATTCTCTGAAAATTTCAAATCGATCCGACATTTAGTTTCGGAGATATGAGCGTATTAGTAAGAACGTCTCCGAGCGTTCGAAAGTAGGCGGAGCACGAGCCGGAGTAGCAGCTGTTTCTGGTAGATTCTATCCTTTTGTTCTCGACTTATATTGTGTTTGGGACCCTAAGATAATAATACAAACGGTCTAGTTTATACCTGAAACCTATGTTGAGGAATTTTAAGTTAAAAATATGTGAACTCATCAGTTAGAAGTGATCTTCCACGTGGACAAGTTGTGTTTGTGCTCAGTTTGTGTATTTCTCAGTGTGTATAGTTTAATTAATTAAAGTAAAATTGCCTCGTAAAATTAACAGAGAAACTCGTAGAACTTCCAATGAACAGTTGTCTCGAAGAAATAAACGGAAGAAAGTTTTTAATCCGAAAACCGTGGAATATGATGAGAGCAGTTTCAGCGCCTCAGCAAAAAAATTTAAAGCGCAAGAGGAAATATATGTAACTCGCGATACGTCAGTTGAATATAGAATTTTATAACTGTGTTTACGGCTATTAGTGAGTATGTATTGTGTAAAATTTGCCGTGAGCCAGTAAAATTTGAAACAGCATCAGAACGTGGACTTGGTTTTAAAATTGTTATCTTATGTGATAAATGTAGTCCTTGTAGTGTAAACTCTTGTAACTTTGTCAAACACTCTTATGAAATAAATCGACGATTTATATTTGTGATGAGAACCCTTGGGTTAGGTTTGAAAGGTGTTACTCAATTTTGTGGGCTAATGGACATGCCAGCTTTTTTGCTCCAAACGTCATATGATATGATCGTTAAAAATATCCACGAATGTGTGTCAGTAGTCACAGATAAACTTTTAAAAAAAGCTTGTGTTGAGGAAATGAATGAACAGCAGGGTGATGAACATAAGAGTGATTTAACAGTCTCGGGAGATGGAACTTGGAAAAAAAGGGGATTTACTTATCTATTTGGAGTTACATCTCTAATTGGATACTACAGTGGAAAAATAATTGATCTTTTAGTTAAAAGCTCTTACTGTAAGCAATGCGAGCCTTGGAAATCTCACAAGGATACTGCTGAATATCAGAAATGGTGGAAAGAGCACAAAGACGTATGCTCAGCTAACCACGATGGGTCATCAGGAAAAATGGAAGTTGATGCTCTTATTACCATGTTCAAACGTTCATTGGAAAAGTATCAAGTTAGTTTTAGAAACTACATCGGTGATGGTGACTCTAAAACTTATTCGGGGATTTTGAAGGCTGCTCCTTATGGTGAGACAGAAGTAACGAAGAAAGAATGTATTGGGCATGTTCAAAAAAGAATGGGCAAACGGCTAAGAGACATAGTAAATAATACAGTAGAAGAAATGAAAGATAAGAATGGAAAAAAAAAGTTACTTGGTGGCAAAGGTAAAATTGACTGGGAAACTTATTGATAAATTAACTGTTTACTATGGTTTAGCGACTAGGAGACAGTGTGATTCTGTTGACAGTATGTATAAAGCCATTTGGGCATCTTATTTCCATAACTGCTCTACAGATGAAAACCCTCAGCATGATAATTGTCCTATAGGAGAAAACTCGTGGTGTTCGTGGCAAAAAGCGCGAGCCTTGGGAACTTTGCCCAGCTATAAACATACATGATTATGAGGCCTTACCACCTGATGTTGCAACAGCTATTTTTCCAATTTACGAAGATCTAAGTAACAAAAAATGATTGGAACGATGCGTTGGTGGTTTTACCCAGAACAATAATCAAAGTTATAATCAGCTGATATGGAAAATAACTCCAAAAATTCTTTCAGCTGGCTCTAAAATTGTGGAAATAGCTGCAAACATTGCAGCCGGGGTCTTTAATGAAGGTAAAACATCTCTTCTTTATTATATGAGTGCTATGGGATTATCACTTGGACCAAATGCTCATTCCTACGTGAGTAAAGAGGACGCAGAGCGCATCTCAATTTCGGACGCAAGAGCGCAAGGGTCGACGCGCGAGGGGAGAATGGCTCGTAGACAACAACAACTAAAGATTTTGGAGGCAAACGACGAAACAGAGGGTTCCTCTTATGGTGCTGGAATAGATGACACGATGTAAGTTGAAAAAAAAATAATTTTAATTTAGTGTAAATCGTTCCCGAAACTTTAAACGCGTTTATCTCAAAACCGTGTTTTCAGAGTCGGTGAGAAAAATTTCTCCGAAACCGCTAAACCGATCGGTTTGAAATTTTCACACGACTTACTCAGATATATTTTTCAGGTAATGATCGAAGGAATAAGGTTTTGGACAATAATTTCGATTTTTTAAGCCACTTTGAAGTGAAAAATTTCCATGAAAAACGAGTTTTTTTTTGAACAGCCGCCATTTTGTCAAAAATCAAAATTTTGACTAGACCTTCGATCATTACCTGTATTTATTTATTACAAAACTAAATATTTTTGGTTTTTGGTTTTCAGATAATTTGGACCAGAGATATCTTGCTCACCGCCAAGCACTTTTTTTTGGAGGTCTCTCCGCAGATCATCTACAGGAGCTAGGGGATCCAATATTTTTTTAAATAAACCGCTGATTGTTAAAGTACATTAAATTCTGTTTAAGTACATTTTTTCCATTAATGTATAAAATAAAATGCCTCTTTGGAAAAAATTCACAAAAAAACGCGTTTTTTCTGCCTCGCAAGTTGATATAACCCCTTAAAAACATGGTCCCTACTCTCGGGATGTTTTGAGATTTATGGAAAATAGTGAAAATTGGCATGCTGGAAGCTGGAGATTAGTTTATTGTTGTTGTTGTTGTTTTTGTTGTTGTTGTTGTTTATCGATGTTTATTGTAATTAGTTTATTAGTTTATCGATGGAACATCCTAAAACTAGGCAGGAGCAGTAGAAAAGTTGAATTTCGGTAAGTAAATAGTTATAGTTAAAAAATAAAGAGCAGTAAAATGTTGGTAAGTCCTTTTGATTCCCAATTCTTGTAGTTTAGTTATATTTGATTTCGCTGGTTTGTTGTGTTATTCGTTGTTAAAATGCGTACGGAAATAAATGAGCTTGAAAAATAAGTTAAATCGCATAGGGCTTGCAAAGCACAGTTAAATTTTCAAAAACACTTGAAACTTTTGAAGGCAAAGCCTATTTTGAATGATGTTGATTTTCTCGAATTGCGGAGTTTTTTTTTAATATATACGGATCTTTTCAAGAAAAAATAAAAACATTATCGGATGATTTCAATAAGGAGCTAGAGGAAAGAGATAATTTTGAAAAACAATATTATAGTGCAGTAGCTGTAGCTAAAAACTTGTTAAAAGGGGATATTCATTCAGATATTACTGGGGAATATTCGTCAGAAATTAATGACAATGTTAGTATCCATTTTGGTGGCTCAGGCAGGTTCGGACTTGCCGAAGGGAGATTAAAGATTCGTTCGCTAATAGACAGTGTTTCAAAAAATCTTAGTGCGTTGTCTCAATTAAAAAAAACCTGTTGTGCAATGAAGTACATTAAATATACATATGGTATTGTAACATGTCTACCGACCTGTTTCGATTTGACGAAATAATTTCAATTTTACCGCTTGCCGTCATAGTAACCACTTCCAATATAGTTCTGTGATATAAACCCCCACTATCGCTGACAATTGACATATGATGTCAACGCTCGATTCCATGGGGTGGCTTCATCCTCTTTCCGTTATCGACCCTCGAGTTGAGAGGATGTATCGTCTACCGTCTCTTAAATTTATTTAAGTTTTTTACCTTAAATTGCTGTGGTAAGTCCAAAATTATAATTTATATTTATCAAGCTTTTTCTAAAGTAGTGGCTGATATAATTTTTTGTGTGCATTTCTTATTTTTTTACAGAGATAGACGAATATACACATATCACGTGGTCAACTACATTTCTTTTATACTTGTACATTACTTTTAAACTAAATCTTTTATCGTAAATAACTGTTACCTTTTTTAATGCAAACATTTGCTAGATTCTGTGTTGGTAGAATAACCAATTATTTTCAAAGATAGATAACATTTGCATTTTAACCTTTTCAAATATTCTCTTATCATAAAAACCTGCCAGTGCCGGCTTCACATTTCATTAAACATTTTATTCTTTTAGAAATGGTTTATTCATAACTTTTTACTATAATTAATACTTAAAGGTCATTAGTACTTTTTTAATTTGGCTGATAATTTTTACTGTTTTAAATGGGACATATACGTTGGAAAGCTTTCAGTAAATTTAAATTTCATTATTTCAAACAACTGCCTTCCTTTTTTACCTGAAAAGCTAAACCAATATTATGTGCCCCATTACATTCAAGTTCCTACATATCCCTAATCCACCTGAACTTCTAGGTAAGCACAGCAGCCAGGTTACCGCTGCAAAGATACCGTTATAGCCAGGTTACCGCTACAAAAATACCGTTACCGCCAGAATACCGTTTACATGCCAGGTTAGCCAGTCAAGCTACATTCAAGGATACCGCATACTACTAGATTCCGTTACATCCAAGACATCTATACTTCCACTCCGACAGCTATACTTCAACTCCAAGACATCTCTACTTCCACACCGACAACTATACTTCAACTCCAAGATATCTCTACTTCCACACCGACAACTTTACTTCAACTTCAGGACCTCTCCACTTCAACTTCAGGACACAAGCTAAGTACCTTACAGAAGTACAGGTTTTTCTCTTTTCCATTATGTTACCTCCTGAGGCAGAATAAATTTAATATTTTAAACTTCTTTTCTTAATTTCTCCTATACCCGGCTGTAAGAGCTGTAGGGATTGTGCCCGGGTTCATGTAAGTTTGTAACTTTTTTATTTTTAACTTAAATTAAATTCTACAAGGTGTTTCTACCTTTTCACCTTAGTTTCTTTTGTCTTAAATTTAAATTATTTTCTCGTCGATGTCTAAAAAGGTAGTGGCGCCCTAAGTTCTTATAGTCTGTAAACCCTCTGGCATACCTAGTGTGGCATTAACATGGAGTCGATCCACCCTTGAGAGAGTCTCTAGCCGGGATCTGTCTCTTAAGGAGAGAACAAGTGTTACAAATTGGCGCCCACTTAAACTTACTTTTCTTACCTATTTTTTAATATTGTTTATCAAGGGTTACAGTATCTACAAAACTGGACATCGGTACGCTCCGTGAATAGGAACAACGGTCTGATTATTTTCAAAATGATAGCTCGGAAAGTAACCAAAATTTAAGTTGGTACAATTTTATTGGAATTTTTAAAACGCCGTGCAGATTTATTAGAAACCTCAGAGCAGCGGAAAGTAATAGAGATTATCGTTAAAAAAAGGACAATAAACAAGCGCTGGTTTCGGTAACCGTTCAGGAGGAAGCTTGGGTACGAATGGTCTGCTAGCCAGTAGTGTATACTGCCCCATGTGCAAAGGAGAACACACTGTAACCAGTTGTAGTGAATTTCTAAAGTTGTCGACAAATAGTAGGATGTGGAAGACTTAAGTTGAAGAGGAAGCGTTGCACGATAAGTGTTGGTGGCTTAGATCAATTTGAGATCAATTCCAAATGTAATATTTCCGTTAGATCTTTACACAATCAATTTAGTGCTAATCTCAATTGCTTAATTCTACCAGAAATACACCTTGGTCTCCTGGAGAGAGGGATTGTGAATAACTCTTTTTGGATACGTTAAGTCGTTATAAAACGGTGGATTTATTGTTTCGATGCCATTGAAAGGAACATTGGAATGTTTAGGGGATTCTAGACATACAGAAACAAGTCTGTTGTGTTGAATAACCAACAATCGTTGTTAAAAACACTGAGTTTAATGCATTCTTGAACCTGAATGACAATTTTTTTATGTCAGCTTCGGCTATATGATTTGACATGACATAATTCGAATGAATATTCTGAGGTACATCATTAGCTCCTGCAGAATCAGAGTTAACATAAAAATAACTTTTATCCGTATAAAGTTAAAAATCTCCAAGAATTGGCTGAGGATGATTTTGATACACGATTACAATTTTGAGAAACAGCTACAGAGAAAATAAGGCAAATCAATTTTTACATGTTTTATGGTATCCAGTGATTTTGCTTGAACAGTTCTGTTTACAGACATAATTGCCGGTACTGGTCAAATTGTAATCCGCACTGGTTTGAGGAAGTTTGTATACAGCGTCCACAAAAAGTTAATGTATGGGCGGGTTTGGTGATAAACCATTTGATCGGTTTTTTTTATTGAAGGTACGCTCACTGGTTCTAAATATCTTCTTTGACTCCAAAATGAAATTATACCTCAAATAAATCGTTTACTTATCGATATGAACGTATACTTTCAACAAGATGGCGCACTTCTACATTATCAACGAGATGTTAGGCAATATTTAAATACAATTTTCCCTTAGAGATGGATTGGTCGAAGAGCTGCAATTAGGTGGCCAGCCAGATCCCCGACTTGACACTAATTGAATTTTTTTCTCTAGGGCTACCTGAAAGATCGCGTATATAGTAACATACCAACTAACTTTAACGTTTTAAAGAATCACATACGTCTCGAAATGAGCACTTATTGAAATAAAGTATATGCAACTTAAATGAATGTTTAGTATATAAATAAAATCATCCAGCTTTGTTTAAAATTACAATGTTAATAAATTGTTAAATTTCTATTATCATTTCCGAGTAAAGTGATACATTGCTATTGTTTTTGCAAAGAGAAAAAAATAAGCTTTTTTGTGATACGTCACTCGACTTTGCCATTTCAAAAAATTAAAGATGGTGGCCGTACGGTAAACGCTGACGACAACATTTGACTCTAAAATATGCAGAGTAAAGTGTCATTCATCGTCCTTGGTGTGAGAATTTTCAGCAACGGTTTATATATTTTTTTTCATTTAAACATACATAACCCCGCATCAACTACTAAGAGTTATTAGCAGGGGAGACATTTACAATGTAGTGTGGTACATTTATAATATCACAATTTAAATTTTAGATGTTAAGTTTATGTCTTTGAGATAAGATAGCACTTCGTTTCCGGTTGAAGAGAGAATTGATTTTAAAGAGTTTCCTAAATTGTGGCGTTTTCTTTGTTTTTCATATTCTGGGCCTCCGAGTAAGAGATGCTTTACTGTGAGTTGAGTTTTACATATTTGATATAAAGGTGCGGCTTCTTTTGTCAAGTGATGTTGATGGGTTATGCGTGTATGTCCAATTCTTAAACGGTTAACTAGTACTTGTTCTCTTCTTTTGAAAGGCAGTGGGAGTTTGATTCGGGCATTATTTGTTTCAAATTTGTTTCAGTGTCTTTCCAGATCGATTGCCATTTTTGGTAAATGTATTTTTTTATTGAGGATCTGTGATCGGTGTGGGGAAATTTTGTGAGGAGAGGTAAATCATCCGTGGAAGTTGACTTTAGGGATAAGGTGTCAGCTTCTTCGTTTTCTCTTATTCCCATGTGTGATGGTACCCATAAAAAAGAGATGTTTTTATCTCGCAAGTTGTAAAGTTCCTTTTTAATGAGTTTATGGATCGGGTGCGATGGATATACATTTTTCAGATCTATTAGGGTGCTTAATAAGTCAGAGATATTCAGAAAGTTGCTTTCATTAGCTGTTTTGCACATTTTGAGGGCATGGAGTAAAGCCTCTCCAGTATATATACTACAATTTTGTGGCAGACGCATAGCAAATTTTGTATCTCTACATATATAAGCTGCAGCATTTCCAGTAGTTGTTTTGGAAGCATCAGTGTAAATGAAAGAAAACTTGGAAAATTTCGATGCTAGTTCATTAAAGGAGTTTTGTATCTGGATTGGAGTGGTGATCTGTTGTTGATAGAATATTCGGGATGTTTCTATATGTGGTAGGTATTTGGATGATCCATGGAGGGATATTTAGTTTTGATGTTAGAGAGTATTTAAATTTCTCATTGTCGTAAATTATATTTTTGATCCTTTGATAGAAAGGTAACTTTTTTGTGGGTTTGTTTCTAGAAAAATTTATGGTGGTATTTTTAAATGTTGAGGAATATGCTAAGTTGGAGATGTTTGCTGATATTCTAGCCACGTAGTTGAGGGAGAGCATTTGCCGGCGTCGATGCAGTGATGGCTCATTTGCTAGTGCTAGACGGCCAACTATGAGGCTGGTACTGAAAGCACCTAGTAATGCTCGTATGGCAGTGGATTGGACTGAGTTTAATTTTTTTAGCAAAGTTTTATTGGCTGTTTCATAACAGGTAGCTCCATAGTTCAGCTTGCTTTTTATTAATGATTTATGTAGAACGAGTAAGGTTGCAGTGTCTGAACCCCAAACACTGTTTGATAGAATTTTGAGTAAATTTATTCTTGATTGGCATGATCGATGTAAATTTGCTAAGTGTGTTTCCAATTTCAACCTGCAGTCAAAAGTGAGACCCAGAAAATTTATTTCATCAACTTTAGATATTGGCTTTTCGTTTAGATGGAGGTTTAAATTATTTAAGCATTTCTTTTTATTGAAGACGATATAGTGTGTTTTCTCAGGTGAGAATTGGAAACCTGTTTTCAGGGACCAATTTTCTAAGCTATGTAAGAACGTTTGTAAAATTTGCGATGCTAACATTACGTTTTTGCTTTTAATGTAAATAACTAGGTCGTCTGCATATAAATTCACTTTTACAGGATTGCGTATTTATTTAACTACACTGTTTATAGCTAAGACGAATAAAGTAGAACTTAAAATGGATCCTTGAAGTGTTCCGTTTTGAAGTTGTCTTACCGAAGATTTTTGACCATTTGCTCTAACTTGGAAGGTTCTATGATTCAAAAAGTTTTTTATATATGATAATATGTGGCCCTGAATATTCCATTCTTCGAGTTTCTTTAGGATATGATATCTCCAAGTGGTGTCAAAAGCTTTTTTCAAGTCTAGAAATACTACTATTAATTTTTGATCCATTAGGAAAGCCTCATGAATTTCAGATTCGAGTGTTACTAGGTTGTCAGTAGTACTTCTTCCTCTTCGGTTGGGTATAAGGATATTCTCATTTTCCAAATGCCAGGTTAATCTATAGTTGATAATTTTTTCCAGAAGCTTGCACATATCACATGTGAGTGAAATGGGACGATATAAAGTAGGGTCGATTTTCGGTTTGTTTAGTTTAGGTATAGGTATGACTATTGACTGACGCCAAAGATTGGGGAATTGTTCTTGAAAAAATATGTTATTGAAGAGCTCTAAAAGAATTTGTTTAGCTTTGTATGGAAGGTTTTTCAAAAATAACGATAGAATATCATCAGGGACTGGGGCAGTATTTTTCAATTTTTTCAGACAAAAATAAAATTCTTGGTAAGTTATTGGAAAATTCAGGTGAGAGTTATCGTTTACTATTTTGAAGTTGCAGTCAACTAAGTTTTTGTATTTCAGAAAGATGGAATTTAGATGGATATCATTCGAGTTTCTTTCAAAAGTGTCAGTTAAGATATTGGGAATTTCTGTTATTGAGGATATTAGTCTGTTGTTTTGAGATAGTGTCGATATGGATGTATAACTATTGTTTCCTTGAATTTTTCGAATTTTGCTCCAGATGACTTCTGTTGGAGTGGAAGAATTTATAGAGGATACATAACTTGCCCACGATTCTTTCTTGCTCTTTTTTATAAAATATAGGGGCCTGGCTCTAAGGTTTTTTAAATTAAGAAGATTTTCATGTGTCTTATGTCTTTTCCATGTATTAAACGCATGTTTACTGGCTGTCAATGCTTGGGCTATATTTTGGTTCCACCAAGGTACTGGATGTTTTCTACATAATTTAGTTTTTCCGATGTGGGAATTTGTTGCGTTTAGAATTATACGATTTAGATTTTCGACACTTTCATTTACGTCATTGACATGCACAAAGGTTGCGATATTATTTTCTATTTCGTTTTGATATTAGCTCCAGTTTGCGGCTTTTATTTTCCATGTTTGATAAGGAAGGCTTGTGGAGGTTCTTTTTCTAGTAATGATATTTTAATGGGGAAATGATCGCTATCATGCAAATATTTTAGGGTTTCCCATTTCATCCAGGATGTTATTGTGGGAGAACAAAAGGAAAGATCTATAGCTGATAGGGTACCATTGAATGAATTGAATCTTGTGGGTTCTCCAGTGTTTAATAGTGTTAAATTTGAAGCATTTATATTATTTTTCAGAATATTTCCATTTTTATCGGTTTTATTACTGCCCCATGCCACGTTATGGCAATTCATGTCTCCAACAATAATTTTAGGAGGTGGAATCTGATTTATTAGGTCATTTAATTCTACTAGGTCGGTCTGATTTGGGTGAGGTAAGTATACATTACATATATTTATCTTTTTTTTGTGAATAACCGATACTGCAATCGCTTCTAAGTTTGTATTTATGCCAATTTCCTTTGATTCAATGTCGTTTTTTACAAATATTGCTACTCCGCCGCGAGAAGAATCAGTGTTCCTGTTTTTTTGGTAGGCCATATAATCTTTTAGGCGAACGTTTGTTTGATTTTTGAGATAGGTTTCTTGAAGGCAAAGTATTTGAGGGGATAATTTATTTATGATAGTTTCAATTGTTCATGGTGGCAGAAAAAACCGTTCAAATTCCACTGAAGAATAAATGAATCCATCACATTAATTTAATGTTGAGATAATGTGTCACTGTCGCTTAAATCTGTTGTTGAGATGCTAGTAGCAAATAATATTTTCTTAAGTCGCGTGATATTATTTTTCAAGGTTTTATTTTTTATAGATGTAATTTAGAATTTCAAGTAACTCGGAATGATCTCCCAATTGAAGGAGAAACAATAGAGGAAATTTTTTATATTAAGCATCAACTTGTAAATATTTTCAAGAAATACGGTCTTAATATTTGTAAATGGCTCTCAAATGCTGTCGGTTTAAAGTATAATCAAACACCCAACTCTATTAGCATTTGCGATAATGATACTAATAAAACTCTTGGAATCAATTGGAATCCTAATCTGGATTGCCTAAACTATTCAATTAATATGCCCTCACCCAAAAATGCTAATACAAAAAGAACTATCCTTAGCGCAATTTCTCAACTGTTCGATCCTCTTGGCCTAGCTTCACCGATTATGATAAATACTAAAATAATTATGCAAAAACCATGGCGACTGCATCTCTCTTGGGAGTCGTTACCCATGTCATTATATCTTCAGTGGAAAGATTTTCAGGAAAATAAGCCTTGTGAAAGCTCCCAGAGAAATCATATGTGATTCCCCTAAACTCATTGAGTTACATGGCTTTTCGGATGCTTCTGAGTCAGCTAACGGTTGTTGCATCTATGCGCGATCTTTGGATAACACTGAAACTTATCATTCATATCTGATATGTGCGAAAACAAAGGTAGCACCTCTTGAAGTTATTACCATCCCTAAACTAGAATTGTGTGCTGCATTATTGCTTGCAGAGTTAATGAATAAACTTATTTCTAGCTTATATCTAAAAATTGATTCTATTATTTATTACACGGATTCAAAAATAATACTATCCTGGATAAATACCTCACCACATCTGTTTAAAATTTTTGTTGCCAATCATGTGGCCCAAATACAAAACTTAACTAAGACTATAAGTTGGAAATATGTCAATACTCATGATAATCCCGCAGACATATTGTCCAGAGGCTCAGCCACTCTTGATTTATCTACATCTAGCCTATGGTGGCTTGGCCACCAATTTCTTATTCATCCTCAAACCAATAATGCTGATCATTTTCCTATATTGCCAGAATTATCCGAATTACTTGAAATCAAAACCAAGGTCCTAGTCTCTATCCCTATTAGTGCAACTGAGTTTAAAAAAATTCCCGCACTCAATAAATTTTCCACACTCCCTCGACTACAACGTGTAGTAGCTTACATGTTAAGATTCATAAATAACTACATATTAAGATTCATAAATAATACTCCTGAGCTTACCGGTCCCTTGACTACCTTAGAATTGGAAAAATCTCTACTAACACTTATACTTACCGCTCAAAGTGAATCTGAAATCAAAAACCTCTCGAATAATGTACCTATTACTACAAAAAGTAATCTGCTAAACTTAAATCCATTCTTGGATCCTTCTGGTTTTTTGAGAGTAGGTTAAGAAAATCCCAGTTAGATTTCGCGAAAAAACACCCCGCTCTTTTGCCAAAGGATCATTTACTCACAAAACTATATGCCCGCCATAAACATATTCTTCACTCTCATGCCGGACCGCAATTGTTATTATCTATCATTCGCGAACGCGTCTGGCCATTAGATGGTCGTAATTTGGTGAGAAGGGTAGTACATGATTGTTTAACTTGTTTCCGTTTCAACGCTAAAACTGTTAAATACCTAATGGCAGACTTGCCGATAGAACGGACAATTCCTAATAGACCATTTTAAACTTAAACTTCGCGACCCTCGGAATTTTATGTTAATTTTGATTTTGTTTGATAGCTTACCTTAAATAAAGCAGATTAGAACAAACATTTCGCTGGATCATTCAGAAATTACTCAAAAAATCACGAATTTAGTTCAAAAAATGGTACTTTTTCAACACTAATTAATGCTATTTTACGATCAATATTTTTACTTTAAACTGTAAAGGTTATTATCTTGAACTAAAAGTAGGTAAGTCTGTTTCACAAAAAAAAGAAAATACTTAAATTTTGCAAATTTTTAGAAATATTCTTCAGCATAATTATTTTCAGTTGACACTTTAGGTTATAAAATTACACACTAGTCTGACACTAGAATCTCATGTCTAGGTAGCCTAGGTTCACAATTTAGGACCCGCTGACACATTTAGGGGCGTTGTCGAGTGGTATTTATTTCCTTACACTTGACCTAATTATGCATTGTAATAGATTACATGAATATATCATAAAAATAAAAGAGATTAAAACAAACTAACTACTGTACCACAAAGTATTTTTCTTTTATCACGAATTTTAGTTCACTATGGTAGGGGTAATTTTTTCAATAATAACAAATTGTCCAGTGCTACAAGCTAAAATAGGTATACTATCAGGCATAAATACACAATTTGCAAATACAAAATTGAATGAACCGCCATCAACAGATTATGAAAAATGCGCGCCGGGTCGACGTTCCGCAATTCGCGGAATAAATACACAATTCGCAAATACAAAATTGAATGAACCGCCATCAAAAGATTATAAAAAATGCGCGCCGGGTCGACGTTTCGCAATTCGCGGAATAAATACACAATTTGCAAATACAAAATTGAATGAACCGCCATCAACAGATTATGAAAAATGCGGCCGGGTCGATGTTTCGCAATTCGCGCGCGCGAATTGCGAAACGTCGACCCGGTGCGCTCGCGATATTAATCTGCTTTAGTATTTTAAACCTAAATCCAATCTTATTCATAAACATACTGGCTTCCCTTCCCTTCCCTTTTTTGGAAAACTTCATGGGGAATACAAATTATTTGATATTTATGTCTATCTATATACATACATATATATTCCCTTCCCCTTCTCGGAAAAATGTCAAATAATTCGTATTCCACATGAAGTTTTCCAAAAATATTATTTATATACTTATCGGGACATTTAACGTTCAAGTATTTCCGTGTTATATGGGAAATATCTAGAATCTTGTCTAAAGTATTTCCAAGCCGTAACGAGTTACGGAAATGAAAACTGGCAACATTGTCCATCAACCGCTCCTTCTAAAATTTGTGACCATCTACTATCTAGACATAATTGTCAAAAATTGAAAAAAAATAGCGGATTTTAAGTACTTTCAAATGCGATTTTCTCTTTTAAAAGTGAATGATCCAAGAATTTTTTTTTATTAAAATGTTCTATAGCAGTAGATCTTTCTAATAATAAAAAAATCAATGCAAAATTCCGAGGGTCGCGAACCTTACCGGACCCGCAGTTTCCACAAATCACTGTATTATCCGGCTAACGAAGGACCACGTTTTGTACAGAGAGCTTTATATAGAGTTCATACAATAGCCTTTTTGGTGTGCGTCATCGATTGTTAATACCCTTCTAACACATTACGGTGAAAGAAATGGAAAAAAAGGCAGGTCTGTGATTAATCCTAATCAAAATATCACAATAATGAACTGTTTAAACGTTGGTTGATGTTTAGTTTACGTGCAAGCGCGACCTATCAATCGGGCGAATTTATATCGTTCAAAATTCTATGTAGACGTTCCCTTTGTAGGTTACGTCTTTTTCTAATGTCCCACTGACAGTTCTCGTCAGGTCTGTACTTTGTTGTTCATGATTATTTATGGAAAGTGAATATTAATATTATTGTTAGCATTTTATTTCTTAAATAATACAAAAATATGCCTAGATACACGGAAAAAGAGCAGCAACTAATTTTGAAAGTTATTAAATATTTTCAATTAGAAAAAGAAGCTGGTAAACCATTGATACCTTTAACTTCAGTGCACCAAGTAAGTATTTTTTATATAACAATAAGTGAAATTAATATAAATCAAGTTAATCCTATTTCATTAGGATTGTTTAAATATTTTATTTTTATCTATTGTGTTTCAGATGCATTGGGAATATCCTTGCCGACTGTAGCAAATTTGGCAAAAAATGGCATTCACAGTGATTCAGAGTATACCACTAAAATAAGTAAGTCTGTCAAAATGTCGAAGGGTCCCACAATCCGAGAGAAACACGAGCATGCCATTAGGACGCGTATATACAGAATGTTTAGTGAAGGTATGTAGAAAAATGTTTTCTATGCATCTGACATTTTTAATTAGTCCGATGAGTGAACCATTTTTACACACTTTTATTTAACTTCACTTCTCTGTTTGTCTACATCAAATCTTACAATCCACTTTTTGAGTGAGTATGAGTGGTATGTAAGTAAAATATTAGAGAGCTCATATTAAATGTTTGTTTAAAACTAGTAGTCACATTTTATAGATTGCGCCCCCTACTTTAATCATAGTGAGAAAGAGTGAATGAGAAATTAAAAAAAATTATTATTCACTTTTTAGTGCATTTCCTAATAAAAGTGTGTAATTAAAAAAGTGTTTTTGTATTTTTTATTCATTAATATTGTTTGTTTACTTATTTATTTTAGGTGAACATGTAACTCTACATTCACTGAATAAAAAACTCATTGATCTGGATGGAATCGACATGTCTGTTAATTCAATGGCTAATGTTTTAAGGGAACTAAAATTCAGATGGCTAAATTGCAGTATTTCCAATAGAAATTATCTTATGGAACAACCACAAGTAGCTCAAAAAAGATTACATTTTCTGAGGGAATTCAAGAACAATGAGAGTTCTCCTTACCCTCTACAGCCTGTTTTTTTGGACAAGACCTGAATTTTTAGTAAAGGTAGTTTTCGCAAGAGTTGGCAAGATGGTAGCACTAAGGCAGTAAGGAAGACGAGTGGTGAAGGTGTACGGTACATTATTTTACATGCAGGTTCTGAGAATAGTTTTGTCGAAAATTGTAGTTTGATTTTCAAAAGTGGGAGTAAATCTGGAGACTATCATGATTCGATGAATTCGAATAACTTCGAAAAATGGTTTGAACAACAGCTCCTGCTGAATTTAGAAGAACCTTCTTTAATAATAATGGACAATGCATCTTACCATTCAAGTTTAGTTGAAAAAATCCCTAATTCATCTTGGACTAAGCAATCTTTAATTAGTTGGTTACAAGAAAGGTGTATACCTTTTCCAGCATCTAGCATGAAAGATGAAATTATGAAAATTGTGAAGAAACATATACCGGATAAAGAATACAAGTATGTAATTTATTGTAGGAGGTAAGGCTCAACAGTGTTAATGTAAGCGTGCTGTTTTATAGATTAGATAGACTGGCTCTTCAGCACGGTCATCGTATTTTAAGACTACCTCCCTACCATTGCCAGTTCAATCCAATAGAAATGGTTTGGTCCGAGCTCAAACGGTATTACGATGCTAAGATAACCTCTGTTGACCGTGTAACTGCAGCAACAATAATAAATGTTTGGCAAGAGGCAATTGAGCAAATAAGTTTACGTTTCTGCCGTACTGCCAGTATTTTGATTTTTTTTTGGGAGTCCTGAAGACTGTATTTTAATTATATTTATATTATTGTAGGTTACACCAGAAAAATGGAAAAAATATGTTAGGCATACCCAAAACATTATAGAGGAATATTGGGAAACAGCAAAAATTATTGACGCTAGTGATACTTCGCCTGTAATTGTTGACTTGAATGAGTCGGAATGTGAAAATCAGATTGAGACTTATGGGAAGATGACTGCGAAAATTGAACTTTCATAATCCTCTTTTTTAATTTTTTATTAGTTGGTTGGTTTCTTGACTATTTACTATGTTTATGTTTGTTTTCTACTAAACGTGTAACTGAAGATAGAAGTCGTAGCTTCAAAAAGCTATAGAATAATATCTATTTTGTTAAATTTTCAATATATCCGAGGTGCCTTAGACAACCAAGAAACTGTAGTATGTGCATTTTTGGACATAGAAGGAGCTTTTAACAACACTCCTGAGACTCTCCTCAGAAACAATGTAGAAGTAAGGGGGCCCAATAGATCTTTTAGGTCTCAGTGAATGTCAAAATACATATATACATAAATTTTCAATACACCACCTGTACATATTTTAATGAAGATCAAGTACATGAGGTCAGTAAAGACATCAATAAGACAGTGGCCACATTTAAACAAATAAAAAAATGAAATTCACTAACAATAAGAATTATAAGTGAAGAATACCTTTTTCCATAAAACTTTAGAATAAAATAGGGTTCCATATGGTGCAGACTTAATTGAACAGGCTGTATAATTCTTTTGCAGGACTATATTTACTAATGTAAATTTATTTTAATATGTAAATTGAATATACAATTTGTTTTGTTTTGCAGTGTTTTCATATCCCAAGTATTATTAATTTCATATCATTTTCGAATATGGCTGAATACGATCCTGATCATTTCATTTTTCAAATTTAAGGTTAGCTAAATGTCAATATAGCAAATATAATAAACGACATGCCGAAAACCCGGATATACGTCACAAACGATGACGCACACCAAAAAGGCTATTGTAAGAACTTTACCTTTAATTCAGCATGGGATACGAGAAGGATGGTGTAGGAATAATGTGGTGTTATTTTAATGGTTTTAATTACATTAGCAAAAAACAAATCTTTTAACCATTCAAAGATAAAAAAAATGTCAACTTGACGTAACGTCATCAAAACAAAAACGGATGTCTTTATTATCGAACCTTATTGATTCGTTGCTGGAGGTGGGACGAGAACGTTACTTCACAACGTGGCATGATTCCGTAACTAGAGGTGGGAGTCAAAGGATGGTTCGGAACGGAACACTTTTAAATACTCAATTTTGAATTTTCAAGATTTTTGTGTTTGGTTAGGCTTTCTTTTCAAGGACTCTTACCGGTAGTGAAAAGAACCATTCATCTGTCGAAAAGGAAGCTTATGCAATCGTCGAATCTATCCGCAAATGGAGACATCTGTTATTGCCTAACTATTTTCAGTTGATTACTGATCAAAGGAGCGTGTCTTTCATGTTTGATAACAGGGCGCATGGAAAGGTTAAAAATGCAAAAATCCTACACTGGCGTCTAGAATTGGCTCCCTTCAAATACGATATTATCTTTCGTCCTGGTGTTTTAAATCGAGCGGCAGACTTCCACAAGTAATCTAGTTAAGCTCTCTGAAATGCATGTATCACTATGTCATGATGGTATTACCCGTATGTACCACTGGCTCAGGTCAAAGAATTTGCCTTTTTCATTTGAAGAAGTTCGCAAAATAACAAGTTCTTGCCGCATATGCAATGAAATTGAACCCAAATTTTATAAAGCACAAAGTACACTCATCAAATCTACTATACCTTTCGAGAGACTTAATATACATTTTAAAGGCCCCCTTCCAACTTCTTCTGGAAAACCTTATATGCTTACAGTTGTAGACGAATTCTACAGATTCCCGTTTGCATTTCCTTGTTCTAGTACTACTTTTTCTGAAGTTATAAAGCATCTCAAACAACTCTTCTTTCTATTCGGTACACCTTCTTATATACATACTGAACAAGGTTCCTCCTTTATGTCCCGTGAAATTAAGTCCTTTTTACAACTTCTGGGAGTAGCTACGAGCAGAACTACTCCATACAATCCCCGTGGAAATGGCCAGTGCGAACGCTACAATGATATTATATGGAAAACGATTAGATTGGCTCTTCAGTCTCGTAATCTTCAGATCAATCAATGGGAACAAGTACTGCCTGAAGCTCTTCACTCTATCCGATCATTACTATGCACAACCACTAACTCGACACCTCACGAAAGAATGTTCACCCATCCGAGACGCTCAATGAACGGAACCTCACTTCCGACTTGGCTGAGTACTGGTCCCGTTTTAATGAGAAGTTTTAATCGGACAAGCAAGAATGATCCCTTGGTTGAAAAAGTAGAGCTTGTTCATGTGAATCCTCGATATGCTCAAGTACGTTTATCTGATGGAAGAGAAACCACCGTATCTTTGAGACATCTAGCCCCTCTTCAAGAGTATGACGCTCTACAAGTTTCAGAAGAAGATTCTCCTCCGGCCGCTCAAGATGAACAAAAATTTGCTGAGAATGAACCACTCCCAAAGAGGTCCACTGTTATTCAAGATCCACGGACTAGTGTTGACGATGCTGTAACACCCTCTAATCGTTTAGTTGACCATCAAATACCCGAAACGGATACTATACCTTTCGTGCAGGATTACGATAACATTAGACCTACTAGAGCAAGAAGACCTCCTGCATTCCTGGAGGATTACATTCATTAACTCGGCGGGAAGAATGTAGTATATACTTTTACTTAGTCTTAAATTGTTACTAGGAATTTTGTCATGTTTATTTATTTAGTTGCCATGTTCAATTTTGTTCATTAAAACCTATCTTGAGGTTTCCTATTTTTATTTCAGGAACTTGGTAAATTCATTTACTTAAATCAAAATAAATTGCAAGAATCTCTCAACACTTTTGGGGTGAACTGGAAATTCATTCCTGCCTACTCTCCTCATATGGGTGGGATTTGGGAAGCCGGTATTAAATCGACAAAATCTCATTTAAAAAAGGTTTTAGGTAATGCCAAATGTACTTTTGAAGAGTTATCCACAGTTTTGACGGAAATTCGTCGTGCATTCTAAATTCACGGCCTATTACCCCACTCTCTCCTGACCCTCTTGATTTCCGAGCCGTTACTCTCTCTCACTTTCTCATTGGACGTGCACTTACTTCGCTGCCAGGTCCAGACATGACGCAGTTACCTGTGAATAGGTTATCGAGATGTCAATTCATTCAACGCCTACAGCAGTTATTTTGGACTCGATGGTCGAAGGGATATATTTCGGAGATGCAGTCTCGCACCAAGTGGAAGTCCAACCAAGGCTCCTTAACAGTCGATTCACTGGTACTGTTAAAGGACGACCACACCCCACCATTAAGGTGGCCTTTGGGACGAGTTCACAAACTATATTTTGGCCCCGATGGAGTCACACGTGTAGCGGACGTTAGGACGGGCTCCAAAATAGTGCGTCGTTCATTTGCAAGACTGTGTAAGCTTCCCGTGGAAGACGAACACTAGTGAAATTCCTTTGAAATGGTTTTATCTTTCAGAACATAAGTTTATTATTCGTTTGTTTTATGTCTACATTGTATTAATGTTTTGATGCTATCTGATAACTACATTTATAGCTATTATTCGTTTGTTTATGTCTACATTGTGTTATTGTTTTGATGCTATGTGATAACTACATTTATTTTATTGAAAGTCAATCCTTTCACGGCCGGGGGTATGTTTCCGCAAATTTTGTCACTACGGTAACCCTGTATAACCGGCCGAACAGACTTTATATGCCACTCTTTTTTTGTCAACCGTTGAAAAAAAAATGTAATGTCAATGTTAATAAATAACTGTTTGTCTTACAAAATATCAATTTTAACCCGTGTGAAAAGTATTAATCTCAACAATGACGTAATTTTCGCCCTCCCCTCTCTACCATTTTTTTTCTGCTGAGGCTCAGCCGGCTGGTTGTTCATCACATGTACATAATGGACTGCCTAAGTCTAACGTCAAAAGAGGCGTGGTCATAAAAACTTTTCCAAACAAACCGAAAGCTCTAATTTGCCTTTTGCTGTTGATTTAGTTATAAATAAGATTGATCGGTATTAGAAATATATAAAAAGTGATTAATTAAAGAAGTTTTTGAAACTAAGTGTAAATCTGGAAAAGGATTTCCATGATTTTATCAATAAAATTTTCAAAACATAACCTCAACTATGTTTACCCTTTTAAAAACGATTTGCAAACCTTACCTTGCAGATTTTCGTGTAAAAAAGTCTTCAACTGATATCTTTTTACTTATTTCTAACAACGGTCACTCTTTTTTATAACTATATTAACAGCAAACCGCAAATTAAAAATCTCTTATGACGTTTTACACGCGTAATCGATTTGTTTGGAAAAGTTGAGACGTCAGAGCCTAGGCAGTCCATTATGGAAAAGGGTGTAGTAAAACCGATTATTTAACAGTGCGTTGATATCGAGTGAAAGTGTTATCTACAACAATTTAAAACTAAAGCGGGTTGTGCGAGTAGTTCCATAAACTAAATTTTATTGTGACTTGTGTCCTAACTAGTAGTAGTACCGTAGTTTGTTAAACTTTAATAAAGTTTAATTTGTTGAACAAAGAATTCTGATTAACCATAAATTGCGAATTGAGACAACATAAGATTTTTATAAACATTATACACTTATACAGTACACATACTTTCGAAATAGACGGACTTAAACAGTTAACAGCCACTGGACGGAATGAAGAAAATACTCGTGAGTTAGGTACCTGTTATTGTGATAGCAGGTATTACTACAACCACTCATGGAGTAAATCAGATAAATAGTCGATTGTTAACCCAGGCAGCAGTTTAGTTGAAAGTCGAGATCATTAACACATGGATTACATCAATGGAGAAGAAGAAGAGTCAATAGGCAGATGAAAGTGTTGAAGAAATTTGTGAAAATCGCAGTCGGAAGAGAGTGAAGCGAAATGAAGTGAATTGGACAGACGTTAAAAATGAGAGAAGGGAGCGAGTTTTAAAATATTACGGAAGAAAAAAAATTTACGGTGAATCATGATATTCCCAAAAATACCAAAGAGATAAAGCCGAGATGTGACTGAGGACCTGGTGAAATACAAAATTGTCAATTACAGTCTCAAGCCGTGGATGAATCTATCAAATTATGCATATTTTCTGAATTTTGGAGGATGTCGTGGAACAAGAAGAAAATGTATGTGAAAACACTTTCGCTCAATCAACCAACCCAAAAAAAACAAGGTTGACAAGACAACTCAAGGAGGCGCAGCTGGACCAAATACCTTTGAAAATGGGAAGATCGTAGTTAAAGAATCTGCAAAGTAATTTTTTTTAAATAACTAAGCTCTGAGTGGATGGGCTATTCAAAAGTGGGCAAGATCGATTTAGCAACAAACAGAGCAGGAAGAACAAAGAGAACAAACCCGTGGGGAAAAGTACTATACACCATTTCAAGAACCCAATACAAAACTAATTCAATTTTCAGGTAACCCACCAAAACTCGACTCACATTATTGTCGATCTTCTAGCTCCAAATTATACTTGGAGCCACAGTTGGAGAATACAGAACAGTTACATAAAGAGTATAAGTCATAATTTTTTTGTTGAATTTTACAACAAAAACTTTTAACAGCATCATTTCACCATAATTTTGAATATGTACCATTGTAATATTGCTAACAGTAATAAATTAAGGAGTGTTTTTCGACTTTCCTGTGAAATGTATGAATATGGAGTTACAATGTTTACAAATTAGGCCGAAGATATAACTTTTTTTGAATGACTATTTGAAAATTGAAGTATGTTGAACTCGGGCATCAAAAATATGCAGAGTGTTAACAAATTCTTGGGCAAACATTGAAATAGCTTATATAATGACTTACTGAATAACCACTGATATTTTAAACAGTCAAAGTGCATGAATTTTCAATAATCTCACTGGCTAGATTAATCCCCTTTAAATTTTCAATAAAGTGCAAAATCACGGGCAGGGCTTTCACTTTTGGGCATTTCCCAGAAGTTCAAGTAACAAAACGGAGACATTGGTGAGTAACACTTCTTATTTCTTTTTATTATATTATTTGATATGAATAAAATCAAATTCTGGAATTAAAGCTATTTACACTCTTTGAACGGAATAGTATACTCACATGTTTGCTCGAAGACATATTGTTCTAGCATTCAATCGATATTCTATTAGACTAGGAACTTCTGATGCTTCGTATGTAACTTTGATTTTCAGAATTTTATTTTCGTCGGCTGCCAGATTTAAGTCTGGATTTTGGAGTTTTACCATTTTTTTGTCGTCAGAGTCATATTTAATATGAAACTTAGGCTGAAAAATAAATGATTAATGTAATTGGAACGAATTCAAGTTTTTTTGGGCAGTGAATATAGTCTACTTGAATATAGTACAATGAAAGGCAATCCTACAGGAAACTGTAGTGTGTTATATTCAGGGTGTCCAGATACTCTGACAAACAAAAACTATTATGGCCATCACACGTGTTTATTTATAAATTATTATTTTTATGGAGATGCTCCTCCATTTAACTTCAACCTCACATATAACATGAATAATGAGACTAATAGGCTAATCATAAGCCGTTATCGCTTCTGCCAGACACTCAGGCACTTTCATCCTCCTCCACCAGACTATCGTTCCACTGGTGATCATCGACCTTATCACTGGTGTGTAATGCGAATGAACCACCTCAGTTTGTAATCCCCAGGTATTGCCAATAACTCTTCTGCGTTGCCAGAAGAGCCCTGATAGTAATTATATCCAGGTATCTCCTCCTCTTCCATCAAGGGGTATGTTTATAACATCTATGTGTTGTCAAAATCATCTTTGGAATCTAGAAATGCGGCACTCTTGCCTGTCTAGTAGTAAAGATCTATATTTATCTGTAAATCACGAAAACTGAGATATTTAAATCCTGCGGAACATAATTATATAAATGAAATATTTGGAGAGGTAAAGAACGCTTAAATATTTATGTTTATGTTTTTTATTTATGGCCAAAAAAAATTATATCCACCCTTTCACAGGGCCGATCCTATCAGGTGTGCAGCGCGTGCACTGCACGCGGACGGCATAAACAAGGGGCGGCCGCAAGCCTCATCTAACTTCATCAATCCAGCAACATTTTCTATGTATTTCTAAAAATACAACTACTTAGGTCCAATAAATATGCTGAATTTAAATAGTTATCGAAAAATCAAAATACCCAATCCATTTTGCCCACAGCATAGTTTAGGAAATGTTTAATGTGGTAATCCATTTTTGTCTATTACACTCTTACACACATTCCTCACTTGATAGCAAAATTCGTGACAGAGGCGGCAATAGTTAAAGGTTTTTTTGCTTATCAGGGACATTGGCGTCGGATTATTCATAACGGCACGTGGCTTGGTCAGAGGATATGTTGGTTAGGGATGCGGCATCGGCATTTTTTCTGCGACTTTACCATTTTAATTTTAGTATGTTCATTTAGTTCAGATTTAACATACAATGATGAACAAAATGGAAACAAGTGTGATGTGGGGAAAAATGAAAAGTTATTAAAAATGATTTTTTTTTAATCAGAACTATTTAGTGTATTATTTATGGTAAGTATAATGTATGAAACTTTATTTCATTTATTTAACGTAATGTTCACTAATTCGCCTGTCCCCTAGGAAAAAGGTCCGTTTATTTGATTACGAGGGCACACAAAGAGAAATCGGTTAATAGATATTTTTGCTGGAATTTTCTATTAAATATAACAAAAATTCAATTACAAGTTAATATTAAAATATTATCCTTTAATTAGATGTCCTGTTAGTGTAACTATATGATTTTTGCTGAGTCAGTCGTTTTGGAATTAATAACAAACTTGAGTTATTTTGAATAGAAATCAACATTTGATAAAAAATCAAAATTAACCTATTAACAGTTGCATGTCTTGAAGTATATACGTCTATTAACAGTTAATTAAGTTAAAGTTAATAAGAGACATATTTACTAAAAATCAATCTATTTTTAGTCGTTAATGGAAATATTATTATTTTGGGGTTTTTAAGCGGGATTTCACAATCAGCTCATATTTTTCTGACCAATCAGTGATCACGTAGCATCATGAGGACACAGGTGGGAGAGGCTTGAACAGAGCATCTTATTATTTTTAACATTTTTATTTAACTGTGCTGCGTGCTGATGTAAACTGAGTAGCAGGCTTTCGTTTGTAATCAAATTTGTGCCGGTTTGGACAATATTATTTATATTCAGGAAAAATGTCTTGGAAAACTACTTTGAAAGAGTGGAATTTGGAATCGTATATTGAAGCTTTTGAAGGTATGTACTGTACAGTGTACATTTATTTATTTTTATTAAGAATTGAGAAATTTAAACACTATTTAATTACTAGGCTATTGCTCAAAAATACCTTGAAAAATATTACTGACCATAAAAATGTAACAAAAAGCTATTTAAAACGTTTATTACTGCTGCATATTACAATATGATTTGATTTAGTTTTGTCAAAGAATACCACCAAACAACAAGGAGCGAAGCTTCGCATAAAACGGTGTCTTCAGACGCCATATTTTAAGGTAGTCGACACTTAACATTTGTCTGCAATAACATGTTCTGTGTGGACAATTTGTAGGTCATTACCAGTTTATAATATTTTGCATCTTACATTTATCATTATAAAACAGTGAAATTATGGGGAAAATAAGTTGTATTGTTTATGTTGGCGAATGGACTTAGTATCCGAAGCCAAGGGAAACCAAATCACACACACATAAGATGTATTGTGAGTAGATGTGTTTCCAAAACCGGAGAAGGACTAAGTTTGTTCAGATTTCCAAATGATATTATCAGGTACGTATCTACATTTGTAGTTAACGTAAAAAATCTTTATTGCGATTTGTTGATGTCGTATTGCCGACATGTTGCTATATTAATTAAATTTAATATGAGTATGATGTTTTGTAGTCCATATTTGTTACCTACATATTATATTTTATTTTAGGACTCGAGCATGGTTAACAGCATGTAACTAGAAGATGTAGTTGATTACGATTTAGAATTTATTCAAACAAATTTCAGAATATGTGAGCTTCACTTCTATAGTCCTCTGGAATTGTTTTTGGGTTTTTCCATTGGTCTATGTAAGTACTTATAAGTCTACAAGCAGTTCCAATGGAATGTATACAAATTATAACATGTAGAATGTGATTCAATGATTCATATTAACATTGGTAAATATTTCAATTTTATAGATAGCATCGTTGGATATCAATGGAATTATCTGCATCTGGAACATCATCATTAGGGGAGATACGGGAAATAGATATTGAAAAATCAAATGCAATAGCTTCCTTTCTCTCAGTTTTCTCCGATGTCAACGCAAACATCACCATGCTTGACATGTGACAGCCCTAGGAAGAGAAAATTAAAAGTTAAAGTGAGGAAGTTAAAAAGGAAATACTCCAAATTTACACAAAAGAAGCCAAATAAATATACTCCTGCTAATTTTATGGAGATGTGTGATCAATTTCTGAATAAATCTTTGGCTCAAATTGTAAAAGAGCAAGAATTGCTTAAAAATCAAAAATGTTTTGGCAGACGATATTCCAGTGAATATAAAAAGTATGTAACCACACTAAATTTTTTGGGGCCCAGGGCTTACAATTTTTTGATAAAAATTCTTTATTTGCCATCTAAAAAAAAATCTGAATATCACTTAAATGAATTTAAACGACTAAGAACTCTGTTAAAAAATAAAATTAAGGAAGAAAATAACATATACACTCGTAACATTGAAGACGGCATTAACGATAATCCCAATTTGTTTTGGAATTTTGTGAAAAATAACAAAAAATATAATAAAGCAGATTACTGTTTCAAGAATCCTGATAACAATTGTATTAATATTACAGATAAATCAATAATATCAGCCGAATTTGCGAACTATTTTAAGTCGGTGTATGAACACAGCTCGGCTACTTACCATCTGACTTTTTTGAATTCTGTAGATAATTATAGTTCAAATTTAAATTGTTTACAATTTACTAGGATCACTGTTCAAGATATTCACATTGCATTTAAAAAGCTTAAACCAAAGTTCTCAGTCGGACCTGATGGCATTCCGGGATATATATTTAAAGCATGTCGTGATTATCTTACATACCCCCTCATAATTTTGTTACAAAAATCACTTAACAATAACTACTTTCCAAAGGCGTTTAGGATCACAAAGGTAACTCCGATACATAAAAAAGGCCCTAGGGACGAGTTCAGTAATTACAGGCCGATTGCAATAGCAAACTGTAGCGCTAAAATTTTTGAATCTATATTATATGATAAATTATATTCGCATTTTCAAACTATATTATGTAATCAACAGCATGGCTTCTGTAATAAGAGGTCTATTGAAACAAATCTACTAACGTTCTCCAATTATGTACTTGAATCGCAGGATAAAGGGGAACAGGTTGATGTGGTATATACAGATTTCGCCAAAGCTTTTGATAAAGTAAACCATGATATACTTTTAAGGAAGTTAAATTCACTGGGAATGAGCTATCCTTTACTAAAACTTTATGCTACATATCTTAGTGATAGGTGGCAATATGTATCTTTCATGGGTGAGAAATCTGAGGCATTTATGGTGGAATCTGGTATACCACAGGGATCTAATCTAGGACCGTTACTTTTTTGATTTTTATAAACGAAGTGCCTTCCTTAATTACATCTGAGTGTTTATTGTTTGCGGACGATTTAAAAATTTATACAAAAGTGAATAACTTAAATGATCATCTTCAATTACAGTACGACATAGATAAAATATATAATTGGTCGCTAACTAATAAATTACCTTTCAACACTAGCAAATGTGTTGTTTTAACATTCAGTCGCCAAAAAAATCCTAGATATTTTTATTATGCAATGGGGGATACTCAGTTAATGAGAGTAAATGAGATAACGGACCTAGGTATTTTATTCACTAGTAAGTTTAGCTTCAAATCACATATACTTAACACTGTTTCTCAATCATATAAATTACTTGGGTTTATAAAACGTACTGCCTATGCTTTTACTAATATTAAGTCAATTACAAGTATTTTTAACTCGCTTGTAAGAAGCAAGTTGGAGTTTGGTAGCATTATTTGGAGTTCACATATTAATTTGAGCTTGAGTCGCCAAATTGAAGCCATACAAAATAAGTTTGTGAAATATATCTATTTTAAAAAACACAAGATGTCTCCATAATATGAGTCTTATGATCCATTAAGGTCAGAGTTTAGTATTGAAAAATTAGTATGCAGGAGAAAACGTCGAGAATTAATTTTTCTTTATAAGTTGTGCAACAATTTAATAGGCTCAGCTGATCTTCTCAGTCAATTAAATTTCTACGTACCCTATCATCGAACCCGTCCTAGGAATTATTTATTCTTAACACCTTCGATAAACTCGCTAGATAAAATATGTCAGCTATACAATAGCGTAAGTGATAATCTAGACACTGGACTGCTAGGAATTACTCTGAGTCGATTTAAAATATCTATTGCAGATTTAATATTAGAGAATTAGTCTTGTGTGTACATTCAGTCGTTTTTGTCTCATAAGCAATATGCATGCGTTGTATTAAGTTATAATTTGTAACCACAGTTGCATAGAATAAGGGAAACCTGTTTGCTTCTGTAATAAAATAAATAAATAAATCTAAAAGAACTTTGCAAATTAACTAGAAGCCTTATACCAAAACCTGGCCTTCAAAATAATGAAGTGTTTTAGGCATTGAAAATTAAAGTCAAAGCAATGACAAGACAGGACAAACATTGTGCAGTCTGTTTAGATAAAATGTCCTAAAATCTCATTTATACTTTGATGTAGGTAAGAATGTAGTTGTTGGGTTTCGTGATGTGGGTGTTGATTAATTGAATTTGTGTTTTTACAATTCTGCTAATGGTTTGTCTAATTAGCTGGTGTATTATTTGCTTTTATTTTTGTGGCTTGGGTTATTGTGTGTAATTAATTGGTATATTTAATAAAACACTCAACAATTAATAGTTGTCTTCTTTTAATCCCTATTAATACAAATGATAATGAAAAGCACTGTTCAATTCTATTCAAAATGAGTTTATGTTTTTTAAGTATGGTGTGGGCCACTGTAAATAGTCCGCTCTGATATTTGGCAGTATTATTTGAATTTTGAGAAAATGCTGAAACAAGTCTATTTTTAATTTACTGTTTTTTTTTAAATAACAACCTTTAGATTAATGTGATAAAATATTTATTTTCTTTAACCTTTACAATTATTTCATGTATCATTTTGTTTTTCTTTGGATACGAGGATAAATATTGAATTATCCAAAAAATAACAACTCTACAGTCCATGTAGGATGTGTACAGGCCCTTCACTTTCATTTTCTTGACAATTTATTTCCATATTTTTGGATTCCTTACTTTTACTTCTTTATTTCCTGTAAGTACCCTCTACATCTTTTTTACTGTTGTAAACACTTTCTCACTAAAAATGAGTTTATATTTGAGAGAAAAAGCTTTTTTAAAAACAATTGCTAAATTTCAGTTAAATTAGGCATGTGCAACTGGTTCAAGATTCAGTTGCAAGATTCGCCACATAGATGCATACAAGTCAAGTTTTTATTGAAAAATAAGGCGACACTTTCAAATGAGTTAGATTAGATTTAGGATTGCCACCTTTCCCGAGTTAAGAGGGAGACTCAAATTTTCAATAAAACTCTCACTTATCAACAAACATATTTCAACTCCCTATAGTGACAACTTCGCATTACGTTCTGTGTAGAAAGATATTGCCTACATTTCGTATATTCTTTTTATTATTAAGTTAAAATCTTTGGTTTTCTTCATATTAGCTTTCTCTTTGTTTATGAGAATTATATTTCGTTTATTTTTTACAATTATATATCAAGATACCTACGTAAATGTGTTTTATTATGAACTATTTTTGGCAGAATTCACGTCAACGTTATCAACGAAGCTTGCAGAAATAGTTAGCAAAAGAAAAAATATTTACAGATACATTTCATAAAATACGACTTCATACTAACACACTTTTTCTCAGTGTGAATCAAGTATAATTATGTTTCTCAGTGCATGAATAAGGTAGTTGACGCTTGTTCAAGGTTATATATTTTTGGACCTCGAACATCAAAGGATTTTCGCCGGCCTTCACTTCTTGTTGTTTGGTGTATTCTATTCTTTGGTTTGGTTAATCCACCACAATGGGTACATAAAATAAATCTCTAGCTATCTCAGCTACGTCAGGTCAGACCGACGGAGATAGCAGTGTAGATATGTGCTTCTACTTGACTGCGGTTAGGTTGTTGACTAAATGTGGTTAGGTTAGGTTACTCATATAGTGTTTCACTTCAATAAATAATATCAAATTTTATAGATAGTTTCTAAAATGTTTACCTTTCTTTTTTGTAATTTTTAGATGAAGGAAATGACGATCACAGCTTTAATTTGATAGACGAATCAACTATAGAAACTATATTCAAGAAACCTGGACACAAATTAATTTTTTTTTAAAATGCTTTGCAGAATTTATGAATCAAAATAAAATGTCTGAATACATGAACTAAAATATCTCTGGTATGTAATTTACTTATCAATATTCTGCCATTTTTTAGACGTGGGCTTTTTGTTTTATTGGCTTGGGAAGAAATATCACTAAATTATAAAACAAACAATTCGAGTTCAACTTGTTTTGATAAGAAAAAATATCCCAATTTATTAAAAACTAGCTTTGGGAAAAGGATAAAAAGCAGAAAATGGGTCTAGAGCAATCAGTCCAATTCATTTCCAGTCACCGGGATTTATCCTTTGGACAGAGAAAAAGTAATAAAAATTGAAAAAAGGAAAAAATTAAGTAGTCCAAGAAGATCTTTCCAACTATTAGAAGATCAACCGCTTCAAGGCCATCAAAACAAAAAATGAGAAAAATAAGTTCTTCAGAAGAATGAAAAACCAATAGATACAAAATTGGCAAGCTGGAATGTTCCTTTTATTGTAAGTAATTGGCGGAATAGTTGTTATATCTACAACATACGTTGTAAATAATATTCTGGAGGATGGAGTGAGAGTAACAGGTTCAAAATCAACTGATATCACAAAAAAAATGTAAAAATTAATAATACTGATTTGTGTGGGTGCCGGTGACATAGCAGCACTTCTGTCTCAGCCTAAAGAAAACACACATATATACATTATAAAAAATGATCACTGTGAAAAGAATATGAGTTGTATAAGTCTAGCCTCGGAACCTTTTTGTGGCATTCTGTCACAATGAATCTTATCAGAAAACAGAAAAAATCAAGCTTCATAAAGTTCGGTATCGTATTAATCAAGAGTGAAAGTGTTGATTGATACCAAATTTATCAATCAACGGTGAAAGTGAATGCCCAATCAAAATAAACCCAACACAAGAAAAAATTTGATTACTACAAACGACTGCGTTTTTTACGAATAACATAATTGATTAAAAATTATGAAACAGTCAATAGGTACAGGATTGATCTAATGTTGATCACCTGCGGATACAAACATTCTGATAATTATTTCAAATGATATTACGCAACACTGTATTCGTTTTCCAGTTCTAGACCATTAATAATTGATAGTTATCATTACAAAATATAGTACGTAAGAGACTTGTTCTTTATGGTCTCATTTAAAATTTGCTGAACTATTAGTATTTAGGCAAGCAGCATCTCGACTTTACAATAATCTGATCATGGAATACATTTTTTTATCTTGCATGTACCTATATAACTTCGCTTTTCAATATATCAACTCCTTTTACTTGATTGAATTTTATCAGTACAAAGGAAAATTAGGATATTCATTATAATATTTAATGGTAGTAAATTCATTCACTTTATCTACCTCTAATTAAACTTTTAACACCTGAATCAGTAGCTTACATCAACTGTTAAATTCGTGACTTCCTCATTAAATATCAGTCTAATCCATATTCCTCGGAGATCGTAGTCTGATCTTAATACAAGACTTCCTATCCAATAGCCTTGATTATTAACTAATTCATAATTGAACAGTTCCGGACAAGGAGAAGGTAAACGCGCTGTGTGACAAATGGATAGTGGTACTACCGCCATGCAGGCAAAGAGGAAAGCTTGAGTAAACATCTGAAACAGAGGAAAAGCTTCTTATAATCAGAAAAAACGTTATCAAATAGAAATTACAAAATTACATGTGTTTATTGATAGTATTATTACCAATTTTCAACTTTAACAGGCTCAAGCTTCTTTTCCTTTCCAATGGATCTTCAAATGAAGGTGCTACTGATTAAGTACCATTTATTAAAAGAGAAAATCGATTAGATCAAAATATAAACGACCTAATAAATATTCATATAATAACACAAAGCAACCTTTTCATTGAAAGAATAATACAGCTACGTATTATCTGCATGAAATTAAATATGGTGAGTTGTGACTTCATGAAATACGGTGTGGAACAGCCAAATGGAATAAATTAGATAACGAATAAATGAGGGCGTATTGGGAAAAACGATTGGTTACGTGTATTTCTAAATGCGCATTTTTAAAAAAAAGTATATAGATTGTGTCATGTGATAGTGGCCAACAGCAACATTCTTATTTCAAATGCAACCCCCTGTATATCATTTATTTTTTGGATTCTTCAGAAAATTCTAGTCATAATTCGTGTACAATGTCGCATACTTATCTTCAACTGTTTCGGAAATATTAAGTGTTTTCAGATTTATCACAAAAATTAACATTAAAAAAAGATAATTATTTTATTTCACAAATTCGGTACATTACTGTCAATACTTATTTCCCATTTAGCTCTTGATATTGTGAAAGTAAGCAAAAACCATTCCTGCGTTCCTTTTTACTGTAATGAAATAAAAAAAATACAAAAACGGTTTTGTTTATTTTCGTATAAAACTCGTAGCCTTAGCAACTTGTCTGCCTGCATGACAGTAGTGATCAGTGTCAGTGCTATTGTCGTTTGAATTTCGTTAACTGTTCGTAATAATATAACTGTTCGTAATAATATTAGAAAAATGGTTCATTTAACAGAAATGCACAAAATAACTATTCTACAAATGATTGGTTATAGAAATAACACACGGACACAAATGGAAGTTTCTCGCTTATTTCACGAATAATTTCCAAATTTGCCGCAGGTATCCCAAGGAACAATTAGCAAAATAGAAAAGCAGTTTCGCGAGCTTGGTCATATAAGACAGATAAAAAAGTTGCTGCCAATGCAGTGAGTGATGATACGAAATTGGATATTATGCTTTAGTTTCAAGAATTCTGGTCGAAATCAGCCCCACTGCTCAACTTTAGCCACACATAAATTTTTCGAATATTAGAGGAAAGTAAAATGCATCCCTATAAACTGATGCCATCTCAGGAGCTCATGGAAGACGATTTCGATGGGAGAACGTATTTGTATGATAGCAATGTTAGATAGTAATGTGATCCAATTACAAGATGTTTTGTTTTCTGATGAGAACACATTCACACTTCGCGGTCATGTTACGTCAAAATTGCCGCTATTGGTATAATGAGAATCCTCACTGGATGAGAGAAGAACATACGCAATATCCTGAAAAAGTTGATGTTCGAGCAGGAATTGTTGGAAATCATATCGTAGGTCCCTCCTTCATTGACGGAACTTAAATGGAGATAAATATTTAGAACTGCTCCAAAATTTGACAAACTTATATCCTGATCCAGCAAACCCACTGCCAATATAATATGGTTTCAGTAAGAAGACCGCTCCATTACCAAATTAATGTCTGGCAGTACCTGAACAAAATTTTTCCAAATCGGTGAATAGGGAGGCCCGGACCATTAGAATGGCCAGCACGATCTCCTTATCTAACGCCATTAGAGTACTTTTTGTTAAGATATATCAAAAGTATTGTATACAAAACAAAACCCCTCAATTTAGATGACTTAAAAAAAATCACGCTTGTGATTAGATCAGTCACGCCTGTACCGGATTAGCATGTTGCCAAGACGTTCGCGGCGAGTGTTTTGAACATTATCTAGATTGACATTAATGTTTTTCTTTCATTGATTAAGAAATAATCAGTATTACTCATTAGGTTTTTAGTGTAATGTAGCGAATTTGTGGAATAAAATAATTTTCTTTTTTTAATGTTAACTTTTGTAATAAATCTGAAAACACTTAATATTTCCGAAACAGTTGAAGATAGGTATAGGACATTGTACATGAAAAATGTCTAGAATTTTCTGAAGAATCTAAAAAATAAATAATATCTATATATGATGCTGCATTTAAAATAAGAAAGTATTGGCCACTGTCACATGACACACCCTATATAATTTTTTTATGGAAAAAAAGCGCATTTAAAAATACAAATCGACGTTTATTCCATTTGGCTGTCCACACTGTATAAATAGTCGAGGCAAAATACGCGAAAAAACGTCATAAAAAGGAAAATTTTGCGTCCTGGATGGATCGGAATGCGGTTTTTTGCATTCGCTTCCAAAAATTATTTGTAGAAAATTTACCTAAATTTCATTAGGGAGAAACCGGAAATTGCATTGCTGCAGCCAAAAGGGCATTCAAAAAATGCATTATCTGGGAGGCCGTTTGGAAGATTGGTAAATAAGTGTCAGAACTGGCCCAGATCGGGTACTCGGTGGTTTTCGAGGTCGCTGATCACGAATATGATGTTCAAATTGACCCACGAACACCTAGTTCACCAGAACCTGACCGTAAATGTCATCTCCGTGGCTTTTCCTGACACAATCCAAAAAGGCCAACCGAAAATCATTATGGGGGGTTTGTTGGGGCGCTGAATTCAAATATGGCTTCGGCGAACACCCCGCGGACACCTGGTGCGCCCCAACCTGGACGTGGACGTCCTCTCCGAGAATTTTCCTAACAAGAATGTCAAAAATAACCCAAAAATCATTGTAGGGGCGTTTTATGAGGCGCTGAAGTAGAATTTCACGTCAAAAACGATCCCCCGAGCACCTGGTGCACGGCAACCTGGACCTGAACGTCGTCTCCGAGGGTTTACCAGACAAACTTGAAAAAGACGAACCGAAAATCGTTGAGGGGGGTTTTTTGGGGCGCTGAAGCAGAATTTCACGTCAAAAATAATCTCCCGAGCACCTGGTGCACCGCAACCTGGACCTGAACGCCGTCTCCGAGGATTTTACAGATACAGTCGCAAAAACTCTGTAAAATCGTCTCATAATTTCATACATTCATCCATGCGTAACTCCCCGTGGGGCTATCGAAAAAGTGTTCATCCAGTCCTGTAAGAATGACGAGAATAATCTCCGGCTAGATCTCCAAACTTTGCCGAGCGGCCTTCCACTTTTCTCCCAACGCTCAGGTGTCCGCGGAGTGTTCGCCGAAGCCCTATTTGAATTCAGCGCCCCAAGAAACCCCCTTCACGATTTTCGGTTCGTCTTTTTTGAGTCTGTCTGTAAAACCCTCGGAGACGACTTTCAGGTCCAGGTTGCGGTGCACCAGGTGCACGGGGGATCCTTTTTGACGTGAAATTCTGCTTCAGCGCCCCAAAAAACCCCCTTCTCAACGATTTTCGTTTCCTCTTTTTCAAGTTTGTCTGGAAAACCCTCGGAGACGACGTTTAGGTCCAGGTGCTCGGGGGATTGTTTTCGATGTGAAATTCTACTTCAGCGCTTCATAAAACGCAGTTTCCGGTTTCTCCCTAATGAAAATTAGGTAAATTTTTTACAAATAATTTTTGGAAGCGAATGCAAAAAACCGCATTCCGATCCGTCCAGGACGCAAAATTTTCCTTTTTATTGCGTATATGGACGCGACTAAAATCATTGTAAAGAGAACTGAATTATTTTTGGGGAATGCAGTTTGCTGCGAATTATTTAGCAGACAATTGATAAACAAATAATTTATTTGCGTCTTCAGATTCATGAATCTAATCAATTACTTCCAAGAGAACATGATGAACGGGCACAACTTTTTATTATTTAGAAAGTTTATAAACCAAAAGGGCATGTCGACCCAGCACTGTAGTGTAGCGCCTCTGATGCGATCATTACAGTGAAGCAACGTCGAGCGTTGTTAGTACTTGGATGGATAACCACTGGATAACTGATACTTTATTACTAAAATTATGAAATTATAAAATAAAATGTGTTATGTGACAAATCCCTTGTCCTTTTGTTCAGGGTTGATGACAGTCTACAAATAAATATAGGTACATATTTATGTCAACATTTTATCGCGAGTATCAACATAGCCTGCCGCCATGAAAGAATCTATTCCAAGAAAAAGAGAAAAAAATCCTGCTGAAAATAAAATGAACCAGAGTTTCAATCATTTAAAGCAAGTAAGCAGAGTTTACAATACAAAAAATTTAAAATTCTGATAAATGCTTGTTTGTTATAAGTTTAAATGAAATTTTTAAAAAGTATACTTTTCACTAAAAAAACCTGACTGGCGCAGCGAACAGAATACTGTTTGTAAAAAAACACCACTTCAGTGCGGTAAACATCTACATTTTCTGTGACGTTTCGCTTTTTAAGTACCATCGTTGTCACAACACAAGGCAGTGTAACAAACCGATAAAGACGTAATGGCGTAGCTTAATTCAGGCACAAAAGACATATATGTACCTTCCCATTTGCTTTAATTGGACATACGCGGTCAGTGATATCAACATAAAATTAGAGTGTCTTTGATACATTCAAGGAGATGACATAACGAGAAACATTCGTGATTTTTACCTTACGAGGGTCATCGTCCTCATATGCAAGTCCCGTTTCATTGGTAAAGAAAAAGACGGATAACTATCGATGTGTATAGACTACCGTAAACTGAATACGGTATTCGTATTACGTATTTTTAAGAATGCCGTTCGTTTTTCCTAACTCGCCAGTTATGTGTGGTGAGAATAATAGATTCTATTATTTAAGGAACACCTGCAAACCTGCTGAATAGACAATTATTTAGATATACAAGTTCAATTTGTTTATAATTAGGATACTCATAGATATAACAGTTACAGTAGTTACAATTCATTTAGTTTTAGTATTTAGTCTCATTTGGTTCTTGATAGTTGTAGTTTGTTAAATAATAAATACTTTCTTTTTAAAAAGGTATTTTTGCTAAGGAAATATATAATTGGCGCATTCAAGTAGGATCCGTGAGAGTTTTAAACGAAAGAAAATCCTCTTAAGTAGTGACTTTTCGATGGTTTATTAACTTTTAACGTAACACGTTATCGTTTTAAGTTCGGATACGAACATTGTTTCTTTTTGAAACAGAAGAACTACAACACCCTTTCAGAGGAGTTTCAAGAATCATCGAGAAGTGAAGAGAAGAGTTTTTGCCAGCCAGTTTCTTCAGCAAACGTAAGTGCCAAATAATTCCTTTTCTTGGGCTCCTTAGCCTTTCTTTGATCTTTTAAGGATAGTTTAAGTAATATTTAAATAATTTATGAGCAATTTAGAAATTAAAGATATTTTGGAAACTTTAGTTGATTCAGTATTTATTTGATTTTTTTTTCTAATTTTGTTTTAGGAAACAAAATTAGTGGCGCCCTTAAATTTCTTTCCTTTTCTTAACTATTCTCGTTTCTTAATTTCTATCAGATAACAAAGCCCTAAGAACTGGCTTTGTTATCACCAAATAATAAATCAGTTTAGTAAGAACCTACATTATATTTTCCATTATTTTTTTTAAGTCTTATAGCACTCAAATTTATTAATGTTTCATTGGCTATCATATTATTTTGTTTCACTTCATATAGTGTTTTCAACGATCCAGAATTAAATGCACATGTACTTGAATGTATTCAAGAAAAATTATAAGGACGAGCAGCTTTTATGGTAGGAAATAGGATTGAAATAAATAATTGGGATAAATCAAAACAAGCTTTATTACAATGTTTCTCAGATAGACGAGATTTAGATTGTTTCGTGCAGGAGTTAACTAGGAAGTAGACCTCTTAAAGGTGAACATTTGATAGATTTTGGTGGGAGAATACAATTAATTAGAAGTAGGGTATTACAAAGAATAAGTAATGGTATAACTATGCGTCAAGTTGAAAAAGAATGTCAAACTAATCATTATAACAAAACTGCATTAAATACTTTTATAGCAGGATGTAATGGTACTTTAAAAAACAATATGCATTTTAAAAAACCTGAAAGTTTAGAAGATACAATGGGATATGTAACAGAATTCGAAAATTTTGAAAAAATGGACGGAAAATTAAATGACCGATTTTATCATCAAAACAAATCAAATTTTAAAACTAATGAACAACCCCACAATTTTCCAAGAAACAATTCTCATAATAATTATATTCCAAATAATAATTTTCCTCGCCCAAATAATAATTATATAGTCCAAACTATTTTCCACGCCAGAATAATAATTATTCTCAACAACGAAATTATAATAATTTCCAGAATCCTCCACAAAATAGATCTTATTCAAATTTTCAACGAAATCATAATAATAATCAATTTCCTTCTCAACCTATAAACATACAATCAATTCCTCAGAACAGGAAATACAAATGATCAAGTATTCGGACCTCAAAAGTATGTTTTCAATCCGAATCCAATGTCTACAACGACACGAAACCCCTCTTTACAAACAAGAAATCGTTATAATAATAATAACCACTTCAGGAATTTTAATCCAAATCAAAAATCAAATTTCATATCTGAAGAATTATACTCTAATCAATATGTCGATAACGATCTAGAACCTGAAAATACCGAACCAATCGAAGAACCAGAAAAAAGAAACTGTAACGATAATGTTTGTATACCAGGCCCATCTAACAAGAAAAGATAATTGAAATAAATTTCCAGTCTAATAATGCTTTACCATAGATAGAAATTAGCAGACCTAGGTTAAAATTATTAATAGATACAGGAAGTACTAGATCTGTAATTAAACCTTCAATAATTGAACAATTTTATCCACAAACCATTTACCATTCTAACATTACGTTATCAACTAGTTTAGGAAGCAAAAAAATTAGGTATCAAGCTTTAGTACCTGCATTTAACGAATTTAAAGACAATAACTATTTTATTGATTTTATTTTATATGATTTCCATGATTTTTACGATGGAATAATAGGGTTACAAGATTTAATTAACATGAATTTAAACATCGATCTTATTAATAAGAAGTTAATTAGTAAATCTGTAGAAATACCATTTAAATACAGAGATAATAACGATATTGAATATTCATTTTCCATAAATGGAAATGAAAGATGCATAAGACAACTCCCTGTCAGTGTAAGTGATGGTGAAATTCTAATAGATTCTCAAAAAATAGAACACATTAAAATTCCTCAAACTCTTTCGATTGCTAAAAATGGATTTGCTCTTGTTGAAATACAAAACTATACAGATAAATCGATATCTACTATTTTAACAAAACCAGTCAAAGCCAATAGTTTCAATTCATCACAGTATTTGAAACGGTTAAGTTCGAAAATTTTACTAATCAATTTAATGAAAATCACTTAATAAAATCAAAAACTAATATTTCAAAGTTAATACGTACCGATCATATGAATAAAGAGGAAAAACTTAAAATTCCCAATTTATGTAAAGAATTTTCAGATCTTTTCCTCAAACCCAATGATAAATTAACGTTTACATCTAAAATTGATCTTATAATAAGAACTAAGGACGAAATACCTGTACCATGGAGACTAGATATAAGGAGCAAAATCTTGTATAGGAAAAATGTTGAAAAAGTGTCCAGCGGTAAGGTACAAATAGTAGATGGCGCGAGAGTAGCTAGCGATTAAAATTACAGAGTGAAGTTTGCTCAACAAGTTAACCTAACAAAAAATGAAAATAGTGTTTTTAGAGACGTTTTTATAAAAATTTACAATGGGACGTGTGTCGTGAAAAGTTGTCCAACTAGAAGTAAAGTTGAAAATAAAAAAAATTGCACACCTCAGCCCCTGTCTTATTTTCGACCAACAGTAAGTAAACTACATGGAGCAACATGAATTATTAGATCAGAAAACAGCAACTACACAATCCCTGGAGAGTTTTAGGGATACTTTTCTTAAATTTTCACTGCTGCCACCATTCTGGCTGTATGTAGACAAACCAAATGAACTAAAATTTATTCGAATGGATCCTGCAACTAATCAGATCAAAAACCATATACGTTTAAATGAGAATTTATCAATTACTGTAAGTATTCATGAATATATTATGGGTAAATAGGTATATTTGGTTATCTTTTTATATTTAACAATAATTAATTGTAATCTAATTGCAGGTTATTTTCCCTAATAATAAAGAATTGCCCCTAAGTGATAGAATTAGCTTATAATATAACAGTACTTGTGAATACTTAAAATATGTAGAAAGGTGGCCATTATGTGTTGGCACTCAAATTGACAACAAGTAAGATTAATTAATTTTTACATAACGAACAAATGAAGTTTTGATATTAATTTTTTTTTTTTTAATTGCATCAATTTTCAGAAACTTGAAAAGGTGTGATTGTTGGTGATGATACATACTTAAAAAATCAACCAAATATATGATGCAAACCTTGTCGAATTTTATGGAAACGCTTGCAGTTTCATAATTCAACCACAACTATTTTATCTTCTATAAGTTCCTTGTGGCATTACTTTTTATTTTTTCTTATTTTCTTGGGAATCAAACCACAATAATGTTTTTTTATTTTTTTATTTCAACGTTTCGGTAGCGTTCCAGCTACCGTTGTCAAGATTAACTAATAATGAATGAATGAAAAATTTTTGGTCCCTATCTGACACAACGAAAAAAATTTGACTATTTTAAATAGACCAACTTGAACAATACAGCGTGCTTCAAATTTCATAATGTAATGTTAATTCGTGCTTTGAAGTCGCAAAAACAAATGTACAAGGTCGATGATGTTTATGCGTTAGAGTGGGTTTACGAGTGCATGTTGATACTCTACTTACATATTGATAACAACTTTCCAAATGAAGACAGCTTACCCAATGACGACAAATTTACCCAATCATGACATATTACTCAATGAAGATAATTTACCTAATCATGACAAATTATTCATATTTATTTATTATAAATACTTATATTAATTATTAAGTGTTATAACATCGCGTACAAGTTGTTGAAGAATTTTATATTATTTCATGCAAAATCATGCCATGCGAATTATTCTACATTGCTCACGATGCACTCCAATAAATGAAATGTTGGAAACACTCAACTAGTTGCAAGTAAAAAACTGTTTAAATATTCTCTCATATTTATTTACAAGGTTGGAATTGGAGTAAATATCAGGTAGATATAAAAAAATTCAACTCAACTCCATGTTTTAAAAGGATATGCTTTACCACCCGATATAAAAAATGGGTTTAGAAATGTTTGAAAGGCGGCTAAGAGATTATTTGATTGGGCAGTGATTTCTCATTTTTGAGCTTATTTTAATATCAAATAACTGTGACTAGTTTGTTTTGTATAATTTTATGTGTGGATGTAGTATTATTATTGTATTTATTTGTAGACATTTTCCAGCTTATGTGTACCTATATTCTAATGTAAACTGTTTTACATGTTTAGCATTCTTTTTATCTAGATTGATGTATTTATACATTTTATAAGTAGTGACCTAATTGTATTATTTTCAATCCTTGTCCTTGCATTCCAGTACACCACACTCCTTGCAAACTGTTCTGATCCATTTCTAGATTTTACTTTCAACACAATGAGTACCTCCTTTGATTTTGAAATATCTTTATAGTTTATTTTTCAAGTGATAATAACCAGTTATGGGACATGATGTAAACTGAGCCAATCGCAAATTTGTATTTCACCATCATCTTGAATCTGTCGTTCTTGGAACTAAAATTGGTATTGGTTCTGACCATATAATTGGAATTATTCAAGATACCTATTTCTTATTGGATTCACTTTCAATAAATACTTTTACTTGTAACTGCATAGTGATACATTAACTCCTTCTGAATTCTCCGAGGATTTAATTTATACTTATCATCATTTTTGAGGCAATATCTAACAACAATAATCATTTATGGATGTGTACATATTATTTGTGCAATTATAGACAAATGTGTGGAATATTTTTTGTTTTCATTACTATTTTGCAACACAATTGCCTATATAATGATATTGAAGAAACTTACCTTTAACCAAACATAGCACCCGCTACGCGAAATACTTATTTTTTCCTTGAAATTTGCTAAAACCAAGCATAAAAGGTAACCCAATGAAAATAAACAAACCCTCCATTTACATAACCTAAAATTTAGCACGTCAAACATGATTTTAATCGCTAGCCTCCCCAGCGCCACCACAATCTTCCTAATTTCGACGGACACTTTTTATATACAGAGTTTGTGCTCCTTATATCTAGTCTCCATGACCTGTACATTCGAAATCCTATAGATATCCTTCTGTACATAGAGATGAAATAAAACGTCAAATACAAGCAATGTTAGATAAAGGAATAATAAGACCTTCATGTTCACCATGGAATTCACCAATTTGGATTGTAAGTAAAAAAATGGACGCCTCCGGAAAACAAAAATGGAGACTGGTAGTAGACTATAGAAAATTAAATGATAAAACAATTGATGATAGATATCCTTTACCTAATATCTCTGATATCCCAGATAAACTAGGTCGTGCTCAATATTTTAGTACGTTAGATTTAGCTAGCGGTATCATCAAATTCAAATGAATGAATCTTCAATAGAAAAAACTGCATTTAATGTCGATGACGGGCATTACGAATTCCTAAGAATGCCTTTTGGATTAAAAAACGCACCATCTACTTTTCAACGAGTAGTTAATGAAGTCCTTAAAGACTTACAAAACAAAATTTGTATGGTCTACATGGATGACATTATTATTTTTAGTACGAGTCTTCAGGAACATTTGCAAAACCTAAAATCAGTCTTTATTAAATTACGCGAAGCACAATTAGAATAGTGCGAATTCCTCCGTAAAGAAGTAGAGTACTTAGGACATATAGTCACTCCTCAAGGTATAAAACCTAATCAAAATAAAATTAAAGCTATAAAAAAATTCCCTGTTCCTAAAACTGCAAAAGACATTAAGTCATTTCTAGGATTATTAGGTTATTATCGAAAATTTATCAAAAATTTTGCACAATTGACAAAACCACTAACTGTTTGTTTAAAGAAAGATAAAAAAATTGAACATACAAAAGATTTTTTAAAATGCTTCGATCACTGTAAAAATATTCTAATTTCTTAGCCTATCCAGATTTCGAAAAACCCTTCGAATTAACAGCAGACGCAGCAAACTATGCAATTGGAGCGGTTCTTTCCCAAAACAACCACCCTGTCTGTTATTCCTCTAGAACCCTCAATTCTTCTGAAATCAATTTTTCTACAATAGAAAAAGGATGTTTAGCCATAGTATGGGCATGTGAATATTTTCGTCCCTATCTCTTCGGTAAACATTTTACAATTTTCACCGACCATAAACCATTACAGTGGCTCTTTTCACTAAAAGAACCAAGTTCACGACTTGTACGTTGGCGCTTAAAATTAGAAGAACTTAATTATGAAATTAAATATCTAAAAGGAAAAAATAATATAGTAGCCGACGCTCTTTCTCGGAACATATCAAATATAAATGCAATTGAAACTTCATCTGTTGACGTAAACTTTGACGAAGACAATTTAACTGACTTAAATCAAATCTTAGAAGAACAGAATTTTGAACAACCTCTACCTATTTTAGATGACATAGAATTGACGGACATGTTAGACACATATGACGAAAACCAAGAGAATAAACAAAATAAAAAAATAAACATTACTTCTGACATAACAATACCAAATATTTTAACAACAAATGAAAACAAAATAGATAAAACTATAGACACTATACACAATACCCAATATTAAATATTCCCTTTTCAGAAAAACCTTTGAATATGCATAAAAATCAAATTTATCTTACACTTGGAGAAATATATGTTTCTAAAATAATACGTGAAAAAATATTTGATAATATTAGATTATATGTAACGATACCAAAATTCAATAGTGAACAAAACATAATACGATTTATTAAAGAATATGTTGATCCTAAACAACATTATGCCCTTTATTTTCAAAATGATTTACTCATGAGAATGTTCGTAGTAACAGCCCAAAACACGTTTAAAAATTCAGCTTTTAAATTTACTCATTGTTCGAAAGTCTTAACAGATATAGAAACCACTGAAGAGCAAAAATTAAAAATAGAATATAGCCATATTTATAAATCAGGACACCGAGGTATCAACGAAGTAAAAAAATCTCTTAGTTTAACATATTATTGGCCCAAAATGAATGACGATATTGAAATATATATTAACAATTGCGAAACTTGCTTAAAAAATAAGTAAGAAATCCCCCTGTAATAAAATTCAACTTAACGCCGACAGCATCAAAACCATTTGAACATCTTCATTTAGAGGACTTTTACATTTCCAATAAATCATATTTAACAACTATTGATTCATTTTCATGATATGGACAAGCTTACCCCTTAGATACTATAACTGGTGTATCTGTAGTCGTTAAACTACTAGACTTTATCTCACACCATGGATTACCCCAAAAAATTACTACAGATCGTGGTAACGAATTTAAAAATTTCGATCTAGAAGATTTTTGTAAATTACATCATATCCATTTACATTTCACTACTTCAAAAAACAGTAATTCAAATTCCCCTATCGAAAGATTCCATTCAACCCTAATTGAACACTACAGATGTTTATAAGAAGAAAATAAATACATGCAACCTAACCAATTAATAAAAAATGCCATATTCTGTTATAACAATCGTATACACTCCGTAACAAAATACACCCCATTCGAAATAATTAAAGGACACATTAATAATCCTAATCCTTTTGATTTAGATGACCACCTTATAATATCAACATATGTGCAAGATCACAAACAAAACAGTAAAAAACTCTATGAAAAGATAAGACAAAATAACGAAACTATTAAAGAGAAAAATATTCAAAAAATAAATGAGAAACGTGACAACCCCCCAGACTTTTCAAACGAAAAAATTTGCTATGTTAGAACTAAATTAAGAAAAAAAAATCACCTAAGTTCAAAAAGACTAAAATAATTAAACAAAAAGGAGTACTAATCGAAACAGACAAAGGAACTTATCACAAAACCTTAACACGAAAACCAAGACATAAAACAGAAAAATTGTTACAGGTACACCCGACAATGAACCTCCAGACATTACTGACAACGCCATACATAATGCTCCAGGTACTTCAGGTACACGGCATTGAAGAAGACATAACTTTCTCCTTCCCACCCAATTAGGAAACTCTAGAATAATATATAATAAACATACTATCTTACATTACGTAGACTTAGATAATTATTAAGCAATCAAATAATCTTATTAATCATTTTAATATAGTAAAACATAGTATAACCATAGTCAATGTAAGTCCTATATCATATCAAAGTTTAGCACAAAATTTATTAACAAGTACCAAATATCTAATCAATATTGTTGAAACTAAATTAAATAATCTCACTCCCCATATTAGAAATAAAAGAGGACTGATAAATGTAGTGGGCAAAGTTGATAAATGGCTTTTTGGAACCCTAGATGCAGATGATGAAATTAAGTATAATACTCTGCTATAGATTTGCTACAGAAAAATCAGAAAAACATAATCCAAGAAGTAAATTTACAAACTTCTTTATATAAAAAACTAATTGAAAATTATAATAAATCTATAACTATTTTAAGTAAAAATCAAGAAACACTTAAAAATAATTTAGAACAAATACAAGGATCATTTTATGACAAAATCAAAACTCTTGAAAGTTATTTAAGTTTCCAAGGCATCATTTCACAAATCAATTTAGATTGTCAAACAACAATTACTCTAGTTGACAATTTAGAAAATGCTATAATATTTTCAAAATTAAACTCTCTTCATAATTCCATAATTTCAAGCTCTGATATAATCGATATGATTAAACACTTGCACAATATATATGATCCCAAACAAATTCCTAAATTTGACAACATGCTAACTTATTATCAATTTTTAGGCACCCAAGTATCAATATCAAACTCAAAATTAATTTTTGCAATTCATGTACCTATTTTAAAAGACCAAACCTATGAATTTTACCACTTATTCCCCGTTATCCAAAATCACAAAACGTATACAATTTGAAAAAGAAGAATGCCCTTTCTTAGAAAATACATATTATTGCCAACAGAATCCTATGTCTCAAGATAATTGTACAATTTAATTACTCCGAGGAAAAAATCCAACGTATTGTCACATAATAGAAGTAAATGTTCAAGAACTGATAGCAGTACAAGTTACGAAAAATGAAGTTCTCATTATACCAGAAAAATCACAACCAATATTTTCAAAATGCCGAAGTAATCAATATATCCAAGTCACAGATCCAATACTCATTAATACCAGATTCATGCGAAATATGGACCACCAATCAAAAATTCATTAACAAAATTCCAATTAGTCACGGTAAACTATTTATATTACCAAAATTAGAAAACAAAGATGTTAATTCCTTCAAGAAACTACCAAACGCCTAACATTACGAAGATCGACTTTGAAGAACTTCGAGAAATTAGCCAAATCTCAAAACAACTCAAACCAATTACAGAAATTCAAGACAACCCGTATACAAGTTTATTTGGAACAATTTTAATATTAATAATCACTTGCATTTTAATTTTAGTTATAATAAAATACAGGGTACAATTAAAAAATATTTTCAAAAAGAAGCAAGAAAAGAAAATGAAACATGAAGAAAAAGAAGAAAAGAAGCATAAAGAAAATGGAGAAAAGAAACATGAAGAAAAAGACATTTCGAAAATCCACTCCGCGTTTCTCGAAACTTAAAGACGGGAGGAGTTATGTGTGGTGAGAATAATAGATTCTATTATTTAAGGAACACCTGCAAACCTGCTGAATAGACAATTATTTAGATATATAATTTCAATTTGTTTATAATTAGGACACTCATAGATATAACACTTACAGTAGTTACAATTCATTTAGTTTTAGTATTTAGTCTCATTTGGTTCTTGATAGTTGTAGTTTGTTAAATAATAAATATTTTCTTTTTGAAAAGTTATTTTTGCTAAGGAAATATATAATTCGCCCGGTGTTTTTTAAAAATTCATGAATAACGTGTTAGGTAAAATGAGGAAAACTATTGCATTTCCTTATATCGATGACGTAATTACCCCCTCTAAGACATTTGAAGAAGGAGTGAATAAGTTAGAAATGGCACTGAGAGTCTTACAATCCATCAACCTAACGCTTTAACTTAGTGAATGTTCCTGTTTTAAGCAAAAGAAATAAGTTTAAGTGGGTTACAACCAAGAGAAACTAAAATTGAAGCTGTGAAAAAACTCGAATCGACCTAAGCAAATTAAGAAAAAAGATCAAAAATAGTATAGATTCTAATCAAAAACAGCAAAAGCAAAGGTATGATTTGACGAGAGCCACTGGTAAGAAATATACGTTAAATGTTCTTGTTATGGTATGTGAAACTGATAATCCAACTACCAATACATCCAAAAAAATATTTTCCAAATTTAAAGGACCTTTCAGGGTCAAGAAGGTGCTTCCAACTGTAGTTGAAGATTTGCGAAAAGGTTAAAAAAAAGTATTGACCGTAGCCGAAATTGATAGAATCAAGCCGCGGTTTGGGGCATAATAATGTTGTTCTTCGTTGAAGATTAACACATGGCTGATAATAATAGTTATTTAGACAAAAAACCGAGATCTAAAATCTAATATTTTCCCGTGTATAATACACTTTTTTTTTGTGACGGGTAAAATGACAATTTAAATTGGAAAAATGTCTTATTTAGGATGCTCTGAATGGATTAAAAATGGCGTGGATTTGAATGTTTATGTTTGTCACGACAAAACGCTGTAGAAAAATGGTAGATGAGTGCAATAATATATATTGTTATGGTATGAATGGGTACTCAATAGTAATAGTAAAGATTGAATAACCATGTAATTTAATTGATACCTGTACAACCAACTCTGTCATTTGATTTTCAGAATTATTTATTTTTTTATAATGGAAGAGTATAAAATATATCACATACGTCCGTCATAAACATACAAAAGTTAGAAAAACATTTTGAATGAAAAATGTAAATATTAGTTTGAGACTCCCTATATACCATAATTAAAGTCATACAATGACAAACACAAACTTTAGAAGAAAAAAATTAACAGAATACCAACTAAAAAAGTGATGATTGTGAAATTGAAATATAAAGAAAATGAACACTGCAATTCACAAAATGATAACCTAAAATTGATCTATAGACAAAATAAAATTGATCAAATAACTTAACATAAATAAACTATCAATGTAATAAAAAAAACAGAATAATAGCTTAGTCACTAAAATTTTCCAATACAATCATTGGTAGAAACAATTTTAAAATAAAATCAAAGAGAGTTTGTTGAGAAACAAAAGAAAAAATCAACAACCGGCTAGAACATTTTTACGAAAGGAGGAAGACGTAATTTTTTGTAAGAAATTGAAATTAAAAAATTAAAGCAAAAATATTCAACAAGCAATACAAATTTGTAAATACGAAGTTAATTAAACTAATATAAAGAGATATTGCAACAATAAATAAGCAAGTGCACAGGTATAAGCCATACAATATACCAGTAGTGAACACTGGTAAAAAAGTTTTGAAACCCATATCCAAGAAATATATCATTAATAAACCCCAAGTAAGAAGCAGAGAAATATTGAAATCATTTATCTAACACAGACGAAATAACCGAGAATCTGTCTAGGCTATCCAATGCCATAGTGTGACCTTCAAGAGAAGAATTAAATGAACAGTTTAATCTCGAAAGACAGTCAGGTACTATTTAACTATCTAATATAATGTTGAGTTCATTGATGTATTCATTTTAAATTGTTATTAATTTTAAAGTATTTCATAAGATTATACCTACTTACTGAAATAATTTATTCTTTAAAATCAAGCAGGCATGTTCCATTAGCGAATCCATTTATTCTAGAACGTGTCGAATGTCATTTCTTTGCATATTATAAAAAGCAATAATCTTTCCTGTCATATTTTAAACCAAAAGAAATATAAGATTCACATATATAAAAATTTTCATCCATTTATTAAAATCTTTAAGTATAATCTTTATTTGGTATGGGTGAGATTATGAATTAAATTTAGGTAAGAAAAAGACAAACAGGTCACATGGCATCACAATGTGTCAATCAGTCATCCAACCGAACATTTCCTCCACTATCTCATCCTCCCACTCAAGATGATCAAGGCTATCCTCCCACTTACATCGACATTCCAAAACAACTTCAATCTACAATCACTGGTACAAATAAGCCTACTCTCCAACCAATAAAATATACTCAAAATCAAAGTACCATGCAAGACCCTATAGATCAATCAATTTTTAATGAACCCGAATCCGAAGAAACTGCCACATCATCACAAGACAAACTTACTACCTTAAAACGCAACATTTCAGAAATTGTCACCCCTACCGAACTCACTCCACAAGAAGATCAGCACGTAGAATTTCCATTGCCATCATTAAAACAAACTAAAAAGAAAACAAGGAAAATTTCCACCTCGGATATTATATTACCTGAAAACTTACAAAAACTAATGGATGACACGCATAATAAAAAATTCATATTAGATAATACACAACTAAAAAGCCTGCTAGAAAATACCTATGGATCAAATGATGTTTTAAACATAGCAAAGGATTATACAACCGACATTCCAGAACTTATAAATATGCTAGAAGAAGTACACTCACATACTGAAGATCGAACTACTAAAATTAGATGTACAAAATTAATTAAAAAGTTGAGGAAACAGTTAGATTCCGTTCTATACGATCCTGAAAGCGACTCTTCCTTCACTAATTAAAATTTTTATATTTAAAATCAAACATGTATCATAAAATATTACAGTGGAATATAAATAGTTACTATACTAGACTACCTTTTTTTCAATTATTGATTAATCAGCATTCTCCCGATATACTATGTTTACAAGAAACAAATTTCAAAGATTCCAATGTTCATTCTCTCAAGGCATACGATGTACATTTTAAAAACAGAACAGACCGATATCATGCTAGTGGAGGAGTAGCAATATACACTAAACAAACATTAAATACAACAACTATCCCCATACAAACTTGTTTAGAAGCAGTCGCAGTATCAATATCTATCGGTAATAATAAAAAAATTAACATCTGCAATATCTATATTGCTCCAGACAGACAGTTAGATGTAAGCGAGCTTCTCAATCTTGTTACTCAAATCCCTTCCCCTAAAATAATTCTTGGAGACTTTAATAGCCATAATGTCCTTTGGGGGTCCAACAAAACAACGTTAAAAGGAAAACTAGTAGCACAGATGGCAAATAACTCGAACCTCGCTATTATGAATAATGGGAAAGCAACCCGATTTGACGCTGCCACGGGATCATTCTCAGCTATAGATGTTTCCTTTTGTGACACCAACGTCTTATTAAATCATAATTGGGATGTGCTCGATGATCTCTACGGTAGCGATCATTTCCCTATCTTAATAATATCAAAAACCAATAACTCAACCATTAATCAAAACCAGCATGAAACATGGAAACTAAAAACCGCGAATTGGACCTTATTTAAACAAAAAATTGAAGAGGAAATAAAAGACATTCCATTACATTCAGAAATTAATGAAATCGTTGATAAATTCAATAATTTAGTTATAAAATCTGCAGAAGCATCTATTGGAAAAGCTAAACATATTAAAAGGAATAAAATAGTACCCTGGTGGAGTAAAGAATGTGATCAAGTAATCAATCAGAGTAAGAAAGCATTAAACAAATACAAGCGACACAAAACCGAGGCTAATCTCATAGATCTAAAGAAAAAACGAGCAGAATCAAAGCTAATAATCAATAAAAATAAAAAAGAATCATGGAAAAAATATGTCAATAGCATCAATACAAATACCAACATAACCGCTGTCTGGAAAAAAGTTAAGAAAATAATGGGATACAGTGAGCATTATCAAATATCAACAATAGAAGAAAATGGAGTTGAATTGACAGACAATAAGAAAATAGCAGAAGCACTAGCAAATACCTATAGAAAACAATCCGGTAATGAAAATGTTTCTAAGGAATTCCTTACATACAAACAAAATGTCGAGAGCACACCCATCACTATACAAGACAATAACAGTAACTTAAATGTCCCTATCACCAAAGACGAATTAATAGAAGCGCTCAACTCATTAAAAAATACTGCCCCTGGTCCAGATAACATACCTGCTGAATTTTTAAAAAATCTGCCTGATGATGCTATTAACTTTCTGCTTCATCTTTATAATATCATATGGTGTCAACAAGGATTTCCCAATTTATGGAAACATGCAATCATTATACCAATCTTAAAACCAAATACAAATCGGAACAAAGCCGAATCTTATCGACCAATTTCCCTAACATGCGCTTTGTGTAAACTATTGGAAAAAATTATCAATAATCGGCTTAAGTGGAAACTTGAAGTGGAAAACGCTTTGATTCCTCAACAAACTGGATTTCGTCCTCTCAAATCTACTACTGACAACTTAATATATTTAGAGAGTGAAATCAATCAAGCCTTCTGCAACAAGCAAAAATGTATGGCAGTATACTTCGATATCAAAAAAGCATTTGACATGGCATGGAGATACAAAATAATATCAACACTGGAGACCTGGGGATATCAAGGTAATATCTTAGCTTTCATAAAGAACTTTTTACACAACAGAAGTTTTCAAGTCCGTGCAAATGGCACCTTATCCAGTCTCAAATACCAGGAGAACGGAACGCCACAGAGCTGCATTATTAGCCCGACGCTTTTCTTGATAGCAATTAATGACGTGCTACAAAATCTTAAAAAACCTGTACAAGCCAAACTGTATGCAGACGACTTGATAATGTTTGTTAAAGGTAAAAATCTCAAAAATATGGCTGGAATGCTGCAAGATGAACTTAACAAACTAGATACGTGGTCCAAAGTTAGTGGTTTCAATTTTTCTGGTGAGAAAACCACATACATTATTTTTTCTAAAACACCACATAAGACCAAGCAGCTTGATTTGAAATTAAATGGCCAGAATCTTAACTACAGCCACGAAATCAAATATCTTGGGTTATTTTTCGATGAAGCTTTAAATTGGAAATATCACATTAAGCGGTTAGCCCAAACATGTCAACGAAGTCTTAATCTACTCAGATGTCTTGCTAACAAAACATGGGGTGCTGATGGTACTACGTTACTAACACTATACAGAACACTCATTCGTTCTAAAATGGATTATGGATCCTTAGCCTACTGTTCAGCTACCAAGACAACACTAAAAATACTAGATGTCGTTCATAACAATGCTCTACGTATTATCTCTGGGGCATATAGAAATACTCCTATAGAAAATCTTCAATGGGAATTGGGCGAACCTCCTCTTCATGAAAGACGACGATTTATGAGTCTTGCATACGCTTCCAAAAACAAAAACAATATAACAGATATTTCCTCGCCACTGATTCATTACAAAACCCATCAACCTTTCAATTTAAGAGTTCAACAAATTCTAAGATCTATAAACATACCATACATCTCTAAATCACAAAATCAACATAGCTTCACTCCTCCATGGCTCATACCACTTCCAGAACCCAACCTCCATTTACTAACCTACGACAAAACTGAAACCAATCCAAAAATTATTATCAACGCCTTTTACAGTACTATTAATCACTATCCTAATCACATTCCTATTTACACAGTCGCATCAAAAACAGACTGTGGAGTTGGATCTGCCATTATTGCTCCTAACATATGCTTAAAATATAAATTACCACCAGAATCAACTGTTCTGACAGGAGAGCTTTATGCAATATATAGGGCACTGAGTTTCATCAAAACTGAGCCTAAAAGAAATTTTTTGGTAATTACTGACTCCTTAAACTCACTACACCTAATATCTAAACTATACAGTCATCATCCTATTGTCCATATGATCAAAACAGAATTAAAGAATAAAAATATTGTATTCCTGTGGGTTCCGTCACATGTAGGATTGGTGGGTAACGAAAAAGCCGATAAATTGGCAAGAGAAGCTGCAAATGATAATAGATTAATTCCACTTTTCAATCCATTACCAATAGACCTGAAAATTGTCTACAAACAAAAAATTTTGAAAAATTGGAGTGACAGCCTAAAGCAATCTCAGCCTCGAGAAATCAAATCTTTGTTTGGACCATGGCAAAATCATGCCCTCAATCGTTTCACGGAAGTTGTACTGACCAGATTACGACTAGGACATAGCAGACTCAGCCATCAATACCTGTTGTCAAAGGAGTATCAACCGTACTGTGAAATATGTGAACTCCCCATCACAATAAAACATATCTTGGTTGAGTGTCCGCTATATAGTGTCGCAAGGTTACAGCAACGCCTACCAAACAATTTAAGTGCAGTGTTCAAGGAGTGCAGTGTCCAAAATTTGATAGAGTTTTTAAAGGACTCTAAACTTCTACATCAAATATAATTATTTTATCTCTTGTTGAATTAATACTATGTACAAAGTAATCATTCGCTGTTCCACCGCTAATAACCAATGTGGTTGATGTGGAAATAAAATTAAAAAAAAAAAAAAAAAAAAAAAATTCATTCATTTCGAATATAAGCAAAAAGCACTATCCTTGAAAAAAGTCATTCCTGGAGCGTGCACTTCTCTAAATTACATTGCCAGTAGACTATATCTCAATCAGAATATTATTTAGACAAATATTTTTTATTAACATTCATCTTAATCAAAAATATTGTACAGTGTGTACAATTAAGTCGGCGTCATATGGAAAACTTTTTTCTTATTAGTTTTATGAAAAAAAGTTATTCTTTATAAAAAGTTCTGCGTGGTCTAAAACTTAAAACACAACGATCAGAAAAGTTTAGCATAATTGAAACCTATTGTCACATATCCAATATTATCCATCCGCCATGAAAAACGAACTTTAATAATTTTCGGTATAAATTATGCATATTTTGTAAATTAAACATCAGCTATTTTATTGACAAACCGGATATAATAACCTTTCGGTTTATTAATAAGTTCTGTAACAATATTTTATTGCATTTGAATAGTTAATACATATTTTTCTTCAATTGACTGAAGCCTCAATATCCACCATCTTTCTCTAGACATTTGGTGGTTCGTTTACTAAATTCCTTTAATACATTCTTGATCATATCTTCAGTAATTTCCTGACATGCTTTTGTAATTATCCTTTCCAAATGATCAATATCTTGAAAAGGCCTAGCTGATAAACCCTATATTTTAAGTAGCCCCATAAGAAATAATCCAGAGGGCTTAAGTCTGGAAATCTAGCCGGCCAAAAAATCTCGGAATGTCTATGTATTACTTTATCATTAAAAATAGTTTCAAGGTAATCCAAAAGAGCGACTGTAATATGGCATGTAGCATCTCAGAAGTTTGAAATTTATTTACAATTCTTGTACTGTCGAATGCTGAATATTTTTATTGGGATGTCTGTTGTTAAAAATTGCTGCTTCTTCTCGATGAATTTTATAATAATCTCTCACAATCAAAACTATTTCAATTTTCTAATAGAGCTGCCATTTTTTGTATTTAAAAAAATCTAGCTAGCGATTTGACATTATACATTAAATATCATTCTATACACAAATTGCTGGGTAGGTAGGTACTGTACAGAATTTATCGGAGCGTCCTAGAATAAATGTTTATCTGTAGACGTAAATTATTATCAATGCTAACGAAGTTTATAAATGTAACAAAATCTGTTTTCTCATGGCAAATGGATAATATGGGATACCTGACAATAGTTTCCAATTACGATCAACTTTTCTTGACAACAATAATAATTGTCGCTATTTAAAAAAATAAAGGTAAGTAAGTACTTTAATCTTGAGTAAAATTCATATTTTTTGACAAACCTCGTATACCGCTAGTCATATGGACATTATAACTATTAAACTGCTTACTAGACATTTCTCACGGAAACTTACTAGATAATTCCTATTAATTATTTTTTTTATCAAAATCAGTAAAAACATTTCAACACGTGTATAACATCCTGTTAACACGAATCTCATAATTTATTATAAGTATTCAGCATTTTTCTATTTCTATTTTTAATAAAAATTTTGAAAAGTATATTTTTACTTAAAAAAATCTAATTGGCGCTGCGAACAGGATACTGTCTGTAGAAAAACACCCCTTCAGTGCGGTAAACGTCTACATTTTCTGTTGAGAAATTAAAACGGTATCCGAACATTTTAAAAACACCGGTGAAACAATAAACTGTGCAAGTGAAGAAGTTGACTCCGACCTGACCATTCCTCCAGTGAAAAAGACGGTTGTCCAGAATCCTTCAGTGAATCCAAAACAAAGAAGAAGCTCACAGATGATCCTCCAGTGTATCCTCCTGTAAGTATTTTCCTTTATTTCGATTTATTGGCTAATATTTTATAATTGATATAAATTTTTTTCTCTCTCTCAATTACAATCGATTTTTGGCACTTATTGAATTAATGTAATATAAAATTCTTGTGTCACGGAGTTAGAAGTTGAACTCCTCCGAAACGGCTCGACCGATTTTCGTGAAATTTTGTTTGCATATCGGGTACGTCTGAGAATCGGACACCATCTATGTTTCATCCCCCTTAGATGTTAAGGGTGGTCCACATTTTTTTTTTTTTTGGACAAAATTTTTTGTTTTTGTTTTTTTATGATACAGCATACAAAAATACATACAGCCCTAAATTTTCACCCTTCTACGATCAACCCCTATTTTTAAATTGCGATTTTAATATTTTCTCTTTCAATCCACACATAAGCAATAGGGTTGCATGACAATCGAATATAATACATTTTTATTTTAATCTCCAGTTTAGAGAATTAGTCCCTGTAGGTGGCGCTGCAATCGGGTTGATACTGAACAACTCCTAAACGGATGGACCGGTTTCGATGAAAAGATAGATAAATAGGGCGCTGCAATCGGATTCATACTGAACAACTCCTAAAGGGATGGTCCGATTTTGATGGAATTTTATGTGTGTATTTGAGTAAGTAACTGGATGGTTTATATTAACAATTAGTCCCGGTAGGTAGCGCTGCAAACGGATTCATACTGAAGTTTTTTTATACGGTCATTTAAAAAAATTGGTTTGTCCGAAAAATTGTAAGAAAATTCAGGAAAGTCGAATTTTCAAGAAATATATTCCTTCCATAAAAAAATTAACAATACTATCTGCCACCCAAAATAAGTAACAATGTTATATTTTTCATTTAAAATAAAGATAGTCAAAATTTGTATAATATGATAAGACGACAGAGCAACGTCTGCTAGTTATAATATAAAAAATCAAATTTTATTTTAAGTTTATAAATTCGAAAATGATTATATTATCAAATTCCAATACTCTTACTATTCAATTGATTTTATTAATAAGCATATATGTTAAAAAGTCGTGATCGATCTAGATCTCCATTATCTACAGAACGTAATTTGAATACTGCTATCGAAATATCTACTCAAATTACCCCAATTGAATTGTCTATGGCAAACAATCTTGTGCCAACCTATAACGGTGGTTCAAAAGATTTGGCATATTTTATTAGACAGTCAGAAAAATATTTAACCTTACTTAAAACCGAAAATAATGATTTATTTAACTCTTTTCTGTTAGAGCAAGTAAAATCTAAATTATTAGGTCCAGCTAGGGACGTAATTATAAATAGATATTTTGATGATTGGCTTAATTTAAAAACAGCCCTCACAACTCGTTTTGGTGACCCTAGGTCCGAAGAAATATTATCTCACGATCTAAATACTTCAATTCAATCACACCCCCAAACATTTTCAAAATTTCATGACGAGGTCACTCGTAAATTACAAGTTCTTGAGGAAGAACATTTAGCTATTAATTCATATGACGAAGTTAGAATCTCTAAAGAAATCACGTATACCGATCAAGCCCTTATGGTATTTGAGGTAGGTCTTTTAAACCCTTACATAGACCACTTACTCCAGATTTCAATAAAATCCCTTGAGCAAGCATTGTACGAATGTAAACGTTTAGACAATGAAAGATCTCAAATTGACTTCGCGAATTTCCTTATATATATCCCAAAAAATTCAAAAAAATCGTCTTCCTCCAAAATATAATCATTCAGGTAATCAACTACCAAGAAATCAATAATTTAATAATTTTTTGTGAGTACCTCAAGTACCCCAGCACTCCAATAATAAACAAACTGATTGATATCAAAGACTCCAATATCAAAATAACTAGCAAAGACCGAATAATCAATCAATTAATATACAAAACCAAACCCCTAACAATCAAAACTTCAATCGTCATCCACAACCTTCCACAAACAGGCCAACCCCAATGAGTACTTCTACCGCAAATACTTATGGACCCCCACAAAATTTTTTTAAACAAACGGGGCCCCCTAAAGTAGCTGTTGAAGAATTATTCAATGTCGAAGACGTAGATCATAATCCTAATGATTTACTATACCCTCAAAACAAAAATTACGACGAAACTCAAAATTTTTGACTAGGAGCCTCGGAATTAATATAAATTCATACCCAAAACTTCTATTAATATATTTTCAAGTTTGGATTAAAAAATATTAATTGATCCAGGTGCAAGTAATTCTATTATATCCAGAACCGGCTTATAGATTATTTTCTAATTCTATTTATAAGTCTAGCTTCTCCGTTAAAGCTATTAAAACTACTTATAAGTGTAATTTTACCTGTAAATACCCTCTTTTAAAAGAATTCGGTATTAAATACACATTTGATATGTTCATAATACCTTCGCACGATAGATTCGATGCATTAATAGGTAGTCAAGACTTCGACAAATGAAAAGCTCTCATTGACTATGAAAATCATATTTTACAAATTAACTCTATCAAAATGCGTTCTCATTTTTAAATTAACCCACGTCTATTTACCCCTTATTCCGAATCTTTGGATAAAAGAATTTTAAATATTCCAGTAAATATTGATAATGGACCAATAGTTCTCCCAGAAATAACATTAAACGATATAATTATACCTGAATGTATAGCTGTAGCATAAAACGGTTATAATAAAATACCAATTGAACAAGAAGTTTCAATAAATAACATTTCCATAAATTTTCATGAACCTCTTCAAGTTCAACCCCTTTCAAAATTTCAGGAACCCTGTGTCGAATTATAACAATATTGACATCACCAAACTTCTTCGAACAGATCATCTGAATCCCGAAGAAATAGATGCAATATTTTCTCTTTGTAAAAAATTTAAAAATATATTTTATAATGAAAATTCAGACTTAACATTTACTCATGCAGTTAACATAATATTATAACAGTTGATGATATACCGATTTATTAAAAATCGTATAGATAGAGTTCATACAATAGCCTTTTTGGTGTGCGTCATCGATTGTTAATGCTTTTCTAACACATTACGGTGAAAGAAATGGAAAAAAAGGCAGGTCTGTGATTAATCCTATTCAAAATATCACAATAATGAACTGTTTAAACGTATTACAAACGTTAACCCTAATCTTTGACAGAAAAATTTGATTGGTTGATGTTTAGTTTACGTGCAAGCGCGACCTATCAATCGGGCGAATTTATATCGTTCAAAATTCTATGTAGACGTTCCCTTCGTAGGTTACGTCTTTTTCCAATGTCCCACTGACAGTTCTCGTCAGGTCTGTACTTTGTTGTTCATGATTATTTATGGAAAGTGAATATTAATATTATTGTTAGCATTTTATTTCTTAAATAATACAAAAATATGCCTAGATACTGTTAGAATATATCTTAGTAATCTAATGTCAAATAATATATTTTTTTATATAGTTAGTTACTGTGTCAATGTTTTAAGATGATTATGTTAATGTCATAAAATATAAAGTAAAATAAAACAGAGATTTTTCTACTATATTATTGTACAATTTCACCACTGGAACAACAGGTTATGGGCCCAGTGCCGACGGAAGTAGTTACAGTATCATAATATAAGTAGTTCAATAGTTATCTCAATTATTTTTATTGAAAGTTACCAATATACATCATGTCATTACCCGTATCAGAAGGTACTAGCGGAACTCCAACATTCACGACTATGCAGTCAATTTCCACGTCTGTGCCAAATATAGACAAGCTGGAAGGACAGGCGAATTATGCATCATGGAAATTTGCCATGAGAATGAGTTTAATATTGGAAGGTTTATGGGATATTGTATCCAATGGTACAACCAATGCTGCGAGTAAAGACAGCGATAATAAAGCATTGGCAAAAATATGTTTGAGTGTGAAACCTACTTGTTACATACATGTTTGTAAAGCCACGACGTCTAAAGAAGCTTGGGATAATTTGCTTAACGCTTTTGAATCGAAAGATATGAACAGAAAATTCGATTTACAAAGACATTTATTCAGAATGAGACGTGACGAATTTAATTCAATGGAAGAATACATCAATGATATTATGACTACAGTTTATAAGCTAGCAGATATTGGTGTGAACATAGATGAAGATTTTGTCGCTTTTGTTATGCTAAATGGTCTGAATTCAGAGTATGAACCTTTGGTTATGGCCCTAACGTACAATAATACAGAACTCTCATCATATGAAGTGAAGGCAAAGCTCATAGAAGAAGATGCAAGAAAGAAATTTCAAGATTATGGAGCCAAAAGCGAGGCAGCATTACAATCAAAGAATGCATATAAAAATTTCTCGAAAAAGAAATTGAAATGTTATTCCTGTGGAGAAATTGGGCATAAGAAGCCAGATTGTCCAAAACGTATATATCAGGATAAAAATTCAAAAGGGCATAAGAAAACATTACTCACTACTGCAATGTTAACAACATCTTCAAAATCTGATTGGATAATTGACTCAGGCGCCACATCACATATGTCTCCAAACAATGACTGGATGACAAATTTCAGTGAAACTAAGAAAACTAATATCTCAGTTGCAAATGGAGAAGAAATTTTGTCAAATGGTATGGGAGATGTGACAATTAACCTAAATCATAACAAATATATTGTCACAAAGACAGTTAAAAATGTGATGTATGTACCTAACCTATCAACAAACCTTTTGTCAGTGAACGCTATGACTGAAAAGGGTCTTGTTGTGTCATTTGATAAGTTTGGCTGCAAAATCTACGATGACTCAGATTATTTTGTCAAAGGAAAAGTAGAATTCACTGGACACTTGAAAAATGGGTTATATATTGCTGACACATGCAATAAAGAACAAGTGAGGGCGTTATCTGCCACTACTTCAGATCACATGATATGGCATAAACGTTTAGGTCACTTGAACAGAAGAAGTATGCGATTACTGAAAAGTTTGGTAACAGGTTTACACTTTGGCCAAGAAAATAATGAACCTTGTATTCAATGTATTGAAGGAAAGCAGACTGTAAAAAATTTCCCAGTAAAAGTTCGAGAAGAGCAAATGAGTTATTAGAACTTATCCATAGCGACATAGCAGGGCCGATGGAAGAGACTTCATGGGGTGGAGCAAAGTATTGCCTTATTTTTGTTGATGATTTTAGCAGAAAAACTTTTGGCTATATGCTGAAAACAAAAAGTGAAGTTTTATGTAAGTTTCGAGATTTTAAAGCTTTGGTAGAGAACCAGACAGGAAAAAAGATAAAACGTCTCAGAAGTGATAATGGTTCAGAGTACGTCAATAACGATTTTAAAAATTTTCTTAAAATTCACGGCATAATTCATCAGACAACCATTCCATACACTCCACAACAAAACGGAGTAGCGGAACGGACTAATAGAACTCTTGTAGAAAAAACTAGATGTCTCTTGTTTGATGCGAATTTGGGAAAACGATATTGGGCTGAAGCCATGAACACCGCCATCTATTTAAAGAATAGATCACCTACTGCTGCTGTGAAGGAAGCAGTACCCGAAGAAGTCTGGACAAACGAAAAAGTAGACCTGTCGCACTTGAAAATATTTGGTAGTAAGGCACAAGTGCATATACCAAAGCAAAAAAGACATAAATTTGATAAAAAATCACGTCAATATTTGATGATGGGTTATTGTGAAGCATCGAAAGGTTACAGACTATCAGATGAGCAGAATCCCCGCAAAATAGTCGAAGCACGAGATGTGGTTTTTATAGAATCTGTGAAAATTCACTCAGATGATTCACAAGGCACTCAACAAAATAGTTCCTTGGGTGAAATCACGAAGATCAGAAGTTTCGAAAATAACCACGAACAAGTTGCAGTTGAACATCTATCAGAAATCAATTTACAGGGTAACAGTTCTTCAATAACTGAAAATATTGATAATGTTACTGAAGAAATTTCCGATGAACAGGAAAATATTGAAAACACGTGTTCAACTTCAGAAAACGAACCTGAAATTAATTATCAGATTAGGCGATATCCTTCAAGGGAGAGAAAACCACCTCATAGATATGACGATGTGGAATATTCATATTCATCAGTAGTATGTAACTCTACCGACCCCATAGATATAACAGATGCTCGTTCAAGATCTGACAAGAAACTGTGGGAACGTGCAATGGAAGAAGAGTTGCGATCGCTCGCTGAAAATGAGACCTGGGAGCTTGTTGACCGTCCTCGTGGAAAAAATGTGGTCAAATGCAAGTGGGTTTTCAAACTTAAGATTGGAGCAGATGGAAAAGCCCAAAGACATAAGGCGAGACTTGTAGCAAAGGGATTTTCTCAAAAATTTGGGGAAGATTATGTAGAAATCTTTGCACCCGTTGTAAGACTCACCACAATAAGAATATTATTTGGACTAGCTGCAGAACTGAATTTGGAAATGGATCATATTGATATCACCACCGCATTTTTGAATGGAAATCTAAAGGAAACTATATATATGGAGCAGCCTTCAGGTTTTATTGAAAAAGGAAATGAAAAGAAGGTGTGTAAACTTAAAAAGGCCATATATGGTTTAAAACAATCAGCCCGTTGTTGGAATGAAAAAATTCATAATTTTTTGATTAATATTGGTTTTAAAAGATGCGGATATGATTCTTGTGCATATATTAAAAATAAGGAAGACAAATTAATCATAATTGCTCTTCATGTAGATGATTTTTATATTTTTTCGAATAGTGCACATGAAACAGAAAAACTGAAAGAGGAAATTGGTAGACATTTCAAGATGAAAGATCTTGGAGAACTTAAGGAATGTTTAGGAATGAGAGTTATAAGAGATAGGTTGAATAAAACAATTACTCTTGACCAGAAAAGTTACATAGAAACCATTTTAAAAAGATTTGGAATGGAAAATTCAAAACCAGTGAGTACTCCATTAGAACCAAATTTAAAGTTGGGAAAATCTTCAGAAAACGACTCTCAGTATCCTTATCAAGAACTCATCGGGGCTTTGATGTATTTATCAGTATGTACACGTCCTGATATCACATATTCGACAAGTTTCTTGAGTCAGTTCAATAATTGTCATGATAAAGATCATTGGAATTCAGCGAAGAGAATTCTTAGATATTTGAAAGGTACGATGGACCACTGTCTATGTTTCCAGGAGAGCCGAAAACCTATTCAAGGTTATGTTGATGCTGACTGGGGTAGTTGCATAGAAGATCGTCGTTCATACACCGGTTTTGTGCTGACATATGCTGGAGCTGCTATTAGCTGGCAATCTAGGAAGCAAAAAAGTGTTGCACTAAGTACAACTGAAGCAGAATACATGGCAATAGCTGAAGGAGTAAAAGAAGTTATGTACGTTAAAGGATTATTCAATGAACTATACAAAGAATGTGAGTCAATTGTGGTCTATAATGACAATCAAGGAGCAAACAAACTTGTGTATAATCCAGTTTTTCACAATCGTACTAAACACATCTCCATTAAATATCATTACGTGCGAGAGTTGGTTGAGGAAGGGGAAATATCGGTACTTTATCTGCCTACGGAAGAAATGCCAGCTGATATATTAACTAAGCCATTGTTTAGACCAAAACATTCATTTTGTGCTGAACAATTTGGATTAAGAAGATTACAGTGATTTTATTAATATGTTTGACATGAGATTAAGTGAGGGTGTTAGAATATATCTTAGTAATCTAATGTCAAATAATATATTTTTTTATATAGTTAGTTACTGTGTCAATGTTTTAAGATGATTATGTTAATGTCATAAAATATAAAGTAAAATAAAACAGAGATTTTTCTACTATATTATTGTACAATTTCACCACTGGAACAACAGATACACGGAAAAAGAGCAGCAACTTATTTTGAAAGTTATTAAATATTTTCAATTAGAAAAAGAAGCTGGTAAACCATTGATACCTTTAACTTCAGTGCACCAAGTAAGTATTTTTTATATAACAATAAGTGAAATTAATATAAATCAAGTTAATACTATTTCATTAGGATTGTTTAAATATTTTATTTTTATCTATTGTGTTTCAGCGCGTTTCAGATGCATTGGGAATATCCTTGCCGACTGTAGCAAATTTGGCAAAAAATGGCATTCACAGTGATTCAGAGTATACCACTAAAATGAGTAAGTCTGTCAAAATGTCGAAGGGTCCCACAATCCGAGAGAAACACGAGCATGCCATTAGGACACGTATATACAGAATGTTTAGTGAAGGTATGTAGAAAAATGTTTTCTATGCATCTGACATTTTTAATTAGTCCGATGAGTGAACCATTTTTACACACTTTTATTTAACTTCACTTCTCTGTTTGTCTACATCAAATCTTACAATCCACTTTTTGAGTGAGTATGAGTGGTATGTAAGTAAAATATTCGAGAGCTCATATTAAATGTTTGTTTAAAACTAGTAGTCACATTTTATAGATTGCGCCACCTACTTTAATCATAGTGAGAAAGAGTGAATGAGAAATTAAAAAAATTCTTATTCACTTTTTAGTGCATTTCCTAATAAAAGTGTGTAATTAGAAAAGTGTTTTTGTATTTTTCATCCATTAATATTGTTTGTTTACTTATTTATTTTAGGTGAACATGTAACTCTACATTCACTGAATAAAAAACTCATCGATCTGGATGGAATCGACATGTCTGTTAGTTCAATGGCTAATGTTTTGAGGGAACTAAAATTCAGATGGCTAAATTGCAGTATTTCCAATAGAAACTATCTTATGGAACAACCACAAGTAGCTCAAAAAAGATTACATTTTCTGAGAGAATTCAAGAACAATGAGAGTTCTCCTTACCCTCTACAGCCTGTTTTTTTGGACGAGACCTGGATTTTTAGTAAAGGTAGTTTTCGCAAGAGTTGGCAAGATGGTAGCACTAAGGCAGTAAGGAAGACGAGTGGTGAAGGTGTACGGTACATTATTTTACATGCAGGTTCTGAGAATGGTTTTGTCGAAAATTGTAGTTTGATTTTCAAAAGTGGGAGTAAATCTGGAGACTATCATGATTCGATGAATTCGAATAACTTCGAAAAATGGTTTGAACAACAGCTCCTGCCGAATTTAGAAGAACCTTCTTTAATAATAATGGACCATGCATCTTACCATTCAAGTTTAGTTGAGAAAATCCCTAATTCATCTTGGACTAAGCAATCTTTAATTAGTTGGTTACAAGAAAGGTGTATACCTTTTCCAGCATCTAGCATGAAAGATGAAATTATGAAAATTGTGAAGAAACATATACCGGATAAAGAATACAAGTATGTAATTTATTGTAGGAGGTTGGCTCAACAGTGTTAATGTAAGCGTGCTGTTTTATAGATTAGATAGACTGGCTCTTCAGCACGGTCATCGTATTTTAAGACTACCTCCCTACCATTGCCAGTTCAATCCAATAGAAATGGTTTGGTCCGAGCTCAAACGGTATTACGATGCTAAGATAACCTCTGTTGACCGTGTAACTGCAGCAACAATAATAAATGTTTGGCAAGAGGCAATTGAGCAGGTATGAACAAATAAGTTTACGTTTCTGCCGTACACCAGAAAAATGGAAAAAATATGTTAGGCATACCCAAAACATTATAGAGGAATATTGGGAAACAGCAAAAAATATTGACGCTAGTGATACTTTGCCTGTAATTGTTGACTTGAATGAGTCGGAATGTGAATCAGATTGGGACTTATGGGAAGATGACTGCGAAAATTGAACTTTCATAATCCTCTTCTTTTTAATTTTTTATTAATTGGTTGGTTTCTTGACTATTTACTATGTTTATGTTTGTTTTCTACTGAACGTGTAACTGAAGATAGAATACCTACTCTAGTTAGTGTTTGGAAAGAAGCTATTCAACGGCAGAGCAAGTGGTCGTAGCTTCAAAAAGCTATAGAATAATATCTATTTTGTTAAATATTCAATATATCCGAGGTGCTTTAGGAGCTTTTGACAACACTCCTGAGACTCTCCTCAGAAACTAAGTAGAAGTAAGGGGGCCCAATAGATCTTTTAGGTCTCAGTGAATGTCAAAATACATATATACATAAATTTTCAATACACCACCTGTACATATTTTAATGAAGATCAAGTACATGAGGTCAGTAAAGACATCAATAAGACAGTGGCCACATTTAAACAAATAAAAAAATAAAATTCACTAACAATAAGAATTATAAGTGAAGAATACCTTTTTCCATAAAACTTTAGAATAAAATAGGGTTCCATATGGTGCAGACTTAATTGAACAGGCTGTATAATTTTTTTGCAGGACTATATTTACTAATGAAAAGTTATTTTAATATGTAAATTGAATATACAATTTGTTTAATTTTGCAGTGTTTTCATATCCCAAGTATTATTAATTTCATATCATTTTCGAATATGGCTGAATACGATCCTTATCATCTTATTTATCAAATTTAAGGTTAGCTAAATGTCAATATAGCAAATATAATAAACGACATGCCGAAAACCCGGATATACGTCACAAACGATGACGCACACCAAAAAGGCTATTGTAAGAACTCTACCCCTATTATTTAAAACACGAAATCCAAGATCAAATTAAAAAACGGTTTCCACCAAATCGAAATAGACCCTAATTCGGCAGAAAAAACTGCATTTACAGTAGACAAGGGACATTACGAATATACACGTATGCCATTTGGTTTGAAAAATGCCCCAGCAACCTTTCAACGTGTCATGGACACAATTCTTCGACCTTTTCTTTATAAATCATGTTTTGTATACATGGACGACATAGTAATTTTCTCAAAATCCCTTCAAGATCATATTATCCATATTAAACAAATATTCAGTGAACTAGAAAAATATAATTGGAAAGTACAATTAGACAAATCTGAATTTCTCAGAAAAGAAGTCGCCTTCTTAGGTCACGTAATTCCCCCTAACGGTATCAAACCGAATCCAGATAAAATAAAATTGATACAAAATTTCCCCTTACCAAAAAATGAAAAACAAATTAAATCATTTTTAGGAATGCTCTCATATTATCGTAAATTCATTCAAAACTTTGCCAAAGTTACATACCCAATAAATAAATAATTTAAAAAAGGAAACAAATTAGATGTAAATGACCCAGAATACCTGAACGCATTTGAAAGATGTAAACAACTTATTTGTAACTCTCTAGTTTTGGCGTACCCCGATTTTACAAAAACATTTAGCTTAACAACCGACGCTTCAAATATTGCTATAGGAGGCGTACTTTCTTAAGATTCCCATCCAATATCCTTTTATTCTAAAACCCTAAACGCAGCCAAAAGAAATTATGGCACTATAGAAGAAGAAATATTAGCTATAATCGATAGCTGTAAACATTTCCGACCATATTTATATTTTAAGAAATTTATCATTGAAACTGATCACAGGCCACTCGTATGGCTACACTCTCTTAAAGTACCCAATCAGCGTTTAATAAGCTGGAAATTAAAACTCGAGGAGTTTAATTTCGAAATTAAATTTAAAAAAGGTAAAGAAAATTATGTCGCCGACGCATTATCTAGAATTGAAATCAATGCAATTGATAAAAAACCCGCTAAACCAAAACAAAAAATTAACATAACTAATGATATATAGCTATTACCCCCCCAAAATCAAGTATAAAGACTACAAATTTTAAACAAAACTGATGATATTGATTTTATTTCAATGTTAGCTAGAGCAAATTCTGATCCAAATTTAGCACATAGTGATGCTAACGAAATTTTAAGTACAATATCCGATGATAAAAAGTCTCGCTTAAGACGAAACTAAACATTTTGCACAAGAAAATCCAATTTTTGGATTTCCAATTTCGGAAAAAGCCTTAAACTCTTCTCATTTTCAAATAATCGTAAAATACGGAGATAAAAACGATATTGATTATTCGAAACCGTTCAATAAAAGTCGATATACTTTAATTTTCCGTAAAGGTTCAGACCATAATGTAATAAGTAACATGTTTTTATAAATTATTAACCCAACGAAAACATATTATATATATTGCCCCGATGATTTATTACTTAATATAGCTTCGAGAGAATGTTCTAAGATCTTAGAACCCAATGTAAAAATTATTAAAACAAACATTTTCTTAAAAGATATTATAATCTGTAAAGACGAATAAATTCGTATTATTTCAGACTATCATTCTGAAACTCATAAAGTATTACAGTAACTGTAAAACATCACTTTATCACTTTCCAAAAATTCAAGAATTGGTAACAAATCACATTAATCTCTGCGAACTATGTCTCACTTCAAAATATGATAGAAATCCTCGTAAAGTTCCATTTTCTGGATCACTTATTTCCAAAAAACCTTCTTATTTCCAAAAAATCTATTTATTAATATTCGATTTATTTTCTAGATACCTCCAATTCTATCACTATTCTTAATAAATTACGTCATTATTCATCCCATCACAACTACCCTTCGCAAATAACTTGCGATAATGCAAGAGAATACTAGTGAAACCTTCAAAGAATACATGTCACTTTTTCAGATAAAAATTCATTATACAACCCCTTAATCACATACTGGAAAAAGCTCATTCCACTTTAATCGAAAAACTAAAAATTTTAAGACAAAAATCAAAAGAAAATATGACTGATTTAGTTACAACCGCTATTATTATCTATAACCAATCAATACATTCAATAACAAACTTTACCCCCTTTTCACTCCTTTATGGACCATACGAAAACTTAAACCTTCACGAAATTGATCCTAATAAACAAATTTACCAAGATTACAGTGAATATAGAAAAACAGAAATTCTTCCATTTTTTAACGATCTCTTTCAAAAACAACTAATAAAAAGAACAGAACAAAGTTAATCTTGAAAGAAAAGATAATATTCCAGAAACAGACATTGTTCATTTAGATATGGAACCAAGAAATAAAATAAACCCAAAATAAAAGAAAATATGATTAGATACAAATAAATCAGACAATAAATTAATTTCTCGAAAATCTAAAAAAGTCAGTAAACCTATGATTGAAAATACTAAATATGTCCAGGTTAACCATGGCGATAGCCGACCAGGCACTTCACATCAAAACAATGGAACCCCCAGGTTACATCTTAGATAATTTGGGATTGGCAAAATATAAAGTCAATTATCACAAGATTTATTTTAGTATAAGTATAAGAGAAATAGAAAACTTTTATAGTAAATTAGTTTTAAACCAAATTCATTTAGCTAGTAGACACTTCAATAACTTTATCAAAAATTTATAAAATAAATATCGACTTACTCTCAGAAGAAATAAATAAATTAAGAATGTATGCTCGATCAAACAAAATAATTAAAAGAGGTTTAGCAGACGGCCTTGGTACAGTCATCAAATATATTTCTGGAAATCTTGATCAAAATGACTTAATTGGAATTCAAAATAGTTTTGAAAAAGTTAATTTAAACGAAAATAAATTAATGACTGAAATTTCAAAATTGCACACGTTTGCTGGACAGATAACTCAACGCTGGCAAACAGATTTACTTAAAATACAAACGTACACAGAAAACGTTTTAAAAGAATTAAATAATTTAAACGATAGATTAAACAATGAAATTATTATTCATATACAATTAGAACAAATTAGAGATTTAAGAAAATATTTTCAAATTTAACTCAGAACAATATCATTTAGTAACCAAGAAATTTTAAATGTAGAATTAATTAAACAAAAAGAATTGGAAGGAATTTTTAATTATTTACGTACTATTCATCCTCATAATGAAATTGCTTCAGATATTCCAACCTTATTAAAAATAATTAAAGCAAATTTAATGTTCACTCCAAAAATTTTATATATTACTCTTAAAGTACCTATATTGGCCGATGGATTGCTCCATATTTCCAAAATTATCCCAATTCCTAATAAAGAAAATAATATCCTTTTACCCCCCCTACACATTTATATTAAATTCAAAAGGATCGACAAAATGGACAAACGAATAATGCAAGAAAACTTTTTTATTTTTGTATTGTGAAAAAGAACCCCATGAAAACAACTGTAATTTAGACAACCTTTCGCTCTGTAACTATACGCTCATGTAAAAAACGATTTTTCACTTTTCACTCAACTGACTAATGGAAATACAATAATTTGTTCAAGAAATATAACAGATGTTAACGAAGACTGCAAACAATTATTCAAATCATTAAAAATTTCAAAATGCAACTTTATATTAGGAAACAACGATTGCATTTACTCATTTCAAAAACATACATGGATAGGATCTAATAAAACATTTTCCCAGTATCCAAGTACCTACCGAAATTTATCACAAAATCAATATAAACAATTTAGATATGGACGATCCAACCAAATTGCTAGGTACCACAGTATCAAGAACCAAATTTATTGCCGATAGAAGTTCACCAAAGCCATTTAGGAATATCAGCGATAATAATTTCAATTTTGTTAATTTTACTAATCATTTATGTTTACAAGAAATATTTTAGAAAAATCAAAACCAAAAATTCAGAGGAAGAAGCCCAGGGTGAACCAATCCCTGTTGAAACCGAAGCCACGAGGACTTACCTTTAACAAAGAGGGGAGGAGTCATATGGACATATAACTATTAAACTGCTAAAGACATTTCTCACGGAAACTTACTAGATAATTCCTATTATTTCATTTATCAAAATCAGCAAAAACATTTCATCACGTGTATAACATCCTTTTATCACGAATCTCATAATTTATTATATTCAGCATTTTTCTATTTCTATTTTTTTATAATTGTATAATTTTTATTCAGTCTACATTCTATCTTTGTACTAAATACTTGTTTGTAATCCAAGTTTTTAATAAAATTTTTAAAAAGTATATTTTTACTTTAAAAAAATCGATATCTGATGATTGTGTTTTGAGATTTAGACCATGCAGAACTTTTTATAAAAAATAACTGTTTTTCATAAAACTAATAATAACAAAGTTTCCCATAGGATGCCGACTTAATTGGACACACTGTATAATGTGAACGAACCACAAGAATTTGACAATCCCTTTTTGTAGTCCTCAACTTTAAAATGTGATTTGTCTACTTGTTTTTTTGAAAAACTCTATTTTCCGTAGGTAACTGGAACGCTACCGAAGCGTTAAAGGGAAAAATATTGGTTTCATTTCGAACAATGTAACGAAAAAAATTATGAATATATCTCAACCTCTAGGAGATATTGCTAAGTACTAAAATTAACTTGCCTAAGAATTGATCAAATATAATTAATAATTATTAAACTACGAACACTAGCTCCCATATTGACGTATCTATACATTATTAGGTAATTAACAGCAAACTAAAAATAACAATTACAATTGGTTTATTTCCATGTTTTGAGGGTTCACTTATTAAAAAATAAAAAGGCTAACTTACTTTGTTATGTTATTTGCTGATCACTGACACTGAACTAATATGAATTAATCGTACGAGTAGGTAGGTATTCAATATTAAACAACTTTTTTTCTTTGTCTCAAGAAACCGGTTAGCCAAATACTTTGTTATTTGAATACTGAATTTTCAAGTATAGACGTTGTTTATTCAAAAACTAGTTTTACATCAACCATAAATTAGTATATATGGAAAATTTCAAATAGTTGTTTTTCCCGATCAATACTTTTTAGGTGAAATATTTGAATATTAAATTTACATTTTCTCATATACTTCTGGTTCTTAAGGAAGTACAGTTTTTGCAATATTTCACTATATCAACAAGTAGTTTATTTTTAACGAACAGAGGGTATATTCTGGAAGGTTGATTGAAATATGTCGAATTCTCATGTCGATAGAAATTGTCGCACATGATGAAGGTGTGGTATTATCTATTGTCTTTGACATTTAACTCGCAAGATACAAATTTTGTCGAATTGCATGAGCTAACAGCACGTATTTTCAATTACATGCACAGCACAAGATATTACTTCACTTCTATTCAATAAGTAGTCTATGCCTCTATTCTATATCTATATCTGTTGGCAACTTGGCAGTCACATATTACTCTGTATTCTGTTGGCAGTTGCCAGTTAGTAATGGGGCATTAAACCGATATCAGTTTTTTTGATATTTCATCAAAATATATCAGTACTTCTTTGCAAAAATTAATTTGAAAATTTCTTAAGCCGAATATTTCAGGATAAAACTTGAAATTAAGAATTCCTAAATGTTTGCAACTTTCACTACAGATACGTCACAAACCTGAAGATGAAGCTAAACACTTTCTGATTAAGTACGTTTTATGAACTAATAGCCAGTTACAAAAAGGCCATTCGAGTGTTTTGTTGGTTCTTGTTTACTGCAAAGAATACATCAAACAATGGTGTATTCTTTGGTTTAGGTACTGTGTATACGAGATTTTCAAGTTAAAATAATGTCAATATCATATAAATCTTGTTTTGTATCATACTCCACGAACACAACAGTTACAACGCCTCGAAAAAGTTTGTATCTGTGTTTGCAGTAAAAGTTAACGAAAATTATGGTTTGAGGCTGCTAGAAAAAAATATAAACGAACTACACCTAGTTACCACTACTATAAGTGATTATACATATATAATGTGTTTGTATTTACCTGTACGAACCCAGTCATTCTATTAATTTACGAAAAATATCTAACATTAACAAAAATAAAAACTAGCTGTTAATACGTCAACTAAAACTAATAATGGTAAAAGTAAAATTTATAAAATAATTCAATAGCTGTAAAAACAATATAAATCGGAAGTAAATCTAAACAACTCCAAAGTCATTCGCAAGTTAAATTCGTTAATTCTTAATTATTGAATATACAGTGCTATTCAAAAGTCCCCTCCGCCCCTCGTATCTTTTGAACGGCTACACTTACATTAATAAAATTTGGAGTGTGAGAATAAAGTGTTTTAAACTTCTCTACGAATGGTAACAGGTGACGTAATAGTAATAGATGACGTCACAGTGCCACTCTGGCCAATAATTTTAAATAGGACCTTATGGCAAGTGATATCTTGTTTGAACTTCAAACTAATTTTGACGGATAAATTAAATACATACCAAAATTATTGAAATTATTTTTTTAAATTTAATTAATAAAATATCAACAATGGATTCTTATAGCAAGTGTTCGAAATGTGCTCCGTCTACTTCCTGACAGTAATACATCCTATTAGTAAACTCTTGTCGTACTCGTTCGAATGTGTCAGCTGAAACTGCATTGCATTCTTCAATAATTCTTTCTTTCAAAACGCCAATGATATCTGGTGCCGTAGTATAAACCTTGGATTTCAAGCACCCTCAAAATCTAATGGTGTCAGATCTGGTGACCGAGGTGGCCATTCTATAGGACCTCGCCGGCCAATCCAGCTACCTCGATATTCTTTATCCAGGTAACGTCTTACTGCATCATAATAATGTGCAGGAGCACCATCTTGTTGAAATGTTATTTCCAGATGGCCGAATTCATCTGGATTATCTTCCAGAATTTCAAGAATTAACGGCTCAATTGCATTTTGTAACATCTCCAGATACACTTCACCGCTTAAATTTGAATTTAGGAAAACAGGACCAACTATGTGGTTTCTCAAAATACCTGCCCAAACATTGACTTTTTCTGGAAATTGGGTATGTTGTTCACGAAAGGTGTGAGGATTTGTGTCACTTCAATACCTTACATTTTGTGTTTTCACATTTCCATTGAGACAAAAAGTACTTTCGTCACTAAAACAAATTGTTTTTGTGTAATAAGGGTTTTGACTAATTTTATTTGTCATACATTCACAGAATTCGAGTCTTCTGTCGGGGTCGTCATCCGAAAGGTGGTGCACCATTTTTAACTTGTATAAATGAAATTTATTTTTAGCCAACACTCTCTGTACTGTACTTTTACTTACTTCACAGATAGGCGCAACTTTAGTTGAAGAGGAAGTAGGGTTTACTACCATTTCATCAACTATATCAATTTTTTTATCATCACTTGAACACTACCTGTTGCTTCAAACTTGTGAAAAAGCTCCCTCAAATAAGTTCTCGAGATAGGGGGATCTGGGTATCTCTCATTAAATAAACGTTCCGCTTCATGGAGATTCTTTCCAGATTCACCAATTATCAAGATAGCTGCTACTTTGTCGGCTTGAGTACATACCTTTTTGCCTATGTAAACTCTTAAACGTCTCGTTAAACAATAATAAAATTAAATATTTAAGCTATTTAGAAAAACTTTGCAAAGCAACAAATACTATTAAAATAAAAACGTCAATTTTTTTGACAACTAACCAGAGGCGGACTGAAAAATCTTCAATATTTAAATGTGAAATAATAATATTGCTAATTATTTAATTTATCCGTCAAAATCAGTTTAAACCCACAGAAAATGAATATGGCTATGCCTTTCAAACAAGATATCACTTGCCATAAGGTCCCATTTAAAATTATTGACCATAGTGGCACTGTGGCACCATTCGTAGAGAAGTTTACAACACTTTATTTTCACTCTCCAAATTTTATTATTGTAAGTGTAGCCGTTCAAAAGATACGAGGGGGGGAGGGGACTTTTGAATAGCACTGTATACATTACCAAAATCGCAGTCCAATTATGAGTTTTAGTGATTCGGAGGTATAACCAAATAAAACCTACATCATCTTGTAGAGGACACTCTAGGGCATAGGAAATCGAATTCTACAACTTTTTTCAGTAGGACCGGACTTTGAAAATAGCCCTTAAAGGTCACTGAGCTCGAATTAGAGAAACTGCATTTTTCTTAAAATAAATCGCTGTATTATTTTAAGTTTTTAATTTAAAACTCTGATTTTTGGTACACTTGTACTCAAAGTGAGAGCGGATCTAATAGCAATTTCGAAATTTTGAAAAAACTTTTAGTTTTTGTCGAAAAAAATAAGAAATATAGAATTATGAAAATTGTGCATCCAAAACTTCACCCTGTTGCGAGCTATGTGAAATATTGAAAATTTTTGTACATATACATCGAGTCAAATGGAGTCCATAGTTTCAGAAAGTTTTTAAAAAAATAATTAAGTCGCTAACTTTTACGGTGAAAGAAATATGATTTTTTAAAAAAGCACCTTAAAATGCGCGCGAGAAGCGAGAACGCTTAGAGCAGTAAGTACTTATTAAGAAGTATGCCGCTTTCATACGAAGCAACTAAAAAGCCAAGTCGAAATTTTTAGTTTTGAACCAAATCAATTTAAAATGGTTTTTTATCAAAACAATGTTTTTAATTCTATTTTATTATATTACTAGTAAGAAGTAAGGTAAGAAGTAAGTATAAGAAACATAAACTGGATTTTCGATATAGATACCTACTAAAACAATGCATGAAGAGAGACGGCGCAACGAGGCGGTTTTGCATCTGAAAGGAGAATGAAAAAACCATAAGCTCGAAAAAATAAATCATTTTGAATTAAATTAACCTTAAATGTTCTCCTCTTCGTCATCGTCGAATAAATCAGGAACAGGAACCATGTTCTGACAAGTTTTGCACGAACAATCGCTGCAGCATTTTAACCCCTCTTTTAAACACATGCATTTATTATTTTGACATGATTTATATTTGCAGAAGATGCTTAACACTTGTCTTACGTCCGTTGGTATGGGATCAGAGGTCATCAAGACAGGCTCTAGAGTTCCATTTTTCCTAGTCCAACCAAAGTCAGTTGGGTCACACAAACACATCATAGGTATATGACTGGACATCCATACACGCAGTTGATATAGGCACCTAAAATTTTGATTATTGCTTACATATAGTTATTTCCTTTATATTATAAGTACACCTACCTCATACATGTTGGTAAAAAGCATCATCTGTTGGTGGAAGTTCTGAAGCGGACTTATTGGAAGTTGTGGTCAAGTGGAACCTCAATTCATTGAGTGTTCGAATGGACTCCTTCTTATTTTTAAATAGAACCAGTGCAAATTTAATTGCAATATCAACAGCTTCAGCTGTAGACACGGAGTTCAGATTTGATAATTCTTCGAAAGCATTAAGGTTTTTAGAAAATACATCATATGCTGTTTTTTTGCCGATCTTATACATTGCATTTGTGGTATCGCATCCTGTTAACACATGCAACGCTGGTAAACATTTACAAACTTTAGTTTCCAGTTTAACCACTATTTCTGACACCGAAATAACCCGCTTTTTATTTCCTTGTCCTAATTCCATAAGAAGGTTTATTTCCTTTGCAGCATGTGATTAAATAAATTCAGAATAATAGTAAATAAGTAATATGAGAACATCTGTATCCACAGATTTAACTAAATTTTTTTTTTGGTGATGTATTTGATATTCATATAAAACATGAAGTATCAGCCGCATATCAGCCTCATCATGACTTGATGTTAAATCTTTCAATTCGGTTACACCATTCTTTTTAACAGTTTCTTCTATTCGTAATTCATCAGCTGAATTCTCGAGAAGATAACCGCTTACAAATTTCAATAGAGATCGTTTATTTTCTGATAATTTCAAAATCTTACGAAACTTCACCACTTTTCTATTTCTCGAAACTTCATACACATAAGCATCTGTAACATCTCCTCTTCTGCATCGTTCCAAAGATTTCACCGTTTCATCATATCTGTCAAAAACCACCGTTATCCTTAATGCTCCGTACTTTCGACCAAGTGAAAGAATTTGCTTGTGAAAAATACATGCAAGTTCATTAAAAGTGGAGAACGCTTTTTCATTGAGTCCTTGAATGAGTACCATACCGTCTATAATTAATGAATTTGCAACTTGAGGAGAAGCAACTGTTCCATGTGGTTCAAATTTCGATACTAAATCAGATTTAGTTGTTTTTCGCATGCTTCCGTCTTCGTGAAATAGGCACAACGGAACTGAAGTTAATTCATAAGACAATAAATCGCTCAAATTTAGAGAATAAAACCTAGCTGCAGCTACTATCCTTCTAAACATGACCTCCGTACCGACGTATTTTTTAGGAAATGCAGGGTCTCTGGTTTTGATGTCTGCAAACGTAACAACCTTTCCTTTTCTAATGGGCTCCCAGAAACTTTTGCAACCAGTAATAAGAACGTTCTCAATGAATAGCTCGCATTTGCTTTTACCTGTCGCGATGAAAGTTGAAAGATTTTGCTGAATTTCATCTGAAGCTTTCCTGCCTGTGCATATATTTATTAGAAAAGGAGGACTATCAATTAAATTAATGGATTGCACCATTCTGTTTCTATATGGCTCTTAATTTTGAGAACATCACACTCATTCCGATTTCTTAGAGAAATACCCTCAATGCGCTTTCTGGTTGCGTTGTAAATGAATATTTCTGAAAAATGAAAACAATACAATTAGTAGGAAATTTTACTACATTAGCCTCTTATCTTCAAAGCGTTGCGTATAAGAACCTATGATGTGGCGTGTTACTATCCACCTTATAAGGGCAGTCGGTTTTTGCGTAAAACCGACTACACCAGAGGAACTTTTGCAATCTCTGTTGAACGACTGTTCCAAAGCCATGTCTGAAGCTACACAATTAAACTTTTTTTCTGATGTCTTTTCAACTACAAAATTTCCTCGTTTCACGTATTCATACATCTTTGTGTTCTTCGACTTAAGGTCTAACATATCCTCCAAATATATGGGCACCCACTTTGCATACAGGTGACTGTCTCCTGCTACTAAATATGGTAAAAGTTCTTGGGTACATTTCAAATGCAATTCAATATCTGCCGACCGTTCAGCTCCGAGATAATTCAATAACAGTTCGACAGCTTTTAAAAAGGAAAGCCAGTAGCCAAATGTGAATGATGATTCTGTTCCAATACCTTCAAATTGTGTTACTTTTTCTTTCAATGGCGCAATTTTTTTTAGCAAGTCCGTTAATGAGTCTTCGCTGAACCGTTTGGTGTCAACTTCTTCTACTAAATAATCAGTGAAAATTTCCTCGCTCTGATGTTTTTCCATCCACTTCTTGAAGGAATCATAAAACAGTCGAAACAATGCATCGGCGCAAAGCGTTAGTGCACGAATACCTCTAGAATACTGCTTACCTCCTAAAATCTGTTTACAAGAGTTTGTAGCATAAACATCTGTATCGGAAAGCATATTGCTTAAACCACCATCACTGTAAAGAAAACCTACGCTGGCAATAAAAGCCATTGCGAGGTGCATTCCTCCTAACTGAAGGGTTACTTTGCCATTAATAGCAGGGGGATAGGTCCATAATATTTCTTGTGCTTTTGAGTAAATAGCTAAGTCTGCAGTGATGATAATGTGCTTTTGATTTAAACTTTCCGCTAATTGAACCGAACGGAGCATTGAAGTATAGATCGTGACAAATTCTGTGGGCGGATTATTTAAGAATGGTAGGTAAGCTATAGTAGACTCTTTCACATTATTTTTACAGATAAGGTTGTGGTATTCGCTCCATCCTAGAAAGGGTTTTTCCCTAGCTGAATAACGATATAATGTCCAGGCAAAATTGAGATTTTGAAAATAATTAGATTTTTCAGTAGATACATTTAAGTTGTTGATGTTTTTAGGTTCAGGTCTTTTATTTGGCTGAAAATATTTTTCAATATTCTGGAATGACATCTCGACTTCGTCGGCCTTCAATGAATATTTAGTGTCTTTTGGAATTTCATGAGAATGAGAATTTCCATTTATTGTATCCTCATTCAAATCGAAATTATCGATGCTTGCATGTATATAATTCAGTTCATCGTCTCTTACCATTTCAAGCCCATGAGGTTTGTAACACTCACGATCAGTACTTAAACCTTCTTTTGCTAAAGCAGTCGTCATACTTCTCACGTCGTTGTAGGAACATGAAAATCCCATTGAATATAAAAGATCTATAACTTTCCTGCTTCTAACCGTATTATATAAAAATAGACCCAAACCTATATGCAAATTATTGTTCGAATATCGTTTACAGCAAAAACTCATGATAATATTCGAAAGAGTTAGTACCTGAACGCTCTTTTCTGAAGCATCTGCCTCAGAATCACCAACATCAACTGACTCATCAGTACTTATAAGCCATTTTGAACAGTAACAAAATATTTGGCACCTGTTTTCCAAATTCTGTTTTACATATTTCAACAAGTGAGGGAAATAACTTTTTCCGCGTTTCATATTTAGAAATAGCAGTTTTTAATATTCCGCAAGCCATATGGAGTATCTGTTTTTCTGATAGAGATGTACATTCCTTTTTCCTTCTTTTTCGTTTTTTTTGGGCTTAACTCTATCGAATTATCTACCCAGTACCATTTATTACTTCTAATTAACTAGAAAGAAGCTGCACTTTCATGCATCTGCCTCTGAGACACCACTTCTTCCTGTATCTACAATAAAATTATATTGTTCTGTTACAGTTTTTGAAAAATTTACACAAAAGCGAAGCACTACATACTGAAGGTTCTCTAAGCATGTCCTCCACACATAAAGCAGTTTCACACCTCATGCAATTCTTAAGCATTAAATTATATAAGATACCACAATTGTTTTTATTTATAGGACACTCCAACAGTATATGTCTAATACTACCTACTTGCCCACATTCACAATTAGGAGAATTAACTACTCCTATCCGGTGGAGATGTTCTGGGTATGCACAATGTCCCAACCTAAGTCTATTCAATGTTGACCTTTACATCATAAAACCAGGGCTTATATGGTAACTTTCCAACAATTTTATAATACTTCTTTCCTTTAATCTTACATAATTCCATCCATTCCTCTTCCCAATCTTTTCTAATTTTTTATTTTACCTTTACCAAAATATCTTTATAATCCACTTTGTTATAATTCTTCCCCCTCTTTTTTAAACTATTCTTAGCCAACTTATCTGCTTCTTCATTCCCATTAATACCTGAGTGGCTAGGTATCCAACCCAACTTAATATTTTGATTATTACTCTTAGCTTCCCATAAAATTTCTCTAACACATAACTCTGGATATTCAGCTCGGATAGAACCAGGGAATTCAAATTTCCCACTTCCCGTATTCTTTTAATTGCCTCATAAATAGCTAATAACTCTGCTGTACATATAGTAGCTTCATCAGCCACTCTGACACTTATTTTGCACCTCCTGTTTTCCATGTATATCCCAAGCCCTGTTATATTTTCTTGTTTATCTTTAGATCCATCTGTGTATATCATTTCGTAATTTCTCCACTTCTCTTAAAGGATCCCATCCAATTCAATTTGGTTATAAGAAATATTTTTCTTTAGCCCCAAGTCCTCCCAGGGGATATCCATGAGTAATGCATTGTATCCAACTGAAAAACATGGTATAACATTATATTTTCTAATTAAATTATGATAAACATATTCTTAGCATGCGCTCACAAGATGATAATTCGTACATTCTCTAAAGTATATACATAAGACATCCATAGCGCGTGGTGAGAAGAATAAGTTTGTGCTATTTAAAGTCTAAATTGTATATTCTATTAAGTACTTGCTAAGTACATACCTATGAGAATGTGCAAGTCACACATTACTTTTAGAAGAAGGGCTGGATCTAGTCACCGACCACTCTGCAGTAGTAATGACCCTGAGTGATAGTATAATAGTCAAAGAACACAATCCTACTCTAGCTAACAAGACCACAGATTGGGTAAAATTTGGCAGAGAATTAGATAATAAAACGAAACTAAACGTTAAAATAAAAACAACAGAAGAGCTAGATATAGAAGCTGCGAAATTCGTCAGTAATATACAAAAAGCGATCTGGAATAATACAAAGCCAATAAAGAGAAAAATTGCCGGAAATAACTATCCAGCCGAAATACGGAATCTTGTAGCCGAAAAAAGAAGACTGAGAAGACAATGGCAACAAAATAGAACGCCATCGAATAAAAATCGATTAAACAATATCACCCAAAATCTGAGAAGAGAAATAAAGAAAATTAAAAATGAAACAATAAATTCTTATCTTCAGCAGCTTACTTACGAGAAAGATACTGACTACACTTTGTGGAAGGCCACTAAAGGGATAAAAAGGCCAACAGCACATAATCCACCTTTAAGAAAAGAAAATGGAACATGGGCTCGAAGCAATCAAGAAAAAGCACTTTTATTTGCCAACTACCTAGAAAACACTTTCCAGCCAAATGAAAGCGAAGTAACGGAAAACCTAGCTGTTATAAATGAAGTAGCCACCAAGGAAATAGAACCAGTAACACCTAAGGAACTTATAAAAGAAATAAAAACAAACATCAATCCGAAAAAAGCGCCTGGATACGATCAAATAACAGGGGAAATTCTTAAATATCTGCCAAAAAAAGCAATAGTCAAACTAGCTCACTTAATTAATGCAACATTTCGACTAAAACATGTGCCTATCTGTTGGAAAATAGCAGAGGTCATCATGATTCCTAAACCTGGGAAACCCATGAATGAGGTTTCGTCACACAGACCAATATCACTGTTACCAGTCATATCAAAACTTTTTGAGAAAATATTTTTGAAAAGACTTAAACCCATTATTGAAGAAAAATACATAATCCCCACTCATCAATTTGGCTTTAAAGAAGGGCACGCCACAATAGACCAAGTCCACCGACTTACGGATCAATTAGAAAAGGCACTAGAAGAAAAGAAGGTATGTTCAGCGGCATTCTTGGACGTGGCACAGGCGTTCGATAAAGTCTGGCATCAAGGACTCGAACATAAACTTAAAAAACTTCTACCTAAGCAATACAGCTTGCTGTTAAAATCTTACATTAGTGGAAGAATGTTTCGTATTAGATGCGAAGATCAATACACACAACTACGACCAATAAAGGCTGGTGTACCACAAGGCAGCGTTCTGGGCCCATTGCTGTACCTATTATACACTTTTGATATACCAGTAACAGAACAAACTACAGTAGCCACGTTTGCAGATGATACATGTGTACTGGCAACTGGCAAAACTGAACAAGAAGCCAATAAAATACTTCAAGAAGCCCTAAATCAAGTCAATGCATGGACGAAAAGCTGGCGCATTAGACTTAATGAAAATAAATCAGTGCATGTAAATTTTACAAATAAACACACTGGTCAAATGCCAATATTTATTAATAATAAAAGTATCCCATATGCAAATACGGCTAAGTATCTAGGCATGAACTTAGATGCAAAGTTACGATGGAAAGAGCATATAAAGAAGAAAAGAGAAGAGCTGAATCTCAAATATAGAAAATTGTATTGGTTGTTAGGTAGAAAATCTGAACTGTCAACTCGAAATAAATTGATGATATACAAACAAGTTTTAAAACCTGTATGGGCATATGGCATACAACTTTGGGGGTGTGCTTGTGCAAGCAATATTGAAATCATACAAAGATTCCAGAACAAGGTACCAAGAGGCATTGTCAACGCTCCTTGGTATGTAAGAAATAGCGACCTCCATAGAGACCTGGGTGTGGATATGGTAGCAGACGAGATAAGAAAGTTTGCAAAGAAGCACGAAGAACGGCTCCACAACCACGATAACGTCGAAGCAATCCAGCTGCTAGACCAAAGTGGGTTAGTAAGAAGACTCAAAAGGACTAAACCTTTTGAACTAGTGTAGTGGTTTAAAAGCAGAGCACAGTGCGTGTTGTGTAGAGAAACCGAGTGAAAATAAATGTGAGTAGCTACCAGTGGGTCTAACTCTGTATAACTTTTTAGTTTTAAGATTTTAACAGAAAAATATTGCTCGTTAATCTTGTTTCTAGATTAGTTGTAATTAAAATAATAGAGAAAAAAAAATTACTTTTAGTACATATTAAGGATATGCTTAAAAGAATATTATATGGTACATCCTAAGCATTTGCTTACTAGATTCCACCTCGAACTATCCCACAATGTTGAAAAAGGAAAATATGCAAAATGTACAGAATTTATTTATTTTTTCAATAGGATAAAATAATCACTATTGTATGTGTGTATTAATAAAGTGAAAAACATAAATATACTCATTTTTAACCTTTACTTTTTTATTGTTGTTTTCAAAAATAGAAAATCATTTAGTTGGTTGTAACTCCTTAACAAGTAAAGGCCGATCTAAAATTAATTATGTGAGAAGTAGAATACAGGTTATGTTAATATCGAAGATCAAAGTTTTGTCTGTAAGGTGAAGGTGACGAGTTTTGGACCTTTTAAAAAAAGTGAGGTAGAGAAAAATTAATATTAAAGTAGGTAGTAAATGTAGTAATTTTATAAAATAATAAAAATCATAAATATATTTCTATTTTCTCACAAATATTGTTTTAAAACGTGGGACAAAAGCTTACATTATTATATAATTAAAACAGGGCTAATCTAAGTTATTTGTAGGTAATGTGGATTCACCAGCAAAAAATTGTAAAGTAGTATCTTTGGGTACGTTCAAATGGTAGATTTTCAACTAAGAAAAAGTTAATATAATGTACCTTTGTTTTTAGATTTTGAACAAAAACTACTACGTGAACTTTCACTGCTTCATTTAAAAATAGTTTCAGTTCTAGAAGGTAGAGTTTTAAACAGAGTGCCAGAAATGCAAATTACCCAGGGACAAGAGAATTTTGTTCAAAAATTCCAATAAATTCAGAAGTAGACCTTACTATTATTGGAGAATGGTTGGAAAATAAAAATAACTACTAAGTTGCTGTGAGTATGAATGGTAGTTTTTCAAGAAATGTGTTCACAGTAATAAATAATTTTCACATCCTTTTTTCAATTGTTTTAACACACCATATAGGCCTAAATTTTTAATCAGAAATTCTAAGTTGAAAACTAAAAACAATTTTGTATTTCATCTCACTCCAGATAAAATGTTGGCTTCAATTTGTTAAATAAAAATATACAATAACAACCGGGTAGATGTAGAAAAATTAGATCAAATAATTAGTATATATATGTGAATTAATGTACTGTTTATATAGTCTCTTAGATGTTTGTCATGTGACTTGTCCAGAATATAGTTAATTCTATGATAAATTTGTTTAGGTTGTGGAGTTAGGTCGAATTTGAGGAACTTCAATGCCTCAAACAACAAGAAAATTATTATATAGAATATTAAGTAATGATATTGCTAATAAATTCTCATGGGATTGGGTGAAGCAAAAAAAACCTTTCAAGAATTTAATTCTTTCAAGAGTTATATTAGGTAAGTCATTGTTCATGGACTGTATCATGAAAACATTCTAAGATATTATTAACAAACTCAGTAAAACATATTTCGTTGGTAATTTCTTTGAATTTTCTTTGCAGATGCTGTAAAAGTTTCCTTTAGACAGTCTACAGAAACAGACATTATTAATGTTATTAAAGCGTGGCTTGTGAAGGCCAAAGAAAGGATGAAAAATCAAAAGGTAATAAAAATACAACTCAAAAATGCTTAATTAAACGTGTTTTTTTTATTTTTAGTTAGAGTAGAAGATTTGGAGAGGATTCAGCCGTAGAATTCATGAGATTTATTTTAAGAATTAATATTTGATTTAAATTCAAAGGAATATTGTTTTTATTTTATATTAAAAAATGCTAAAATGTTATTCCAAATTAAAATATATATTATAGTTAATATGATATTGAGTATCATTTGCATATTACTGGCAATTATACATTGTAATAATTGTATAATATTTGACTAATGACTAATTGAATGTTACTTTCACAAACGTTAAAAATATTCTTCCAAAGCTTGAGCTTGAAGAGAAAAGGTAATAAAACGATGTGTTTACTTTAAACATCTAATCAACAGTCCTTACTCCCTTCGGCTCTGCCTAGCGGGAACTCAAAACAATGACCAAAGCGGCGTTGCCACTTTGATTACAAAATAATAATAGCTCCTACAAAATAAAAATAACATTTGAGGCGTAAACATGCCGCCCGCCTTGAAACACTTGGTTTTCAACAACATATAAATCTTATTATGATATACTCCAAATTTTAACAGTCTATTATATAGGTAAAGGACAAATTTTTGTAAACGGTCTTTTTATGTGCCCACAGTCGGTTTTTATCAGAGCAAGACGAGCGACACTATCTTTACCGAGAAACACTTCAACTACTTTACCCATTTTCCACTTCATGGGTGGCCCGTTATCGTTCTTAACAAGCACTATCGCGCCAGGTTTCAAACTATCACTATTTTGTCTCCATTTGCTTCTTTCTTGCAGTTCATAGATATACTCTTTGCTCCAGCGAGTCCAGATGTGCTGCTTTATTTGTTGCAAATGTTGGTACAACGGCAAACGGTTGCACGGCAGGCTTCTTACGTCTGGACTAGGTATGGGGCTTAACTGACGCCCAATAAGGAAGTGTGCCGGAGCTAATGGAGTGAGATCATCGGGGTTAGGAGAGAGGACTGACAAAGGACGCGAATTCATTATCGCTTCGATCTCTACGAGTAAGGTATAGTAATGCTCAAAAGTTAATGACGTGTTAGAGACAACGCGTTTCAAGTGATTTTTCATCCTCCCAGAGACCTCCAAAATGCGGAGATTGAGGCGGTATGAAGTGCCAATCCACCTCTTCATTGCATAACCCGTTAGTCAAAGTGACCCCATTGTCATGAATAAATCGTCCCAACTCTTTCAATTCTGAACACGCCCCTAAAAAATTACTACCATTATCGGAAAATACAGTGGAAGGTTTATCTCTACGCGCGGAAAACCGCCTTAAAGATAGCACAAAAGCTTGCGTGGTAAGGTCAGTAACTAATTCTAAATGCACCGCCTTGGTTAGAAAACAAACATAAAGCGCAACATAAGCCTTTGATACTTTAGCTCCCCTACCTGTCTGGGATTTTCTGAAAAAAGGCCCGGCATAATCGACTCCCACTACATCAAAGTGATGTTTTGGAACTAAGCGATGTTCAGGTAAATTTCCCATTATGGGTGTTATTGTTTTAGGATTATATCTACTACATTTTACGCAGTCATGAACAATTTTTCTGCATAAAGTGCGACCCGAAATCGGCCAGTAAATTTCTCGAATGGATGCAAGCAAATGCTGTGGCCCACAATGATACAACTTTATGTGCTCATGCCTCAAAATTAATTTAGTGAGATGATGGTTGTGTGGTAAAATTAAAGGGTATTTTTTCTCAAATTTAAATTTAGCATTTGATAATCTCCCACCAACTCGTAACAATCCAAACTCGTCAATAAATGGATTTAAGCTTAAAATTTTACACGATTTGAGTTTCTTGTTGTGTATTTGATTTATTTCATTTTTGAAAACGTCTTTCTGAACCTGTTTTACTATTAATTTGAACGATTTGTCAATTTCATCTCTTAGTAATGGGCCGGTCTTGCGTTCGGTAGGCCTTTTACAATTGTTCACAAACCGACGCAATAACGCGACAATTCTTTTCAACTTTATAAGGGTAGAAAACTTATGAAGAATGCTATTTTCCCCAAGTTCAGTAACTGTATTACAACTCGTTTTTGCTTTCCGAAGATCTGGTATAGCAACCTTTTGTTCCGGATTCTTTGGCCATTCTGACTGGTCCAAATGCAAAAACTGGGGTCCATGCCACCACCCGTTTAAATTATTCATTTCGGTGCATTTCACTCCACGTGTTAGATGGTCGGCTGGATTAACCTCAGTTGGAACATGTCTCCACACGTCATGATTTGTGAGTGTTTGTATTTCTGAGACCCTGTTCCCCACAAACGCTTTTAATTTATTTGGTGGTGTTTTTATCCACCCCAATACAATAGTGGAATCGGTCCAAAAATATCTTCTTTTCACCTCAATTCTTAATGCCTTCAATACCTTGTCTGCTAGCTTAGCAGCAACAAGTGCTCCACAAAGCTCTAGCCGTGGTAATGTTACTGACTGCAAGGGAGCCACCTTTGCCTTTGATGCCAATAGGTGTACGTAAATATCATTATTGGCATCAACGGATCTTAGATAAATGCATGAGCCGTATGCCTTTTCAGAACTGTCTGAAAAGCAGTGCATTTCTATATATACCGGATTTTTGCATACAACGTGACGTTCAATCCTTAAATAATTTAGCGCTTCAACCTCATGCATAAATTCTGCCCAAACAGATGCGATATGGTTCGGAACTTGATCCAACCAAAGACTTTGCAATAGCATTTTTATCACTATAATACAAGGGCTAATTAATCCTAAGGGATCAAAAATTTTAGAACTATTTGACAATATTACCCTTTTTGTAACGGCTTGACTATGAGGAATGTTCTTGACGTTAAACATTAATTTATCTTGTGCGGGGCACCACGGGCACCACGTGAGCCCTAGAATCTTTTTCCCGTCATTTTCCCCCAAATGAATAATCTTAGTTAATGGATCGTTATTAGGTATACCGTCCAACACAGTGTGCTCGTTTGAAACAAATTTTCTTAAAACAAAACAACCCCTTTTAAGTGAATTGAAAACTAATTCGGTTATACGTTTCGCGTCATAGACATTATCCGCTCCTGTCAACAAATCGTCTACGTAAAAGTCATTCCGTATAATATTTGCAATATCCGGATATTCTGATTGGACCTGATCTGCAATTTCAAATAAACATCTAATCGCCTAGAAAGAGGCTGTAGTGGTTCCATATGTTACGGTGTTCAACACGTAAGTGTCAATGGGCTCATTGGTATTGAACCGCCACAAAATTTTCTGAAGCGATCTATTCTCTTCGTCAACCAGTACGGATCTATACATTTTAGTGCAATCAGCAGCAATGACAATGCCATGCTGCCGGAAGCTTATTAAAATCGAGAACAAATCCTGCTGGATAGTTGGTCCAGTCATTAAAATATTGTTCAACGAAAATCCTGTGTTACTTGGAAGCGACGCGTCGAAAACTACTCTTAATGAAGTTGTTATAGCGTCCTCTCTGTAGACTCCATGATGACTCATATAGTAACTTGAGAATATTTACTTTGGACATATGACCTAATTGTATGTATTCCTCGATAAAATCACAATATAATCGTTTATAATCGCTATTAGCATTGAGCCTACGTTCAAGACTTAGAACCTCTTTTTAGCTTCATAAAATGAATTACCCAATTTTGATACTTCCATTCTTACTGGCAGCTTTACTACAAAAGCGCCTTCATCATTACGTTTGGTGTTTTCTGAAAAATGTTTTTCACAAGCCATTTCTTCTTCCGATAGAAGCTTGGTAGTAAATTCGCAATTATCTAATTCCCAGAATTTTCTCAAGTCGTCTTGAATCTGGTGCTCTGCCGTTATACCCAGATTGCAGCTCAATCCAGTATTTCTCTTGTCTTCACACAATGGTCCACTAATAACCCATCCAAGTTTTGTTTTTTGTAATATTGGATTATTGCGGCCTAAAGTAAGCCTTTCGTTGTCGATAATGTTCCAAAACAGATCAGCTCCAATCAGCATATCTACCTCTTGCGGTTTAAAAAACAAAGGATCCGCTAGTTTATAATTATTAGGAATAGACCAAGTGTTGACGTTTATTTCAGATATGGGTAAAGTACCCGTTATCTTTGGTACAATGAAACAAGAAATTGCTGTTGAGTAAGAATTGTTTTTTGAATAAATTTTTGTGTTGCACTTGTAATTTATGGTTGACAAAGAACCATTTATGCCGTTAAGTGAGATGTTGACATTTTCTTTGACCAATTTCAATTTATTACACGCGTCCTCAGTTATAAAGCTTGACTGAGATCCACTGTCTAAAAGTACGCGAAGTGTAGTTTTGTTTTTAGAGTTATCAATAATTTCGACAAGCGCAGTGGAAAGCAAAACTTCATTCACTGTACAACTAGCTGAATTATTATTTGTTACCCTTGAACTTTCTGGCAAAGACATTTCACTTTCTTGAGTTGCAAGACTGTCATTTTTATTTGTACTATTTTCGCTACTTGGTGATTTGTTTTTATGTAACAAAGTATGGTGTTTTGCATGGCATTTTTTGCACGTAGAGCGTCTGCAACCCTTATTGAAATGACCTGGCCTCAAACAATTTAAGCATAACCTTAACGCAATAATACTTTCAGCGCGCTTTTCAACCGGTATTTTAAGAAATTTTGGGCAACTCTGTATATAATGTTCGCTGTTACAAAATACGCACTTGGAAGCTTTATAATCCGATTGATTGTATGCGACATTGTCGTCTCTAACAACTAAACCCCTAGTGCTACTAATAACTTTTTCAACTTTATTTTGTTCCAAGTTTTCTAAAAGTTCTGCTTTTGACAATAAGAATGATTTCAGATCATCTAATTTGGGAAAATTTGAGCCCCTAGATTTAAATGATTCCCATTCTCTATTCGTCGATTTGTCCAATTTTGTACTAATAAGATAAACAATGGGTACATCCCACTCACTTACCGACAACCCAATCTGACTTAAAGCGCGTAAATTTTTTGTTAAATCATTTAAAATTCCTCGAATGGCTTTTGGAGATTCCCTACTCATTGGCTCTATACTAAAAATATTTTTAATGTGATTATGGATTAGCATTTCTGAAAAAATTTATGACTACTAAAACATCAAGAGTTTGTGAAAGATATTGTAAATGTTTCCTTTTTTTAGCTATGCATGTACATCGAGGAGTATGAAGACAAGCTTAACTTATTGTAAGAAATTATATTTCTAGAAAACTCCACATTGGGCTTCAATCATTTTGGGCTTTTGTTTTATTTTCATATGGAATTTTCTGTTAAGACGTTCAGGTTAATAGTTATTAACAATATCTGGAATATTTGGTTGGTCCCATGTAATTCCAAAGCAAAAAAGAAAATTTTTAATCGGCAAATCTGAATCGCAGTGCAATATTGAAACTGTTCCAAGATTGGTAGCTCTCCATGTAACAAGACTCAAGCCGGGTACCACACCAATAGAACTACAACAATTTCTTAAAGCAAACCTAGATGATGTAAAATGTGAAGCACATCAGTCTAAGAAGCCTGATGTGTATGCTTCTATGAAAGTTACTATAAGGCGTGATCTACTAAAAAATGCATGGAAGAGTGATATTTGGCCAACAGGTGCAATGATCTCGTTTTTTTCGAGAAAGAGGATCGCAGCACAGGCGTTGGATCCACGTCCAGACTTTCAGGCTGTAGCACAATGTTGAAGTCAGTCTCTGAAACCACACATAATTCAAACACATGTTTCAAGATTATCTCAGTGAATAGTCAATCAATCTTAAATAAAATAAACCGCATTGATATAATTCTAGAAAAAGATAGACCAGATATACTGTGCATATCGGAATCGTGGTGCAACGAACATTCGATTAATTCTATAAAGTTCAATGGCTATGTTATAAGTAATACATTTTGTCGATCAAAAAAACTACACAGTGGTACGTTAATTCTAACCAAAAAATCGTTAACTACTAAAAAAGTAAATATTTTGAAAAACTATACAGAAGAAGATAATTTCGAATGCTGTGGAATTTCATTCAAGGTGAATGAAACTAATTTCTGCTTGATTAATATTTATAAATCTCCCTGTGGTGAGGTGGATTTATTTTTCACTAAACTCACTTGTGTTTTAACGAAAATATTGGATTGCTATGATTGTGTTATTGTATGTGGAGATTTTAACATAAACCTCTTAAACGACTCTCATGAAAAATGTATTTTAATGGATTTTATGGAAAGTTTTAACCTTTTATGTCAAAATACTGAGCCTACAAGGGTTGCAATTGATAAAAATGGACGCATTTCAATTTCCAAAATAGATTATTTCCTTATTCATTCCTCACTTAAATATAAAGAATCGGTTATGGATTTGCAACTTGGCGACCATTTTAGTCTCAATATTGAATTTGAAAATATTAAGTGTTCTGAAACGGTTAAAAATGAAAGAGAAAGTAATATTTTCATTAGAAATTTGTCTGAGGATAGCCTACGCAATTTTTCTCTGAAACTGGAAAAAGAAGATTTTTATGAAGTTTTTAATTTCCCCGACGACATTGATCACACTTTTTTGACCTTTGTAAATATTATCAAATATTACTTCGAGTTAACTTGTCCTATGATTAGAAAAAGCAAAAGTAATAAATTTGTGTTTAACAGAAAATGGATAACTGATGAAATTCTCGAAATGAGAAACAACTTGAGGAATATGTTTTGGCTGTCAAAAAATACGACTGATGCTCAGGCTCTCGCCATGTATAAGGGTCAGAAAAATAATTATGCTAAGAAGGTGAACCAAGCAAAAAAGGCTGTTTTTCAAAAAACACTAAATGGAAAAAAGCCTCATGTGAAGCAAAAATTAATATGGAATACTGTTAATTCCAAAACAGGTCATAATCCAAACAATTATATCCAGTCAATTCGAATTGATAACCAGACAATTGTCGAGAGAACTGATATTGCTAATTCCTTTATAGACTATTTTTCAAGCTGTGCTTCGAATGATATAAGAAACCGATTTACCAACACTACATTTAATGACTACACTGTTATGCATGTCAGTAATACTTTCTGTTATATGGGGGTTTCTCATTTGGATGTAGCTGACGCTATTTGCTCACTAAAAAATACTAACTCAGTAGGGATTGACTGCATTCCAACTAAAATCATAAAATGCGCAATTTCATACATAACAAATCCTTTGGTATACATAATAAATAAATCAGTGGAAATTGGAAAGTTTCCAACTGATCTGAAAACTGGAATTATTACACCGGTTTTCAAAAAAGGTGACACACAGCTAATTGAGAATTATAGGCCGATTACGGTTCTTACAACACTCTGTAAAGTTGTTGAAAAGTGCATTTATAGACACATGTTGTCTTTCCTAAATAAATTTAATATTATTACAAAATGTCAACATGGCTTTCTCCCGGATAGGTCAACGGAAAGTGCTGCTACGGGTTTCTTCAATTATATTCATAACCAATTGAATGAAAAGAGGTTTGTGGGGGCACTTTTCTTTGACCTATCCAAAGCTTTTGATTGTATTGATATTTCGATAGTAGAAGCGAAATTATATGCCTTAGGATTTAGAGGGGCCTTCCTAAATTGGCTCTCATCTTACTTAAACATGAGGAAAATTCTGGTGAAGATTGATAATAATAACAAATCTGAACTACGTAATGTTGATCATGGAGTCCCACAAGGCTCTATTTTGGGTCCGTTAATATTTCTTTTGTATGTAAATGACCTTCCGTTATACACAAAAGCCAATTACACCGTATTATACGCGGATGACACCACACTAGCAGCAGATGCTGAATCTCTTTCGGAACTCTCTGACAAACTTGGTGAGCTTTCTCAGAATTTTGTGGAATGGTGTGGTAGGAATTCTTTAATAGTAAATCCTGATAAAACTGTGCTTATGCACTTTTCTCCGAGATATAAAAAATCTACCAATCTTACTATCAGAGTTGAGTCCGCTGATGTACACGCATCTCAGACCACAAAATTCTTGGGTATAATTTTAGACAGTAACATGAACTGGTCTTCAAATATTGAGCATATCTGTAAAAAATTGAATAGTGTATATTATGCTATATTACAATTACGCAGCATTTTTACTCTCGAGCAATTAATGCAAGTGTATTATGCTCTGGTGTACTCCACCATATCTTATAATATAGTCTTATGGGGTGGTTCATCTACTGCCTGTAAGGTTTTTATAAAACAAAAAAAAAATTATTAGATTGATTAACCATTTGAATTACAGAGAGTCTTGCAAAGAATCTTTCAAAAAATATAATATTTTAACGCTACCTTCAATATACATATATAAATGTATTTTATATGTTAGGGGTAACATTCAGGAATTTCCCAAGAACTGTGATTTCCATAACTACGCTACCAGATTTGGTGATAAGTTCTGTGTTCCTAGGCATTCAACAAACCTGTATGAACTTAGTCCCCACTATGCTGGAACAAGATTTTACAATCATCTTCCGTCCTCCGTCAAAAGCATAGTCAATTTTAACCGTTTCAAAACTCATTTAAAAAAATATCTTATTGACCAGTGTGTGTATGTCATAAATGATTTTTTCACTTAATTGTTTGTAAACTGTACCTTTATATCTTGTTTCTTTGTGTTTTATCTATGACTTGTCCTATATCATGTAAAATATGATCTGAAGGGATGAATAAATTTATTATTATTATTATTATTATATTCTATCACAATGGTTTGTACCTTTTAATTTTTAGGTACAACCAAAGTGCGATAAAATAGTTGAATGAAGAAAAATATTTATTTATACTGAACTCATTCTTTTGAGTATAGAATAGCACATGCATAAGATGTGAGTTTGTTCTACTATAGAATATGCTTTTCACATGAATCACATTCCCAGCAGATGTACATATAATGTGCTATGTTTGTGCTTTCTATACAAAATTCTAAAATATGTGAAATGCACAATCAAATAATATGCTTTGGTATGTACATAGAATGTCTGTAGCACAAACTTACGCGGGACATTTCCATATTCTTGGAACATCCGTAATACATGCTGAATGCAAAAAACGCATATGCATAGCATATTATTATTCTTAAAAGGATATTCCTATCACATGTATAGTACCTAAAATTGTTATTTATAATGCCCTATCCAATCCCTCTAATATAGGGAAATTAGTGATGCTCGCAATTTCATGTTGAAATCTATATATATCCAACAACTTATTTGTGACTATACTATTGTTCAGAGATAGGTGTTTCAAAATAAATGTTTGTGCCAACCATATGTTGGGAACACACCCCAACAAAATATTAGGTGAGACCACGCCAACCGAAAATAAGGTTGGCAATAAAAAAAAAGAAGATTGACAGCGCGCGGTCTGTCATAAGCAATATAACCAAAAATATATACCCACATGGGCAGCGATGTGCTCACAATGTATAAAAAAAATGTATATAAGTGTAAATAAAGTGTACATAAAAAAAACTAGTTCTTTAGTGTTGAACCTTACACGAATACAGTCCACTAATAAAATCAATTGGTTCAACATTAAATTTGATCCTTCTACCCGGATAACCACGTGTGTGAAGTGAAAAGTAGTTCTCCAAAGGTGAAAAAAGTCTCATGTTCGAGAAGAAGATGCCAAAAAAGGAGTGAAATGTAGCCCAGGAAACTCAAAATAAACGTTAGCCAAAACAGTTTAGTGAATTATATAGTTACAAAAAATATAATAAAAGTTTCAAAGTCAAGCAAGGTTAAAGAGCAACTAACAAAAATGTGTTGTGCCCTCTAGCTAAAGTAGCAAGTAATCACCTCATCCTCCAGAAACACAAGGTAGGAAATTTCAATTTCTCGCAAATCTCATTCATTCAACTCCATGGACTTGCAGATAGGAGCAGAAGATTCAGCCTCTCAGATAGGCAAGCAATTACACACCCATTTACATTTCAGACAAATGTTTGTTTACATCCTTGTTAAATTGATAATTATGTATTATTACTATAGAAATTAATACGAAACATTAGATAAAAATTAATATTGTATTCAGTCTATGCTGAACCCAAAAAAGGCAATTCTTTCTGTTTAAACTTGTTTACATATTTCACTTAGGTAGTTTTTTCATATTGTGATAGTAACAATTAACTAACAATGCCTCGAAAAACAGATTTATCAAATGCGGAGCGCCTCAAGGCAAATATTGAACAGTGTGAAAGCACAAAAAATGAAATAAAAAGGTTCTTAGCAGAACACAAACAAGACATTGCAGGTGACTATCTGATTGAACAGCTACAGGTAAGAAAAGAGATTATTTGTGAAAACCTCACAAAATATAAACAGACTTTAATTGAACTACAACATTTAGAACACGAAGTAGATATTGAAGATCACACTAAATTTGAAGATGAATGTCTTGATATTATCTCAAGCATAAATTTAATCACAAATAAATTTAAACAACCTCAGAGTACAAATATGAATCTTGGTGTTCCAGCTTTGCAAACAAAAGATGAACCCATAACATCTGCAAAATTGCAACCTATTCAAATAGAGCCATTTAGTGGAAATAATATAATCAAATACAAACCCTTTATTGAAATCTTTATTGCAGTGATTTATAGAAATTCAAAACTAACGCAGGTAGAAAAATTCTTTTATCTCAAATCATTCTTAAGAGATGAAGCCTTAGCCTTAGTTGATATTTTACCTGTAATATCAGATTCTTATGATAAGGCTCTAACAATTCTTAACAATAGGTACAATAATGAAACTGCCCTAATTAATTCTTGTATCAATTCAATTTTAGATTTACCTTCAATGACAAAAGGAAGCACAAATGCTTTAAGAGAATTTACAAGCAAATTTAAACAATATTTAGGTTCACTAAGATATTTACTGCATGGTAAAATTGATACATGGGATATGATCTTAATTTGCATCGTTACTAAAAAACTTGACTCTTACACAAATAGAGCATATCAAATAGATAGGGATTTAACTAAACTACCCACATTACAGGAATTTTTAACTTTTCTGGAAAACAGAGCTACTGCCCTTGAAGCTGTCCAATCAGAAAGTAAACCCATTAAAGAAAGGTCACACTCTGTACATGTGGCTACTACCTCAAACGATGCTCCAAATAAAAATGAAGCAAAATGCTCATTTTGTAAAATCAATGGACATAAAATTTATGTTTGTAGAAAATTTCAGTCAACCCCTTTGGAGGAAAGGTTGAAATTCATTAAAAATAATAAACATTGTAAATTATGTTTGAATGCTCATAGTGGAAGTTGTAGGCTAAATTTGAAGTGTAGTGTATGTCATGGTGGCCACAACACAATATTACACCAAGACAAATGTGATAGTGAAAACTCTCAACTTGTTCTTTTTACAAATAATATTATACTGTATTTGAAAATCAAGAGAGAGTAAATCCCCAGAATAAAAACTAATTCGGTATGCAAAACTATAGTACAGTACGTGCGGTAAAACTTCAATATTTGTAATGCATTCTAAATTGTTTTTGTTAATTTCAATACAAAATTTATTAAATTTCTTGGACTATCACATTATTTTATGATCTTTCCAGATTAGAAAGGGATAATTGTTATTTAACGACCTCCGAATGGCAACAATGGCAACAATGACAGATTTTTTGACTTATAAATAGTGATTAAGTTTCTAGAAATGCAGTTATTTGATTTTCGATAAACGTGACAAATAGTAGTGACCAAAAATGGAAGCAGTTTGTGAGTATACGCCAGTGAAAAAATTAAAACTAGACCATTTATCGCTCAATGAAAAGAGTGCTGTAGTGAATGTGTACCACTATTTTGAACATCAAAATCCCTCAAACACTATTGACAGTGTAGTTGAAACAACATCTAAGGCAATGGGATATGGAAAATCTACAATATATAGAGTTCTAAAGGAGGCAAAATCAGGTGGAGTAACCTCACCAAAGCCGAAACCAGGTAGACAAAAACTATTAAAAGTCAACGTGGAAGAGTTTTTTAAAAATGCTATTCGTAAGCTTGTTCACTCATTTTTTATAAACAAGCAAATACCAACTTTAGAAAAAGTTTTGCAAGCCATTACGAATGATGTTGATTTACCCACAATAAGCCGGGATAAACTATGGAAAATGTTACATAAGTTAAACTTTAAATTTGAAAAAATGGGCAGACACTCAATGCTAATTGATTCTGAAGAAATTGTATGTTGGAGAAGACAGTACCTCAGAAGAATACAACAAGTTAAAGCTCAAAATAAAAACATTTATTATTTAGATGAAACATGGGTTAATGAAGGACATTGTGTAGGAAGAGTTTGGAAAGACAAAAATGTAAAATCATCCCATCAAGCTTTTCTAGAAGGATTTACTACTGGTTTGAAGGAACCTATAGGAAAAGGTAAAAGATTAATTATTTGTCATATAGGCAGTACAAACGGTTTTCTTGAGAATGGTTTACTCTTATTTGAATAAAAAAAACCGTTGATTATCACGAAGAAATGAATGGAGACGTGTTTGAGGAATATTTTGAACAGATGATTCAATTCATACCAAAAGGATCGGTTATTGTAATGGACAATGCAAGTTACCACTCCAGATTACTTGAACCTTTACCAACCACTTGTGATGCCTTTTGGCCTAAACATTAAGTCATTAATTATTTAAAATATTATCGAATAAATTCCCTTCAGCTAATTCCAATAAACCACGAATTGTTTTATAAATAATAAATATAAAGGTTACACGTACGAGTCAATGTCAAAGCAAATAAACATTATCTAGTATCATGTATGTTTACTTATAGTGAACTTGACTCTTTGTATATATAGGTAACAATAGTATTTTAAGTATTCATTATTAATTCATTATTAATTCATTATTAATTCATTATTGATTATTATTATTATTAAGTCATTATGATGGTCATTCGTGAAAGGATGATTACAGTCAGTATCATTCATTCTAAGTAGTAATCTAAGAGTAGTCAATTAGTGTTAGTGGTTAATGTATAGTAAATATTAAATAGAACATGTCCCAGTGAAACAGGTAGTTGTTTTATTCCTGGGGGATGACCCACCAAGTGACCAGCAGCACCACCTAGTCAGAGGCCCTTCTACTATCCTACTACACCCAGTATCCTCATTACATTACACATTACATGGCGATCCTGCAAACAATTGGAGTTCTGTAACAATGGGTGGTAAAGCAACGAAACAAGCGGTCCAAGAAAATGGCGTGGTCAACAGTAATTTTATAGTACAAGAAGAGGAACTCAAAGCAGATCTGGAGGTGAAGATTCTTATCTACATTATTGTGGTTGTTTTGGTACTACAATTTGGATGGTCTATATATAAGAATCATAGAAGACAAATGAAGAGGGAGATAAGAAGAAATCTACAGCAAAGCACGCTAAATCTGTAGGATGGTGAGAATATTATTTTTTTTTTGTAAACTTTAAGGGTATATTCTGTTTTGTGGCTAAATTTTTTTTTTGATAATTGATATTTCATATTTTTATTTCTATTGACAATGAATTTTAAATGTCCTCGAGTGATGGAAATGCAGTAACGTGGGATGAATTTGAGATTAGATTGAATTTAATTTTAGAAGATATACGTAGGAATAGTAAGCGTGTGTTAAAAAAGGAGGTTCCAAAAAGCTCAGATAGTCATATAGATATAATAAATAAGTTGTGTGATTCATTTAATAGTTTCTCTAAGTTAATAAATAAGAATTGGTATAAGTTAGAGGAGAATCAGCAGAGTACATGTATTTTATATTTTAACAAAATTAGAGAAAAGGTAGAGAAAGCATTTCAAGTGTTAGATTGTCAGTATGAAGTTCCGTCTCAATTAATTACGCGTAATAATTTAATTAATAATTTAATAGTATTAGAAGCAATGAGCAAAGATAAAAAGGAGAAAATGGCATTAAGTATGAATGACTTTTTCAATTTAGCTGGTAAGATATTACCAAATGAATTTAATGGGGATATAAGCAAATTGCAATCTTTTGTAGATGCTATAAGTTTGCTACAGGTTGGTGCAGCAGAGCATGAGGAGAATGCTGTACTATTTGTGAAAACTAGGCTAACTGGAAAGGCCAGGAGTCTAATCACCACCGAAAAATCGTTGGTAGAAATTATAGGAACCCTTAAAAAGGGACTAAAGGGAGATAGTGCTAGTTTAGTAGGAGCTAAATTAAGCAAATTAAGACAAAACAATAAGGATATAGTTGAGTATGCTTCAGAGATGGAGAAATTAACAGATCAGTTACAAGCCGCGTATTTGGCAGAAGGAATGCCAGTACATTTAGCAACTAAGTATACAACAGAAGCAGCAGTAAAATCACTGATCGACAACTCAGCATCAGAGCGGATAAAAACCGTTATAGCAGCTGGGAATTTTACGACACCGCAAGAGGTGATGACTAAATTGGTTTCCATTAATGTGGGAAACAATCAGTCAACAGGAAGTGTTCTGCATTATAAGGCAGATAGAAATAAGTTTGTGTCAGGAAATACCTATTTTCCACAGCGAAATACCTATTTTCCTCAGCGAAGACACTCTTATGTAAATCATAATGGAGAAAATAATTTCCATAGGAAAAATAACTACGATAACAGTAGGAAATTTCACGCCAATCAAGGCAATAGGAGATTTACTGGTTACAGGGAGAAACCAGAAGAATATAGGAACAAGCCTAACAATAGGTTTAACAATGATAATAAATATAGAAATGTAAGAATGTGTGAGAGTGGAGAGACGAGAGTGGAAGATGAACAGAAAGAATTGGGGTTTTGAAAAAGAAAGGTGAAAAATCCAAAATTTTAAATAACTTGCATAATAATAATCATTACATTTATAACTTTGATTTAACTCTTTCAAACTTTGTGCAAATTAAAACTGACATATCGGATAATATAGATACTTTTATATTAGATACAGGTGCAGATATATCGTTATTAAAAATTTCAGATAATTTTCCACATCACTTAATAAAGACAACACAAATCTTAAATATTAAAGGAATAACTCAGGGAGAAATTAAAACTTTGGGTACAATAGAAACTTTTCTTTTTATTAAGGGTGTAGCATTTCAACATTGTTTTCATGTAGTTGAGGAAGAATTTCCTATACCTACGAATGGAATTCTAGGTAGGGATTTCATAAGAAATTATAATTGTATTTTAGATTATTCAGAATTAAAATTATACATAGATTGTAAATCTAGGAATACAGTAACATTAGAAATTTTTGACAATCCTGAATATGATACTTTGGCAATACCGCCTAGATGTGAAGTCTATCGGTTGGTAGAAAGTTTCAAAAACTTAAGACAAGATAAAGTTGTTGAGCAACAAGAACTATTACCAGGAATATTTATAGCAAGATCTATTATATCAAAAACTAATCCTTATGTCAGAATTTTAAACACAAATTATGAAAGCAAGTCGATAAATACAAACAATATTAAAATATTGGATTTAAATTTATTTCATGTATATGCTGTGAAGAATGAAAGTAAGAATAGGTTGAAAGAATTAAGAAAAACATTAAATTTAGAGGTACCAGAATACGTGAGGGATAAGCTAATAAATCTTTGTGAGAATTTTTCAGATATTTTTGCTTTAAAGAACGACATTTTAACGCATAATAATTTTTATGAGCAAAAGCTATTGGTAAAAGATGATACTCCAGTATATATTAAAAATTATCGCACGCCACATTCTCAATCTTCAGAACTTAATAATCAGGTCCAAAAGTTATTAGAACAAGGTATAATTGAATCTTCAATCTCAGATTATAACAGTCCAGTTTTACTTGTTCCCAAAAAGGCAATCAATGGAGAGAAGTCTTGGAGACTTTGTATAGATTTCAGGCAATTGAACAAGAAAATAGTCACAGATAAATTTCCATTACCCAGAATAGATTCGATCTTAGATCAGTTAGGGAGGTCGAAATGGTTTTCAGTCATAGATCTTATGTCAGGTTTTCATCAAATTCCCTTAGAACAATCTTCAAGGAAATATACATCTTTTAGTACAGAAAAAGGTTCTTTTCAGTATACAAGATTACCATTTGGTTTAAATATAAGTCCAAATAGTTTTTCAAGAATGATGTCCATAGCATTCTCAGGATTAACTCCAGAAAAAGCATTTCTTTATATGGATGATATAGTCGTAATAGGGATGTCAGAAAATCATCATTTAAGTAATCTCGAAAGGGTGTTTGACACATGTCGGAAATTCAACCTTAAATTAAATCCACAAAAATGTCAATTCTTCAGGCGAGAAGTAACGTATTTAGGACACAATTTGTCCAGCGAAGGGGTTCTACCCGATAAGGCAAAATATTCAGTCATTGAGAAGTATCCAGTGCCCAAAAATTCAGAAGAATCTAAAAGGTTCGTAGCATTCTGTAACTATTACAGACGCTTCATTCCAAATTTCGCTGAAATATGCATACCTCTCAATAAATTATCTAGGAAAAATGTGAAATTCGAGTGGTCGGAAGACTGCGAAAAATCATTCCAAATACTAAAATCGGCATTAATTCAGCCGCCTATTTTGAAATATCCAGATTTCAATAAAAAATTTATATTGACAACAGATGCTTCAAATATTGCGTGTTCTGCAATACTTAGCCAGGAATACGAAGGTATAGATCTACCTATAGCTTATGCATCGCGAGGTTTTAAGAAAAGTGAATTAAATAAACCTATAATCATGAAAGAACTGTTAGCTATCCATTGGGGAATTAATCATTTTAAGTGTTATTTATATGGTTCAACACATTTTATTGTGAAAACGGATCACAAGCCGTTAACACATCTTTTTTCGATGACAGACCCAACTTCGAAACTTACGAGAATTAGACTAGACCTAGAAGAATACAACTTCGAAATACAATATTTGAAAGGAAATTCAAATTATGCGGACAGCATTTCAAGGATATCCATAAATGAATTAAAAGACTTGTACATTGACAATGCTCACATCTTAGCAATAACGAGGTCAAAAACTCGTCATAATAAAGCTCAGCCTATAGGAGAAGATAAAATAGTTTCCACAGAAATAAAGGAAGATATTCGCAAGCCAGCAGTATATAAAGTACTGAATAATTTAGAGGCGCATAAATTACCAATTCTGCAATTTGAAAATAACCGTGTTTCGTTAAGGATGAACATACGGATCAAAAACAGGATGAGATTTAGCCAAGCCTTATTAAATACCGATATAGTTAACTTTGATTTAGATCAAACGTTAGTTCAGCTTGATAAGCTAGCGGTAAATAATGGAATAAAAAGGATGAAAATTTATATGAATGATATTATTTTCACACAGTGCACTATAAAAGAGTTTATGGAAAAAGGAAACAATACGTTAAAAAACGTACAAATATGTATTTGCGATATACCTAAGATGGTGGAAAAAGAAAAAGAAAAGCAACAGATTTTAGAAACTTATCATAATGATCCTTTATTTGGAGGTCAGGTAGGAAATAACAGGCTATTGAAAAAATTAAGAGCGAATTTTAGATGGAAAAACATGGAAAAAGATGTAAGAAAATATATTAAGCAATGTCACAAGTGTCAGGTCAATAAAGCAAAGAATAATCACAAGGAAGAATTTGTATTAACGGATACAGCAGAAAAACCATGGGATATAACATATATAGATACGGTCGGTCCTTTTCCACAAAGTGAAAATGGTAACCGTTATTGCATCACAATGTTATGTGAATTAACAAAATATGCAGTAATAATTCCAGTTAAAAACAAAGAAGCAAACACGATAGCTCGTGGAATTTTTGAAAATTTCATACCAAATTACGGTCTAATGAAACAAATTAGGACAGATTTAGGCACAGAATATAAAAATGAAATATTCAACGCTTTAACTAAAATGTTAAATATTAGGCATAATTACTCAACAGCATATCATCATCAATCTATAGGAGGTTGTGAGAAATTACATAGAACGCTTAATGAGTATGTGAGACACTTTATAAATGAAAGTAAGGATGATTGGGATGAATGGTGTAAACTATTTGCTTATTGTTATAATACGACTCCAAGCTCGTATCATGGTTATACGCCGTTTGAATTATTGTTCGGTAGACGTGCTAACTTACCCGAGAATCTAACAAACGAGATTGAGCCATGCTATAATATTGATGAATATCAGAACGAGTTAAAATATAAACTGCAGGTAGCTCATCAGAGAGCAGAGAAATATTTAACCAAACATAAACTGAGTAGACAAAGTCAAAATAGTAAGGTAGCTAATCCAGTTGATTTTAAAATAGGGGATTCAGTGTTAGTAAAGAGGGAAAATAGAACCAAATTCGAATCTCAATATATAGGTCCATTTACAGTCACAGAGGTGAGTGATGTTAACTGTAAAATTAAATTAGAATCAGGTGTGATAAAAGAAATACACAAAAACAGAATCCATCCTTATTGTAAAATGAATTAAAAATTGTAAAATTGGAAGTGCGAGTGAGTTTATAAACATTTCCGAATAATAAACAAAAGTGTTATAACAAACGTTCAAAACATTGAAGTGAAAATAAATAAACAACTAAGTGATCGTAAACAATTTTTAAAGGCAATGAACATTCATTTATTTATGAATATATTATGTAATCGTAGGTTAGTGACATTATTTAATAACCATCTACCATTTATTTTTAGGATAATTGTAAATTCATTTCATTAGGGGGAAAGGAAGCTCAACGGAATTTATTCTTTTTGTAAAAGGGGAAGGTGTGATGCCTTTTGGCCTAAACATTAAGTCATTAATTATTTAAAATATTATCGAATAAATTCCCTTCAGCTAATTCCAATAAACCACGAATTGTTTTATAAATAATAAATATAAAGGTTACACGTACGAGTCAATGTCAAAGCAAATAAACATTATCTAGTATCATGTATGTTTACTTATAGTGAACTTGACTCTTTGTATATATAGGTAACAATAGTATTTTAAGTATTCATTATTAATTCATTATTAATTCATTATTAATTCATTATTGATTATTATTATTATTAAGTCATTATGATGGTCATTCGTGAAAGGATGATTACAGTCAGTATCATTCATTCTAAGTAGTAATCTAAGAGTAGTCAATTAGTGTTAGTGGTTAATGTATAGTAAATATTAAATAGAACATGTCCCAGTGAAACAGGTAGTTGTTTTATTCCTGGGGGATGACCCACCAAGTGACCAGCAGCACCACCTAGTCAGAGGCCCTTCTACTATCCTACTACACCCAGTATCCTCATTACATTACACATAAATGGAAAAAGGATGAAATTGCAAAATGGTTATCTTCTAAAAATTTAGCCTTTGACAATACAATGCTGAGGGCAGAATTGTTAACTATTGCTAAAAAACATAAGCAAAATTATAAAAAATATAATATTGAGGAGATAGCCAAAAAACGAGAAATTGAAATCCTTCGTTTACCACCCTACCACTGTGAGCTGAATCTGATAGAATTGATATGGGCTCAAGTTAAAGGTTATGTTGCCAGAAATAACACTACTTTTGAATTATCAGATGTTAAAAATCTCTTCAATAAGGCAATATCTGAAGTAACAAGTGAAAATTGGCAAAAATGTATTAGACACGTTACAGAAATAGAAAAAAAAATGTGGGAGCTAGATAACATAATTGATATTACTATAGAGCCCATTGTAATTTCCCTAGAATCAGATGGTGAATCTTCTGACACAGAGTGCGAGGAACCATAACTTTAAAATTATTAATTTATGTACTTTAATTTTATTTTTAGATTTTTATTTTTTAAGATTTAATATTGTCGTATTTTTTGCATGTTGCTCGTCAAATTTTATCCTTGCGGTTGATTTTTTTTTCTCATATACCTACTTAATTGTTTTTTTAGCTCCTCATATTAATTTATAAATAATTGTAATTATCTGTACATATTATATACATATTTTGTAAATAAACATATGCCTAAAACAAAATGCCTAAAATAATATTGACTTTTTCTTCATTATTTCTATTTCCATATTAATTTAATTTTGAAAACGCACGTCTATGGTTTACTGCCTTTAACACTGATAACTGCAAAACATTTCTGGGAATTTACTCTCTTTTGATTTTCAAATACAGTATAGTCAAGATGTGCTTCTTCCAACCATCAAGGTCAGAATCAAAGTAAATGACAGCAATTTTGTAACTGCGCTTGCCTTGGCAGACTCTGGAAGTCAACTATGTCTCATTGCAAACAATTTAGTAAAACAGTTAAATTTAAAAACGATAAATTGCAATCATACTATATCAGGTATACAGGGAACACCTTTAAAAGTCAACCAAGCTGTTGAGCTAGAGATTTATTCTTGCCACAACCAAAACAAAATCATATGCAAATGTGCAGTAGTTGAAAAAATCACCCATAGTCCCCTGATACGCAATTGCAATATAAAGGCACTAAACATACCAAACAATTTAATACTTGCAAACAATGAATTTTGTACACATAAAGAAATCAGTATATTGTTGTCCGCAGACATATTCTTTGACATTTTGTGCAATGGTAAGATAACACTTTCAAATGGCATCATTTTGCAAAACACCATTTTTGGATATTTAGCAAGTGGAAGTGTTATCAATAAAAAAAATGAACTCTATTCAAATGATGTTGCTGCAATTTCTTTACATACAAGTCTGATTAATGAGGGAGACAAATTAGAAACTATTATCTCAAGATCCTGGGAAATAGAAAAAGTACCTGAAATTTTTCAGGAGTATGACTGCGAACAAAAGGCATGTGGAGACATGTTTCAAAAATCTGTTGTATTAAAAAATAAGGAATTTGAAGTCAAATTACCTTTAAAATTTGACATGTCAGAAATTAATCTTGGCGATTCGTTTTCTGTTGCCTATACACGGTTTTTAAATTTAGAAAAAAGATTCATTTCAAACCCTCAGCTGTTCAACAACTATAAATCCTTTGTTCATGAATATATCAATCTGGGACATGCAAAAATTGTTGAACCAGGAAATTACGAAATTGATAATCAACCGGTGTACTATATGGCACATCACCCCGTTATTCGGGAAGAAAAAAGAACAACAAAGCTTCGCGTAGTGTTTGATGGAAGCATGAAATCAAAAAATAAACTTTGTTTGACATACTCATTTTATTTCGAACTTATAGATACGTTTTCTTAACTGATATTAAACAAATGTTTAGGATGATAAAAATTCATCCTGACCATTGCAGCTTACAAAACATTTTGTGGCGTGACAATAGTGAACTTCCAATCCAATGCTTACAATTACAAACCGTAACATACGGGCTAAAAAGTTCCAGCTTTCTCGCTACTCGTTGCCTTATAGAGTTAGCACAAAGGTACAAAGATAAATTTCCTCTTGCAGCAAATGTGCTAATTAACAATACTTATGTTGACGACGTACTAGCCGGCGCTGACACCGTGCAGGAAGCAGTAAAATTAAAAAACGAACTTATATCGTTATTAAAATTAGGATCCTTTAATCTGCACAAGTGGTGTGCGAATGATGCTTCTATTTTAAAAGACATTCCTTTAGAAATGCAACACCTTAATGAAGTTGACATAGATAAAATAGATCCTCCTGTTAAAACTTTAGGGCTATTATATAACGTAGATAGTGATAGTTTTAAAATTTGTGCCCCAAAAATCGACTCCAATGGGTGTATTACAAAAAGGCAAGTCTTGGCCTTCATATTGCAAATTTTATGATTCTGAGGGATTTGCTGGTCCAATCTTAGTTACAGCCAAGGCATTAATGAAAAAGTTGTGGCTATGTAAATTAGACTGGAACGATATTCTTCCAAATGACCTTAAAAATACATGGCTGGAGTTTCAAAATAGTTTAAATAACATGCCAGTCATAACAGTTGAACGCAATTTACATTTACATGATGCAACAAGAGTAGAGCTAATTGGATACTCGGATGCGTCCCTCACTGCATATGGAGCAGTCTTATATATTAGAGCAATATGTAGCAGCAATATTTATTGCAATATTTTATGCTCAAAGTCTAGAATTACTCCAACAAACAAACAATACACAGTACCCCGTTTAGAACTAAATGGCACACTTTTGTTGGCCGAGTTAGCAAGCAGAATTTTCACCCTGTTAAACAAAAAAATTTCTGAAGTTTTCCTTTATAGTGACTCTAACATTGCTTTAACATGGATTCTCTCGGATCCTAAAACTCTAAATGCTTATGTCGCAAATAGAGTCATAAAGATCCAAAACTTGACAAGGTCATTTAACTGGGCTTACTGCAAGTCTAAGTCCAACCCAGCGGATATCCTCAGCAGAGGAGTTGATCCACAAGACACAAAATATATAACGACCTGGCTGCATGGGCCAAAAAGCCTAAAAGAGGCAGACTTTCAGCACAACAAAAAATGTACAGAATTTGTAAATCCACTACCAGAAATAAAAACAAAAGAATTCATTGTAGCCGTCACAAAAAACCAGGAAAAATCTTTCTTCGAAAATTTCTCTAGTTTAACCAAGTTAGTTAGAACAGTTGCTTGGATAGCTCGATTTCTCTACAATACAAAAAATAAAAATAAAAAACTTACAGGGCACCTTTCTCCTTCAGAGTTAATTGCAGCATTGTATTTGATAATTAAAGTTGAGCAAAGTAAGTATTTTGTAGAAGAAATCAAGGCCCTTAACTCAACCTTAAAAATAAAATCAAATTTGAAAACATTACACTCATTCATAGACCGGGAAGGCTTACTGCGCGTTGGTGGCAGACTTCATAATGCAAATATTGGGTTTGATCAAAGGCATCCCATTATTTTACCAAAAAATAATTACATCACAGACTTGATAATAAAAAAGGAACATTTAAAATTGTACCATGCAGGTCCAAAACAAGTTCTCAGCAGCCTTAATAAAAAATTCTGGATAATAAATGGAAACCGCGAAGTAAAAAAAAAATCTCCACGGCTGTACCATATGCTTCAAAGCAAAGGCCAAATGCTCAGAACAATTAATGGGAACTCTTCCAAAAGACAGAGTGCTTTCGTGTAGGGTATTTACAAATGTGGGCATTGATTTTTGCGGTCCATTCAATATTAAGCAGTCAAGAATCAGAAAATCAATCGTAATAAAATGTTACATAGCAGTTTTTGTATGCTTTTCTGTAAAGACTGTTCACTTAGAACTTATTTCAGATATGACTACGCCAAATTTCTTGGCCGCTCTCAAAAGGTTTATCCATAGACGAGGCAGGCCAACAAAGATTTATTGCGACAATGGTGGCACCTTCAAAGGAGCCAACAATGAGTTGCAAGAACTATATAAAACCCAAAACACGAAACAAAATAAGGACACTATCCCTAATTATGCTGCAAATGAAGGCATTGAATTTAAATTCATCCCAGCATATTCCCCTGTGTTCGGTGGGCTTTGGGAGGCTGCTGTAAAAAGCGCGAAGTTTCACCTAAAAAGAGTAGTAGGCAACGCTCTACTTACTTACGAAGAGTTTAACACTATAGTTATAGAAATAGAAGGCATTCTAAACTCACGGCCTTTGACACAAATTACCAGTGATCCCACCGACTTATCATATTTAACTCCAGGTCATTTCACAATAGGTGCTCCAATAACAAGTTTTCCCGAAAAGAATCTAACCGGTGTTCCTGAAAACCGACTTAAGTTTTGGGAATTATGCACAAAAATAAAACAAACGTTTTGGAAAAAATGGTACAACGATTATCTAACACAACTCCAAACAAGTAATACAGTATTTGAAAACCAGTGGCGGAGGCGTTGTACATTTCTTTCGGTACACGAATATACTCCAGTGGCGTGACAGGGGTTTGGATCGTGGACAAAGTTTCCTGTTTCACACGGCGTACCATCAAATTTGCAAACGTCAATAATATGTGGAAAAATACCGAAAATGTGACATTTCTTTTGCAGAAACTCGGCTTTTTGTTGTCCTCGAACGTAAATGTAGTCTGCGGCATACAATAACTTGCTTTCTAATATTTCATTTACTTTAGAATATTCTACATCTCCTGAAGAGTATCGAATGCCGTGCACATTTCTTTCAAAGTATGATGTGGTCTTTTTGTCCTCGCTGCTCAATGTGGAAAACGGTTGCGGTGGTAAAAATATGTAATGTGAACTTTTGAAGCCAATTTCTATGGTGACCCAAGCAACATTATTCTGACTTCCGACTTAATGATTACTTAAATCAACGTTGGTTTTGGGTATTATTTAGTTGTTTGCATCAACGTTCACCGACAACGTCAGTTCATAACTTAATCCGACGTTGGAACTTCGAAGTCGATCGGGCCAACGACTACTCGACGCCAGAAAATCGAACGTTATTTTTTGTTAGACAGACAACGTTCGCTCAACGTTCATTTTTACCTTTTTCGTGTCTTTGGACTAATCTGGAAGAAGACGACGTTCTAAGAACGTTTAGATCCGCATGTTACAATTTTGGTCATAAAAACACGCCTAAAACTTTTTGTTCCTATTATTTGACCTACGGGCGGACGTTTAAAAGTAGTTCAAATATTCGCACAATCCATTGACATAATAATATAATCTTTATATGTCAATGGCACAATCTACAACCTAACCTCATTTTTTATTTATGTAATTATAGATTTTTGTCTGATAAAATATAAACATGTCCGAATTAAGAATGGTGATGGTGTTTTTAGTTTAGTAAGTCTTATATATTATTCAGTAACTGTAAACCTTTCTAGAAACTATTATGAGACAAACATAAACATTTAACAGTGTTAACTATATTCCGCTTTGACACAGGTTTGTTTTCGTGTTCACCTCCAAATGGTTTTATCTATTGACATAGATCTAAAATGATAATTATACCTTAACTAGTTTGTAGAGTAGCCTGTGTCCAGAAAGAATTTGTAAACCAAGGAACCCAAGCCGTTTTTAACTCGAATAAATACCACCTTTAAAAAATGATCCATTTTTATGTTAGAAGCGAGGATATTGTTAAGAGGTTATGATTTTAAAAACTGACTGGACTGGAAGTCTTTTCGTCGCTTTAAGCAACGTCCGCTAGGTTGGCCTTGCGGTAGTTGGAATATTTAGTCATTGGGCCGTCGAGCCAACTTTCAACAGACGTTGTATTCACATACCGTCATTTGAACGTTTACCAATCGTCTAATGAAAAGGAAAGTCGGAAAAGGTCGCAATTAGGTGTGGAAAAAACGTGTTCCTGTCCAAATAGGTAGTATTCTGGTATAGATTAGGTCGCTTAACAAAATCCGCCATGTTGGCATGTAACTGATAACTAATTTGGCCGCCATTGTTTGATTCACGATGAATTTATTTTAAAAAAAACATATTCTAATAATATAGCATTCTTTTATTCTTTTAGTATGATGAATGCTATTTGTTAATTTCATACTTACATAGCATATGTGTCTACTAAGGTACGTTACAGTTTATGCAACATTGTTGATTAATATATTTGCATAATCAATAAATAGTTTTAAACTTTCGTTATCCTATGGTTTAAGCAATCAATATTAAATGATACTTTGACAAATTTATTTTATTTTACTCACCTTTAAGACATTTTATAGTTAGACTCTATTTTTTTGTTTGGCATCTTACCAAATTTGAAAAGGTCTATCAGATTTTGAAAACAGAATTACTGCTAGTTTTGTACACTGTATCTTCCTGTTTTGCTAACATTTTTCTAGAAGAGTATTATACAAATGAGTGTCTCAAAATCCTGAACTGAACAATGAAACTATTTAGTTTAGTACTGTAAATCAAAAGGAAAATGTTTTAGTTTATTTCACTCACTGTATGTATAATTAGTAATAGAAATAATGTTTTCATCTACCTGTTACGTTGTATTTTCTCATATTATTGTATATTTTATTTTCGATGAAGATATTGTCAATATTTACTTTTGTTTTCAAAACCTATGGTTATTCCTTGTGTACATGGAGAGGTTAGTTATTTTTCGTCTCTGTCAATAAATCAGCTGATATGGTTTGTAATGTTCCTATCAAGGATAGCAGTATTTTTGCGATTGACAATGACTATTAAAATTTAATTCACGTGCGTTGGTTGCTGTAATAATATCCTTAGTGAGATTTCATTTTTCTATGTTTCCGACTTTTATTTTTCTCTAAACCATGCCGATATATTGTATCTTCCGTTCGTTTTTCTTATCTCACACAATTCAATGTGATAAAGAAAGATAGAAATATTGATTTCCAATAGAAGTTTTTGATTATAGTTCTGTGGAACTGTCATTTCAATTTTTTGGGCGGAAGTAATGGAGAGTTTTTGGGTTGCTTCTTTGCCGTTGATCGTCAAGAGGTAGAATACAACCTCGATTTGGTGAAACGAAAAATCAAGGCAAGGTGCATTTTTGTGGCACGAGCCTTTTTACTTATCTATTTTGGTTTACCCTCTGATTTTAAGAGGTATGTATTTTTTATCTTTCTATAGTTTTCAGTCGAGCACATGTCCTTTTGTGCCACTTTCTCTCTGAACTCAACACATGTGTGGAAAGATCATAATTATTTTTTTAACAGGGTACACCCATGGGTTATATACCACCCATTTTTGTTTTTCTTTGGATTTTGTTTGCGCTCTGCGTTCTGGATACGAGGCCTGATGGATGCAATCCCCTTGTGAGAATAGTACGATTTCACGTTGAGGATATTCATTTCTCCAATTCACCACCACCAAAGACTGCCTACTTTTGTTCTACCTTGAATCCTGTTTTCATGCTGTTGCGTTTACAAATTTTGTTTGGAAAGAAGTTCTGCCGAACTAACCTTCTTGATATATGCAATCAGACGAGATCAACTCTCCAACATAAGAAGTGATCAGAGGTATTTTATATATATTTTCCATCTCTATTTCATGTACATATTTGTAAATAATAAATTACTATTGGGAACATATAATTTTTATTTCATTAGATTTGTCACAAATGTTTCTTTATGGGTTTCTAAATTCCAAACTAACAAAAATTTAGTGGCGCTCAATGGTTTTAATCTACATGTCCATAACTATCAAATATAATTATTCTGGTCTGAACCACGACCTATTGCCACCAGACGGAGAGCTGCCGTCCGCTTATAAAAAATAACATTACAATGAACTTTTTCAAGTTTTGAGTCCAGCATTTGTGTTACTGGAGACTTTGTATATTATTTTTAAATATAAATGCAGCCATATCAAGAAAAATAATAAATGGCATAATTTTTTTTTCCGCTTTTTCCTAAAAATTCTTGAGGCCCGTTTGTTTTTTGCCACAATATTGGCCGTGGTTTATCAAAAAATTGAACTTCGTTTAAGATTTTTGTTTTGCTGGTGATTAAAATACGTATATTATACTGTTCATAATTTACATGACTCAAACTAAGAATCAGATTGTTAGTTAAAAATACTTCCATCTTTGGTCGAGTTTCAAAGACTTCCACATTTCTTCCAAAATAAATTACTTAAATTATACTATTAGTTGTGATAAAGTCACAAATCCAATACCTAAAACGAAGTTGGTTTGCGCAACGTTACCCAACGTTGGATTTGGTCGAATACATAAGACATTCAAAGTCAGTGCCGACGTCGTAACGACTCGAATTTCTATTCCCCATTTAGGTGCAAATTTGGGTCGTGACGTGGTCATTACAACGTTGGATGCCAACGTTGGGTTGTCTAGCCCAACGTTATATAACTATCTCGCAACGTCCAAATGCTGCTTGGGGAGCTCTTTGGCAACGAAAAGACCGTCTACGCAAAACCTTGAATGTCTACGAATGCTACTCTCATGTTGACGTCTGCTCGAACACTAACTCCGATCAGCAACTAGTTCAAGCTTTTAACAATTTCGGTGAGGGGGAAGTATTCCATCACGCAATCGTGAATTATGATGCAATAGACTTTGGTATTCTCGGGAAAGCCTATGTTTGCTTCAATGTCGAGTTTCACATCGACTGTGGACGCCTTCATGCTTTCCTCCTGTTTCGAACAATCGATAACAAACAATGCTCGTTTCTTGAAAGAAGAATAATCCAGCAGGGGGCGCTTCTGTGTGGAGTTTGCGTAGTTGGGATAGAATTCAGTATAGTTAAAATAGGAATCATTGTAATCAGTTTTAGCGAAATCCAATTGCATTCTTTCATTGGGCCAATAGTCACCATTAAGTGACAGTCTTATACTTTGCACGTCGGCATTGTCAAATAAAGTCGGGTCAGCTGTACCCACGTTACGTTTATCGGTTTGAAAGAAAACAATAACAAAACGAGGTCTTTCAACTGAAGTGGATGTTTTAACAGCCCAAACTTCACGTCTTGCGCCCTTAGTAATTGCAGGCAATTCGTGTAACTCCCACTTCCTAAATGGAATAACTATATCTTTTTGAATGGATTTCATGAGATTTAATTTTATGTCGTCATTAGGAAAGATATGTTTAACTTTCAGCTCAACGCTTGTAATGTTAATTTTAGCTGTTGTAGTGGAGAGCGTTCCAGAGACATTCTTTTCAGTAATATATAAGCAATCATTATCATTTCGTGCCCGAACTAGTCGTATTGTTTGACGTCCACATGTAATCATGGAATAATCGTTGAAAATGTTGAAAATATGTTTGAGAGGTATTTGAAGGTTGAAGGACTTGTCGCTAACATTCAGAATAGGATCTTTTGGGTAATTCCAACCGGCTATAGCCATATGATTGGAATCTTCTTGGTTATAACAGGTCATGGCACGTACGGCGCTTACTATTCCAGGATCTCGAACTGTTTCCATTTCCCTGGCACTTTCACTGTACGTACATGAATCGAATAGAAAGGCTCCAACATTATTTGCTAATTTCACGTCACCAGCTCCGTGTGTTTCAAGCGAACCTTTAATGCACAACAATGTTTCGCTCATTGCAAAGAACTGTGACGTGTTTTTCCACCTCGTACTGGTTCTTAACACAAGTACGTCACTTTGGACACCCTCGATGCAAATTGCTGTTAAATAAATGCTTGGGCGCCAGATTTTTCACGTGGTTTGCTCCACGGCCCCTTGACCCTTAACGTCAAGAGTTCCAGATAGCCTCAGATGAAGGTTACGGAAAATTCCAGTGGTCTCGTTGAATTAAACACTTTTATAACACTATAGCTCTTAGATAATTATACTACAGGACATTAAGAAAACACTGATTGTATTGATTTGCTATATTTTCAAATATATACAGGGCCGGACAATATACCAGCACAGTACTAAATTCCTATATATATAAAAGCAATGGATTCAATATTTACAGGGACTAAATATATATATACACTAATAATACCTTCTAGAAATTATATATACTTTCAACAGTACCAAACAAAGTGAAGATATACAGTATAGCACATGCAAAACCTGCCGGTAGCACGTATATGTAAGCAAGTTAGTTTAGCGATCAGCAACGGATAAAGCGGTGTAAGCAGTTATAAGCAAACAGCGAGCAAAACTCACAGGAAAGAGGAACAAAACCCAAAACCCTATTATCGGGATAAGCAAAATAAAACTATCTTCACAGTAGGGATGGTTAAGCGGGATAGGTAAGAAAGAGACTAAATATATAACCGGCTGAAAGGGAAACAGCTGGTGGCTAGGCCCCTGCTCTGTTCCACAATCAGTTTTCAAAATTATCGGAATACGAAACTATTTGTAATTCGGGAGTAAAATAAATTGCAATTAGCTTAAACTGAAACTACAACCGGCTGAAAGGGAAACAGCTGGTGGCTGGGCCTCTACTCTGTTCCACAATCAGTTTTTAAAATCGCACGTTATCGGGAAACTAAACTATATATAATTTGGGAATAAAATAAATCAAAATTACCTTACACTGAAATTATAACCGGCTGAAAGGGAAACAGCTGGTGGCTAGGCCTCTGCTCTGTTCCACAATCAGTTTTTTTTAAATACCAAATTATCGGAAAACGAAACTAGAAATTTGGGAATAAAATAAATCAAAATTAGCCTAAACTGAAGTTATAACCGGCTGAAAGTGAAACAGCTGGTGGCTAGGCCTCTGCTCTGTTCCACAATCAGTTTTTTTAAAATCGCAAATTTTCGGAAAACTAAACTATATATAATTTGGGAACAAAATAAATCCAAATAACTGAAATTATAACCGGCTGAAAGGGAAACAGCTGGTGGCTAGGCCTCTGTTCCACAATCAGTTTTTAAAATACCAAATTATCGGAAAACGAAACTAAAAATTTGGGAATAAAATAAATCAAAATTAGCTTAAAGTGAAGTTATAACCGGCTGAAAGGGAAACAGCTGGTGGCTAGGCCTCTGCTCTGTTTCACAATCAACTTTCATTAATTTCAAATTAACGTACAAAAGTCATATTATAAATTTGGTCAGAAGGTAGGACAACGGGTATAAGAACTGTGATCTGAAGATAAAATCTAAAATCCTGTTCAACTGTATCTTATATTAAATATTCAACTAATTCACTTACAAAAAAAACCTTTCCTAAAAGAAAACACTAAATAAAAACTAAACATCAAGTTTCTTATCTATGGTTACAGAAAAACCCATTCACTGAAATACGGTACTAAAATTTTAACAAAAATCAATTTTATATTTTTAACTAATCCAAATATATTTCCCCGGCTTTACTAAAATAATTTTCCTCACTGTTGCTACACACGGTAATTTTATATTATAAAGCAAGTAACTTACTCAAAACAAAATTTAGGACTCGGACGGTCGGGCACTATCAAAATTCACAAAACTCGAACTCGGGCTAGCGGAAATATATATCACGATCGGTACTAGGTTTTAATTCTTATGAAGAACGGTAAGAATCGAGAGAGCTTTTAAGCCGTTTTGCTTCCGAATTTATATATTCATTCCTCCCTACAATTTCTGGTCATTAGCGAAATATTATTTACTTGCAACAAAAAGTTCCTAATATACTGGACGGTTTTCGATTTAATTAAAATAGTTTATATACCGTATGTCCTCAAGTCTTTAAATTTTGAAAATGGAAATTAATGAACATTTTATATTTTAACTCGGAATTCAAGACTTTTGAATTACTCATAAAATAAATAATTACAGTAATGCAGATATACTAAAAGGTACAAGAAATTTAAGTCGGGAATTAAGTAACGAGTTATATAAAGGAGAAGAAAAGAAGATACAACATGATAAAAAAAAATAACTCGTTACAGAACGAATCAACCTGATTAATGCTAAACTCCACAATGTCACTGCAATTGAATGATTTTATGAATGGAGCATAGGTTCTATATTCGGCCTTTCGAATTGACTCATCAAACATCGGCTTACGATAGATATCAAACATTGGGGGCATGTTATCGTTTTGGCGTAGACGTTTTCCATACATGGTTGTCATTTTTCAATTTAAAACCCAGCGATTGCAGGACCAATTTGTTTGCGAACGTAAGCTGTTTCAGCTTTGGCGACTGCTTAGCTAATGAAGTTGAAAGTGGTGCAGATTGTCTTTTATGATTGATTATTAGCCCCATCGCGCTCTAAGCTCCAACACCAACGTACTTAGTTCTCCACGAAAGTTTACAGGCTGACCGTCCTGGTCTAAGGCTATGACAGTGATGTTGGTTATTTCACGTTGTGGTATAACGGGTAAGTAGAGCAAATTATGGGGAATTTCGTCAATGGAATATCCTGGATCTACTTGTACGACGAATTCGTAAATGGTATGAGCAGGTCTGTTTGCATCGAAGGCTCCAGTGGTAATGTTACAATCGAAGCGTATGCTAGATACTTTAATAATTTTGACGGGGAGATCTGAAGAGTGCAATTTGTTAGCGTCGAGTATTTTCGGTGAGAATCCCAATATTCTTCCAAGACTATCAGCTTCCATGAAGGAAATTTTGTATTTACTGGAAATTTCACATTTCAACGTATTGTGATTGGGTTTTAGTGAAAATACTGGTCTGGTTGAATTGCTCGCGCCCAACTTATCACTAATAAACGCTTCAAGATCAGCAATTTCATAACATCCTGTGGGAAAATCAAAACTTTGAAGCTTGCCCTTGGTATCGTAGTAGTTAAACTTACAATTTTCAATGTTTGGTATACTGTGATAAGAATGAAAAGATCGTAGAGCTATTTCGTATTCATTTTTCGGATCGAGCACAATAGGCGTAGGAGGTTGAAAGGTAAACACGTGATTGGTACTGTTAACTCTAAGCAACTGCGACATGATGACTAATGAAATACGAGACATGTTTGAATTTAAATATCATTTTTTATTTTTTTAATGTTTGTTTACAAAGGAAACAAGTAGCTTGCGAACTCGGAGGGCCGTCACAATGCGTCGTCCAATCAGGTCGGTTATAATGGATGAAACAAGGCAGTCGTATTTGTAGTTCAAAATTTGCTCGATATTCATTGGGGAGTTTATGCCACATTTCCAGCAACTCCGAAGGTCTTACACACTCTATTAGATGCTCAATGGGAAAGTGCTTTAGTTCTTCGGCAGTGAAACTACTCAATGTTTTTCCATGGTAGATATGTTGTAGTAATAGTTCCGTCATTGTAGAAATTTCAAACACAAATGACCGCAATTGATTTGATCGTAGTTTTGATATTGGGTATTGTTGTAGAAAATTCGCGCGCTCTTTCCCAAATATTTAACAACTTCTTTCGGTGGCTTTAAGTTACCAAATGAATCAAAATACTCTACATTGTTGTTTATCTTTCTGTAAGCTACCCAATGACTTCCGCTATTCTTAGATGTATCCAAATTAACCACTGCGCATTCTCGTTTTCGGGGGCCGGCTTTGGGGAGAGTGTCTCGCATGAAAACTCCTCGAAAATGCGGTATTTTAAGTAATTTTGCGTAATGTGTTATATCAAAGTCGGTTAATGCGTGATTGGGTAGCTTTATTGGTTTTTTTTCAAATACAATCCAAAACCGCCTTTTAGGTACTTTTTCAGATACAGGCCAGATCCTACACGTTCCATAGCCTTATTATGACGTACATCTTCTTCCAATTTCTTTTGCGCATGCTTTGCGTCAATAACAGTTTTAGCAATCCCAGCAGCACCACCTGACAAAGCTCCAAGTGCCGAAAGACCAGCAAACAAAGGGATAAGTGGTAGGAAACCTCCAGATTTCGCTACAGGTATTACTCGAGGAACCTCGACTTCTTTTTTCCCACCAAATTCTTTAATAAGTGCTTTGGCTGCTCGTAAGGCAAACGTTGCAGTGTCTTTCAAAGATGCTCCTTTTTTCATGGACTTTCCCACTTTTAGAATGACATCTCGATGCAAGGAACGGCGTTTGCGACGACAACCCATCCCCTGCTTTCTTTTCGCCTTCATTCCGCCTGTCACAAGTAATGCAGCAGTTTTCTCTGCCAAAGAAGCGTCTTTTGATTTGACGCGAGCCCAAGCTTTATCTTCAAGTATCTGATCGGCTTTGTGTCGTTCTTCGAGAGACTTATTCTTCCAGTAAGAAATATTGTGTTGTTTACAAGCAGCGTCCAAGGGGTTAATGCCTGGATCTCCACGATCAAGACGTTTTTCCAATTTTGTACCGGCTACCAAAAAAACAATTAATTTTCATAAAAAGGGTGGGGGGAGTACTTACGTCCACAGTATTGATAGCTAGGTAAGTGAAGTTCAATAGGTAGTTTATTGATGAGAGAATTTAAGAGACCTTCTCCTTCAAACACCAACATTAAGACTGATACACGTAAGTGGCGCGACAACTATTTTTATAGAGTAGCACTAAGAAAAACGACACACACTATGAAGATAATTCAACAAGAGCAGACGATACCCATTGAAAATCTAGATTTCACCTCAACGCCATCGATCGGCAAACATGGTAAATTGTTACCAAACTCTTTCCGTGCCATTATATGCGGTCCCAGCGGGTATGGAAAGACGAATGTCGTGCTGGCGCTCCTATTTAATCCAATAGGCGCGAAATTCAAAAACGTTTATGTTTATTCAAAATCGTTATTCCAAACAAAGTACCAATTGCTGCAAGAAGTTATAGCAAAAGTCAAGGGCGTTGGCTATTTTCCATTTGAAGACAATGAGGCAATAATAAGTCCAGATAAAGCTCGGTCTAATTCTGTCTTTTTATTCGATGACGTTGCATGTGATGGTCAACAGAAAATTCGTGAATACTACTCCATGTGCAGACATAAAGATATCGATGCTGCATATCTTTGTCAAACATACTCAAAAATACCGAAACAGCTTATACGCGATAATTGTAATGTAATTGTGTTATTCAAGCAAGATGAGGTGAACTTGAAACATATATTCGACGAACACGTATCTCCAGACATGACATTCGACACATTTAAAAATATGTGTTCAACGTGCTGGTGTGACCGTTATGGTACTTTGGTAATTGTGAAGGATTTCCCCTTCAATGATGGTAGGTATCGCAAAGGATTCGATAAATATATAAAATTGTAAGCTGTGCCTTTAGTCTATACCAATATGTCTGATGATAAGGTTGCTACTGCATTGCGCAAGAAAAAAGTGTCTGAACTTGCCAGATCGATTCGCAAAAAATACTTGGCGTTGAAATTGGGTAAATCAGAGCAAGATGAGTCTATCAATAAACTATTCAAGCCGATATCCAAACCACTCGAAGAAATTGTGCAATCCTCAAAGACATTACAAAAAACGATTACAAATTTAAATCCAAAAGAGGAAACAAAGAAGGAAGAAGAAGAACCTGATGATGTGTTTACACCTTTTCTCGAAACGGAACCGGTGGCCGAGACCGATGAATCCGGCAATATTACACGTTCTCCAGAACAGATGCGTCCCGAAATTTCTCAGGAAGCTTTTGCAGACTATTTGGACCAATATCCTGCCATCAGTCATCAGTTCATTGAAGATTACTTCCAAAAAGATGATAAAATTGATAGAAATTATGGTCCGATATACAATGATGAAATCGGTTGGTCATTAGGCAAACGTCGAATTGCGTTTGATGGAAAAACCGGTAATATAAACATACTACCTGAGAAAAACAAAGGAGGAAGATATGTAATTGGAACACCAGGCATGTATGAGCTTCTATTTTACCGAGACCCCAGTTACCACGATCAAGATTTACAGAACTATAAAAATCTTTTGACAACAACTGAAGTTCATTTAGACACGTTAGATCGTCTTAAGGGTTCAAGTACTGAAAAATATCACTACATTATAAAACCTTTATTCAAAACAAAATCTCTAACCACGAATAGATCGTCCCAGGTATTGACTCGTCTAAAATCGATTCCTTTAGCAAAAGGAAAAGGTATCGATCGTTTAACATATAATGATAAACCTATGGAGTATATTTATTGGGACGATGCCAATGAATTAGTGGATCGTTTGAAGTTGTTGATTGCTTCGAAAGAGGCAGGTAATACGTCACACGACAACGAAATAGTAGCAATTATCAATGAGCTCAAGGAGGCTGATATAATAGAATAATACAAGATGGATCTTGTTCATTTCAATTATGCCTGTCGATAAATTCGGACATAGACATCAAACGCCTTATGCGCGTTTACCGGCGAAAATCACGTTTCCTCATACACCGGACGGTGATATTGATATTGAAAATGTGAAAATTTGTAATGTTAAGGAGCCGACAACAAATAGTGATGCTGCAACAAAAAAATATGTTGATGTGCAATTGCGTACTATAAACTCGCCATTAATTCAAACACATGGTGTGGTGCTGCAGCAACATGATCACAATATAAAGGATTTAGCAGTAGGAATGAACGAAATAAGAAATGAGCTTCATAAGACGAAAATCCCCATATTACAGACATTTATTTCGCGAAATCCCCCTGTAGCAGGTAGGGATATGGCTACGAAGAAATATGTTGATGATTCAATTGGCACAGCCAAAGTATTAATTCGAAAAGAGTTCACTGCTTCTATTAAAATGTGTGTTGAAAGCATACGTGAGTTACAAAAAGAAATTGCAGAAAATATCAGATCCGTCTCTGATATAAAAACTAACGTTTTAGGCATTGTAGACAATATCAAGGTTATGAATATGAATACCGCTAGCCGCATTAACAGTCTGGAGCTGAAGCTAGCTGGTACATAATATGCATTCTAAAGACAAAATTCAGCTTGTAAACGAGCTCCACAAACCGATACGGAAAAAATTTCCTCGGAGACGTACTATCATTAAGGGCCTTGACGATCCCTGGCATATGGATCTTGCGGAGTTGAGAAATTTTGCCCCACAAAATAGGAATCATAAAATGATACTAGTCGTTATTGATTGTTTTTCAAAGTTTGTGTGGACACGCCCACTAAAGACGAAGACCGGAGAGGAAACCACTCGAGCATTCTCGGACATTCTCGCTCACACTAAACGAGTACCAAAAAATCTGCAATCTGATCAGGGAAAGGAATTTTACAACAGCAAATTTAAAAACTTAATGAAAAAACATGACATAAATCATTATAGCGTATTTAGTACGATGAAAGCTTCTATGGCAGAGCGTGTTATAAGAACTTTGAAATCGAAACTCTACAAGTATTTCAGTTTAAATGGTACCCACAAATGGATAGACATTCTGCCTGAAATTACCCAAAACTATAACAATACAAAACATTCCACAACAAAATATAAGCCTTCTCAAGTCAACAAATCCAACGAAAAATCTATTTTGAATAACACCTATAGTCATTTAAAGATAGCCGGTCCACGAAAATTTAAAGTTGGCGACATTGTGCGCATATCCAAGGCAAAACATGTCTTTGAAAAAGGATATACACCCAATTGGACTACAGAACTATTCAAAATCATCAAAGTTAAAATTACCAATCCTGCTACGTATTTACTTGAAGACATGCAAGGGACACCAATCAGCGGCTGCTTCTATGACGAAGAACTACAGAAAACATCGAATCCGGACGTTTACTTGGTGGAAAAAGTTCTTAGACGCAAAGGCAAGAAACTGCTCGTGAAATGGTTGGGCTTAGACAAAAAACATAACAGCTGGATTAATGGAGTTGATGTTTTATGACGTAAAAGGTCACACACACGCTATCAATTGGAGTCGTTTCAGATCTCAAACTCAGTTAGCAACATGAGTTATCAAGGTGTCAGTAGTGGTTACGACAGTAGTAGTAGTAGTAGTGGCATTAACTATACTGCAGAGGTGGATAGAATTTTGAAAAACTATGAGTTTGCTGCAAAGTCTGAAAATGTGTACCTGCTTTCAACACAATATTCAATTTCCGGTTATGAAGTAAAATGCGGAATTAGTCCGGCAAGATCATTTACGCCTGCTGTTATTCTATCTCAGCAGCTCAAGTTCAGCAAAATATCTTTCAGCACTTACGAATGGCAGAACTTTATTTCAATAATGACGCAACAGATGAATTTCTTTCGTACCGGAGACGAGTTCATACCTGATTCGATTCCATGTGGAGACTACTGCACCATTACCCCATTAAATTACGATGATTGTAAGGTAATTTTTGTTAGAAAACATGACGTTGAGTATTACATGGATGAAGAAGAAGTATCCCAAATTTTAGAAGTAAATAATTTGATTATACAACGTATATCGGTGTTGGAAAATTTGGATTTTTGTCAATATTATTATAATGTTTTGGATTTCTGTAAAAATATCACCTCCGAAAATTTAAGTTCTCTACAAATTTTATATGCATTTTGTTCCATAACACCAAACGATATGTTAAACAATGCTCTTAGAGAATTTGTATACTTTTATAAACTCAGTCATCAATGATTTGAATAAATAGTTAGATGTGTTTGTGTGTTTTCTTCCCCCCCAACCGACGACGAAAAAAAACAACTATTTAAAATAATGTTTTTTTATTTTAAAAAGAAATACATTTAAAGCTACAAAAGCGAAATACAAAATTTTTTAAAAAAGAAATACATAGCAATATACAAAATACAGGTAAGTCATATTTTAGTCAATTATATATATTACCGCTCTCGGAAGTTTGTTAATTAAATGTCACTTGAAAGAAAAATTTTGCATCCTGGATATTTATCATGTTCAGTATCACTATCCTCAGAATCTATAAATCTGTTACTTTTAGGGGGGGTACGTATGTAGTGCATTTACACATGATTCGCTGCTTTTAACTGTAAACAGCACTTCATGATAGCAACTTTGGCACCAATGAGCTTGATATTTATCTGTTGTTTCATGAAAATTATCAAATCACGCTAATAATGATTTATCTTTGATCTTGTGAGCTTCTAATCAAATTTCAAAACAATGCTTGCAAACGTTAATTTTATAATTGAAGATTCTATAATATGAAACCCATAGGCAATATTCAGCCTAATCGTGATCATGTTCCCAATTTTTTAGTGTCAACACAGTATTTCTTCTAGGTATCGATATATATCTACTACAATCGATACACTCCAAAGGATAAGGGTAAGGCTGATTTTGAGCTAGAACATTTACTGATTTCCATTTCCAGTATGAGAATCTTTTTGCAATATTACAAGTCATTGACCATGGTAACGGTGACTAATTAATAAAATTAGCTAATATATTTCTTTGTATGAAGTTTGAAATAAAATTATGAAAATCGACTTTACTATAATTTCTAAATGGGTCCTTTAGGCAACACTCTAACCGACCAGCACTCTATGTTAAAGAGTAGGTAACGTAATTTCAAACGATCTCACTTGTATCCGGCAATTAGAATTATCTTGGGTAGATAAGAAGTTCAATCAACCTCATATACGATGTTAATTCACGTGAGTTTGACTTTACAATAATTTCTTCATCATAGTACAATGGGTCCTTTTGGCAACACTCTAACCGACCAGCACTCTGTATTTCTTAAAAGAGTAGTTATCGTAATTTCCAATGATGCCACTCTACATCCTGTAGACGATCAACATTAGGTCCTTTTGGCAGCACCCTGTAGACTTGGTGTACGACCCGGATCAGGTCCTTTTGACAGCGCGAGAATTTTGTAACACTCTATGTTAAAAGAGAAATTTATCGTAATTTTAAAGGATGTCACTTGTACACTACACCCTTCGATTTTTTACTACACCCTGTATATGTTAAAGAATGTGTTTTTTTCGCTTGTCATGACGGTAATGAACGTCAATGGCTTTTTTCAACGTGAGATAATTTTGCAACACTCTATGTTAAAAGAGTAGTTGGTGTATGATACACCCTATTGAAAGAATAAGGCCTTGTCACAGGATGTCACTTGTACTCTACCACCCCTTCGTTTTGCCTCGTAATTTTTGCTACACCCTGTATATGTTAAAAGAATGTTCCAGCGTCACTTGTCATAACGGTAGTGAACGTTAATGTCTTTTCAACGTAAGATAATTTTGCAACACTCTGTACATGAATCAATAAGTCAACATTGTGACATACCACGTGACTTTCAATCCGCCCTGGACGATTCACGTATATACTAGACCTTAATGTCATTCAAACGAGATGTTTGCTAAAATCAACCTGAATACCAGCCAAAGATACTCCACCCTGTATATGATTCACTTATATACTAGACGTTAAGGCCTTTCGAACGAAATGTCGGTTGCTATGGTTGATGAGGGGTGTTGACAAATACCTGGCACGATTCACATTCGTTAAGACCCTTTTGCCTTGTGACATATGCCCGTACGAAAATACGATTTATTAATCATGATAAACAATATTCATACTAATGCACCTACGGCTGACGTTTGAAGCGGCATTTTCTCCACTACACTCTGTATATGTTAAACCAAAGATACTTTCGATCCACGCATGTGACGTTTTGTACACTCTGTATATGTTAAACCTGCCTAAGATACCCTGTATATGATTTACTTATATACTAGACGTTAAGGCCTTTCGAACGATATGTCGTTTGCTATGATTGGATGACATTTATTAATCATGATAAACGATATTCATACTAATGCACCGACGGCTGACGTTTGTAGCGACATTTTCTCCACTACACTCTGTATATGTTACACCAAAGATACTTTCGATCCACGCATGTGACGTTTTGTATACTCCGCTACACTTTGTATATGTTAAACCTGCCTAAGATACCCCGTATATGATTCAGGGGGTGCCTAAGAAAACGAGTACGTTAAACCTCATTAAGTGTTGTGCTCCGTTGTACTATTAACGAAATTATTCTTATAATCCCTAATTGTTTCCATAATTTTTAAGTTGGGAAGATAAATAACGTCACAAATCATTCAGTTTGATCTATAGATAAAGAGGTTTATGTTTAAAGAATATTATTATTAATTCACATAGATTTTTCTTTGTACTCTCCGCTACACTCTGCATATGTCGATATTATTGCACCTACGGCACTATACGTCACACGTGACGTTTTGACGTTTTCATTTGACGTTTTGACGTTTGTCGTTCGACGTCACATGTGTCGTTTGACGCTACATTTGACATGTGATGTTTAACGTTTGACGTGTGACGTTTGAGTTGTGACTCTCAGATGTCAACATTCGATCGGATCTATTAATCGTTAAAGATTTTTACTTGTACTATACGCTTAACTCTGTATATGTTAAACGATATGCTAATACCCCTACGGCACTATTTTTCTTTGTACTCTCCGCTCCGATATTATTGCCTCTACGGCACTATATGTCACACGTGACGTTTTGACGTTAGTCATTTGACGTTTGTGACTATCAGATGTCAACATTTGGTTGGATTTATTAATCGTTATAGATTTTTCCTTGTACTATACGCTTTACTCTGTATATGTTAAACGATATGCTAATACCCCTACGGCACTATTTTTCTTTGTACTCTACGCTAAACTCTGGATATGCTGATGCCCCTATAGCACTATCCGTCACATGTGGAAGATACTTTCGATCCACCCTGTATATAATGGGTGATTCGCGTATATATTAAAGGTTAAGACCTTTCGAACGAGATGTTGTTTGCTAAAGTCGACCTACCATGCAAAGAAACTTTAAATTCACCCTGTATATGGTCGATTCACGTATATATTAGACGTTAATACCTTTCAAACGAGATGTCGTTTTTGCTAAAGTCGACCTACCCGCCAAAGATACTTTCGATCCACCCTGTATATGGGTAATTCACGTATATACTAGAAGTTAAGACGTTTCTAACGAGATGTTGTTTGCTAAAGTCAACCTAAATACCCTTCAAAGAAACTTTCAATCCACCCTGTATATATAATGAGTGATTCACGTATATACTAGACGTTAAGGCCTTTCGAACGAGATGTTGTTTGCTAAAGTCGACCTACCATTAAAAAAAAAAACTTTAAATTCACCCTGTACATGGTCGATTCACGTATATATTAGACGTTAATACTTTTCAAACGAGATGTCGTTTGCTAAAGTCGACCTAAATACCATTCAAAGAAACTTTCAATCCACCCTGTATATAAAATGAGTGATTCACGTATATACTCGACGTTAAGGCCTTTCGAACGAGATGTTGTTTGCTAAAGTCGACCTAAATACCTGCAATTCATTCAAAGAAACTTTCAATCCACCCTGTATATATAATGAGTGATTCACTTATATACTAGACGTTAAGGCCTTTCGAAACCATATTCGTGTACAACGCCTCAGTCACTGGTTTTCAAATACTGTATTACCATTATAAATAAAGTTTTTTAAGTAACAAGGGGTTTTTATTGAAACACTCTGTATATTCATCAACTTTTATGTTACATGAAGATTTAAATTTTCGTTTCACCATTTTTAAAATTAAAACAAAGACAGCCGCTAATATTACACATGACATGGCAAAAACATTACTGATTTCATTTTTTATATCCTTTTCTGTTCTGTTAAACATGGTTGAATACGTCTTAGCGGATAAGTAATTTGCGGTAATTGTCTGCGCTCTTTAGGTAACCAGTTTATACTAAGACTGCTCCACGTCTGTCGTACTTCTTCTTCCCCACCAGATAAACTGAGATTCTCTATTTGCCTCATAACCTCACTTTTATCCTCATAAAAAGCAATTTGTTCATTTAATTTACCAATTTTCTTAATAAACTCTTCAATTCGATGACTGTACTTTTCCGAAGCCATATTACAAATGAGCTGTTTGACGTAGCTTGTGACACGTAACGTTTGGCGTAGTACGTAACGTTAGCCGTTACACGTGACGTTAGCCGTTACACGTGACGTTTGACGTGACACGTGACGTTTGGCGTAGTACGTAACGTCCACCGTTACACGTGACGTTTGACGTAGCACGCGACGTGCCACGCATATTTCAGTTCAAATATTATATAGTATGTTTCTTTTAGGCCACCCGGTATATTACGGAATTCTTAGTAATATTTCAACATAAGTTACTTTTAAGCCCCCCGGTATATTACGAAATTCGTTACTTCTTATCTGTAACGTTCGTAGGAATCCCATTTTTGCGTTAGATTGTTGTGATGGCTCCTGGAATAGGAATTATTTCCCTTGTATAAGAATAATACAACTTACTCGTACGAATGAATTTTATTGACTACTTTTATATAAAAACTCACTTATATTGATTAATTCTTTATAACAATATGTAAGAATTGCTTATTCTGCTTATTTTGCTTATTTGCTGTTTCTATGGGGACCGTAAGTGACTGAACTCTACTTCCTGTAACTCGTGGCCATAGAAACAGCATAATACATATCGATTAGGTCATTAACCATATTATTCTTAAAACTATTTTATTACATTATATAATTTTATATTTTATAGTTTACCACTACATCTCCCTTGAAAAATAAAAGAATTTTCGTTATACAAAATGAAAATTCTGTTTCACTATAATTATTGAGGTGAAATATACTAAACTTTACTACTCGACTTATTACGAGAAATAAGGTTTTGTTCTGTTTTTATGAACAAGCACTTCCTTGCTCTTCCGGATAATCCTTACGTTTGGTGCTTCGTCATTTACCACTACATACGGTCCTTCATAGATACTAGACAGTTTATTTCCTACCTCACTTTTCACTAACACAAGATCGTCTTTTTTGTACGTCACTGGGTTTATATTTTTGTCATAAGTCTTTTTTCTTTCCACTTTACTAAAAACTAAATTATTTCGCGCATCTTCTTGAGCTTTTTGAAGTCTATATTTTAATTCTAGCGGGTAACTGTTATAATTATATAAAGGGTTAACAATATTTTGCAAATTGCTAGGTATGTTACATATTTTACCAAATACTAATTCGAAAGGAGTATATTGGGTTTCTGTATGAACTGTTGTGTTGTATGCAAAACACCAGTATGGAACCCACGAACTCCATAACGAGCTATTGTTTTTGCACTGTATTCTTAAATATGCACCAAGAGCTTTATGAGTATTTTCTAAAGAACCTATGCTTTCATGATGATACGCAGTTGATTGTAGCTTTTTAATTTCTAAGAGTTTACATGTTTCCGACATAGTTTCTGAAATAAATTCTGAACCTTGATCTGTGGCAATTTCTTTAGGTATACCGTATCTTAGAATAAAATTTTCGACAAAACTTCTAGCAACTGTAACAGAATCCTTTGATTTAATTGGATAGGCTTCAACAAATTTTGACAGTTCACACTGAATTGTTAAAATATACACAAAATCCTTAGTATCTTTATCTAAAGGTCCAACAATATCCAAATAAATTTTTTCAAATGCTGTATTAGCAGTAGAAGTAATGACCATCGGTTCTTTTATATTTTTACAATGTTTTTGTTTTTGACAACTGTCGCATTTTTTAACGTATTCTGTGACATCCTTATACATTCCAGGCCAAAAGTAATATTTCTTTATGTTATTTGTCATTCTACGAATGCCTGCATGACCGCTTGTTGGTAGTAGGTGAAAATCATTTAATATACATTTTATCGTATCTTTGTTACTTATTCGTTGTACTCCTTTTATTACACAAACACGTGGACCGGTCCAATTACTATTTCTCGCAATTGCATTTTTTATTTTATTTATATAAGCGACATTATCGTCATTTTTAAGGATAGCTATCTCATTAATATTTAATTCTTCACATAATGTAATTAAATCTCTCAACATTTCGACTCGCGTAAATGCTGATCGAGATTTCTGGAGCACATAAATACTAGATATTTCTGGTACATAACAAAAATAACCAAAGTTAGACATAAAAAATTTATGTTCAGTGTTTTTGTCTAATTTTTTATTGAAAACAAGTTCAATCATTTCATGAGGCTTTTTGAGAACTTCTACAATATTGGGTTGATCAGATCCACTATTTATAGGAGTTGTCTCAGCTTTACTCGTATTTTCTTTTTTACTTTGAGCTCTCGTCAAAATGTTAACTATATTTCTATGCATATCTTTGAGTTCTTCTGAAGTGATAATTATTCGAGATAATGCATCTGCAGTTACATTATCTTTCCCTTTAATATACTCTATCTGAAAGTCATATTCCAGCAATAGCAATCGAAATTTTGTTAAACGGCTTGACGGGCTGTTATGATTAAACAAATACACTAAAGGTCTCTGATCTGACAAAATTTTAAAGTGTTTTGAGAGCAAATAAGGCCTAAAATATTTTGCTGCCCATACAATGGCCAAAAGCTCTTTTTCTATGGTTGAATAATGTATTTCACTTTTATTTAGCGGGCGACTAATATATGCCACTGGTTTGTTATTACTATTTGAGAGCACCGCCCCTATTGCTACCCCTGAGGCATCTGTTTGTAATATAAATTGATTTTGGTCAGAGAAATCTGGATAATCTAATACTGGCGGACTTCTAAGCGAATGTTTAAAAATTTCAAATGATTTTTGACAGTCTTCCGTCCATAAAAATTGGGAATGTTTTCGAGTTAACTTATTTAATGGCAGTGCTGTCTCCGCGAATTTTGGAATAAATTTTCTATAGTAATTGGCGAAGGTAACGAACCTTTTAACTTCTTCTGCATTTTTAGGTACAGGGTAATTCTCTAATACTCTTGTTTTATCTGGATCAGGTAGAATACCTTTAGATGATATCAAATGTCCTAAATACAATACTTCTTTTTGTAGGAAAACACATTTTAAAGGATTTAATTTCAAATTCACTTTCCTGAGCCTATTAAAGACATCTAACAAATTTTTATTATGCTGCTCCAAATTTCTACCGAAAACTATTATATCATCTAAATAACAAAAACATTTATTATAATTTAGACCTGACATAGCAACTGAGATCATCCGCGAAAAAGCACTTGGACTGATTTTTAGTCCCATAGGTAATTTTTTCATTTGGTACTGTCCCTCATTGGTTGAAAATGCTGTGCAAGGCTTACTTTCTGGAGTTAATTCAATTTGGTAATACCCCTGGCTAAGATCAAGATGTGTAAAATAAATTGCGCCGGACAAAGAGTCTAAAATTTCGACAATATTAGGTAATGGAAATTTGTCATCCTTGATTTGTTCATTTAATTTTCTGTAATCTACCACTAATCTAGTCCTTTTTTCAGTACTATTTGGCAATGATTTCTTAGGAACTAATAAAACAGGCGAATTAAATTCACTGACAGCTTTTTCTATAATATCTTCCTCCAGCATTTTATGTATATGTTTATTTAACTCTGCTTTCTGGGCATGAGGTACCCGGTAAGGCTTTACATAAACTGGTACTGCGTTTTCCTTGAGATTAATCGTTTGCTTATAAATATTTGTTACTGACAACTTATCTCCGGGTAGGTGAAATATATCGCTAAATTTAGCACATATATTTTCGATTGAAATTTGTTCTTCTAACTGCAAATGCTTAAAATCTAATTGTTTTAATAATGTTTTAATTCTCTCTGCTGTAACAGTAGCATTGAAAATCTCGCATTTATTATAATCATCAAGTTTGTGTATTTCTGGCGAAATATTTTTTAAAGTAACTTCATCTTCTCGAGTATTTAATATTTTTAATGGTATTTTCCCATTAACAGGTTTACATATAGCACCTGCTAAAAAAACTCCGTCACACAGTTCTTTCGGAAGAACTACACAGTCTTCCATAAAAGCAATAGGAAAGTATTGAATACTTTCGCATCTAGGGTATAAAGAAATGTTATTTTCATGTTTTGAATTTAATTGTATCGTTACTTCGCTGTTGTTATTTAATAAAGATAAATTATTTTTCTCGAAATTTATTATTGCTTTATATTTTTTGAGAAAACTTTGCCCTAATATACCATTATTCACACAAGGTAAATTTTTAAATACATAGAACTTCTGATCAAAATAATGATTATCAAATTTCAATTTTAAAACTACATATCCTTCGGAAGTCAAATTTCCACCTAAACCCTTAACAGTCAAATTCTCTTTATATATAGTGTCGTTAGCTGTTAGACAGTTATATTTTATTACACTTACGGTAGCACCGGTATCTATTATAAAGTTATAATTTCGTTCTTGTATGTAACAATTCACCCAGTTTAAACTTTCACAGGAATAAATTTCATTAATTGTCTCGAAAAAACTGAAAATTCTCGCTATTTTGTGAATTTACAGTTGAATTTGATCCATTGGCATCTTCCGAAATGAAAACTCGGTTACTGATCTGTCGGCCTTGATAACGTCCGCGGCCTTGTCGTAACGTGATATTGTTATTGCGGTGAGATTCCCGTTGGTGTATATTGTTGTTTTGATAATGATTGGAATGATTGAATCCTTTATTACCTCTAAAATTTGAATTACCATTATTTCTGTAATTGGCTCTGGTAGAAAATGACCTATTGGGATAATAGCGACCCCTTCTACCGCGATGATATCCCCTTGTAAATGACATTACTTGCGGATTTTCAGAGTTTCTCTGTATATTTTCATCTAATGCTGATCTAATTGCGTCTTTTAAGGAGGTAAAATTTCTAGCTGAAATAATAGTACTAAGTCTTTGATTTTTTAAGCCATCTGCAAATTGTTTGATCGCTAGTTTTTCATTAATAGGTTTTAGTATTCTAAATGCGTCATTGTTACCGTTAGCTTGCGAAATTGTCAAATCAACGAAAAGAGATTCTAGCTCTTTTCCAAAATCTTCGATTGATTTATCACCTTGTCTAGAACGCAAAATTCTTGATTGTAAAGCAGTATCAGATTTTCTAGTCAATAGATGTGTTTTTATATCAGAAACTAAATCTATAACATTAACATAAGTTTGAGATAGCCTAAGTTTAGCGCTCGCTGACAACCGTGTTTTTAAAACAAATGATACTAACGATTTTTTACCATTATCATCAAGCATTGATTCGTATAATTCAATTGCGTCAATTAATTGATTAGTTGTATTTTCATTATCATCCATTATAGGCAATAAATTTACGGCTACTTTTAAATCAAATGAAGCCATTTTTGTGTCAAAACTATAGCTCGTATGGACAAACCTTAAAATTTCTGAATACAATCCATTAATTTTATGTGTGTTAGCTTTTATTATTGAGATGTCCTCTTCCGAGTATTCAAAATTTTTAATTTTGTCATTAATTTCCAATAATATTCTCTCAAAATCAACATAGATTTGCTTAGCTTCCCCAACTTTCTTATTTAAAATATCACCTTTTCTTCTTTCTGGTCCTATTTTAATTAAATACTTTCTTATTTCATGTAATTTGTCATAAATTTCATTAAGTTTCGGCATAGTCATTTATATAAGATGTGAGGGAAGTTCGCAAATTAACCTTAATTGCAGTAATTGAAAAGTACATGTTAAATATATATAAAAATTTTTTTTTCTTTTACCAGTTACCCGTGCGTTCTTCTAGTGTTTAAAACTCACTGTTAGACTTGTGCACTTTCACACTTCCACAGTTTGACACTTATGCGGCGGTTGTCTCTTTTAAACTATTTCTTGGCTCCTTGAAATCTCTTTTCTAATCCTATCCACTATTCTTCTTTTAACAAACCTGTACAACATAACTACCAAAATGCACACAACTGCAATGAAAGCAACAACTCCTAGGACTTTAACAACATCCCATTGATTTGTGTTTTGGTTTGTCTGGTTTGTAACACCTCCACTGTTTCCAGCTTGGGCTATTATAACTTCCTCCTTTACTTCCTTTGATTGATTAGTTCCACCCATAATTTTATTTGTGAAACTTTAATATTCTACTCGTACTTATTACAATCCCATTTCAACTACAATACTTCACTAAACTTATTTTACAACACTCATTAAACTTAAAGGCAGGATCGCCATGTGATGGCTCCTGGAATAGGAATTATTTCCCTTGTATAAGAATAATACAACTTACTCGTACGAATGAATTTTATTGACTACTTTTATATAAAAACTCACTTATATTGATTAATTCTTTATAACAATATGTAAGAATTGCTTATTCTGCTTATTTTGCTTATTTGCTGTTTCTATGGGGACCGTAAGTGACTGAACTCTACTTCCTGTAACTCGTGGCCATAGAAACAGCATAATACATATCGATTAGGTCATTAACCATATTATTCTTAAAACTATTTTATTACATTATATAATTTTATATTTTATAGTTTACCACTACATTGTAACTTCCTGTTACAATGGGTAGATAAAAAATTTCTTATCTGCAACGTTCGTAGGAATTTCAGAAAAACAATTTAATTATTTGCAAAGTTTATTTTAAAAAAATATTATTGATAAAAAGAAATTATTTTTGTTAGTAAAGTCTTGAGATGATTTAAAAGGTCTCCATTAGGACATGGGATATCAAATAGGTTCCAATTAAAGGGTCCGGCTGCAACAAGTTTTTTGGTAAACTCATTATATTTGTAGTATGTGGTGTTTTTGAAAAAGTACATGTGTCCGTCAATGTACTGGAGTGCACCTGTAACATCTGTGGGTAGTCCAGGAAAAATATCTTTAATTTGTCCTCTATTTAAGGCATTTTTTAAGTTCTTATCATATTCAATATAATTACTGTTATTATAAAATACATAAATTTTTCCGTGGTTGCTTTGAAACATTGTGTTTATTTGAGAATTTTTCGGTATAAGTAAATTACCTTGCTCAAGTATTCGCAAACCTGGGAAATCTGCAATATAGTATTTACGGGCATCTTTATTGACTGCTATTAAATTACCGGAAGAACTTTGAAAAATCTGAATTATGGAGCCCACTTCTTCGGGTAGATAATCATCGAGCATTTCTGGTTCTGAGGGAATAAGTTTCGAATTCAAATCAATTTTCCATAGAAAATCTTTATAAATAATATATAAGTCATAATTTTCAAATGCACCAGCCATCGCAGTAAACATATACTCCGGCGTTATGTCGCATAAATTTTTATTTGGTGGATGGGGTCTATGATGACCTGTAGTCGGTGGCGTAGGTTTGAAAGGATTATTTGCATATTTATTGATTGGTACATAAAGAGCTTCAAGGGCCATTTTATCATCTTCATCCAATTTTGGGGTCGCGTTTTGTTGATACCATGGATACATTATTGCTTTTTCATTATCACTATGGGATATACCTAGGATATGTCCAATTTCATGAATTAATACCATGAGTAGACTAGTCCTATCATCTGAACTTGATCCATCCAAACTTAAATCCCACTTTTCATCAGCATCAATATGAAGTTCTATACAGCTGTTGCCATTTGGGAAATAAGCATGTGCCAACGCCTTTCCAGGACCATCAAATGTACTGGGACATTCATCTCTACCTTGGCAATCTGCACGAAAATAGTGTTTTCCATGTGAAACAGTGATAGTTACATCGGGAGCATAAGGTCTTGTTTTGTGAATTAACTCAAATTTGAACTTTGAACTGTTACTCCACACTTCAAAAGCCTTTTCGATTACATCAAGATATGCTTGATTTGCCTGAGGGAAGAACCATTCCAAATCAAATTTGGTCCATTTTGATCTAACTCTAAAAGAATGATCATCGTCGGAAGCTGCTTCACTTACAGAACATCTTGGCCTATCCAGAAGTTGTATTGTATCTTCATCTAATTCTCCCGTTGCAGGAATATTATATTTTTCTTGAAAACTCAACAAATAATCCTCAAGTTTAGTCAAATTATTTTCATTTGCGTATCCGAAGCGTTCTAAATACTCCATAGCATACTGCTGGTCGACAACACAAAGTGCTGGACATAGCGCTGCAGCTAATATAATTATTAACATGATCTTCACCCTTCTGTTATCCTCAAGAAACTAATCCCCAAACACATTATTAACAACATATATATTTTTTAAAAAAACCTTCCACCGTTACACGTTTGACGTAGCACGCGACGTGTCACGCATATGTTACTTTTAAGCCACCCGGTATATTACGAAATTCTTAGTAATATTTCAACATAAGTTACTTTTAAGCCCCCCGGTATATTCCCGCGCGCCGCCTTATCATCCTAACGTATCTTTCTCGACTACGTCACATTTTACAGCAAGAAGCGTACGGTGCGCGCGCTCACAGCATGTAATATACCTTTCTTCGCCTATGATATGCATGAGAGATCATGGCGGACTATGTTAGATGTATTGCTATGAACGCGTAGGTTCGGGGTTCGATCCACACTCGAGTTTTTTTAATTAAATTATTTGCGAGTTTTAAATATACAACAGGACTAAAAATGGCGGCCTTAAAACGCGCGCGCCGCCACTCTCAGCGCCACCAAGCGGAGATTTTTGAAGTAGTGAGCCAGAATCCGTATTGCTACATCTACTCTCTTAAAGCTTTAAATTGTGCTTTGTCTAATTTATTTAGATACTGTTTTGGCGTATTGAATACGAGAAAGGATCCGAAATCCAAGTGAGATCTAACAATACCCTTGTATATCATAGATAGAATTTTTGAATCGGCCCCCCACCAATAATTTGTAACTGCTTTCATGACATCAATACCCTTTTGCGCCTTTGCCACCACCCCATCAATATGAGAACTGAGCTTAAATTTCTCATCCATTAAAACTCCTAAATACCTAACCTCTTTGACATATGGTATCACATCGTGATTACATACAATACTCGGTAAATTTCCCCTACCTTTCCTTTTTTGAAAAATTATCGCTTTCGATTTTTGTACTGACCATTCAAAACCATGCTGCCCTAGCCATTCGCTAATATTCCCCAATGATTCGTTTATACCCTTACATAATGCCTCCATATCATTCCCAACCGCTATTATCATCATTTCGTCTGCCAAACCTAACATATCCACTCCTTCCACCATTTGCTCATATATATCGTTTGTGTATACCGCAAATAATAATGGGCTAAGAACTGAACCTTGTGGAATACCTTTGCTTACACATCCTAGTCTTGAAGTAACACCTGAGAAGTTTTCTTTTACCATTACCTTTCTATTACTATATACTGCTCTTAGGAACTCAATATAAGACTGTGGAATATTTAGTTTAGCTGGTTTATTCATTAATATATCTATCCTAACATTATCATATGCTGCTTTGATTTCTAAAAATACCGCAATCACCTTATTATTGTTTTGAAACCCTCCAACAACAGTTGACTGTAAAAAGACTAAATTATCCATAATTCCCTTTCCCTTCCTAAAACCTGATTGTTTCTTATTAATTAGCTGCTCTGCCTCCAATTTATATTCAATTCTATTTTTGATCAAATTTTCTACAATCTTCAAAGCACATGATTGCAACGCGATAAACCTATAACTGTCCACTAACAAGGGATCCTTAAGGGGTTTCAGAATGGGGCAAATGATCTGTATTTTCCATTCCTCTGGCAAACTATCCCCTGAAATGAAACCATTAAATGCTCTAATCAAATCCACTTTGATACTGTACGGTAATCCTCTAAACAGTGAGTACACTAAATCATCCACCCCTGGCATCTTATCTTTTTTCCTAGCACTTAACACTACATTTAGCTCATTCACACTAAACTTCTCCCAGCTTTTGTCATTATATAGTATAATAGACCGCGTCAAAAAAAGTGTTTTTTTTTTCGATTAAACGTATGTAAAAAGTTTCTTCAGTATAAAAAAAAAATTCTCCTAAATTTTGAGCTCAATATCTCAAAAATTGAGCTGGCGCATAGGGGGGTCCCCTTTCCCGTTTAAAATACATAGGAATTTTTTTTTGTTTTAAAATATCTACATGCATAAAATTGTTAAGAATTTTTGTTTCTCACTATCTTATAGGAAATTTAATTCTCTACAAATTGCTTTCCGGGTTTTTTTTTTAAACTCAACCGCAACGAAGTTACAGGGCGCTGGATAAAAGGCAAAAAATCAATTAATGATTTAAGAATCGAAAACAATTTATTATATCAATTTATCAATAGATTAACTCAAAACACTTAATTATTCAACAAAATCTGTCAATTTAACATTATATGAATTTTAGTTCATTTAATTAATTTAAGTTATTATATATACAATTTTTTGATTTATTGTTGACTAGTTTGACTCATGTAATTTTGTTTATTGCACGTAGGGTACAATTTGCGATGATTCTGTACAACTTTCCATAAAAACTGTTTTTGTTCTTCATGTTTAGTACTAAACTGATTAAATTCTTCAACTAAAGCAACTGCCCTTTCGATTCTTAAATCATTAATTGATTTTTTGCCTTTTATTCAGCGCCCTGTAACTTCGTTGCGGTTGAGTTTAAAAAAAAAACCCGGAAAGCAATTTGTAGAGAATTAAATTTCCTATAAGATAGTGAGAAGCAAAAATTTTTAACAAAATTTTCCTATGTATTTTAAACGGAAAAGGGGACCCCCCTATGCGCCAGCTCAATTTTTGAGATATTGAGCTCAAAATTTAGGAGAATTTTTTTTATACTGAAGAAACTTTTTACATACGTTTAATCGAAAAAAAAACTTCTTTTGACGCAGTCTAATATATAACTTCCGCTCCGTCATTCAAGATTTCAGGCGAGGTAACTAAATCCAGGAAATTATCTAAATTATTCTTTATAAAATCTGCATTCCTATTATAATTATTGCATCTGCCAAAACCCTTAACCACTTTCCATATGTATGACATGTTGCTATCCCGATTGAGAGTAGAGCAAAATTCTATAAAACTGTTTCCCTTTTTATTTTTGAACATTTTCTTAGCCTCCGCAACCTTCTTCTTCATAACCATATAATTACACATACTACTATCCCTTAAATATACCTATTTGTATCGCCTTCCTTCTTTCTCCTAACATTATATCACACTCCCTGTCCCACCATTTGTTAATTGTCCTTTTATTTTTATATTTATTCCTATTATTACCGCTATTTATTTTCTTAGGTTTGATCGAACTATACACTTGATCTATTAAGCCCACTATATCACTGTATCCCTTGCTTTCCATTTGATTTCCCAATTGTATACATTTTAAATAATATTCCTCCCAATTAATATTTTTGGTATCATATTTTTTTACTCTGAATTCATTTTTTTCATATGTATTGTCCTGATTATATTCTCCCCCTATCTCAAAATCTATTCTAATAGGAAAATGATCGCTGTATCCCTTGTCTTGAGGATGTACCTCCCATCTTCCAACTAACCCTAACCTGCTTGTACAAAAGGTAAGGTCCGTAATACTTTTATTTTGTCCCGGTAGTCCAATTCTTGTTGCGCTACCATCATTCAAACACATAAACCCCGATTCCAATAATATCTCTACCAAAATATTACCATTTCTATTATTAATATGGTTACCGACACTAAATTTTTTGAATTAAAATCCCCAGCAAAAATAATATGATCAAATTTATCCATTTCTTGGCATAAATCTCTTAAAAATTTCCTATTAATTTTAGTATCTATAGGAAAATAAGTATTAATAACTAACATTCTATTAATTGCAATAGCCTGTATAATTAACCCATAAGGGTTATTTCTTAAATTTAGCTCATATGATCGAGATGAAAACTTATTATTTATTAATATTGCTATTCCATTATGCCCTTCTGATCTGTCTATACGATGTATATCATAACCTTTTACTCTCCATTTCATTCTGTGATTTAAAAAGGTTTATTGCAACAATATAACACTTGGTTCATCCGTATTAATCAAATATTCAAGATTACTATTGCTAGATCTCACGCTTCTTAAGTTCCACTGCAATACCCTGAATTTTATATAACATAAAAATAAAATATTATCCCAAGAAACCTCATTTCATTAACCTTAATCTTACCACTCTTCTTCCTCCATATCTACTTCAGATATGGACTTCCCATTATCCTCTTTTCCCCCCATATTATTTTTCATATCTATATTTAAATTAATGTTAGAATTCATATTTTGTGTTGGGAAAACTCCCCTTTTTTGCAAATTTTCATAAATTATCTTAGTCATATTTATTAGAATTTCTACAGGAATATTCTGGTCCGCCAGATATTCGTCAAAATCAATAACATTTGTTCCATTGTCACTTTTTGCTGGAGAATTGTGTATTAGATTATTAATATAACTAGGCCTACCTGTAACTGGACTAGTTGGATACAATGTACCACCCATGTAACATCCCTGTTGTGCATCTTTGTCATATCCCGGACTATTTGGGCATCTTCTTTTATTTTTAGTCACTTCATTGAATAATCTATTAGGAGTTCTGTTATTATTTTGTATTGTAGCTCTCCTCTGACTAATTGATACTAACTCATTTTCAGGGGTTTTATTGGGTAGATCTGGATAATGTCTACTACTTCTCTCTGGAATGGTTTCTACATAAGTATTTTCATCGTTCCTCCTTGGTACTTGCTTTGCAGCATCATAGTATGCCAGGTTCTGAAAACTCATAATCTCATTAATTTTCTTTTGTCTAGACAGCTCCTCGCAACCTTCTATATTCTTTAATTGTTCAGTAATTAGGTGATTCTCACTACAATAAATACATATTTTAGTTTTAAATTCTGTGCATCTCTTCTTGTCATGATCCTCTTTCCCACACATTTCGCATCTCTCTTTACTATTGCATTGCTTTGCAGTGAGATTGGATCTAAAGCATTTCAAACAAATATTAATGGGTCTAATATAGGTAGCTACCTTTAATTTATTATTATAGATACTAATATCCCGTGGGAAGCTTTTACCAGCAAATGTAAAAATATATGATCCTGTCGGAACATATGTTATCTCTTGAGTGACCTTGTCTTGTACTCTTCTATTCAACCTACGAGCTTCTAGAACCTTATACATCCCTCCTGATTCCTCATTTGCTCTATCCAATACTTCCTTCTCATCCAATCTACTTCCAACTCCTTTCACCACTCCTTTACTAGTAAGCAACGTTGCTGGTATAAATGTGTGATATCCCTTCTTTCCTAACTCATCATTTTTCTTAAAATTATTAGCATCCATCGGCAGGCGGAATGTCACACATACTCTATTTCTTCCTTTTTTGGCTATATTTTTGATTCCTTTTATTTTTAAATTATGCATGATTTTACCAAACTCCACCGGATGAAGGTTCCCTACATTTTGATCCCTATGCTCTACCATAACATTAAAGGGGCCAGAATCATATACTGTATACATCAAATTCTCATATATTGAGTTCTTTTCCGATTCTTGGAATTTCTCCCCATTACTTTTTACCACACTATTTGTAACCGAGTTTTGTATTGTATGTGTATCCCCCCCGCCCGAATCGGGCGGCGGTTCACTCTCGTCCATGAGCCTTGCTTCGGTGTTATCGAAATGCCTCCCGTTTTTTCAGGTACCTATTTTCATAGATGAAATGCCTCCCGGGTACAATCGAAATGCCTCCGGGTCCTTAATCATTTATGGTAATATTTTGTGTGCTTAATCTTTGTATAATGACACAATGTTGCCAAATTATAATTTGAATAGGTAAATATATATCTATTTTTATTTTTCTAATTCTTATGCACTGTACATAAAATCTGTTAACAAAATATTTCAGAGTACGACATTTTTGTTTAGAAAATAAAATTGTTTACAATTAAAAACAAAGCCGAAGTACACTTAGTATTCCAATTGTTTATAGTTGTTTATAATAAATATCCTTTCTATAATGATGTGATTACTTAATCAGTGTACATTTTTGTTTAGAAAATAAAATTGTTTACCATTAAAAATAAAGCCGATGTACCTACACTAAGTATTCTAATTGTTTTGATCTAACACGATTCTAATCTCTAATCTATTCCATGAATAGGGTAGTTTGCACCTACTAAATCTGGTAATTAGTTGTTTATAATAAATATTCTTTCTATAATTATGTGATCACTTAATTTTTGTATAAATACTTCAAGTTTATTAGTTCTTGTCTCAGTTTTGTCGATTTAAAGCTTGTATCAGTTTGTCAATTTTAAGTTCAAATTGTGTTTAAGTGGATTAAGTTATAATATTCGAAATAATGGAATCAACGATGTGTTCGAGTCAAAAGGGCAAACCTTTAATATCAATTGATGGTTTCACATTCGGTTTTCAAAAAATGTTGGCCAAAGATACGGTAAAGCGATGGACATGTACTAAGAAAACCTGCAAAGCATTTGTGAAAACGCAGGGATGTGACAATTCGATAATTGAGTCGATATTAGATCACAATCACGAGAAGTTGTCTGCCGAAGTGTCCAATAGGAAAGCCGTAAGCAATTCGATAAAAAGAGCAGCCGTGGAAGATATCAACGAAAAACCAATGAAGCTCATATGTAAAGAACTTAAGAAGACGAATATAGAGACATTTACTACCAACGATATCTATAGGGTGAGACAGAATTTATATTACGCTAGAACAACTAATTCTTTAATTAAACTTCCTAAAAGTATATCTGAATTTCATATTGCTATCGATTCAACTTCGATTATTACAAATAGGAACGAAAATTTTATAATTAAAAATGACAAAGATAATCACATTGTTATATTATCCTGTTCTTCAAATCTTTCTTTTCTTTCGACTGTTTCCAATTGGTATGTCGACGGAACTTTTGAGTACTGTCCTCGCTTTTTCACCCAATTGTTCACTATACATGGCTTAAAAAATGGACATTATATTCCTCTCGTCTTCTGTTTACTTGAAGATAAAAAGTCATCTTCTTATTATCTCGTGTTTAAATATATCATAGAAGAATGTATTAAACTCAATTGCCCTGTATCCCCTAAAGTAATAACTTCAGACTTTGAAATTTCTATACATAATGGTATCCGTAAGGCATTCCCTGAAGCAGATCTTCGTGGATGTCGTTTTCATTTGGGTCAGGCTTGGTATAGAAAGCTTCAAGCACTGGGCTTAGCTCCAGAATACCAGAAAAAAGGTGCTGACTCAAGTGAAATTACCCATTTTCTGTCATATATTTTTGGCCTATCATTCTTAGATCCTGAAGAAGTTGGCGATTTTTTTGCAATAGATTTGTCCGAAATTAAACCAGTCGATGAAAGGGTCACTCAGTTTTGTGATTATCTTGTGGATAATTATATATCGGAAAATTCGAAATTTCCGCCACATCTCTGGGCTGAGCACTCTTCATCTTTAGAAAGAACCACAAACCCATGTGAAAGTTTCCATTCCAAGTATAACTCGTCTTTCTACTGCCCTCATCCAAATATAAATAATTTTATTGAGATTATTTTACAATTTCAAATAAATACCTATATTAAAATAAATTCTGTCTCGGTACCAAAAAGAATTGTTGAGGAAAGTACAGCAAAAATCAATTTTGTAAATGAAAAAATATTACAATTAAGAGAAGGTACAATAAATAAATTAGAATTTGTGAAACTAGTGTCATACAAATTTAGGAAAAATAATTTGTAAGTTTGTAAATTTCTTCTGATGATTTGTATATAAAATTGAATAGTTCAGTCTGCAGACTGAATTTTATTGTTTGAGTCGTAATTTTCTTAAAAATTGGTGTTTTTAAATTTTCTGCGATGATAATATTATGTAATTTTGTAAGTTTCTGCTGATGATTTGTTTTAATAAATGTATAAAATACTTATCATGTCTTTATGTTTTTGATCAAAATAATCAAAATATTAAAACCAAAAAATAATGGTTAATATTGAGTTATTAACGAAATTCTATAAAAGGACGAAAGTTTGGCAACGTCTCACCTTCGTACAAAGATTAGAAGCTGGTAATTTATTTAGAGCTTAGGAGGCAATTCGTATGTGACCCTTTTAGCGACAGGTAAGAAACCCTTTTTCGGGAGGCATTTCGTATCCGGCCCCTTGCTTAAGTTTAAGGTTAATGCCGCCAAGCTATATAATTTAATCACTATCCACAAAATATTAACACTAATATCTATATTAATTCCCCAAACCACTATTATTAACTTTTCCTAAGCTGATATTTAGTATTTGTACTGGATTTTTACCGATTTAATCAACCTCTCCACCACTAACCTATCTGAAACTTAATAGAATGTGTGAGATGTACATTCAAAACTTAAAATTAATTTTATTTTCTAATAGTAAAAAACGTGGCAACGCCGCCCGACTAGGGAGTCAGTTTTTTTGTACGCTTTTGTTGTAGCGTTTGGCGCGCAAAAGGGCGTACCAAGGCGAGACATCACTTACTCACTATGTTTCTTCAGCGCTGTATCTAGTACACATATGTATATTTCTATACAGTCCACTCATTTACAATTAGTTTATTTTGAACCAGCAAATACTTCCAAACATAAACATTTTGGTCTTCTATCCAGATAAATTGAAAAAATTAAGAAAATACTTATTTAAATATCTTCTATAAGTTCCTTGTGGCATTACTTATTCTTTTTTCTTATTTTTTTGGGAATCAAACCACAATAATCAGAGTCCAGTCCTGGTAATAAAATAGTACGCTACTATATTTTTCAACTCCAAAGAAAGTGAAAGATATATTGGGTAATATAACTCGGACTTTTGTGATTCCTTGCCTAAGTGATTATTAAAGTGTGAAAAGTGAATTGTACAAACTGTAAGTACAAAAACATAATTTATTCCATTAAAAACGGAACCAAATAACCAGTAGTGTTAATAACTAATACACTATCAGCGAACAAAAAAGTTCGACACCAACCGGTATTTATGGCTCTCTCGGAGATAGACAGGACCGCACTTGGATAAATAAAATCTAATAAAATGTTACAAACAAACCAAGTGACTTCTGAGGACAGAAGTCCCCCCAATAAATCTACAATCATCAAAAGCTATTCTACTGTACTGAACCAACCAAAATACCCCTCCAAAAACCAAGCTATTATTTTTCCTTATGTTGAAGATACGAAACTAGAAGACTACTTATTTCCTTTGGGAGAAATTGTGCAACAAAAAAATATACTATTTGCATCAAAACTTTCAAATAATAGAATATGTATATACTTGTCATCAAGAGATATAGTTGAAACTTTTATGATAGACCACGGAGGGAACATAGAGGTAAAAAATGTAGTAACACAAGCTCGCCGCTACGTAACTCCATCAGAACGACTAATACTTTCTAATGTCTGTCCTACAATACCCAACGACATCTTAATCAAAGAGCTACAGAGTATCGGACTTACTCTTGTTTCTCCAGTAACACCCTTAAGAATTAATGCATCACTACCAGAATTTAGGCACATCTTAAGTTTCCGCAGACAAGTATTCATCTCTCTTACACCTACAGCAATTCCAGATTCAATTATTATCAACTATGACAACACGGCATATAGAGTTTTCTTAGCACATGACACCCTATGTTACAATTGTAAACAAACAGGACATCAGGCAGCAAGCTGTCCACTTGAGTTAACAAACATACAAGAAGAAAACACACAATCAAATCAAACTACACCATCCACACCACTACCCCACTCCAGTAATAACAATCCATCCAATATCCAAACCACTGAGACAACGCTGGAAACAACATGTCATCAATCTCAATCATACGAACAGCCCCCTACAAACACGCCAATGGAATGCAATCAGTCAGAATCACGACCAAAGAGAAATATTGAAGAAATCTTAACAACTCCAACTCCTACGGAAGAAGCACAGATTCATTTTCCAGAACCAACTACAGCACCGCACGTTGCAAAAAAACAAAGGAACATCTCCACAAAGTCACCTGATCTAGAAGCCTCGTATACAACACTCAAGGATTTTATAAGTCACCAGGCCTCCCCAATGATATTAAACTTCAACCAAATAACAGACCTATTGGCTAATGTAAAGGGCTCAGCAGACCAACTGACCATTGTAAATAACTACACCGAAAACCACACAGCCCTAGTTGATATGTTAACAAAAATCCATCCCTATTTACCAGATAAATCTCAAAAAAATAGAAGTACGAGACTTAAAAAGACCCTATTGAAATACCTTCAAGTAACCACGGAAACTACGGACACCGAAACCGATAACTCAAAAACCGATAAGCTTTATTAGTTAAAAATATTAAAAATGCTTTTTAAAAGAATACTTCAGTGGAACATAAATGGTTTCTACAACAACCTGCCTATGCTACAAATTATTTCATCTGAACAGAAACCAGACATTATTTGCTTACAAGAAACCAACTTCAAAATCGATAAAAATGATATTTTAAGTAACTACTATAGCTATAACAAAATACGAGAAAACCAAAATATTGCAAGTGGTGGAGTGTCAATTTTAGTGAGTAATTCATATGAATCAACAAATATTCCAATCAACAGTAACCTAGAAGCTGTAGCTGTATTAATAAAAGGAAATATAAATATAAATGTATGTAATATATATTTACCACCCAACAACACAATAACCAAAAATGAATTACAGAACCTAATAAATCAAATACCACAACCAAGGATTATCCTAGGAGACATGAATGCTTATAACCAATTATGGGGATCGTTACATACTGACAACAGGGGAAAGGATATAGAAGAATTGATAGACCATTTTAATTTAAGTCTATTAAATGACGGAAGCCCGACAAGATTTAACATTAGAACGGGTCAAGCAACTCCGCTAGATTTAACACTATCCGATCCTAACCTATACACCACTCTCTCATGGCAAACTATGCAATACACGTACAACAGTGACCATTATCCGATAATAATAGAAAATAACCAGCATGCCGGAGATACTCAACCCACACCTAAATGGAACCTAAATAATGCTAAATGGAATCAGTTTTCACAATATATCGACTCATGTATTGAAAAATGCACAATGAAACAAAGCGTTGATGAAACCCTAGAAGAGTTTACAAAGATAATCACTCAAGCAGCAGAGACCTTTATTGGTAAAACCTCGATAATACGACACCACATGGCAGTACTCTGGTGGAACAAGGAATGCGCAGCGGCCTTAAGGATGAGTAAAAGTGCTTTCAACAAATATAAAAGAATGAAATCCCCAGAGAATAAAGAAGAATACAAGAGACTCAGAGCCAAAGCTAGATTAACAATAAAAACTGCCAAAAAACAATCATGGATACAATATGTGCAGACTATAAGCTGCTCTACCCCCATGAGTGATGTTTGGAAAAATATAAAAAGAATTGCAGGTAAGCAGCACCATTATAGAATAAACTGTCTTGATGTTGACAATAAAACTACCTCTAATAGTGGAGAAATTACTGAAACACTGGCGGAAATGTATCAACGCCGATCATGTACAGATAACTACGAAGAAAGTTTCATTCGCACTAAAAAATCGGAAGAAAGCAACCAAATACTGATAGGAGCAAACAATGACCCAATAAATAATTGTATCACAAACCAAGAATACGAAGAAGCATTAAATTCCTCCAAAGAATCGAGTGCAGGTCCAGATGATATCCCAACAATATTTATAAAAAACTTACCCGTGAGTGCACATAAATATTTATTGAAGTTTTTCAACATAATATGGACAGAACATAAATTTCCAAAGGCGTGGACCGAATCGCTCATAATACCAATCCTTAAACCAAACAGCATTAAGAGTGATCCAGAGTCATATCGACCAATATCACTTACATCAGCCATGTGCAAATTACTGGAAAAAATCATCAACAAGCGCTTATTATGGACCCTAGAAGCGAGAAACATAATCATTCCGGACCAAAGCGGTTTTCGCAGCAACAGATCAACAATGGACAATGTTCTAGCGCTAGAAAACGAAGTTCACGAGGCACTGGCCATGAAACAAAAATGCTTAGCTGTGTTTTTTGACATCAGAAGGGCATATGATACTGCATGGAAATATAGAATCATTAAATATTTACAATCACTAGAAATTGACGGTCACTGTCTAGATTTCATAAATAACTTTCTGACTAATCGAAGATTTAAAGTGAAAGCAAACGGAGTGATATCATCACCAAAAAATCAAAAAAATGGAATTCCTCAAGGGTCGGTGCTAAGTCCCACATTATTTATTGTAGCCATAAATGATATCATTAAAGACCTTCAATCCCCATTAAAAGCTCGATTGTACGCGGACGATTTAATCATTTTTGGCAAGAGCAGAAATGTTGAAAACCTTCGCAAAATAACCCAGGAGTTTTTACACAAATTGGACAACTGGTCACAAGATACAGGCTTTCGTTTCTCCACAGAAAAAACCCAGTTTATCCTTTTTACCAAAGAAAATAACCCATACATACCACAACTCATACTTCATAACCAACCCCTAACGAATAGGAACAAAATAAAATTTCTGGGGATATTTTTCGACCAAAAATTAAACTGGATGGAACACATTACCAACTTGAAAAGAGAATGTAATAGAAAGCTCAATGCTCTGAAGGTATTAGCCAACAAACAATGGGGATCGGACAGAAAAACCCTATTGACCATCTATAGGACACTTATAAGATCAAAACTAGACTACGGAGCCTCGGCGTATTCATCAGCAAGCCAATCTTTATTGAAAACATTAGATCCAATCCACAATACGGCGCTTCGATTAATTTTAGGAGCTTTCAGAACAACGCCGGTAGAAAGTTTATATTGCGAGGCAGCAGAACCATCCCTAGAAGACAGAAGAAGGTACCTAAGACTGACATACGCGCTAACATGTAATGCTGATTCTAAAAACCAAACGTATAAAATTACAAATAACGATAAACTACTGACACTGTATGACAAAAAAAAGAAAATACCAAAACCATTTTATAACAGAGTACGATCAGATTTACTATTCCTCAACCTATCCCTACCCATTTGTATATCCCCAGCTTACGAACCCCCCCCCCCCCCCCCACCATGGACTGTGAAAACACCAAAAATCATCACGAGATTAAACGAGTTTAGCAAATATTCAACCAGTCATCAACTGATATTACAAAATCTCAAGATCATCTTAAGTCAATACAACGAATTTACTCAAATTTACACAGATGCGTCAAAATCTGATGAAGGAGTAGGAGCAGCAGTAATATTACCAAAAACAAGAAAAACCTACACATTACCATTCGAATGCAGTGTCTACACAGCCGAACTATATGCATTATATGGTGCTATCACTGAAATTAATAGCTCCCAAATAGAGAAAGCTGTCATACCTACCGACTCCCTTAGCTCACTACAAACAATAAGCCACACCTACCCTACTAACATCATAGCAGCGAAAATTCAAAGGGCACTACTAGAAAGCCAAAATAAAGACAAAAAAATTGTTTTTATCTGGGTTCCCTCTCATATCGGAATATCAGGCAATGAAGAGGCGGACAAATGTGCTCGTGAAGCACGAAACGCAAATGATTCTATCATGGTAACGGACATTGTGAATAGTGATGCTAAAACTGTTATTAAATCAAAAGTGCAAAGTGCGTGGCAATCTCGATGGAACAACTCGACATCACATCTGAAAAAAAATAAAGCCAACAGTGAAGCCGTGGCCAGATCCTCCTGTGAATCGTTGATCCCTTGTGATAGTAACACGTCTCAGACTCGGGCACACAAATTTTACTCATTCATACCTTATTACGAAAGATCGCGAACCGATATGTGAAAAGTGTGGAATAAAACAAACGGTAAAACATTTTATGACTGACTGTCCGAAATTCAACTCAAAAAGAGCAAAATACAAGATTCCCACATCATTAGACCAAGCTGTTCTTACAATAACATTTTAATGTTTCTAAATGAAATTAATATTGTTAGCAAAATTTAAAAGACTAAGTTTGATACACTGTCCCTCGCTAATGACCCTCTGGGTTGATGCGATATAAATAAAATAAAAAAAAAAAAACCACAATAATGTTTTTTTATTTTTTATTTCGACGTTTCGGTAGCGTTCCAGCTACCGTTGTCAAGATTAACTATTTATAGTACAGAAATTATTTTTTGGTCCCTATCTGACACAACGAAAAAATTTGACAACTAGACAATCAATAATATTTTGAAGTTTAAGACTACAAAACTTTGTTGTCAAATTTTATTAAGGTCCATTCATAGTAGATCACACCTCTGGTAAAATGTGAAATAAAATATTTTATTTTATGACATTCTAACGATATGTAGTCCACTAGAAATGGAATCCAGTGAAGTGCACGTTCCAGGAACGGTTTTTATTGGGATAGCGCTTTTTTTCGCTTATTTTGGAAATTTTGTTAATAAAAACAGTTTTTTGTTATAGGGCCAGAATCATTTGTTCTAATGATAATCAATTCACAAAGGAGAAAACTTTGCTGAAAAATGTTTTAAATGCCAATAATTACCCGGCAGAATTTGTAAATAAAGAAATAAAGAATATAGAGAAGGGCTCATTGTTAATACCCCATAACAATAACAATAATATTAATAATTCAGCTAACATAATTTTTAAAAACTTGACAATACCGTATGTTAAGGGTTTATCAGAAAGAATTAAGAAAATTGGTAATCAATTCAATATTCGAACTAGCTTCAAATCTAGCAATACGTTGAAATCTGTACTAACAAAAACGAAGCCAAAAAATGAAGAACAATCTTCAAAAAACTGCATATATCAGATATCTTGTGAATGCGACAAATTCTATTTAGGTGAAACATCTAGACCATTGAAAGTCCGAATAAATGAACATAAAAAGTATATCAAAGATAGGGAGTTCTTTAAGTCAGGTATTTGCAAACATGCTTGGGAAGAGGGGCATAAAATTCAATGGGATTCGACAAAAATAATATTGAAAGAGCCCAATAATAAAAGACGAAAAATCAAAGAAAGTGCTTTAATACAACTAAATTCAGATAAATGTGTAGCTAGTATTTCATCCGAATGTAGTGAAATTTGGTTACCAATGTTAGAAAGAGAAATTTCCAATAATCAATTACCTGCGTTATCAGGATAGCATCATACGTTTTTATCCAGGTTTTCTTATGATTTATCTTTGGAATGGTTGTTAATCGATACACACTTCAATACACAAAATCACCAAACTGAATTATACATATTTTGAAAACAAAAATAATCATACCCAAAAAAGTAACAACAAACGCGTTTTTATTAACAAAATTGCCAAAATAAGCGAAAAAAAGCGCTATCCCAATAAAAACCGTTCCTGGAACGTGCACTTCACTGGATTCCATTTCTAGTGGACTACATATCGTTAGAATGTCATAAAATAAAATATTTTATTTCACATTTTACCAGAGGTGTGATCTACTATGAATGGATCTTAATAAAATTTGACAACAAAGTTTTGTAGTCTTAAACTTCAAAATATTATTGATTGTCTAGTTGTCAAATTTTTTCGTTGTGTCAGATAGGGACCAAAAAATGATTTCTGTACTATAAATAGTTAATCTTGACAACGGTAGCTGGAACGCTACCGAAACGTCGAAATAAAAAATAAAAAAACATTATTGTGGTTTGATTCCCAAAAAAATAAGAAAAAAGAACTTATTTTAATAGTGTAAAAACCTTTTCAACTATCAAGATTCGAGTGTTTACAGTGGCCCAGCGAAGTGGCGAAGAAAAATAGCGAGTGTAGCAGCAAGCGATAGGGACTAACTGACTGAACGACTGTAATTCAGGTACATTTCCTATTTTATTCCATTTTTTCCTTCATCTTAGGATCATTTGAACTATTAAAATTAGAAAGAGGTTGAGTTTAACAATATATTTAATTAACTATTGAAAACTAGTACAATTATTTCAATGAAAATACAATTAAAGTTTATTACAACTAGAAACACAATTTAGGCGGCATTTTACATGACAAAATATACGAGGTATGTTTCTTACAATTCTTAATTAAACAATTATAATACAATTTATTTTCTATTAAGTCTAGACAATTTATAATTGAATTTCATGAGGTTGGTTTAGAAAGATCAATTATACAATTATTTTAAAAGGTACAATTACTATTTTAGTTACAATTTTACACCTAGGAAGTAGGTACAATTAATTTTATACAATTATTTCAAAAGGTACAATTACTATTTTAGTTACAATTTTACACCTAGGAAGTAGGTACAATTAATTTTAAACAGTTGAACTAGGTATTTGACTAGAATTAAGGTGCAATTTTCTATTGTAGGTTATTTGTCAATAATTACAAGTTAAACCATAATAATGCCCCCAACAGACAATCACGACCTCACAAGTTTATACCGTAAAAAAAATTAAACAAAAACTCACATTATTAGAAAAATTCATAAATAGTATTAACATATCAGTTCCAGGAGTTAATGAAATCCAAATGCGATACGACAATCATTGAAATTTATTAGATGAATTTGACAAAGTCCAATCGATTATAGAGTCAGAATGTAAAGAGGATGACCTAAACGAACAATTTAACGAACGCGATACATTTCAAAATAGATATTATGTTGCTATTGCTTTTTTAAAACAATTTGTACACAATTTACAACCACGTCTAAATACAAGCATCGAACAAAATTCAAATTCAGGTCACAACGTTTCGTCGAACAATTTTGACCCTCTTCAGAATGTTTTACTGCCAAAGTTAAAATTACCCAACTTCGATGGAGAGTTTCATCATTGGCTTCAATTTAAAACCAATTTTAAAACGATTATACAGTGTGACCCATTTTGTTTGGAAGCACCCCTATAAAATCCGCATTTTTCAACCGATTTTGATTTAGTCTTTTTTGTTAGATTCAGTATCAAAAACAAAATTTGAGCACAAATTTTCATACCATAATAGCTATTTTCAAGGCCCTCTACGTTAATTTTTCTTTGCCAAAAAAGACGAAAGTATATTAGGCATTTTTTTTCTCAAATATGACTACACCACTGGATTCAGAATCATCACAAATGTAAACTATCAAAATTTTATAAAAAAAGTTTTATTAACAACAAAGTTATCACTACATGAATTTGGAAAAAGTTGTTTTTTAATTAATTTTTTACTAAGAATGTAGACACCTTTTAAAAATGGCAACATGGTAAACAAAAACTAGGACTCAAACATATTGCACTGTAAAAATTCGAAGCCGAAATTTTAAAAGACAGGATAATAGGTCCATTCTTTTTTGAGGGTAACATGAATGCCAATAACTTCATGGAATTCTTGGAAGGTGAGTTATCCGCAGTGATTGACGAACTGCCACTAGCAGAAAGAAGAAATTTGATATTTCAGTAAGATGGTTGTTCTGTACACTATTCTAGGATTGTCAGGCAGTGGCTTAACGAAAAATTTCCAAATGGTTGGATAGGTCGCGGTAGCGAGTTAATCGAATGGCCTCCTAGATCGCCCGATTTAACTACATTGGATTTTTATCTGTGGGGGCTTTTGACACAAAAAGTGTATAAGACACGTCCAAGGAATAGAGCAGAACTGTGTGACAGAATACGACAGGCTGTGATGCCTTTTGGCCTAAATATTAAGTTATTAATTATTTAAATTATTATTTAATAAATTCCCTTCAGCTAATTCCAATAAACCACGAATTGTTTTATAAATTATAAATATAAAGGTTGCACGTACGAGTCAATGTCAAAGCGTGAATAAATATAAACAGTATTATTTATATTTACTAAATGGTGAACTTGACTCGTGGTATAAATATGTAACGATAGTATTTTAAGAGGTCATTACAATTCAATTAAATTCAGTCGATTCATTCTACAGTATTCTAATTCATTCTAATTAGTATTCTAGTATTATTCATATTAGTGTTAGTAGTTAATGTATATTAGTAAAGTTTAAGTAATAAATAGAACATGGCCCTTCTACAATTCTAATGCACGCAGTATCCCTACTAGGATACACACATTACATGGCGATCCTGCAAACAATTGGAATTCTGTGAAACATGGGTGGTAAATCATCGAAGCAAGAGGCCCAGGAAAATGGTGTGGTCAACAGCAATTTCATAGTCCAGGAAGAGAAAATGGAAGCAGACCTGGAGGTGAAGACTCTCATTTACATCATTGTGGTTGTTTTGGTGCTACAATTCGTACGGTCCGTATACAAAACATACAGAAGACAAATGAAAAGGGAGATAAGAAGAAATATACAGCAAAGCACGCTGAATCTTTAGGATGGTGAGAATCTTTTTTTGTAAACTTTAAGGGTATATTCTGTTTTGTTGTTGTTGGGTTAATATTTGATATTTTATTTAAATTTCCTCTCATTGATAATGAATCAATTAATTTTAAATGTCCTCGAGTGATGGAAATACAGTAACGTGGGATGAATTTGAGATTAGATTGAATTTAATTCTAGAAGATATACGTAAAAATAGTAAGCGAGTTTTAAAAAAGGAGGTTCCTAAAAGTTTAGAAAGTCGTATAGATATAATAAATAAGTTGTGTGATTCATTTAATAATTTCTCTAGGTTTTAATCAGAATTGGTATAAGTTAGATGAGAATCAGCAGAATACATGCATTTTATATTTTGACAAAATCAGGGATAAGGTAGAGAAAGCATTTCAAGTGTTAGATTGTCAGTATAAAGTTCCGTCTCAATTAATTACGCGTGATAATTTAATTATTAAAGAAGTATTAGAGACAACAAGCAAAGATAAAGAGGATAAAATGGCATTAAGTATGAGTGATTTTTTCAATTTAGCTGGTAAGATATTACCAAACGAGTTTAATGGAGATACAAGCAAACTACAATCTTTTGTAGATGCGGTTAGCTTACTACAAGTATACGCAGCAGAATATGAGAGAAATGCTGTGTTATTCGTGAAAACGAGACTGACTGGAAAAGCTAGGGTTTTGATTACTACTGAAAATTCTCTGAGAGAAATAGTAGATACACTTAAGAAAGGACTCAGAGGAGACAGCACTAGTTTGATAAGTGCTAAACTAAGTAAACTAAGGCAAAATAATAAAGATCTCGTCGGATATGCTTCCGAAATGGAGAAACTGACCGAAAGTTTACAAGCCGCGTATTTGGCAGAAGGAATGCCAGTACACTTAGCAACGAAGTATACTACAGAAGCAGCAGTGAAATCATTGCTAGACAACGCAGCTTCAGAACGGGTAAAAACCGTTATAGCAGCTGGAAACTTTACGACACCACAAGAGGTGATGACTAAACTGGTTTCCATCAATGTGGGAAACAATCAGGCAACAGAGAGTGTTCTGCATTATAAGGCAGATAGGAATAAGTTTGTGTCGGGAAATAGGTATTTTCCTCAACGAAGACACTCTTATGCTAGTAGTAATGGAGGGAATAACTTTCATAGAAAAGGTAACTACGACAATAATAGGAGATTCCAGGAGAATCAAGGAGAAAGGAGATTCAATGGTTATAGAGGTAGTTCAAATGAGTATAGGGAAAGACCTAATAATTGGTTCAACAATAATTATAGGAATGTAAGAATGTGTGAAAGTGAAGAAAGGAGAGAGGAAGATGAACAAAAAGAATTGGGGTTTTGAAAAAGAAAGGTGAAAAATCCAAAATTTTAAATAACTTGCATAATAATAATCGTTATATTTATAACTTTGATTTAACTCTTTCAAACTTTGTGCAAATTAAAACTGACATATCGGATAATATAGATACTTTTATATTAGATACAGGTGCAGATATATCGTTATTAAAAATTTCAGATAATTTTCCACATCACTTAATAAAAACAACACAAATTTTAAATATTAAAGGAATAACTCAGGGAGAAATTAAAACTTTGGGTACAATAGAAACTTTTCTTTTTATTAAGGGTGTAGCATTTAAACATTGTTTTCATGTAGTAGAGGAGGAATTTCCTATACCTACGAATGGAATTCTAGGTAGGGATTTCATAAGAAATTATAATTGTATTTTAGATTATTCAGAATTAAAATTATACATAGATTGTAAATCTAGGAATACAGTAACATTAGAAATTTTTGATAATCCTGAATATGATACTGTGGCAATACCGCCTAGATGTGAAGTCTATCGGTTGGTAGAAAGTTTCAAAAACTTAAGACAGGATAAAGTTGTCGAGCAACAAGAACTATTACCAGGAATATTTATAGCAAGATCTATTATATCAAAAACTAATCCTTATGTCAGAATTTTAAACACAAATTATGAAAGCAAGTCGATAAATACAAACAATATTAAAATATTGGATTTAAATTTATTTCATGTATATGCTGTGAAGAATGAAAGTAAGAATAGGATGAAAGAATTAAGAAAAACATTAAATTTAGAGGTACCAGAATACGTGAGGTGTAAGCTAATAAATCTTTGTGAGAATTTTTCAGATATTTTTGCTTTAAAAAACGACATTTTAACGCATAATAATTTTTATGAGCAAAAGCTATTGGTAAAAGAAGATACTCCAGTATATATTAAAAATTATCGCACGCCACACTCTCAATCTTCAGAACTTAATAATCAGGTCCAAAAGTTATTAGAACAAGGTATAATTGAATCTTCAATCTCAGATTATAACAGTCCAGTTTTACTTGTTCCCAAAAAGGCAATCAATGGAGAGAAGTCTTGGAGACTTTGTATAGATTTCAGGCAATTGAACAAGAAAATAGTCACAGATAAATTTCCATTACCCAGAATAGATTCGATCTTAGATCAGTTAGGGAGGTCGAAATGGTTTTCAGTCATAGATCTTATGTCAATTGTCAGGTTTTCATCAAATTCCCTTAGAACAGTCTTCAAGGAAATATACATCTTTTAGCACAGAAAAAGGTTATTTTCAGTATACAAGATTACCATTTGGTTTAAATATAAGTCCAAATAGTTTTTCAAGAATGATGCCCATAGCATTTTCAAGATTAACTCCAGAAAAAGCATTTCTTTATATGGATGATATAGTCGTAATAGGGATGTCAGAAAATCATCATTTAAGTAATCTCGAAAGGGTGTTTAACACTTGTCGGAAATTCAACCTTAAATTAAATCCACAAAAATGTCAATTCTTCAGGCGAGAAGTAACGTATTTAGGACACAATTTGTCCAGTGAAGGGCTTCTACCCGATAAGGCAAAATATTCAGTCATTGAGAAGTATCCAGTGCCCAAAAATGCAGAAAAATCTAAAAGGTTCGTAGCATTCTGTAACTATTACAGACGTTTCATTCCAAATTTCGCTGAAATATGCATACCTCTCAATAAATTATCTAGGAAAAATGTAAAATTCGAGTGGTCAGAAGACTGCGAAAAATCATTCCAAATACTAAAATCGGCATTAATTCAGCCGCCTATTCTGAAATATCCAGATTTCAATAAAAAATTTATATTGACAACAGACGCATCAAATATTGCGTGTTCTGCAATACTTAGCCAGGAATACGAAGGTATAGATCTACCTATAGCTTATGCTTCGCGAGGTTTTAAGAAAAGTGAATTAAATAAACCTATAATCATGAAAGAACTGTTAGCTATCCATTGGGGAATTAATCATTTTAAGTGTTATTTATATGGCTCTCCACATTTTATTGTGAAAACGGATCACAAGCCGTTAACACATCTTTCTTCGATGACAGAACCAACTTCGAAACTTACAAGAATTAGACTAGACCTAGAAGAATACAACTTCGAAATACAATATTTGAAAGGAAATTCAAATTATGCGGACATCATTTCAAGGATATCCATAAATGAATTAAAAGACTTGTACATTGACAATGCTCACGTTTTAGCAATAACGAGGTCAAAAACTCGTCAGAATAAAGCTCAGCCTATAGGAGAAGATAAAATAGTTTCCACAGAAATAAAGGAAGATATTCGCAAGCCAGCAGTATATAAAGTACTGAATAATTTAGAGGCGCATAAATTACCAATTCTGCAATTTGAAAATAACCGTGTTTCGTTAAGGATGAACATACGGATCAAAAACAGGATGAGATTTAGCCAAGCCTTATTAAATACCGATATAGTTAACTTTGATTTAGGTCAAACGTTAGTTCAGCTTGATAAGCTAGCGGTAAATAATGAAATAAAAGGGATGAAAATTTATATGAATGATATTATTTTCACACAGTGCACTATAAAAGAGTTTATGGAAAAAGGAAACAATTCGTTAAAAAACGTACAAATATGTATTTGCGATATACCTAAGATGGTGGAAGAAGAAAAAGAAAAGCAACAGATTTTAGAAACTTATCATAATGATCCTTTATTTGGAGGTCATGTAGGAAATAACAGGCTATTGAAAAAATTAAGAGCGAATTTTAGATGGAAAAAGATGTAAGAAAATATATTAAGCAATGTCACAAGTGTCAAGTCAATAAAGCGAAGAATAATCACAAAGAAGAATTTGTATTAACGGATACAGCAGAAAAACCATGGGATATAACATATATAGATACGGTCGGTCCTTTTCCACAAAGTGAAAATGGTAACCGTTATTGCATCACAATGTTATGTGAATTAACGAAATATGCAGTAATAATTCCAGTTAAAAACAAAGAAGCGAACACGATAGCTCGTGGAATTTTTGAAAATTTCATACCAAATTACGGTCTGATGAAACAAATTAGGACAGATTTAGGCACAGAATATAAAAATGAAATATTCAAAGCTTTAACTAAAATGTTAAATATTAGTCATAATTATTCAACAGCATATCATCATCAATCTATAGGAGGTTGTGAGAAATTACATAGAACGCTTAATGAGTATGTGAGACACTTTATAAATGAAAGTAAGGATGATTGGGATGAATGGTGTAAACTATTTGCTTATGGCTATAATACGACTCCAAGCTCTTATCATGGTTATACGCCATTTGAATTATTGTTCGGTAGACGTGCTAACTTACCCGAGAATCTAACAAACGACATTGAGCCATGCTATAATATTGATGAATATCAGAATGAGTTAAAATATAAACTGCAGGTAGCTCATCAGAGAGCAGAGAAATATTTAACCAAATATAAACTGAGTAGACAAAGTCAAAATAGTAAGGTAGCTAATCCAGTTGATTTTAAAATAGGGGATTCAGTTTTAGTAAAGAGGGAAAATAGAACCAAACTCGAATCTCAATATATAGGTCCATTTACAGTCACAGAGGTGAGTTATGTTAACTGTAAAATCAAATTAGAATCAGGTGTGATAAAAGAAATACACAAAAACAGAATCCATCCTTATTGTAAAATGAATTAAAAATTGTAAATCGAAAGTGCGAGTGAGTTTATAAACATTTCCGAATGGTAAACAAAGTGTTATAACAAACATTATAAACAAGGAGTGATAGTAAATAAATTCGGATAACAAATAATAAAAACATTGAAGTGAAAATAAATAAACATGACAACATACATTAGTTTATAAATATAGGTGACCATAGGTTAATGACATTATGTAATAATCAGTTATCATCTATTCGTAGGATATTTGTAATTCATTTCATTAGGGGGAAAGGAAGCTCAACGGAATTTATTCTTTTTGTAAAAGGGGAAGGTGTGATGCCTTTTGGCCTAAATATTAAGTTATTAATTATTTAAATTATTATTTAATAAATTACCTTCAGCTAATTCCAATAAACCACGAATTGTTTTATAAATGATAAATATAAAGGTTGCACGTACGAGTCAATGTCAAAGCGTGAATAAATATAAACAGTATTATTTATATTTACTAAATGGTGAACTTGACTCGTGGTATAAATATGTAACGATAGTATTTTAAGAGGTCATTACAATTCAATTCAATTCAGTCGATTCATTCTACAGTATTCTAATTCATTCTAATTAGTATTCTAGTATTATTCATATTAGTGTTAGTAGTTAATGTATATTAGTAAACTTTAAGTAATAAATAGAACATGGCCCAGTGATACAGGTAGTTGTTTTATTCCTGTAAGATGACCCACCGAGTGACCCGCCGCACCACCTATTCAGAGGCCCTTCTACAATTCTAATGCACGCAGTATCCCTACTAGGATACACACATTACAAGGCGTGTGCTGGAATAACGCCACATGAAATAAAAAAGCGCTAAGACATAGTCGCAAAAGATACGAGAAATGTGTGGAAATTAACGGAGGTCTAGTCGAGGCTGCAAAAATGTAGAATTCAATTATTATTAAGTAGTTTAATAATCAAAATGTATTGGTGTTAATTTGTATTTTCGTCACATCAGCACAATTTTACATTACTCTCAGAAGCTATAACTCCAGAACAGGTTAAGGTATCGGCTTCGAATTTTTACAGTGCAATATGTTTGAGTCCTAGTTTTTGTTTACCATGTTGCCATTTTTAAAATGTGTCTACATTCTTAGTAAAAAATTAATTAAAAAACAACTTTTTCCAAATTCATGTAGTGATAACTTTGTTGTTAATAAAACTTTTTTTATAAAATTTTGATAGTTTACATTTGTGATGATTCTGAATCCAGTGGTGTAGTCATATTTGAGAAAAAAAATGCCTAATATACTTTCGTCTTTTTTGGCAAAGAAAAATTAACGTAGAGGGCCTTGAAAATAGCTATTATGGTATGAAAATTTGTGCTCAAATTCTGTTTTTGATAGTGAATCTAACAAAAAAGACTAAATCAAAATCGGTTGAAAAATGCGGATTTTATAGGGGTGCTTCCAAACAAAATGGGTCACACTGTATGTGACAATACAAATTTAAATGAAAATCAGAAATTTCAATTTTTAAAAGCGTCTCTAGATGGGTATGCTTCTCGATTTATTTAAGGTTTAGACAGTACAGACAAGCCATTTGAAAGAGCTTGGAACCTTCTATGTGAAAGATTAGATAAAAAACAATTCTTAATCGATAGCCATTTTAAGTCTATTCTAGGTGTGCAAAATATTACTAGAGAAAATTTCGTAAGTTATTAACATCGCTAGAAGGCTTAGAGTTAACTAAAGACAGTTTATACGATTTCTTTATTATTCATATTGTGTCTAATAAATTGGACAAAAATACAATTCGTGACTGGAAAGAAATAAAATATCATACTGACTTACCAACTTTGGAAGAATTTATGAATTTTCTTAAAGACAAATCTGACATTTCACAATGTTTGGACGATACTCAACAATCAACTAAATCTCTTGGCAATTTTAGTAAAAATAAAAACAATCCAGTACATATGCTTTTATCAACTAATAAATCATTGTCCTGTAATTTTTGTAAACAAGTTCATACAATTTATAAGTGCCCTCAGTTTTTAGCTTTAAATATTGATACAAGTATTCAGAAGGTTAAAAATTTAAAGTTATGCGAAAACTGTTTACTTGCAGGTCATGATAAACAAAACTGTAAACACGGCAATTGTACAATATGTAAAAGAAAACATAATACACTGCTTCACAAACAATACAATGCACTACCCCCGGCAAGCAATGTTTCTAATGAACCAACAACGTCGATGAATATGGTTGTGAACCGCAATTCGAACACGATTTTGAAAGCTGAAACTTTCACCAATTCACTATTATCTACCGTCACATGTCAAATTAAGGACAACCAAGGCAATTTTCATCAAATAAGAGCACTGCTGGATTGTGGAGCTCAATCCAATATAATAACTGAAAAGGCTTGTAGTTTACTGAATATAACATTGTTACCTACCAATGTCTCAATTTCTGGAATTGGTCAAAATGTATCTCATATAAATAAAAGGTGTTCTATTACACTTTTTTCTTGCGTTAATGATTGTAAATGTACAATTTCATGTCTAGTCGTCCCTGTAATAACTGGTAATATTCCATTTGCTTATTTTAATCCTAGCACATTAAACATACCCGAACAGGTTCAATTATCTGATCCTAGCTTTGGATGTCCACAAGATGTCGATTAATTGCTGGGTGCAAATATGTTCTGGGATTTGTTATTAAACGAAAAAATAAAGTTGAACAATAATATGTTACACCGTCTTTGGATGGATAGTAACAGGTGCGCTTCCAATTGACACTAATAAAATAATGATGTGTAATTTCTCAAAGATTCATATTCCTGAAGACGACCAGTTAAAGAAATTCTTGGAAATCGAAGAAATAAAAGATCGTAATCAATTTTTATCTCAAGACGACATTGAGTGCGTGTCTTTATTTAACGAAAATACTTTCCGCATAGAAAATGGTCAATTTGTAGTAAAATTTCCATTAAAACAGTCCCCAGAACTATTGGGCAGTTCTAAACCTGATGCAATTAAAATATTTAAAACATTAGAAAGACGATTCGCAGATGTTCAATTTAAACAATTATACACCGATTTTATCCAAGAATATGAAACTTTAGGTCATATGACTAAATTAACTATTGAACCCGATGGAGTTCAATACTTTTTACCACATCATGGCATTTTAAAAGAAATGAGTACCACAACTCGTTTACGCGTGGTTTTTGATGGGAGTTGTGAGACATCTACAGGGTGGTCGCTTAACGATCTACAATATATCGGCCCTAAGGTTCAGAATGACATTATAAATATTCTACTACGATTTCGAACATACAAATTTGTAGTTTCCGCTGACGTATCAAAAATGTATCGTTAAATCTTAGTAGATCGAGAACACAGACCGTTACAACAGATATTATGGCGCGATAATCCCGAAAAGAACTTTTGTATTTATCAATTGAATACGGTCACATATGGAACCCGATCTGCCCCATATCTGGCTATCAAGTGTTTTAAGACGGTAGCTGAACACAATATCAAGCAATACCCTAAAGCTTGTGAAACAATATTACATGACACGTACGTGGATGATTTGTTGACCGGTTCTAACGATTTATTAGAATTGCAAAAACTATGCAAATAAATCTATGATGTTTTAGCATCGGCTAAGTTCATTTTAAGAAAGTGGATTTCTAACAATTTTAAAGTAGTAAGTGGTTTCAAAGATAACAATATTTCAAATGCAATTTTAGATATAGGTGATAAAGAAAGCTGCAAAATCTTAGGAATTCAATGGGACAATAAATGTGACATTCTAAAATATACAATTAAACAATCTACTCCTCGAAACACAATTACCAAAAGACACATTCTTTCAATTATAGCCCAAATTTACGATCCTTTGGGACTATTAAGCCCTACAATTGTTATTGCAAAATTAATCATACAGAAGTTATGGTCCCTACATATTTGCTGGGATGAGCCTGTCCCACAGAATCTAGAACAAACGTGGTATCGATTTCAGAATAAACTTGACAGTCTAAATCAATTATCAATTCCTAGAAATGCTATTTCTATAAATTATGTACTTACAGATGTCCATTGCTTCTGCGATGCATCAAGAGATGCCTATTCATGTTGTATATACTTACGGAGTGTTGATGATACTGGAAATTATAATGTTCAATTACTGTGTGCCAAGACCAAGGTGTCACCACTGAAGACGATAACAATTCCAAAACTAGAATTGTGTGCTTGTCTTTTAGGAGCACAACTAATAAATATTGTAATCAATGCCCACAATTTGAAAAATATTCGTTATTGTTTGTGGTCCGATTCTAAGTCGCCTTGTGCTGGATTAACACAGAACCAAATTTATTACAGACTTTTGTTGCTAATCGCACATCTAAAATACAATCTCTCACAAACATTGAGGATTGGAGGTATGTTAATACAAAGGAAAACCCTGCGGACTTAGCATCTCGAGGTATAATGCCTAAAATGCTGATGTCGAGTACAATTTGGTGGCAAGGACCTCAATTTTTATTGTTGCCATCATCAGATTGGCCAATTACTAATTTTTCAATTTCTAAATGCGACCTCCCCGAACTAAGAAAATCTAAAACTATCCTAGTTACGTCACAATATACACAAAAGTGTGATCTATTCACAAAATTTTCCAGTTTACAACGATTGAAAAGAGTTACAGCATACTGGCATGCGTTTTATCAATAATGCGCGAAAATCTGGTACCAAAGCTATTGGCCCATTATCAGTTGAAGAATTGGACAATACCAATATTATTTTAATCAAATTATCTCAAATGGAATCATTTTCCGATGAGTTAAAATCACTTCTTAAAAACAAGCGATTGGTTGCTAAACACAAATTTGCATCATTAGCCCCCTTCATTGATGAGAAAGGAATCATCAGAGTGGGAGGACGATCAAAAAACACTTACCTACCATTTAATGTCAAACATCCAATCTTACTGTCAACTAAACATAATTTTACTAAGCTAATTTTTAATCATAAACATATTCAATTGTTACACCCAGGACCACAATTATTATTAAGCTCGGTTCGACAATTTTACTGGCCTGTTGGTGGTTCTATATTAGCCAAACAAACAGTGAGAAATTGCGTAAACTGTTTTAAGTTTAATCCTATATCATTTTCTTGTCTAATGTCAAATATCCCAAATGAAAGAATTAGGCCTAAATCACTTTGGGTTCGTAGAAAAATAATACTATTCAGTTCAGTGGTTCATGATAGAATCGCTTCTTAACAATATATTTTTTAAACAATTTAACTAACCATCATGTTTCATACGTTGCAAATAACTAACATAATTACTTAATATCAAAACAATTTGAAGAAAGCTGTGTTGGGCATTTTATATTTAAGACAATTGCAAAAGATTTGATACTCGTTTTGATATTTAATTATTTATTATATGACTTAAGAGTGTTTGTAAACATTACTGTATTTTTCCATCACAACTCCTTTGGGGAAAACAAAAAAAATTGTGCGTTAACACGTGAACAAGTTTCATAACCTAGAATTAATAGTTTATTTTTATTTTGTAAATATATTTTGGAAGGCGTTTTAAATACTTAATTAGGTAATTTCTCATATATTATAATCGCTGTAAATTTACCACAGCCGCAGTTTAAGTTATTTCAAATGCAGCGAATTTTTCAATAGCAACGAAAGGCAAAGGAATATTTAAGCGACCACGATTGTGCGCATAAAACAAAAAGTAGTACCTCCAGAGACCTAGGTACGAGCAGTACGATCGAATATCGCCGTATGTGTTAAAAACGCCATTTTTATGGACAATTTAGTTAATTCAGTTAATTTAGTGCAAGTAAGACTAGCAATTCGAATCCGCGGTGAACTGTGGGAATACCTCGTGAACTACAACATCCTCTGAGCTGGCCAGCATTGCAGGAGAGAAGATAAAGTACCGGTAAGTCGCTTTCCAGTTTTTTCGTTGCTACATATATATATCGCTTTTTTTGTTGTTATGTTTGAATCATTTTGTTTCAAACACTGTGGATAATTTACAGCCCTAACTCAGCTTCCATTTTTCTTGAGCTATTGCTCGAGTGGTCCTTCGAAAGTTTTTTCATTAAAACTATTGCCCCTCGAAAACATTGGTCCCGGTTCGAGCCGGATCCAGAACATCTTAAAATACGGTGTTTCGAACGCATTCCAAAAAAAAAATATATATATATATACATTTTTAGGTGAATTTATAAATTCATAATTTTTTAATTATTAGTCTCGCTTGACCTCCATTAAATTTGAGTATTTCAGGCCATCAAGGTGTAAAAATTATAAGTATCGAACGCGCATAGTAATTAGACATACTACTCCCACTTTCTCTGAATTTACAATTATTAATAATTCTAGTTCTTATCTTGGTACATCACCGTTTGTTTACATTTCAATCAATTAAAATCAAACTTTCAAAATTGCTAATACTCGCTCACCTGAGATAGAAACATTTTTCCAAAATATCAGGATGTCGGCTCAATTAAAGAAGATTGAAGCGCTTCGCAATGTACACATTAATCGAATGAAATGGCTGCATCAATTAGCTAAAGACTGTGTTGATGATGAAAGCAAAAGATCGCTATTACAGGTTAGAATTCTAGATATTGACGATATTAAACAAAATTTTCTTATATATCAAAATCAATTGTTTGAGGCTTATGCACAAAATCTAGAAAGATTTGACGAAGAAACTCCTTTTCTTCAAAATTTTGAGGATGCTTATTACGAAGTCAAAAACATTGGAACACAAATTTTTGAGACTAAACCAGAAACGCAGTCTGCTGCACAAGTCACTTCACCTCAAAGTTCAAATGTTTCCGATCCTGATCGCTTTATCGCTTCGCTAATGCCTAGGTTACGTATAGTAGAATTTCATGGTGATCTTACGAAGTTTCCCACATTTATTGATATGTATAATAGTTCTATACACAATAATCCAAATATTCCTACACACGCTAAATTTAATTTACTTCTGTCGTACCTAAAAGGGCCGCCGCTAAATGTTGTTAAGCATTTACCAATAAATGATGCAAATTATATAATCGCTTATAATGCGTTACTTAAACGCTACCATAATCCACGGTTATCTGCTCAAACCTACTGGCGATCGCTATTTAATTTTCCTCCAATAAGAGATGAAAATCCCGAAACTCTGCGCACACTTTTAGATGTATTTTCTGAAAATATCGAGGCACTTAAAACTCTTGATTACGATCCATCCCAATGGTGTTTTCCACTCGCGAATATTTTATTAGATAAGTTACCGGAAGTGCTACTTTCCCGCTTTGAGCTCGCCAATCAAAAGGCCAACGAGATGCCTAAATATCAAGAAATCTTCGATTTTCTTGAGGCACAGTGTCATTCCCTTTATTCACTTCAATCTAAAAATAAGCCCAAAATTTATAAAAATATGTATACAAACAATAAAAGTAATAATGGATATCACACTAAAACTTTATTAAGTACGCAACCAGTCCATAGCAATCACACTCATCTCAAATGTATCGTTTGTGGTGATAACTCGCACTCAATTTATTTCTGTACTGTCTTTAAAAATAAACCTGCATACGAGCGCTTCACTTTCGCAAAACAAAAAAAACTTTGTTTAAATTGTTTGAGTTTTTTACACGATACAAGCTCATGTCAAAGCTCACGCTCCTGTCGCTTTTGCCCAGGAAATAAAAGACATCATTCTTTAATTCATGTAGATCGCAACTCTAATAATAATTCACAATATCCCCAAATAAATTCTAACGTTAATTTTTCTCAACAAATTCCAAATCATATCTCTACTCATTCTTCGGCTCTCTTGCCACAAAGTTGTCAGCAACCCTCCATGACGTCTGCGTCAAGTTTTTCGCTACAAAATCATTTGCCGCATCAGTCAAGCAATAATAGTTCCATTAATCTCGCACAACAAGGTATCACTCCTTCATTTTATGCAGTTCAAAATTCGCCCAACCAACATACACCGTCTGATAATCAACCGGAAATTTCCGCACCTTCGCGCAATACTTCGGAAAGTAACTTTATGCAAACTAATACTCATTGTGGTTTTACTACTGCTCAATCAAAAACGTTATTGTCTACCGTGCAGGTTCAAATCCAGGACATTCGTGGTAGTTTTCAAAAAGTAAAAGCTATTTTAGATAGTGGTTCAGAAAGTACTTTTTGTAGTTTAAAATTGGCTCAACAGTTAGGACTGCCTAGGAAATCTTGTCACTCAAAAATTCAAGGTATTGGAGGAAATAGTATGACATCAGATCTTGGTACAATTTTTTTAAATATATGCAGCATTCAAAACCCTAATACTTTTGTATCAACACATGCTCTGGTTGTGCCAAAAGTATGTACTAATTTACCCTCTGAACAAATAAATATTGATACTTGGCATTTTGTCAAAAACTTACCCTTGGCCGATCCAACTTTTAATACTCCTGCTCCTATTCATTTATTAATTGGTATGGATTTATACCCATTAATAATTCAAGGGGAAAAATTAATTAGCTCAAACCCGAATCACCCGTTTGCTATGAATACTATTTTTGGATTTATTCTAATGGGACCAATTAATCGCTCCTTAAATCAACCCTTATGTCCAGACCCCCCAATTAACGCTTTATTTTGTCAGAATGAAAATGACCTGCTCTCCAATTTAGTTTCCACATTTTGGGAGATCGACACGGTTCCGCAGAAAACATCTTTAAAACCTGAGGATGAAATATGTGAAAATTATTTCCAAGAAACTTGGTCGCGTGATAATGATGGCCGATATGTGGTCTCGTTACCTTTTAGAGAGATTGGTATCAATTCACCCCAGTTTCCAGGTATGAAACAAATTGCCCTTAGTCGTTTTTTGTCTCTGGAAAAAAGGTTATTGAGAGATGAAACTTTGTATTTGGAATATTCTAAATTTATGAAAGAATATCTCGATCTTAACCACATGGAAGTCGATATACAAAACGAATTAGATAGTTATTATATACCTCATTTCGCAGTAATTAAAAATGAAGCTCTTACTACAAAGTTACGTGTAGTCTTCAATGCCAGTGTTCCAGATCCCATTTCCAATATTTCGCTTAATCAGATTTTATTACCAGGGCCTAAATTACAAAAGGACATAGTTCAAATTTTGTTGAATTTTCGCATTAATCCAGTTACGTTAACCTGTGACATACAAAAAATGTATCGCGGAATCAAAGTAACGCCGGCGCATCAAAAATATCAAAAGATATTTTGGCGATTTAATCCCACTGACCCAGTTTCCGTTTATAAATTAAACACTGTTACGTATGGTGTCAATTGTTCACCATATTTGGCTTTACGCGTTCTTCAGCACTTAGCTGAATCCGAGTACGAAAATTTCCCTCGCGCCGCTAATGTAATCCTAAATGACACATACATTGATGATGTCACGACTTCGTGTTCTTCCGTAGAGGAAGCTCTAAGTTTGCAAAAGGAACTCACGCTTTTGCTTGGAAAGGCTGGTCTTAAATTACATAAATGGTCTAGTAATAAAACCGAAGTTCTTTCACTTGTAGATCCTTCTTTAGTAAATCCTGCGGCACTTTCAATGGATTCTGATGATATCACAAAAGTTTTAGGTCTATGTTGGCACCCTTCGGCAGATGAATTTCGTTTCAATGTAAGGCCTGGTGAAGGAAAATGTTCAAAAAGAACTCTTTTGTCCTTCCTTGCCCGCTGCTACGATCCCCATGGTTATTTAACCCCGGAAACTTTTACCCTAAAATACCTAATTCAACAAATGTGGCAATCCGGCATATCTTGGGATCAAACTCCAAGTAACACCATTGTACGTCAATGGGAGTGTTATAAAAGTGAATTTAAATGGTTAGAGGATTTTCGTTTACCTCGTCATATAGACATTACCAATGCAGAATTTATAGATATTTGTGGATTTGCTGATGGCAGCGAACTGGGATATGCTTGTGTTATTTATTTACGAGTTTTTCGTCGTAATGAATACTTTGTTTATTTCGTTATCTCAAAAAGTCGAATCGCTCCTTCTAAAAAAGTCTTAAGTATTCCTAGGATTGAACTTTTAGCCGCTACCCTTCTTTCTGAAATGTTGAGATATACGTATGAAACGTTCTCAATGAAAATTAAAATAAATAATATTTATGCTTTCTCGGATGCAATGGTCGTATTGCACTGGGTGAAATCGCATCCAAGTAAATGGAAATCATTTATCGCGAATCGCGTCTCTTTAATTCAGGAAAATGTTGGTCCTGAATGTTGGTTTTATGTGCCTACTCACTTAAATCCCGCGGATGTCGCAAGTCGCGGCTGCTCACCAAGTGACCTTTTGCACCATCCTCTATGGTGGGCTGCGCCAGATTTTTTACAAACGTCCTTAGATAGATGGCCAGTAAAAAATAAATTTTTGAAAAGCTCTGAGTATCTAGAATCAGAAACACGCAAACATGTTGCGTTAACTGCTATACAAAGTAAAGGTGAAAATGAAAATTTCTTGGATGTATTGTTAAAGAATAATTCAGATTTTTGCACAACTCAGTTTTGTCTGGCGAGAGTTCTGCGCTTTATTAATAACTCAAGAGTACCCAAACAAGAAAGAAAATTGAGCAATATTGATTTCTCCGATCTTTTTTCTGCGTTAAAATGCTTGGCCAAGTATGAACAAAACAAATATTTTACGGATATAATAGAAAATATTAAAAATAATGCGAAATGTATCAAACCGATACAAAAATTATGTCCAATTCTTGATAAAGAAGGACTTCTTAGAGTCGGTGGTCGAATTCAACAAGCTGCTATTTCTTATAGTCAAAAGCATCCAATTATCTTGCCGCGTGAAAGCCGACTTGCATTTTTATATGTTGAATATATGCACAAAACATATTTACATGTTGGTGTTCAAACCGTTCAATATTTAATAACACAAACTTTTTGGATTTTAAACGCTAAGAGACTCATTAAAACAGTTTTATCCAGATGTGTTCGTTGTTATAGGGTTAAACCTCAAGCGTATACACAAATTATGGGCCAACTGCCTTCTTATCGAATAATACCCCAGAAGCCGTTTCTATTTAGCGGGGTAGATTTTAGTGGTGCCATATCTATAACGCTCAGCAAACATAGAGGAGTAAAGACTCAAAAAGCATACATCTGTCTATTTGTTTGCCTAGTTTCAAAAGCTATCCATATTGAGCTAGTTTCCGATCTTACCTCCGCAGCATTTTTAGCCGCACTTCGTCGGTTCGTCGCGCGCCGAGGTTGCGTCAAACAACTATTTTCTGACAACGGTACCAATTTCGTTAAATCAAATAAAGAACTGTTATCGCTTGCCCAAAAAGCTTGTACAAAGGAAGCAATCGCTTGGAATTTTATACCACCCTCAGCACCCCACTTCGGGGGTATTTGGGAATCAGGGATAAAATCCGTGAAACACCACTTAGTACGCACCATAGGTGAACAAATTTTTACTTATGAAGAACTTTATACGGTTCTGTGCCAAATAGAGGCGATACTAAATTCGCGTCCACTAACTCCGCAATCATCAGATCCACATGATTTGCAGGTTCTAACACCCGGACACTTTCTGACGCAAGGTCCTTTAATTTCTGTCCCTGATGAGGATTTTCTTCAACAAAATGAAAATCGCTTAACTCGATGGAATCTCATGCAACGCACTCAAGCTGACTTCTGGCGTCGATGGAGTAGAGAATATTTGAGTTCCCTCCAGGTAAGAAACAAGTGGTTAGAACCTTGCAAAGAGCCTAAGATGGGAACGCTTGTTCTCATCAAAGATGAGCTATTACCGCCACTGCAATGGCGCGTTGGGCGCATAACTGAAATATTTAAAGGACCGGATGGTCATGTTAGGGTGGCGACTGTTCAAACTATGTCGGGTAGTTTCAAAAGACCGCTTATCAAATTATGCCCCCTTCCCATTGATTCAGATGAAGGGATGTAGAAAAATAGTTATCATTTTGTTAAAAATTAACCCATTTTTGGTGGGCTGAAATGAACAAGTTTCATAACCTAGAATTAATAGTTTATTTTTATTTTGTAAATATATTTTGGAAGGCGTTTTAAATACTTAATTAGGTAATTTCTCATATATTATAATCGCTGTAAATTTACCACAGCCGCAGTTTAAGTTATTTCAAATGCAGCGAATTTTTCAATAGCAACGAAAGGCAAAGGAATATTTAAGCGACCACGATTGTGCGCATAAAACAAAAAGTAGTACCTCCAGAGACCTAGGTACGAGCAGTACGATCGAATATCGCCGTATGTGTTAAAAACGCCATTTTTATGGACAATTTAGTTAATTCAGTTAATTTAGTGTAAGTAAGACTAGCAATTCGAATCCGCGGTGAACTGTGGGAATACCTCGTGAACTACAACATCCTCTGAGCTGGCCAGCATTGCAGGAGAGAAGATAAAGTACCGGTAAGTCGCTTTCCAGTTTTTTCGTTGCTACATATATATATCGCTTTTTTTGTTGTTATGTTTGAATCATTTTGTTTCAAACACTGTGGATAATTTACAGCCCTAACTCAGCTTCCATTTTTCTTGAGCTATTGCTCGAGTGGTCCTTCGAAAGTTTTTTCATTAAAACTATTGCCCCTCGAAAACAACACGATTTTTTTTTCTTAATTTTAACTGGCATCACACGTTCATAGAATAGAATTTGATTATTTTTATTATTGATTATTTCATCTAAAATTGGTATACCTTCATTTGCGATTTCTTTTGAAAGGAAACGGGAAGTTTCATCAGAATCTGATTGTTCACTATAATTGTGAATTGATTCTGTATAGTTTGGGGTAACTATTTGAACGTCTGATAGGATATTAACTTTGGAGATATGATTGCTTGGACCACTTTCTTCGAAATCTCCATCAGAGATGTAATTTCGTGGGTCGTCAGCTATTTTTCGTTTTTTATTTATGTCACCTGGGTTATTTGATACTGATTCTGTTTCTAAAGTGTTTACTAGCACTCAACTTAAAGGGTCGGCATTGCTATTTAATTTTCCTGGTTTATAAGCTATTTTATAATCAAATTCCTTTAATCTAAGGCGCCACCTTACTAATTTAGAGTTTGGTTCTTTTAAATTGAATAATTGCTCAACAATGTACCTAAGTCGTATGTTGATCGGAAATCTTGGTTAAAATAAATAATTTGAGATATCTCATCAAATATAAAATCGTTATTAAAAACATCTCTTTTATTTTCATATTTTTTAAATGTTTCGTCATTAATAAATTGGTTGCAGTACTACACTGTTAACAGAACGTTTTAAAATTTCTACTAACCCTGGGTGATCAGTCCTTTTTTCAGTAGGATTTAAAACTTCTTGTTCGCTTGACAATTTCTAGTTTTTTGTTTGCGCTCGCGTCATCACATTCATTGTATCATTAATGCTTGTACTCATACTCTTAAGCTCATCCAATTCTATACTTTTACGGGATAAAGCAACTGCTGTAACGTTGTCAGCACCTTTAATATAATGTATTACAAAATCATATTCCTCTAATGTTAACCTAAATTTTGTTAATCTACTTGACGGGTTTGTCATCCCAAATAAGATATAACAAAGGGCGGTTATCTGAAAAAATCTCGAATTTCCTAAGATACAGATAAGGCCGGAAGTGCCTAACACTCCATACAATGGCTAATAATTCTTTTTTTATAGTACAGTAATTTTTTTCATATTTATTTAGAGCACGAGATGCGAAAGCAATAGGCTTGTCATCACCATTACTCAAAACCGAGCCTATGGTTTGACTACTTGCATAGCACTTGAGAATAAAAGTATTATTTTCTGAGAAATCTTGATATTGCAGCACAGGTGGACTCATAAGTGCCCCCCTTAAAGTTTCAAAAGATACCTGACATTTTTCTGTCCAATTAAAGATTTTTCCTTTCCTAGTACCTAAGTCCATTTAATGGTTGGGCTATTTGAGCAAAATTTTTGATAAATTTTCGGTAATAGTTTGCAAAAGCAACAAAACGTTTTACATCTAAATTTTGTGGTGTTGGATAAAGCGAAATTGCTCTAGTTTTTTCTGGAACAGGAGAAATTCCCTCTGCTGAAATTATGTGGCCTAAATATAAAACTTCTTTTTTAAGAAAATCGCATTTTTTAGAATTTAGCTGCGTTTTGACTTGGATTTGAGAATTTCTGTTTTTCCTCGTCTTTAGCACCTACAATAGTCACATTCAACGTTTTGTAATCCCTAGCTTTTTTTATAGTTCTAAGTTCTGCGTTTTTAATCCCGTTTGAAAATGCGTTTATAGCCAGCTTTTCGTTCACTTGCCTTAAAATTGGTATATTACTGTTATTACAGTCAGCTTGAGCTAATATTAAATCAGTAAAAAGTTGTACAATATTTTTGCCAAAATTATCTACGTTATTATTGTCTTGTTTGGCACGATGTTATTCGGTTGCCTCAGCGGCAGCAGATTTTTTAGTTAATAAATGGGTATTTATAGCTGACATTGAATTTGATACACTGTAGTACGTTTTTTCTAACTGCAGCTTTGCATTTTGAGACAACCTAGCTTTCAATACATTTTGGGATTCCTATGCTGGTAGCCTACGAGTAAACATCGCTTATCGGTACTTATAGCCCATCAAATTCAAATCAAAATACGAGTACTTTTTCTGTGTATTGTGAAAAGTAGTAAATAATTAACAATCATCATGTGATTTTTACAATACTTATAATCGATGCTATGAACAATTGAACATACTTATTTCCAAAAGTTTTAACAAGTGAGGACATTTAATTTTCATCAGTGGCGTAACATCAAGTCAGGTAACTGTTATTTCCTACAAAATATTTTCAAGGGTCAAGTAGGGACCCTTGCTTTTCCTTTATCATTTGTATTGGCTTTGGTATCCAGGGCCACTTACAAAATGAATTATTATCAATCCCAATCTACTTCAAACTCTCCTACCCAAAATTTACCTAATGTTACAAAGTCGTATGTTGCTGCCGCACAAACAAAACCTCCTCCACCAACCTTCCCTAAAAGAGAACACGCAATCATCATGCACGCCATAACCAATACCACTCTCTTTGAGTATATAAAAGCTGTAGGAGAAATTGTAACTCCCAAAAACGTAACATTTGCCTCTAGAATCTCAAACAACCGCATATGCATCTATTTAAGCTCTACTGCTGTTGTCGACAGACTTCTTAATAAACATGATAGTATATCTATTAAATCTAACAATATACCTATTCGAAGGCTTATCACACCTGCAAAATGAATCCTGATTTCCAACGTTTCTCCCACTATCCCTCACTCTCTTATAGAAAAAGCTCTGAAAGACATCGGTCTACAGCTAGCCTCTCCTGTTTCATTCGTGAAATGTGGCGTACCGGATGATAACTATTCTCATATCATGAGTTTTCGCAGAATAACATATATTATACCAGAAAACGACAACTTCACACTGCAAACATCCCTTTTAATTACAGCAAATATACAAGGTCTACTAAATGACTCAACTCTTATGTACAACAAAACCAAAAACGGTCTCTTAAAAATCGGTTGACTAGATTACAGAAGAAAATAAAGCATCAACTAAACCCTGAAGATTCGTCTGACGATAAGAGCTACACATCAGAAACCCAAACTGACGAAGAGTCAACCAATCTAACCTCTTAATTAGCACAGAATTCGTTAGAACCATCAGTCCATATTAACAAAATATATACTAATAATCTTCAAGCTAATCCAATAGAATTGTGATGGATTCTTTCCTCGCCTGGAAAGAATCCAACAACTCATATCCAATGAAAACATTCAAATCCTGTTTCTCCAAGAAACAAATGCCAGAATCTCGAAACTTCTCCATCTAAAAAACTTTGAAGGCTACCATTACATACGCAATAATTGCAATAGAGCCAGTGGCGGTACTTCTATTTTTGTTTATAGTGACATATTCTCATCCCTTTTACCCCTTAATACCGACCTTGAAGCTGTTGCTGTAACTATGTAGCTCCCGAATAAATTAAATGTGTGCAGTATATCATGAGTTTGCGCCCAAACCATTGTCTAAAAGAAGAAGAAGTAGTGAACCTCATTTTTTCAACTACTTCATCCCTACATTCTAGTAGGAGATTTCAATGCGCATAATAATTTATGGGGATCCAACTCAACATATGGTAAGGGTAAAACAGTGGAAAATGTAATAAACTGTACAAATGCTTGCCTACTAAATACAGGATCCAATACACACCTTAACTTCTCCTCTGGTTCCTTTTCCGCCATAGATCTCAGTCTATGCGATCCTAAATTAGCTCCCACATTAACTTGGCATACTGTTGATGATTTACATGATAGTAATCATTTCCCTATCGTTTTATCTTCTATTGCCTCTCAAAACCCAAAAATCTCTACCAGAACTTTCTGGCGACTAAACAATGCTGACTCGAAAAGTTTTACATCACAAACAGAAGACCTTAATTTTTCCGAAAGCGTTGATGATAATATCGCAACATTCTCAAATTGTATTTTGTCAGCTGCTGAATTACATGTAGGTAAAACTAATATATCCCATCCAAAGAAAAGTGTTCCTTGGTGGAATTCCTCTTGCAAAGATGCTATAAAACAACAAAACATAGCATTAAAATTGTTCAGACAAAACAATACCCCTGAAAACCTCTTAAATCTCAAAAAAGCCAGAGCAAAATCGAAATACATTATCAAACAAAGCAAAAAATCCTCCTGGAAAAACTATTTTTCGTCAATAAGCGAAAACACAAATCCCAGTGAAGTATGGAAAAAGATTAGAGGTAGGTATTCAAGGAAACAAAACCAATAATGGAATTCCCCATCTTGTTTCAAATAATGACCATGAAATAGCGAAGATCATTGCTGCAAATTTCGAAGCAAAATTCCAAAGTAGGCTACTCCCAAACACTGCAAATATTTATACTAATACCTCACTATCATGCCCAATTTCATCAAATCAAGATATAGACTCACTCAACTTACCTTTCTCTCACCAAGAACTTATTACTGCGTTAAAATCGTGCAAGAATTCTGCTTCTGGTCCTGATGACCTGCCATACGTTTTCCTTAAAAAACTTGATATCTTAGGTCAACTCAAACTCTTAGAACTGTTCAACTTAATTTGGACCTCTTACATGTTTCCAAGCCTCTGGCGACTATCCATTCTAATTCCCTTGAAAAAACCTAATCAGCCGACAACCTTCCCCAAGTCCTATAGGCCTATTTCATTAACTTGTACAATGTGCAAAATCATGGAAAAAATGATCAATAAAAGATTGATATGGTATTTAGATAAATACAACATTATATCAAAAGACCAATCTGGATTTCGGCGGCACAGGTCAACAAAGGACAATTTGGAAACGTTGCAAACACTTATCTCCACCGCTTTAGGTAAAACACAACAAACTATACTTGCTACATTTGATATAGAAGGTGCATTCGATACAATACACAGAAATGTCATACTTGAGAAATTAAGGCATCACAATATCAATGGAAATATATTTTTTTTATCAAAAACTTTTTATTGCTTAGATCCTTTAAAGTATCTGTTAATGGTATCCTTTCCTCAACATTCAATCAAACCGACGGAATACCTCAAGGCTCTGTACTCAGCCCCACACTCTTCAACCTCGTAACAAATGATTTATGTTCTAATTTCACCGCTGCCGCATGCCGATGACTTAGTATTATATTGTGACGGTCAGTCAGTGTCCACTACCTCCTCTATAATTCAATCCGCTGTAAATTCCCTGTCTAACAAGACAAAACTATTGGGACTCTCTATATCCCCAACAAAATCCAAAATCATAAATTTTAGTGAATCTTCAATAAACGCTTCCCCTAATATTTTAATCAACAACGTTCCTCTTCAGGTTGTAAATCACTGCAAAATATTGGGTATGATATTTGACTCCCGTCTCAATTGGAAAAAACATATTTTAGATACAAAGAGCGAAGGATACAAACGACTAAATATCATAAAAACCCTTTCTCACTTCCATTGGGGCGCGGACGAATCTTCTCTCTTAAAAATATACAGATCTCTTAGTCGATCAAAATTAGATTATTGCTGCTTCGTATATATATCTGTACACAATACAGCTCTTCGCCTGTGCCTGGGGGCGTTTAGGTCTAGCCCGGTAGAAAGTCTCTACTGCGAAGCAAATGAACCTCCTTTATGGATAAGACGTCAACAATTATTTCTTAACTATGTTATCTCGGTATCTTCCAATCCTCTTAATCCTGTATACAGCTTGTTTACCAATGATAACTTACAGAATATCTCAACATCCTCATCCAAGACCTTTACCTATACTACTAAAGACAATGCCAATCAAAATTGATATTTCTCAAACATTTCCTCTACCTCTTCCCTTAATGCCCCCATGAACGAAAAAAATCCCTCATATCAACATATCTCTCACAACTCTGAATAAAAATGAAACACCAAACGATCTAATTAGAAAAAATTTTCTGGATATAATATACCGAAATGAATACGATTTGGTACTGTATACTGATGCCTCGAAAAATGAAACAGGAGTCGATTGTGCCGTAACAACATTAGAATATCCAATTTTCTCTTCCACAATATCACCAACTTGTACTGTACATACCTTCGAACTCTATAGTATACTTCAGGCTCTCAAACATATTTCCGCTCCCAATAAAAATGTCTGCATATGTACAGACTCTCTTGCCTCTATACATTCCATTAAAGATATATTCAGTGACCATCCTCTTGTACAGAATATCCATGATACCTACCAACTCTCCATTTCCCAAAATATAACAGTTACCATTCTATGGACACCATCTCATATTGGTATAATGGGAAACGAACTTGCTGATCAACTAGCTAAAAGGGCAACAACTTTAAATTATTATGCAGATAACATCCAAATTGCATCCGATCTCAAGCAAGTCATCGAGCATAAGGTCAAAGCTCTATGGCAAGATCATTGGAACTCCATCCAGACAAAACTGCAAAAAATCCAATCTTCATTAAGCCACCCTTACTATATTGCAGTTTCAAATTCTCAAGACAAGACCTAGCGGTGCTAAGAAGACTAAGAATCGGTCACACTAGATTCACTCATGGCTACCTTATGTCATCCAACAATCAACCATTCTGTTCAACCTGTAACTGCATCTACACCGTTGAACACATTTTAGAATGCCAACAGTACACAGCTAGAAGACAACAGCTCAACCTCAAAGGAAGTCTTCAAGAGATACCTACTCGGAAATCCAGATAATGTCCTCACCGTTCTCCAGTTCCTGAAAGATGTCCAGCTATACCACAAAATATAACATATTTATTGTATACTTTACTGTACCTGTGCGAGTGGCCTTAGTAGCCGAGCACGTTAATTGTAATAAAAAAAAACAATACATTATTTTTTCAATACATTATTTATAAAGTGCTTTTTACCAGCTTCGTTTAGTAACTCGTATAATTGAATAACTGTATAATTGAATAGTATCAACTAATTGCTTTGTAGTATCCTCAGTGCCGTCCATACAGGGCACTAAGGCACTAAGATTTGATACTCGATTTGATATTTAATTATTTATTATATGACTTGAAAGTATTTGTAAACATTACTGTATTTTTCCATCACATTCCTAAGCCAACCCCGATGAGTACCACGTCAAGAACAACATCCCAATATAAGAGCAGGCTCAGAGTTCAAATCAAACATTGATCTCAAATTCTACCTTTTCAAATTCCTCAGAACCTTCGATGGCCCTTGTAACATGTCTATCGACCTGTTAGCATTTTACAAAATAAATTCGCTAATTACCCCTCACCGTCATAGTAACCACTCCCAATATAGTTCTGTGATCTCAATTCTCCCTCTCTAACCGCTAGGACAATTGACATATTATGTCAATGGTCGATTCCATTTTGAGAGTTTCATCCCTTTCCGATATCGACCCTTGAGTAGGGCAGACATAATTATCTTATCGTCTTTTCAATATTACCTTAAGTTTTACCTTAAATTGCTGTGGTAAGTCCAAAATTATAATTTATATTTATTAAGCTTTTCCTAAAGTAGTGGCTGAGATCATTATTTTATGCATTTCCTGTTTTTTCACAGAGATAGACGAATATACACATACCACGTGGTCACCTATGTTTCTTTTATACTTGTACATTACTTTTAAGCTAAATCTTTTATCATAAATCACTGTTACATTTTTAATTCAAATATTTGCTTTATGTTGCAGAGCAATTCTTTTAAAAGATAGATAACATTTTCATTTTAACCTATAAAATATTCCTTAGTTCTTTCAGGTCATTAGTACTTTTTTAATTTAGCCGATAATTTTTACTGTTTTTCACTGTTTTAATATGGGACATATATGCTGGAAAGCTTCCAGTGAATTTAAAATTTCATTATTTCAAACAACTGCCTTACTTTTTTCACCTGAAAGCTAAACCAACATTATGTGCCCCATTACATTCAAGTTCCTACATATCCCTAATCCACCTGAACTTCTAGGTAAGCACAGCTGCCAGGATACACTGCTAAGATACCGTTACACGTTAAGATACATTTCAAGACATCTCTAACCACTATGACACACCTAGGCATCTTTAGTTTCGAATTTCAAGACATCTCTAACCTCAGCTTCAAGACAGGTCTAGTCCCCAATTTCAAGACATCTCTAACATCAATTTCAAGACATCTTTCGCTTCCTCTGTTTCTGCCAGACCTCCTTATCTTCTGAACTAAGCTAAGTACCTACTATACAGGTTTCTCACTCTTCCTGTTTTATTCTCCCAATGGCAGAATAAAGTAATATTTTAAATTCATTTCTTTAATTTTTTATCTACCCGGCTGTAAGAGCTGCAGGGGATCGTGTCCGGGTTAACGTGAATTTTTAAATTTTATTATTAATATTGCTTTTTTACTTTAATTAAGTTCTACAAGGTGTTTCTACCTTTCTCACTTAGTTTTGTTTTTCATCTTATTAATTTAAATTCATTTTGTTTCATCGATGCCTAAAAAGGTAGTGGGCGCCCTAACTTCTTATAGTCTGTCAACCCTCGTCAACTCTCTGGCATACCTTTTTTATTTTTATTTTTTCGGGCGCCTCGGAATCACTACCCTAGCATACTTCGAGAAACCCTCTGGCATACCTACATCTAACATCGAGTCGATTCACCCTTGAGAGAGTCTCTAGCTGGGATCTGTCTCGAGACGAGAGAGCAGTGTTACACCTTATAGGCTTGGACAACCTCAAAATACTTAAAGCAAATCTGAACTTCCCAGATTCAACATTGACTACTGAAAATGCATATTATGAAACCAATAAAATCCAATTCTATACCATTCAATTCGAACCACAAACAATAACGCAAGTTCGACTACCAGTAAAAGAATCATAAGGCACTATCTTAATTATTACCAAGACAATAAATCGACGATGAAATTTTAAGAGAAACTCTCAGCACCGCTTGCCAGTGCCAGATGTCATCAATAATACCGATGAAACCATTCAAGTAGCATTGACGGAACCAGTAAAAAGCCACCCCATCCATCTTGAAGAGTATCATCTCCACTCATCCGACATCCTGCCTCAAGAGCAAACGATAACTTCAAATATCGACTCACTCTTAAGAATAGATCATCTGAGTTCAGAAGAAGAAAAACACATAAAACACACACATAAACTCTGCAGAAAATTCTCCGATGTCTTCCATCACCCAGATGCTTCGCTAACCTTTACTAAACAAGTCAAACACCATATTAAAATGACAGATGAAATTCCAGTCTACACAAAGTCATATAGATATCCACATATTCACAAAGAAGAAGTTAGAAAACAAGTGGCATTAATGCTATACCAAGGAATAGTCAGGCCAAGCCAATCACCTTGGTCATCACCAATTTGGATTGTTTCAAAGAAAATGGAGAATTGTTGTTGACTACCGCAAGATCAACGAAAAGACCATAGATGACCGATACCCGATACCAAATATAAACTTGGAAGATGTCAATATTTCTCATCAAATAGAAATGGCAGAAGAAGACATCCAGAAGAGAGCCTTCAACGTTGAGAACGGCCACTACGAATATGTTAGAATGCCGTTCGGTCTAAAAAACGCTCCGGCAACCCTCCAACGAGTAATGGGCAATGTACTCAAGTGCGTTCAAGGATAGATATGTCTAGTCTACATGAACGATATAATCATCTTTTCTACATCTCTTCACGAACATATGGTCAATCTTACTAAAATATTCCAGAGATTGAGAGAGACAAACTTTGAAATACAAATAGATAAGTGTGAATTCTTAAAGAAAGAAGTTGACTTCCTAGGCCACGTCGTCACAGCAGAAGAAATAAAACCCAATCCAAGCAAAATCAAAACCATCATACATCACCCAGTCCAAAAACACCAAAAGAGGTCAGGCGATTCCTTGGATTATTAGGATGCTACCGGAAATTTGTCAAAGACATTGCTAAAATAACCAAACCTCTCACCTCGTGCCTGAAAAAGACGCGAAAATACAACATACACCTGAATTTCTTAGCTGTGTCAAGACCTTCAAGAATCTCTTGACAAACGAACCTCTGCTTCAATACCCTGACTTCGCAAAGCCATTTAACCTCACCTATAGGAGCCATACTATCTCAAGGGCTAGTAGGTAGCGACAAACCAATAGCATATGCCTCAAGAACTCCCAACGAAACAGAATCAAAATACTCAACGATAGAAAAAGAGATGCTAGCATTCGTATGGGCAACCAAATACTCTCGTCCGCACCTATTTGGAAGAAAATTCAAAATTCTCTCAGATCACCGACCACTCCAATGGCTATTTTCTCTCAAAGATCCATATTCCGTTTATAAGAGAGGTCAAGCAAATACCAACGCTGACGCCCTTTCTCGACTATAAATACATACGAAAGGAACCTATAACCTAAACGAACATCTTGACAATATAACTAACGCTCTAGTCACCAACAACTTCGACGAAATTGTGCAATCACCCTGTGGAACACTAATGTTTTTCTTTATGAAAACGATGGGCGACAATGAATAAATATAGTTGATTGCCAATGAAACTTTAATAAAAATGATGGAAAATATAATATAGGTTCTTGCCCGTCTTTAAATTTAGTGGATACCAAAGCCAGATCTAAGGACAAAATTCAAGGAAAATTAGAGAGAAATGTATTTAGGGCGCCACTAGTTTTTTTCCCAAAATAAAACTAGAAATAAAGTCAAATTCAAAGAACAGCTAACTAAGTATGTTGCAATCTACTCGAAATTAATTATGCTTGGTCAAAATTAAGATAAAAACTGTGGGAGGTGGTTTAATAAATAAAACTTTCACTTAAAAAAAATAAATATAGGTAAATATATTGACATATGAAAATCAGGAAGATTGACAGTGTAAAAAAAACTACAACTATACCTTGTTTTTAAACTAGGAGGAGCATTTTAGGAAACCTCAACCACACCACTAAAAGTTACTAGATTGGGAGTGTGTTCCGAAAGGGTCGTGTTCAGACCTTTTGAACTAAATGAAAATTACGTGAAGTATGTATGTACTGCTCGCTGTTGTCGTGGCCAATGAGGGGTCAAGGCATGTCTAAATATCGAATGATGATTGGCCACAGGTCATTGCGAAAGTAGTAACCAAATGTCACATTATTGTGAAAAGATGTTAGGTTATAATAAGTAGTTTATGTAAAATGTTTTAAGAATTTGAGGATTCATGAGAATATAGAAATGCAATTGTATGATTAAATTTTTTTTAACATTTGAGGCTTTGGTGTAGCAAAACTAAAAGTGAACAGATGTTTTGTTATCGAAAAATACCATAATATAGTACTGCAATGTATGTAAAACTTGATGTGAAACTTATATTATTAACAACAAAAAAAATAAGAATGGAATTTTTTCATAAAAGGGAATAAATAATAAAAATAGCAAATACCTTGGGTAAAATATAATAATTTGTTAAAAATAAACAATAAACAACAAACGTGGTAGTAATGATTGAACTAATGACTATTTTTATATAAATAAACACAAAACTGACAAATGTCAGTGTCAGTGGTATCAAAAGAGCTGTGTGAAACTGGTGGCAATCTGACCAATCACTAGGCAGCAGAAATGCCAACTTAAATTCAAATCGCTCCTCTTAGTTTAAAAACAAGGTATAGAAGGGTTAGTAACGACTAATATTTAAAAAAATGGTCATTAAAATTTTGTAACAAATGTGAAAAAAAAAATTATCTACAAAGTGATACAACCTCTTTTTTTTCTTTTATCTAAGTTTAATTTCTCATATCAACAATGCCATTGTAAGAGGTATTTAGAGTACAGAGTAGATTGTCGCAGGTTATATTCGCATATTACTCACCTTTCATAGTTTAGTAGCAACTTCGAGGTTGAACGAAGGACCATTCCTGTTGCGTCAGAAAACTCGTCATCCGTACTAATTAGATTAGCAGAGGAATGACACGACAAATATATAACATAAAGTAAATAACAAATACGAGAAAATTGGGAGGTAATTGAAGAAAATGCCACATTGCAGTTGAGGTCTTATTTAATAAGCCAAGACAGGCAAAATCCTAAAAGTTACAAACAATGAAACAATATGTACAGTATTTACGTTCACGATTACACAAATTACACGTAAATGATTCAAAGAAATGAACAGAAAGTTTCAGATTATTAAACCGATTTGGCAACGTCTGTTGTAAATGAAAATATATATAATTGCAAATTACTCACAGATTATCTCGTAGAAAGTGAAACTATTGCACTATTGCACTTACAAAAAACTACGAGTTATTAGAACCCAGGACCTGTCGGATGGATGAGCAATTCTGAACTGACTCTTGGTTCCTTAGAAGCGACAAAAAACCAAGATAAAAAAAAGGGGGATAGATATTCTGGCGGAAGACAATCGGGATGCATTGAATGCATTAGTTAGAGATAGATATATTATAACATCGTTTTAGGTAGTAGGAGGTTAGTGAGGGAAACGTCTTTTTCTTTGCTGAAAATGGTTAAGTTAGGGACGCACTGACCACTTTTGTTCGAATTAAGAGAAATTTAAACATACTGGGGGGGAGGTGGTAGTTGGCTTGGCAAGGCCAACAATATAAGAGAAATATTTATTCTGAAATAGGAAGAGGTGCTAACTTAACTATTGGGCGGACCTTACCATCCTTTGCCATAAATAAATTCTACCAATAGGTCAGTTCAACGGGGGACGACCCTCGGACCGAATAAGAACAAGTTGGTTAACAACTAAATTTTTTGAGGGGTGTTGCCATTTTGGCCGATGCTAATGTAATTGATGAAAGTAATCAACTGACCAACTTCACCAAAACTCCTGCTGGAGTTTCGAACAATACAACAAAAGCCGATTCACCTGGACTGAAGACAGCTCTCGATCAGAAAAGGCGATGAGTGGTGCTCCTATGAGGAAATGACCGGGTGTTAGTGGAAGTAGATCATTGGGATCATCTGATAGAGGAAACAAGGGACGACTATTTAGAATTGCTCCTATCTGTGTCAAAACAGTAGATAGTTCCTCAAAAGTTAGGCAAGTTTGACCCAGAATTTTGACTAGCTGGGACTTACAGCTCTTCATAGCCGCTTCCCAGATTCTACCCCAAAGTGGCGAGCGGGGGGAATATAAACTTCCACTCGATTTCAGTGGAAGCCAAAAAATGTTTAATCTCTTGAAAATTTTAGTAAGATTTAACAAGATAAGAGAGTTCCCTTAATTGGCTTCGTCTACTAGTAAATTTCCTGATGTTAGCAATAAAAGCATCTGTAGTTGAGTCAGATACCAATATGGATGACTTTAGTGACCATACAAATGAAAATAGATATATAGGCCTTTCTCAAACGCGAGGATCTGATAAAAATTGGACCAGCAAAGTCTATACCGGTTTTTGAAAACGGACGACATTCTTGTATCCGGTCAAGTGTCAAAGGTGCCATTATTTGAGACGCAAATTGAGCGTTGAAACGGAAACAAACAACACATTTTTTTGGGAGTTGTTTTACACCATTGAGTGGCCAATACCTTTGCAGTATGGCCGAGCCTTTTTATCAAAGTTTCAAGGGGCCACCAATACGAAGCAATCCTCCCTTGTCTAGAAAGAAAGGAATTAATGCCTTGTCAGTAACCAGTTTACTCAACTTTAGTGAGTTTATGTCTTTACTGAAGTGATTTGACTGTAGACGTTTAATTATGAAGTCGTGAGCAGCACAAAGTTCAGTAACCGTTAGGTAAGTAGAGTTTTCAGAAGATTTTTTAAGCAACCTATTACAAAATCGAAGTAAGACTGCGGTAGAGCGTTGAAGAGTTCTATATGTAGAAAATCTAGAAAGTATGAGTCCTAAACCTAAGATCCAGAACTTCGGCACTATGGGTGCAATTGTTGCTACCCAAACCAGAAATATTACAAGTTTTACGTTTGGTAGGCAAATTAAGAGTCCGTGCAAATTTTCTCATGTGACTAGCTGAGTCCAGCAATACTCGAGCCACTACAAAACGTCCGTTAGGACACTCAATATTCACTAACGCCGTAGGAAGCTGAACACATTTATTTACCTTAGCTAAAGTGGCAAGGATAGTGGGTGTTGACTCTCGTGATGCTTATCAACTTGACAAACTGTTCACTCGATTGCAATAATTATGCTGGTTCAATTGATTTGTTGAATGATACCAACTATTAGACTAAAGTTTTATTTCTAATGTTTACATATAATATGTTTATCGTGTTGCCACTGAGACCTTCATAGTGCCGAACAATACCTGCAGTACATATAAGGACCCTTGTGTATGCGGCGTTGCCACGTGGATACAAATATACGATAAATAAAGACAATGTTAAAAATACAATAGTATCAAGTAATGAGATTTCACATAGCTGGCCTTGAAAGGTCGTACCTTTAAAAATATAAATCAAACAAATAATTATTAGTGTTCATTTTCAATTGGAAGGACACTTAACCTAGACACGGCACGTTTAAAGTAATTTTCACCAGTTTTGACTGTTACTACACGAATGTTTCCGTCTTCTCCGGGATGTGTTTTACTTATTCGACCAATTTTCCATTGGAGCGGAGGAATATTATCTTGCAGGAGCACTAACTGTCCAACCTTGAAAATGTCAGTTGGACGCTGCCATTTGTATCTTTGTTGCAATGTATGTAGGTAGTCGCGCGACCACCTTGTCCAGAACTGCTGAAACAGGAGCTGCATGTGTTTATATCGGTTGTTGTAATTAAGTTTAGAGTTGTCGACAGGGGCTTCAGGTAACGACAGTAACGAACTACCAATTAGGAAGTGCCCCGGTGTCAAGGTATCGAAATCATCTGGATGTTCGATGAGGGGAACAAGAATTCGGGAATTTAATATAGATTCCACCTGAACTAACAATGTGTAAAGGTCTCCATAACTAAGTAAAGTATTATTCAACATTCTTTTCAACTGAGTCTAACCGCCGACTCCCATAGTCCTCCGATATGCGGAGAGCGTGGTGGGATGAAATGCCATGTCACACGGTTTTCTGTGAGAAAGGTCTGGAATGTAGGGTTATTGATATGATCAAGTACGTTTTTCGCGCCAACAAAATTAGTAGCGTTATCAGAGTAAATGTCTCTACAGAGACCTCGTCTGGAGACGGATCTTTTGAATGCTTTTAAGAACCCATCCGTGGTTAAATCGCTGACTAACTCGAGGTGCATAGCCTTAGACGCAAAACAGACAAATATACATAAATAGACCTTAATTGATTTAGTGTTTCTTAAGTAGCTATTTTTTATGGTATATGGTCCAGCATAGTCAACTCCGCATGTCAAAAATGGTTTTGTAGGTCTTACTCGCGAGGGAGGTAAGTCGCCAATTTTTTGATTAATAATCGATGGAGTTACGCGGAAACATACAACGCATTTTCTCAAGAGACCTCTTACTGTTCGTCTACCGCTTAGTGGCCAAAACCTTTGACGGATTATAGATAGTAATGTTTGAGGACCTGCATGTAGATTTTTGAAATGTTCATGGCGGATAAGGATGTTTGTAAAATGGTGTTTGGAAGGAATTATCATAGGATGTTTGTTCTCAAATTCTAGATCCGAATTTTTTAGACGTCCTCCTAATCGCAGGATATTGAATTCGTCCAAAAACGGATCTAAAGATATTAATTTACTGTTACGCGGTATTGAATTTGATTTTTCCAGAGAATTAATTTCTTGTTGAAACTCTTCACGTTGGACAATTTTGACGACAGTTTGAATCGCGTTATCTAGTTCGCTTACCGAGATATTGCCAGAAATTATCAGTTCCTTGGAAGTTTGAAGACAGTTTGATTTGAATCGAAGTTGGTAAGCAACCACATGAATGAGTTTATTATAAGAAGAGTATTTCGTAATTAATTGGTTTCTAGAAGTGGCGCTGGATAACGTAATGGTCGTTGATTTAGTTTCAGGTAAATCATTTTCGCATAATATTGATTTTAAAACAGGCCATTTTTCCTCATTATGATATAAAAAGTCTGGTCCGTTAAACCACATGGGTAATTGTTTCAACTCATTTGGATTGATTCCACGAGATACGTAATCGGCGGGGTTTAAATTGGTTGGCACATATCGCCACTGAAATGGCTTAGACAGATTTTGTATTTTACCTACGCGGTTAGCAACAAACGTTTTAAGACGGCTAGGATCCGAACGAATCCATGCTAGTGCAATTGTTGAATCGCACCAGAAATACACCTTGAAGTTTCTCTGGATTGCGTTTATGACGGCTTGAGCTAGCTGGGCAGCTAAAAGAGCTCCACATAGTTCTAAACGTGAAAGGGATATTGTTTTTAGCGGGGCTACACGAAATTTTGAACAGGTTAATTTAACCATGATTTGACCTATTGAATTTATGGATCGAAAATAAACGCATCCTCCGTAAGCGGATTGAGAAGCGTCAGAGAATACATGGATATCTACTTGAATTGCATGCTTTGTGAGAACGTGTCTGGGCACTTCTATGTCATTTAAGGAATTGATCTGATTGTAGAATTGTATCCAAGAACTTAGAAAATCGCTAGGAATTGGATCATCCCAATTTGTTTTTAACTGCCATAGGCGTTGCATGAACAATTTGGCTTTAGTAATTACAGGACTGATTAATCCGAGAGGGTCGAATATTTGGCTTATAATGGATAGTATTGTGCGTTTGGTAAACACGACATGATTGTTATTGTTTGTAACATATTTCAACACATTGTTTGAAGAATCCCATCTTGTACCCAACGTCTTTGAATTTTGATTATCCTTGATTTCATATTGTATGCTGGATTGATTTCCTTTATCTCGAAGATCGCTTAGAATGCTCTCATCATTGGATGACCATTGTCTCAGATGGAACCCTGCCGAGCTTAAGATTTCCTTGACGGTTTTTATTAGTAGAGTGGCTGACTCGACATCGTTAGTACCTGAAAGCCAGTCGTCCATATAGAAGTCATGTACAATTGATTGGGAAGCTTCAGGAAACGACGACATGTTATCATGAGCCAGCTGTTTGAGACACCTTGTAGCCAGGAATGATGCTGGGCTGGTCCCATATGTAACTGTATTTAATTTATATAAGCGAAGATGATCTGAAGGTTTTGAACTCCATACTATCTGTTGGTAAATTTGATCCTGTTCGTGCATTTTCACGCAACGATACATTTTCGCAATGTCCGCCGTAAAGACTATTTCATGGGTCCGAAACCGAAGAAGAATGGAGAATATTGAATCTTGGATGCAGGGACCTACTTAAAGAACGTCGTTGAGTGAGAGGTTTGTGGTTGTTTTTGCACTTGCGTCGAATACAACACGCAATTTGGTTGTTGTAGAGGACTCTTTAATCACACAGTGGTGTGGAAGAAAGTAGTTTGATGTTTGTTTGGAGACTTCGGAGGATGATATTTCTGACATGTGCTCCATTTGTAGGTATTCTTCCATGAACTGAGAGTATTTATCATGTAAATCTGCGTTTTTGGACATTTTGTTTTCTAGAGATAAAAACCGTTGAATAGCCATCTGCTGGGATTCGCCTAAGTCCTTGCAGTTGTCTTGAAAGGGTAATCGTACTACGAAATTGCCAGATTTCTCGCGTTGGAAAGAAGATTTGAAATGCTCTTCAGTTTGAACCTCTTCACGTGAATAAATTAAGTCAGTGGAGTGACAATCCTCGAGAAGCCAAAATTTTTCGATTTGGTTTTCAATGTTGGATGTTTTGGATAGATTACAAAAATACTGTTTTGTGCTAAAGAAAACTTACATGGACCCGCGACTATCCAGCCCAGTTTAGTGTTTTGTAAAATAGGTCAGTTATCACCGAACCCTATCTGACCAGCTAATAATAGATTATAAAAGACACCTGCGCCTAGAAGAATGTCGATTTCATTTGATATGTTAAACGTGGAATCTTCTAACCTTATATCTGAGGGAACCTTTAGAGAGGACGAATCAAAGCTGGTTTGAGGTGTGTTTCCTGTGATTTGATTAGTGATTAGAAAATTGAGATTAGTCTGGAAACTTGAAGTAGAAGATCTAATTTTAGCCTTTGTCATAAGAGAAATGTCAAATGATTGCCCACTAATACCAATAACGTGAGTATTGACCTTGAAGGATTTGAGACCTAACCGTTTAAATAAATTGTTAGTGATGAAGTTTGACTGAGAGCCTCCATCCAATAAAGCTCTACAGACAATAGGTTTGTTTTCGCTATCAAAAATCTTAACAAGAGCAGTTGATAAGATCTCAAATGTGTTGTCATGATCTTGTGAGTTTGTGACACTATTTATGTGTTGTGAACAAGAAATTATAGTCGTATCAAGATTAGTAGTGCTTGAATTGGAAATCATGTCGTTTGAGACTTGAACTGTATTTGGATTATCTGAGCGAGCCGACCGTTGGCTATCGTCAGTGTAGTCGTTGCTCGATGGATGTATATTTGAAGTTGATTGATCGTTGCTCCTAGAAGTTTGTTTAGGTAAGTGCAATAAATAATTGTGTTTGTTTTGGCATACATGACACGTACCCGATTTAAAATCTTGACTGGTGTGCCCTGTTCGTACAAGCTTTTAGTTTTCGGATTTCTTGTATCCTAGAGGGTACCGGTAAATTTTGGAATAGTTTACAGAAATATATAAGGCGTTTACTATTCTTGCAGAAAATGCAAGGTTTATTTACTGAAACGTTTGACTGCACTGTAGTTACAGTGAACTTGCGATTATTGACCGATTGATAAGTCTGACTGTTGGGTTTATTGCTTATTGATTCGAGAACCTGGCATCTTTCTGTTAAAAAACTAATAAACATATCAATTTGTGGAGAGATGATGTCCTTGGTTTTGACTTCCCATTCCCGGTTGGTGTTGATGTCTAATTTAGAGAGTAATAAGTGTATTAAAATTGTACCCCATGACTCCACCGGTTCATTTAAATTTTTAAGAGCTCGATAGTGTTTTTGAAAGTTATCTAAAAATGACCGCAACGAATTGAACGAGTCTTTATTGATGTTGGGTGAATAAAAAATTTGTTTTGTATGGTTTTTAATAATGAGCTTTTTGTTTTGGTATCGATCCTGTGGTAAGCTCCACGCCTCTGTGTAATTTGAATCGGTTATTTCCAATGACTCAATGGCGTGACATGCTTCGTTTTTCAGAGAAGCCTGTAAGTAATAATATTTTTGAACGTTTGATAGGCTGGGATTATTGTGAATTAATGCCGTAAAGGAGTCTGAAAATGTTGACCATTTATCATAAGAACCATCAAACTCTGGTAGGCTTAGAGGAGGAAGTTTAACATTAATCGTTTGTCCTGCTGCCGAAGGTTGTGCACCTGAGTTTGTGTTTTGTTGCATATTTATTTGATTTTGGTAACGTTGAAATTCATCTATAATTTGTTTGGCTTTCGAAGCGTGTTCATAAAACTCGTCTTCAAACACGGTTCTCTACTCACCTTGCGATTCCTCATCATACATTTCTAAATCGGATTGCACTGAATTAAATTCATCAAATGTAATTTCGATTTTATGAAGTCGCGTTGCGATTTCTTGGAATTTTGTACTGTTGTTTGGTTCATTTATAAATTTTTTAAACCTTGATAATTAAGCTTTCAATTGACCACGACCAGCAATCAATCTCGTAATAATTCCTTGTTGTTCGTATAGAAACTATTGTTAAACCCTGTATGTTTCCAAAAAATTAAACCAAGTGAATATATCAATTAATAACAAAGATAAGAATGCGAGAAAAAAAATGATAACAAAGGTAAGAACGCGAGCAAAAAAAACTAAACAAACCGCTCGTCGCCGTCGCCCGGTGGCGTAATTCCGAACCATAGTGCAGTACAGAGCACCACATAACATTAAATATTCTATACTCAACTCTGGTTTGTACAACGCAAATGCGCGAATACTTACTCCAAATACACGTGCGATTCAGAGCATTACAGAGAATATACGCGTCTAATGCTACAAGTAAAATAATTATGATCTACTTCAGAAAAGTGAAAAAAAATACTAAAAATCAAAATCAACACGGTAGATACAAAATAACGAATGGAAACGTATTTAACGAAGGTAAACAAAACTATAATAAGTAATTTAAAATGTTATTTAAAATCATTTTTCATAGCAACGCCTGCGAAACCAAACGTCACTTCCAAATTTGAATATCACTTCCAAATTTGACATTTCTAAAATACTACAAAGACAAGGATTATTTTTTATTGAATACCAACAAATACATAAGTACTTATATTATTCAGGATAAATATTAACATTAATTGTACAGTTTGTATTATTACTTATATTTATTCCAGAAATTGAAGCAAGAACTGTCAAAATATTTTGTATATATTGTAACATATCATTTCCATAGCACACATTGTTAAATAAATTGAACTGCTTTTGATTTTAGATATATTTATTTACAATTATCTAGTTTGATAATTTGAATGATTGCACGTAGATTATCTTGCCTCGGCCGCAAGCGGCCTCGGCGATAACTGTTATTTCGGTACGTTGAAAAGGTATTTCGCGGCCTAGGCATACAAATAACTATTTTGGGCCAAATTTTGTCTACAATACAGAAAAGAACTCCCTAGTATTTATACAAAATTTCAGCAAAATTCGATAATATTGTTAGCATTGCACAGGTTAATGTCCGTTTGGAACCTTTAGGCAAACCTCCTTTTTTCCTTCTTGAAAAGGAGAAGTAGGTTGAACTTTGATGTTTTTGGATTTTTTGGATGTAGCCTTTTCAATAATAAAACTTAATGCTTGTGCGGGTGTCTGGATATTCTTTAGAGATGAGCAAAACGCTTTATTGTAGCGGTAGATGAAGGGTGGGGATTTTCTAATAGGATATCAATAATTCTAAAAAATTCTGTTTTGACTGTTTCCACTGTATTTTCGTAGAATGTGTTATTTTCGTTCACAGCTTCAAAACTATCATTTTCTGTTTTTGTAGAAAGCAGTTTATATTCATCGCATAAAGTATTTAGTAACTTAAGTACTTCTTCTTCCCCCATTTTGTTGTTTAGGTACAACAAAACAACGGTTACCTCTAAACACCATTAAAAACAATAGCTAATAGAACATAAACAAACCGCGCAAATTAGTTAAGCGCAAGACATTTTGTTCCAAAGGAAAACAATCGTTTATCTAATGTTTACTTTGTTGTACTGAATTGTCATTTGAAAAGGCATACCAGCGCGTCGCGACTTGCAAACCCCCACGCAATACAGAACGTATCTTGTTCGCACCGCGCTGGGGTTTGGAAGACGATAAACGGCGTTATTAAATAACAAATCCAAGTTTATTTCAGAACAATGTTTCTCTGAAATCAACGGGGGTTCGGAATTACGCCGCCCGGTGACCTTCCTCTGTGAGTTATAACACAACGTAGTTACCAGATATTGTTATTCGGGTTTGCGAAATGAAATTTACAATATAACTGAATATTTTAAATGAACATGATATTTTGTTAGGAAATAGAATTTTGATTGGTAACGAAACTAATTAAATAATTATGAATGACTATTTATTGAAATTGAAAGTTCAGCTGGAGGCTATAATAAATGTATTGTGACTTGGAAGAATTTGTATTTGAGGAATAAATTGGAATGGATTCGCCGAGTATTCACAACTTGTTGAATTCGATATTTCGACGAACTGCGTGGTTTTGTTGTTTCTTAATGAAAATGAATATCTTGCTGCGAAGGACCAATTTTTTTGACTCTCGTGATGCTTATCAACTTGACAAACTGTTCACTCGATTGCAATAATTATGCTGGTTCAATTGATTTGTTGAATGATACCAACTATTAGACTGAAGTTTTATTTCTAATGTTTACATATAATATGTTTAACGTGTTGCCACTGAGACCTTCAACTTCATAGTGCCGAACAATACCGGCAGTACATATAAGGACCCTTGTTATGCGGCGTTGCCACCTGGATACAAATATACGATAAATAAAGACAATGTTAAGAATACAATAGTATCAAGTAATGAGATTTCACAGTGGGTGAGGATAGGAATAGTTCCGATTCAGCTGAGATATGAATATTTACATTTGGATTAGCTGTACTTACAAAGGAAGTACTAGGATTATTGATATCACTGACAGTCGAACAATTGGTATTTACATTAGGATTGTTAGTAGGAGAGATTATTCTAGAATGATCTGAGTCATGCCCATTTCTGTTAGAAGAATTGACGTGCTGGGTCTGATCATCAAAATGTAGATATAAATGATGCGGTTTGTTACAAGCCGCATACCTCTTCAATGATTTACAAATAGAGAGTGTATGATTTGGACTAAGACAATTAACACATTGCTTAGTTTTTACCATTTGATACCTGTCCCTAGGAGTAAGAGAAATAAATTTAGGACATCCATAAATACTATGTCCCGGTTTGGAACAACATACACTATTTGGTTTATTAAAACCCTATTAATATTAGTGGATACAAGAGTAACATTATTTTTCCAAAAATATTTCTCTTTCACAGAAATTTTGGAGTTATGAGGTTCAAAAAGATACAAATTTTCTAAGACAGATTGTCTTTTCTTAAGTAGTTCAAAAAATGATTCGGCAGTAGGAATTTGGTCCGGTTGCCTTTCACTTTCAAACGCTTTACGAGACTGTAAATCTAATTTTTGCTTTAGCAAGTAAACTATAAGTGACTCAAATTTTTCTTCATCAGTTAAAGCTAAATTATTGATTAAGTCAAAAGTTTTCTAAGAAGATATATAAAAATCTTTAAGATCTACTGCGTTTTCCTTAACTAAAATTTTCTGTTCTACTAGACTTTGAAACAATGTATTCAACTGTTTATATTTGTCATCGAACGTCTCTTTAAGTATTTTAAGAGCGACCTTCAAAACTAATTCAACTGTGTTTAATGACCATGGAGATTTCGCGGGCAAGAGTGTTAACACCTAGCAATGTTACAGATAAAATAAATATACAAAAAGGATTGAATAGATAAGGCTTTTACTTGATAGTAGATATATAATATGAAGGTTTATGAGCAGGGGCTATGGGAGCGCACCCGAGCAGGGCCAATGGGAGCGCACCTGAGCAGGGCCTACGCGAGCGCAGATGAGTAGAGCCGGTTGACCTACTTTAATATATAATGAGAGAGCACCTGTCTGGCCGCATATGACCTCTAAGATATTAATGAGCCAGTTGAACTTTTATGTAAGGAGGGAGACAAGTATATTATACGGGGGGGCAAGTCAATTATGTGAAGAGGTTTAGTATATATGAGTGGCAGAGTAGAAAATTTAATTATATGTGAGGTAGTGAAGAATCCACAGCGCTATTAACTTATTATTAGAAAGAAAAAGTGTGAATAAAGAAATGGAAGCTAGTAGGTGTGTTACACCAGAGCTTATTTTCAATTCAGACTGTACTACAGTGCTCCAAATGTGGTATATTGGTGTATCAAAGATGATATGATAATAACATTGGAATCGGATAAAGATATTTCAAACATGATATCATCTATGAATTTCTAATTCCCTGTGATTTGTATAGCCTGTTAAATTTGAACTTTATCCGCGAATTAAAACAGCAAATCGTCAAAAATAGTACAAGAGGATGTGTGACGAGTTATTTTTTTTGAGTACCGATTATAGGGTTTTTTCTATTTATTAATTTTTTCCGTAACACAATTTTATTTTGCTACTATAACTCGTTACTTACTTTCCAAACTTTTCCGAATTGTTCTCCATCGTTTCTTCTTCTTTTAATCCTTGTATAAGATCATCTAATGTGTCAGAATTGGAAGATGGATCTATTAGAACCCCATGCTAGAGTTTTATATATACAACCCCACCAGTTTCAACGATTTGTTTATAGTCATTAAGATGGAGTTGTGTTTGAATTATATGTTTAGAAATACCTTCAGCCTTTTTTAGAATATCAGACTTGTTGAATCGTTCTGATAACTTAACGCCATAGGCTTTAGCACCAGTTCCATAAAAAGACTCAACAACTACACCAGAAAACTCGTCTTTCATTTTACCGACAACAGATATTGTTTTAGGAATGTCATACATATTTTTTTTCTGATAATTGGACGTATCGAAATATTCAATATTTTCCTTCATGTCTCTGTAAAACTTTTCAGTACGTTCTTCCAACACTGAAGAATCAGTATCCCTATAACACAACTGAACTGAATCACTATACTTTTGTTTAACATAATCATAATGAAAATCGTATATTATAGTCTTTGAAATATCCAAAACGGAAAATCCTACATACAACGGTTTATTATACACTACTTTAATTTTATTTAGCTAAATAGCCACCAAATGATCACTAAACACAGAACAAGATTTGAATTCCGGTTTCGCAATTGAAGTTTTTGCTCCTATGGATCCTCTGGTGTTTTCCCAATGACTTGACAGAATTATACGATTTCTTTTTCCACGTTCTCCATTGTTTTTCCAAAGATGGCATTGATTAACAGTTTCAAGAAATTTTTTTCAAAGGCATTTTTGGCGTTGTTGCGTAGATTGGTGTTAAGTTCAATATACGTCTTTAACCACGCAAACTGTGAAAACTCCATAACTCTGAATCTTTTTTAATTTTAAACCATTTCGTAAACACTCTTTAAGGTTACGATAGTGTATGATATATTTGGTTTTATCATATAAGTTCGGTATTAGCTTCGAATATTTGGATTTTGGAGGGATGATACTTTCCGGGCAGAAAGGAAGATTGTTATGCGAATCATGCAGATAGGTAGGATACTCCAAGTCAACTTCCAAAACATATCCTTTAGGTGAATCATCTTCAATAGTATCGACCTCGAATAATTCAATTTCAGATTCAGTTAACCACCTAAAGTTGCCATATGGTAGATATTCCTTCATTGCAGCACCATAGAGGTTTGTGGCATCTAAAAACATTATGTGGCTTTCTGGTTTGTTTACATCAAAGGTTTCCATGTATCTATTGTTTGCTACAGCTTTCCTTTTGCAGCATTGAGCTACTCCGCCTCGAATTCCTTTTTTGAAAAAATGTAGCATATCCACATCGGTTAAAAGTTCAAGTCCAATCTTAGTACATCTCAACATCGCATCCCAACTCAGGGAAGGGGCGATAAGGTAGTGAGATGGATCCAATTTATATTATTTAAGACAAACTTTGCGAACATTCTCAAAGACGTAGGCAAGAAGCAGCATATCTGTTTTTAAATATAGCTTTGCATAATCGCTAATAGTCGTGCAGTTGAAAGTATCCCATACTAGTTGAGCTGAGTCAACAAATTTCAAAGTCATATACACATCTAGTATCTTGGGATCACTAAACTTCTCCACTAAAATAGATTTTAAGATGCATTTATACTTCTCCTTTGTTTGGGGTAAAACGTTGATGTTTTCTCCTTTGGTGGTTAACTCTTTCACAAATAAATGACTAAAGCTTGGAAAATATGCAAAATGCATGTTAAGTGCATATGTGCATATTTCGCCATTTTTTGAATAATGCATATGCAAAATAAAATAATGCATATTTTACCGTATTTTTGCAAAAATTTAATTTTTTAGTGCATTTTTAGAACAACAAGGCACAGTGCGACGGCTTGTCAGGTAGCCGCAATTCATCTTTGTATCGGGATTAGGACCCACTAATTACTATTTTACTGCCGTTCTTGTGTTAAACGACAGATGGTCTCATAAAATGGGATTATTTTTACATTTCTTTCAAATACTAATTCTTCACGTCCGGCTTAAATATTTCGGTGGTTGTAAAAACCATGGGTCGTAATAAAATAACCTTGCTAGCTCGTAAATGATATTTTTCATTCATTCCCGCTACCAGTTTTCAAACTATTAAATATGCTTTTGGGGAAGGGATTTCTTTTCCTTTGCTTGTCTTTAGAAAACATTAGTTAACATTGATTTGGTAGTCCTTCTGACAACAAGAGAATAATTTTGTGAATTGTGGAGTTTAAAGTTTTATCAAAGTTGCCAAAATGCCAAAACAACCAACCGAAAAAAATATTCTGCTAAAAAAGTGGATCAACAATAGAAAGGATTTAAAGATAGTGGATTCAACATCCGTTTTCTGCACAATTTGCGCTAAAACGATAAGCTTAACAACTATATTATTGAAGGTGTTTTTGGTAAATTGAAATTTAATTGGTAGTATAATTTTTTTTGCTAGAAATTCTAAAGTTTTATTAAATTGTTTCAAAAATGTGTCCGAAAAAGAAACAATTTAGCAATAATTGAGTATAATTTAAATATTTAATTAAAATAATTATTTAAATTTGTGTATTAAGGCACCTGTATCACAATAAATAATAATAGGTATTTTTTTTGCAGATCAAATGCGAGAAGAAATTTCAAATCGACCAACATTTAGGGACAGAAAGTCAGAAAACAAAACAGAGTCACCCTAAGAAATTGTTACAACAATTATTAACCGGGGAGTCCAATAATAACCAACATTCTGAACAAGAAAATTTCTGCAAAGATTTGTGCAATGTATTTATTGGTTGCAATATTCCACTGTATAAATTGGATCAGCCATTGTTTCGAAATTTTTTTAAAGCACATTGTAAAGAAAATGTTAATTTGCCTACATCCTCAAATCTACGAAAGAAATATGTTGATATAAACTACGACGCTGCTTTAACAAATATTAGAGATGAACTGAAAAACAAATCTTTGTGGTTTTCAGTTGATGAAACCACAGATGTTAAGGGGAGGTATGTAGCTAATCTAATCGTTGGCGCTTTAAATGAAAACGGTCAAGGAAAGGGTCATTTAATAAGTGTTAAGGTATTACAAAAAAACTAATAATTTAACAATTGCTAGATTTGTGAATGAATCATTTTCAAGTTTTTATTTGCCTGAGGCAGTGCCTTCAGAAAATTTATTATTAATGGTGACTGATGCTGCTCCATACATGGTGAGAGCAGCAGAAAATTTGAAAATTTTTTACCCTAAATTAATTCACTGTACTTGCCTAGCACACGGCTTAAATCGTGTAGCTGAAACTGTTAGATCAGAATTCCCTCTTATAAATACGTTGGTTACAAATATTAAAAAAATTTTTGTAAAAGCTCCACTACGAGTACAGTTTTACAAGGAAAAATTACCAGGAGTGCCACTGCCTCCAGAGCCGGTTTTAACAAGGTGGGGCACATGGTTAAATTGTGTAAATTTTTTGGCAGAGAATTATGTAGGCATTAAAAACGTAATTTCTGAATTTGATCCTAAAAGTTCCGCTGCTCTAGAAAAATGTTTAACCATTTTCAAAAATCCGTTAGTGAAAAATCAGTTGACATTTGTTAAATCTAACTATGTATGCATTGCTACTGCAATCACAAAACTCGAAAGCAGAGGACTTGCATTAAAAGACAGCATTAATATTGTGACATCTTTAAAAAATAACATTGAAATCTCTGGGAGCAAAAGCAATGAAATTTATAATAAATTTAACGCTGTAATTAATAAAAATGAAGGATTTAAAAAACTTGTTCAAATAAATAATATATTGCAAGGAAATTTTGACGAAAATGACACTGTAGATCCAAACATTATTTGTAAATTTAAATTTGCTCCGATAACTTCATGTGAAGTGGAAAGGTCGTTTTCAGCTTATAAACAAATATTAAGTGACAAGCGCCAAAGTTTTACGAGTGACAATATTGAGAAATATTTAATTGCATATTGTTACAATGCAATAAACAATAATGAATGAATAAAGTGTAGGTATTGAAATATTTATGTGTTAGATTAATCTTACATGATTATAATTTATAGTTAATATAATAAGTAAATATTGTAATTAATTATTGTATAGAATTTTTTGTGTATTTCTTTTACAAGTTTAATAATATAAATAAATAAGTATAGTGTTTTTTCACTCTGTTTTTTGTTTACCTTAAAAATGATGTTTAGGTAATATCTATATAAAGGAGAAAAGTGCATATTTAAGAGCACAAGTGCATATTTAACTGCATATTTTGACCTATTTTTAGAGCATATTTGCATGCATATTTTGGTATTTTTTAGTGCATATTTTCCAAGCCTTAGTGATATCGAACTTCTTTGACTGTTTTGGACCATAACTACGTGAAATTGATGGTTATTGGATGAAATAACGTCGTATTGAGTGTTTGCGATCGTTTTATAATCTAATTCAGTGTTCTTGTGTTTTCGTATGTACTTGAGTAAAATAGGATGGAAAATTGTCCAATTGCTCGATAACTTTCGTTTTTGGGTAGAATCGAGTGGTTTCGTGCATAATTCAGTCATCCTGTGTGCTTTTCAATGTAATAGAGGGTTTTTGAATGATATCAAACTCCTTTGACTGTTTTGGACCCTAACTACGTGAAATTGATGGTTATTGCATCTAATAACGTCGTATTGTGCGTTTTCGATCGTTTTATACTGTAATTCAGAGTTCTTGTTTGTTTTTATATGTATTTGAGTGGAAAGGATGGAAAATGGTCCAATTGCTTGATAACTTCCGTTTTTAGGTAGAAAAGAGTGGTTTCGTGCCTAATTCAGTCATCTTGTGTGCTTTTCAACGTAGTGTAGGGTATTTGAGTGATATCAAGCTTCTTTGACTGTTTTGGACTGTAACTACGTGAAATTATGGTTATTGGATGGAATAACATCGTATTGTGTGTTTTTGATCGTTTTATACCGTAATTCAGTGTTCTTGTGTGTTTTCCTATGTATTTGAGTGGAATAGGACGGGAAATGGTCCAATTGCTTGATAACTTCCGTTTTTAGGTAGAATCAAGAGGTTTCGTGCCTAATTCAGTCATCTTGTGTGTTTACAACGTAGTGTAGGGTTTTAGAGTGATATCAAGCTCCGTTGACTGTTTTGGACCGTGACTACGTGAAATTGAACGTTATTGGATCAAATAACGTCGTATTGTGTGTTTTAGATCGTTTTATACAGTAATTCTTTTGTGTGTTTTTGTATGTATTTGAGTGAAATAGGATGGAAAATGGTCCATTTGCCCGATAACTTTCGTTTTTGGGTAGAATCGAGTGGTTTCGTGCATTATTCACTAAGCTCTTGTGCTTTTCAATGTAATAGAGCGTTTTTGAGGATATCAAACTCCTTTAACTGTTTTGGACCGTAATTCATCATACTGTAATTCAGTGTTCTTGTGTGTTTTCGTATGTACTTGAGTGAAATAGGATGGAAAATGGTCCAATTGCTTGTTAACTTCTGTTTTTAGGTAGAATCGAGTGGTTTCGTGCATAATCCAGTCATCTTGTGTGCTTTCAATGTAATAGAGGGTTTTTGAATAATTTCAAACTCATTTGACTGTATTGGACCGTAACTACGTGCAAATGATGGTTATTGGATCAAATAACGTCGTATTGTGTGTTTTCGATCGTTTTATACTGTAATTCAGTGTTCTTGTGTGTTTTTGTATGTATTTGAGTGAAATAGGATGGAAAATGGTCCAACTGCTTGATAACTTTCGTTTTTGGGTAGAATCGAGTCGTTTCGTGCATAATTCAGTCATCTTGTGTGCTTTTCAATGTAATAGAGGGTTTTTTGCCCGTGGACTGGGCTATCTATCGGGCGCGTCCCCAGGTGGCGAATAGGGGAACGGCCAAGGGACTGAATCGCCGGTCCCTTGGTCAGTGGCAGAAATAAGTAGGGTGAGGGGAGCTAAACCTCCCCAAAAGCCTTTGCGAAACATGCCACCGCGGACCAGCCTACCCAAGCTAAGGTGTAAGGAATCGTGCCGACAGCTGAATGGCCGCAGGGTGATATGCGGTCACGAACGATCCCCTTGGGGAACCGGGCGGAACCCCATTGTAATTAGCCTTCCTCTGGTAATGCGGGGCTCTGCCATAGGTGACCAGCCCTTCCCTTGCTACTCGTGGGAACACACATGAAAAAAACAAAAACAAATCCCGAGGCTGGACAGAAGTGCTCACCTCAATCTAAAGTAGTGGCTGGGGATGGACAGAAATGTCTACCCCAAAATACTGCACAGAATGAGGCTGGACATGAAAGATCACCTCGTGATTTAACACAAAAGCCAAGGCGAAAGCGCATTTGCGGCGCCGAATTCAAAAGGAGAAAGAGAGCGAAGGAATCAGGGGTGGCAGCAGGGGTGCTTGGTCGGCTTAGGGCGCAGAACCCTGACCTGGCGGTGGCAAGGTAGTGCACTTTCCATCATGAGGTGAAGGTGAACCCAGAAGGACACCTCTTCGTTTTCGGAATCGGAGACGAGGATATGGCTGTCCTCAAGAAGAAGTCGATGAGGATGAGCTATGCGTTCACCTCATTGACTATCAGGGTAACGAGGTCCTTGGTAGTCGAGCCACCCAAAGGGGATGTTGACCCCAAGGCCACCATGGGTCCCGAAAAGGACGTCTAAGTAGTCGATGACCTGACGGAGGAGGCACCCGAACACAGCGAGGTCGTCTCTCCCCTAGCGGAGGAGCAGATGGACCTCTAAAGAAAATCCAATGCCATGCAACCTACTCATGGGCAAGGACGGTGGAAAAAAGGTAAATATTATACAATGCAACCTCCAACACAAAAAGGCGGCAACGGCAACACTATGTCGCCACCTTGATGTATTGGAGGATGCAATAGCTTTGATCCAGGAGCCCTGGATAATAAAGACCAAAATTACTGGTTTCAGTAGCCTAACGGGTCAAATTTTTAGCCTACCAAGCAATCAGCAGCCTAGGACAGCTGTTTACGTCCCAAGGAAATACAGAGCCTCTCCGATGGCACAATTCTGCACCTCAGACCTTACTGCGGTTAAAGTGGAATGTCCAGATGGAAGAGGCAAATATACGGCGTTGGTACTCGCATCGGTGTACTTACCTTCAGATGCAGCCACATTACCACCGACTAAAGAGATGGAGGTACTAGTGGATCACTGCCTCAACCAGAGAGTAGAGCTGATATTGGGTTGCGACTCAAACTCACACCACTTGAGCTGGGGCAGCAAGGATATCAACGCCCAAGGTAAGTCTCTTTATGAATATATAATTAAGAAAGATTTAACAATTTTAAACAGAGGCACGGAGCCGACATTTATTAACGCCCGTAGCAAAACATTAATAGATATTACGCTGGCGACAGCCAAAATATCAAACAAAACTCAGGACTGGCAAGTGTCGGATCACATTTTTATGTCAGACCACCGCTGGCTTACATATACGGTAAGCCAGGATCTCAGGACCACTGTAAAATCCCGTGACCCGAAGAGGACGGATGTAGCTCTCTACAATCGACTCTTAAAAGGTGCTCTGCGGGAAACAGAGGTCCTGACTCCTAGCAATAATGAGGAACTGGAAAGGTACACAGTATCTATCCAAAACAAAATAGACATTGCCTATAAGGAATCCTGTCCGATGAGGATGGTTCAGACAGGTGGCACGACCAATACCTGGTGGTGCCCTGAACTGGAACACCTCAGAAAGACAGCGAGAACGACCTTTAACAAGGCAAAACGAACAAAACTCAAAGAGGACTGGGGAATATATAAAGCCAACCTCAAAGAGTTCAAAAAAGTCTGCAGATAAAAGCAAAGAGAAGCCTGGAGAGCCTATTGTGAGGCAGTCGAACACTTCCCACAAATTTCTAGGCTACAGAAGGCACTCTCAAACGACCACCATAAGAGTATCGGCATCCTGACAAGGGTAAATGGCGACAAGGCCGCCAACCTCCAAGAGAGCGCTGAGATTCTTATGGAAACTCACTTCCCAGATTATGTCTTTCCTGGAACGTCAAACTGGACGGAAGTACCAACAACACCCTCACAATACGACTGACAATCTGCTAGTGCAGTAATTGATGAGGACAAGATAAGGTGGGCCATATCGGACTTTTCCCCCTTCAAGTCACCAGGACCTGACGGAATAAGACCAGCCCTACTTCAATGGCGAATGGATATTCTTATGCCGCACCTGGTTGGAATTTTCAGAGCCTCTCTAGCTCTGAGGTATATTCCCAGTAAGTGGAGAGAAGTACGAGTGGTATTTATACCCAAACCAGGCAGGATGGACTACACCTTACCAAAAGCATTCCGACCAATTAGTCTCACATCGTTCTTTTTGAAAACAATGGAGAGGTTATCCAAATCAGCATGCATATACTCCGGGAAGGTCCACCGATTCGGCCCTTCACCAAGTGGTTGGCAGAATCGAAAGATCATTGGACAACAAAGAATCCACCCTGGGTATATTCATAGACATCGAGGGAGCGTTTGATAAAACAACCTTTCCAACAATTACCCAGCAACTCAACTCCAGGAACCTACCTCTGGTAGTAGGAGAATGGATACTCAAGATGCTTTCTAGTAGAGCAATAAGTATTAATGTAGAGGACATCACCGTAAGAGGACTGGTCATGATGACCACAAGGAGGAGTCTTATCACCCCTTCTGTGGAACATGGTTCTAGACACCCTGATTAATCACCTCAACAACAATGGATACTACACAATTGCTTACGCAGATGACATAGTTATCTTGCAGACCGGCAAATTTGTGAACACACTGTGCGATAGAGCGCAGGATGGGCTTAAATTAATTGAAAAATGGTGCAAGGAACACTCACTGTCGATCAATCCCAGAAAGACTGAGATGGTCCTTTTCACCAGGAAAAGAAGTTTATCGGGTTTGAAACCTCCTGAAATCTTCAAAAGCAAACTAAACTTTTCGGAAGAGGTGAAATACCTTGGTATTACCCTCGACAGGAAACTAACATGGAACTCTCATCTACACAACATAGCAAAAAGAGCATATGTGGCTTATGAGCAGTGTCGGAGGACAGTGGGACGCACATGGGGTTTGTCACCCCGTGTGGTTACCTGGATCTACACTGCAATAATAAGACCCATGTTAACGTATGGAGCAATTGCATGGGGACTGAAGGTTGTACAAGCAACGGCCATCCAAAAATTATATCAAATACAGCGAATGGCTTGCTTAAACATCACAGGAGCCATGAGAACAACACCAACCGCAGCAATGGAACTAATTACTGGTCTGACCCCTCTGGACCTGTACGTCAAGGAGGTTGCGTTAATGGCCATGGTACGATTGCGCACGGCTGGTGTAAACCCCGAAGTAGGAGTGGGCCAATTGAGGTTGAGCCTGTGGCAGGAAGCGCTCACAGCGCTACCTCTGCTGCAGGCAACCAATGATGCAATTGAACCCAGGTTTTTGTTTAACAAATCCTACCAAATTCAAATAAAACAGAACACAGAGCCAGGTGCTGCAAATGCAATACGCATATATACAGATGGTTCAAAAATTAAAGAAGGCTCAGGATGTGGAGTTTACTCAAGAGCACTAAGCCTAAAGATGAAGTGGGGAATGGGAAACAATACCAGCGTAGTTCAAACAGAACTGGCTGGTATCTCAATTGCCACAAAAGAACTAACCAGAAGAGGAATTTCTGGAAAAAACATAATAATCTGCACTGATAGTAGACAAGCCCTATTAGCCTTAAACAGACAACGTGTTATATCGAGGCTAGTACTAGAGTGCCACCAAGATTTAGCTGACGCCTCGGCAGATAACAATATTATCCTGAGGTGGGTTAAAGGGCACGACAGGAGTAAAGGAAATCGCATTGCTGATTCTTTAGCCAGGGAAGCCGCTGGACTAAAAATTCTAGGACCCAGTGACACCTACGGCCTAACGACTTCGACAATTGCGGAACTAGCCAAACGCTACGCCCATACTCAATCCCTTAAGAGATGGGATGGAATCAAAGGATGCAGTCTTGCCAGGATCACCCTGGGCGACCCTGGGAAGCTGGAGCCGAAGAAGTATTTGGAGATGACCAGGAGAAACCTACGTTTAACGGTAGGATTTCTGACTGGTCACTGTCAACTAGGGAAACACCTCCATACTATGGGGCTAGTGGACACGCCTCTATGCAGGATGTGTGGACAGGAAGATGAAACTGTCAGGCATGTCTTGTGCGAGTGTCCGGAGTTGTCGTCAATAAGAGAGTGTGTGTTCGGTGAGTCTTGGCCTACACCTGCCGATATAAAGGAGATGTCTCCTAGTGACCTGTCCACCTTCCTGAAAAGGACAGGATGGACAATGACCTAGGAAGACAACTCCTCGGGAGGATGTACAATGGGTCACATGTGGCCTAGGTGCTGTGAGCCTACACTCACCCTCCCTACTCTACAGATACAGATACAGATAGAGGGTTTTTGAGTGATATCAAACTCCTTTGACTGTTTTGGACCGTAACTACGTGAAATTGATGGTTATTGGATGAAATAACGTCGTATTGTGTGTTTTCGATCGTTTTGAACTGTAATTCAGTGTTCTTGTGTTTTCGTATGTACTTGAGTGAAATAGGATGGAAAATGGTCCAATTGCTCGATAACATCCGTTTTTAGGTAAAATCTATTGGTTTCGTGCATAAATCAGTCATCTTCTGTGCTTTTCAATGTGATAGAGGGATTTTGGGTGATGGCAAACTCCTTTGATTGTTTTGGACCGTAACTACGTGAAATTTATGGTTATTGGATGAAATAACGTCGTATTGTGTGTTTTCGATCGTTTTATACTGTAATTCACCGTTCTTATGCGTTTTTGTATGTATTTGACTGGAATAGGATGGGAAATGGTCCAATTGGTCTATAACTTTCGTTTTTGGGTAGAATCGAGTGTTTTCGTGCATAATTCAGTCATCTTGTGTGCTATTCAATGTATCAGGGAGTTTTTGGATAATTTCAAACTCCTTTAACTGTTTTGGACCGTAACTACGTGAAATTGATGGTTATTGGATGAAATAACATCGTATTGTGTGTTTTCGATCGTTTTATACTGTAATTCAGTGTTCTTGTGTTTTCGTATGTACTTGAGTGAAATAGGATGGAAAATTGTCCAATTGCTCGATAACTTTCGTTTTTGGGTAGAATCGAGTGGTTTCGTCCATAATTCAGTCATCTTGTGTGCTTTTCAATGTAATAGAGGGTTTTTGAATGATATCAAACTCCTTTGACTGTTTTGGACCGTAACTACGTGAAATTGATGGCTATTGGATGAAATAACGTCGTATTGTGTGTTTTCGATCGTTTTGATCTGCAATTCAGTGTTCTTGTGTTTTCGTATGTACTTGAGTGAAATAGGATGGAAAATGGTCCAATTGCTCGATAACATCTGTTTTCAGGTAAAATCTAGTGGTTTCGTGCATAATTCAGTCATCTTCTGTGCTTTTCAATGTGATAGAGGATTTTTGAGTGATGGCAAACTCCTTTGACTGTTTTGGACCGTAACTACGTGAAATTTATGGTTATTGGATGAAATAACGTCGTATTGTGTGTTTTCGATCGTTTTATACTATAATTCAGTGTTCTTGTGTTTTCGTGTGTACTTGAGTGAAATAGGATGGAAAATGGTCCAATTGCTCGATAACTTCCGTTTTTGGGTAGAATTGAGTGGTTTCGTGCATTATTCAGACATCTTTTGTGCTTTTCAATGTAATAGAGGGTTTTTGAGTGATATTGAACTCCTTTGACTGTTTAGGACCTAAACTACGTGAAATTGATGGTTATTGGATGAAATAACGACGTATTGTGTGTTTTCTATCTCGTTTAATACTGTAATTCAGTGTTCTTGTGTGTTTTTGTATGTATTTGAGTGAAATAGGATGGAAAATGGTCCAATTGCTCGATAACCGTTTTTAGGTAGAATCTAGTGGTTTCGTGCATAATTCAGTCATCTTGTGTGCTTTTCAATGTAATAGAGGGTTTTTGAGTGATGTCAAAGTCCGTTGACTGTTTCGGACCGTAACTACGTGAAATTGATGGATATTGGATGAAATAACGTCATATGTGTGTTTTCGATCATTTTATACTGTAATTCAGTGTTTTTGTGTGTTTTCGTATGTACTTGAGTGAAATAGGATGGAAAAGGGTCCAATTTCACGATAACTTTCGTTTTTGGGTGGAATCGAGTGGTTTCGTGCATAATTCAGTCATCTTGGGTGCTTTTCATCGTAATAGAGGGTTTTTGAATGATTTCAAACTCCATTGACTGTATTGGACCGTAACTACGTGAAAATGATGGTTATTGGATCAAATAACGTCGTATCGTGTGTTTTCGATCGTTTTATACTGTAATTCAGTGTTCTTGTGTGTTTTTGTATCTATTTGAGTGAAATAGGATGGAAAATGGTCCAATGGCTTGATAACTTCCGTTTTTAGGTAGAATCGAGTGGTTTCGTGCATAATTCAGTCATCTTTTGTGCAATTCAATGTTATAGGAAGTTTTTGAATGATTTCAAACTCCATTGAATGTTTTGGACCGTAACTACGTGAATTTGATGGTTATTGGATCAAATAACGTTGTATTGTGTGTTTTCGATCGTTTTATACTGTAATTCAGTGTTCCTGTGTGTTTTCGTATGTATTTCAGTGAGATAGGATGGAAAATGGTCCAATTGCTTGATAACTTCCGTTTTTAGGTAGAATCGAGTGGTTTCGTGCATAATTCAGTCATCTTGGGTGCTTTTCATCGTAATAGAGGGGTTTTGAATGATTTCAAACTCCATTGACTGTATTGGACCGTAACTACGTGAAAATGATGGTTATTGGATCAAATAACGTCGTATCGTGTGTTTTCGATCGTTTTATACTGTAATTCAGTGTTCTTGTGTGTTTTTGTATGTATTTGAGTTAAATAGGATGGAAAATGGTCCAATGGCTTGATAACTTCCGTTTTTAGGTAGAATCGAGTGGTTTCGTGCATAATTCAGTAATCTTTTGTGCAATTCAATGTTATAGGAAGTTTTTGAATGATTTCAAACTCCATTGAATGTTTTGGACCGTAACTACGTGAAATTGATGGTTATTGGATCAAATAACGTCGTATTGTGTGTTTTCGATCGTTTTATACTGTAATTCAGTGTTCCTGTGTGTTTTCGTATGTATTTTAGTGAGATAGGATGGAAAATGGTCCAATTGCTTGATAACTTCCGTTTTTAGGTAGAATCGAGTGCTTTCGAGCCTAATTCAGTCATCTTGTGTGTTTTCCAACGTAGTGTAGGGTTTTTGAGTGATAGTAGATAGAGCAATACGGATTCTGGGCCACTGCTTCGAAAAATGTCCGCTGGTGGCACTGGTGGCGCTGGGGTGCGCGCGCTCCGCCATTTTTAGTTCTCGAGGTGGCGGGTCTCCGCCATTTTCAGTCCGCGATTTAAAAAATGACTTGTCCGTGGATCGAACCCCGAACCTACGCGTTCATAGCAATACATTTAACATAGTCTGCCATGATCTCTCCTGCATATCATTAGCGAAGAAAGGTATTACATGCTGCAATGTGAATAGCGCGCGCACCGTACGCTACTTGCTGTAAAATGTGACGTAGTCGAGAAAGATCCGTTAGGATGATAAATCGGCGCGGTCGATTTAATAACAGCGCGCGCACCGTACGCTTCTGACTGTAAAATGTGACGTAATTGATAAAGATCCGTTAGGATGATAAGGCGGCGCGCCACGGTCAAAAAGATTTAATAAAAATAACAGCGTCCGTTAGGATGATAAGGTGATAGCGCGAATTCGTACCGCGTACGAAAAATATGTAAAATTGTTGTTCTTAGACCGCAATCAGAAAAATCCATTATCACAACAGGAAATGATAAATATAAAAATAAAACAACTCGCCACAGAAATTTTGTAAAATTGATATAGCTCAAACCACAATCAGAAAAATCAACATCACAACAGGAAATGCGGAATATCAAAAACCTTGGAAATTTAACAAAAATGATATGTTTTTAGACCACAATAACCAAATAGGAAATATATTATTAACATTACAAAAATAATAGTTTATCACTATTTCACGAAAGTGATATGAAATCCTTAAAACAGGTATAAATACATTTTGGTATTATGACAACGGCAGTTCCATATTGACAATCAACGAGTTTTGGTGGAGTTTTTCTAAAAACAAAGTAAGTTTTATCTGTATATTTTTTTATTTGCTCTTTACATTTAGTTTTTGAAATTTGTTTTCAAAAATAAAGCTATTTCAAATATTTTGAAAAAGTTTTATTTGCTATAAATTTATCGGAGGAAACTCTTTGCAGACTGGTACAACAATTATCCTGTTTATTTCAGATGAGTTTTATCAATGAATTAAACACCTTCTCTACTTCCACAGAGGTAGAGAACAAACCAATTATCAAGCTAAGAGACATTCCGGAAAACGTCCCCCAAAAAATCAGGCACGTTAAAATAGTTCAATCCAAATTTGGTGAAGCAGTGTTTGTAGAACTAGAAGATAACGTGACTTTTATTCCCAGAAGGGTGACTGATAAATACAAGAAATATATTGCAGATATCAACAAGGGGAGCTACAGTTTAGTGTTTTTGGGCCTACAAGATATTTCTAGTGGCTACCGCCCCAGGACACTATTTAAAATTGAAGAAAACCATTAAACGGTAAGATTTTTTATTTTTAAAACTCTCTTAATTATTTAGCATGTGCGAGGGCCTGAGGTCCACTCACATTTAACCCAACCTAACCTGACCTAACCTAGCATTTGTGATTCTGTTTAAAAAACATTTTAAAAATTATTTTTTGTTTCAGCAACACATCACAAAATTTAAAAGCAACCGGCTGAGGACAACTTAAAAATTAAGGAAATTCAGAAGTACACATCCGCAGTCGCGATATAACCCATTACACTGTAACATGCTGTTTAGCCTGTTACGTTTTTTCGTTTTAAAAACAATTTTATTTAGTTAATTTTTGTGGCTCATTAGTCACTTCCTCCCAAATTTCTACTAAATTTCTAAACATGCCGTTTCCTTGTCGCATTAGTCACTCCAAAATAAAACATTAATTTTTATCAAATTCCCCTTCTATTTTGGTCTTTAGATATTCGAAATTTCAAGTTTCGATTCGAACTGATTCTTTTTCCTCTAACTGCCACTGAGGCAACATTCAAATATATATTTTTAAACTTATTGTTGGTGAACATATTTTCATCGTCTGGTTGGTAAGTTAATTATTGTATTTTCCCTAGGTTATTTTCTAGGGTAGTGCTTACTGCTTATTTATGTTTATTGCTTATTTGCTAATATGCATTTTTTTGTATATTTAAGGAACAAAACGAATAGAATAAAACAGATCACTGTTAGGTTGTTTTTTAACACGTGGAGTTCGGGTTTTATATGCGTTATAGCATAAGCTCCTTTTTACCCGATCTGTTTTATTTATTCGTTCCTTCCCTAATGTTTTTTCTAGTTCCTTATCCTTTTTTTTCTCTTTTTTCCGCAGCTCTGCAGCCGGCAACTTATAGGCAACTTATAGGCAAGTTTTAGGCAAGTTATCGGCAAGTTAGGCAAATTCAAGAGGCAAACTTTTAGGCAAGTTTCTGTTCCTGTTTTGTTTCCTGTTCCCGAGGTACACCGCCTGTTAAGCCATCGCCGCCATCGTCACCATCGTCGCCAGAGCTGCCCAACATCCCAGCCCTCTAAGATAAGTTCCTTCGTCTTATCTTTAGCGTGTGTAAGATTTGAAGTTGGCGTGTTATATTACACTTGGTATCCTACTCGTTTGGTTTTTTTTTGAGTATTCAATTTATGCAAGTTTTGGATAAACCAATAAATATTTAATATCTTCAATTTTTGTATTGATTATTCAATATTTATTAAATTGGATACACGTATTCGGGAATAAGTAGCTTCATTTTGTAATATTTTCTTGAGTCACTTAACGTTAATTTTTACGAGGTGTTTCCAGCTTTCCACCTTTTGTTTCTGTTTTTTTTTTATTGCATTCGTTTGATTAAAAAGCTGGTGGCGTCCAATTTAATATTAATTGTACACCCCATCCCAGTGATAGCGAATAAAATAGTTTAATTGGTGCCGAATTCCACTCCCTGAGGTGGAGTGCTCTAGCCTGGGACTTTTACGTTACAAATTGGCGCCCAATTAAATGGTTTTTAGCTATTTGCTGAGTTGGTGTGTTTAATCAATATTAGAGTTTGTTGATTTCTTTTTAAATAAGTTTCTCAGGTAACTTATTTTTGATTACTCCCCGTATCTTTTGGTATTCTTTATTCTATTTCATTTTTAGGTACTTTTGCCTCTTGTTAATTATAGTTAACTTTTTTTTTGGGTTCACCGATTTTTACTCTTTTGCTTCAATTGAAGTGTTAAAATATTGATTGTTGTTTTTTTACGATCACGTTAATTATTTCAGTAGAGGAGAAATTTTAACAGGTTTATTAATTATTTGGTTCATAATTTTTAGTACATGGTATTGCTATTTTTACATTTTGTGCATACTATTATGTTTTGAAAATCACTTTAGGTAGTTGGTTGTTTGATTACTTTTTTTAATTTTTCAATAGTTTGAATATTTTTCAAACTTGAAATTTTTTTGTATCTCTTCAAACTTTTATATATTTTGGAAGTATTTTCTGACTTGACAAACTTTGAAATTTTATAAGACTATAGGTTAATAATTTATTTTTTTTCTATATTACTCAATTTTGTACAAATATTTGCAAATCTGCCTTTTCTTAACGTTTTTTAAATAATTTTTGATACTCTTAACTTTGACTTAGTAATTTTAAAGCATTTTCTTAATATTTTCAATAAATTTGATAATTTTTTCGAATTTTTTTATTGTTAGCTATCAAGTTTTTCATTTTAATTGGTTTTTTTAAATAAAATCAATATGCAGGCAAATCATTTGAAAGTACATGAACTTTCTTATGAAATTAAAATTAGATGTGTTACTTTACCCGATACAGTTGACGAAAAACGCAAAGTTCTTACTGGTTTATTAGCTCGTGAGAAAGCAAACCGTAGTTTTTCATTACCGGTAAACAATTACACATTTCAGGAAGATCATTTTGAAATTCGTAGTACTATTCAGGATTTGACTGATGTCATTAACAATTTCAGTGGTAATAAACGCGAACCCGTGTTTCAAAGAATAAATTCACGATTAATTCATTTGACCAATAGGATAAATAGAATGAATGTTGATTCCGATGATGAGGAACAAATAAAAATGTCTCTAGATAGAGAAGTACTTATACTTGAATCTGATTTAGACACAAAGACAACTCCAATTATTTCTGTAGATAGTATAGAGTCACACAGTAATCACGTACCCCTTGCATCTTCTTCATCTTTATCTTCTCCCACAGTACCGCATTCTCGACACGATCCAGTGTATAAATGGAATGTTTCTTTCTCTGGAAAAAATGAATCACTTCATCTTTTTTTAGAAAAAGTCGAATTACTTAGAGTGTCACGAGGTATTTCGGATAATGAGTTATTTCTACAGTCTTGTGAGTTATTCCGAGGCAGCGCTTTTACCTGGTATCTCAATAATCGTGGCAAATTTAGTTCTTGGTCAGATATTGTTGCAAAACTGAAAGCAGATTTTCTTCCGTATAGTTATGAAACAGATTTAGAGTTAGAAATTTTAAATCGAACCATGGGTGCAAATGAACCCGTTACAGTTTATATTTCTTCTATGGTAGGTCTTTTTAACCGTCTAACGAATGTTGTGGATGAGCAGTCCCGCGTTGCAAAGATTCGTAGGAACCTTTTACCTTTTTTTGTTTCTGCATTGGCATTGCATACTCCTAATACTGTTGATGAACTAACTGAGCTTTGTAAAAGAATTGAAGAATCTAGAGTTTGGTCTGATCGTTATCGACCACCATCTTCCAATAATTCTCGTTTACTAGAACCTGATCTAGCTTGTCTTTATGTTTCACATACATCTTCGTCGAACAGAAAATCTTCTGTTAATGTTTCTGCTTTAACTTCTTCCGTGTGTTGGAATTGTGGCAGATCTGGTCATAGTTTTAGTAAGTGTCGTTCTCCTAAGTCAATCTTTTGTTATGGTTGTGGTGCTAAAAACACTACAAAGCCTAATTGTCGTTCTTGTATTCCAAAAAACGAGGTTCGGACTGGTCCTGTAAATCTGACAACAGATTCCAGTCATGTGCAAATTACTTCAGAAGTAAAGTCAGAAAATCAAAAACACAAACCATCAACAAGTCGAAATTAATTTCATGTTTTTCACCTACTGCTACCGAATGGCAAGCTTATCTTAGTTTTGTCAAGGATTTTTTATCTTCTGTTACTTCTTACCGTTCTGAAAATCTTGGCAAACAATTATGTTCTCATACCGTTTCACTTGTCAATTCTGTACAGGATGTTGAAATATCTAAGGAAGCACAAGATGATTCTAATGTTAATTTACCTGTTTTATATGTCTTACATGGTTTACCGACGCCTGCGGTAAATATTTTATGTGAAAATAATGTCAATTCTATTTCTACCGATGTTTGTCCTTTGTTTGTAAAGAAACCTAATGATAATCGTCCTTATATGATTGTCAAAATTTTAGATACTGAAGTTTTAGCTATGGTTGATACTGGAAGCAATTCTAGTGTTATTGGAAACCAAGGGTTTTCACTTATTAATTCTCTTCATGTACCTATCGAATACGATGCTTCAATAAGTATCACTACTGCTGATGGCGTTCCACAGCAATTTATGGGTTTTATCACTGTTCCCGTTACCGTGAATAATGTCACTAAAACAATTAAAATTTTAATTATACCTTCTATTAATCATTCTCTTATTTTGGGTATGGATTTTTTGAGTCTATGTAAGATAGACATTAATTGTCATAATTTGTCGTATTCTCTTTTGTCCTCTACTTGTGTCATTAACACAATTCAATCACTTCACTTGCTCCTTCAGACCGAATTGGTCGAACTAATTTAATAGAGCACAATATCGATACTGGTAATGCAAAGCCAATTGTGCAGCGTCAATATCCCTTGTCTCCGGCTATGCAAAAACTTCTTGTGAAAGAAGTGGAAGAAATGCTAAATCTCAAAGTTATTCAACCTTCGAACTCCCCTTGGTGTTCACCTCTCTGGATTGTCCCTAAGAAGTCCGGAGAATGGCGTGTATGTTTTGATGGTCGGAAATTGAATAAGGTTACTGTTTCAGATTCATATCCTATGGCGCAAGTTGATATTATTCTTAGTAAACTCCGAGACGCAAAATTTCTGACGTCTATTGATTTAAAAAAGGCTTTTCTACAAATACCTTTGTCTGAATCTTCTCGCCCGAAAACAGCTTTCGCTGTATACGGTGTAGGACTTTTTGAATTCGTTACTACTCCTTATGGTCTAATCAATGCTCCCAAAACTATGGCTCGTCTAATGGACATGGTAATAGATCCTTCCCTTCGACCGTATTGTTTTTGTTATTTAGATGACATTATCATCGCTACCCCTTCTTTTGAGTTACATATGGAAACTCTAAACAAATTGTATCTTAGGTTGAAAACAGCCAATCTTACTGTCAATCTTAAAAAATGTGAATTTTGTCGTGATTCCCTTAAATTTTTAGGTTTTGTTGTTGATAAAAATGGTTTACGTACAGATGACGAGAAAGTCTCTGCTATTTTGAATTATTCCGCCCCAAAAAATACTACAGAGATAAAACGTCTCATAGGTCTTATTGGTTGGTATCGTCGTTTTATTAAAGATTTCTCTACCATTTGTTCCCCAATCACTGATCTTCTTCATGGCAGGAAAAAAGGTCAATCCATTTCTTGGACTACCGAAGCCGAAAATGCCTTTATTGAAGTTAAGAAACGTCTCACTTCTAGTCCTATTCTTGCAAGCCCCGACTTTTCTAAACCTTTTATTATTCAAACTGATGCTAGTGAAACTGGTCTTGGAGCAATCCTTTATCAAGATTGTGATGGTATCGAACATCCAATTGCTTATGCAAGTCGTACTTTAAATAAAACTGAAAGAAAATATAGCACAACAGAAAAAGAACTTTTAGGAGTTATTTTTGGTGTTGAAAAGTTCCGAGGTTATGTTGAAGGTACCCATTTTACTCTTGAGACAGATCACTCATCGTTGCAATATCTATCGAAACTTTCGGATCCCTCAGGTCGCTTAGCTCGTCTTTCTCTTAGGCTTTCTCAGTTTGATTTTGAAATTAAGCACAGAAAAGGAATCACTATGGTGGTAAGTGATGCTTTATCGCGTTCTTTCTCAGAAATTTCTATTATCGACGTAAATACTTTCAAGCCAGATACTTGGTACACTTCTATGATTCAGAAGGTCACCAATAATCCTGATTTATATCCTACATTTAAGGTTGACAATAATGTTTTATACAAACATGTTTTTTCGTCAAATCCAATTTCTAGTAATTTATCTAATTGGAAAATTGTTGTTCCTACCCCTAATAGAATTGACTTATTGAAATTATTTCATGATAATGATTTGAGTGCCCATTTAGGCATATCTAAAACTATTTCTCGTATTTCCGAACTTTACTATTGGCCGAAACTTAGAAGTTCTGTATCTCGCTACATTAATAAATGTTCAGTTTGTGGTTCTTGTAAAACACAAAACTTACCTACAGCTGGTGTTATGGGTCAGTATAAAGATATAAATTTTCCATGGCAATGGATTTCTGCTGATTTGATAGGTCCTTATCCTAAATCAAAATCTGGTAACAGATTTGTCTTAGTAATTACCGATTGGTTCACAAAATTTTGTCTTGTTCATCCAATGCAACACGCAACTGCTAAGGGTATTGTGAAATTTATAGAAAACCAAGTTTTTCTTGTTTTTGGTGTTCCACAAATTTTTTCTGTTGACAATGGTACTGTTTTTACGTCCTTTCTTTTTAAGAATTTAATGTCGCAATATAAGGTGCAAAAAATATTTTATAACGCTCGTTATCATCCCCAAGCAAATCACACAGAACGAACTAACAAAACAATTGTGACAGCTTTAAGATGTTATATTCATGAGAATTCGTCTCATAATAACTGGGATAATTCGCTACACAGAGTTGCACAAGCAATCAGAACCGCGAAACATGACGTTACGGGTTACTCCCCAGCTTTTCTAAATTTTGCTCGAAACGTTCCGTTAAGTGGAGATTTTTATGGTGCAATTTCCGAAAACGCGAATAACATAATTAACACTGGAGATAAATTGCAATTGGTTAACGATGTTCAAACCCTTCCTAAACTTTTTGTAGATATTCGGAAAAAGTTAAAAAACGCATACGAAAAAAATGCAAAACATTACAATTTGAGAAAGAGAGATTTGCAATTTCATGTTGGTGACAGGTTATGGAAAAAGAATTATGTTCTTTCGTCCAAATCTAATAATTTTGCAGCTAAATTTGCTCCTAAATATATACCTTGTGTTGTCAACAAAGTTATTTCTAAATTAGTTTACAATTTAAAAGATCTATCTGGTAATGATTTAGGTAACTGGCATGTTACAGATTTAAAGAACCAATTTATTGATGTAGATGAAAATCTTCCTGATGATGAACCTTCTGTCCAACTTTCTGATAATTTAGATTTGTCTAATAATGATTATAATTTGCGAGTCAGATCTAATAGTGATTCTGATTAATTTAGAGTACTTATTAAGTAATTATATTAACGTGACTATTTTTATTTTTCTTTTGTTTCAAGATAAAAAACATTTTGTACCTATCATTTATCTGGAACTAAGGTCCTCGTATATGTCATAGAACCTCTATACGATATTTTTGTGGTAAACAGTAATACCGTTACCTTCTATATGCTCTTTTGTTATCTCTTGATTTTGTATCATAAGTACATATTTATTAGTATCTTTTAGACGTTGTCCATAATACAATTCTTGTGTTATGTTTGTGTTTTATCGTATCTTTTTGTTTTTGGGTTTTTGAAATGCCAAAAACGCTGTTCTTTCGAGAACAATCTTCCGTGAATGTTTCAAATTTTCTGGAATTTTCTTGCTTCATGCACATTTATAATCCAGTAGATATTTTGGAACAACTATTACGCTCAAACATTTTCTGAAATCCTTGCTTTGGCAAATTTTGGATTCAGTTTATTTTGTAGCGGTCCCTTATCGTGTGTATATTGAGATATTATGTTTTTTGCTTGGTAGCGCTTTTGTTCTCAATATACGCTTTATTTTGCTTTCCTTATGTTTTGATACGAGAACACATTGTCGTTTTGTACGAAAATTAACGAATTATTTAGTTTTAACTGTGTACTGACTGATACATACTATAGTATTTTATTCTGGCATATTTGTTTACCTCAGTTGATGATAAAACTTTTTTCGAGTTACCTATCTATTTGTGGTTTACAACTCCACATCTGATAATTTAGTTGCTTTTCGCAGCACGTTTAGATTCAGATTGATTAAAAATATATAATTTAATAATTTCTTCTAGTTTTTGTTGTTATGTGTGCTATCGCTAATTTGTTAGCATTTGGTTCCGTCTTGGTGGGTTTCTTCCTTCCAGACTTTCCGATTGGAGGAAAGGGGGGGAAAGGCCATGCCTTGTTTAGTTTTATCTTCATTATTATGTTCTCTATAGTATTATACATGCACACATATTTTTTTCTTGGTCACGTTAAATAATTATCTTATTCTAGTTTTACCGTGTTTATTTTCATACAATATCTTGCAATAGTATTCCCATGACGGAATTTTTGGAGGTTTTCGCTTTCCTGTTAAAAAATGCTTACCGTGAATTTTGTTTTTTTGTTAAGGCCTATATCTTTGACGGGCGTGTTGTTAGTCTTGTGACAACCTTAATTGGAAGACAAACTTTCAGAGGTGTGTCATGGTGGGTCATGATTCCATAGATGTGTTGTACCTACGGGACGCCGTCGTCCGAAAGGATGGATTTATGACTTGTCATATCATCGCACTGGAGGGATGTGTCACATGGGCACTGCAACACGGTGTCATAGATTTAGAGATCCAGTCAATTTTTATCTCTTGGATTTTTTCCATTTTAGTTGTGGCGTTTCTAAATAACGCTGGGTTCGTTAATAACCCGAGCTTGCTCAAAAATTTATTAGGTATGTTTTTTTTAAACCCTTTCGTTTCTCCCTCAGCAAGGACTTGGTTGTCATAGGACCCATGCCTGCACTTCGGTAGTTGTTAATGGATGTGGAAATTGATTGTGGGAAAAGATAACCACGACGCGATTAACATCATCTGCGAGGCTTTTCCAACACAATTGATAGCCAGTCAATTCATAACTCCGGAATGACACTTCACTTATTTTTACTTTTCTTATTACCGTTTATTATTGGTTTATTTTATTATTTTTTTTTTATCAGTTTAAGGTACTAGAGATCATACTTACCCCTTATCACAACAGGTGATTTTTTTTTCTGCTTCGTTGAGAAATTAGGATTTCTCTATTTATCGTTAAGATGTTAAGCATCTTGAGTTTTTTTTTATTGCGCTTATACTGATTTTTGTATTGATATATTTAAAATTTTATGTTATAATAGAGGCTAACCCTCTAAATACCGTTTTATAGCTGCAGTAAAATATTGTGATCTCTGTACAATTTTTTTGAACCATTTATTTTATTATAATTTTTTCTTCCGTTAATAGGAACATTTCCCTATTAATTTTTTGGGTTCAAAATATTCACGTTTGTTTTTCAATATATTTTGAATTTCGTTTACTTTTCTCTAAGCTTTTGAAATAAAAAAGAGAGTAAGTCAAGAATTTAGAATAATTTCTCTACAGTGAGATAGTATATTCATACATCGTCACAATTTTTGCTGTGTCTGTGTGAGGATTATTTCGAATGTTCTGCTTGCGCGATGACCAATGGTTACCGTGGATACCAACTGGCAACATCCCTGGTATGAACTTAGAAATATCATTTCACTTTCCGCTGGAAATTTTAGACAATCACCTCTACCAAATTTCGCCACTTCTCTTCTCTTTTTATTCAATAGTTTATGTTTTTCAATTTATTCATTCTCTTGAGTCATATGTAAGCACTACGTTTCCTTTGGATGTTCACCACAGTTTTTTTGTTTTTGCTTCCCATTCTTCGTAGACTGTTTACAAAAAAAAAAAATAATTCTGTGAATTATTTTTTTTTCTCCCGAGGAGAGGGGATGTAACATGCTGTTTAGCCTGTTACGTTTTTTCGTTTTAAAAACAATTTTATTTAGTTAATTTTTGTGGCTCATTAGTCACTTCCTCCCAAATTTCTACTAAATTTCTAAACATGCCGTTTCCTTGTCGCATTAGTCACTCCAAAATAAAACATTAATTTTTATCAAATTCCCCTTCTATTTTGGTCTTTAGATATTCGAAATTTCAAGTTTCGATTCGAACTGATTCTTTTTCCTCTAACTGCCACTGAGGCAACATTCAAATATATATTTTTAAACTTATTGTTGGTGAACATATTTTCATCGTCTGGTTGGTAAGTTAATTATTGTATTTTCCCTAGGTTATTTTCTAGGGTAGTGCTTACTGCTTATTTATGTTTATTGCTTATTTGCTAATTTGCATTTTTTTGTATATTTAAGGAACAAAACGAATAGAATAAAACAGATCACTGTTAGGTTGTTTTTTAACACGTGGAGTTCGGGTTTTATATGCGTTATAGCATAAGCTCCTTTTTACCCGATCTGTTTTATTTATTCGTTCCTTCCCTAATGTTTTTTCTAGTTCCTTATCCTTTTTTTTCTCTTTTTTCCGCAGCTCTGCAGCCGGCAACTTATAGGCAACTTATAGGCAAGTTTTAGGCAAGTTATCGGCAAGTTAGGCAAATTCAAGAGGCAAACTTTTAGGCAAGTTTCTGTTCCTGTTTTGTTTCCTGTTCCCGAGGTACACCGCCTGTTAAGCCATCGCCGCCATCGTCACCATCGTCGCCAGAGCTGCCCAACATCCCAGCCCTCTAAGATAAGTTCCTTCGTCTTATCTTTAGCGTGTGTAAGATTTGAAGTTGGCGTGTTATATTACACTTGGTATCCTACTCGTTTGGTTTTTTTTTGAGTATTCAATTTATGCAAGTTTTGGATAAACCAATAAATATTTAATATCTTCAATTTTTGTATTGATTATTCAATATTTATTAAATTGGATACACGTATTCGGGAATAAGTAGCTTCATTTTGTAATATTTTCTTGAGTCACTTAACGTTAATTTTTACGAGGTGTTTCCAGCTTTCCACCTTTTGTTTCTGTTTTTTTTTTATTGCATTCGTTTGATTAAAAAGCTGGTGGCGTCCAATTTAATATTAATTGTACACCCCATCCCAGTGATAGCGAATAAAATAGTTTAATTGGTGCCGAATTCCACTCCCTGAGGTGGAGTGCTCTAGCCTGGGACTTTTACGTTACAACACAAAATTTGGAAGCGACCTGCTGAGGACAACTTAAAAATTAAGGAAATTCGGAAGTACACATCCGCAGTCGAAGACAACTTTAGAAAGGGAGGCTGGTGAGTACATTTTTATTCATATACTCAAGAATGTCGAACTTCAGTGTTACTCTACAGCAAATTGATGAAATTTTAAATTCTCTAAGCAAAATTCAAACCTTTTCAAATAGAAACAAGTGGATTTTACTGATTAATAAACACCTCAGAAAATGTAATCAAGCTTTAAAATCTTTCAAGTTTTCGATCGGAGTAAAACATAAAATTCATACAAAAATAGCACATTTGAAGCGCATGCGAAGTTTAATAAAAGCTGCTCATGTGGGTGAAGGACTTGAGAAATCTAGTAATAGGGTCAAGTGGGAAAACATTAATGCTGCATTTGAAAGTCGATTAAAAACAGGAGTTATTATAAACTTGTCACATAAAGATATAAAGGCATTCTTTACAGATGCTTTCAAAATTTTTAAAAACAAGATTTTATTAGTTCTCAAGAAAACACAAATTTCAAAAGTGAATACCACTTTTTGTGGGGATTTTATTAAGCAATCAAAAGACGTGGAGTTAGTAGACCGCAAATATTTTAGTACACCCAATGTTGTATTGGACATTGGAGATGATTTATATGATTGGTTTAGTATAAATATTATTGATCCTATTTTGAACAGTTTATCAGAATTTGCTGAAAAAGAAAGCGGGTGGGCATTATCTCGAATAATTTTTTTGGAAGTTGCAATAAACAAATATGAAATGGAGGTTGGCTTGTCTTTCGTTCCACTACCAGAACCAATTTCTCGAAAGAAGGTAATTGTAAACGTTTGCAATATGGACCGAGCTTGTTTTTACTGGGCAGTAAACAGTTTTTTAAATCCTGCTACTCATTCTAATCGTACTTCATCGTATCGACATTACTCTGAAGTTCTAAATACAAAAGGTTTAGATATTGAAATGCCACTGTCCCAAATTCCAAAATTTGAAAAATTAAATAATATATCAGTATACGTATACTCTTTAGAACTAAATCACTCAAATAAATCGTCATTTTACACAGTAGTTCCTACTAGATTAACTAAAAATAAAATTGAAAGACATGTTAATCTATTGCTGTTACAATCCAAGTATTATCCTAAGTTAAATAATTATGATGCACCTCCTGTAGACGATACAAACGAAAAAATTACGTACCACTATTGCTGGATAAAAAATTTATCTAGATTAATTTCATCTCAACTTAATAAATCTAAGTTTAAGAAATTCATTTGCGATAGGTGTTTGAACTATTTTCACAGTCAACAAATTTTGGTTAAACATGAAAGTGTTTGTAAAAATATGAATGATTCAAAAATTTCTTTTCCCAATCATACTCACGTTGAATTTAAAAATTTTATTTAGAAGCAGAAATGTCCCTTTGTTATTTATAGTGATTTAGAATCCATACTAAAGGCTTATACAGATCAACAAAAAACAGATAGAACTAAAAAATATCAACAGCACGTAGCTTTTTCTGCAGGCTATTATTTAAAATGCGCTCACGATGATCAGCTTTCATATTATAAATATCATCAGGGTGAAGACTGCATAGATTGGTTTACCAATCAGTTAACTGATGTAGCAAAATTTGTACAGTCCAAAATTTTAGATATAATACCCCTTGGTGTTACACCTAACTTGGTAAATGCACTAAATTGTCACATTTGTGAGCATGAATTTACTGATAAAGATATAGTCGTTAGAGATCATAATCATTTCACTGGAAAATTTCGTGGATACGCTCATCAAGCATGCAATTTGAATTTTAAAAAAGTTTTTGTTGTTCCAGTGATTTTTCATAACTTGAGCGGCTATGACTCACATTTTGTTATTAAGGAAATTGCAGAACGTGGTAAGGTTTCCATACTACCAATAAATAAGGAAAAATATATGTTTTACCCTACATGACTCTGAAACTAGCATCAAGTTTAGGTTCATAGACTCCTTTAGATTTATGGGGGCAAGTTTAGACGAACTGGTATCTACACTGAAGGAGGATGATTTTAAAAATTTAAAACACGAGTTTCATGATTTAAATAGCCAAAAACTGAAACTTTTTATAAAAAAAGGGGTTTTTCCAAACGATTACATCGATTGTATAGAAAAGCTCAACGACGTAGAATTACCGTCCATTGAAAATTTTCACAATAAACTTTATGATTCGAATATTTCCATGGAACAATATGGGAGTATTTTGATACTGCTAGCCTGGGAGAGTATAGTCAGCTATATATGAAAACAGACATACTGTTATTAGCATACGTTTTTAAGCAGTTACGAAGTAATTGTTTGCAAACGTATCAGCTAGATCCTGCGTGGTACTATACTCTTCCTGGGTATACGTGGGATGCAATGTTAAAGTATACTCAAATTAAATTAGAATTACTTAAAGATATTGATATGATTATGTTTATTGAGAGGGGTATTCGGGGAGGTATATCTGTTTGCTCAAATCGATATTCCGTAGCAAACAATAAATACATGGAGGAGGAGTATGACCCTCAAAAACCCTCTAAGTACCTTATGTACCTAGATGTGAACAATCTTTATGGGTGGGCAATGTCAGAATTCCTCCCTTATGCAGACTTCAAATGGGAAGATAACACGAACATTGATATCAATCAAATTGCTGACGACTCTCCAGAGGGGTACATTCTTGAGGTAGACCTGGAGTACCCTAAGGAGCTACACGATCTACACCAAGATTTTCCTTTTTGTCCTGAACACAAAACGCCCCCCAATTCCAAATTAAAAAACTCATGGCTACTCTACACAATAAACATAATTATATCTTACACTATCGAAATTTAAAACAAGCTTTAGCAAATGGTTTAATTTTAACAAAAATACATAGAATTTTAACATTTAAGCAAGCTGCATGGCTAAAACCCTACATCGCTTTAAATACTAAACTAAGAACGGAAGCTACTACAGCTTTTGCCAAAAATTTGTATAAATTGATGAATAACGCGGTGTTTGGTAAAACCATGGAAAATATACGGAATCATAGGATTGTGAAATTATCAAGATCATATTTGGGACGTTATGGAGCTAAAAACTTGATTGCTAGTCCTTGGTTTCATTCTAGAACAATTTTTGAAGAAAATTTAGTTGCAATAGAATTAAAAAAGAGTAATCTTGTTTTCAATAAGCCCCTGTACATTGGGATGGCCATTTTAGACATTTCAAAAACTTGTATGTATGACTTCCATTATTCATACATCATCCCTAAATTGGGAAAAAAATTGCAAATTAATGTATACAGATACAGATAGTTTCACGTATGAACTTCATTGTAATGACGTATACGAAGAAGTGATAAAGGATGATATTCACATGTTTGATACCAGTGATTATGCAGAGGGTAATTACTTTAACATTCCGTTAGCAAACAAAAAGGTGTTAGGTTTGATGAAAGATGAATGTAATGGTTCTATTATGACACATTTCATAGGACTACGTTCAAAAATGTATGCTTTTAAAGTTAGGGGTGGGAAAACAGTGAAAAAATCTAAGGGGGTAAAGAAAAATATTGTAAGAAATAAAATTACTTTCGAAGATTACTTGAACTGTTTAAAAAACTGGAAGTCAAAGTACATTTTCCAAAACACAATGGGGTGTTAAACTTTCAAACTAAATATCAAACATACACACACGTATACAATTACTTACATAAAAATGATCTTCACAGAAATAGTAATTAGTTTTAGTCTGTTTATATTTGCTTCCAGCAGCCTCAAACCAAATTTTCTTTTAACTGGTACTGCAGGCACAGTTACAAACTTTTTATCAGGCGTTGTAACTGTTGTGTTCGTGCAGTAAGATACATAACAAGATTTACACGATATTGACATTATTCCAACATCAAAAATTGTGGAGAAAAACTAACTAAACTCAACAAAAAAAGTATTGACACAATTTTTTTATAATATTGAAACGTCAAGCTTGAATAAACTGTAAACAAAACCAAAACACTCAAATATATTACGGACTTTGACAGTTCTTCAAACTTCAAATTCGAATGGCCTTTTTGTAACTGGCTATTAGTTCATAAAACATCTAAATCAGAAATATTTAGTGAAATGACGTATCTGTAATGAAAGTTGCAAACATTTAGGAATTCCTAATTTCCAGTTTTCTCGTAAAATATTCGGTATAAAAAATTTGTAAATTAATTTTTGCAAAGTAGTACCAACATACTTTAATAAAATACCAAAAGCCGGATATCGGTTCAACACCCCATTCAGTCCTATGCACATAACGTTTTCAGCATTGAACAAAAGAAAGTGGGTCTTTCTCCTGAGATGATAAGCGGTCACTTATTCCAGAGTCGTTTGATACGCTTCCCTGGGGTCATTACAAACTAAGTAACACTGAGTAATATTTTAATTTTTCGTTGAGTATATGTATATAAAAATGTACTCTCATTGTTTTAGATATGAATACATTAATCGAAAACTGTATAAGAATAATTTGCGAAAATATAGAATGTCTAGCAGATTTTTTCGAATCGTCAAAATTACCATGGACTCTTACCAAACAAATCGCAAAAAAATTTGCAGAATACAAATGGAGATTTTTAAATAAGACCGCTCAAAATGATCAGTCACGGTTTTGTAGAAATCTCGATTTTGTTCATTGTTCACGAGACATTCTGTACAAAGACCGAAATGCTGTACTTGCTAGATCTGACTGGGACTACATATTTGAAGACGAGTCTGAATATTGCATATGGGTTAACTATTATAGGATTGATAGATATAACATATATGTTTGTAAAGAATGTTTTGATAGCATTAAAGGATGTCATAAAAGATTGAGGAAACATTTGATTGTAATCAATGATCATCACCATGATGTTTGCGAGTCAGAAGATATAATTCGTGACTTGTATCACAATAAAGATTGGTGGTGTCAAAGTTGCTATAGAACAGTACTTTTTGAAACAAATGATAAAGATTCTTGTATTGCGAAACTTCATAATTCTCCTAGAACTCTCAGATTTAGGGGAACATATGATAGTGATAGCGATATTGACCATTTTGACGGATTCTAGTATTTTTAATTTATTCTTTTGTTTTTATTTCATTTTATAATTTAATCTTTTGTCGGTTCAATCAAATTTTGTGATTTAGACTTTTAAGATGTATAAGTTTTATAGTTATTGTTTATCATAAATATATATTATATAATTCATTTTTTATTTCTTTTCCCTACATTCATGTGAAGACTCAAAGTCATATCATATCATAAGATTGGGAGAAATAAGAATTTAATTAAATCAGTTACCTAAGAAAACATATTGATTTATTCATAAAAAGATATAATTTTGCTGAGTGAATTCTTTAGCTGTTCTTTTAATTCTTCTTTGGGACACGGTATTCCAAAGCGGTTCCAATTAAATTTTCCAGCTTCCATTACCTTCTTTGTATATTCGCTGAATTTATAATATGTGTCTCCTTTCAAGAAATATATATATCCATCAATGAACTTGAAGGCACTTGTTATACCCAGTGGTAGGTCTGGAAATTGATCAGCAATTCTGGGAAAGATGATGTGAGAAAGTCTTTAGTGGTGTTGTCGATTACCAAAAGGGAACCCTCAGAATTTTGAAAAATATGCGATATAGATTAAGACTTAAGTTGTGCAGGAAGGTAAGGTGAAGATCATCAGGACTTGAGGGGATTCGCATATCATTTAAATCAAATTTCCATAAAAAAAATTTTGGTGTCCAACATATAGTCGGAAGTTTGGAAACGACGGAGCAGTTGCCAGAAACATAAAGCTTGGTATTGTTATATTACATAAATTTTTGATTGTTGTACTAGGATGGTTCTTATGATGTGTGGGAGTAGTGGTTGTGGTTGTTGTTATCAAAAGGATTGGTAGATGTCTTAAACACAAACACATCTATATAACTATTTATTTAAATCATTGATGACTTTGAGTTTATAAAAGTATACAAATTCTCTAAGAGCATTGTTTAACATATCTTTTGGTGTTATGGAACAAAATGCATATAAAATTTGTAGAGAACTTAAATTTTCGGAGGTGGTATTTTTACAGAAATCCAAAACATTATAATAATATTGACAAAAATCCAAATTTTCCAACACCGATATACGTTGTATAATCAAATTATTTACTTCTAAAATTGAGGATACTTCTTTTTCATCCATGTAATACTCGACACCATGTTTCTTGACTAAAATTACCTTACAATCATCCGGTATGAAAGAAATTCATCTGTTGCGTCATTATTGAAATAAAGTTCTGCCATTCGTAAGTGCTGAAAGATATTTTGCTGAACTTGAGCTGCTGAGATAGAATAACAGCAGGCGTAAATGATCTTGCCGGACTAATTCCGCATTTTACTTCATAACCGGAAATTGAATATTGTGTTGAAAGCAGGTACACACTTTCAGACTTTGCAGCAAACTCATAGTTTTTCAAAATTTTATCCACCTCTGCAGTATAGTTATCATCACTACTACTACTACTGTCGTAACCACTACTGACACTTCCTTGATAACTCATGTTGCTAACTGAGTTTGAGATTTGAAGTTACTCCAATTTATAGCATGTGTGTGTGTGTGTGTGTGTGTGTGTGGCCTTTTACATCATAAAACATCAACTCCATTAATCCAGCTGTTATGTTTTTTGTCTAAGCCCAACCATTTCAGAAACAGTTTCTTGCCTTTACGCCTAAGAACTTTTTCCACCAAGTAAACGTCCGGATTCGATGTTTTCTGTAGTTCTTCGTCATAGAAGCAGCCGCTGATTGGTGTCCCTTGCATGTCTTCAAGTAAATACGTAGCAGGATTGGTAATTTTAACTTTGATGATTTTGAATAGTTCTGTAGTCCAATTGGGTGTATATCCTTTTTCAAAGACATGTTTTGCCTTGGATATGCGCACAATGTCGCCAACTTTAAATTTTCGTGGACCGGCTATCTTTAAATGACTATAGGTGTTATTCAAAATAGATTTTTCGTTGGATTTGTTGACTTGAGAAGGCTTATATTTTGTTGTGGAATGTTTTGTATTGTTATAGTTTTGAGTAATTTCAGGCAGAATGTTTATCCATTTGTGGGTACCATTTAAACTGAAATACTTGTAGAGTTTCGATTTCAAAGTTCTTATAACACGCTCTGCCATAGAAGCTTTCATCGTACTAAATACGCTATAATGATTTATGCCATGTTTTTTCATTAAGTTTTTAAATTTGCTGTTGTAAAATTCCTTTCCCTGATCAGATTGCAGATTTTTTGGTATTCGTTTAGTGTGAGCGAGAATGTCCGAGAATGCTCGAGTGATTTCCTCTCCGGTCATCGTCTTTAGTGGGCGTGTCCACACAAACTTTGAAAAACAATCAATAACGACTAGTATCATTTTATGATTCCTATTTTGTGGGGCAAAATTTCTCATCTCCGCAAGATCCATACGCCAGAGATCGTCAAGGCCCTTAATGATAGTACGTCTCCGAGGAAATTTTTTCCGTATCGGTTTGTGGAGCTCGTTTACAAGCTGATTTTTTTCTTTAGAATGCATATTATGACTTACTACCAGCTAGCAACAGCTCCAGACTGTTAGTGCGACTAGCGGTATTCATATTCATAACCTTGATATTGTCTACAATGCCTGAAACGTTAGTTTTCATATCAGAGACGGTTTTGATATTTTCTGCAATTTCTTTTTGTAACTCATGTATGCTTTCAACACACATGTTAATAGAAGCAGTGAATTCTTTTCGAATTAATACTTTGGCTGTGCCAATTGAATCATCAACATATTTCTTCGTAGCCATATCCCTACCTGCTACAGGGGGATTTCGCGAAATAAATGCAGCCATTTCGTTAGTTTTATTTGGGATTTTCGTCTTATGAAGCTCATTTCTTATTTCGTTCATTCCTGCTGCTAAATCCTTTATATTGTGATCATGTTGCTGCAGCACCACACCATGTGTTTGAATTAATGGCGAGTTGATAGTACGCAATTGCACATCAACATATTTTTTTGTTGCAGCATCACTATTTGTTGTCGGTTCCTTAACATTACAAATTTTCACATTTTCAATATCGATATCACCATCCGGTGTATGAGGAAACGTGATTTTCGCCGGTAAACGCGCATAAGGCGTTTGATGTCTATGTCCGAATTTATCGACAGGCATAATTGAAATGAACAAGATTTATCTTGTATTATTCTATTATATCAGCCTCCTTGAGCTCATTGATAATTGCTACTATTTCGTTGTCGTGTGACGTATTACCTGCCTCTTTCGAAGCAATCAACAACTTCAAACGATCCACTAATTCATTGGCATCGTCCCAATAAATATACTCCATAGGTTTATCATTATATGTTAAACGATCGATACCTTTTCCTTTTGCTAAAGGAATCGATTTTAGACGAGTCAATACCTGGGACGATCTATTCGTCGATGTCGTTAGAGATTTTGTTTTGAATAAAGGTTTTATGATGTAGTGATATTTTTCAGTACTTGAACCCTTAAGACGATCTAACGTGTCTAAATGAACTTCAGTTTTTCAGATTTTTATAGTTCTGTAAATCTTGATTGTTGTAACTGGGGTCTCGGTAAAATAGAAGCTCATACATGCCTGGTGTTCCAATTACATATCTTCCTTCTTTGTTTTTCTCAGGTAGTATGTTTATATTACCGGTTTTTCCATCAAACGCAATTCGACGTTTGCCTAATGACCAACCGATTTCATCATTGTATATCGGTCCATAATTTTTATCAATTTTATCATCTTTTTGGAAGTAATCTTCAATGAACTGATGACTGATGGCAGGATATTGGTCCAAATAGTCTGCAAAAGCTTCCTGAGAAATTTCGGGACGCATCTGTTCTGGAGATTCAGAACGTGCAATATTGCCGGATTCATCGGTTTCGGCCACCGGTTCCGTTTCGAGAAAAGGTGTGAACACATCATCTGTCAAAGGTTCTTCTTCCTTCTTTATTTCCTCTTTTTTAATTGGATTTAAATTTGTAATCGTTTTTTGTAATGTCTTTGAGGATTGCACAATTTCTTCAAGTGGTTTGGATATTGGCTTGAATAGTTTATTGATAGACTCATCTTGCTCTGATTTACCCAATTTCAATACCAAGTATTTTTTGCGAATCGATCTGGCAAGTTCAGACACTTTTTTCTTGCGCAATGCAGTAGCAACCTTATCATCAGACATATGTGATGCCTTTTGGCCTAAACATTAAGTCATTAATTATTTAAAATATTATCGAATAAATTCCCTTCAGCTAATTCCAATAAACCACGAATTGTTTTATAAATAATAAATATAAAGGTTACACGTACGAGTCAATGTCAAAACAAATAAACATTATCTAGTATCATGTATGTTTACTTATAGTGAACTTGACTCTTTGTATATATAGGTAACAATAGTATTTTAAGCATTCATTATTAATTCAATATTAACTCATTATTGATTCATTATTATTATTAAGTCATTATGATGGTCATTCATGAAAGGATGATTACAGTCAGTATCCTTCATTCTAAGTAGTAATCTAAGAGTAGTCAATTAGTGTTAGTGGTTAATGTATAGTAAATATTAAATAGAACATGTCCCAGTGAAACAGGTAGTTGTTTTATTCCTGGGGGATGACCCACCAAGTGACCAGCAGCACCACCTAGTCAGAGGCCCTTCTACTATCCTACTACACCCAGTATCCTCATTACATTACACATTACATGGCGATCCTGCAAACAATTGGAGTTCTGTAACAATGGGTGGTAAAGCAACGAAACAAGCGGTCCAAGAAAATGGCGTGGTCAACAGTAATTTTATAGTACAAGAAGAGGAACTCAAAGCAGATCTGGAGGTGAAGATTCTTATCTACATTATTGTGGTTGTTTTGGTATTACAATTTGGATGGTCTATATATAAGAATCATAGAAGACAAATGAAGAGGGAGATAAGAAGAAATCTACAGCAAAGCACGCTAAATCTGTAGGATGGTGAGAATATTATTTTTTTTTGTAAACTTTAAGGGTATATTCTGTTTTGTGGCTAAAAATTTTTTTTTTGATAATTGATATTTCATATTTTTATTTCTATTGACAATGAATTTTAAATGTCCTCGAGTGATGGAAATGCAGTAACGTGGGATGAATTTGAGATTAGATTGAATTTAATTTTAGAAGATATACGTAGGAATAGTAAGCGTGTGTTAAAAAAGGAGGTTCCAAAAAGCTCAGATAGTCATATAGATATAATAAATAAGTTGTGTGATTCATTTAATAGTTTCTCTAAGTTAATAAATAAGAATTGGTATAAGTTAGAGGAGAATCAGCAGAGTACATGTATTTTATATTTTAACAAAATTAGAGAAAAGGTAGAGAAAGCATTTCAAGTGTTAGATTGTCAGTATGAAGTTCCGTCTCAATTAATTACGCGTAATAATTTAATTAATAATTTAATAGTATTAGAAGCAATGAGCAAAGATAAAAAGGAGAAAATGGCATTAAGTATGAATGACTTTTTCAATTTAGCTGGTAAGATATTACCAAATGAATTTAATGGGGATATAAGCAAATTGCAATCTTTTGTAGATGCTATAAGTTTGCTACAGGTTGGTGCAGCAGAGCATGAGGAGAATGCTGTACTATTTGTGAAAACTAGGCTAACTGGAAAGGCCAGGAGTCTAATCACCACCGAAAAATCGTTGGTAGAAATTATAGGAACCCTTAAAAAGGGACTAAAGGGAGATAGTGCTAGTTTAGTAGGAGCTAAATTAAGCAAATTAAGACAAAACAATAAGGATATAGTTGAGTATGCTTCAGAGATGGAGAAATTAACAGATCAGTTACAAGCCGCGTATTTGGCAGAAGGAATGCCAGTACATTTAGCAACTAAGTATACAACAGAAGCAGCAGTAAAATCACTGACCGACAACTCAGCATCAGAACGGATAAAAACCGTTATAGCAGCTGGGAATTTTACGACACCGCAAGAGGTGATGACTAAATTGGTTTCCATCAATGTGGGAAACAATCAGTCAACAGGAAGTGTTCTGCATTATAAGGCAGATAGAAATAAGTTTGTGTCAGGAAATACCTATTTTCCACAGCGAAATACCTATTTTCCTCAGCGAAGACACTCTTATGTAAATCATAATGGAGAAAATAATTTCCATAGGAAAAATAACTACGATAACAGTAGGAAATTTCACGCCAATCAAGGCAATAGGAGATTTACTGGTTACAGGGAGAAACCAGAAGAATATAGAAACAAGCCTAACAATAGGTTTAACAATGATAATAAATATAGAAATGTAAGAATGTGTGAGAGTGGAGAGACGAGAGTGGAAGATGAACAGAAAGAATTGGGGTTTTGAAAAAGAAAGGTGAAAAATCCAAAATTTTAAATAACTTGCATAATAATAATCATTACATTTATAACTTTGATTTAACTCTTTCAAACTTTGTGCAAATTAAAACTGACATATCGGATAATATAGATACTTTTATATTAGATACAGGTGCAGATATATCGTTATTAAAAATTTCAGATAATTTTCCACATCACTTAATAAAGACAACACAAATCTTAAATATTAAAGGAATAACTCAGGGAGAAATTAAAACTTTGGGTACAATAGAAACTTTTCTTTTTATTAAGGGTGTAGCATTTCAACATTGTTTTCATGTAGTAGAGGAAGAATTTCCTATACCTACGAATGGAATTCTAGGTAGGGATTTCATAAGAAATTATAATTGTATTTTAGATTATTCAGAATTAAAATTATACATAGATTGTAAATCTAGGAATACAGTAACATTAGAAATTCTTGACAATCCTGAATATGATACTTTGGCAATACCGCCTAGATGTGAAGTCTATCGGTTGGTAGAAAGTTTCAAAAACTTAAGACAAGATAAAGTTGTTGAGCAACAAGAACTATTACCAGGAATATTTATAGCAAGATCTATTATATCAAAAACTAATCCTTATGTCAGAATTTTAAACACAAATTATGAAAGCAAGTCGATAAATACAAACAATATTAAAATATTGGATTTAAATTTATTTCATGTATATGCTGTGAAGAATGAAAGTAAGAATAGGTTGAAAGAATTAAGAAAAACATTAAATTTAGAGGTACCAGAATACGTGAGGGATAAGCTAATAAATCTTTGTGAGAATTTTTCAGATATTTTTGCTTTAAAGAACGACATTTTAACGCATAATAATTTTTATGAGCAAAAGCTATTGGTAAAAGATGATACTCCAGTATATATTAAAAATTATCGCACGCCACATTCTCAATCTTCAGAACTTAATAATCAGGTCCAAAAGTTATTAGAACAAGGTATAATCGAATCTTCAATCTCAGATTATAACAGTCCAGTTTTACTTGTTCCCAAAAAGGCAATCAATGGAGAGAAGTCTTGGAGACTTTGTATAGATTTCAGGCAATTGAACAAGAAAATAGTCACAGATAAATTTCCATTACCCAGAATAGATTCGATTTTAGATCAGTTAGGGAGGTCGAAATGGTTTTCAGTCATAGATCTTATGTCAGGTTTTCATCAAATTCCTTTAGAACAATCTTCAAGGAAATATACATCTTTTAGTACAGAAAAAGGTTCTTTTCAGTATACAAGATTACCATTTGGTTTAAATATAAGTCCAAATAGTTTTTCAAGAATGATGTCCATAGCATTCTCAGGATTAACTCCAGAAAAAGCATTTCTTTATATGGATGATATAGTCGTAATAGGGATGTCAGAAAATCATCATTTAAGTAATCTCGAAAGGGTGTTTGACACATGTCGGAAATTCAACCTTAAATTAAATCCACAAAAATGTCAATTCTTCAGGCGAGAAGTAACGTATTTAGGACACAATTTGTCCAGTGAAGGGGTTCTACCCGATAAGGCAAAATATTCAGTCATTGAGAAGTATCCAGTGCCCAAAAATTCAGAAGAATCTAAAAGGTTCGTAGCATTCTGTAACTATTACAGACGTTTCATTCCAAATTTCGCTGAAATATGCATACCTCTCAATAAATTATCTAGGAAAAATGTGAAATTCGAGTGGTCGGAAGACTGCGGAAAATCATTCCAAATACTAAAATCGGCATTAATTCAGCCGCCTATTTTAAAATATCCAGATTTCAATAAAAAATTTATATTGACAACAGATGCTTCAAATATTGCGTGTTCTGCAATACTTAGCCAGGAATACGAAGGTATAGATCTACCTATAGCTTATGCATCGCGAGGTTTTAAGAAAAGTGAATTAAATAAACCTATAATCATGAAAGAACTGTTAGCTATCCATTGGGGAATTAATCATTTTAAGTGTTATTTATATGGTTCTACACATTTTATTGTGAAAACGGATCACAAGCCGTTAACACATCTTTTTTCGATGACAGACCCAACTTCGAAACTTACGAGAATTAGACTAGACCTAGAAGAATACAACTTCGAAATACAATATTTGAAAGGAAATTCAAATTATGCGGACAGTATTTCAAGGATATCCATAAATGAATTAAAAGACTTGTACATTGACAATGCTCACATCTTAGCAATAACGAGGTCAAAAACTCGTCATAATAAAGCTCAGCCTATAGGAGAAGATAAAATAGTTTCCACAGAAATAAAGGAAGATATTCGCAAGCCAGCAGTATATAAAGTACTGAATAATTTAGAGGCGCATAAATTACCAATTCTGCAATTTGAAAATAACCGTGTTTCGTTAAGGATGAACATACGGATCAAAAACAGGATGAGATTTAGCCAAGCCTTATTAAATACCGATATAGTTAACTTTGATTTAGATCAAACGTTAGTTCAGCTTGATAAGCTAGCGGTAAATAATGGTATAAAAAGGATGAAAATTTATATGAATGATATTATTTTCACACAGTGCACTATAAAAGAGTTTATGGAAAAAGGAAACAATACGTTAAAAAACGTACAAATATGTATTTGCGATATACCTAAGATGGTGGAAAAAGAAAAAGAAAAGAAACAGATTTTAGAAACTTATCATAATGATCCTTTATTTGGAGGTCATGTAGGAAATAACAGGCTATTGAAAAAATTAAGAGCGAATTTTAGATGGAAAAACATGGAAAAAGATGTAAGAAAATATATTAAGCAATGTCACAAGTGTCAAGTCAATAAAGCAAAGAATAATCACAAGGAAGAATTTGTATTAACGGATACAGCAGAAAAACCATGGGATATAACATATATAGATACGGTCGGTCCTTTTCCACAAAGTGAAAATGGTAACCGTTATTGCATCACAATGTTATGTGAATTAACAAAATATGCAGTAATAATTCCAGTTAAAAACAAAGAAGCAAACACGATAGCTCGTGGAATTTTTGAAAATTTCATACCAAATTACGGTCTAATGAAACAAATTAGGACAGATTTAGGCACAGAATATAAAAATGAAATATTCAACGCTTTAACTAAAATGTTAAATATTAGGCATAATTACTCAACAGCATATCATCATCAATCTATAGGAGGTTGTGAGAAATTACATAGAACGCTTAATGAGTATGTGAGACACTTTATAAATGAAAGTAAGGATGATTGGGATGAATGGTGTAAACTATTTGCTTATTGTTATAATACGACTCCAAGCTCGTATCATGGTTATACGCCATTTGAATTATTGTTCGGTAGACGTGCTAACTTACCCGAGAATCTAACAAACGAGATTGAGCCATGCTATAATATTGATGAATATCAGAATGAGTTAAAATATAAACTGCAGGTAGCTCATCAGAGAGCAGAGAAATATTTAACCAAACATAAACTGAGTAGACAAAGTCAAAATAGTAAGGTAGCTAATCCAGTTGATTTTAAAATAGGGGATTCAGTTTTAGTAAAGAGGGAAAATAGAACCAAATTCGAATCTCAATATATAGGTCCATTTACAGTCACAGAGGTGAGTGATGTTAACTGTAAAATTAAATTAGAATCAGGTGTGATAAAAGAAATACACAAAAACAGAATCCATCCTTATTGTAAAATGAATTAAAATATTGTAAAATTGGAAGTGCGAGTGAGTTTATAAACATTTCCGAATAATAAACAAAAGTGTTATAACAAACGTTCAAAACATTGAAGTGAAAATAAATAAACAACTAAGTGATCGTAAACAATTTTTAAAGGCAATGAACATTCATTTATTTATGAATATATTATGTAATCGTAGGTTAGTGACATTATTTAATAACCATCTACCATTTATTTTTAGGATAATTGTAAATTCATTTCATTAGGGGGAAAGGAAGCTCAACGGAATTTATTCTTTTTGTAAAAGGGGAAGGTGTGATGCCTTTTGGCCTAAACATTAAGTCATTAATTATTTAAAATATTATCGAATAAATTCCCTTCAGCTAATTCCAATAAACCACGAATTGTTTTATAAATAATAAATATAAAGGTTACACGTACGAGTCAATGTCAAAACAAATAAACATTATCTAGTATCATGTATGTTTACTTATAGTGAACTTGACTCTTTGTATATATAGGTAACAATAGTATTTTAAGCATTCATTATTAATTCAATATTAACTCATTATTGATTCATTATTATTATTAAGTCATTATGATGGTCATTCATGAAAGGATGATTACAGTCAGTATCCTTCATTCTAAGTAGTAATCTAAGAGTAGTCAATTAGTGTTAGTGGTTAATGTATAGTAAATATTAAATAGAACATGTCCCAGTGAAACAGGTAGTTGTTTTATTCCTGGGGGATGACCCACCAAGTGACCAGCAGCACCACCTAGTCAGAGGCCCTTCTACTATCCTACTACACCCAGTATCCTCATTACATTACACATTACACATATTCGTATAGACTAAAGGCGCAGCTTACAATTTATCGAATCCTTTGCGATACCTACCATCATTGAAGGGGAAATCTTTCACAATTACCAAAGTACCATAACGGTCACACTAGCACGTTGAACACATATTTTTAAATGTTTCGAATGTCATGTCTGGAGATACGTATTCGTCGAAAATATGTTTCAAGTTCACCTCATCTTGCTTGAATACCACAATTACATTACAATTATCGCGTATAAGCTGTTTCGGTATTTTTGAGTATGTTTGACAAAGATATGCAGCATCGATATCTTTATGTCTGCACATTCACGAATTTTCTGTTGACCATCACATGCAACGTCATCGAATAAAAAGACAGAATTAGACCGAGCTTTATATGGACTTATTATTGCCTTATTGTCTTTAAATGGAAAATAGCCAACGCTCTTGACTTTTGCTATAACTTCTTGCAGCAATTGGTACTTTGGTTGGAATAACGATTTTGAATAAACATAAACGTTTTTGAATTTCGCGCCATTTGGATTAAACAGGAGCGCCAGCACGACATTCGTCTTTCCACACCCGCTGGGACCGCATATAATGACACGGAAAGAATTTGGTAACAATTTACCATGTTTGCCGATCGATGGCGTTGAGGTGAAATCTAGATTTTCAATGGGTATCGTCTGCTCTTGTTGAATTATCTTCATAGTGTGTGTCGTTTTTTCTTAGTGCTACTCTATAAAAATAGGTGTCGCGCCACTTACGTGTATCAGTCTTAATGTTGGTGTTTGAAGGAGAAGGTCTCTTAAATTCTCTCATCAATAAACTACCTATTGAACTTCACTTACCTACCTATCAATACTGTGGACGTAAGTACTTCCCCCACCCCTTTTGTAAAAATTAATTGTTTTTTTTTTGGTAGCCGGTACAAAATTGGAAAAACGTCTTGATCGTGGAGATCCAGGCATTAACCCCTTGGACGCTGCTTGTAAACAACACGATATTTCTTACTGCAAGAATAAGTCTCTCAAAGAACGACACAAAGCCGATAAGATACTTGAAGATAAAGCTTGGGCTCGCATCAAATCAAAAGACGCTTCTTTGGCTGAGAAAACTGCTGCATTACTTGTGACAGGCGGAATGAAGGCGAAAAGAAAGCTGGGGATGCAAACGCCGTTCTTTTCATCGAGATGTCATTCTAAAAGTGGTAGGGCCATAATTTTACTCTGCCAAACAGCGAACGGCAGCTCTTCGTCTGGCGGCACTGGGTCGTGGTTCAAATGATTAAAAACTTACGAAATTTGATAGTTACATTAAATGCTTTGAGCGCCACTAAATTTTTGTTGACATGGAATCCAGAAACCCTTGAATTATTTGAGACAAAGTATTATGAAATAATAGTCAAAAACCCCAATGATGTTTTATTGTTCAAAATAAGCAATGATGATGACTATGTACAAATATATACAGACATATAATGATAAAAAAAATGTTAGTGTTCAAAATTAAATATGAATGAAATCTGATCAGATTCAAAATCAAATATTTCCTCTAGGTATTATCGTCGGACACATAGTAATATTCAGTTATGCATGAATATATTCACATAGAATCATAAACTTAAAATACCTAATTATCTAAGGGTCTCTCAGATAATCTGCCCTCAGATCATTCTTCTATGATGGTAATTTTTGCAGGTAGCTATCCAACGGTGAACAGCAACATTACTAGTATGAACATTCAGATTCCAGACAGCTAGACATCTAGATGGTAGACCATGATAACATATGGTTGAGCACGGAACTGAGTAAGGGTTGGATTGAGCCTCGCAAAAAGGTGGGCCCCAGTTAGAAATAGGCCTCGGTTTGAGAGTCGGCCTCGCCTTTAAAGTAGACCTCTTCTCTGAAAGTTAGCCTCTCCTTGAACCCTGTGAAATAGGTAAAATGACAACCTATCCCAATACGTGTGGAGTGAAATAAAAATGGTGAAGGAAAAACTGGACCAGAATTAAAAAAATATATACCTCTTTTCCCCAGAGGGTTCACAAAAAACTGAAAGTCATTAATTCCAATGACTGAATGGGGCAGATCCCAAAAATTTGAAGATATTGTGAGGAACCGCAGCTGTCCTCGACGTCTCGTGGATTTTTTTGTTTCCCCTGTCAATTGCTTGCCTCCACGATCCGGAAATCGTCTGACAATCGTCTCTCATTCAATAGAGGATAGAACATGCACGGAACAAATAATAAATTAATATTGGAGCACCCCCCTTCGAAAAAAAATTGTCTATCCCAATAGACCATTTTAATATTTCTAGGAGTATAATAATTCAAACTAGTATGTAAAAAAAATTTTCAGTTAACTTGAAATGTAGGCAACCCTATTCTCAAGATAAGTTTTTTAATTATAACATAATAATTTAATAACTAGAATGTTGATAAAAAAATACATCCAGATCTTGAGAGCTTCACAATATTCTATGGCACTTGATATCTACGAGTATCACACGCCCAAAATAGATATGGGGACAAAATTGGTAAGCCAAAATCGGTAAACGGACAAATTCGGTAAAAAGGTCAAAATAGGTAATAGACTTGCCAAGAAATTATGCCCTACTAAATATATACTGAAATACAAAATTAATATCCATACAAAATCGTACTAGAGAAAATGAGAAGTATCTAGAATTCTAATTTTCTTTATGGATCTCCAAAATTTTATAAATTAACTACCTAACCCCATTGGTGTAGACACCAGTAAATAATCAATACTAAATAAGCTTAACTAAAAGTTACTATATGTATACCGTATATAAACATTATACAAAGTTTATTCTGATTCATCTGAGGAAAAACTTCTCTCAGAAACGCTGGACTCTGGGCCTTCATAAGCTTTCAGGTCCTTTATGTGCCAACGGCCAACATTATTACCATCCATATCAGTCAATTCATAAACTAATTTAGTTTTTTCTTCACAATAGAAATAATGAATCTGGGAGCAAGCTTTCTGTGAAGCGATTTGCTGCATTTGAGAGCACTTTATTTCGACGCCAAACCCTGTCTCCAGTTTCGAAAGTGACATCCCTTTTACGAAGATTGTATGCTTTGCAATTACGCTCATAAGCTTTATGAAGCTTCCCCCTGACTTCATCAAAAATGTTTCCTAATTTTTGGAGATTTTCTGAATAAGATTTCCTATCTCCAGGTAATATCTTATAATCGTCCTCGGAATGAAAATCACTATAAAATTTTCCTGAGAGAGGTGGTTGTCTACCAAAGACTAAGAATGAGGGTGAGAACCCAGTGACTTCGTGTTTCGCTGTGTTAATTGCTTGACGAATTTTATAAATTTCCTGATCCCAATTCTGGTGTTCGTCAACATAACTACGAATCACAGTTTCAATGGTTCTATTATTCCTCTCAACGAAATTTACATGTGGTGAATAAATTGCATTATACCAAATTTTTTTGACTTCATATTCTTTACAAACGTTTTTGAAGGTTTTTCCAGATAACTGACTACCATTATCACATATAATATATTGTGAAACTCCAAATACAAGAAATACTTCATTTTCCAAAATTTTTTCAATCTGATGAGCTTTAGCATCTCTTAGAGGGAATAAAAGTGAATATTTCGAAAACCAATCTGAAATAACTAAAATCCATTTATTTCGTTTCTTTGAAGGAGGTAACGGGCCAATCAAATCGAGGCCAATTATTTCCCAAGGTTGCTTAACAATCTTTTCTTTTCCCATTAGTCCCATTCTGGCATTATTTGGCATTTTCTGTGCACCACAGACTTTGCAGGATCGAATGTACTTTAAAATATCATGCCTCATTTTAGGCCAATAAAACTTTTCCTGAATACGACTGAAAGTCTTAAAAAAACCAAAATGGCCACAAATAGGTGGGTCATGTAATGACTCAATGACGTCTTTACGTTGGGGTTTGGGAACTAATAATTTCCATTCAGGAATGTTCGATTCAATAGGAATATTTGAGGAAATATATTTATACAGAAAATCCTTTTCTACCTTCCACTGAGGGTATTTATCTGGGTCTTGTAATATTTTCGATCTTAGATTATCATACCAGGGATCGATTCGGTCAACATCAACATCATACATCGCTATTTCGTCGTTTTCAGGAACTATACGCGACAAAGCGTCGGGGACAATGTTGTTACTCCCTTTCCTATAGACAAGATCGAATGTATGCTGTCGAAGTCTAACCGCCCATCTCTGGAGTTTCCCTGAAAGGTTTTTCAAGTTATTTTACCAAAGAAGTGAAAAATGATCTGTAATTAATCTGAAACGGACTCCTTTAATATATGGCCGAAACTTTTCAATACTGAAAATTATGGCTAACACCTCTCTTTCCGTAGTGGAATAATTCCTTTCCGCTCGAAACAAAGTTCTACTAGCATATGCAATCACACGCTCCTCACCATCAATTTCTTGCGTAAGTACCCCACCTAAACCTGTACCGGAAGCGTCACATTGAATAGTGAATTTTTTTGAAAAGTCTGGTTGAGATAAAATTGGAGCTGATATAAGTAGTTCCTTAATTTTCAAAAATGAATTTTCTGCAGCGTCATTCCATTGAATTGCCTGAGATTTATGTTTGCCTTTGAGCAAATCATTGATAGGAGATAAAAGAGTAGAAAAGTCTTTAATAAATCTCCTGTACCAAGAACACATTCCTACAAATCTTTTAATGTCTGTGGCTGTTCGTGGGCGCGGATAATTAACCATACTAGCAACTTTATCCGGATCTGTTCTCAATGAATTGGAGCCTACAATAAATCCTAAGAATTTTAATAATGTCTTGAAAAATTCACATTTATCCAAATTAATAGTCAAATTTGCTACATTCAGTTTTTCCTTAACTTCTTTCAATAATTGGATATGTTCTTCGAAGGTAGAACCAGTAATATTTATATCGTCGATATAAGAAAATATTTTTGGCTCGTATCGAGGACCAAAAATGGCGTCAACAAGTCTCTGTTGCATCTGCGCAGCATTACATAGACCTAAAGGTACCGAAACAAACTGAAATTGACCTCTGCCAATAACACTAAACGCTGTCTTTTCCTTTGAGGCAGGATCTAAAGGAATTTGCCAAAAACTTTTTCTTAGATCCATTGATGATATATTGATATATATTGTGCATCTCGTAACGAGTTTAGAATTCTCTCTGTTTGGTAAAGGGTAACTATCATACTTCGTTATTGCATTCAAAGGACGACCATCAAAGCAGAAACGATACTCTCCACTTGATTTTTTAACTAATAGCACTGGTGAACACCACGGACTTTGAGATGGCTCAACAACTCCTAACTTCAACATTTCATCTAACTCATCGTTCAAGATTTTTGACATATAAGGAGACATCATAAAGGGTCTCTTACGAAAAGGAGGTTCATCATTAGTATCTATCTTGAGAGAGATTTTATCGGTACGACCAAATCTTTCTTTACTAGAGATATCTTTAAAGGAAGCAATAAGACTTTCTGCTTGTGCACGCTGTGCGGCAGTTAAATCGTCCAGTGACTGTAAACTTGTAATTTTATTGCTATGTTCAGGTCCATTAACAACATCAATTTTAGCGGAAAAAGGAAGGTTGCTCTGAACTTGCCAACTATTATTGTAAAAATTAACCTTAATATTGAATTGCCTTGCGAAATCACACCCAAAAATGAAAGAATGAGGCAAACTTGGAATAACTAATGCTTTAATTACTTGACATACACCGTCAATCACAATTGGCAAAAATACTACACCTACAACTGCCTTTTGAGTTCCATCTGCAGTAGAAATGTTTTTTGAAATAGTATGGCTTATTTCAAGATTAAATTTTTTTAAAGTATCTAAACCGGCTGAACAAACTAACGAAGCAGTAGCTCCAGTATCAAGTAGAACTGTAATATTTTGATCAAATAAACGAACAACTATATAGGGTCTATTATCCAAGGGTTTTTCAACAAAAAGAGGAGAAATATCATTTGAGGATTTCTTATAATTTTTATAAAATTTGGCAACACATGATAACCAATTATTCCAGTCAGCTTTATTGAATCTAGCACAATTAAATTTGGCTGTAATGTGTGTATCCTAGTATGGATACTTCGGGTATTAGGATTGTAAAAGGGCCTCTGAATAGGTGGTGCTGCTGGTCACTCGGTGGGTCATCTTACAGGAATAAAACAACTACCTGTATCACTGGGACATGTTCTATTTATTACTTAATATACATTAACTACTAACACTAATACGAATACTACTAGATTACTAATTAGAATGAATCGCATGAATTGAACTGAATTGTAATGACCTCTTAAAATACTATTGTTACATATTTATATGAGAAGTCAAGTTCACTATAAGTAAACATACACAATACTAGTTAATATATATTCACGATTTGACATTGACTCGTACGTGCAACCTTTATATTTATTATTTATAAAACAATTCGTGGTTTATTGGAATTAGCTGAAGGGAATTTATTCGATAATAATTTAAATAATTAATAATTTAATATTTAGGCCAGAAGGCATCACACCTTCCCCTTTTACAAAAAGAATAAATTCCGTTGAGCTTCCTTTCCCCCTAATGAAATGAATTTACAAATCCCCTAAAAATAAATGATAGATGATTATTAAATAATGTCACTAACCTACGATTACATAATATATTCATAAATTAATGAATGTCCATTGCCTTTAAAAATTGTTTAGGATAACTTAATTGTTTGTCATGTTTATTTATTTTCACTTAATGTTTTTATTGTTTGTTATCCGGATGTATTTACTGTCACTAATTGTTTTATGTTACACTTTGTTTACTATTCATAATTGTTTGTAAACTCACTCACACTTTTGATTCTTACACTTTTACAATTTTTAATTCGTTTTACCGTAAGGATGGATTCTGTTTTTGTGTATTTCTTTTATCACACCTGATTCTAATTTAATTTTACAGTTAACATCACTCACCTCTGTGACTGTAAATGGACCTATATATTGAGATTCGAATTTGGTTCTATTTTCCCTCTTTACTAAAACTGAATCCTCTATTTTAAAATCAACTGGATTAGCTACCTTACTATTTTGACTTTGTCTACTCAGTTTATATTTGGTTAAATATTTCTCTGCTCTCTGATGAGCTACCTGCAGTTTATATTTTAACTCATTCTGATATTCATCAATATTATAGCATGGCTCAATCTCGTTTGTTAGATTCTCGGGTAAGTTAGCACGTCTACCGAAAAATAATTCAAATGGCGTATAACCATGATAAGAGCTTGGAGTTGTATTAGAACAATAAGCAAATAGTTTACACCATTCATCCCAATCATCCTTACTTTCATTTATAAAGTGTCTCACATACTCATTAAGCGTTCTATGTAATTTCTCACAACCTCCTATAGATTGATGATGATATGCTGTTGAATAATTATGACTAATATTTAACATTTTAGTTAAAGCTTTGAATATTTCATTTTTATATTCTGTGCCTAAATCTGTCCTAATTTGTTTCATCAGACCGTAATTTGGTATGAAATTTTCAAAAATTCCACGAGCTCGTGTTCGCTTCTTTGTTTTTAACTGGAATTATTACTGCATATTTCGTTAATTCACATAACATTGTGATGCAATAACGGTTACCATTTTCACTTTGTGGAAAAGGACCGACCGTATCTATATATGTTATATCCCATGGTTTTTCTGCTGTATCCGTTAATACAAATTCTTCTTTGTGATTATTCTTTGCTTTATTGACTTGACACTTGTGACATTGCTTAATATATTTTCTTACATCTTTTTCCATGTTTTTCCATCTAAAATTCGCTCTTAATTTTTTCAATAGCCTGTTATTTCCTACATGACCTCCAAATAAAGGATCATTATGATAAGTTTCTAAAATCTGTTGCTTTTCTTTTTCTTTTTCCACCATCTTAGGTATATCGCAAATACATATTTGTACGTTTTTTAACGTATTGTTTCCTTTTTCCATAAACTCTTTTATAGTGCACTGTGTGAAAATAATATCATTCATATAAATTTTCATCCTTGTTATTCCATTATTTACCGCTAGCTTATCAAGCTGAACTAACGTTTGACCTAAATCAAAGTTAACTATATTGGTATTTAATAAGGCTTGGCTAAATCTCATCCTGTTTTTGATCCGTATGTTCATCCTCAACGAAACACGGTTATTTTCAAATTGCAGAATTGGTAATTTATGCGTCTCTAAATTATTCAGTACTTTATATACTGCTGGCTTGCGAATATCTTCCTTTATTTCTGTGGAAACTATTTTATCTTCTCCTATAGGCTGAGCTTTATTCTGACGAGTTTTTGACCTCGTTATTGCTAAAATATGAGCATTGTCAATGTACAAGTCTTTTAATTCATTTATGGATATCCTTGAAATGCTGTCCGCATAATTTGAATTTCCTTTCAAATATTGTATTTCGAAGTTGTATTCTTCTAGGTCTAGTCTAATTCTTGTAAGTTTCGAAGTTGGTTCTGTCATCGAAAAAAGATGTGTTAACGGCTTGTGATCCGTTTTCACAATAAAATGTGGAGAACCATATAAATAACACTTAAAATGATTAATTCCCCAATGGAAAGCTAACAGTTCTTTCATGATTATAGGTTTATTCAATTCACTTTTCTTAAAACCTCGCGAAGCATAAGCTATAGGTAGATCTATACCTTCGTATTCCTGGCTAAGTATTGCAGAACACGCAATATTTGAAGCATCTGTTGTCAATATAAACTTTTTATTGAAATCTGGATATTTCAGAATAGGCGGCTGAATTAATGCCGATTTTAGTATTTGGAATGATTTTTCGCAGTCTTCTGACCACTCGAATTTTACATTTTTCCTAGATAATTTATTGAGAGGTATGCATATTTCAGCAAAATTTGGAATGAAACGTCTGTAATAGTTACAGAATGCTACGAACCTTTTAGATTCTTCTGAATTTTTGGGCACTGGATACTTCTCAATGACTGAATATTTTGCCTTATCGGGTAGAACCCCTTCACTGGACAAATTGTGTCCTAAATACGTTACTTCTCGCCTGAAGAATTGACATTTTTGTGGATTTAATTTAAGGTTGAATTTCCGACATGTGTTAAACACCCTTTCGAGATTACTTAAATGATGATTTTCTGACATCCCTATTACGACTATATCATCCATATAAAGAAATGCTTTTTCTGGAGTTAATCCTGAGAATGCTATGGACATCATTCTTGAAAAACTATTTGGACTTATATTTAAACCAAATGGTAATCTTGTATACTGAAAAGAACCTTTTTCTGTGCTAAAAGATGTATATTTCCTTGAAGACTGTTCTAAGGGAATTTGATGAAAACCTGACATAAGATCTATGACTGAAAACCATTTCGACCTCCCTAACTGATCTAAGATCGAATCTATTCTGGGTAATGGAAATTTATCTGTGACTATTTTCTTGTTCAATTGCCTGAAATCTAAACAAAGTCTCCAAGACTTCTCTCCATTGATTGCCTTTTTGGGAACAAGTAAAACTGGACTGTTATAATCTGAGATTGAAGATTCAATTATACCTTGTTCTAATAACTTTTGGACCTGATTATTAAGTTCTGAAGATTGAGAGTGTGGCGTGCGATAATTTTTAATATATACTGGAGTATCATCTTTTACCAATAGCTTTTGCTCATAAAAATTATCATGCGTTAAAATGTCGTTCTTTAAAGCAAAAATATCTGAAAAATTCTCACAAAGATTCATTAGCTGATCCCTCACGTATTCTGGTACCTCTAAATTTAATGTTTTTCTTAATTCTTTCATCCTATTCTCACTTTCATTCTTCACAGCATATACATGAAATAAATTTAAATCCAATATTTTAATATTGTTTGTATTTATCGACTTGCTTTCATAATTTGTGTTTAAAATTCTGACATAAGGATTAGTTTTTGATATAATAGATCTTGCTATAAATATTCCTGGTAATAGTTCTTGTTGCTCGACAACTTTATCCTGTCTTAAGTTTTTGAAACTTTCTACCAACCGATAGACTTCACATCTAGGCGGTATTGCCACAGTATCATATTCAGGATTATCAAAAATTTCTAATGTTACTGTATTCCTAGATTTACAATCTATGTATAATTTTAATTCTGAATAATCTAAAATACAATTATAATTTCTTATGAAATCCCTACCTAGAATTCCATTCGTAGGTATAGGAAATTCTTCCTCTACTACATGAAAACAATGTTGAAATGCTACACCCTTAATAAAAAGAAAAGTTTCTATTGTACCCAAAGTTTTAATTTCTCCCTGAGTTATTCCTTTAATATTTAAGATTTGTGTTGTTTTTATTAAGTGATGTGGAAAATTATCTGAAATTTTTAATAACGATATATCTGCACCTGTATCTAATATAAAAGTATCTATATTATCCGATATGTCAGTTTTAATTTGCACAAAGTTTGAAAGAGTTAAATCAAAGTTATAAATATAACGATTATTATTATGCAAGTTATTTAAAATTTTGGATTTTTCACCTTTCTTTTTCAAAACCCCAATTCTTTCTGTTCATCTTCCACTCTCGTCTCTTCACTCTCACACATTCTTACATTTCTATATTTATTATCATTGTTAAACCTATTGTAAGGCTTGTTTCTATATTCTTCTGGTTTCTCCCTGTAACCAGTAAATCTTCTATTGCCTTGATTGGTGTGAAATTTCCTACTGTTATCGTAGTTATTTTTCCTATGGAAATTATTTTCTCCATTATGATTAACATAAGAGTGTCTTCGCTGAGGAAAATAGGTATTTCCTGACACAAATTTATTCCTATCTGCCTTATAATGCAGAACACTTCCTGTTGACTGATTGTTTCCCACATTGATGGAAACCAGTTAAGTCATCACCTCTTGCGGTGTCGTAAAATTTCCAGCTGCTATAACGGTTTTTATCCGTTCTGATGCTGAGTTGTCGATCAGTGATTTTACTGCTGCTTCTGTAGTATACTTAGTTGCTAAGTGTACTGGCATTCCTTCTGCCAAATACGCGGCTTGTAACTGATCTGTTAATTTCTCCATCTCTGATGCATACTCAACTATATCCTTATTGTTTTGTCTTAATTTGCTTAATTTAGCTCCTACTAAACTAGCACTATCTCCCTTCAGTCCCTTTTTCAGGATTTCTATAATTTCTACCAACGAGTTTTCGGTGGTGATTAGACTCCTAGCCTTTCCAGTTAGCCTTGTTTTCACCAATAATACAGCCTTCTCCTCATGCTTTGCTGCACAAACCTGTAGCAAACTTATGGCATCTATAAAAGATTGCAATTTGCTTATATCTCCATTAAATTCGTTTGGTAATATCTTACCAGCTAAATTGAAAAAATCACTCATACTTAATGCCATTTTATCCTTCTCACCATTGCTCATTGCTTCTAATACTTTTTTATTAATTAAATTATTACGCGTAATTAATTGAGACGGAACTTTATACTGACAATCTAACACTTGAAATGCTTTCTCTACCTTTTCTCTGATTTTGTTAAAATATAAAATACATGTACTCTGCTGATTCTCATCTAACTTATACCAATTCTTATTTATTAACCTAGAGAAACTATTAAATGAATCACACAACTTATTCACTATATCTATATGACTTTCTGAGCTTTTTGGAACCTCCTTTTTTAACACACGCTTACTATTCCTACGTATATCTTCTAAAATTAAATTCAATCTAATCTCAAATTCATTCCACTTTACTGTATCTCCATCACTCGAGGACATTTAAAATTCATTGTCAATAAAAATAAAAATATGAAATATCAATTATCAAAAAAAAAATTTTAACCACAAAACAGAATATACCCTTAACCATCCTAAAGGTTCAGCGTGCTTTGCTGTAGATTTCTTCTTATCTCCCTCTTCATTTGTCTTCTATAATTCTTATATATAGACCATCCAAATTGTAGTACCAAAACAACCACAATAATGTAGATGAGAGTCTTCACCTCCAGATCTGCTTTGAATTCCTCTTCTTGTACTATAAAATTACTGTTAACCACACCATTTTCTTGGACCGCTTGTTTCGTTGATTTAGCACCCATTGTTACAGAATTCCTATTGTTTGCAGGATCGCCATGTAATGTGTGTATCCTAGTATGGATACTTCGGGTATTAGGATTGTAGAAGGGCCTCTGAATAGGTGGTGCTGCTGGTCACTCGGTGGGTCATCTTACAGGAATAAAACAACTACCTGTATCACTGGGACATGTTCTATTTATTACTTAATATACATTAACTACTAACACTAATACGAATACTACTAGATTACTAATTAGAATGAATCGCATAAATTGAACTGAATTGTAATGACCTCTTAAAATACTATTGTTACATATTTATATGAGGAGTCAAGTTCACTATAAGTAAACATACACAATACTAGTTAATATATATTCACGATTTGACATTGACTCGTACGTGCAACCTTTATATTTATTATTTATAAAACAATTCGTGGTTTATTGGAATTAGCTGAAGGGAATTTATTCGATAATAATTTAAATAATTAATAACTTAATATTTAGGCCAGAAGGCATCACATGGCCCTTGCTTTGGGGGTGGAGTGATGGCCAAGTAACGCCCTGCCCCTCACTCGTTTTTTGAACAATTTGAACAATCCAAATATTTGACACCTGCTAACCCACATTTAAAACAGAAAATTTTCCTTTTCACTCTACAATCAGAAAAAACATGGTTTGGCATTCCACAATTCCAGCAAGTCACTGATATATTATCGGAAGCACCTGGAGTTTCCGTTCTAGAATTATGTCCTCGACCATCAGTTTCACATTTCCTTCCGGTATTAGTAACAGATGTCTGGTTGCTGTTCGTGAAAGTTCGATTGTTATTTTTTTTTGAATCTATTTCGATTGAAGTTTTTTGAATTGTTGTAAATTCCCTTCTCTTGTGTCACTTCTGACACCTGAGCAACTTGTGTAACCAAATTATTTTTATTTTTGAGGTTATTAGCCTCTTCAAGTCTCCTACATAATTTTGAGAGATAAGCTACAGTTGAAATTTCATGTAAAGCTAACTGACTAATGTACTCCGGTAAAATATTTCTCCTCAAATATTTAACTTTTGACAACTCAACAGGTTGTCGAGACAATCTACCAAATAAAGTTTCTACATGAGCGATAAAAATAGCAAGAGTCTCATTTTTCCTCTGTTTCCTTTGTTTAATTTGTTCCCAAATATCTTCATCTATATCTGTACTTAAAAAATCTCTTTTGAGTAATGAAACAAGTGATTGCCAATCATTAACTTGTGATTTGATACTACGATACCAAACAAAAGCATCACCTACAAAAAATTCTATCGCAGATTCATAAAGAGTTTGATCATTAACTTTACGTGCCTGCGCTAACTCTGTGACATGTTCTAAAAATGAATGAACCGTTTTAGGATCACCATTGAATTTCACTCCCCATTTATAAATTGAAATGAAATTGTTTGAACAATTTACCACAGGTACTGGAACATTAATAACTGGTGGTGGCTGTACATCAACATTTGTGATAACCGGAGCTGCAGTTTTTATACTATCATATAAATCAGCTTCTAATTTCAAACATGTCGCGTACGCTTCATTTTGAAATTCATTAAAGTCATTTTTTATGTTGTCGGCAATTTTTCCAGGAATATTCAACAATTTTAGGAGTCGCTGAATCCTATTCAAAAGGTGTGCCATCCTAGATTTAATTCGGTGAAACAAAGTATCTGTAACCTGGCCAGAATCACTAAAATCAATGATCAATTCAGTAATGGAAGTTAAACTTTTATTTATAGAGTCCTGTTCTGTTCTAAAATCAAAATCATATGAACCTAACTTCAAGTTTACATCTGGATCTACTTGTTCTTTACTCAAAAGTCTACTTAAAATTTTTCGTTTATCTGCAACTGTGCGACCGGAAGTGATACCACGAATGATAAGTTCATACTCTAATTCAAAATCAAGCAAATGGTTAACTTGGAATTTTTCAACACTCATTTTTCCAACCACTGTATATCAAAATTAAATTCAACTAAATTAATGAAATAAGGTAGACTCCAATCCTACGAACACAATTGTCAATTATCGAAAAAAATTACTGTTTATTCATTCACCCTGTATGTTTCCAAAATATCAATTTCAGTTCCATATAAAACATAAAAAAATCACCATATGTCATGAACTGAACTGAAAATCAGACCTTCACTTCAGCGAAAATCTTACCAAAAAACAAACAACGCTCAAAAAACTGTATAAGAAAACACCAAATATATCTTCAGAACTTTCTGAAGTACTCAATAATAGCACAAACTATTTATCATAAAAAACAATAAGATGTTTTCACTATAGAAATAATATAAAAAACGTTACTTTAACCTTTGGCAATTAAAAATTAATAAAAGCTATGTTTTTCCTTGTCTCTGTCTGCATTCAACTTGATATTTTGTCATAATAAATTGTAAAATGTGAAATGAGAAACCATTTCATAAACTCTGTCTCTAAATATATTCAAGCTTGAGAGCATGAAACTATATGAAATATTAAATTATTTAGAATAAAACGAACTATCAAAAAAAATAAAACCCCACGTTCGAGGGTGCCATTTATTGTATGGCCATAATTTCGCGCCATTTGGATTAAACAGGAGCGCCAGCACGACATTCGTCTTTCCACACCCGCTGGGACCGCATATAATGACACGGAAAGAATTTGGTAACAATTTACCATGTTTGCCGATCGATGGCGTTGAGGTGAAATCTAGATTTTCAATGGGTATCGTCTGCTCTTGTTGAATTATCTTCATAGTGTGTGTCGTTTTTTCTTAGTGCTACTCTATAAAAATAGGTGTCGCGCCACTTACGTGTATCAGTCTTAATGTTGGTGTTTGAAGGAGAAGGTCTCTTAAATTCTCTCATCAATAAACTACCTATTGAACTTCACTTACCTACCTATCAATACTGTGGACGTAAGTACTTCCCCCACCCCTTTTGTAAAAATTAATTGTTTTTTTTTTGGTAGCCGGTACAAAATTGGAAAAACGTCTTGATCGTGGAGATCCAGGCATTAACCCCTTGGACGCTGCTTGTAAACAACACGATATTTCTTACTGCAAGAATAAGTCTCTCAAAGAACGACACAAAGCCGATAAGATACTTGAAGATAAAGCTTGGGCTCGCATCAAATCAAAAGACGCTTCTTTGGCTGAGAAAACTGCTGCATTACTTGTGACAGGCGGAATGAAGGCGAAAAGAAAGCTGGGGATGCAAACGCCGTTCTTTTCATCGAGATGTCATTCTAAAAGTGGTAGGGCCATAATTTTACTCTGCCAAACAGCGAACGGCAGCTCTTCGTCTGGCGGCACTGGGTCGTGGTTCAAATGATTAAAAACTTACGAAATTTGATAGTTACATTAAATGCTTTGAGCGCCACTAAATTTTTGTTGACATGGAATCCAGAAACCCTTGAATTATTTGAGACAAAGTATTATGAAATAATAGTCAAAAACCCCAATGATGTTTTATTGTTCAAAATAAGCAATGATGATGACTATGTACAAATATATACAGACATATAATGATAAAAAAAATGTTAGTGTTCAAAATTAAATATGAATGAAATCTGATCAGATTCAAAATCAAATATTTCCTCTAGGTATTATCGTCGGACACATAGTAATATTCAGTTATGCATGAATATATTCACATAGAATCATAAACTTAAAATACCTAATTATCTAAGGGTCTCTCAGATAATCTGCCCTCAGATCATTCTTCTATGATGGTAATTTTTGCAGGTAGCTATCCAACGGTGAACAGCAACATTACTAGTATGAACATTCAGATTCCAGACAGCTAGACATCTAGATGGTAGACCATGATAACATATGGTTGAGCACGGAACTGAGTAAGGGTTGGATTGAGCCTCGCAAAAAGGTGGGCCCCAGTTAGAAATAGGCCTCGGTTTGAGAGTCGGCCTCGCCTTTAAAGTAGACCTCTTCTCTGAAAGTTAGCCTCTCCTTGAACCCTGTGAAATAGGTAAAATGACAACCTATCCCAATACGTGTGGAGTGAAATAAAAATGGTGAAGGAAAAACTGGACCAGAATTAAAAAAATATATACCTCTTTTCCCCAGAGGGTTCACAAAAAACTGAAAGTCATTAATTCCAATGACTGAATGGGGCAGATCCCAAAAATTTGAAGATATTGTGAGGAACCGCAGCTGTCCTCGACGTCTCGTGGATTTTTTTGTTTCCCCTGTCAATTGCTTGCCTCCACGATCCGGAAATCGTCTGACAATCGTCTCTCATTCAATAGAGGATAGAACATGCACGGAACAAATAATAAATTAATATTGGAGCAGCCCAGAGGTCATACTGAACGAATAGGTAGAGTACGAAAAAGCAACTAGAATACTTATTGGTATTGTGATCGCTGCAACAGCTGATAATTGTATACTCTCTGAATATTAACCTATAATTTGGCAAATGAAAACAAAATATTACCATCATGAATTATGATGGAGTGGCTCTGAAATTAAACATATTATCAATGGAGAACAAATACACAGTAATACAATAACGTGAATAAAAAATAACAATGAGGTACGTACAATAATATCCATTTCAGTGACAATATTATAAATGAACGATGAGTGAATAAACCTCACTGTAACGTAATTGTTCAGTCCAGGACTATGATACTAGTCAAATAGCATAGTTTTGATAGGAAACCTTGATTAAGAAACGAACAGGTGATGGTGAACATAAATGTATAGTGTGTGAAGACTGATAACCAACTTAATTTCAACACCTCATCGGTTACTCGAATAAATACTCCTATTGATCGCCGATGATGAAAGTAAAATTGTTATTGTGCTATATAAGGCACACGACATGCTATGTAGAAATGGTCAGAACAAATAGCATTTCATTTCTTAACTCTAATATGCCGTGTGAGAAAAAGGAATGCTATAGTGGGAAAGTCCATGAAAAAAGGGGCATCTTTGAAAGACACTGCAACGTTTGCCTCACGAGCAGCCAAAGGACTCATTAAATAATTTGGTGGGGGAAAAGAAGTCGAGGTTCCTCGAGTAATACCTGTAGCGAAATCCGGAGGTTTCCTACCACTTATCCCTTTGTTTGCTGGCCTTTCGGCACTTGGAGCTTTGTCAGGTGGTGCTGCTGGGATTGCTAAAACTGTCATTGACGCAAAGCATGCGCAAAAGAAATTGGAAGAAGATGTACGTCATAATAAGGCTATGGAACGTGTAGGATCTGGTCTGTATCTGAAAAAGTACCCAAAAGGCGGTTTTGGATTGTATTTAAAAAAGCAAAAAAACTAATAAAGCTACCCAATCACGCACTAATTGCGTAAAATACCACATTTTCGAGGAGTGTTCATGCGAGACACTCCCCCCAAAGCCGGTCCCCGAAAACAAGAATGCGCAGTGGTTAATTTGGATACCTCTAAGAATAGCGGAAGTCATTGGGTAGCTTACAGAAAGATAAACAACAATGTAGAGTATTTCGATTCATTTGGTAACTTGAAGCCGCCGAAAGAAATTGTTAAATATTTTGGAAAGAGTGCGAGAATTTTCTACAACAATACCCAATATCAAAACTACGATCAAATCAATTGCGATCATTTGTGTTTGAAATTTCTACAACAATGACGGAACTATTACTACAACATATCTACCATGGAAAAACATTGAGTAGTTTCACTGCCGAAGAACTAAAGCACTTTCCCATTGAGCATCTAATAGAGTGTGTAAGACCTTCGGAATTGCTTGATATGTGGCATAAACTTCCCAATGAATATCGAGCAAATTTTGAACTACAAATACGACTGCCTTGTTTCATCCATTACAACCGACCTGATTGGACGACGCATTGTGACGGCCCTCCGAGTTCTCAAGCCACATGTTTTCTTTGTAAAAATAAATAATTGAACATGTCGTGTGTTATTTAAATTCATACATCTCCCGAATTTCATTAGTCATCATGTCACAGTTGCTGAGAGTTAACAGCACCAATCACGTGTTCACCTTTCAACCTCCTACCCCTATTGTCCTCGATCCAAAGAATGATTACGAAATAGCTCTACGTTCTTTTCATTCATATCACAGTATACCAAACATTGAAAATTGTACGTTTTACTACTACGATACCAAAGACAAGCTTCAAAGTTTTGATTTTCCCACAGGATGTTATGAAATTGCTGACCTTGAAGAGTTTATCGGTGATAAGTTGGGTGCGAGCAATTCAACTAGACCGGTATTTTCACTAAAACCCAATCACAATACGTTGAAATGTGAAATTTTAAGTAAATACAAAATCTCGTTTATGCAAACTGATAGTCTTGGGAGAATATTGGGATTTTCACCGAAAATACTTGACGCTAACAAAACGCACTCTTCAGATCTCCCCGTCAAAATCATTAAAGTATCCAGTATCCGCTTCGATTGTAACATTACCACTGGAGCCTTCGATGCAAACAGACCTGCTCATACTATCTACGAATTCGTCATACAAGTAGATCGTGGATATTCCATCGACGAAATTCCTCATAACTTGCTCTACTTACCCGTTATACCACAACGTGAAATAACCAATATCACCGTCATCGCATTAGACCAAGACGGTCAGCCTGTAAACTTTCGTGGAGAACTTAGTACTTTGGTGTTGGAGCTTAGAGCGCGATGGGGCTAATAATCAATCATAAAATACAGTCTGCAGATCTTTCAACTTCATCAGCTAAGCAGTCGCCAAACCTAAAACAGCTCACGTTCGCAAACAAATTGGTTCTGCAATCGCTGGGGTTTAAATTGAAAAATGACAACCACGTATGGAAAACGTCTTCGTCATAACGACAACATGCCTTCGATGTTTGATATCTATCGTAAGCCGATGTTTGACGATTCAATTAGAAAGGCTGAATATAGAACCTATGCTCCATTTATAAAATCATTCAATTGCAGTGACATTGTGGAGTTTAGCATTAATCAAGTTGATTCGTTCTTTGCAATGAGCGAAACTCTGTTGTGCATTAAAGGTTCGCTTGAAACAAATGGAGCTGGTGACGTAAAATTGGCAAATAATGTTGTAGCATTCCTATTCGATTCATGTACGTACAGTGAAAGTGCCAGGGAAATGGAAACAGTTCGGGATCCTGGAATAATAAGTGCCGTACGTGCCATGACAAGTTATAACCAAGAAGATTCCAATAATATGGCTATAGCAGGCTGGAATTACCCGAAAGATCCCATTCTCAATGTCAGCGACAAGTCCTTCAACCTTCAAATACCTCTCAAACATATTTTTAACATTTTCAACGATTATCCCATGATTACATGTGGACGTCAAACAATACGATTAGTTCGAGCACGAAACGATAATAATTGCATATATATCACGGAAAAGAATGTCTCTGGTACGCTCACTAGTACAACTGCTAAAATTAACATTACAAGTGTTGAACTAAAAGTTAAACATATCTTTCCTAATGACGATATAAAATTGAATCTCATGAAATCCATTCAAAAAGATCAACCTATAGTTATTCCATTTAGGAAGTGGGAGTTACACGAATTGCCTGCAATTACTAAGGGCGCGCAAGACGTGAAGTTTGGGCTGTTAAAACATCCACTTCAGTTGAAAGACCTCGTTTTGTTATTGTTTTCTTTCAAACCGATAAACGTAACGTAACTACAGCTGACCCGACTTTATTTGACAATGCCGACGTGCAAAGTATAAGACTGTCACTTAACAGTGAATATTGGTCTAATGAAAAAATTCAATTGGACTTTGGTAAAACTGACTACAATGAGGCATATTTTAACTATACTGAATTCTATCCCAACTACGCAAACTCCACACAGAAGCGCCCCCTACTAGATTATTCTTCTTTCAAGAAACGGGCATTGTTTGTTATCGATTGTTCAAAGCAGGAGGAAAGCATGAAGGCGTCCACAGTCGATGTGAAACTCGACATTGAAGCAAACATAGGCTTCCCCGAAAATACCAAAGTCTATTGCATCATAATTCACGATTGCGTCATGGAATACTTCCCCCTCACTCAAATTGTTAAAAGCCTAAACTAGATGTTGATTAGAGTTAGTATTCGAGCAGACGTCAACATGAGAGAGTTGCATTTGTAGACATTCAAGGCTTTGTCGTAGATGGGATTTCCGTTGCCAAAGAACTCACCATAGAAATCGGCTTCAAAAGTTCACATTACATATTTTTGCCACCGCAACCGTTCTCCACATTAAGTAACGATGATAAAAAGACTACATCATACTTGGAAAGGAAGGTACATGGCATTCGATACTCTTCGGGAGATGTAGAATATTCCAAAGTAAACGAAATATTGGAAAGCAAGCTATTGTATGCTGCAGACTATATTTACATTCGAGGGCAACAAAAAGCGGAATTTCTGCTGAAGAAATGTCACGTATTTGGTGTTTTTCCACACATTATTGACGTTTGCAAATTTGATGGTACGCCGTGTGCAACAGGAAACTTTGTTCATTATCCAAATCCCTGCCACGCCTCTGGACCATATTCGTGTACCGAAAGAAATGTACAACGCCTCCGCCACTGGTTTTCTAATGTTGTATTACCATTATAAATGAAGTTTTTTTAAAAAACATGGGTTTTATTGAAACACTCTGTATATTCATCAACTTTTATATTACATGAAGATTGGAATTTTCGTTTTACAATTTTTAAAATAATTTTTAAAATTAAAACAAATACAGCCACTAATATTACACATGACATGGCGAAAACATTATTAATTTCATTTTTTATATCCTTTTCTGTTCTGTTGAACATGGTTGAATACGTCTTAACGGATAAGTAATTTGCGGTAATTGTCTGCAAGCTAGCTCTTTAGGTAACCAGTTTATACTAAGACTGCTCCACGTCTGTCGTACTTCTTCTTCCCCATCAGATAAACTGAGATTCTCTATTTGCCTCATAACCTCATTTTTATCCTCATAAAAAGCAATGTCTTCATTTAATTTACCAATTTTCTTAATAAACTCTTCAATTCGATGACTGTACTTTTCCGAAGCCATATTACAAATGAGCTGTTTGACGTAGCTTGTGACACGTAACGTTTGGCGTAGTACGTAACGTTAGCCGTTACACGTGACGTTTGGCGTAGTACGTAACGTTCACCGTTACACGTGACGTTTGACGTGACACGTTGCGTTTGACGTGTCACGCATATTTCAGTTCAAATATAGCATGTTACTTTTAAGCCACCCGGTATATTACGAAATTCGTTACTTAGTAATATTTCAACATAACTTACTTTTAAGCCCCCCGGTATATTAGGAACCAAAGCGCGCCGCCTTATCATCCTAACGGATCTTTCTCGACTACGTCACGGTGCGCGCGCTATTCACATTGCAGCATGTAATACCTTTCTTCGCTAAGGATATGTATGAGAGATCATGACAGACTATGTTAGATGTAATGCTATGAACGCGTAGGTTCGGGGTTCGATCCACACTCAAGTCGAAGTTTTTTTAATTATATTATTCGTGAGCGCCCAATGGCGGAGACCCGCCACCTCGAAGACTAAAAATGGCGGAGCGCGCGCACCCCAACGCCACCAGCGGACATTTTTCGAAGCATTGGCCCAGAATCCGTATTGCTCTATCTACTGAGCTCCTTTAACTGTTTTGGACCGTAACTACGTGACATTGATGGTTATTGGATCAAATAACGTCGTATTGTGCGTTTTCGATCGTCTTATACTGTAATTCAGAGTTCTTGTTTGTTTTTATATGTATTTGAGTGGAAAGGATGGAAAATGGTCCAATTGCTTGATAACTTCCGTTTTTATGTAGTATCGAGTGGTTTCGTGCATAATTCAGTCATCTTGTTTGCTTTTCAATGTGATAGAGGGGTTTTGAGTGATATCAAGCTCCTTTGACTGTTTTGGACTATAACTACGTGAAATTTATGGTTATTGGATAAAATAACATCGTATTGTGTGTTTTCGATCGTTTTATACTGTAATTCAGTGTTTTCGTATGTACTTGAGTGAAATAGGACGGAAAATGGTTTAATTGCTCGATAATTTCCGTTTTTAGGTAGAATCAAGAGGTTTCGTGCCTAATTCAGTCATCTTGTGTGTTTACAACGTAGTGTAGGGTTTTAGAGTGATATCAAGCTCCTTTGAATGTTTTGGACCGTGACTACGTGGAATTGATGGTTATTGGATCAAATAATAACGTCGTATTATGTGTTTTAGATCGTTTTATACTGTGATTCTTTTGTGTGTTTTTGTATGTATTTGAGTGAAATAGGATGGAAAATGGTCTATTTGCCCGATAACTTTCGTTTTTGGGTAGAATCGAGTGGTTTCGTGCATTATTCACTAAGCTCTTGTGCTTTTCAATGTAATAGAGAGTTTTTGAGTGATATCAAACTCTTTTAACTGTTTTGGACGATAACTACGTGAAATTGATGGTTTTTGGATGAAATAACGTCGTATTGTGAGTTTTCGATCGTTTCATACTGTAATTCAATGTTCTTGTGTGTTTTCGTATGTACTTGAGTGAAATAGGATGAAAAATGGTTCAATTGCTTGATAACCTCCGTTTTCAGGTAGAATCGAGTGGTTTCGTGCATAATCCAGTCATCTTGTGTGGTTTTCAATGTAATAAAGGGTTTTTGAATGATTTCAAACTCTTTTGACTGTATTGGACCGTAACTACGTGCAAATGATGGTTATTGGATCAAATAACGTCGTATTGTGTGTTTTCGATCGTTTTATACTGTAATTCAGTGTTCTTGTGTGTTTTTGTATGTATTTGAGTGAAATAGGATGGAAAATGGTCCAACTGCTTGATAACTTTCGTTTTTGGGTAGAATCGAGTGGTTTCGTGCATAATTCAGTCATCTTGTGTGCTTTTCAATGTAGTAGAGGGTTTTTGAGTGATATCAAACTCCTTTGACTGTTTTGGACCGTAACTACGAGAAATTGATGGTTATTGGATGAAATAACGTCGTATTGTGTGTTTTCGATCGTTTTATGCTGTAATTCAGTTTACTTGTGTATTTTGGTATGTATTTGAGTGGAATAGGATGGAAAATGGTCCATTTGTCCGATAACTTCCGTTTTTGGGTAAAATCAAGTGGTTTCGAGCATTATTCAGTCATCTTCTATTCTTTTCAATGTAATAGAGGGTTTTTGAGAGAAATCAAACTCCTTAGACTGTTTTGGACCGTAACTACTTTAAATTGATGGTTATTGGATCAAATAACGTCGTATTCTGTGTTTTCGATCGTTTTATACTGTAATTCAGTGTTCTTGTGTGTTTTTGTATGTATTTGAGTGAAATAGGAAGGAAAATGGTCCAATTGCTTTTTAGGTAGAATCGAGTGGTTTCGTGCCTAATTCAATCATCTCGTGTGCTTTTCAATGTAATAAAGGGTTTTTCGAGTGATATTAAACTCCTTTGACTGTTTTGGACCGAAAACTACTTGAAATTGATGGTTATTGGATCAAATAACGTCTTATTGTGTGTTTTCGATCGTTTTATACTGTAATTCAGTGTTATTGTGTGTTTTCGTATGTATTTGAGAGGAATAGGATGGAAAATGGTCCAATTGCTTGATAACTTCCGTTTTTAAGTAGAATCGAGTGGTTTCGTGCATAATTCAGTCATCTTGTATGCTATTCAATGTAATAGATGGTTTTTGAGTGGTATCAAACTCCTTTGACATTTTTGGACCGTGACTACGTGAAATTGATGGTTATTGGATGAAATAACGTCGTATTGTGTGTTTTCGATCGTTTTTTACTGTAATTCAATGTTCTTGTGTGTTTTCGTATGTATTTGAGCGAAATAGGATGGAAAATGGTCCAATTGCTTGATAACTTCCGTTTTTAGGTTGAATCGTGTAGTTTCGAGCATAATTCAGTCATCTTGTATGCTTTTCAATGTAGTTGAGGGTTTTTGAGTGATATCAAACTCCTTTGACTGTTTTAAACCGTAACTACGAGAAATTGATGGTTATTGGATGAAATAACGTCGTATTGTGTGTTTTCGATCGTTTTATGCTGTAATTCAGTGTACTTGTGTATTTTCGTATGTATTTGAGTGGAATAGGATGGAAAATGGTCCATTTGTCCGATAACTTCCGTTTTTGGGTAAAATCAAGTGGTTTCGAGCATTATTCAGTCATCTTTTGTTCTTTTCAAAGTAATAGAGGGTTTTTGAGTGAAACCAAACTCCTTAGACTGTTTTGGACCGTAACTACTTTAAATTGATGGTTATTGGATCAAATAACGTCGTATTGTGTGTTTTCGATCGTTTTATACTGTAATTCAGTGTTCTTGTGTACTTTGGTATGCATTTGAGTGGAATAGGATGGAAAATGGTCCATTTGTCCGATAACTTCCGTTTTTGGGTAGAATCAAGTGGTTTCGTGCATTATTCAGTCATATTTTGTTCTTTTCAATGTAGTAGAGGGTTTTTGAGTGGAATCAAACTCCTTAGACTGTTTTGGACCGTAACCTCGTGAAATTGATGGTTATTGCATGAAATAACGTCGTATTGTGTGTTGTCGATCGTTTTATACTGTAATTCAGTGTTCTTGTATTTTCGTATATGCTTGAGTGAAATAGGATGGAAAATGGTCCAATTGCTCGATAACATCCGTTTTTAGGTATAATCTAGTGGTTTCGTGCATAATTCAGTCATCTTTTGTGCTTTTCAATGTGATAGAGGGTTTTTGAGTGATGGCAAACTCCTTTGACTGTTTTGGACCGTAACTACGTGAAATTTATGGTTATTGGATGAAATAACGTCGTACTGTGTGTTTTCGATTGTTTTATACTGTGATTCAGTGTTCTTGTGTATTTTGGTATGTATTTGAGTGGAATAGGATGGAAAATGGTCCATTTGTCCGATAACTTCCGTTTTTGGGTAGAATCAAGTGGTTTCGTGCATTATTCAGTCATCTTTTGTTCTTTTCAATGTAAGAGGGTTTTTGAGTTTTTTGAGTGAAATCAAACTCCTTAGACTGTTTTGGACCGTAACCTCGTGGAATTGATGGTTATTGCAGGAACTAACGTCGTATTGTGTGTTGTCGATAGTTTTATACTGTAATTCAGTGTTCTTGTATTTTCGTATATACTTGAGTGAA